>JARFIW010000678.1:612058-2109558 GCA_036346225.1 Platerodrilus igneus | reverse complement strand
GCACAACATCATTGTTACCAAGCAATTCTAATCTATAGTCAATCGATGTTGCCGAGTTAAGAGTTACCCTAGTAGCGTGTTTGACCATCTGTGTAAACCCTATATCTTCAAAAAGCACATTTACTTTCCACACTACCAAAATACAACAAATCTACATTCGTATCACCCATGCAAAATACTGTATCAACCTCGAGTAAAGTATCTCTCATACGATCTTCTAATACATTAAAAAGATTCTTATAATACCTCCTATGGGGATTATTTTGCTACTTGTTTGTATAATATCATATTTAATGGTATTCTTAACATATATTGCAATTCCCCCTCCGCAAGTATGTTTATCTTTACGAACAATATTATATTTCACAATACTAACTTTGTCCAGATGTAATATGTTGCTGAAGCCAAGTTTCGCTAGTTCCGAATATGTCAAAATCATTCAACAAAATCACCTCTTTAACTTGCTGAAAATGTGGCTGCAATGAGCGAACGTTTAAATGTGCTAACTTAAGTTGTTGCATAATTACAGTAACTGCTTAAATTAAATTTGTTAATTTAGTGTAAATACTGAACAACAGGAATAATCACTTGCTATAATTGGGATTGCTGTAAAAACTACTTACCGTCAATCACATGCTAAATAAATTGATTACACTATATAACCTGCCTACCCTACACCAGTAATTAATAATAAACAATGATTTTTCTTAAACATTACAAACTAAATTACTATATAAAACCAATAAACAAGGAACACACAAGCTGGACGTAAATCTATTCTAGTTTATTTGTGTGATATCAGTGACCTTAGTTCGTTGACCATTTTTGATAACATATATTTCCATTCATTGACCATACCTTACCTTTTTGATATCTTTTTAAGCATTCCTGGTAAAGCAAATATTTATGCCTAGATAAATCTTCTACTATTCGAATACTGGAACCCTTTAACAATTTTTTATTACTTAAAACCTTATATTTACTTCTGTGAGCCGTGAACTTCACAATAACAGCAACACCAATGTACGTCTTTACACCGAAACGTACATCGCGCAATTAGGTTGCGGTATCCTAACGTCTTTTGTGGGTTGCTAATTTATTTCAATACTTGAACCTGTTACCATTATTGACCGTTGGTGAAAGGTACGGTAGCTATCATACCGACTCTTGGTTGCCGCATGGGAAGGAGATCTGCCTATGATAGATCTTGGTGTTTCAATTCTGATATCCTTACACTGTCAGTTATAACTTCGTTGTGTCCTGGGTTTTTATAGAGAACTCCCAGTTAGCTATTGGTTGGTTTGACGTTAAGGGGCATTAAAATATATTTCTACTTAAAGGAGTGCTGAAGATGTCCAGCCTCATGATTTTCGTTCGAAACTTTTTCAAAGGGGCGAATGAAGTAATCTGTACTGTTTCTAAGTGATTTCTCATTGGTCGATAATTATTACAAATATTATAGTGTATATTTCGATATTCGAAGGTATTTGTTAGAGTAGCTTAGTATGCATTCCATGACGTCAGAATTTACAGTATCAGAAGGTGCATGTGTCGAGACGGTCGATCGAGTCGACAGTCGGAGCGTTGTTTTGAATATGATGTTGGCATTTATTGTAAAACCATTAGTTATTTAATCATTGAAGGGAATATTTATGTGTTACCTTGTCACCGCTGATGGTAAACCAGAAATAGAACGATAGGTAATTGGTCCCTGTTGTAACGATGGCAGAAGGGGAGGGTGGCTTGCTCAGCCAGGAGGTCGTGGGCTGACGGCTTCGACTAAGGACCAGAATGGCAAAGCTCGAAGAGCAAGGGCGCCAGAGTCCTGCCACAAAGAAAATATAGAACCGTGACTCAAAGGTTCCAACTCATACACAAGTTTCCAAATACCATATCCAAGCAGCACAAAGCGGCACAATCGTCACGCGCTAACTCAAAACAATAATAAAAATAATAATCAAGGAACACGTATAATATTTACTTGGCACAAATACAGGTGACACAATGCACAAAAAAAGAGACAATAAAGTGATGCGTGGAGACCCACGAACGGTTCGGTACATACACGGGGTACCGCAAAATAGGCGAATGAATAAGTTGTAACTAACGTAAGTTAAAACGCGACGAAAGGCATGCCATGCCGCTCATCCGTTATATAAAGGCGCGGAGATAAATAATCTCTAAAATTTATAAATATATCGCGTTCGTTGGTGGATCTTTTACAAAACAAAATATCGTAGCATAAAAATAAACCTGAAAAATAAGGCAAAATATAGCATATAAATCTGGTGAAATTAATAGTAAAGCAGATCACAAAAAAAATTATAAACACACTGTAAGTCACAATTGTTACTACAAAACTTCGGTATCTAAAGAAAAAGTACACACAATAGTTCGCCTGAATAGTGATTAAACATGTAAACACCGAGGGGAAAGCACAAGAATTTATCAAACGTTACTTCTAATTTCCAAAAATGTAAAAATATAACTTTCGTTGTGATAAAACTGGATTTTGTAATAATTAAAGCGTAAATAAATTTAGCTGATAACGTAGTTTAAATTGGTTGTTGAGGCGATACCAAAAAAAAACAGGTATTAAAATAAATATGTATACGACCTTCGAGATCCAGGTGTCCTGAGTACTCTTGGTAGTAGCAATACAGCTCTGGGCTCGATAATCGGCGGGGCGCTATTGCTTCCTTCCAGAACAGCAAATTTCAATTTGTGAACAAAAGCAAGGAACAAGCAGGAACGGTGATCGAAAGCAAAAAAAAAGGTACTACTAAAAGTAGTACCGACGGCAGTCTAAAGCAGGTAGTACTAAAAGATGGTACAAAAAAGGAAGGCTACTAAAATGAGAGAAAAATAATTAGAATACCAATACTGTACCTAAATAATTACGTACGTTGGACGGCCTTATCGCAAAAGCGAAGAGTCGGAGACGCAAATAAATTCCACAAACGGAAGTGGACAAACGTGACTAACTTCTGTCGTATAATTACAGGTCCTCCCCAAGGAGATGCTAAAACAAATGCTCAATACGCACTTATAAAATTATACAACAAAACCAAGAGCGTTCACTTTACTCTTTTACAAGCTTCGAACAAACAATGAAAGTCAAAATCATGCATACTACACCTGCTAGATAAGATAATCGACCCATTCAGAAATAGAAATAGACAAAGAATTAAAGCGAGTTGGAAATTAATTTCGAGAACCGGATAAGATTTTGCAGAAAACACAGAATAACTTCAAAACTGGAAAGCTACACGTAACAACCTGTTGCTTTTGGCTTAGAATTTGATGCCGGTTGTTTTATGTATAAATGAGTGTGATTTTAGATTTAGAGTTGAAACTACAATTGCGTTGCACATATTGCAGAATCAATTGCAGATGTACTTTTTTTAATATAAATCAACAGGGCATTATGACTGGAATATGTCAAAAAAGAACTTACTGGGATTGTTTAACTTACAAACGTTGGAATCCAGAGAAAATGTAAACGCCGTATTTTACCTGCTTAAACTAGTACATGGGAAGGTAGATAACTCACATGTTTTGCAGTACATTAGCATATATGTTCCGACTTACCCCACTCGGTTACCTAGTATCTTTTATCTAGCAGAAACCTCTAGGACAAATCTATTGATTAATTCACCACTATACACAATGTGTAGGTTGTACAATAATATAGCAAATCAGTGTGATATTTTTGGGCTGTCTTACAAGGAGTTAAGTAGCATGTTAATTAACTTGTAATATTCTAGTTAGTACTATAGATATTTATTATAAAATATCTGTATGTATCGTTACTCTATAATTGGATTATTCCTGTTGAGTACGTAATAATAATAAATAATAATAATTACTGTAATTTTACGACAATTAATGATAAATACTGACATTGTATTAATCAAATTATTAGGCAAGTTTGAATATGAACAGTGTTATATCTCTATGTTATATTTATTTTGGTTTTAAGATAGAACTTGAATTCACCACAAAATTGTTGTGTATTTTTTTTTAGTTAGAACTTGTAATGCTAGGATGTGTTTAATTTTTAAAAGGTACGTTTTAACTGATGCTATCAGAACGAATATTTTTTAACGTTCGCTTACTAGGTTTCATATATTTAACTAACATGCATTTATATAAACATTTAGTGTCTGAATCTGGGACTGTATTTGTGCTATAGAATTTTGGCATGTATTTGCTGTCAACTTATTTAATAATGTTTGATATTTTTATGTTTCATTTGTCATTTTATCATGTGTAATTGTTTTATTTCAGCTTATTAACCACATATTCCACTGCATCGCTCATATCTCGATTTAAAGTTAATTATATTGTTTGTTGTTTTGTATATCCTATTATCTAGCCAATGTTCCTATATAATTAACTAGTATTTAACATTTGTGATAATTGTTGTGATGTAATTGAATTGAACCTCTGGGTATGATCGACCTTGTGCCTACGCGTTTGCATTTATGACTATGTTGGAGATAGTTTATTAAATAGTTAGCGCCTTTTAACTAAGCGCAATCATACTATAGGTTCATTTCAGTGATTCATGTTGTCTTGTCAATGTACTTGTAGTGTACCTTTTTGCAAATAATGGGAAGTTGGCTAGCCTTTGTGAAATATTTTGTAACACGGGCTGGAAACTGTTAATGTATGTATGTGGGTGCAAATGATCGAACCTTGTTGAATATTACTAACATTTTATGTCCGTGCGGGGAGGAACATTGGTAGTCAAGGCAGATTTTATCTTCCTGGTGTCCCCCCTCTTCAACTTTAGCTGGGTAGTATTGGTTATCCGACCTCAGTACCTACCAGAAAAGAATAGCTGGTTTACAGTAACGTTTCTTTAGTTGTCATGTGTGGTATGTCTGGGTAACAGTTAACATCCCATTAAATTCAATGTTGGTGATCTGGGTACTTGTACGTTAATCATCCTTGTTGAGATGTGCTAAATGCAATTGGAAGTGTGAGGGCAGTTTGGGGTTTTCTCTGCCGTGCTCTTTCCTCAATCACCCAGGTTGAGTACGGCACTGTTTGCTTAGAATGTCATTTTTTTCCATGCGAATGGCCTATTTAGTGGTTATTCTTTTGATTAAACGTAAAGTTAGGAAAATACTGTAGTTTTATTTCAAACCTTCCCTCCTTAACGCCATCTTCCCAGTGTGAGTTTAGGTTACATTATAACAACACAACGTAGGAGTCGTCGAGCCACTGCCACTAGATGTTAGATCATGGAGCCCGGTGTACCGTTTATAGAGAGCGTTTGGGTCAGCCTTCAGGTCGGTTACACTACAAGAGTTTGTATATAATAGTGAGTCGAACGATGAATCTAGTTTCCCAAATAGCCTTACCCAGGATTGCGAACATACTCTTAATGTCTCTGAAACTAATTTATCTATGAAATTAAGCAATTGGGTAACTGATCGTAACAAATCCCACTCAGCTACTACCAAGTTGTTGCGAATTGTGTCTGCATATCATTTATCCGACCTCTGGACTGCAAAACTTTGTTAAAAACTCATACTACTCAATAAATAAAGATATTGGTCAATTAGGAGTAGTAAATTTATTGCCGCACATCTCATTAAATAGTGTATTTCCTGATAAAGAAATCAAACCGAGTTTCAATATTGATGGCATACCCTTATTTCCAAGTTCTCACATTCAAATATTTGGTTCCCAATTAGCTAATAATTCACTTCTTACAGATTTTGTGAAACATTGTGAAATTTTTATGGCAAAGAATGTTTTGCGTACAATATCCACACATTGTGTCATTTGAGTAAAAATGTAGAAAAGTATGATCCATTAGATCAATAATCAGTCTACAAAAAAAATTAGTAAAATGTCCACATAAGCCATTACAACAGGTGTTCTGTAGAAGAAATTAATACTGCAAGTACTACCAACTGTTCATCTGATGATCATTCACAATTCATATATATTCATTATTCTGGTCCATTACTACGTGAGTGGTCTACCTGCTCCCAATTCAAAAAATTATTTGCAAAGGCTATACATTTATTATTTGTTCATATTGTATTCTGACTCGTACTTTATGATGAACGATAATACTATCGTCCAAATACACAATATATTATTAATTCTGAAACTAATGCATTTGTGGTTGGAAGATTTTAAATGACTCGTTTTGCAATATCGCAAGTATGTCGAAGTAGTAAGACGTGTGAATGTGCCACTTTTGTAAATAAATCATTTGGATAAGCAGGAACATAGCCTAATTGTATATTTTTCAATTGTTGTGTAATTATTCATTTGTTTCACTAATTTTTCTTGTAGAGATATGTAGTGGTGTAAAAGTAGTCTATGACTAAACTTCGCCTGCATGGACCTGCAAATATGTCTTATATACTAATATTTAATGTAATATTAACAACAATAAAGTCAATTTCAATTCGAAAGCTGTTGGTATATTTATTATTAAACATTTATGTATTGACCTTAAAATATGGGGTTTAACAAATATTTACAAATGCCTGTTATTCCTCTTTTACCGATAGTTTTATATCATTTACATTGCTACGTATGGTGTAAAACAGTGTTCCTTTTAAATTTTTGGTTGGTAATGATTTAACGGTTAAAAATACCTATATACACATTAGTGTAAATATTACAACAATTGAACCTATTTTTATTTTGTTAGTTATTCATTAAAAAATAAAACATTTGTAATAAATTTGTTTTAATAAAGCACACTTTACAGGTAACAAGTCAAAGTTTTTTGTATTGGAAATACTTTCTTCGATATTAGCATTTGATGAAAGATATTAAACCGAAGACCCCAAATATTCTATTAGTTATGAAATATTTATTGAAATAAACGTTTACTCGTTTTTGACAAAGCAATTTAATGTAACAAAATAGCTATTTTTTGACAGAATAAACCAAAAAGGAATTCTTTTATGGTTTATTTCTAATTACCTAAAGATAGGTCTAGTTTTGTAATTCGTTTAATCCTAAACAAACTTTTACGCTTTTATTTTTAATTTAGCTTAAAATATATTTCATGATCAGTGGGAGTTTTTGAAGCTTATTGTTTATTATAATCAGGGTATAGTCACTTTAAGCACAGCGTTGTTATTACGATTTTAATGGTAACACAATCCGTTCAGATGGCGCTGTTTTAAATCTAGGGTCCCTAAGTAATTTTAGAAACCCTAGATCTAAATTTAGACGCCACGCCAGGCTACAGGTATCTAAAACTATGCTACATGTTTTGTATTTATTTGTTAAAAATTTCTCTATTTGGTCTGTTGTTTTTACGCTTTCGTAATTATTTCAACCGTATTTGTGTGTAAAAAGGTATATATTTTTTGTTAAAATTAATTAAATATATTTTTCAGTTCCTATAATTCCAGTGAAAACCATTTTCAAATTTTTAGTAAGGCTTGTTGGTTTAAACTTATACCTTAGATAATTTAAACTTTTTCTTAATTATATCTTTAATAGTATTGATTTTGATGTTTTTGTAGCTTCGTCATGGGTGGTGGATATGTTCTTTGTTGCGTGCCTACTTGTGTTAATAGAACTGTCATCAGACATCATTTTCCAAATCCTACTAAGGATATACAACGGTTCTATGTTTACTACAGCAGTGTTCCAATGGTAGTTATTTTACATGATTTAATATGAAATCAGTGATTTCTATTATTTCCATTTAGCCAAATAATTTAAATAACAATTTAGAATTCTGCAGTTAATCCTAGGGTATGGCATCTCAAATGCCTATCACGATATTTAAAAAGTTAGATTTATTGTGTATTTTAAAATTGTTTGTAAATAAATAAACTTTTTGTAAACACCTTTGTAGCTATACTACCATCTTACAATAAGCAACTACAGGTAGTCTTGTTTTATCACTAATGTTAAGTATGTATAAATTACAGAGGTAAACTGTACTAAGCATGTATTGAATTTTGAAGTAGCTTAAAATGAAGAAAGGAAATCATTGTAATTGCTTGTATTTTTATATTGTTGTATCCATGTTAAAAAATTACTCTAAACTTTTTAAGCATAGATACCACTATTAGAAATACAAGCAATTATAACGATTTTCTTTCTTTAGTTTGAGCTTCTACAAAAGTCAATATTACATGAATCCATGTCATTTTTCCTAGTAAGGTTTTAAACCATTTTGTTACCATGTATGCAAACCTTAGTCAAGATACATGGTAGTGGGTAACACAATCCAACCGATGGCGCATCAATTAAAAAACAAACGTTAGTATGGAAGTGGCTTATCTATAGTAACTTATCTAACCAAGATTATAATAATTTTGTGTCGGCTGCACAATTAGAGAAAATCTATTTGACGTTACATGTGAACCTTGTATGACCAAAAAATGACAGAAGCCTGCTACGTGGGGGTAAAGAATGGGAACACTAATAAGTTGCCTATGTATTAAAAGCTGATTTTGACACTTCAAATCGAAAATATAATTACCATTGCAGACCCCTGGTGAAGATACACAAAACAATGAACTTCCCAAAGTGAAGTGTAAAATGATGTAGGAATAATTATTGTTTTTTGAGAACGTCCTCCCCCCAGATCGTTCAAATTTGTAAATCATTTTGCTGAGTACCAAAGGTGTAGCCTAATTTGTAACAATATGTATCCTAATTCCGTGTGATGGTTCCACTAAGATATTTTAATAAACTTCTCTTTTGCTAACTGAAGCAATATTTTGCTTACATTGAATATTGTAGAATTTCTAGTTTTGGGATACGGCACACTACCCTTTTTTAAAAACTATTATAACATAGTATAAGTTTCCCAAAGTAACACTGCTGTAATAATTTACTTATCGCTTGTAAACATAAACATGGAAGTTTATAAACTGTTATAAACAACCATGGATGTTGAGGTTATATCATTTTTGGCTTCATAAATATTCGCAATTAATCTAATCATTATTATATTACACTTATCAAATGGTAATTCACCATATATTATTAGTTTACTTTAATTCAATGCGACAAAAACGAAGTCCAAAATAATTCAATTTGAAATATTCTGGTTTTAAACCTTATTCTACACATCATTAACAGTGCCATCTTCGGAAAAAGTCGTGAACAATTTCTATTAAAATGGCATACAATTAATGTAATAATTCAATAAAATCCATTCAGTACACTACGACTATCATGATCAATATTTTTGAAATTTTTTTTAACAGGACGATTGTATATGTATTCTGCTATCCAACGAATGCTTTTTTATATACAAATTGATTCTGTTAGATGTAGTAACTAAAATAAAGTAAGTGAATTTTAACATTACTTTTAACAGATATTTCCTGCTTAGTACTCCACTTTCGAAAAAAAAAGCAAACCTTTGTTAGAAAGTACAAAGTTTTGTGAGTCTAATGGTGAAGTTACATTTTGCATATTTTCAATCCAACAAAAGTTATTTACCAAACAGAATAACCTGTTTTTTGATGGATTTTAGGCAGCCAACCATACATCCGATCGCGCCTTTAAACAATTGTCGTGACGTAGGGCACTCTGAGTTTAATAGATTGAGCTAGCCGAGATATACAAATTTATGGAATTATAGGATTTAGAGACGCAGAGGATAAAGGCAGAGTACGAAAACACCAGTAAGGTTTAAAAAGGGGACGACAACGTTAAGGACTGTGACATAGCAAGGTTGTATAACGAAATAATCGTGGGCAGAGATTACAGCAAAATTAATACGACTTCCAATCGTAGAGCTAATTTACAGCAAATAAATATAACGACCAACTAGGGACTATTTACAGCAATAAAAAAAGGGCGATTCACAGCATATATATATATATATATATATATATATATATATATATAAGAAAAGTAGGTTTAATGAGTCTTAAATTAATACGAAGTAAAAAGAAATTATTGGCAAGTGACTCAAATTCAGCCACGAGGGCATCCTGTCGACGCGTTTTGCTATAATTGGGGCTTATCAGGACAGTAGTAGCAATGTTGTAATATTTAATACAGACACCTTATGGGAAGTACAACATCAGCTAGCTCATAATTTGAAACGACACAAAGACAGGATGCCCTTGTGGGTGAATTTGAGTCACTTGCCAATAATTTCTATTTACTTATATATATATATATATATATATATATATATAAACGTATATAAACTTTCCATTAATTCATTGTGGTTATCATTTTAACAAATTTTCGGAATCATAAATCTGGTTGGATTCTCAGGAATTTTTATAATTTTACTTTTGTACATGCTTGTTGATATAAAAAAATTCAATGCTGTAAAATGAGCAATCACAAAATTAAATGCTTACTATTATCCAACAATGTCTCAGATTTACATTCCTCAATCGCATTTACACCAACTTGTGCAATACCAGCTGTTCTTGTATATGTTGTAGCAACATTCATGCTGTGTTCTGTGTCAATTGTCCCATTAAAAATACAGTCTAAATTAAGATCTCATAAATAAGTAATACATTTTATTTGAACAAAATTGGCAATTAACTAATAATTTTAACTATGTAAAGAGAAAATCATACAAAGGTCAATGCCTGATCTGCTTAGTTAAAACACTTTAGTTGTATATAACAGAATTTTATTAATAAAAGAATAGGCATGCATGAAGCTAAACCTACCTGTTGGTAAAAGATCAATTCCATTTGTTGATAACTTTCTACAATAATTATGTTCACTACTAATTAGATTTTTAATCTCTGTAATATCATTGTAGTTAACTGGCACAGCTCCTGGTTTAACAATAATTTTAGGGTAGGTTTTTTTAAATTGATTCCAAGAGAAATGCTTACTGCACACCTGGTAGTGACCACTCAAATATTTATTATTAATTAGCAAGTCAGTTTTGCCCATTATCTCAATCCACTGCATAGCGGTACCATAAAAGTACAAATCTAATTACATAATTTTGAAGTTTAAAGCATTCCACTTACATCATACGGTCTTTAGGTACCTGGATTTTCAAATTTATTACTGTAACAGAAGTTACCAATACAAATGTACCGCGACTCATTTTGACATTTAAATTATAGTTGGTTCTAATAAATATTCAATTTAGTAGAGCTCGAAAAAACATAAACACTAAAAAGAACGGAAATAAAATATAATTTTAAGGAAACTATGATTTTAGGTTACGAATATAAATAATAAACACGCCATAGGTAAGCAAGTCATTGTGTAATCCTTTTACAATTGCAAAAACCGCTTTAGTTAACATTTGAAGCGATAGATACTGCCAAACAATACGGTCGCTTCGTTTCTTCTCTTCTTCTCATTAACCTATGTCGTATACGTAAGGTGGTTCAATGATTATGTAAGGGGAGTGTTGTGTATGTAACGGGGTCAGAAACGAGGGTGGTAGATATACAGAGAGGGTGGCTCCGTGGCGTAGTGGTATGTGTGTGACTACTACGCCCAAGGTACCGGGTTCGAATCCCGACACGGTCCGCTTGAAAAATGTTAGGTGAGCATTTTTCACAAAAATACACCCTCGTTCGGATGAGAGGTAAAATGGAGGTCCCGTGTGTGAGTGTTGTCACGCACGTTAAAGATCCCTACCTTACTTGGAACAGCAAGGGTTCGGCAAAATTCCAAATTTTCCAGGTAAACAAAAACTCGCTTCCTGGCCAATGTAGTACCTTCGGTTGGAGCATTGTAAAATCACATGTAAGGTAGATATATGGATGTAACTGAAAGGAACGAGGATGTCAAAAAATTACGTATAGAACTATGCATATTTCTCAAGTCTGTAATTACACTCTATTTAAGTGACAAGTCAGTGATTGATTTAGAAGAATACAACAAAAACGACACTAATTTGCTGCAAAAACGTAAAAGGAAATCATCGAATTTTTAAAGAAGTACAGGAGATCTATTTTTGATTTCGTTTATCGCCCAAAAGTATCGCATATGTAATTGATTCTCGACAAGATGTGATATGATATTTTAAATATCCTAAAGTTATTTTGAATGGAATATAGTTGCCAACGCTTCATTACTACATTTAACGCCATCCTAGAGTTAAAGCGAATGAACTATACCTTTATTCCCAAAGAAAAGAAACTGCAATTTGTACATAATAATTAAAAGTTTTGGTATTGTCCTAATTTTAAATTAAGAAAATTTTTCACTATAATATTTTGGGATCTACTGCGACTGTTTTAGTACTAACAACCACAAACGCTTTCTCCGCTAGATGGCGCAGAACGCCTTGGCAACTATCTATGCAGGTGTAGATAAGTCAGAACTTACGTGCAGACAAAACTGTAAATACTACGCGATTTCATTTATTTGGCAATACGCCGGGTTCTTTTATCTATGTAAGAAATTACATCAAAACATCCATTTTAAGAAATTATTAAATAACGGCTTCTACAGGTTGAACCGACGATATAATGCAAAACCATTTGTTATCAAAAAGACAAACTAATCTGATATTCTTATTATACGACATTTTTAATATTAAAATAGATAGATATAAAAAGGACAGAACGATTGTCAAACACCCAAGAGAATCGCCTAACATTTTATAGTGTGAAATACGCAAATTCCCCCAAAAGAGAGTCTTGAGCACCACCTTTCACGTAAAAACACATGAAACATAATACAGACATTTACATTAATAAAGCTTGCCAATTGTCTAAGAATACAGCACATGATGCAGACTCTCACTAACGAAGGTCAATTGGCATGCAATTGGTGTCATTATACGTCATCACGTAAAAGTAATTTACAAAGACACTTGGTGTCGCATACTTATGACCGCCCGTTTGCATGTAATTTGTGTGTTTATACCGCATTACGAAAAAGTGATTTGCAAGCACATTTGCGGTCACATACTAACGAGCGTCCATTCCCATGCAATTTGTGTAATTATACTGCATTACAAAAGAGTCATTTACTAGTACATTTGCGGTCGCATACTAACGAGCGTCGATTTGCTTGCAATTTATGTAGTTATACCGCTTCACAAAAAGGTCATTTACAAGAACATTTGCGGTCGCATATTAACGAACGCCCATTTGCTTGCAATGTATGTAATTATACGTCATCACGGAAATGTTATTTACAAGAACATTTGTGGTCGCATACTAACGAGCGACCATTTGCATGTAATTTGTGTGATTATACTCATCACGAAAAAGTAATTTACAAAAACATTTGCGATTACATACTAACGAACGTCCGTTCGCATGTAATTTGTGTGATTATACCACGCTACGAAAAAGTGATTTACAAAGACATTTACAGTCGCATACTAATGAACATCCATGTGCATGCAATTTGTGTGATTATACTACAGTACAAAAAAGTAATTTAAAGGTACATTACTTGCGGTTACATACTAACGAACGCCCGTTCTCGTGTAATTTCTGTGATTACACTGCATTGCGAAAAAGTGATTTACAAAGGCATTTGCGGTCACATACTAACGAGCGTCCATTTGCATGCAATTTATGTGATTATACCGCATCGCAAAAAAGTCGTTTACAAGTACATTTGGGGTCGCATACTAACGAACGCCCGTTTGCGTGCAATGTGTGTAGTTATACTGCATCACTGAAAGGTAGTTTACAAGTACATTTACTATCACATACTAACGAACGTCTATTTGCTTGCAATTTGTGTGATTATACAGCATCACGAAAGAGTTATTTACAAGAACATTTGTGGTCGCACACTAGTGAACGTCCATTCGCATGTAATTTGTGTGATTATACTACGTCACAAAAAAGGTATTTACAAGTACATTTGCGGTTGCATACTAACGAACGTCCATTCGCCTGCAATTTGTGTCATTATACTGCGACACAAAAAAGTAATTTACGCACACATTTACAGTCGCACCCTAATAAACGTGGATTCGCATGCAATTTGTGTGACTATTGCGCTTCAATAAAAACTACTCTAAAAAATCATTTGCTATCGCATATTGAAAAACGCCCATTTGTGTGATTATTGTGTATTACAAAATACTTCTGCAGCTCCGTACTTTGCAATATGTGATTATTTGGCACCGGAATAAAATAATCTAAAATCAAATGTGCCATCCTATCGTAACCAACATTCATTTGTATGGTTTGTATGTAATAATGCTTCATGAGAAAAATACATTTAGGAACTTACACGATTGTATATTAATCCTTCATTATCCGTTCCGCCAGCTTTTCCTCGGTCAGACAAGGTTTTTGTTTTTATAATTTTGTTTAGAAAATTATGCCAAGTGTTTATTACCTTCATAAAATCGGCTGTTGTTTGATACTTTAGTATTCTCTTGATGGGCATATTTTCGGAATAGCGTTTGTTTATGTCCAAACAATTAACGGTAAACCTCTAGAGTGCCTATATTCATGGACTTAAGATGTATCAATAGGCCAGGGGGTCTATTCTCGTTGGATATATATCATAGGTGATATTTATCATCCAAGAGTATCGCATGCGAAACAGTTCTATGACGATTTGATCTTCTGGACAAGATGTGATATGATATTTTAAATATCCAATGAAGTGAGGCATGTCGGAAATAGAATAACAATAAAAGCCAATAGTCAACCGAAACGAAATCACGTGGTTCAGGTAGCTGCTAGATGGTTTTTTTCGGGCAAGATCGAAGATTGGATAAACGTAATGTTTACTTGCATTAATTATGCCCAACTAACAGAGTTACTTATAAATAGAGGGCAATTATGCAGCCGTAAATTTTCCTCAAATTTTACAAAAAAAAGCTTGCGAAGAATGGAAAAAAATAGCAAAGCAACTGAATGAAATTTCCGGAATTCAACTTTTTATTAAGCGGAACATACGCACAAACATTTTTTCACTTAAATCTAAAGATAGTATACGCATATAGAATTGTCTTTTAGTCACTTCGGCAGCTGTTTCAGCTTCTTCCAGTATCTCCAAAACAGCAAATAATGCTGCCTCATTAAAGTTTGCCATAATTGTTATTAATTATAATTATTTGTCAAACACTCGCGAAATAGACTAAAAATTGTAGCAATTTTTTTGGTTATGTGCATAGACAAAAATCTATGGTTGTGTTATGTCACTCAATTTTAATATAGTAATCATACGCAATACGTGTGTTTTCATGTGATAAAATATATCACTTAGTAGTACACCGCTCCTTGCAGTTCGTGCGATAAATATATCTTGATATATTTGAAGAATAGCAACTTCGACGTTTTGTGCGAAAATCGTAAAATATCGCATGCGATGAATATCACCGACTTTCGAGGACACCCCCAGAGTGATAGATGCGATATATTACGGTTTTCGCACGAAATGTCGAAGTTGGTATTCTTCAAATTTTACAAGAGATATTCATCGCACGAACTGCAAATACCGGTGTACTACCAAGTGATATATTTTATCGCATGAAAACACACGCATTAGGCATGATCACTATATTAAAATTGACTGACATAACACATAACCATAGACTTTTCCCTATACACATAACGAAAAAATGCTACTGTATTTAGTCTATTTCGCGGGTGTTTGACAAATAGTAATAATTAATAACAGCTGTGGAAGTGACAAAAACTATTCTATAAGCATATACTAATCTTTTGATTTAAGTGAAAAAATGTTTGTGCCTATGTTCCGCTTAATAAAAGGTTGAATTCTGGTAATTTTATCCAATTGCGTTGCTATTTTTTCCGTTCTTTGCAATTTATAGGAAAATTTACGGCTGCATAATTGCCCTCTATTTATAAGTAACTCTGTTAGGCGTAAATAATGCAAGTAAACATTACGTTCATCCAATCTTTGATCTTGCCCGACAAAATACGATCTAGCAGCTTCCTGAACCACGTGATTTGGTTCCGGTTGGCTATTAGCTTTTATTATTATTCTATTTACCACATGCCTCACTACATTCGATATTTAAAATATCATATCACATCTTGTCGAGAATCAATTTCGCAGGCGATACTTTTGGGTGATAAATATCACTGATGATATATATCGAACGAAATCGAAAATAGACCTCCTGCACTTCTTTAAAAATTCGATAATTTCCTTTATGTTTTTGCAGCAAATTAGTGTCGTTTTTGTTGTATTCTTCTAAATCAATCACTGAGTTGCCACTTAAATAGAGTGTAATTACAGACTTGAGAAATATGCATAGTTCTATACATAATTTTTTGACATCCCCGTGCCTTTCAGTTACATCTATATATCTACCTTACATGTGATTTTCCAATGCTCCACCCGAAGGTACTACATTGGCCAGGAAGCGAGTTTTTACCTGGAAAATTTGGAATTTTTGCCGAACCCTTGCTGTTCCAAGCAAGGTAGGGATTTTTAACGTGCGTGACAACACTCACACACGGGACCTCCATTTTACCTCTCATCCGAACGAGGGTGTATTTTTGTGAAAAATGCTCGCCTAACATTTTTCAAGCGGACCGTGTCGGGATTTGAACCCGGGACCTTGGGCGTAGCAGTCACACACATACCACTACACCACGGAGCCGTCTCTATATATCTACCGCCCTTATTTCTGACCCCGTTACATACACAACACTTCCCCTTACATAATTATTGAACCACCTTACGTATACGACATAGATTAATGAGAAGAAGATAGGAAACGAAACGACCATATTTTTTTGCGGTATCTATCGCCTCAAATGTTAACTAAAGCGGTTTTTGCAATTGTAAAAGGATTACACAATGACTTGCTTACCGATGGCGTGTTTATTATTTATATTCATAACCTAAAATCATAGTTTGCTTGAAATTATATTTTATTTCCGTTCTTCTTAGTGTTTGTGTTTTTCAAGCTCTACTAAATTGAATATTTATTAGAACCAACTTTAATTTAAATGTGAAAATGAGTCGCGGTACATATTGTATCGGTAACTTCTGTTACAGTAATAAATTTGAAAATCCAGATGCTGCGTTTGTTAATTTTCCTAAAGACCGTATGATGTAAGTGAAATACTTTAAACTTAAAAAATTATATAATTAAATTTGTACTTTCATGCAGTGGATTGAGATAGTGACCAGGTGTGCAGTAAGCATTTCTCTTGGAATCAATTTAAAAAATTATTCTTAAACCAGGAGCTGTGCTAGTTAACTACAATGATATACAGAGATTAAAAATCTAATTAGTAGTGAACATAATTATTGTAGAAAGTTATCAACAAATGGAATTAATCTTTTACCAACAGGTAGGTTCAGTTTCATGCATGCCTATCTTTTACTAATTAAATTATATTATATACAACTAAAGTTGAAAATATGAAAAATGGAAATTATTAAGTTACAACGATGAGGAAATGTATTTTGGTAACTGCTTTTTGAAGCGAGTATTTTAAATATGGAAAATCCTGTAGCTGATTTGCCGTCAATTTGAAGATATTTAATTACGAAGACCGTTTTTGTGGATTCTGAAAGTATTACTTTTAGATTTATTTTTAACTGATATTGGAGTATTAGTAGTGGAATTGGATGATCCGAGGACAGTGCCGCCGCCGCCGCTGCTAATCGCTTTTTAATGAGTTTTCTCATTAAAAACCCATCGGCACTAATCGTTTTTTAATGGGAAAACTCATTAACGATGTTATCATTTTTCCTTACGTCACATATTTCCTCTTTGCTCCCTCCTTGCTCCCCTCCTTGCTCGGACACCCCTACACCAACCATTTTGATTACGTCACACCCAGCTTCTTTCCACTCGCAAGATAAAAATCATTCTCCACATTTCCACCTACGAGATAAATGTACCTTGTTCGGTATCAATTAATATTAGGTTTTTCTCAGCTACCCGAATTTTAAAAAATTTTTCAGATTGCATCATCCCCTAGGGATTAAGATTTTTACCGGTAGCGATTTCTGACCGTCCTTATAAATTTTTTAGTCATGCGATACATCAAATTAGTCTAAACTTTTACGCAGAATCCGAATCTGTAAATAAATTTTAAATAGTACCACCCCTTACCGCTTTACACACATACCCTCTAGCGAGCATATAAAAGATTATTTTTGTTTCTTTTAAGATAAATATATTTTGTTTAGTATCAACTAATACTAGATTTTTCTAGGGAGCCCAAATATTTAAATAGATTTTAAATAGAACCGCCCCTTACAAAATTACACCCTGTTAAAGCCTCGTACCTTTACAATGCACGGGAGAACTTTTTCCAAAGACCAGCCGGACTCACGTGCTTCAAATTCCTCCGATTTTGTTCTCATAGTTCCGCTTAAGAACCTCGTACATATTTTCCAGATTACCAGAAGATGTTATAACCATATTTTTTGTGTTAAAGAGGCGATTTGTTAATTGGACCTGATCCCTAATTTTCCGGTCAATCTAACCCCTAGGGTAAAGAGCTTAAAAATTATAAAATTTTAAAACTACTATATACAAAAAACAAATAATGTGCAACTTAAAACTATGTAAAATAAAAATTATCAATTTTTCGGTGCCCCCAGGTGTACAAAATTATTTAAGTATAGTTTTCTGTTTTCGTCTACTAACAAATTCTAATACTAGATCCCCATTGATTTTGTCTTTGAATTTCCCTATAACTTTTTTGTTGACAAGCAGTATATTGTATTTATTAACCGCGGGGTAATCACTTTTTTAAGATAAATATATCTTGTTTTGTATCAACTAATATTAGATTTTCCTAGGAAGCCCAAATCTGTAAATAGATTTTAAATAGGACTACCCCTTACAAAGTTACGCTTTTTAAAGACCCAAACCTCTAATTTTTGCCCATCTTTATTTAACTACATCTTTAAAACCTTTTTTCGCTACCCAAGGCATATACTTTAACCAACCATTTCCCGAGATATCTAAAACCGCTGTGTCCAGCGAACACCACGTGGAGACAACACGTATACTCTCCACCAGGATAGAAGCAGGAAGGATTTAGAAGAAGGGAAGGTGGGAGAAGAACTTAAAAATTATAGAATTTTAAAACTAACATATACAATAGATTTACAAAATCTCTACAAATATAAACAACTAACTTAGTCCTATATCTATATGCCCCCATGCGTAGGTTGATATGCTTCCGCGGATAACGTAACGCTTGTCACCTTCGCTCGATAAACTAATTTTATTAATAAGCTGCGTGTACAAATCGTGTTTTTTACTCCGGATACATACACAAGCAAGTACTCGAAACCACCCAAATAAGAATTAGATGCTTGGTGACTTTTAACTTCCGCTTCCCTCATGTACGCCCAAACATATCCCTACCCCATGCGCACCCTGTCCATGCGCACCCCTGCCCATGCGCACCACTCTCTGTGTGGTGACGTCATAGCCTTTTTTTAATAAAGAGCAATGTAATTCTATTCTAAAATTTTTATTCCGACAATATACATAACAAAATTTAAAAATATTTATTGCCAAGCATGGAGCCATTTAAACTTAATTTTAATACAAAGTTATACACAGAAAACAGAACTTTCTTGATGTTTGTTGGGAGTGGTTTTAATTGTATCTAATTTTATTCGCAGTTTAAAATTTAAATCGACACCCAAGTCCTATATCTCCTTTTCTAGCCAATAGTTTGATACATAGAGACCGTTTAGGTTTTCAAATTGTAAAATGTACCGAAGTTTGCCTCTATATATCAAGTCTTTGATTCCACCGACAACCAGATCCATTCCTTTGTGTAATTCTTGCATATTGTGACATTCTTTTAATCGCGGCTCTCCCACTATATCCTGTAAACGTATCTTGCCAGCTGGATCGACTTCTTCTTGTCGGTATTGGAAGGAATACTTATTCTCCCACTCCCTGTTGCGTAGTTGCATGTCCACCACTTTAGGGAATATATGGTAGTTATAGGTTGTAAGACCCTCGGTTTTAAATGATCCGAAAGGTTCTATACAAGGCAAATATACAATGTTTAGCGGAACCTTTTGCGTGTGGTGTATATACGAAACCCGCATTCCGTAGTTCGTCTATGTTATCTGCCATTTTGATAAATACGTTTTAGAATAACCTTTAGAAAGTATACGGATTTAGTACCATCCTTTTCCGCAAGAACGCCTACATAACTAAAACAATCTTTCTTACTAACCACAAATGCATACAGCTTATAGAACCCGGATGTATCTAAGTCAGTTCATCGGCACATAAAATAATCTTTTAATTCTTCCTCATTTTCTCTAATAAAATGTTCTTTGTCTAACAAATCTTTGTATTATTTGCGTATTGTCCTAGTGTTTTCCATGTAGTCCAACTTTCGCCTTTTTTTTGCATCCATTTCCTCTAATTCCACTTACAGCGTATGGCGTGCATAATGGGGAAATTTCCTTTAGCGTAAACAGATAGAGTTTACAGCCAACATTTACGCGTTGTCCTACAACCTTTGGGCGAATGTTAGGCGTATTTATCAACCCCAATTTCGAAATGACTATTTCTTTTGGAATTGTAGAATATGGTGTTGCAGATTTTGTCAAATATATACTACCTGCTTTAATGTAGCATTTGTGTAAGATTTTTATTTTATCTTGGCTGTCTTCCTCTACAATCTCCAAATAATTTACAGCTAAATAGTTAAAACTAAAAGCCGAAAGCACATACTTTATCAATTTTTCCTTTTCCTCTGGTTTTTGGGACAACTTAATTTGCAAAGCACTCAATTTCTTTGTTTTGCTATTCCCCCAATACACGTACTGTAGTAGGTTATTATACACTAAACAACAGCTATTTTGTAGCTTGTCCGATAGCTTTGTAACGGGCATTTTTTATAGTTTAACATTTTACGCTATACTCAATTCGTAAAAACCTTTCTGTAACTACTATTGCTATATTTGATATTTATTAACTCCTTAGGCGAGTGCATAGTATTATTAATTATAGATTGCATCGTTCTTGTCTTGCCGTAAATATAAATTTTGTTCCTTATGTGGATATACAAGTCTAGATAAGAGACGATAAGCGGTTGTAATAACGAGGAATTGAATAAACAGATGGAGAGTGGTAGTTCGTTCTTGGTTCCTATATATGAATTACGTGGAAAATACTGCTTCTTTTGCTTTGACAATAGTGAGAATTAATGCGGTAACAATTTTCGTATTGTTCCTGAACAAGCACAGCACGTTTTTAGTTGTTTTTCTTGTGAAGTAAAAGTTGTATTTTAACTGTATCAGTGTGTAGTTCTAATTCCTTTTGAAGGAAAGATGCTTTATAGACGAACGTGTTTACTCGACCTGCACGTGCATTTTACGGAACATTGACGGACTTACTTAGTGATACGCGTACTTTACTAATTTGTCGTTTTAGTTGTTTGTCTTGTGAAATAGGAATCGTAGAACTTGCTAAACTGACCGATTCTTTCTTTCGGATTAATGTGTGTGCGATCTAGTCTAGTGTTCCGTTGTTTTATCAGATTAGTGCATACTTTGGATTATTTAAATACAGTGGATACTGTAGTTTCTGCATTTTCTAACACCAAAGAATCTAAAATAGATCATCGCTTGCGCGAATTTCGTTATTTGCGAAATATAACAGAATACCGGTTTACAAAGGTATTGGTTGAAGTTTCTCACTGCTTTTTGGAGGTTTATGAAAATAGTATACATTTGATCCCAGATGAAATTAAACTAGTGCTACAAAATATTTCGAAATTATTGTCTCAGGAAATAGAATTAACAAGAAATTTATCAATGCTACATGGTTCCGTCGCGTGATGGTGTCTGCTGCTAACCCCAGTGAAATACATAGGTGTGATTAGTGTAAAGTGTAAAAAATTCCATCAACACCCTCACAGTCCAGGGTGAAGTGCTTCGTTAGCGTAGGACATCGCGAATCTCACACTTCCGTTGCAAGGAAGCGTTGCTGAAGGACTTTTGTAAGTTGAACTATTTCCTACTTGTTATTACTTTAAATATCTATCCGTTGCTTTACCATATCTTTGTCGTTCTGATACCTTTTACAAAAGACTTGCATGATATTTTAAAACATAAGAAAAAAAAAAGAAAGAAAGAAAGAAAGATCAATACTACTGAATTACTCATATCAATTGTGTCTCACCTATTTATTTTCTTTTAACATTTTGTCTGATTTATGTTTAATTGGTGTGTGAGGAAACGTTTCTGCTACTCCCCAATATTACCTCACTTTGTATTAAAAATTTTTGTACTGCTTTTACCGTTGTTATATTATATAGATTATCCAAACAGTTTTTTTTTTACATTCTACAAAGTACTGAATAACTTAGACGTTTCATTGCTGCTATGCTTATTCTTTTTTATTTTTTTTTTCAGGTTTGCTTAACTAATTTTCTTGCAGGTATTGTCACTAACTCCTTACCGCCACATACATTATATGTTGGTCTGCTTTCTACAACCCCCCCTAATCTCCGATTGAGCCCGGTCAGTTCTTTGATTTTCTTTGTGTTACGCACGGCTACGAGCCAACGTAGCATAAGTTTGGCGTCCGAACAGGGACTGCCACGAATCACGTAACATAAATTTTTGGCGCCCAACGTGGCTGCCTCAAAAAAAAAACGTAACAGCTTACTCCACATTGTGGCAAGTGGTACCGAGTACATTGGCGCCTTAAGGAAGTATAACTTTCTATCTTCCAATAAGGTTAAACAGTCTTTTAAGGGATTATACGTTTTGCACTGACATAGTTTCCAATTGTACAGTTGTATATTGTCACTTCCAATCGCGTAATACCATGTTCTTTGGCCAAAGTAGACGCGAATGTTTCTCTTAAACGTGCATTTGGACAACGTAAAAATCTAGTATATGATTTCCAGGTTGTTTATTAACACCGTGACTTGTTATCTGACACGCAAATTTGTTGTATATCTTAATTCTTGCATGGGTTGTTAACCATGTTAAACAATCAATCCCCGCAGTTATCCTTATCAAGCGACGGTCCATTATGGCTAAACGTTAAAAAATTAAATCCGACCTAGGTCGGACTGGGCAAGGGTGCGCATCGACATATGTCCAGATATATGTCGGATATATGTAGGATGTTAGGTTAGAGTGAAATTGCCGTATAGGGTGAAATTGCCTGATAGGGTGAAATTGCCTAACGCTTTTGCTACACCCTGTATGTTAATTATCTCTTCATGGCTGACTTAGCATTAAAACTGTACTACTTTTCCTATTTAACCTTTTCTCTAATGTCACAAATAACAGAGTTACCTATACAAATTGTAAGAAATAGCACACCCTGTATATCTTCTCTAATTTTTGTTTTATGTGAATACTAGAATTGAGATTATAAATTAGGTTGAGGCAGCTAAGAAGTGTATTAATTATTGGTGCAAAATCTTTTTTATTGTGTAAGTTCTCCGGGATGTATTGAATAAACATTGTTTTCTCCGCGGATGTTTATTCCTCTTAATAGGTTTGAGTTGTTTTACTTGCCTACTGAAAGCCTTGTGCAACATTTAAATCTCGTGATATTACGATACATAATGGCCGCTCATTTTCGAAAATAATAGAAGACTTATAACCTTTTTGGCATCATATTCTAGGGTACATCAATCGGGTTCGAAAGAAAGTATAAATATACTTTATTGAATAATTAAGCCACAATTGTACTTACGAAAAGTCACACTTGGTTTTCGAAATGTTGATTAATCTTTGTCGTATACTTTATCTATAATTTTTCTGTATTTTTTGATTAAAAAAACCAGAATTAAAATGTTAGAAAAAAATTTGTACGAAAACATGTACTACAAATTAGCACATTATATGCTCTTACAACGCATATCCTCATCTATATGAAAAAGATTTATTCAAAATGTCTTGACGCAATCCGGAAGTATGAGCATATTTAATTTAAACAGTAATCAAGCAGAAGGACACTTCTTAGAGAGTAGTTTCTATCTTATTACGTGGGTGTTTAAAAATACAAGTACTTTTGACGTTACACCTACAAAAACTGCAGAGTTGGAAAAGTACGTAAGATTCAATAGTAGAACACTTCAACAAATAATATCATTGAGTACCGTTTCGAATAATTTTTAAAGATATCATTTAATTCACTAGAAAATATTTAATTTATTCTTTCTACAAAGTGTTTTTAACCCTTCTAATTTTACTAGTGTTTTATTTAATATTATAGGTGAGTACCGAGTATTATAGTTTGGCAAATATTTATTTGGCTACCACTTTATTGACTGCCTAAATTAACACGATGAAGAGAATCCTATGTTTACACAAATCTGTTTATTTTATGAGCTCATAATTCAAATTAAGAAATAGAATGATGAATTTTGGATATTCCACTAATAAAAAATAATCAATGTCACTAATAAATTAAGCAGATTTTAAATTCTGTGCTACTTTAGTCACATAAACCTTGATTGAAATTTTCAATTAACCTTAAAGTTAAAACTCACCTGTAATTGTTTTTGCAGTACTGGCAAAATTGTTAGTATCGGTGCATGAATCCCATATTAAATATATATGTAGAGTATATTAAATGTTCATGGTGGTCGTTAAAAATGTCTGAAATTTTAGTCCCCAGCATTTATTATTCGGAAACCCATTACAATGTACAAAATGTTAGTAAAGTGAAGAACAAAAAACCCTTAACCGAAAAAATAGTAGTTTTAGGTCATTCCATTTTAAAAGTAGTTGGACTTTTAGCAAAAAGCAAATACCCGGTTTTCACTTATCCAGAATTTAAAATGATAATGCAGACGAATATTTAGAAAAGAAATAAAATACAAAAATATTTAAAACCTTCCTCTCAATAACAAAATTGTTTTATTACGCAATTAAATAATACTTTGAACAACAATAATAATTACATACATACATGGACTTCAAATCATGATTTCACACCCAAAAGATATAGCTCTACTGAAAACACTTTTCAAACAAAATAAAGTGTGCAACTTACGACACTGTACACAATTTAGGACAACATATTCACTTCGCCTAAATATTTCAAACTAACCTAGTGATTGAAAGCGGGAAAATATAAGGTCGTGGGTAGGTTTGAACTTGTAACCCTCTAACTTGTATTTGACGCGCTACCTAAGTACAAATTGGAATGTTATAGATTCAAATCTTGGCGAAGACTTTATATTTTTGTCTCTTTACACACGTACACACACACACACACACACACACACGGATATATATATATATATATAACCCTCAAATTTAGACCATAGACCAGGGTAGAAAATTAATTAATTACATCAAATAATTTTAATCACCGTATATAAGGAAGCTTTTGGAAAAGTACGCGTAATTAAAGGCCTACTGTGAAGATTTAAATCATTCAATTAGAATGTAGGGTTTGTATAGAATTTTATTAGATAATACGCGTTATTAAAACCGTGGAGCATAAAAATTTATTCGTTTCATTAAAAATAAGGGATTTAAATTATTCACTAGGCGCTTTCTATAAAAAGAAGCAGAATTAAAATGCTCAACTTGTATTTAATCTAATTGTTCCAAGTACTAAAACAAATAGAAATTACGTGCAAAATTCAATTGCATTTCCGCATAGAAATATGCAGTGTTCGACATGTAGTAATGAAATACGTCGGTAGATACAAACACTCGACGCGCGGATATAATGTCATGACAACCATTTAGAAAAAGGGGTCGGGACCTGATGAGTTCACCCCTCCATTAAGTTGGAATTTTGTGAAGTGTTAGAGAAAGATAGCTTTCTGCTTATAGATAATTTAAGACACGGTTGCAAGAAAATGTTCTCTGATAACTTGAAATTAAACAATGAGTAGAATGTGCTTTGGTTAGAACTATTAATTATACATTTAGGAACTGAAAATGTCTATTGGTTATTAATAAAGAATTAATCAAAGTGAAAATAAGTACGTGATTGAACTAATTAGCGATAGGGTGGTGCATATTAATTTTAGAATGAAGGCTTTATCGGCGAAGTTTAATATTAGTTAAAGCATAAACAATTTAGTAGTTTGGAATAGACAATGAAAAGATATAACGACAACCGGGAATTTAATTGTTTGCTATATTTGTTATGAACGACATTTCCAGTATTTGGGATTGATAAATTTCATGTAATTAAATATTAAAAACAGGAAAAATTTGCAATGACGAATAGCTTTGTAAATAGCTTAGGTTTAAGACACTTTTAAGATTTCTTTTAGCAATACTTGGTCAGAATTTTGTTCTTTTTTATGAAAGTCTATTTGTATTTTTATTGAAATTATTTTACGTTAATAGCGTTTACGTTAAGTTAAAGTTTTATTTGGATTTATTTAAAAGACTAGGTAAACCGACATTTGTAAAGGATATCTAACTACCCCAGTGATGGAATCTTATTTAAAAGAGTAATGTTATATTGAGGAATTTCATTAATTATGACAAATTAATACGTAGGTATTTTCGAGAAAGGTAGGATATAAGGCGATAAAGTTTAGTATACCGAAACAAGGGAGATTTATGCGAAATAACCGTCTTCCATATAGGAAATAATATAAAAAAGAGTTGCTGTGTCAAACGGTTTGGCGCCTCTCAATTTTGACAGCTATAAAGATGTTCAGAATATCGATTAGTGTAACGTGGGTTTTTTGTACTCTAGTTCTTTATTTTATAAATTTCATGTCTTTATTATTATCATTTCAAATTTCTTTGTTTCTTTTATAATTTTTCCATAAGAACCCACTTCCGCACCACTGCAGTTAGTCTACGCACCCTCGTATTGTTGCAGGGGTCCTCGTCCCTTTAGGGCAAATCAAAACTTAATCATTTAACGCACATTTTACCTGTAACACGTTTTGCGAGAAAATATTTTTGTAGTAGTTTTTCGTAGTCTTCTCTATATGGAATATAGTACTTTGAGTTTTAGCTTCATACCTTTATTATTTAGAAATCAGTGATAAATAGAACAAAACCGCATTAAGTTCCGCCTTTTAAAAATAGACATGTTGGAGCGTTAAGGATTTAAGTTTAAAAATTTTTTTGTACCACAAATTGCAGTGCAATTTTTTATTTTCAATACGTATTTTTCGTTTAGAACTAGTTGCTATTAAAAAAGGGGATCGGTTAATGATTTCAGTGTGTAAGGTTGATTTGCTGGAAGGCTTTTTGCATCTCTTCGTGGGAATTTTAGTTCTTTGTCTTTTATTAGAAGACTCAGTGCTGCACATAATTTGTTGTGTTTTGTAAAGCGAACATGCGCATACTCATTTCACAACCGTAAATGCTCAAATTTTATTTAAAGTATTCACCTTCTACGAACTTATTTATATTCTACTTTACTTTGGACTCATAGTTATTAAAAAGCAGTCTTTCTGTGTGACTTAATAATTCTCCAGTAAACTTTTCGTTTCAATATCATAATTAGAGTACATGTTTATCGAGAGCTTCCAACATATAAAGCCAGGTATAATAGAGCATTAAAACCTGATATAATTAGCAAGGAAGCCCCTGTAATACAATTTAATCCATCAACCTTCTAAACATCTCGAATAGTACTCTTCGTTTGCGCTTTCTATCGTATAAATTAAATAACAACGCACCGTTAACCTTTACGTGATACTATATGACACTCAAACTGTGCAAATTAAACAAATCAAACAAAGATATACATGACGCACTAGCAGATGTGAAGAGGGGTTTTATTATATAATACATAAAATAGCGAACCTCTAGATCATTCGTGTTGGACGAAACTTGATAACATATTAAGAATGGACATCGAGGAATTTCGCGTACGCGGTAAAGAAATGATTGATTACGTATGTGCGTATTTGACAACTTTGGATTCAAAAAGAGTTACACCTAATGTAGAACCTGGATATTTAAAATCGTTATTGCCAGCAGAAGCTCCAGACCAGCCAGATGAATGGGATGCAATAATGGACGATGTCGACAGAAAAATTATGCCAGGTGTAACTCACTGGCAACATCCAAGATTTCATGCATATTTTCCATCAGGAAACTCGTTCCCTTCGATTTTGGGAGATATGCTATCGAATGCTATAGGATGCATTGGATTCTCATGGGTACGTAAAGAATTTCTAATTAACAATCTAACACTTTCATAAGTAGCCATAAAACTTACGGCATTTTTATTTTAAGCGTTAATTACAGTACTAGTTAATTAACCTGGTGTTTCTTATATTGCTAAAAAATTATCTTTTTATTTAAATAAAGGTTATTGACAATAACATTAGATAGTGTTCTAGTCATTATTTCCCCGAACGTTATTTCTTGTTATTAATTCAAGTCCAAGGTTGACTGAATTTATATTGATTGTTTGTCAAATAGGAAAGTAGGCACTGTTTCAATTTTTTTGTGTAAACAATACAATTTATCTTTTCAAAAAGTCGTCGCATGCGTTATATTATAGTCAGGGCAGGCGCACTCCTTGCATCTGACAGTTCCGTGTTTTAATAGGTACTCGCAACACCGAAGCGTTGCCGTCGCTAATTATAATGAAGAGGTTAAGGAAAAAACTACTTTACCAGCAAATCTGTCGTCTGTCATATGTTTGACAAACTTCATTTCCCATTTGAATATTTATTTAGTTAGATATTTAGAATTTGTGTTGATATGGGGCAGTGGCGGATTTACATATTTGCCGCCAGTAGGCTATGCAAATTTTGTCGCCCCCTACCAGTGGTGTACCCAGGGGGTTCTCGGTGAACCCTCACCCCCAAACCCAAAAATTGGGTTTTTAAAATACAAAAATCACAATAAATATTTATGGTTCCGGGTTGGGACCGTGTCATTTTATAAATTAAGGTCGACGTTTCGCCCACTTTTGTAAGGTTGCTTCATCAGGACAAGAAAAGAAATAAGTAATAAAATAAAAAATAATAAAAAATATAAAAAGATAATATTAAGTAGACAAGTTAAAGTGTAAAGAGAAGAGTTACTCTTGAAGTAGCAGACTCACTAGCCCATTCAAAGCCAAAAGGTGTCTTGCGGCTTTGAATGGGCTAGTGAGTCTGCTAGTTCAGGAGTAACTCTTCTCTTTACACTTTAACTTGTCTACTTAGTATTATCTTTTTACATTTTTTATTATTTTTTATTTTATTACTTATTTCTTTTCTTGTCCTGATGAAGCCCCTTACAAAAGTGGGCAAAACGTCGACCTTAATTTATAAAATGACACGGTCCCAATCCGGAACCATAAATATTTATAATGACTCCGGCCGTGAAAGCTTCCGACAATATCACAAAAATCACAAGCTTACGGCATCCTTAGCACCTTGCTTTTATGAAACCCCCCCTACGACCTCTACAATTCGATACCTTAGTTCACAATTATATTAATAGATGTCATACAGAAATTGTAGATTTTAATTGTACCTGAACTGAACTACTATAGTATTGCTACTATTAACCTGATGGCACTGCTAACACACTTGTGGTAGTTAATATGGAACATGGAAGATTCACATCTTATGTTTGTGTGATCTGTGAGGACATTGTAATTTTATGATTTGTGCAATCTCGTCTTAATTACATCGCCTTTTTCCCGTAATTAGTATGATTGTATATACCTTAATACTATACTTACACAATAAAGTATATTTTTGCGCGATTTTTTATTTGCAAAATCTTCAATTATATCGTCGAATGAAATCTTGTTCATTACTTCTGACTCTATGCACAATAGAACTAAGGCGTTTAACTTTTCTTGACTTAAGGTAGATCTTAGATAATTTTTCACCCGTTTTAAACAAGAAAACTTCTCTCACCAGAACAATTTGTCGCTGGTGTACATAGAGCCATGCGAACAGCTATATCCAAGTTTGGATAAACGTTTTGCAAATTCTGTATTTGCAGGAACGGTGATAGACTTTTCAATGATTCAGAACCTGGTTTTACCAAAATACTTTCAGAAGAAAGGTGGCATTGAAAATGTATGCATTCTTGAACTAAGTCAGTCTCTAAATCACTAGGATACATTTTTTCCAAGAAAAGGGCTTTTTCTGTAAGAGTTGATGATGACAATTCACTCATTTTGGTTAGAAATGAAAACTTTTGATTGAACCTGTTGTAGGCCTCCTGCCGTTTTCTAATTCGGATACGAGTCTATCAATGAGGAAGAGAAATATGTTAACCCTGAAAGTATCGGGTGTTTCATCATAATTCATTTTCCTTTTTGGTTGTCCTTTTCCTTTGTCTTTTGTATACTGCTTCGAAACATTTAATTCCATTGCCTTTTCTTCGAAATACTTAAAATTTTTTCGTTCGGTTACGAAAAACTTGCAAAGAGATTCATAAAGATCGATAACAGTGATCAAATCTACGGTAGAAGCCTGAATTTTAACATTCACTTTGTTTATTCTTTCAAAAAAACATTTCACACAACAACCATTACCGCTGTTTCCAGTTTCTCTAAATTCAAAAGTATTCCCGCCGCTTCGTTTCGCGTTACAGGCTTTTTGTCACAATTTTACTTGATTTATTTCAGAGTTTTAAGGACTTTGGGCCAAAAATCTCTCAAACTTCTACACGCGTCCTCTGCTGACCAACGTGTCAGATTTACTCTCTTTAACGTTTTCCCTTTCCCGATTTCAGTCATTAATTTTTGCCAGCGTTGTGTCGAATTAACAAAAAAAAACGTAGATTTCATGAAACAACATGAAGAAGCGACAAGCTTCTGAGCAAGATTTAGCAACCGCAGTTACCACTAAATTTAAAGAGTGGCCAGAGCAGGGAACGAAAAAAGCTAAAAGTGCCTGGCTTTGAATTTTAGCCTGTAAGCCATTGTACACACCAAACATGTTCGCGGCATTATCATACGATTGTCCACGACAGTATTTATGCCGAATGTTTTGAGTTCCAAAATAATGGCAAAAAACATTTCTTCGGCTTTATGTCCCACTGAGGGCAAAAACATGAGAAATCTTTCACACGGTTCGCTTGATTCCAAAACGTATCTAATGACGAGGGTAAGTTGGTCTACATGTGCTATATCCGGTGTTGAATTGATGATTAGGGAAAAATATTTCGCCCTTCTTATCTCGTCACCAATCTGTTTTAAGGCTTTATGAGAATAAACTCATCGCAAACGGTTTTTGATAAGTAACTGGTACTTCTAGATCTTTGATTCCCAAACCGTTCAGTATGACTGGTCAAAAAATGATCGAATTCAGCTAACAGTTCCAAAATCATACAATAACTTCCGTTATGCGGATCACCAAAATTTTCATTTTTTTCCCTGAAAGCGAGACCCCTTGAAAACAGTCGCTTCGCTACGGCAACTACTCTCTTCAGAACCTTTCTCCAATAAGTAATTTCTTCATCAATCTGGACATGCAGTAAATTGTCGAGTCGGCCATCAATCTCACTTCTAACTTTCAAACAAAGGATACTAGATTTATGATGCTGAGCTACTCGTTGTTTTGCATTTTTCCAGTCATTAAATCCTCCGTTTTTGAACTGAGTCTTATTCTCCAATGGACTGAATGCCAAACAGGGCCCGCAATAAACACATCCTTTACTTTCGGAATAAACAAGCCAATTTCGGTCATTCACTTCATTATTTTTAATTTTTCTTTGGAAGATACTCACTGGCAAGAAACGACGCTGATTACCATATATTTTTTAACTTTTAGAGAAGTCGCAAGACTTGTTTTGATAGAAACCGTATCTTGCGATAGTCTCCTTTAAGATATCGTTAATTTCCCATAAAGCTGGATCTTTGTTTATAGTTACCGTTGTTTGAATTGGGTCATCGTTTAACGTTTGATTCTGAGAAGCATCTTCAATTGTTGTACTTATTGATGATTACTCTAACACCTCTTCGTCAAAAACATAAATATGCGTTTTATCAAAAGTAAAAGTAGATTGTTCAACAGATGATTGTTGTTGTTGGGCCGCAGAGTTTAAATCCGTTTCATCTTTTCCAGATTGTGTTGCGTCAGGGCGTGTAGTTGAAGTTTCTGGTCTTTCAATACTACTTCCACTTCCACTTTTAAGAAAACTGTCAATTTCTATTGTTTTACGGATAATCTGTTCTTGTTCTTCTTTTTTCATTAAGGCCTTCTTTTTATACTTAGCTCCACTAAGTTGCTTTCTCCCATCACTCATTCTAACAATTTGTTATACAAGAACTGAAATAAAAGGATTATATTGAGAGTTTTATTTCTCGTACGTAACTAGCAGTATGTTTTGTTCAGACATCAGACGTTAAATAAACCTAACTTAAGTAGGTATAAGAAATTTATTTAAGTATGATATAACAAAAAAAATTGAAATTTCTTTGCTTTCGAAACAAAACAACCATTTATCAAGTAAAATTACTTCATAGCTAAGTTTTCATGACATCCGATATCCGACGTCCGATATACGAATCGGATGAAATTTGTCGGATACGAAAAATCTTCGTTTGCATGCATCCGAATATGTTTGCAAAATAATCACAATAAAATTTTGAATCCAGCAATTTAGTAAATATATAAAATACATATACTTAAAGTATCTTTTATTAAAACCTTATTTCGTAATAGTAGATACAGTAATCAGCTTTTAACAAATTTTTTATATAGTTATACTAATTCTAATTGGTCAGATTAAATTAGATCGCCGGAAGTCATGTAGATTTTAATGTTTATATGGTTAATTAGATCCGATCGTCGGAAGAAGTTAAAGTACTTTAACTCTATCCAATGTCGGATGATAGTTGAACACCAACTCCCGCGTGTTTCTATTTAAATATTCAAAACTTCTTTAACCAATAGCAGTACTTTCGGATCGTTGGATGTCGGATGTAGTGAAAACTTAGCACTGTAAAATTACAGAACACAAACAGAACAATTTGTCAAATAGATTAATACGTATTAGAAATTGCAGGACGCAATCAACCGTGGCTTCATGCTTCTTCGTTTGTGTCGTCACTCTATTATCTATATCTCTCGAACTCAATGTCACCGCGAGGCGTATAACTTAAACAACACGACCCGCTTCGGCTCCCGCGGCGGCCGCGCCGCGCTCGTGCAGTCAGTTCGGATAGACTCACTTAGCGGATGTTCATGTCACTCGTTCCCGCGCCACTTTCAAACGCGACTACGCAAATTGTAAAAAAATTTATCTAAGTGGTGAAACATATTACAGATTGAATTGTTTGTGTGGACCTAATAATATTTAGATATATAAATAATGAATCTTTTTAATTTCTGTTGGCCCCAAATTTGCCGCCCCTAAAATCTGCCGAACTAGGCTTCAGCCTGCTGGTAAATCCGCCACTGATCTGCGGTATTTATTTATTTGTGATTTGAGTTTAAGATTCAATTTTATATAATGGTGTTTAAGTGTTCCGTTGCTGGTTGTAGTACTAATGTTACTGCAAAAACTCATTGTTTACTAAAGGATTCTGAGGTAAGTTCTTCAAACATTTTTAAATGCTTATTAATTTTAACTAAATGCTAAACTATTTCAGTATTTTCAAAATTATAATATTATTTTATGGTTTTTCGATACGGGATACTCTTTATTTATAACATTCTTGTGTTCATAGATTCGTTGTTTATGGTGTGTAGCAGTTGGTCATAAAGATTTAATGAATTTTGATGATACGCATAGCAAGCAGGCATTTAGAGTATGCTATATCCATTTTGCAGACGATGCTAAATTTGTGGCTAATAGAAATCGTACTAATTTAAAATATAACGCTGTTTCTATATTACACCATCAAGGTACCTAAAGTGATTATTGCTTTTACTTTTGTTAGTGTTGTTGATTAGGATGTCTTTTGACTTATCCATTGTACTGTATGACCTATCAGATATGTTAACATGTAACATACATTTTAAATTTGTTTTGTAAAAATTAAGGTTTCCCATTCATTCTTAAATAAGTAAATAAAAAATGTTTATTGTTGTGAATATTAAACTTATAAAAGGCACTTATAGGGATTTCAAGGCCATATTGTAAATTATCATTTATTGTCTCTTTTCATAATACTGTAGCTACAATTTTTGAAATGTTGACAAATGATTTCACTTGACAAACAGATTTTGTTTTATTTAGAACAGTTTGTTTTCTGTACCAATAACATATTTACATAAAAAAACGTGCTTGAAATCTTCATGGTGCATTTCACAAACCTGTATTCCTAAAATGCCAGAAAAATTCAAATCTGAATTTGGCGCCAATGGAGATAGTTCATACTCGCATCGCGAGTGGCGCTCATTATGGTTTTGCAATAATATAGGGAGTTGCTTATCTATACCTACTTACTAATCTATGATTATAGTATATTATTCAACGAGCAAGTTATGGTAGCCAATACTCATTCGGAAGGTTTGCGCCACAAGCCCGTTAAGGCGAGCGGCGTAGTCAGAATGAGTAATGGTTATAACTTGCGAGTAGAACACTATAATTTTCCCATGACTACTCAAATCTTCATTATCAGATATTTTCTAAGCATTTTAACTAATACCGCAAACACTGACAAGCAAAAATTTATTTGTCAAAGTATAACAGCCTACTTTGCATGATACGAAAATACCTCGTGAATTATGAAAATGAAGGTTTGTACTGATTGGTCAAAGGTGTTGTATTATGATCATAATCCACGACCTGGATGTTCCTGATTGGTTAAAGGTGTTGGATTATGAATTTATATACACTTATAAAATAATGAGTACTATTTTTAACCCATACTAAAATGCGTAAGGAATGCATTGCTGGATAGTCGTGAGAAAACAATGTAACTACATTGTTAATATAACGCATGCAACAACTTTTTGAAAAGCTTTGGAATACGTATATGAAATTTGTTATGTTCAGTCCTTGTATCTAGATCATTTTGCCCATACTTAATTTAAATTTCATACCCTCTATTGTTTCCATTGCGATTTTGCATGTTTAGTGCGGGTTTGTCTCTCTTTCAATTATAAACGACCATTTGTCTGAACATCCTGTAAAATTTTATTAAATATTCAGTTACAAAGTTCAATATTTTGAAAATATTTTATTTTAATAACGTGCTAAATCTCGGATTTTAATGTTACAAAGTACCGAAGTTTGTTTTGGTTATTAAAAGTTAAAAATTCTTGCAATATGGGTTTGTTTAAATAAGTTTAGAAAGTGTTGCTTGTCAAAACATTTGTTGCAGAAACATTCTATTAAGGTGGAATCTGTTTTAAACACATACTTCATGTAACGTGGGTTTGGGAACAAAGGTTAGAATGTTTACAATATGTGTTTGCTTTAATATGGGAAAGTGTTGTTTATCAAAAGCATTTACTTCGAAAATACTATTATCACGTTAAAACGTGGTAACCCGTTATCAAACATTTGTTTACGGACACAGATTTCGAACAATCAAAATTTTCCATTTTGTTATCTTTTCAAGGCATTATTAATCGAAATCGTAAATTTCTATGGTTTCATACAGGTTGTAGGTTACCAGTTATGCACTTACCATATAGTTCTGCAATATTAGTTGCAGATATGCCTAACAAATTGAACAGATGTTGTTTTGAAAACACCAGTTAGCTTTGTTATTTTGGCTTACCTGCAAGTGATGTTTTAAAAATACCTTCTATGTGGTCGTTTGGTCGACAGGAAATGTTTTTGAAGGGAAAATACGGTACCATTTGAAGGATTATTTCCACCTACATATACAAGTTAAGTGGCGAAAGGGATGATTCTTATGCTGTGTAATTAGTTATTGTATGTATAAATAGAAATCATGTATGTAGGCTGTATTTCATGTTAACATCGCAAGGAAAACCCAGGAAAAACTTGCAAACGAATCCGTGACTTTCAGTAAACAATGGATTCCATTACCAAAAGATATAACAAATAAAAATCAAATGTCCGCAATATATAGGTAGCATTTCAAGCTTTTCCTACGTTTTCCTTGCGATATTAACATGAAATACAGTCTACATACATGATTTCTATTTATACATACAATAACTAATTACATAACAATATGCATATTAGCAGCCCCCGCAAAACAGCATTGGTATCTGACAAGTATACACCCGCCATATGGTTACCTCAGAACCATATACAATCTTCGTTGAACAGCATTGCTATCTGACAAGTGTAAACCCGCCATAGAGTCGCCTCAGATCCGTATACAACCTTCGTTAAACGGTATTGGTATCTAATAAATGTAAACCCGCCTAAGGGTCGCCTCAGAACCATATAAAATATTCGTAGAACAACATCGGCATCTGACAAGTGTAAACCGGCCATAGGGTCGTCTCAGCACCATGTAAAAATCTACCAATCAGGTAGCCCAAATCATAATGGTCCCCCCCTCCCCCAAGATAAATAAAAAAAGACTGCTTAAGCCTTACGATAACGTAATCGCACACTTCTTTAACAACCATTCTCTCAATTGTATAAATAGAAACATGTTAAAAAACGTTTTCCAATCTTCAAGTTATCGAATTTGTATGAAATTTATCAATAAAAATTAATCAGCTGATTTTACGTTAAGCGTATTGGCTACTTTAAAATCGCTCTTAGGGCGCAACACAAATTAAAGGCACTTGTTAAGGCTTTATAAGTATTTTGGTTGTAGTGTAGTATGCCAATCACAATTAATTTAAGTCCTTAAACTATTCCCACCTAGAAACCCTCCATTATCCCTACCTTTAGTGCAACGACATAAAAGGGTTGGTAATGTACGAGTGGACGACAATTCAACTTCGTTCTCGCTTGGCTTTGGTTCGTGATTTAGTTCGGTGCATCGAGCATCAGTAATTAGCAACAATTAGTGAACATTATACATACAGTCCATAATTATCTGATAGCAGTGCAAATACAATCAACCACTACAACCAGTGAAAGGTAGGTGATATATTCCTTTAAATTATCATTTCCTTTATGTGATTGTAAATGCAAATTAACATTTTGATTAACATTTTTGGTCCTTTGAGCAAATATTTTGCTTATTAATTGGTTTATTATTGGCATTTTGGCATTCAATTTAACTACATTGTTAATTGCTCTTCGCTTAAATTAGGGGTTGACCGCATTTAGAAGAAAAGTGTAGTCATACCACCAGTTTCATAGTCAATTGTGTAAACTAACTTATAGTAGATGCAATCTCGCATTAAATTTGAAATTTTGTACTGATACAGAATCTTATAAAGCCTTAAAATGACAAATCTTTGTAAATTTTAGGGATAGTTAACGTAAGAATTTGTAGTCAGAAAAGTGTTTAAGCAATACAGTTATTTTAAACTTGTAATTCAAGTTCGCTATAGAATTCAGGTATTCGTAAAACCGGGTAGAATAAAACCCTTTGCTCTTTGTCATATTGAAACTTGCAAGCTCCCGTTAGGCACGTTGTAGTAAAAATTCTTTAACAGGTAGTTCAACATTACCCTTGGTATATCCTATTATTAGGTGAACAAACCCTTCATTTTGTAGCTGAAATCAATATAAAATCGATATTAGTAACCTTGTTCGTTAGGATGGCACATATTTCATCGGATAGGTTGATAGTGGATTTAAAGGCCGCACTCGATAGATTATCTGATATATCTGGTGCGATAGATAAATTGGAGCATATTAAAGGCAATTGTATTTCTGTTAATATTATGGCTGAAAGCGCCTTTGATATCAAAAACGATGTAGATACATCTTATAAAACGTGCATATTGGATGAGGACAACTCGGAATTATTAAATGAAGTTACAACATTAAGAATTGAAATAGATAGGTCTTTGTTAAACATTAAAATTATTAAGGCACAATTTGATAATATATCCACTGCTGAAAAATGCTTGACTGAAAATATTACTAGCATCGGCTCATGTACTAATATTCGTCTCCCTCGGATAGAAATGAAAAATTTTCTGGAAAAATAGAACATTTCCAAGAGTTTATTCAATTTTTAATAATTTAGTTCATGAAAATAATCAATTGCTACCGATCGAAAAGTTCTATTTTTAATTGATGCGTTGGATTTTAAGTCTAGAGAACTCATTAGACATTTGCAAATTTCGAATAATAATTATATGCTAGCTTATTCAATTATTGTGGAGCGGTTTAATTCAAAACGTTTAATTGCAAACACGCATTGGAATGCTTTAGAATCGTCACCAAAAGCAAAATTTAATTCACATACAGATTTAAGAGAATTGCTTAATTGCTTTACGGAAAATATATCAAGCTTACGTCAAACTAAGATTGATTTGCTCGACTTCGTATTGTTTAATTTGTTATCAAAAAAGGTAGATACAAATCTTTTGAAAACATTTGAGTTAGAAAATACATCAGACATTCCATCTTATGATCAATTAAAATTATTTCTAGAAAAACATTGCAAGGCATTAGAAATTAGCAATATGGTTGTTTCCGATACACCGTCCAAATTTAATACGTCCATTAAACAAACCATATCATCTAGTGTACCTTCTAAACGTTCCTTTGAATATTCAAAACCCCAAGTTCGAAAGTCATTCGTAACAACTTCATTCGCTCAGAAATGCAGTCTTTGCAGTGGTACTCATAACTTATACCAATGTGAAATGTTTCTGAATAAATCGCCACAAGACCGTTATAACTTTGTTAAAGACAAACACTTATGCATTAATTGTCTTCGCAACTCTCATATGGTTACACGCTGCTCTTCCAAACTTGTTTGTAAAAAGTGTGCAAGGGTCATCATACTTTATTGCACTTTGAAAACCCTACAGTTGCACAGAAACCTGCAATCACTCAGGCAACAGATCAACTTCCCGAACCCACCTGCAACACTACTACAAGTACGTTGTTATCATCTAGATCGTCCAACACAATGACGTTATTAGGCACCGCAAGAATTTCAATTACAGATGGGTTTGGTAAAGTTCAGACAGTAAGAGCACTTGTAGATAGTGCATCAATGGAAAATTTCATGACTGATAAGTGTTGTCGACGCTTAGGTTTAAGAAAATCGAATATTTCAATGAAGGTTGAAGGCTTAGGTCTATCTGCTTCTCATGCGTATGGACAAGTATCGTGTAAAATTAGTCCTCAAGGTAAAACTGTTCCAGAGTACAGTATTGATTGTTTTGTTTTACCAGACATTTGTGGAACCCTTCCTTCATCAAGGATCTCACCAAATAGTTGGCCTCACATAGTTGGATTAGATTTAGCAGATTCGGACTTCGACAAACCTAGCCATATCGATTTATTGTTAGGTGCAGATTTGTTCGCGCGTGTTTTATTAAACGCAACTCGCATTGGGTCACTAGAAGAACCCGTGGCAATTCACACTACCTTTGGGTGGATATTAACAGGAAGGTTCTTTCTTCTGTTACATCTCGTATATCATTAGCTGCACTTGTAGAAGATGCTAACATTACTCGATTTTGGGAACTGGAAAATATTCCAGATTCTAACAAATTATCTCCTCATGCGGAAATTTGTGAAAGGCATTTTGTGGACACTCACAAGCAGGATGACACCGGTCGTTTTATTGTTTTGTTACCTTTCAATGGTCCTGAACCGCTATTTGCTGGCTCTCGGAAATAGCACTTCGAAGATTTCTTTCACTAGAACGCCGTTTGAAATAAATCCTCAACTGTATAATTCGTACAGAGAATTTATGCAGAATTATATCGATAGTGGTCACATGTCTCGTATTGTATCGGATTCAACTCGATCGTCTACATTATCGCCGGTATATTACATACCACATCACGCCGTGTTCAAACCAGACAGTACAACTACAAAACTTCGTGTCGTATTTGATGCTTCAGCCAGCGCTCAAAGTGGAGGGTCTTTAAATGATCATTTACTCGCAGGCCCCCCTCTTCAAAAAGATATCATGGAGTTGTTATTACACTTTCGTTTACATTCTGTAGTTTTAACTGCGGACATTAAGCAAATGTATAGACAGATTCTTATTTCTACTAGCCATCGAGACTATCAACGTATAGTTTGGAGATTTAAGTCCTCGAGTCTGTTATCGATTATCAGCTAAACACTGTTACATACGGCATCACATCATCACCATTTTAGCCATGCGTGTAATTCAAGAACTTGCAAAAGTCAATCGTTACGTTTTCCTATTGCTTCCAAGATTTTAGCATCGGATACGTACGTGGATGATTTGATTACAGGGTGTGATTCGATAGAGGATGGCAAACGACTCGTGTATGAATTAAACCAAATTTGCCAATCAGGTGGTTTTATGTTGCGAAAGTGGAATAGCAACGTGCCAAGTGTCATTGGCCATTTACCTGATTCCGTTCGGTATCAGCAAGCATTTTGTTTGAAGAGGTAAACAATACTTCTCAAAAAATTTTAGGACTGCAATGGCAACCATTGAGTGATGTGTTGTTTTACAATCTTAATATCGTTGATCGGCCTTGTACCAAAAGGAATATGGTTTCGGAAATTGCAAGGATCTTTGACCCTCTGGGGTTATTATCACCATTGGTCTTCTTCGCAAAACATTTGATTCAATCTGTATGGATATTAGGAATTGGCTGGGATGAACTTCCTCCCCAACAAATTGTTTTAAAATGGAATCTGTATCTTCAACAATTACCCGAGTTATTGAAAATTGAAATTCCTCGACGGATTCTTTGCGATAACCATCAAACTGTACAAATTCATGCATTTTGTGATGCATCGGAAGCTGGATATGCAGCAGCAGTTTATCTCCGCTGTGTCGATGAGAAAGGAACATCCAAGTATCATTGGTCTGTGCCAAATCTAAGGTCGCACCAACCAATCGTATATCATTACCTCGATTAGAATTGTGTGGTGCAGTGTTGTTGTCGAACTTGGTCGAGTATGTGCAAAATACGTATAGAGATAATTTAGTATTGGACGATACATTTGCGTGGTCAGATTCCACAGTAGCATTAGCATGGATTCGATCTTCGTCGTATAATTGGAAGACCTTTATTAGCAATCGTGTCTCGCATATCCAAGAACGAGTGGCTCCATCATCGTGGCATCATATTAAATCACAGGATAATCCTGCTGACTGTGCATCAAGAGGATTATTAGCTGCTGAGCTTGTTAATCATCCTTTGTGGTGGACGGCTCCACCATGGTTACTATTACCTAAAGAGAATTGGCCTGCTCATATGGAACCAACTCTTACAGATCACACTCAGATGCACATTGAAAAAAGAACTTTATCCCTTAATATACACGTTGCAGATCATTTCGTAGACTCGATGGTAAATCAATTTTCAGATTTGCGAAAAATATGCAGGATTCTGGTATATATTTGTCAGTTCATTCGTAACTTGAAAGTTCGTGCAAATTTGGATATTCGAAACTTAGAACAATTATTGGTCTCCCCCGAACAGTATGCACTTCATTTATTAATAAAACGGGTTCAAGAACAAGTTTTCAGTCAGGACATTGATATCATTCGAAAGGGAAAACTTAGTAATAAACAACTTCGACCTCTCAGTCCTTTCCTTGACAGTGATGGGTTGTTAAGGGTGGGCGGCCGGTTGCGAAATGCAGACGTATCTTATGATACAAAATTTCCATTGCTACTTCCTCGGTCACACCGGGTGACAGAGCTCATTATTCGAGATTGCCATACGAAATATTTACACCCTGGACTTAGAACTACTCATTTCTTGTTAGTACAAAATTTTGGATTCTGTCTGCAAAAGGGCTATTCAACAGTGCCTAAACTCTTGTATTCGATGTTTTCGTCAAAACCTATTTCGCTATGCCCTCCTATGGGCGACTTGCCCCCCGCTAGACTTACTGCCGGTAAAGCGTTTCTACATACTGGGGTAGACTACGGTGGACCCTTTTCTATCACCATGAATCGTATTAGAGGTGCCAAATCATTGAAAGCTTATGTTTGTTTATTTGTTTGTCTTAGTACAAAAGCGATACATCTGGAGTTGGCATCAAACCTATCTAAAGAAGCCTTTATTGCAGCTTTACGGCGGTTTGTAGCACGTAGAGGTAAATGCTTGCAAATTCATAGTGACTGTGGAACAAATTTTATCGGAGCATCTCGGGAACTAATCGAATATATGAAGCAGTCATCTGAAACGGAAGGTATTCACTTTGTTTTTAATCCTTCGTCGGCTCCTCACTTTGGGGGAATGTGGGAAGCTGGGATAAAATCTGTAAAGTCCCATCTCAAGAAGGTGGTAGGCGAACAAATTCTCTCGTACGAAGAATTTAACACCATTCTTGCTCAAATTGAAGCCATATTAAACTCCAGACCTTTATGTCCAATGAGTAACGATCCCACTGATTTTTCATTCTTAAGTCCTGGTCATTTTCTGAACGTAGAACCAGTGTCTGTCATTCCCGACCCTAATGTCTTAGATCTGAAACTATCTTCTTTAAATCGTTGGCAACTGGTTCAACGTATTCAGCAATCATTTTGGAAACGGTGGCATTTGGAGTACCTGCACACACTTCAACAGAAAACCAAATGGTTTTCTGCTAATTATTCGTTAATGGTGGGAACGTTGGTGTTGATTAAGGATACTCAAGTGTCTCCATTACAGTGGAAAATGGGACGTATACATACGTTGCATTATGGAAAGGACAATGTTTGTCGTGTGGCTACCGTGGCAACATCCCAGGGACTATTTAAAAGGCCCGTGGTAAAATTGTGCCCTCTCCCCATTTCAGAGGCAACTTAGTATTATAGTTAGTATATTAGGGTAAGTTAACTTTTAAATTTACGATTATATATATATATATATTTTTTTTTTTTTGCTCGTTTAGACACACTTAGAAAATAAGTTCCTAATACTTATTTTGGTGGGCGGTATGTTAAGGCTTTATAAGTATTTTGGTTGTAGTGTAGTATGCCAATCACAATTAATTTAAGTCCTTAAACTATTCCCACCTAGAAACCCTCCATTATCCCTACCTTTAGTGCAACGACATAAAAGGGTTGGTAATGTACGAGTGGACGACAATTCAACTTCGTTCTCGCTTGGCTTTGGTTCGTGATTTAGTTCGGTGCATCGAGCATCAGTAATTAGCAACAATTAGTGAACATTATACATACAGTCCATAATTATCTGATAGCAGTGCAAATACAATCAACCACTACAACCAGTGAAAGGTAGGTGATATATTCCTTTAAATTATCATTTCCTTTATGTGATTGTAAATGCAAATTAACATTTTGATTAACAGCACTCATTCTTCTAAACTTTAAAATTTTTGCCTAATGTACTCAAACCAAATATATCAAACATTAATAAATCAGTTACTTTCAATTTATGTCATAAATGTCAAACTTAAATTTTTTATTATTTTGACAAATATTCTAGGTAATTGATCCAAACGTAAATAAAAATGATTTTAACAACTATAAGTGTTTTAATTCCCAAAAAAGATTACGAAAAATGGGCCAACTTGATGTCGTCTTAGAGCAAATGTCGATGTGGAAGTAATAAGCCACGAGAGTAATGTAGCTGGTTTAGAATTTCACGTGTAAATTGAGCATTACGTTATACTACCTTTCCCCATTTGGAAAACAAGCCTATGTTCACAACAGCAGAAACGTGACGTTCACTGATCCGCTACGACACTTCTCTCTATTCATGATCACTCATGCATCAAGTTCTCGCCCTATATAAACTACCACTTTCACCACTTTCACCAGTTACTTCGCCACAAGACACCTTTTGGCTTTGAATGGGCTAGTGAGTTTGCTAGTTCAGGAGTTCTCTTTACACTTTAACTTGTCTACTTAATATTATCATTCTTATCTTTATTATTTTTATTTTATTATTTATTTTCTTGTCCATATGAAGCCCCTTACAAAATTAGTGGTACGGTAGTGGGTTCTTATGGGAAAATAGTAAATAAAAATAATAAAGTGGCTGAAACATAGAAACTGCATTGCCCTTATCACTTTCTCTTTTGTTATAATATTGAGATGGTGGCGGAGGGGAGAGGAGGTGATGAGGGACACCAAACCATTTGTCACATCAATCCCTTCGATGTTATCTATACACGGAAGACGATTATTTCTCATACTTACATATGATTTTCCAATACTCCACCCAGAGGTACTACATTGGCCAGGAACCGAGTTTTTTGTTACCTGGAAAATTTGGAATTTTGTCGAACCCTTGCTATTCCAAGCAAGGTAGGGATCTTTAACGTGCGTGACAACACTCACACACGGGACCTCCATTTTACTTCTCATCTGAACGAGGGTGTATTTTTGTGAAAAATGCTCGCCTAACATTTTTCAAGCGGACTGTGTCGGGATTCGAACCCGGAACCTTGGGTGTAGTAGTCACACACATACCAACTACGCCACGTAGCCGCCTGATTATTTCTCATAGCGTAAAATGCTCATTAAATTATGTCATATCAAAGAAAGACTTTGTAAAATAAAATGCCTCTCCCAAATGCGATTCCATCACTAGAGTGACAGTACATTTTTTTACAATGGCCTAAATTTAATCTAGTACATTAATAAATGCAAATAAAATTCAACACTTAAACTCTATTGACATTAAATAATTACAATATAAATACAAATATACTGTCATTAAAAAAAACTGGTCAAGTATTACTAAAAAAAAAGCATTAAAAAGTTATCCAACCAATTTTTCCAGTTTTATGGATATTGGTAGTTACATTCCGAATCTCATTTCTAAAAATATCAACTTAGCAATACACGAAAACGTCGGTCAATATAGCTATTCATATCCGCATTTCATAGTTCCTTAAAATTACCAACTTGTTGTTCGTTTCATGGCTGATACTGTACCACAAATAAAACCTACCTTAAAAATTCTCGTTCACATCCAAAATAATCATTATAAAAATTTCTAAATGCATCATCATACATTAGCACACTTAAAATTAAACAACCTTTAGTTTTGAGCACGTCATTAGCCCATTACCATTCAAATTGTCCAGCAAATTAATTCGCATATTAATATGACACTAACTTATTTCTACATCATTAAAAAGTGTTTATTTACACACAGTTTAATTCAACCTCCACTGAATAAGGAAATCCAAGGACACCAATAGTTTACCTTACTAGTAGGTCATCAACTCACATAAAACAAAAACTAATTCCTATTTCGGGACGAGTAAACTTGCAAGTTTAACCCTTAGAGTCTTTTACGATTTCATAATTACGGACGGAGTTTATTTTACCGGCGCGACAATAAAATTCACAAACATATTAAGTAATTTGTTGCCCTTCTGGAATTCAAACCAAACCACGGCCACGTACGGCACACCTTCGACCCCCTCATGATCTATATTTTGTGTGGTTACATTTCAACTTTTCTGTTTAAACATAATATTCGACTTGCCAAGTTTAGTAGTTATTTTACATTCTCTCTTCTACCAAATCTTATTAATTGCGCTCAGCATCCGTTAATACAATGTAACAATTTTAATCTATGCTTACGTACAGAGTTATTGTACGACAACTGTCAATTGTTAATCATCTTTCTTATGGCAAATGCATACGTAGTGTCTCGTAACATTTAAAGTTATTTGCGTTTGAAGTTTCGGTCTGGGTTTATTTTACAATGCATTTAAAAAAACAATGTTATACTTTATACCTTTATGCAAACAAAAATTTGCAAAATAATGCTTAATTAGTGTTAGCTATTCATGAAATCTGCTACACAGAGTACGTTTATATTTTATTTGTCCATCCAAATTTAATAATTCTCCTTTCCCGTCTAATTCATTTCCATCATATCGCAAAGGTGTTACAAAGGCTCTTAAACAGGGTTCAAGTACTTGGTAATATGCTAATGGTTTTGTATTTTCAGCACTGGATGTTGAAAGTGTTTGTAGTTCATCACTTCATCCGGTTTTTAGGAAACAGGATTGTGATCTGCTATCGATGCTGTATTTAGCAGCTCTTGAGGGCTGTCGAATGTCTGGGTAGCTTTTGGTGCTGGAACATGGAATCCTTAAAACTTGTCTCGCTTCAATTCGCCGGCGAATTATACATATACAGTGCTATGGCGGCGTTGGTAAAATTTATAAACCGCTCAGTATGCAATTTTTTTGTAATCTGGAGCCAGGCATAGGAATTCAAGCCTGTCGGACCCTCCCCGGTCTGATGGTGAAAGCCTTAGAAACCAATCGCTCGCCTCCTTAAAACGTGTACTATGTATGACTAAGCCGCCTTCTTTTATATACGCAGAATGTATCAAAGCTTTTCGCTAGATGATTAGTACATGACTTATTTAGATCGTTACAGTCCCGCCGCTAACCAATCTATGTCGCCTCTAGTCACATCCCCATTTTTTCAGATCGTGCTTGCACAATGTTACAAAAGGGCGTGTGAAAAACAAAGAAATATATTTCAAAATTACGTGTCACACGATTTATGTTTATCGTCGCTTTATGTAAATCTACGGTAGCCTATGTGAACGTTTATATCAACGAAAAATGTAAAAATATATAATAGAACCTCGGGTGCATATCAACGCAAACCTGTATAATGAAACTTTGAACAAGGTCCATCAAGCAATAAGACGAAAACGTCTAGGGAAGCTTTCACGTGGTGTAATTCTACTTCACGACAATGCTTGACCTCATGTTGCCAACGTTGTGAAAGAAAATCTACAGCGAAAGAAATGGAGGATATTAGAGCATCTACCCTATAATCCTGATTTATCGCCTTGCGATTTTCACATCTTTGGGCCACTGAAAAAAGCGTTAAAAGGTAACCGTTTTCAGTCAGACAAAGAAGTACAAAACGTCGTGAAAGAATTCTTCGAGCAGCAGTCACAAGATTTCTTTAGGCAGGGTATACATAGGTTGACGAAACAATGGGATTTGTGCCTTAATCGTAGTGGTAATTATTTGTAAATTTAGTTGTCAATAAATTTTTCCTAAACCAAAGATGGGTTTCAATTAAACAAGCCTCGTACTTTGTTTCTATTTCAGCTTTTTTTTTTGTTACGAATTTTTCATTTTGTACTCTAGTTTATTGCAAAAATAAAGACATGTAAAAATCATTTTATATCATTTTCAGCGTAGAATATTCTACAGAAATTTGCCAAAAATGGTGATATTAGAAAGGAATATGTCGACATTGCTGTTACATGGTTCAATTTTGAAATACTAATTTAGTTAGAAATTTGTTCCTAAAATTTTTTCTTAAATGCAAAACAGATGGAACATTTCTTGCTTAATAAACGTTTGTCCTTGAGGAACATGTCATTCAACTATTTTTAAAACCAGATTCATAGTTTACATGATAAATCTGCTAAATTTGGTGATGATAATGTTTTTGATATATACGGTTTTTAAAAAACATTTAACATTTTGGGAGACTATCCACCTACCCTTCATGAAAACGCAATAGTTTATAATAGTAAGCAACTTAATTAGAAACAGTACTTTTATTAAGTTGAGAGAATTATCTTAAACCAAACGAAAAGTCTTAAGTCAATCTGCATTCATAATGTATTAAAAATATTCTTATTAAAAAACATAGAACCTAAATCCGCAGAAACGCGAGTTACGTTTCGGACCTTGGGAGCGGTGTTTTAAAAACTACTTCCAAAATCTTCGTAACAATTTATTTGGTTTATACAGATGTTAACATGGAATTTTGACAATCTTGATTAAAACTACTCTAAGTCAAAAAATAAATACTAATTAAACTAATATGAGTGAGTAGCCTAAGCAAACTGCAATGTTAAAGCTGAAATACTTGAGACTGAATGACTGATCTGGGGCTCCCGGGGTATTGATGTTGTCCTTGCCCCTCACATGTCTGTGGGAACTTGCAGAGCTCATGTCTGCTTATTTCTTAATACTGTTCATGATACAATGTAACAAACTTACTTTCTAGGTAATTACGGTTCTTAACCGTCTGTAACCTGCTAGCTGCAGTATCACTACAGTCTGGAATACAATGTATTGCATCCGTTCTCAAAACTGTTAATAACCTTTATTTAATTAAACTAGGATGTCGTCTAAGTACACAAGACATTTTTCGTTGTGTATTCCTCGTAATATATTGTCCATGACTCGTTGAAAAGTAGCGGGTGCGTTCTTTAGTCCAAATGGTATTCATTTATATTCATAATGTCTTCTATGTGTGTTAAATGCGGTTTTTGATGTGTCTTTCTCGTCCATTTCTACTTGATGATAACCTAAGGCGAGGTCTAGGGTTGAAAAATATTGCCATTTACCTAGTTTGTCTAAAATTTCAGTGATATTGGGTAGTGGATATTTGTCATCTTCCGTTTTTTCGTTTAGTTTTCTGTAGTCTATTACCATTCGATATTTTCTCTTGCCTGAGGCGTCTAATTTCTATTAATACTGGGCTGTTCCATGGTGAGTTATGATATAGTGTTTTAATAAATCTGCTACTTGTCTATCGGCTTCTTCCTGTCGTGCCTGAGATAGTCTGTATGCTTTTATGAAGATTGGTTTGTTGTCTGTTAGTTCGATGTTGTGTTTAACTGTATTGGTAAAGGAGTATGTCGCGGTATTCAAAACATAAATTTTTAATGGCTCTCTGGTCTTCTTTGTTAATGTCGGTGTTAAAGCGAATGTTACTTAAATTTTCTCTTAACATTTTGTCGTGTTCTACGGGGTTGTAATTGTTTTCTAAATTTTCATCTATTTCCATTTATACTTCGCGGATGCTAATTTAAATTTAATTCCTCTATGTTAATTGGGTTTGTTAAAGATAATTCTAGGGGGTAGTTATTTGAGATTAGAGTCGTCGTAGTGGCATAATTATCTTTTATTTGTACTTATGCGGTGGGGGTTTCTACTCCTTGTTGAAATGTTATGTGATTTATTATTCCTACGTTATTTTTTGAATGTACTAGGATTTAAATTTTTTTCTGTTCGGGGTTCTATCGTGTATTTTTGCTGGGTTTGGGTATTTTGAAATTTAATGGGGATTTGTCCGTGTTTTGTTCTTAATAAACGGTTTTTTATGTCAATGTTGGCACCTAGTTTTCTTATAAGGTCCATTCCTATTAGTCCGTCGTATTTATCGTTGAATTCAAAAATGCAAAAATTGTGTTTCATTTTTACGTTGAAAGTTTTTGGTAAGGGTATATTAGCTATGAATTGGTGTAGGGTCGTTTGATGGGCTGTTTTAATTTTAAGTGGTTCCTTTTCTACAAAATCTAAATAACGTTTTTTTACGATTCGGGGGCTAATTAGTGTTTTTGAGGATCCGGTATCGATTAGTAATTTAAATTCTGCGTGGGGTATTTCTATATATGGTAATACTAGGTGATTAATATTATTTAAATTTATTAGGTTTGGTCGTTTATAAATAGGTCTATCTGAAAATTTGAGCACGCGTTTTCTTCGTCGTCTCCCTCGTAATTTTTGCATGGTTCGCCACGTTCGTAATTTTCTAATTGGTTTGATTCGTTGTTTGTACTGGGGTGAATGTAATTATTTTGGTTATTGTCAAATTCTTCTACTTCTTGGTGAAATAGTTTTTCCGATGTAAAATTTCGTTTTTGGTTATTGCTTGGTCGGATGTGCGTTATTTTTGTATTTTGTCTAATGTTACCAGATGAGGTATCCATAGGAGTTGATTTATAATAACTGACGGGGTTGTTATTATTATTATTATTATTCATTAGTGTGTTTCTAATAGGGTTCGCGCTGAATGCTGGTCTTTGTTGGTTCGTATTTTGATTGAATCTTGGTGGAAATGCGGATTTTGTGAAATTTGAGTTGAACGTTGGTTTTGGAAATTGTTTGAATTGATTGTTAAAATTTGTGTTATTAAAATTTGAGTTATTACTTTGCGGTTGGTTCATTTGTAGGTTAAATGGAGTAGATTTTAATTGGGTGATTGTTTGTCTTGCGGCTTGTATGGTTTTATTGGGGAACAACTTTTATTCACGCTAGGGTTATATAGTTTATTTCGATAGTACATCACGTTTTCTTTCTCTATTATCATATTAATGGCTTCTTCTAAATGTTAGAGACGTTGGAATCTGATTTAATCTGATAGTCATTCTGGTAGTGCATTTATGTAGGTGTTCAGTACCATTTTATCGTACATTACTGTCTTTAAAAGTCGGATATTTTGGTCAGGTTTTCGATTTTTAATATTGTTAATATTAAATTTCTTACGCCTTGGTATTTCATTCCGAATTGGTTACTTGCCATTCTTAGGTTTATCAGGTCGCAGATAAGACATTTAATGTTTCTTTGGTCGCCAAAATATGCAATCAATATGCGTTTAAAGTCTTCCCACTTTGTAAAAAGTTTTCAAAAATATTTCACACGTTGTAATAAAATTCACTAGCAAAGCTTGATCTTCATTGAGAGTAGGGATAGTTTTGAGATAAATTTTTATATCTGAACTCATGATTGTTAAGGGTTGCTTTGGCTTTTAATTAATTTCAAAGTTTTGTAAAAATTGAGATTTATTTCGCGGTTTGTACTGTTACTTTTTAGTTTAGTTTGTTAATTTTCAGCTTGAAGAGTGTTGGGTTATTTAAAGAATCACCTTAATTAAATTGCGGAGTTTTGTGTTCGATAATGTCTGGTTAATTGCTGTAGTCTTGAATTCGTTTATTTATACTTTGCGGATGCTTAAGTTGTCACGGTTTTTAATTTTCTGAAAGGTTTCTATGTGGATTAATATTCTTGCAGTAATTTGCGTTATACTTTGTATGTTTCTGCTTCAGTTACGATTTTATTTTATTCCTGCTAATTAATTGAGTCTGATTTAATTATCTTGTCTCCTTGGGTGTTGCAATTGATGTTTCTCTGTAATTGTATTGTCTTGTTACCTTGAATGTCTGCAAGTTTTCATTCAACTGCTTTGTTCAATGTTGTTTTTATAATTTATACAATAAATTGTTTAAATTATAAGTTTTAGTCTGCTAAAGATGTAATTTCAGTCTTGGTTTTAAGTTTTGTTGCACTAAATTGCGTAGTGCTTTTGTATAATTAGATATATTTGTAGTGAAAATATGCAATTATACTTTATAAAGTTGCGATGGTTTTCTGAAAGGTCTTGTTTTCAGTCTGTGATAATTTAAATAAATCGCGTCTTTTACAATTAATTACTTCGTACTGAAATATTTAATCATAAAATGTTACGTTTAAATGTTGCTTTTTATAAAGCTGCGATGCGCGTTTTTGGAATGAATCTTATTCAGTAATTGTTTCGTGATAATTAGATATATTTGTATCCAATTATAATTTTTATAACGTTATGATGGGTGAATGATGTTTTATTCAATGACAAGAGTTTCCGGTATTAATGTACGTGAGAATCGCGCTATAAATTTGCACACTTTATTTCGATTTGCAATGAGTTAATGGTTTAATTTAATAATAATAATTGTAAAGTGCGTTTCTATAATTTATACACTAGGAGTGTTTAATTTATAGAAATGCGATGAAGGTTACGTTTGAATAAATTGTTTCTATAATTAATCGTTATTGCGTTTGTACATTAAGCTTTCGGTACTAAATTGGTAAAATTAGTTGCGTTTTATTTTTGGTATTTTAAAAATCGTTTTCGTGCGCCAGTTGCGTTTTGTATTAATTAATAATTCGTAATAATTATACTGTTTGGTCTTGTTTAAAATTCTCTTGCTTTAAAAATAAATTTTCTTATTTGAAAATAATTTCTGGTAATGATTGCGTAAATTATTTTTAAAAAATGGCATAAATTGCAATAATAATAATAAAAAAATCTGTACATACATAAAATAGTAATCAAAATTTTTTCTGTTACTAGCTAATATCAAATAATTTGTCAAAAATCAATTGGTTTTAATGGAAATGAACTTACATTAGTTTCATCGTCTATTTCTTTTGCTTTCTGACTGTGGGCTCGGTCGATTTTGTACTTCACGTTGTGTTTTTTTGGATTCTTCCAGATTTGCTTGGTTGGTTTTAGTCGATGCTTGTACCTCTTCCAACTTTGTTTGGGTCCTTCCAGAATTGTGAATTCAAACTCTTGGTCACCAGTTTTCCGATTTTTGGATTCGTAGTGCCCTTATATATCCTACCAACTGCGCCAGTTACGTTTCGGGCCTTGGGAGCGGTGTTTCTAAAAACTACTTCCAAAAACTTCGTAACAATTTATTTGTTTTATACAGATGTTAACATGGAATTTTGACAATCTTGATTAAAACTACTCTAAGTCGAAAAATAATTACTAATTGAACTAATATGACTGAGTAACCTAAGCAAACTGCAATGCTGAAACTGAAATGCTTGAGACTGACCAACTGGTCTTGGGGCTCCCAGAGTATTTATGTTGTCCCTGTCCCTCACATCTCTGTGGGAACTTGCAGAGCTCATGTCTGCTTATTTCTTAATACTATTCATGATACAATGTAACAATCTTACTTTCTGGGTAATCATGGTTCTTTACCGTCTGTGACCTGCCACCTGCAGTATCACTATCGTCTGGAATACAATGTATTGCATCCGTTCTTACAACTTTATTTATTTATCCTTGAATTACATTGTAGCACTTGACTTAATAATTTTTTCAACAATTTCTAATAATTCCTAATAACTTCTATTTTATAATACATATAAAGATTGGGGGATACATAACTCGCGTTTGGTTATGCGTCTATAATTCTTGCCACATATTACTACGGAAACTCTATGGTGGCAGTATTACTAATCGATCCCCTATTGGTTATGTAAATTTCTTAGAACCGAATTTCTCACTTAATTGCATTACTGCAATCTCTTGAAAGAATTTAAAATATTTGAAGTATTGCACTTGTGCTAGTATTCTTCCTTAAAATATGCCTCGACAGTTTCTACTTTTTTTTTTAAACATACTTCAATTAATGTTATAGCTAGCAAGCAAGTAGAGAAAAAAGGCAAACCAAATAGCAATTAAATTTTTACATTTAACGAAGAGCTTGATGGCAATAGCTAATGAATTTTTACAACTATTAAATTGATAATGTCAAGTATTTTCTTTTTTTACAAACCGTGGAGTGTTTTACAATGGAAGTGTAAATCGTTTGAACAAGCGCCACCGGTTCCTAAGGGATAATAATTAAAGGAAGATTTTAAGATTTTGCTAGACTTAATTAGAAATTTTCAAAGATGATAAAGACAAAAGATGTTTCTAATGGAGGTTTAGACGTAAAATAAGTAGGGGACAGTGAGGGTTTTGTAATGAATAAGGACAATCATCAAGGAGAAAATGATTTTCCGTCTCGTGATTGCAAAGTACAATTTGAAAGAATTAGAAAAAGTTTGAAAAGAATATGCTGATCAACGTATAATTAATTAAAAACCATAGCGCTTTTAACTACAGACTAGTCATTTTCAGTATTTTTTCTTGTAGGAAAGAAATCTACCATTTATTTGAAATATTTGCTACTTTATGCAGCGTAAGGGTCAGGTAGAAATAGAAAGGATATTTAAAGTGCGGTCCTGCACGAATCACGATGACGAAACAGCACACAAGAAACGTAGAAATACCGGGCTAACTACCAATGCAATGAGGGAGAGATTCCTAGAAACACAAAAATAAACCGTCATCGATTTTCTATTTATAGTAAATAAAATAAAAATTTGTATCTAAAGAGCAAAAAACATTAAATAAAGTTACTATTTAAAAAAGCAATTTTACTCTATGCACAAATTTAATAATTGTTCCACGAAGTGCGCATTTCGTAGCTAACATGCAATAAATCTAAGCAGTAAAAAAAGAATAATGCTGATACTTTCGTATAAGCAGATGGGTTAAGTAAAAAGAAAAGCATTAAATTTAGAAACCGTTCTAGTAAGGATTTTATCATAAGAAACATTAGCGTATCTAATTTCAAAGTGGGTTTTTAAAAAACGTGTTTTGTTCGTCAGCACAATGCGAATTGGGTTTATCCCTTGCTATGATAAAATGAGAAAACAAGTCACATACATGTGTCGGGATATTTATCTTGTCATCCATCGGAAGCTGATCAGCACATCATCCCGCGGTAGTCAGCAACAACCATGCCGCTACCGTAATTGCAGCAGCGGTCTGCACGCAAAAGCAGTTGATCTACGTCAAAGAATAATCGGGCCTACATAACAAGCAATTTGTCCTCCAGCGAAGAGCGATGCAGTCAAGATCTATACATCTTATAAAAAAACGTGCATCGCTCTTAAAGTAACTAATTTAGAAAATACATATAAGGACGAACTGCCGAATCAAATTGAAATTGTTTAAATAACAAGAATTCGAGCTTCGATCCTTGCGTTATCAACATATCAAAAAGGAGATTAGAAAACTCGACTCAAGCTTTATCGAATAATAGAATACACCATTTCAACGAGTCTTTCGGTCGTAGCGGTATAAGGATTAATTTTACGCTATAGTAATGTGTAGCCAGTTAACTTATACTCAAAACAAGGTAGCAACTATAGAATTTAGCGTAAACTTGTCGTTTTAGAGTGGATAGATTGAAGTTAAAAATTATTCGCAAACGTATTTATTATAAACAGGTAAAATATATTGAATATTATTGACGTATGGAAGAGTAGCAACGGATTCGATGTGGTTTTAATTCATCGGCCGTAATTGAACGTAACATATTGTTGATGGTAGATTTCTTTCCTACAAAAGACAACACTGAAGATGAATAGTCTATAGTCGAAATCGCTCTGTTTTTAATTTAATTACATGTTGACCATTATATTCTTTTGAAACTTTTTTTCTCTAAATATCAATAAACAACCGAAGCCTGTAATATGTCTAAACATTAAACCAAAGTATTTGATTTGTCCTTAATTTTATAATGTTTCCACCACAAATAATTAATGGAAAACAATTACATTAAAAAAGATTAAGTACAATTACTTTAAGTAATTACCTAAACCTTAAAACCATTAAAACTTTGTAGTTTTACAGAAAAATTTTGTTATTAACCCCTGATATGCACTATTCTATTCTCTATGCTACAAACAAATTAGAAGACAAATGCATTATAGAGAAACTAAGTTACCGTATTTATCATGTATTAAATACGGCATATACTGCGGCCACGTAAAAAAATTTGTTTATATAATTTGGCAAAGTATCGTAAACGCAATCTTCCTTAGTCAAATTATGAAGTTAGACACACTAAATATATTAAAATTTTATTAAACGAAGGACTCAACGAAGCTATTTTACCTAATTATAATCACACATACTTTTTGAGTTCTAAAACAAACCAAATGTCCTTCTCCTATTCACCGGTTGCTAGACAATTCATTAAGATTTTTTTGTTTAACTGGTATATGTGTTTAGTACTGCACTGCTGGATCAATATTACACAAAAATTTGAAAGCAATTTGTATCATAAAAAATTCCAATAAAAGAATTTTAAACTACTATTAATACTTTTCCAGGGGCGAGTTACTGAATTATGAAAAGTCAACACAACTCTCACTTTATTTCTGGACGCTATAATTATAATCAAATATAAAGCCATCCTAATTGCAATTTACACATTGGCACTGCGTCCAAGCTTAATTTAATAGAATGGCGATTCTAGCTGAAGCATTATAGTAGGTCTTAATTACCTTATCGTGCAAAAGGAATTCATTTAATAAATATAGTTTACCTACTAAGTTATACTGTAACATGAAAAAATTCCGACGTGAATTATTCGTCAACATTACTGCTACAAAGCCATTAATTCAGCATTTATTTATTTAACACTTTACCTAATATGAATTCAAACACTTTTGTATATTTAATAAACCAATAAAATTAAAGCATTTTATTAATATAATTGATAACACTATTACATATCTTGCGCGTGTTCCTTATTCGTAAGTGGAATATCTATGATCCTCATGTTGTTGGTCGACTTGTGTGACATGCTCACTTTTTGTCTGCTCATCGAGCCTAAAGGTCGCTGCTCTGCGATATAAAAGCAGACGACATGTTGCAAGAAATTAAGTTTTCCTGGCGTAAACGCCGACACAAATAAAATTTAAATTTAAAGTTATGAAGTGATTAGTCTTTACAAACGGTTTGTTTTATAGGTGATTGATTACGATTTTAATAATATATATTGCAGCGCAACTTCCGTAATTTATAATGTTACTTTAATAAACTACAATGGTTCTAATGGAATTTTAAGATTATTCTATTTGGTTGATGTACAAATAATTTATCTATATGGAAATTCATTTTGCACAAAATGGTAAGCGGAATTGTTGGATAGTACCGACACGTGGGTGGATGCTCACATCGCAACAAGTGCTGACAAGTTGTTAGGTCATGGACGTCCGTGGGTAAGCCCATTTGATTTCCTGAAATTTTTGCTGCATGTGCCATATTTTATTTCGGATATACACCTATATCGACGTAATATTTTATTGTTCATTTTAAATTACTTTATGCTCTGATGTACAAATACCTCCAGTACAGATAAATTAGCAACATGTTTATTAACAGAAAGAAGCTTAACTTTTAACGGTTCAATATTTAAAATTTACAGAATGATTTTATTTTATTAATAAGATGTTCAAATTTGGAAGTCATTCTTGTCAAACTATGTATAAAAAAATATTAAGTTACATCAATCATAGTAACATGTGATTTACAGCATTTGTTAAAACAAATGTTATTTCTTATCTTGTTTTCGAAACCTTAGCTCAACATGTTGTTTGCGTGCCTTCATTCTAACATATATAATTTGCTTTGAGAACAATTAACCAATACATTACTGCATGTATAAAGAATTTAAATCACTTGTAAGGTTTTAGTAGCGCTATTTCGAGCTATTAAATATTAATGGATATTGTTAAACAAAATATACCATTTAATTAAAATTCAGTAGACATAAAAAATTAAATTTTACACCTCCTGAGTAACGTAATTATATAGATTCGTAAGAAATTGTTTTGTTGAGTTACATTATCTTGTACATAATTGTTTAAAATGAGAATATAGAAACCTATTTTTCTTCAGTTCATTTTTTATGAATATTTAATTTTTCCCAAAGATTTTATGACCATTAAAGGAATTAATACAGCAATTCAGTGATAAGTATTTGAAACAAAATTAAGGACTTCGTATAGTCTCAGAATTATTAAATAAATTATATGTTTGCTAGTAGTAATTATGTTTCAGAGCCATCCTAGAAGTTCTTAAAGCAGAAAGAAAGTAAGTAACCTATTTGTGACAATCAATCGTGTATTTTAAGTGGTTTGTGATAGTATAGGTTTCCAAATTTTTCCTTTAAGCAAATTCATTTAGTCAATTGCTTTATAAAAATTTAGGTGGCGTACATTACCTTGTTTTTTTTAAGTTTAATTAAATCCACTGACCCAATCTCATGCGACAGTGGGTTAAAAGCTCAACTAGCTACAAGTCATAAGAGTTTTCTTTTTCTATAAGCCGCTTGTCATCCAATCTTACCCTGGGCTTGTTACAATTTACAAGAATTCTCGAAAGGTATAGAAAATCAACCACGATTTTTTGATAACTTACACTACCGCCCATGGTCTGGGGCGTGATCTAAGGTTGATTAAAGAAAATATATAACAATACCTTATTCACGGCAATTCTATATCATCCTTTGAATCCACAACTGCTCTCTTTATAAATAAATTCTAATCCTGATCCTTCCTAAAAACAGTCAACTTATATTTCTCTCCAAAACCTACTTCTTCTTAAAGGCCTCCTGGGCCTCCAACGAAACCCACAGTACGCACCATAAAAATACCCATTACATTCTCAACTACTCCATCTTATCTAGGACTAGACTTACACATGAGACTTAAAACTAATACCAACCTTTCCGAACTCGGATCAATAACGGATTTTATCCTTAATAATATCCGGTGTACATCATCAAAATCCATATACCTAAATAATACCACACGTAGGCTGAACCTTCACTAAATCATACTTTCAATCACACGCTGCGCAGTTCATCTTTGACCTGCATTAACATCTTCTTCCAACAGACACTCATTAAGCACCATTATTCGATATTTTCTTTTGTACACCTCAAGAGCCTATCGAACCTTCTCCATATCCGCAACATTCCCACTGCTCCAAATACACGTTAGAAATTCTCCTAAACTCAACCTCATAAATCCGTAATCTAAAACAACAACGTCCTATAATCCATCAAGATATAACATTACATCCCAATGAATACCTGACCTTGAACAAAACCGAAATTAAATCCGGAATCTATAATTCACTTACCAATTCCTGGCAACAACACTGGTCTTCGTCTACTACCAGCCCAGACATCACTAAGAACTTTGTTACGTTCATTTTTTGCCGATTGACAATTGGTCTACTCCTAATTAAATATCACGTTGCTGCTATTTTTTTACATATTTTAAATTCAAGATACGTTGTGACTAGGCAACCAATGTTCCTCTGTATAGACTGCTAGTACTACATTAAATTTTGTATAGATAGCTATTCGACTTTGTTTTGATAGTTGTCATACGAAAAATAATTTGACACCGTTTTTATACTTTACTTGGTGTTTCATTTGTACACGTAATGTGTTTGAACTTTAAGCGAGCAATTACCAATTCATATTCAAAATTTCTTTCTTCCGGTTAATTGCTCGTCCATGGTTGGGGTTCCGCTGTTAGATAGCTAGTGAATACGTATCTTTATACTCGTACTATTACTACGTATCTGAGGTTTACCTGCTGGTGTATATTTTCCCGCTTTACGGGTGTACTATTTACTGATGTTGGAAATTTGCTGCCGTACGAACTGTCCATGATTGGTTGCAACTCGATTACCCACAGAGCAATCCGAACTTGATGGTGCTGCATCTGTCCCGCATTATTTTGTGGTGAGATCTTCCTAGTATAGTTTTTATTACATATACATGTACCACTCAAATCTCTAAACGCACTACTGTATATTACTTAATGTTTGTGACGTTCCACGCCTATATTGCGGCTAGAAGCCTAGTCCCGTGGGCTCACGACCACGCTATATATCCATAAAAATATGTCATGTCTTAGCAATTAGAAACCAGAGCTTACTATAAACAGTTATTTTCCCGTTATTATGTAAGTTTCAATGCAAGTTTGTAAAGCTGTTGCTTATCTGTAAACGTTTCTACATACGCATAAAGCTATAGTAGTAAATGGTAAATTACGAAACCTTAATAAGGGGAACGTATTTGGTAACCTATTCCTTTGTGTTAAGCATTAACCCTGTACTTTAAAATAGTAAAAACAACGATTACGTACTGTATGATTTGGTTCATATGCTGTGGTTGAGCCTGTAGATAATTGTTATGACAAAGTCATCAACTGAAATTTCCTGAATAAAATATCTATTCACGACATGTTACTGTTATCTTTATATATACTATGACCAGACCGACGAAGGTGCGGTAATTGTCGACCTTTGTACATATATTAACCTTTCTATTTCAGCTAGTCCATATATTGTACCGTGCTTGATCCTACACCCACCCCAATCTACGACTAGTGCGAGTCCGGCATCGTTTTCGTGCATGTTGCGGTTATACCGTAACATAGAAAATCTGGTGCCCAACGTAGAACCCGATTATTCCTAATAGACATCCATTCTTCATACATAACGTTCCACTCCGGTATTGTTTTCTTAAATTAGCAGGCTTGTGTTTCCTCTGATAATTTTGGTACTCTCAGTAGGGAAATTAGAAAACACTGGCGCCCTATACTTCTACTCCCACTCCTAATCCTATTCTATTTTACTTGTTGGCAGTTCTTTACGTTGGTTTTGTTACGTCTAGCGATTTTTATTTTATTTCTGTTGCTCTTTCTGTATTTGATTGGATCATTTTGATTTTGATATCCTTTGGGCGTATTTTAATTGTATTATTAGTTCTTGTAAATTTTTACGCTGTTGGTCTTGTTGGTGTTGGTTTTAGATATACTGCTATTTTAAGTAGATTTGTTTAAAATGACACACTAGCTCACAAATGTTAATCGGCTAAGGAAGACGGAACTCCAGTATGAACTATCTTCTACAGGTTTTGATTTGGAAGCTAAGGTGTATGAATTACGTAGAACCGTTTACAGTGCATTTCATATTGAACAAGAAAAGAAGCTACCTTTCATTCCAGTGGAGGTGAACTTTGCCTCGGAACATACAATTGTTGAATCTGCTATCAAGAGCTTGAAAACTCTGTCACTACTTTTGACGGGGATAAATCTTCAGACGTCTTTAATTGTATTAGTTCTGTGTGGATACACCTCGAACGTCGTTGTACAAACATGTCCCCAAAGACGAACAGTATAATGTGCTGCTTAGAATTGGAAAGACCAACTGACCATCTTGTTAACGATTTATTTTTAGACAGTTTTTCCTTTCGATGCCTAAACAATATAAAAATGCTTGGAAGAAACTGATGTTCTTATACTGATCGGATTTTCAAAAAGACAAAGAAAAATGTACTTTTGAAGAAATTTGTTTGTACTACGATGTCATTAAGCTTTTTTTACACATCCAGTATTCCAGTAGCTTAGTAAAATAATAAACACATAATTATCCAAAGAATAACAGTTGTCGTAGTCTGCAATTTAATTAAGTATCGCAAATATTATCGTTAGTTACGCATGTAAATTTATTATATTTAATGGGGTTTGTTCTGCTCTGGTTGGTTATTAGAATGCGACGGTAATCCCATTTATACATAACACACTTCTAGTAAACTAGTAATGTGATTTCCCTTCGCCCTATTAGGATCAACCGCTTATACGACAGGTTGTAATATAATGTTACAGTTCCCGCTGACAGACTGCTTCTGCCCGATCACGCAGAAGATAGCATGTGATTGACAGATATTTGCGCTCGTACACGTACACGCATACCCTCACGCATCGCGCGCACAACATACACACTGTAGGAAATATTATTTTTCGTGTATCCTATATCGCAGTAATGACAGAAAAACAAATCACAAACTAGTCTAATAGAGACAGCTGTAAATTCCCCTTGTAATCCTACAACATGCTTATGTCTGGTCCCTAAGTGGCGGTACCCAAAAAGGCTATCAATACAAGTTTGATAGGAGCCTGCCACAGGAGATTGTTCTGCGTACGATCGAAAAAAGCACAATTTAACAAACACATGGATCGTCAGATAGTTTAACAACTTAAACAGGTTACCGCTAGCATTATCGCTACCTTGTAACCAGCTCACTACACCCTATTCATTTTCAAATAAGTTATACTTATAAAGGCGTACATTCAGATTCCAAGCCTTAGTCGTTAGGCATTTTTGAAAAATTAACTGTGAATTATTCTTAATCCCCAAAGAGTGGTTAACTATTTTTAAACAAATGTTTATTAGTGTAACTGCACGGATACCATTTAAAAAATACGTGTATTACAATATATTTAATTGATTCTCTAAGTTTGCTTTGAGATGTATCCGATTTCTATCTTTATGTCTTCTAAATTATATTTGAACTTTTTACTATTTAAATTGTTTTGTTTTGTTACAGGCAGCCAGTCCTGCTTGCACCGAACTGGAAACCATAGTTCTGGATTGGTTAGGAAAAGCAATTGGTCTTCCAAGTGATTTTATTACTAGCAACCATGAAAGCACTGGAGGCGGTGTGATACAATCATCAGCTAGTGAATGCGTTTTAGTGTCAATGTTAGCAGCACGCAACCAAGCAATAAAGTATCTTAAGCAAACCAACCCTCATTTAGAAGACAGCACGTTTTTACCGCGTTTAGTTGCTTATTGTTCAAGAGAATCACACTCGTGTGTTGAGAAAGCTGCCATGATACTTTTAGTGCGCTTGCGTATACTAGATCCCGATGAAAATTGCGCATTGCGTGGGGAAACCTTATGCAAAGCAATAGGTGAGGACGAAGCCTGCGGTTTTGTGCCATTTTTTGTTTCAACAACACTTGGATCGACAGCGTGCTGCGCATTTGACAGATTAGAAGAAATTGGCCCCGTTTGTCGAAAACAACCTTGCACTTGGCTTCATATTGACGCAGCATACGCGGGAAATGCCTTTATATGTCCCGAGTTGAGATATCTACTGGCAGGGATCGAATACGCTGACTCTTTCAACACAAATCCGAATAAATGGCTCTTAGTGAATTTTGACTGTTCGTGCCTGTGGGTGCGATGCAGAGTCAAACTTACGTCAGCTCTTATTGTTGATCCCCTATATCTTCAACACGCTAATTCTGACGAAGCAATTGATTATAGGCACTGGGGAATTCCGTTAAGCAGACGGTTTCGTTCACTAAAGCTTTGGTTTGTTTTGCGGAAGTATGGCTTAAGTGGCTTGCAAAAATACATTAGAAACCACATACGTTTAGCCAAACACTTTGAAAGTTTTGTAAAAAGGGACCGAAAATTTGAGGTTATAAATGAAGTTAAATTGGGATTAGTTTGTTTTCGCTTGAAGGGGCCAGAAGGAATAAACAGAGAGTTATTAGCATCAATAAACGCATCTGGTTGCTTACATATGATACCTTCAATGGTAAAAGGCAAATATATTATACGGTTTTGCGTAGTAAACGAGCATGCTAATGAAAAGCACGTGGAAGAAGCTTGGGATATTATAAAAGCGCATACGAGAACGTTGTTAGAATCTCTTGGACAGCCACCATCACCAGATGTAGTAATAAGACCGTCTCTCACACGATCTGAATCCAGGAGATTTGCATTTACAAGAAGCGTATCACGAGAAATTTATAAGAGAAGCATGAGTCGAACCAACCTATATGATGGAGCAACTCCAATACTTGTACCTGAGGATGAAGTTGATAATTCATTAGAACATAATGAAAGCGTTAATATACCGAATGGGGTTAATACTACTGAAGATATATTTAGCAGAAGCTTTAGAAAGCTAAATATCGAGGAGCAGAAATAAATATAAACAATTGCAAATGATTATTGTTTGACAAGTAGTTAATTACTTTAATATATTAGGGCAGTATTATTAGTTTTGTTGAAATAATTTTATATATAAATCATTGTTCCACTTGTGATAAGATCTCTATGTTGATCAATAGGTATGGTTGTAGTTGTAGGAGTATTTTAGTTACTGCCACTGATTTATAAATGAGAACGTCAAATCCGTGGGTATTAAAGTGTGTATCGTGTCGCAGTATTCAAAATTTATGTTTACATTTTCACTTTGTGTAGTTTGGTGTAATAAGGTTAGAGAAACAAGTTTATTGCACCATACAAAGTTGAGCTTACAGGTCTCTAGGTGGACATAGTATATGCCTTTGGCTGCACTGGCCAACAAGACAGTTATATAAAACAAGCTGTTTCACAGGTTCAAAGCTAGGTGATTCCTGAACCGCACAATTAGAATAATAAGTAATCTCACCAAATAATCTTCTCCTAATGATTTTATCAAATACATACATTCGTCTTACACAAGCTAAAACTATAATAAACGATTTTACAAGTTTCTTAGAAATGATAAATCACATCACCAGAACATTTATATGACAGGTTTACTAATTTTGGATATTAAGAATGGATTTCGTGGGTAAAATTTTTACAAGAGTTAAATTAGGCCTCTGGGAAATGCTCCGTCATATATTTGAAATCCATTTGAGGAAAGTTTAGGTTTTTGGAGTGAAGAATTAAGCACTAAGTAGAAGTTCTATCAGAAATGAAATATGGGCATTTGAATTATGCGATATGATACGCAAATGCTCGAAACATTTTTGGCTTTGAGATTTCGGATTTTGAGAATGTAACGATAATACCAGGACCGAACTACAACGCTGGAAACATTCTCAGATTTTATAAACGCAGGTCTTCGATAATAATGAACTATTTTACATAAATTTCAAAAAACAAGATGTCTATAGTCTTACTTATACTTAGCAACGAATTTAGAAATGTATCTTTGTTAAACGCTTTTTGTTTGCGCTGTTAATCGATCTAAGCTTTATGATTTCTGCTTGTAAAATAAAGTATAAGTGTTTAAAACTATGAAGGCGTAACTTTAAGTTAGTATTGTGTGTAAAAACCGGGATGTTATAAAATTAAAAGCACATTTTGTGCATCGTTTCAAATGGATTTTATTGTATATTGAAGAATAAATTTTAATGACGTTGGATGTCTAGAGAAGAGAAGTAATATTTATAAAATAGCTTCAAGGAGGAAACAGTTGACATTCAGCTTGTTGATCACACACTAGCGGTGTTATCAAAAATATGTGTAGTGAACAAGGCAATTGAAAGCCACAGGAAGAGTCAGGCAATTCCATTGATGAAGCTCCTTGCATTGTTTGATTATTTTGTATACGAATGACTCGAGATTTATGTTTAAACAATATTTTTTTAGAAGATGCGACACTTTCTATATCAGCAATTAGAGTCTTGATATTACAAGTTACGTATAAGATGTTTGAATAACTCCAATTACCAGTTTAATTAATTTTTCTCCTCGTTAGTTGGAGACCTTGTGCATTATTTTCGGGCTTTAGCCAACAGTCAAGAAAGCTTATGCTGAAAGGTATTTTTAGCCATTGGCTGGAATATATATATATATATATATATATATATATATATATTACTGTGATTGGGTAGACTTAGATAGGTGTAAATAGGCCAAGCATTTATGTATTTATAGGTACCCTGTATATAAAAATTAATAACTTATTTAAAACGATTCCATATAATTAGAGTGGGATAAAATTACATATTATAATGTAGGTTTAATGTGTATACGTTATTTAGCACAAGGACAACAATTAAGATCGATGACAAGGTCGAAAATTGTGTACAAAGGTTATTAGTATTAAAGCTTTTCAGTATAAAAATCCATAATTTAAGCAAGGTACATGTATTAAATACAGTATAAGCTAACGCAGTCGACAAATGTTATAAGGTTTAATATTGTAAACACGTTAAAACAGTCAAGAATTTCATGGAACAGACGTGGGGTAGATATACGATTCTCGTAAAAGCTAGTATACGTTGAGAATATCACTCTAGGTAAATTGTGTTAACAGAAAAACGCAAGGCTAACAGCAACTGTCTACTAGTTTAAAACAGATCAATAAAATTAGGCGACAGACAATATATAATACGTAACAGAGGCAGATGCAAGATAACAGGTGGTTAAGGGACAAAGATTTTCAAGCGCGTGTCAGACGAGTGTACTTTAAAAACCAATAAGCGGGACAAAAATGCAACACGTTTGTGGAGGGTATCGATTTTCTTTGAGACGCACATAAATGAAGAAAGAAATAACCGTGAACAATAGAGTAATAGAAAGGCTACAAGCAAGACAGAAAACACAGAATAGAAAGAGATACCAGAAAGGCAGAAATAACGTAGACACTTTAGGTAGGAAAGAAAGACAGAGCTGAGAGGTGTTATTATGAGGGTGCAAGAAAGATAATTGTATAAACGCGCACACGGGAGGCGTGATTGTTTTGTGTGGGGTGAACAGAAGAGTGGAAATTTCAAGGAATATTTAGACAGTTGGCAAGTGTGGACAGTTTTTCGCGGTAATGAAGTATTTATCTTGACGATTTTCGAATTTTGAAAGACCGTTGTGCTTACGTGCAAGTGTATTTTGTGGAATTGAGTGGTCGTTGGCAACTTTACAAGGAATGGGTAATAAAAATACGGCAACTCAAGTGGGGCTGTGGATATATAAGCGTTGCTGGAGGCAGCATTCTCTCTCTTATTTTCCAAGTCTACAGAAGATCATCCTAGCTTCAAACCACGTGACTAGTGCAGTGCGACTTACAATTTACCAGTGTTTTGATGCACAAGTGGGTGCAAGTTAGTTTAAACGGAGTGAACCGTAGTAAATCATTATACTAATTGAAGGATGACTTGTAAGTAGGGAATTATTTACAAATTGAATGAGGGTGCTTGTTGCTCATTGAGTGGAAGAAGAGGTGATGTTTGGACCGGGAGCAGCAGTCCAGAGGAATTGTTGAGGATTTGGGTGAACAACGAGTTCGAGATGGGATTGCTATTCACAATGGAAAGCAGCAGTATAGAGTGCTCCAGGCACGTGCAGTCATTTTAGAAGACATCTACAGAGGTGGTAATCTGGAAGAAGAAGATTCTCAAGGTAACGAATTTCTTTGTTGAAACTGTTGTGCTGGTACTGATTTATTTAAACTGTTAGTGATTTGAGTTTTATTTGGTAAAAATTTTTATGAACCAAAAATTAATTTTATTGACATATGTAAAGGACAATTATTTTATTATAAATCTGAGGGTGTAAATGCTTGTATAATATTTCACAGATGTAGGAGGTAAACGGCTCTTTTGTATAATTTTTAACTGCAAAAAATTGTGCACACATATAAAAAGATTTATACTGAGTTCACCATAGATCAGGAGAAAATAAATTAAGGTTCTGGGACAATCCCATCTACTTTAAAATAAAATAATGAAATGTAGAGAAGCATAACATCGCGAGGATATTAGGTTGATAATTTTATTATCGAGTATGTATATGAAATGTTTAACTTGGATAAATATTGTAAATATTGAGATGGTGTGAATTTATTATTTATGTTGTCAGAATAAAAGGGTTGTAGATTTTTGTCGAATTATTTTTTTTATTAATTATAAAGGTTGTTGAGAGAATGAGTAGCTGTAACATCTCAGGTATTTAGATGCATTTTGAACGATTGCTCTAGCACTGTATTTCATAAAACCTAAGGTAACTAGAATAATTAATTTAAATTTATTGTAGGCAATAGAACACTTTTTATTTAATAACTACAGAACGAATCGACCGATTTTAATGATCTTTTCACCAAAAAAACTTCGTTTTTCAACAGCTTCATTACCAAGTAGTACAAAATTTAGGATGTCATTTAAAATTTTAAAGTTGAGTAGGCTGTAAGTGGGCCGGTAAAGTGTCATAATCTTATAATCCCTAAAGGTACCTTTAGTGCTATGGAGATTTGGCTATTTGGATATTTGGGGAATTAGATATTTTCGCTTTTGATCATCTAGGGTATTTTCGGCTTCGGGTATTTGGAGAAAATAGTTTAACAGATGACATTTGTTATTTTGGATTGTTGGATGTTAAATTTTCAATGTTTGTTACTAAGCTATGAGTATCTAAAGAAATAACAGATTTTCTATTCATTTCCAATATGTTTAATAGGCAAAACGCAAACTATATAACGTCGAACGAAAAGGTAAGGTTAAGGTTGTAACAAAACAAACAAATCGCGTGCTTTTCTGAACAAACGCGCATGCTCCGATCTCAAAATAGCCAGAAAAGTTGAACTTGAATCAACTTTTGTGAGATTGGAGATTCGGTGTTTTGACGTTTCTCGGCGGTGTCACGTGATCACTTTAACCAATAGGATCGTTCTCCAAATATCCAAATCGCCAAATCTCCATACCACTAAAGGTACCTTAAATCATGCTTCCCCCCTTGATACCTAATAATCCCTCATAAACCGAATTTCAATATCTTTACTAATTTTTTTTTATATTACAGATGGAAACTTTCAAATGAACCCACTGTGTAGTTATTGTTTTGGTATAACTGCATGAAATATTAAATTTATTATTTTTATCAGCTGATGTTAATATGCTTTACTTCCAACTTCATAGTTACAATTTTCTATTAAATAGAAAAAAGAAAACAAATACCAGTAGTATATGTATCTTCATTATTAGATACAGCTTTAATGTACATTTACTTTAAACGATACGATGATTTGCAATACTCAATACCTTCTTTCAACACTTTTAATGTGTAGTCAACTACTTCAGGTCGTGCATTGTAACCCATAAATCCAAATCGTAAACCGTTAGTTGAAGCTGCAGTGATGCCGAAACCAGGAATAACTTGATACCTGTAAGATTGGCATCATTCTATTAAATTCGTTACCATAATTAAAAGCGTACTTATCATATAAAAATTTTATTAAGTCATAGTTGATGGTTTCTGGAGGTGGTAGGACACAGTTAACGGTTACTAATCAATTTTCTACGTTGTCAATCAAGTGTGTCATTCCCAATTCTTCTATTCCAGACCAAAACTTTTCAGCGTTAAGCCTGTGGCGTTTCCATCTTGTGATTAATCCCTCTTCAACAATTTCAAGAAGTGCTTCTCTAAGTGCGCACAGTAACTGAGAATTGTAAGTGATATAGTAACTGAAAATTATAGCTGAGATCAGTAAATACTTAGAAATTTAAAAACTAATTGTATAATAAATATTTATTATTTTGTTCAACAAACTACTAGCCATGAATTTACTTTAAATGAAAAAACCTTAACAACCACGAGAAAATTTGTAACAATAGCACATTAATTATGCATACATTGGTTTATAGAAAATATTTGTCAATTTTATTTGGTTCAGGAATCGTATTAAGAAAATATACGAACAATTTTATAGAAACTGGGTGATTTACAATTTACTAATAAGGCTATTGCATAATATTATTTAAGTAAGATACCGAAATAATTGGGAAAATGCTTAGTACATTCTTTCATAACCAGCAATTAAAACTGAGACTTCACCATTGACATACAAAATTCGACAAACGCCAACATATTGTCCATTATAAATCATCCTACAAGCGTGAAGTCAAAAATATTCTCATGTATTGTATAGTTACCAAAATCACTATAAATTACTCAACCAGGAAGAAACTCATAAAATAAATAATTTAAATGCATAGAGACCAAACTCAAAGGCGCAGATATGGTAGTAAATAGACAGTACGAAAAGACAGGCACACATGTTTCCATATACCGAGAAACCTTTGACTCTAACCGCTAGCGCAAGTCGGACGAACGCACTGAATTAGAACATAAAATTATAATAGTACGGATTATTCGAACACAATCGATCAGTCACGTTTTTCTAACGGCTAAAATTCAAACGACAATCAACCAAATTGAGGGATGACAAGTGTTAAGTATTTGAAAGTACAGTATTTTAAATTCGAGTTTGCCAGTGAATAGCTCTCCAAAATGAATAGATTACTATCACTGAGTGAAAGTGAGCTGAATTAGCGGAAAACTTTCATCAAAATTAGTTGAATTGAAGCTGTCTTGCTTTGGAAAAAGGTGGTTGAACCTTGCATTCTATTCAGAAAGTTGTAAGTGATATAATTTTTAATTTCCTACTGCTTGTATTGTGCTGACATATATTGCATTTTTCACATTTAATTCATTGGTATTCAAACTTCTACGTGGTTCACTTCAATTATGTTCATTTGTTAGATAATTAAATAAATTTAAGATGTTCTGTTTCAGATATACGCAATTTGGCCAAAATTAGGGTTAGGGTTTAGTTTATCTGTGTTGGTAGTGGTGATTAACATATAATCTTCATGTTTGCTAATGTAGGTTAAGTGAAAGTCTCATCGCTTTTCTTTTATTTGTGCGTATATTAAAACAGCAGAAAAAGTGAGTGTGAACAAGGTTTCATCATTCTGTCAAAATTAAAAAGAATAATCCCTTAGTCATTTTCTAAATCACTCGGCATGTATTTAAGGTTCAAAAACCATGTCAGGTGAATTGGCGCTCAGCATTTTCTAATTGGACTAAAAGGTCCAGGTAAGTGCACGTTTTAGAGATGTATACCCCTAACAGAATTCCTTTTGTCATCATTGAACCCACTCCTCGTTATTAAGTTTCTAGGGTAAGGTAAATTTAAATGTCAAATTAACGCCTAACACTTAACAATTTTTCTACTGTTATGCCATCAGCCGGAACGGGCTGTTACATTGTTTGAAGGACTGTCGAAAGTCCGTTATTTTCTTAAACCTAGGGCGGGTTGTATAGATATGGGTTAAACTAAGGTTCAAATATGCAAGAGTTCAAGAGAATCTAGAGTTTAATTACTTTTGTATTGCATGGCGCAGGTTTAGCTTTGGTTCACTTAAATTAGAAGCAGTAAATGTTGGTTCCGTTTTAAATAGATCTGCACCTTGAACAAGTTCTATAATACTAGAACGGGTAGAATGGTTTGCGTGTTTCAGTGAGCGGAAGAGATGAACTATAGGTTTAACCAAATTAATGAAGTCTTTAACAAGGAATCAGACTAAAACAGGTTTCCAAAAGAGGGTAACAGCTCCTCCGATAAAAACCATAGGCGTCGATATAGCATTCTAAGACACACTACTGCGATGTGGAAAGCAATGAGAAACCACCACATTAATCTCCCAAGTACATAGCGTACTAAAAACTTTTTTGAAATGATGGCATGCTCTGGGGTAAAAGATTCTAAAGTTAAAAAATTCCCCCATTTGGATCTTCGGGAAGAGTCTACTTTGAAGGATGTGATCAAAAAATTTAAAAGAAGATCAGGGAATATTTTTGCGAGTCTGAGCATGGAATATCAGAAGCATGCAGCAAGTAGGCAAGCTAGAGAATCTGAAAATTGAAATAGATATAGATAGGTTAGCATTAGATATAGTAGGGACTAACGAAGTTAGGTGGTCAGAGGCGATGCATTTTTGTAGCGGTGACTTTAGGGTAATTCGTACAGGATTAGAGGAAGGAAGTTCGGATGTGGGGACTTCTTTTCTAGTGCAATTATACATTTAATTTATTTGTCATTGGTTATATATTAATTTTCGCAATAAGTATCCGCTGAAATGGTTTATAATAAACCCATATCATAATTCAGGTGTCTTTAATAAACACCTCTCTTTCTAATTCATAGTGCGACATATACCTCAAATTCCCATTTACTCTCTGAAAACATCAATCGATTTCATGCTACGGCAGTATATTAAAGTAGAAAGATGTGGTAGGTATGATATTTAGATGGCCGCGGTAAGACCAATAGAGTGCTGTATTGAGTGATGTTCATTAGTACAGAAATAAGTTACCGCACCCAACAGAAACGCACCCAGCAGAAACATGGTATGAAGTTGTTTGAGATTTGATTAGTGGAAGCAAACAGTCGTTATGAATACAAATTAATGTGTTTTATCTGATATATATATATATATATATATATATATATATATAATTATTAGGAGAAACTTTTAAAGAATCTCAATTACTCATTGTTACTATGTGAAAATTATGCTGTTTTAGTAAGCAAATTCAAGATCAAGCTTTTGTCCTTGATACAAGTTAAGAGATATGGGACGCCCGTTGCTTGTGAGCACATAGCACGTTTAAGATTGTAAAAAAACTAAACATCCTGTTATGTTAGTCATATTTGTTTGGTAGCTATAATACGCAGTATGGACGTTGTGATAATTGTTTACCTATTTACAATATAACGTTCTATTGCTATCTTTTGAATAGTGATTAGCTAAATGTTAAATTAGCTTTGCGCTCTTGAACTCTCCATCAATAGATGTAACAAAAGTTTGGTTATGAGTTCAAACTGCTGATGAATAGTAAAAATTTTAAAATTAGCATAGAGTTTTACTTGCGTTTTTGTTGAAACCATTAATATACTAAAGTTGATGATTATAAGTTGTACATAAGCCAGTTCTGCTTTAAAAACTATACTAAATATTAATTGGAGATTGAATTACCATATTGAGATTATTTGGTAGATTTCTAATTTTCAAACATGCCTCTCTCTTTGAAAATTAATATTTTTGTTATGAAACTAATAAAAAGAAAGGAATTTAAATTAAACAATTATTTACATTCATGTTCTCTTTAATTTTTCTATTTATTTTATTTTAAAATTTATACAATATCAAGAACACTTTTGTGCTTTTTTGTTGAGCTAAACACAATATCTTTATTTCAGAAGCTGTGTGCTTTATTTAGATGGATAGAGTTTTATCCAGCAGAGGCTACTCTTATTTTCTGAGGGTCTTCACGTCCACCTTCAGAGTATACTTTGCCTAAATAAATTTTATCACGGAATATGGCGGCGCTCTGTTTGTTGTTTCATTTTGATTTACTACTATGATTTTTGTTTGAATAGCGCCATAAGAATCCACGACCACGTCTCAGATGCCTGTGGAGAAGTTAGAGCTTATAGCTAGTTGGAAAAAATACCCTTTCATTGGGTTTTAGTCGAAGAAAGGGGATTTGTTTTTCTCCTAGGTTTGTACAGCAGGCACAATCAACCAGAAATTAAAAATAAAATGCTTCAACAGGGAAAAGGGTAGAATAGAAATACAAAGGAATTGGATTCGGGGATAGCCCAAAAACGTTGTAGAGTAGAGTGCTGTGATTTCTTTAAATGTCGCATGGTAAATATTTTTTAGGTGAATAATTTCACTCTCCAACCATGGAGTCTGGTTCTGTGGGTATGTTTCAAACAATACTGCACATTTTTCTATTTTATCAACCACATTCATTTGATGAAACCTTAGAATTGGCGAGAATACAGAACCGATGTAATGCGTGTGCTAAAATTGCTGCTTGAGTTCTGTTATCAAAGAGTCCATAATTATAAAGAACACGTTTATTTTGAATTTGGTTTCTGGGTTCATATCTTCAGAACATTCAATGTCTTGCAGCCTGTTTATTCGGCGGCCTTGTCTACCTTCGGATGGAAACTCTTCTGCAATGCCAATATATTGTGCAACGAGTTTCGCTTCAGAGAGTAGAGTCGGCCATTTTTCTCTCAGCGATTGCATTTAATCAGTTAGGTTTCTAACATTTGCCGCAGCAATTTCCATTGTTATAGCTCTTGACTGTAAGATTAAATTTTTTTCATTAAAACTTTCTAAGACCTTTATCCACAAGACCCCCAACAATACAGCTTTAAATGACGAAAAATATTTTTGCAAACTGACTGCTCGGAGTAAGCTTCAGCACAGAGTTTTGACGTCTGGTATTAATCAATTCTTGTAAAGCATCAATAACACTAGGAAGGTGCTTAGCAATAGGTCTTACTGCTTATCTTTTGGCGCTCCAACGAGTATCACTATGCCTGTAAAGGGAACAACCTGTTTTCTTGTTAATATACTCCATCTGTCAGGACTGCCACTAAAAAGAATATACAGGCGATTAATACACCCAAAAAATGTTATGGCATAAGGGCAGCATGATGCTGCATGAACGCCAACAAGGTTTAAAGAGTACGCAGCACATGGTGAATATTTTACTTCAGGATGCTTTTCTTGAATTCGTGCCTGCACACCTTTATATTTTCCCGCCATGTTACTGCCATTGTCGTAGGATTGGCCCCTGCAATCAGCAATAGGATTAGGTGTTTAGAAATTTTTAAATAAGAATGCTACAAAAATCGATGCTCCTCAAGTTTCTCCTACATAATTCAAGATGATATTTGTAAAATGTTTGTTTGGGTTCTTACCCTAAAGTTTTTTCATATTTAACTAGGATGTAAGTAAATCTATAAGATAGAAAAAAAAAAATTTAAATACAAACAGGTAAAGCCCACGATAACACAATTTCTCCCGTCAAGACTTGAATATAACACCATTTAACATAGTAAGGAACTGCCCGCGCTTGACCGCTAGCATAAAAGACGGGAAACCATGTTCCAGAGCATTAGTTGTCAAAGTATCGTCGAATTGATCAAAACTACAAGTTGTAACAATTTTATTTTTTGGTTATTAAATCCGTTCATAAAAGTGCAAGAATTATAAAACACTTTTATTAAAATGATAAGTAAAATACATTTAACAACTTTGGTATTACGCTAAAGCGGCATCTTTATGTAGCATTCTATGTATAGTCAAATATCTGTGTCTTCGATAGCAATTTGCAAGCGCGTTTTGGTTGACAACCCCCTCCTGGGACACTCCGTTCGTCCGAGTGAGATTGATAACCAGTCGGCCATGCGAGATAGTAGAGTCAAGATGTACGAAAAAACGCAGGCTGGCAATTTGCGTATAAATTTTGAGCAGTCGTGACACATCTTTAAATAGCGCGCAAAAACAACACTAAAAATGCAACTTTGAAAACAACAATTCCAAAAAATGATGTTAAAACCACTTTGTATTACAACCTGTAAAAAAGCAACTTAGAAGATGGAAAATTTGACTAATTTATAGAAGACCATTTTATTTCACAACGTAAAGATGTTATTTGGTAAGGCAGCGTGATTCGACATATTGCAGCAGCTGACGGATGTATTGTGACTGCATTTAATTCGACACCTGGAGTAATTCCATGTGCTAGGAGCTGTTGAGGATGAGTTGGGTCCACACAACATACAGTAAATTCCGCTTGATATTACCTCTTCAAGGCCACAAAAAGCAGTTTTCGTTCGTAGTTAGTTTTAAGAATCTTTTTTTGATGGTTTATACATTAGGAACACTTTAATTTGTTTGATTGTGTAAAAGTACGAATATTATAAAAATTTCAATTATTTGTTGAGCTGGAATTTTCTAGTGTTAAAATTATAATTCACTATTTTGATGGTTTTAGAAACCACACACGTGGTTCATTATGTACCGTTAGTAACAGCAACAGGTGTTACTGACGTCACTTGTTTGTCTGCAGTATCCTGCTGACAGATGTGTTCTAGAAAACAAATAATGCTTTGAACAGCGTTTGCCCAAGTTGAGTAAACAAGAATATTTTTGTGATCTGCTTTTTTTAGTAGAAATTAAAACTAATACAAGTAATTTAGAAAAGGAAAAACTTAAGTAGCAACGTTTTTAAAATGTAATCCTCCCGAACAGGTCTGCACGGGTCGGACCTTTTTAGTGTAACAAGTTTACACTAAGCTGTAAAATGTTTGATTATCAACAATTTTGATAAACCTTAATTTAAAATTCACGAACTCATTTAATTATTTATGAAATTTTGTTGCATTGCATTTTGTTTTAAAAGAGAATCTTTTGAGTAAATTATTGGTTCAAGATTAAAGTTTTTTATTTTGATCAAATATGGTCAAACCTAACAACAGGAAACTAATATCCTTAAGAGTAGAATTTTGATGCCAATTTTATATAGAAAATATCTTTTTAATATTTCTTTAGGTATGTTTGCGGGACACAAATAGTGTTCCACCTTTCTATTAATCTAATTAGTACAATTTCTTACAGGAGCAGCGTCTTATTTTGTTAAGACGGGTTTTTGTCATCGAAGGCGATTTTTTTCTTTGGGTTTCCACGTCCGCCCCTAGAAATATACCACGCAATTATCATAAATAAGTCAGGACTTGGTGGCGCCTATTTGTTTTGGATTAAGTTTAACTCACAATCAGATTTCGACTTACCCCCCCATTTCTCATAGCTCTACCCAAGGAATAGACCCCTAGTTATGTCGGAAGACTTCGTTACACTTGCTCATAACGTGAGGCCAGCTATATATAAGAAAAATTAGTTTCACTGGCTTCCAATAAACGTAGGGCAGGTGCCTCAAAAAACAATATTCGTTTCACTGGCGCCGGCAACGGCTAGGAACTTTGAAAAAAAATACGTTTCAAAGTTAAAGATAGATTTTCTGGTGTTGACGTAACAAGTGATGTAAGAGCGCCATTATATCTCAACGTACTAGTAGGTAAGACCACCTATGCGTTAAACTATTTTTCATCAAATTTTCACCACCATAACGTGGAAGTTGGTTTTAGTTTATACGGTAGTCATACTAATTAGTTGCAATAAGGAAATGCATCAAAATTATGGTATAAGAATGGACTACTTTAACTGGATAGTTTTAAATTTTCCATTTTAATTTAGAGCTTTACAATTTACCCAAGAAGCAGCAAACGTAAGATTGAATGGTTTATCTGGTGAGGGTGTTTTAGAATTACAACTGAATCGTGAATTCAAATTAAAACTGATTACCGAAACATCTAATAGAAGTGTATGGGTGGCGAATAAATTTCAAAAAGAAAATTCATATGATATGGTAATTACAAAAGACCGAAATGTTATTGTGCTACCCGAGTACGAGTGATTAGGAGCTATTAAATTTGCGAGAATTAATGTGTTATAAAATGGAGGAGTTGAGATGTGGAAACTTTCCAGAATTTTACGAAAAATGTGTAGGTGTTATAAAAAATGTAAATGAAAATACGACAAACGAAGAAATGGTTCAAACGTTATTAGAGGGAAAGAGCTGCGCGTGTACTTCTGTTTAATGATCGCAGCAGTGTAAATTAATTGACCGTGTTGTAAATTATTAAATATTACCCCGTTCAATACTTAGAAGATGTCACGTCGAGGCGATTGCTCACGCAAATGTTTAGAGATTTGGCTATCCCAGATTCATCGGACTCCGGTTACCACAGCGGTTATCAATAAATGTATATATTTTAATAAAATTATAATATTTCTTGATAAAGTTTGTTTTACTTATTTGTAACGTCAACACCAGCAAAAATTATAAATAAATATATTAAATTATGTTGTTTTTTATTCTCAGGTTTAAGGTGCCAGACCTATTAATAGACAACGATACCCCTATAAATCGAAGGGGTGAAAAGTGAGGATAATTAGAAAAGTTAAACCTCAAGTTGTCCAGTTTAAAGACTTTTGTCGACCAATGCGGACGTCTATTGTGTGTGGTGCTCATTAATAAAAAAATATGGAGTAAGTCTTTATAACATTTGAGTTAGGTGCTTGTAAATTAATCTCTAAAAATTGAATCTGTAAGCCGTTTTTCATATTTAAATGCATTCTAAGTTCGTCTCTAAACTAAAATAGGATCTGTTCATTAAACAATAATACAAGATGTGCATGTAATGATTTTCATTGACTTGTTGGTGTAGTGGTTAAGGTCCTCGTTTTGAACGCGGGCAGCACGAGTCGATTTTTTCTTTAAGAACTTGCGATAAAATGTATATACAGGATGGAGCATAAGTGGATATATACAGAGTAAGTCAAAAATCGTGACGTTAAAAAAATTGGCGGATTGACGTAAGAAAAATTGCAGATTGACGTAAGAAAATGGTGGATGACAGATGTGATGTAATAAAAATGGCAGAAGACAAAATGTGTCAAAGTGACAGATGTGACGTCAGAGACGAGTGGGTGTGGGTGCCTGACGTCAGAGGGGGTGGGTGTGACCACGTGACGTGCGAGGGGGCCGTGCGACGTCATGGGGTGGTGGAAAGCAGTACCTCGTTCCTCAACCGGTACAAATGATCTATTATGTTGTAATGTAGTTGAAAGATTTGCGATCAGACTTAAACGAAAATAGATTGAAAACTGAAATTAAGAAAGCAATACTTCAAATTGTAGAGGATGGCGACAATATTGAAAATATTACATCTTCAACGTCACTATTTTCTTGCCTTGTCTAGTGACTCAAGCAGTACTTCAATTCATGATATCGTGTCGCTGCCTGCAAGTGTCACACCTACATCACAAGATCCTTTCATGACACAACAAGATATTAATAGAAACAGGTGCGAACTTTTATAACAATTTTCAGTTCACTAATTTGTAACCAATTACCCAATAATTATTCAGTAGTGCAACGGCTTTTTTTCCAAATCTTTTTCGTTTTTATTTTATGACTAGTACAATTACAGTTTATTATATCATGCATAACCTTTTTATACCTTCAAATATTTGGCCTTTAAAAGGTTGTAAATGGCTGGGGCTCTCTTTTACTATTCTGCCAATAGTGTAAACAGGTATACGGAATATATATTGTAGACTACCGTACGAATCACCTATAAAGATGGAAGGAGTACTCAATAATGAATTAACACGTTGGTAGTTACCTGATCCCAGAAATCTAAATGTAACCATAATTCGATCGTAAACAGAAGCAGCCTCTCGCATTTGTATGTTTTGTTTGACTATTATTAGTCCTACCGATTCTATTATATGTTGCACCTGGACAACATTCGTACGAACAAAGTTTCGACATTGTTGAACATCCTCTTGTTAACATATACCAAGTTTTGGCCTTCGCCTAATCCATGGTTTTACCAAGCAGCTGCTTTCTGGTTCCTTCTTTTTTCTCAAAATTTGTTCCCCAATAAGCGCAGCAGCAATTTTTTTTGGCTTTGTCCATAACCATTGGAGAAAACACAAATGAAAACGTTGGCTGCACATTGGATTTTTAAAAATGTAGAATTTTCTTTAAACTTTCAACTAAACTCTCTACAGTCAACAGTGGACACGGGGCCGAAAATAATGAGAGATAAAACTCGTTGAGAGCTCCTGAATAGAAAAAAATACTCTCAAGTAAAAAACGCAGTGGAGAGTATTTAGTAAGAGTAAGCTACAAACTTGCATACTTTTTCTCGCACCTGGACACTTACCATTGTAGATTAAGTGTTATCTTGCGGATTTATAGATGTTAAAAGCATTATGTATCTATCGGTCGTAAGATACGGCCGTGCGGCCTATCTACTGCTAACAATTAATTTTTTACATTATAATAGACGAATACATTTATGTATGTTGTGAGTTTGGTAATATCATTAAAGCTATGCTTATCACGTCTTGTTCTCTTGTTATATGGTTTGCTAGACAACGCTCAAAGTAGGAAAAGTATACTACTACAAGTGTGATGTAACTTCTCAATTTTGAATATTGTTCTTTGGACATTTTTCTTTAATCGACAATTTATGCCGAATTCCAAAATTTGCGAATGCATGGAATATTTTATTCTAAAATAATCGATAATGTTATAACAAAAGCAATGCTAATGACACTGCTTAGGAATTTCTAGAAAACAGCTTTAGTTTTTGTTATCAAAGGAATGATGATAAAACGGCGAAACCTTTTTAAGCATATATTTTTTTTTTTTTGTATAACAACAATGGTGATGATTGTGATTATGATGATTATGCTAAAAAACTAAGTCGTGTTCATATCAGTTCCCAGAGTAGATTCTATAAGTTTTATTACAAAGTTCTTTTACTAAAAAATTCTAGAACCCACAAATGCCAAAACCATTTGTCCTTTTTGTTACCCTGCCTACTCCCCAAACTTTTTATTTTAAGCCAATTTTAAATAGTTAGATGGCGTAACCCAACTATAACTCTAAACATACAAAGGTGACATAAGTCAAATAATTAAAACTAGATGGAGTTCCAACATTCTCCCCCCTGGTAAGTAGAAACAATTGAAACAAACAAGCTGTTTCTGCTTAGCCACACATTGTTACACTACATCCAGAACAGCTACTTTCGTAGCAGGACGCGTATATGTCCGTTGATAGTTTTAACCACCACTTGTCTGACTTGGTCGGAGTGTCTTCCTCTGTGCACTTCCACTACAACTCCTTTTACCCAAGAGTTTCGCTTTGTCTCTTCAACAATTACCACAACGTCCCCTACTTCAATTGGCTTCACCTTCTGAAACCACTTTGTTCTTCGTGCTAACGTCGGCATATATTCGTGTAACCAGCGTTTCCAAAAATGAAGTGCCATTTGCTGTGACAACTTGTAATTTCGACGCATCGCTATTACGTCAGACTCGTGCACCTCTTCAAGCGGTTTTATTCCTCCTGATGATCCCAAAAGGAAATGATTAGGTGTAAGTGCTTCTGGTTCATCAGCACTAATAGGCAAGTATGTAAGTGGTCTAGAGTTTATAATACTTTCGACTTCTAATAAATAGCAACGTAGATTCTCGTCGTCAGGTCGCTTAGTAGGCATCATACGTTCAAGACAACACTTTACCGATCTAACTAATCTCTCCCAACTCCCTCCCATATGGGGAGCTGCGGGTGGATTTAACTTCAAGTTATATTCTCAAAGTGCGCTTGAATTTCATCCAATGGAATTTGATCAATTAGTTTTTCAACTCATTTTTACGCCTATGAAATTCGTTCCATTGTCTGTATGAAGCTCAATGGGCATACCGCGTCGAGAAATGAAGTTCCGAATACACATCATACACGAATCCTTGCTTAAAGAGTGTGCAAGTTCAATATGTATGGCTCGTACTGTAAGACAAGTAAACATACACACCCATCTCTTCTCTACACGACGCCCTACTACTACTTCCAGTGGTCCAAAGTAATCTATTCCAGTATAGGAGAACGGTCTTGAATATGCACCTAATCTAGCCTGAGGAGGTCAGACATCTGGGGTGGATTAGGATGTGCGTGTAGATTTTGCAAAACTGACAACGTGTCCGTATAGAGTTCAAAACTACACGCAAACGTGAAATTACATACAATTGTCTGAGCTCGTTCACCACTGTTTCGTGATTCGCATGTAAATACTTCTCATGGTAATGCATAACGATCAACTCGGTTACTTTATGGGACCTTGGTAATATTATTGGATTTTTTACATCAAACGAGATTCCAATTGCTCTTGACGTGCGTCCTCTCATCCGAAGAACGCCTTTCTCATCTAAAAATGGAGACAACTGATACAAGAGGCTGCTTTTCTCCAATGGTATGTCAGGATGGTTTTGTAACTGATTTATCTCTTCCCGATAACTGTTCAACTGTGCTTGTCGGTACATAACTTCTTTTGCTTGGCGTATTTCAGTTGGTAAAAGTACACCCGATCTTTTAGATTTATTTTTAAAGTTGTATAGTATTCGCACTATCCAACCCATAGTTCGATATGCCTTCCTCCATTGAGAACATTTGTTTATAAATTTTTCTAATAAGTTAGGTGTTACGTCACTGTGGAATAGTTGTAACTTTAGGTCGTTTTCAGTTTTCATATTTTCCTCCTTGTTTCTTGTAAACCATTTACTCTCGGGAAGATGTAAAAACTGAGGTCCAACAAACCATCTGCTAGTAGAGGATATCTGCGATTGTGATTTCCATTTGGTTGCATCGTCTGCTACGTTGTGAGCGGATGGAACCCACCGCCAATTTGCAAGGGTTGTGGTTTCTAGGATCTCAGCTATGCGAAGAGCCACAAACTGTTTATATTTCCTTGCATCTGAACGCAGCCAAGCAAGAACATTTGACGAGTCGGTCCAAAAGAAAACTTCTTCAGGTACAATATTATGACCTGATATAATGGTATTTGCTAATCTAGCTCCAAGAACAGCAGCTTGTAATTCAAGCCTAGGGATCGATACTGGACGAAGAGGAGCTACTTTTGACTTTGCTGCTACTAATGAACAGCAGACAGCTGTTGACGCTTCATATCTAAAGTACGCTACCGCCGCGTACGCTAATTCACTGGCATCTGTAAACACATGTAATTGGAGAGTCTTATAATCATACGAAAAATAGCATCTCGAAATCTTAATTTCTCCTATCTTAGGAAGTATTTTAATCCATTTAACCCAGTCGGTAAATTGAGAGTCCGTAACTAACTGGTCCCAACCTATTTCAGAGCGCCAAATGTCTTGCAAGAGAATTTTAAGACCAATCAACAGGGAGGACAGGAAACCCAAGGGATCAAAACCATCATAAGCGTTCTCAAAACTTCCCGCTTAGTGGGCTTTCGGACTCCTGCTACTACTTCCTTGTCTAATCGACCAAAGTTGAGGTTGTAGTAAAATTGGTCGTCCATAGTGCTCCACCACATACCTAAAACTTTAGAACCAGCAAATCCATCGTTGCCGTTTAAATTCTTTAGTTGACTAGTGTTGTCGTCCTCCAAATTCAGCTGGGAGGTAATCAATTTTGAATTTGAAATAAAGTTTCGTATAATGAACTTGGCTTCTTTATGTATCTCAATTACGTCGTTTGCGATCTGCAGAGCTTCCTCTTCTGAATCAAAACTCTCAAGCCAGTCGTCTACATAGTGATTTTCAACAATAGAATTCACTGCTTTTGCATTTGATCCTCCGAACCGTAAAGCATTAATATTCTTCACATATTGAGCGACCGTGGGGAACATGCAGCCCCAAAAGTCATTACCCTCATGACGTATGTGATCGGTTCATCGTTTGGAGAATTCCGCCAAAGGAATCTTTGGCTTTGTTGGTCGCTTTCACGTATAGCCACCTGATGATACATTTCTTTGATATCGCCTGATAGGGCGAAACGCTTTCTCTAAAGCGAAAGAGTACGTTGATTAAAGAACACAACATATCGGGACCTTTCAACAACATTTCGTTTAAAGAGGTTCCATTAGCCACTGCCGCAGCATCCCACACAATCCGAACTTTGTTGGGCTTATTCGGGTTGAAAACGGGAAATATTGGTAAATACCATGTTCTGTCCTCAAGTTTAGCAGCTTCCTGATCTGTAAGCTTTTAGTATAACCCTTATCTAAGTAAGCTTGCATTTGAGTCTTAATATTCTCCGCTAAAACGGGATCCTTAGCCAATCTTCTTTCCAAGCATATTAATCTCTTCATAGCCATGTCGCGACTAGACGGCAATTGAATTGAATCGAATTTCCACAGTAAGCCCGCTTCATATCCAAATTTAATTTTGCGTGTTGTTTTGCTAGAATACTCATTGCTCGCCGATCGTCTTCAGATTGCAAATGAAACACAGGACTCTTTGTAGTGAGTGACTCAACGCAAAAACTCTTTTACTTGGTCGTGCAAGTCGTCTTCAAGTCCACAGTCACAGACATGGTAATGATGATTTAGATTACTATTTACTTGATCTGCGTAGTTTCCTAGGATAGTCCAACCTAACTTCGTTTTAGTGGCGATTGGTTCTCCCCATTGACCTTCTTTAATCTTCAGTGGTAAGCCCAGTTGCCAGTGTTCAATACCAATCAGTATGCGCGGCTTTGCATCTTTATAGCTAGCAATTGGAAGATTTCTTAAATGGTTATATGGGGTTTCAGTCGGCTTATACTTTAACGACTGAGTAGTTAGATTTAATCCTTGCACAGTACGAACATTGGAGATACGGTACCTTTTGCAACTTTCACTATCACCTGATATTTCTAGAGACACACAACGACTATTTTCTCTTCTCGAGTCGTATCTCCAGTCCATTTTAAATGCAGTGAGCTGATAGGTCCTTTGAGATTTAATTCTTGCGCTATTTTTCGTCTAAAAGTGTACGGGTTGACCCTTCATCCAGAAATGCAAATGTTTTATGACTGTACGCGGTCCAAACAATCGTACCGGAATTACACGAAAAGCAGTCGACTTGGAACTAAGTAGTGAATGGAAATCGTATTCGAACGTTCATGTTCTCTTGGCTGGTTTGCTATGGGTTCGATAACATGTTTTACATCATCATGAAGTAAATGATGATGTTTAAATAAACAACCGTTCACATTGCATTTCGTTTGGGAGTTGCAGTGTTTCCAGAAATGTTTAAGAAGGCATTTTCTGCATAAACCATTCTTTTAATTATCTCCCAACGTTCCTTAACGTTGGCTTTCTTAAACGCAGGGCATTCCGCGATTTCGTGTGCGTCGCTAATACAAACACAACACTTTGAACCAATACGTTGGGCAGACATTATCGATGGATTTCCATTGTCAACGTGAGAATAGACTTTACCCTTTGTTTTAAAGGAACGTTTCTCAAGTTTTCTCCGGATTTATACAATATGTCAAGACTACTGGGTAATACCGTGCCTACTTTATCTGCCTGTATCGTCAACCAGTCATCCAGGGTAGATAAAGTTTCCAACTCAGAGTATTCCCCATATTGCTTTAACTTGAAATCAGCCCATTCAAGCTTAAGCGACCCAGGAGTTTTGTACCAATTCGTTTAACAATGTCGGATTGGTTAGATGATTTGTCATGCCGCAAGCTTGCATGGTAACACAGAGGTGTTGCACCGCTATATGGAGATCCAACAGTGAATCTAATTTTCTAAATTTACTCGAGGGAGTGCCTGAACGTTTGCTATTAACTCGCTGATTACTTGATCAGGTCTACCAAAACGAATCCTTAAAGCGTTAATAGCTTTAGGTACAGATTCTTCATAAGTAAGATATCCCTTGACTAAATTTAAAGCTGCCCTTTTAGACATTTTGTAACCGACATAGGTTATCGTAGTTGCTTAACTTTAAAGCCGTGGTTGACCTCATGTAACTTGTAATGAACATCGGCCATAGATTCGGAGAGCCATCAAAGATTGGCAAATCGGGCGTTTGTCTAAGTACATCTCTATAGAAAGGTGTATCATTATCATTTGTCGCACAGCGTTGAGCACTAGTAAGAAACTCTTGCTGATTTTTGCGGTTAACCACGGCAATGGTGCCGACGTTAAAAAGTCTGATGTTTATTGAGTAATATATTCTTTGGGGCACTCGGGATTTGATAGGTGAATTCACATCCTGTGGACTTAATGGTACTTCTTGGCTTTCTACTACTGCTTTCGAATGTGCTTTAGCCCATTTTTCAACATCAGCATTTTTGTTTCAATATCAATTGACACGGACCCGACATCCGAAATGTTTGTACTACAAGCGTCATCCATCTGACTAATCAATAGCTTCTTTTGTGTGAAGTATAACTTATCTTCTTCTTCACGCTGTTTTCTCGTTGCTACTATCATACGACGTTCCTCTTCTAGCACCTCTAGAAGCCGTTGACTACTTAGGCGTTTACTTGAAGCGTTCGTAGTAGATGGGTGGGATCTAAGCGTGGGCTCCTTGGCTTTGTTCAAAACGAGCACCTCAATGTTTGCACGGTTTTCATTTTGAGTAAGAGCGTTTTGACATTCATCGATGTTACTGCTGTTCTGGTTTCTACTATCAGCAATAACTTCAAAAACCACGCTTGTGTCCCTTGCCTTTGCTCGCTTAGATTTACGACTTTCTATTTGTTTGTTTTTCGGTGCGCATTTTATACATACATACGGCTTGTCTTTTATAGCTTTAGTAACATGCGCACATTCAAAATGACTCCAGCTGAGACATTTTTCACATTGCACCATATCTCCTTCTTCTGGATATTCACACAGATTACAAACACAATCTGAATCATTAGGGTTGTTCATATTTGAAGTACTTTTCTGGTTCATATTTTCACTGGTTTATTTTGTGGTGTTTGTTGCAATCAGAGTTACTAGGTTCTAATTCAAAGCATATACAACCATCCACCAAATTAGTCCAAGTGTCTTGTAGCACCAGATTTAGTTTTTTTAGAATGTTATCAAAGGAATGATGATAAAACGGCGAAACCTTTTTAAGCATATATTTTTTTTTTGTATAACAACAATGGTGATGATTGTGATTATGATGATTATGCTAAAAAACTAAATCGTGTTCATATCAGTTCCCAGAGTAGATTCTATAAGTTTTATTACAAAGTTCTTTTACTAAAAAATTCTAGAACCCACAAATGCCAAAACCATTTGTCCTTTTTGTTACCCTGCCTACTCCCCAAACTTTTTATTTTAAGCCAATTTTAAATAGTTAGATGGCGTAACCCAACTATAACTCTAAACATACAAAGGTGACATAAGTCAAATAATTAAAACTAGATGGAGTTCCAACAGTTTTAGTGACGAGCACATTCCATCATGAATGGACGTACTGAATAATGACTTATAAGTTTTATCTATTGTCTATAGTCAGTTACATAGTTCTTGCAATTTTAAACATGGTCAGAAGGTGTTTTCAAAGGATTTCAATTAGTTCGTTGCGAATTGCAAAAACTTTAGCAAAAATATATAAAGTTTTGCATAGTCGTGTGGTATGAATTGGTTACTATTTTCTGAAGAGGGTAGTGTCTTTATTTATAACGCTTCACATGTAGAGGAGTATAGCAACGAAATTTCCTTTGCTCAATTTTCGTAAACACTTTACAATTATAATACTTACCATCTTTTAGGATTTAACATACCCCACTGTCGGCAAGTTTGAACTATATCGTAGTAGAAAGGTGGAGGGCTTTTGATTTTAAGCATCTTTTCCCTAGAATATAAGCAAGCATTTCAACGACACCAGATATAATTATGTCACTACTTACACTGCTCTTGGACTCATTGTTATTACAGACAATCCAGCAGGTGCACCAATTGCTTTTTGACTCCCGATACTGCGATATCTACTTCCCAACGGTCCGCGTAGAAAGGAACACCGCCGAGTGAAACAACTGCATCGACAACCAGTAAACAACCATACCTGAAATTGTTGGTAATGATAAAAATATGCTCAAATCAGATCCAATTTATTAATTTTTATAGAAATCGTTGGAATTTGTTATGAAACACTAAACACCAACAAAATCATTTTCATTTTTGAACAAATCGCTTATAGTGCATATTTCGCATACTGTTTTGTTATTGAACACCGTGGAACCATCAACCACGTATCTAGAGCCAAGGAAAATACAACCCAATAAATTTTTTTTACCGCAACGGGAATTGAACCCGTACGTACTTTAAACCAGGTTAAGTACCTTACATTGTTAAATTTATTATTTTTCGTATAATTATGCGAACAACAATACACGCTCTAAATTAAAGGTATTCAGTATCTTCGCTTTCGTACAGTTCAATATGATTTAATGAATGCCGTTCTGACTTTTGCCTTTAAAAACGTTATTATTATTAATATTATTAATATTGACTTAACTCCGTAGCTTAACGGATGCGTCCTGCGCATGCTTAGCGATTCACTCATAATTTAATTGTTAGAATATATAGTGAATAATTATAATTATAACTGAGGTTTAGTGTTGTATTAAAGTGAATGCTTGACTTTAAACCTTTTTGGTACATTAAACCCGTATAGTTTAATTAAAGATTTGTGATGATGAGTTATAAAAAGTGTACGGAAAAGTTACCATCTAATTTTATATCATGCATCACTTGTGATGGTGGTTATCATATAGGATGCTCTGGTCTTGAGAAAAAACGTTCAAAGGCACGTCGTCTATGACACTAGAGAATTGGAAATGTCCAGTTTGCAAAAGAAATGTAAGTGAGCGTAATGAAGAGTTGGCTACGAAATTATCTTCGGTTTCTGATTTTTCAAGTGATTGACGACATTACGCAAATGTGGAGTATTATCAACAATACATTAGATGCCTTTAAAAAAATATGGACGATAATAAGAAGGCGATAGTTCAATGATGTTAAACGCCTGTCTAACTTAAACGATGGCCTAAGAGCAGAAGCTTCTTTTTTAACGAAAATTAACGCGAAGCTTTCAGAGAGTATAGTTTAAGGCGAGTGGTGCGTAAAGATTGCGAAAGATTGCGAAATTCAAAGGACCTTTTAGTATGTTTGTGATTCAACACAATGTGTAATGACATATGGTTATCGGCAGTATGATGATTGAATTTATATCAAAAATTATAATATAAATGTAACAAGCAAAAATTATTAATTGATTATAACAAAACGAACATACCTCCAGTAGTTTTCTGAGCAGGTACGGTACACTGAAAACGGCGATGATTAAGCGGTTTGGTTCACTTGAAATCACGCACTTCAGTCTTATGAAGCAGCTGCACTTGTTGTTGCTTGAAGTTCAAAATTACGAAAACGAATCATAACAAATGCCAAATCGTCTTCTTCTGTTCTGATTGGAGATAATTCGGCATATTTACGACAATTGACGATTATAATGCACTAATTTCAAAATAGTTTTATTCACAACTGGAGTTGTTTAAAACGCGAAATAAATTGTGTTTTATTTTAAAATGAATAAAACGGGAATACGAACCAGCGAGCAAGGTGAAAATCAGAACATTAGAGAATTAGAAACACGTATAAACCATCTAGAACAGAGAAGTAAAATTGCAATTTCGAAATCCACGGATTATAAACTATACTTGGAGAAAATGAGGAACAGTTTAAAGCCGCTTGTATACAAATGATTTATTTAATGGTGGTAAATGTATATGAAAACGATATCCAGATTGCACAGCGCGTACTAAAACGACGGCACGTCTCCGTTCAAACAATCATAGTAATATGCGCATCACAAGCCGTAAGAGTCAATACGAGGAGTGCTCGATATGTATCGAGAATAATTAACACAAACAACACTTAAGTTGTGAAAACTTCTTTACTGTTTTTCAAAATATTCTCCACGATGATTCATACACTTTTGCATACGTTGGAACCAATTTTCATAACATTTTTCCATTCCGATTGAGATATCTCCTAAACATGAGTTTTGAACGCATCAACTGCCTCTTCTGATGTCGAAAAGCGTTGTACACTGAGTTTGTTCTTCACGCGTGGGAACAAAAAAGAAAACATTAGGTACCAAATCAGAACTATATGACGGATGACCCACCAATTCGATGTTTTGAGTGCTCAAATAATCACTTGTTTGAACCGATGTGTAAGAGCTCGCATTCTCATAATGGAGAATGATTCGGCGCGTCGGTTTATTTTTATTATTTCTTTGAAAACATGTGAGAAACAAATGGTTGTATACCAAGCAGAACTAACTGTTTTACGATCCTCTAAAATAACGGTCCATCTATTCCAAAAAACCGGAAACCATTTTCTTCGAAGCGCTTCGAGTGCGGACAACTTTTGTTGGATTTGGTTCATCTTGGAAGACCCATACAGTCGACTGCTGTTTACTTTCGCGTTCAGACGAATAAATTCAAGTTTCGTCACCTGTGTAGATGTTATACACAGCGTTTGATGCACCGCAATCGTATTGTTTGAGCATTTCTTTGCACCAATCGATACGAGTCTCTTTTTTTAACGATTATCAAATTATGTGGGACCCAACGCGCGCATAGCTTTTTCACAGCTAAATGTTTATATAAAATCGAATGAATACTTCTCATGCTAATGCCTAGGGATGCCTAAAGCTCACAATAAGTCACATGACGATCTTGCATTATCAACTAGCGTATAGCATCGATGTTTTCAGGCACAACGGCCAATTTTGGATGATCTTCTTTAAATTCATCCGCTAACAAACCACGACAACGATTGAATTCACTATACCAACGATATACTGTGGTTTAGTTGAAAATTCCTCCCCAAAAGTCGAAATAAGTTGATCCAAGCACTGTTGTGGAGATAATCCACGTCGGAAATCGTAAAAATCATGGCACGAAAATGTTCACGGGTTAATTCCATTTTTTGACCGAGACGAAATTTTGAACTCAATCAAAACAAAACAAATAGTATTCATATGTCAAACTTTACCATTTCGAATGGACCTGCACCTTGCCGAAGTTCTAAATCACTAGAACAGGTGAAATGGCTTGCGTGTTCTAATGAGCTAAAGAGCCAAACTACAGGTCCAACCAAAGTAGTAGGGTCGTTAGTGAGGAACCAGACTAAGACAGGTCCCCGAAAGAGGGCAGCGGCTCTTTCGGTACTTAGACTGGCAGATACCATAGGGGTCGGTATGGCAGTCTAAGACACACTACCGCGATGTGGAAGGCAACGGGAAACCACCACATTATCTCCCAAGTACACAGCGTACTTAAATTGTTACAAACATGATGACATTATCTGGGGTAAAAGATTCCGGAGTTAAAATAGTCCCCCATTCGGATCTCCGGGAGGGGACTACTTCGGTGGATGCGATCGGAAAGTTAAAAATAAGAGTCGGGAACATTCTGCGAGTCGGAGCGTGGAATGTTAGAAGTATGAAGCAAGGAGGTAAGCTAGAGAACCTAAAAATCGAAATGAATAGGTTATCACTAGACGTAGTAGGGATCAGCGAAGTTCGGTGGCCAGAAGCGGGGGATTTTTGGAGTGGAGACTTCAGGGTAATTCATACAGGAGCAGAGGAAGAAAATTTGGGTGTGGGGATAGTTATGCGGAAAAAGATAGGATACTGTGTAGAAAATTACTTACAAAAGAACGAAAGAGTACTCATGGTTAGATTAGAATCTAAACCGGTAAACACGGTAATAATACAAGTTTACATGCCCACCTCTAGCTACAGTGACGAAAAGGTAGAAGCCATCTACAAAGATATCGAAGACATATTAAGATACGTAAAAGGACATGAAAATTTAATAATTACGGGGATTTTAATGCCGTGGTAGGTGAGGGAGGAAGGAGCGGTAGTAGGTTTATTTGGTTTAGGAATGAGAAACGACAGAAAAAATAGGCTGATAGAATTTTACGACAAGAACAATTTAACCATCACAAACACATTATTTCAACATCATGCTAGAAGACGATATACGTGGAAGATGCCAGGAGATATAGGAAGATATCAAATAGATTACATTCTTGTTAGACAACGGTTTAGGAATCAAGTAAAAGACTGTAGAAGCTACCCAGAAGCAGATATAGATACTGACCACAGCATCGTAATTATGAAGGCCGCACATAAATTTAAAAATCTGAAAAAAAAGAACGGAAAAGACACTTGGACTTAGAGAAACTAAAAGATAAACATATTCAAGTAAGATTTGAAAAAAAGTCAAATGAATTGCTGAATGATATTGGGAAAATTTCTGAAACTAAGGAAATAGAAACAGAATGGAATAACATTAAAGCCAGCCTAGACATGGCGGCCAGAGATATTCTGGGGTATACACAAAAAGAAATTAAGAAACCATGGATAACAAAGGATATCGTGAATTTAATAGATGAAAGACGAAAATACAAAAATAAATCAGACAAAACAGAAAACAGAGATACAAAGCAATAAAATGGGAAATTATTCGAAAATGCAGGAAAGCTAAAGAACAATGGATTGATGAAAAGTGCAAAGAGGTACAAACTAAGATGGAAATAGGAAAGACAGACGAAGCATACAAATTAATTAGAATGAATTTTAGGGATATAAAACCTTATAGCAAAAATATAAGGGACGCACAAGGAAACGTCATTATAGAAAACATAGAGAAAGTGAGTAGATGGCACGAATATATAGGGAATTTATATGGAGAGGAACTAACTGCATTAGAACAGGAATCAGACATTGAAAATGATGACTTGGGATATCCTATACTTCGAGACGAGTTTGAATTAGCATTAAAGAGTCTGAAAAATGGTAAGGCGCCGGGTATAGATAAAGTGCAAGCAGAAACTCTAAAAGCCGCTGGACGAGCAGTAACAGAACGTCTCTTCCAACTTGTAAGCTATATGTATGAGACAGGCGAGATACCCAAAGATTTCAAATGTAGCATCATAGTAACTATACCAAAAAAGAAAGGCGCGGATAAATGTGAAAATTTTCGAACAATAAGTTTGACAGCACACGTGTCAAAAATATTAACTAGAATTGTGCAAAGACGAATGGAAAAACGAGCTGAAGAAATACTAGGAGAAGACCAATTTGGGTTTAGGCGAAACAGGGGAACACGGGAGGCTATTTTAGCTCTGAGAGTGATAATGGAGAAAACAATAGAAAAAGGGAAAGCATGTATATAGGGTTTGTAGATCTGGAAAAAGCATTCGACAATGTAAATTGGAAAAAATGTTTGAAATACTCAAAAGATTGGAATGAGTTATAGGGATAGACGAATAGTACATAGCTTATACAAAGAGCAAACAGCAGTAATACAATTAGAGCAGGAACGTAGAGAAGTAAACATTAGGAAAGGGTGAGACAGGGATGTGCCCTATCCCCATTGATTTTAACTTGTACATAGAAGAGGCAATGAATACTGTCAAATGCAGGAAGACATTTGGAATTACTATGCAGGGACAAAAAATTGATATGCTTAGATTTGCAGATGATGTAGCGGTATTAGCGTCTAGCAAGGAAGAGTTAGAAGCTGCTCTTAATGAAATGGAAACGGTTCTAACAGAGACATACGGTATGAAAATTAACAAAACTAAAACTTAAGTTCTAGTTTGCAAAGGTGGGGAAAATAAATCAAAAACAAGAATACAAGTATTTAACACGAACTTACAAGAGATTAAGGATTTCTGCTACCTAGGAAGCCAAATAACGCAAGATGGGAAAAGCACAAAAGATATAAAACAAAGATTAGCACAAGGTCGTGCTACATTTAACAAGAAAAAGCAACTACTGTGCTCAAAGACCACAAACATAGAAACAAGGAAAAGATTGCTTAAAACATATGTGTGGAGCACAGCACTGTGAAGCCTGGACAGTAGGAGAAGCGGACAAGAAAAAGGCAGAAGCCTTTGAAATGTGGTGCTACAGGCGTATGATGAAGATATCATGGACAGACAAAGTTAAGAACGAAGAGGTACTAAAAATGGTAGGGGAAGAAAGAAATATGTGAAAAAAGGTAAAAAATAGGAGAGATAGGATGATAGGCCACATGAGGGAATAGTGCGGAATATATTAGAATCGGAGATAGGAAAAAAGAGAAGAATAGGCAGACCTAGGTTAGACTACTGCACACAGATAGTAAAAGATGTAGGCTGTAGGGGTTTCAAGGAGATGTGAAAACTAGCCCAGAATAGAAATCAATGGAGGTACGCATCCAACCAATCCCAAGATGGATAAACTAATGACGAAAAGATAACTGTGCTTAAACATGATGATTATTATAAGTAACTACAAGAATTGGTTGGGCAATATTCTCGAATAATGTTAAGTGTGTGAAAGGATTTACTGGAAAACCATTATTTCGGCAAATGTCTAAGTGTTGGGGGATATTGGTAGCCACAGGTTGCTTAACCTCCTTCACTGAATCTTGGCAAAACAGGGTATAAAATTAGAAAACAATACAAAGGAAACTAGCTGAATACACATGTTGTGTGAGAATTTCAGGGAACTATGTAGGCTAGCTCAGAATATAAATAAGTGCAGGTACGTGTCCAACCAGTTTTGAGACGGAAAACCTAATGACGAAAAAATAAGCGCGGATAAATCTGATGATTAGTATAAACAACTAGTTGTTGGTTGCGAAATACCTACAACTAATGTTGACTGTGCGAAAAGATAAATTGGAAAATATATTAAATCGCCAAATGGTTAAGTGTTGGGGGAACTTGGAAGCCACAGGCTGCTTACCTCCCTTTACAACCATTGAAGGTCAGAGTAATAGGGCATATAACGGTAAAACAATAGAAAATGATCGAACTGCATCTAACAAGAAAGAACAGCGCCTATGAGGAAAGACAACAAACATAGAATAAGAAGAAAATTGTTGAAAGCATATGTGTGGAGCACAGCCCAGTATGCCTATGAAATACGGGCAGTCTGAAACGCAGACAGAAAAACGGTAGCAGCCTTTTGGAATGCTGTGCTTCAGATGTACGAGGACGATAGCATGGAGAGACAAAGATAATAACAAATAAGTTACAGAAATAGTAGGGGAACAAGGATATCTAGGGAAAAAGAGAAATAGTAGGGCGGAATACGTTCTAAGGCATTTTTGGGGAGTAGTATGTGATATATTACAAGCAGAGACAGGAAAAAAGAGGTAGGTGTAGACCTAGATCAGACAGTTATAGATACAAACTGTGCATATTTCAGGGAAATCTGTAGGTTAGTTCAGAATAGGGAACAATGATGGTACGCGTCTAACCAGTTCTAGGACTGAAGACCTAATGATGATGATGATGTCAAACTTTAGGCTAGAAATGTCAGATCGCACCTAGCAACACTAGTGTTGTCAGTTCCCGATATATATCGAGCACCCCTTTTGTATAATCACAAAACGAGGGTAGTAGTAAACAATAATAAAATATTTAAAAATAAAAATGAACGTAAATTATTTATTTGCGAAAATTTGACCGCTTTAAATAGAACTTCTTATGGCAGACTAAATGCCGTGCTAAAGATATATATATATATATATATATATATATATATATATTGCTGTGAAACCTACAAAAAGCCTCACCAGAATAAAAAAAAATATTCGAGCCTCTCAAACTGGGCACCAAGATTTGCTGTGATTCTCGCCCTGTTGAATCTCTTCTAATAATCGCCTCTTTACTCTTTCCGCCTCGGCTGCTCACCTAGTTAAAACTTTCATCCTCATTCATAAAACAAAACAAACACATTCCTACCACAAACATCAACGTTAACTCTATTTACATCAATATTCACAATACATTAAAATTTCAAAATTAAATTGTAGCATAAATTTCAGTATCATAAAATTTCAAGATTAAATTTGTCATCATTTTAATGTGCATCCAGAATTAAAGTCCTTGTAGGATGCCTACAAATTAATTTAACAATATGTGCAGACCTAAGTCTGAGTACAAAGGGAGCATCTCCCACCCCTTTACGTTAATTAAACAGGTTAGTCTAATTGAGTTCAAAGACAGACCCAAATTTTCATCATAATCAAGAACATAAAATGCTAAATACTCCTTTCTACTTAAACAAGAAAATTTCACCTTAAAATTAAAAATTTGTTATTTGTACAAATTCACTACTGTCCATTTTTTAGCAAACAAATTATAATGTTATTCAACACACACCAAAACATCAAAATTCGAACAAAATTGTATAATTTACCTGAAGGTTAATGCACTCATGGCTCCAATGTACATCGTCCTTTGTTAATCACACCATTCCAACTGGGTTATGTTTAGGTCCTCGGATTACTGGTCACCTTTAAAAATTTTTCCTACACCACCATTCATCTAAAACTGTTTCAGGGCTTTTCAGGAACTCATCTATGTATATCTGAATCTTGTTTTGTGGATCCAATCACGTTTACGAATAACATTTGATTATTAACACCCCCGAAAAATAGCAAAGAAACTCATACTTCTTTCACAAATATACGCCAAAACTGCCTACTTTTGTTTATTCATTTATCGTTACAACTTTGGATACTTTTTACAGTAATACTCGCAAATATTACTAAACTTTATTACCTTGTATCTTCTTTTCTAAGTGCACTAATGCATAACAACTTGTATCGTAGCACGTAAAGAGCAAACTATTTTAAAGTATTAAATCAAAATCGAGAATCTAAGAGCACTGTTTAAAGCATCGAATAATCAAAAATCTCAGAGCTTTATTTCATGGTATTTTAATCTTGGATTTTCACAGGCTTTTATGCTTATTACATTATTAATAATGGTTCAATTAACTCCAACTAAAATAATAATGAATGGCATTGACTTCTACCCTTTAATTTTTAGTGAATCCTAATTAAATATTAATTATTATTTGTACATTTTGTTTAATACTCGTTACTTGGAACTTGAATTAATTAATATAAATTTAGCACGTAATTTCTATTTGTTTCTTTACTTGGAATAATTAAATTACATACAAGTTGAGCATTTTAATACTGCTTCTTTTTATAGAAAACGTCTAGTGAATAATTTAAATCCCTTATTTTAATGAAACGAATAAATTTGTATGCTCCACGTTTTAATAACGCGTATTATCTAATAAAATTCCTTATACACGGTGATTAAAATTATTTGATGTCGTTAATTAATTTTCTACCCTGGTCTAAATTTGAGTATTTTCCCCCTATTTGAATACAAATAATACCACTTATTTGAATGCAAATATAAAACATTTAGACTGCCAAAAAAAAATTTACAAAAAAAAATTGCCTATCTCACTCTACCCTTATCTATCTAACTTACCTAACTTATATCCAATCCTAAAAATATTTACACCTATCCTATATCCCTATCCTATTCCTAACTTTCACCTAATTTTATAAACTGAAATTATCTCTAACTTCATCCTACTTATCCATCGAATCCTATATACATCCCATATACCTATCCTATTCCTAAATTCTAATTAATCTTCACTATACTCACTTCCCCCTACCTAATCCTATATACCTATCCTATTCTTATTCTATTCCTAACTCTCCACTAACCTTACAAGAAATATCTACACTTAACCTGTCTTATTTTCTTCCTACATTTAATTTTCCTTCTCATCATATATACCTATTTCTAACTATCTCCCATATTTATCCTATACCTACCTTTATTTTCTATAAACACCTACTTTTACTCTTCTATATACACCTATATCTATTCCTATATATTTAAATTTTACTCTATTATACACCTATCTACTCTCTATTCTATATCTATACTAAAATTCACCTATCTCTATCCTTTGTTCATTAAGTTATTTAAATCTAACTCTCTTCTTGACCCTCCACGTCTTTCTTTTTACCATCCTAATACTCTTCATCCCTGTTATCTCACATAAAATAAACTCATCCCTATTATCCTGACTCTTAAACATTGCTTCTTCTTCAGTCCCTACACTTGTCTCTTTCTCATTTATTATTTTTTTCTTTTCTGCCGACAAACCAAACGATACTACCTTAAAATTATAGATTTTTCCCTCTACGGAAAATCCTGTGTACCTTCTAGAATCCCTGTGTAATGGAATCAGCCAGAATGAATTCCTTAAATCTAATTTACTAAAAACAAACTTGCCACTTAATCTCGTCAAAAGTGTGTCCATGGATGGTGGACAATGGAATTGCGGTTTGGTCCGTTGATTAATTTTTCGTGCATCTAAACATAAACGAATGCTATCATCCTTTTTTTTAACTACCACCAACGGATTTATGAAATGAGTGTTTGATACCTCTATTATGCCATCTTCCAACATTTTATTTAATTCTGCCTTCACCTGCTCCCGATATGCTGCTGGAATAGGATAAACCTTTGCGTTGAACGGTTCTGAATTATCCACTTCCAATACGTGCTCATAGCCTAACGCTGTACTTGCTTCTACCCCCACTAATTCTGCATGTTTTTGTAATAAAGCTTGAACCTCTACTCTCCTATCCTCTGGACATCTTATTGTGTTGATCTGTTTAACTCCATCATACTCTACCTCTACTACATTACAACTCAACCCAGTGTCATCCTCTGTGACTTCATAATTTGGGTATTGGGAGAAAGTTTAAGAAATTGCCTACTTGCATCAAGAATATTCCAAGAGAGATATCCTGTTAAATGACAACACACTACATTTAATAACCTTAAATGACATTTTAATAATAATTGTTATTTTTTTCAAAGCCTGCCTGATTTCCTGCTTGAACATTTTCTATAAAATGCATATTGTTGATCTGGCAGAATTCTGTTGATAGTGTATTATTGTAGGTTGTTATATCTTTAGTGAAAATTGTTATTGGATAAGTGTAGTTAATTGTTAATCAAAACGTATCAATTGTTTTATAATATTCTCCAATAGTACGTTATTTTCAGCTATGTAAATTAAAAACATTCTTAAAATTTGAAGAAAATCAAAAATATCCCTGAAAGTAATGGATTTAGGTATAGGGAATGCTTAACAAAAATGAAAGAACACTTAATGAACTATCCATTGTAGCAATAAAATTGGTAAGGTACCATTTAAAAAAAGTTTTAAAAACTGCATTTTGCGAAACCTGACACACCCTGTATACTGTGAAGAAATTTCAAAAGTGTGATATTTAAAAATATACTATGGTATATAGTAAAATTCTCTGCAACTTGATAATTAACATAAGTTGTGTATTAGTGCAGTGGCAATGTATCTAATCTGGGTCATTTTTTCTAAAAACAGTTGAATATCTCAAAAAGTAAAAGGAATAGACAGATACAATTTGATATCAAATTAAAGCTTTTTTAATGGGCTTTCCAAAAATGTAATAATATATAGGGTGTTCCATTTAAAAAAAGATAAGTTTAATATGCCCTGGAATTATGAAACACCCTGTATATTTCCAAATATTTTTAAAATGTGCACTCTAGACATGCCTAATATGCTTCCAAATTTGGCTTTTATAATAACGGAGTTATCGACCGTTGCCACACTAAAAACTCACCCTGTATATATATATATATATATATATATATATATATATTGCTGTGATATCTCTCCCCATGGTTTGGGCATACATATTTATGGTATGATAATCGAGCCCCACGATTTGGGTTTGTCATATTTATGTCGTGTTAGCTCCTGTTGCCTCTATTTACTATTAATATTTCGCCCCACGATTGAGTCGAGCTATATTTATGCTGTGATAATTCCTGTTAGCCCCTACGCTTGGACCATATATATGCTGTGATTTATTCTTTCATTACTCAAGCATTTGTAGAAATGTTAATTTATAATTTACTTTGCCTCGACTAGCTGATTCAATCAAATAAAGCACTTCTACAATACACAGTATAATGATTAAATACTTACAGCCTTTTTAAATATCTTCTCCCTTTTTAAATTATATACATCTGTCAGATCTTTAGAAAATCAAGCCAGCAAAACGAGATTTTATTACATTTTGAAACGTTTCAAGATGTCTATTACTTTTCATAAATTTATACAAGAAACCCCAATTTGTCGGCTCTTACACTTTGAATTATTATTGAGATAAAACAGTTTTTAAAAATAAATCATATCAAATCAAAATATCTAACCTGAAGTGGTTTAGTAGGTGCTCTGCATTCCCAAGAATTGAATTCAACCAAATTAGTATCCAAATCGTTATTGGTGAGTTTATTCCAATGAAAGGTTTTTCATTTCCGCAATAGAATATTTACCATTTTCAGAAATTACCAAATTGCTTGAACAGGCAGCATTCTCCAGAGTCTCGTATCCAAAATTGTATTTAAGATCGTAATTAACAGGAATCGTAACGAGATCTTTTATTAAGATCGTTATTTCGATTGTAATTTAAGATTGAGATCGTCATTAAGATGGTAATTAAAATGTTAATTACGATGGTAATTAAAATGGTGATTAAAAACCGTCTTTAAAAGTACGGCTTGCATGCACAATTACACACTCTTTGATTTTCACTTTTAATTTAATTTACTGTTCACGTAAATATTTAGCACTTTCAAGTATAGTGACTGCCCAGTTTCTAAAGTATACTGACTCGGTATTCAATTGTCAAGATATTTATAGGATCGGCCCCTTTTGTTTGTGATTCGTTGACTTCACGTGCTAGGCGAGACCAACTGTCTTATCTCTTGTTATTTTAAGAAATTTTACCAATTGTGTAGTTCTATTGCATGTAGCGATGCTGAGAATGTCACGTAAATCATTATTATACCTCACATTTTATTCAGAAATCCCAGGAATCTTTGTTAATAAAATCACGTACTATTGTTGTTGACCTTATTATAATCTGAAAGGAATAAATTTGGCGTTTGTTTATTTCCTAATAAATTGGATTTTTGAACAAATGTGATACTTTTAGATCACGTACGCTTTTAAATAATGCATAATTTCTGCGTGCATTTAAGATGATATATTTAACACACTTTTCGAATGTTTATCTAGCCAATTCATGCAGGTTTCTCACTGATTTAATTTCAATGCGTTTCGTTACATTTTTAAATTCTTATCTTTGCTTGTAGCTACTCTTGGATATGCGTTTTAATCGCTTGTACTGCTATATACAGTGTGCTCTCAACTAATAATATTTATAATGAGCTATTTACTCTTTTAAAATCTGTAGTTCTGTGCTTTTGTTACTTGGGAGTTTCTTTTGTTTATTCTACGACCCCTATGACTTAACCTACCTCTAAATTAACCCTATAACTACAGCAATATATATATATATATATATATATATATTGTAACAAGATGGTAGTATCCTGGGTATGAAGTCCAAATAATACTAGTTTATGCAAAATTCAAAATTTAATTTCTTTTGCTTAACGTTTCGGCAAAACTTTTTGCCTTTGTCAAAAGCATCTACAATTAGAAGAGTTGTAATATAAAACTAACATAATATAATAGATAAGTTCCTTACTGTATAAAACCAATATTTGTCAAATTTGAAAAATAGCAAAATTGTCAAAATTTAAAATTAACATATGATTACGTTGATCAAAAATTATTAATAAAATTCATTTAGTAGTAAATAGGATGTAGATCTAGTAACAAATTGAGCCTTAAAACTAATATGTTGGAAGATTAATATGGTTGAAGTAGATGATTTAGATTTAATGTTTATGTGATTATTATAAAGAAAACTCTTAATGAAGCGCATTAGATTTAAAGTGATTTAAATTGTATAGAGTAGAATAAAATCTGTGTGTGTCTTCTATATCTTGTTTATTATTCAAACATTGATCTTCTTTGTTTATATAGTACGATTCTAGAAAGAGTCTGGTTTTGTAATTGGATTCTTTGTCTAATATTTTAATTTCATCATAGGCCGGAGTATGTTTGGTTGTATAAACATGTTTAGCTAATGCACATTTGTTAGAATTGATCCTGCAGTCACTTCTATGTTGTGTCAGACGATTCCTCAACCATTGGGAAGTTTGACCAATGTAGGATGCCTGACAGCTACAGACGATCTTGTAAATTAAGTTACTGTTTAATAATTTAGGGTAGGGTTCTTTATTCTAGTAAATAGGTTGTTAATTGTATTGTTGTACTCGAATGCAATGGCAATATTAGGTTGTTTAAGAACTCTTACTATTAACGGAGCTAAACCTCGAATAAATGGTAGTTTTTGTATATGGTGGTATTTAAATTGTTAATGTTGTTGGGTGGTAAGTTATTGTTGTTGTTATTATTGTTATTGGAATTGTTGAAATTGACATTGTCTTGGTTATTGTTATTAATATTTTGAGATAAATTATTGTTAATATTATTATGGAAGCTATTGTTTATATTCAAAGTGTTGGTGTAGATGAGTTTACGTAAAATTGTTTGGGGTAACCATTGTTTAATAAGGTATTGAAAAGAATTCTTTTATTTTATTTAAAATTGGGGATCAGAAATCTTTTCGATACAATATTTCATGGCATTGACGGTGTTGAATTTATGTTTTAATGAATGGTTGGAAAGAAAATTCAAATATCTACCTGAATTGGTAGGTTTAGTATAATAGTCAAATATTAAAACGTTGTTTGTTCCTCTGATAACTAAGATATCAAGAAAAGGTAATTTTCCATCTATTTCTGTCTCACTAGTGAATTTTAATTGTTTATCAAAGCTATTGAACGTGGTTATTGTTTCACTGATATGATGGGGTGGGGCAGAACAGATGATGTCATCAACGTACTTGACGAGGAAAGTCATTTCGTAAGGTAACCGTGGAAGCACAAAATCTAGGAGAGAATCCATAACGATTTGGGCAATAATGGGTGATATTGGAGAGCCCATAGGTGTGCCGAAAAGTTGGAGATAAAACAATCTTGAAAAACAAAATAAGTATTATTAAAAATCAAATTAACAGTAGCAAGAAAATAGTCAACAGGAATCTTACAGTGAGGTTCAATGACGGACCATTTTTCTTTAATGATATTAAGGATTAGCGTAAGAGGAATGTTTGTAAACAACGATGTAACGTCTAAAGAGACAAGAATATGACTTTCAGGAAGTCTAAAGTTTTGAACTTATCGACGAAGGTAAAACTGTCTTTGATATTGTAGTCTCCAGGTGGAAAAGCTAGTTGAAGTATTTTAGAAATGAAAGTTGCTAATAAGTACGTTGGAGTGTTCAAATCGTTATGGATTCTCTCCTAGATTTTGTGCTTCCACGGTTACCTTACGAAATGACTTTCCTCGTCAAGTACGTTGATGACATCATCTGTTCTGCCCCACCCCATCACATCAGTGAAACAATAACCACGTTCAATAGCTTTGATAAACAATTAAAATTCACTAGTGAGACAGAAATAGATGGAAAATTACCTTTTCTTGATATCTTAGTTATCAGAGGAACAAACAACGTTTTAATATTTGACTATTATACTAAACCTACCAATTCAGGTAGATATTTGAATTTTCTTTCCAACCATTCATTAAAACATAAATTCAACACCGTCAATGCCATGAAATATCGTATCGAAAAGATTTCTGATCCCCAATTTTTAAATAAAAATAAAAGAATTCTTTTCAATACCTTATTAAACAATGGTTACCCCAAACAATTTTACGTAAACTCATCTACACCAACACTTTGAATATAAACAATAGCTTCCATAATAATATTAACAACAATTTATCTCAAAATATTAATAACAATAACCAAGACAATGTCAATTTCAACAATTCCAATAACAATAATAACAACAACAATAACTTACCACCCAACAACATTAACAATTTAAATACCACCATATACAAAACTACCATTTATTCGAGGTTTAGCTCCGTTAATAGTAAGAGTTCTTAAACAACCTAATATTGCCATTGCATTCGAGTACAACAATACAATTAACAACCTATTTACTAGAATAAAGAACCCTACCCCTAAATTATTAAACAGTAACTTAATTTACAAGATCGTCTGTAGCTGTCAGGCATCCTACATTGGTCAAACTTCCCAATGGTTGAGGAATCGTCTGACACAACATAGAAGTGACTGCAGGATCAATTCTAACAAATGTGCATTAGCTAAACATGTTTATACAACCAAACATACTCCGGCCTATGATGAAATTAAAATATTAGACAAAGAATCCAATTACAAAACCAGACTCTTTCTAGAATCGTACTATATAAACAAAGAAGATCAATGTTTGAATAATAAACAAGATATAGAAGACACACACAGATTTTATTCTACTCTATACAATTTAAATCACTTTAAATCTAATGCGCTTCATTAAGAGTTTTCTTTTATAATAATCACATAAACATTAAATCTAAATCATCTACTTCAACCATATTAATCTTCCAACATATTAGTTTTTAAGGCTCAATTTGTTACTAGATCTACATCCTATTTACTACTAAATGAATTTTATTAATAATTTTTGATCAACGTAATCATATGTTAATTTTAAATTTTGACAATTTTGCTATTTTCAAATTTGACAAATATTGGTTTTATACAGTAAGGAACTTATCTATTATATTATGTTAGTTTTATATTACAACTCTTCTAATTGTAGATGCTTTTGACAAAGGCAAAAAGTTTTGCCGAAACGTTAAGCAAAAGAAATTAAATTTTGAATTTTGCATAAACTAGTATTATTTGGACTTCATACCCAGGATACTACCATATTGTTACCAAAATAATTAAGCTAACCAGTCCATTAACGATTTATATATATATATATATATATATATATATATATATATATATATATTACTCATATTTAGACCAGGGTAAAAATTAAATAATCACATCAAATAATTTTAATCACCGTGTAGAAGCTTTGGGAAAAGGTACGCGTTATTAAAAACCGTGAAGCATAAAAATTCATTCGTTTCATTAAAAATAAGGAGTTAAATTATGTACAAGACGCTTGCTATAAAAAAAAGGAAGCAGTATTAAAAAGCTCTGCGTGTAGTTTAATTATTCCTAGTAAAGAAACAAATAGAAAATTACGTGCAAAATTTATATTAATTAACTCAATTTTAAGTAACCGGTATTAAACAAAATGTACAGATAATAATTAATATTTGATTAGGAGTCACTAAAAATTAAAGGGTATTATTTTAATTGGAGTTAATTGAACCATTAGTAACATATAATATCTATAAAAACTTGTAAAAACCCAATAAAATGCAAATCGTAGAAGTGTTATTTAGAAGTATTATGTTTGAACACCTGCGTATTTTTAAAAGGCTCATTCTGCGTAAATTTGGCAGATAACAAATGGTTATAGAGAATCTTGGAGAAACCGTAGCTTAATAGTTACTGGAAATGCTAAAGGTGGGTTATTTCACAGTCCACATGGACTGAAATAATCGATAATAAAGAATATCATTTTGCACCAATAAGAACAGGGTAGATAGAGACAGATAATATGCGCAAGACCGAGACACATATAGTAAAAGGCGTGAGTGGAGCAACGTCACGGGGTGGCGATTGGTTGAAAATAAAAGGCAAAATTGAGAGGTAAAAATAACATTTCTGTAAAAAATTTAATTAGCTATTTCCAGACGTTGCGAGCCGTGTCGAAATTTCTGAGATTTAACTGATGCGAGTGCAAATTTCGTAAAAATCGCATGCCGGGCTGCGGAATGGGAACCTAGCATGCGAAATTCTGAAGAATTGTCCGTTTTGGGGACCAGACCGACAGACAGGCTAACCACTATATATACCCAAGTTAATATGAACAAGCTCTCTTAGATTTTCGACTTGATTCAATGCGTTAAACAGTGCTTTTTAGTTTTCCGAGTTTGATAGAATAATTTAAACAGTTTGCTCGTATATTTTGGTGATTTGAAACAGTTTGTTCTTTACGTGCTACAATGAGTGTACTTTAGTGCACTTAGACAAGAAGATACAAGGTAATAAAGTTAGTATCACTGTACTAATTAGTCAAAATTTGCAACGACAAATGAATACACAAAAGTAGGCAGTTTTGGCGTATATTGGTGAAAGAAGCATGAATTTCTTTGCTATTTTTCGGGGGTGTTAATAATTAAATGGTTCATAAACGTGTCTGGATCCACAAAACAAGGGTCAGATATACACAGATGAGTTCCGGAAAAGCCCTGAAACAACTTTAGATGAATGGTGGTGGAGAAAATTTTAAAAGCGTTGAGAATCAGAAGCCGTAAATATAACCCAGGTGAAATTAGCAAGGACGATGTACATTGAAGCCACTAGTGCAGTAACCTTCAGGTAAATTATACTATTTTGTTTGAACTTTGATGTTTTCGTGTGTGTTGAATAACTTTATAATTTATTTACTTAAAATGGACAGTAATGAAGTTGTACTAACAACAAATTTTTAATTTTAAGGTGAAATTTTCTTGTTTAAGTCGAAAGGAGTATTTAGTATTTATGTTCTTGATGAAAATTTGGGTATGTCTTTGAGCTCAATTAGACGAACCTGGTTAATTAACGTAAAGGGTGGTAGATGCTCCTTTGTACTCAGACTCAGGTCTGCATATATTGTTATATTAATTAGTATGCATCCTACAAGGACTTTAATTTTGGATGCACATTAAAATGATAACAAACTTAAATCTTGAAATTTTCTGATACTGAAATTTATGCTGAATTTTTAATTTTGAAATTTTAATGTATTGTGAATATTGAGGTAAATAGAGTTAACGTTGATGTTTGTGGTAGGAATGTGTTTGTTTTTTTTTATGAATGAGGATGAAGGTTTATCTAGGGGAGCAGCCGAGGCGATGAACAGAAGAAAGTCAACGGACCAGTTAAGTTAATAGCTTTTTGTAGGTTTCACAGCATTCTTTGACGCCCAATTCGTGAGGCTCGATTCGAAAACCGTAGTTCCCGTATTTTGGTGGAATCACAGCATTCTTGGCGACCCAAAAGTGAGGCTCGAGTCCCAAATAAAATTTTTGTGATTTTATTCCAGGAAACTGGCGATCTGAGAGAGATAGTTTCTGTTTGTGTATAAATTTAAGAGTATTTTAGAGTGTGTGAGAGTGATTAGAACGTATGCAGAGAAAAGAGTGGTTAAGGAGTCAAGGAGTGGAAATTGGAAGTGACGATAGTGCATTGTGTGGGAAAAATTCGCAAATGGAAGAAGCTGGAGGCAGTAGAGATCAGTCGAGGACGGAATCAGGGGATCAAAGAAATGAGTTAATGATGAGAATGTTAGAGGAAATGCGATTAGCGAGGGAGGAGTCCAACCAAAAATTAGAGCAGATAAGCGGGAAAATTGAACAAAATACTAAAGAATTTACAGAATTTAAAGATAGTCTTACCGTGAAACTGGGGGAAGTAGAAAATAGGGTTGAAAAAAATGAGCGTGATATTACAGGTCTTCGACAGGAAATGGGACATTTAAGGTCCGAAGTACGCATTTTTTGTGAAGAAGAGATTAATGTAAAAATGACTGAAGTAACGGACTCATGTAGGGATCAGTTAGGCAGGGTAGAACGCGAAGTTAGTAGTATTAAATACAACATGTCAAATTTAACGGGGGATGGTCCCAGATTTTCTACAGGTGGAGTATCATTGGACCAACACATGAAGTTTTATGGCGATAACAGGGTAAATCCACAAATTTTTATTAATAGCGTAAGAAATCTAGTGGGATATTTATTTGACGAACAGACTAAACTGAATACGATAAAGGCTTTATTAAAGGACAATGCGGAAGCATGGTACAATTTAGTAGGACAGGACATAGACACCTACACGGACTTTGAAGACAGATTTTTAAAGCACTACTGGAGTGACCACAGACAAGACCAGGTACGAGACGACTTAATCACAGGGAAATTTAAGGGAGAATTTTCAGGAAGTAGGGAGAAATATGGTATACGCAAGTATAGCATAGCAAAGCAACTGAACTCACCACTGACGGACCGACAAATTATCAAGTATTTATCACGACACTTCGAGGTAGAAATAAGACAACACGTAGCACTACAGAACATAGTGGACAGAGAAATGTTTTTAGAATACCTGCAGAGGTACGACGACGTAAGTAGTGGACGACCTCGGGATAATAGGGAAAGACAGATCAACTCAGTTAGGTTTGACAATAGACGGGACAACTATGCTAGAAGGGGGAATAGTTACGGATACCAGCGACAGAATTGGGAACAGCGACGACCATACGTTAGAAGTAATAGTTTAGGAAGGGGACCTGCACCGAGACCGGAACCTACCAGAAGGAATAGTTCACCGGACATGAGGGGGACAGCTAATACAGACACGGAACGAGTGGAAACGCCTAGGACATACGCTGAGGTGACGGCTAGACCAGGACCAAGTAGGGAAAACAGACCTGGACAGGATTTTTAGAACGCGACAGACCACTAGATTTCAGTGTAAATGTATATGAACATCCACGTGAATTTTTCAAAATTGAGGAGAAAGTAGAGCCAGAAACTGAGGAAAAATTATGTTTGCCAATTATTAATATAGAGATTTTTGAGAATAATGTAGAAGTATTACTTGATACAGGGGCAGAGGCGAGTTTAATATCGGAGGAATTCGTCAGCAAAATTAGGGATAAGGTTTGTGATAGAATTATGCCTATAAAGCGTAGCCATTTAGTTGCTCCAAATAAAAAAAGTTTGCTGTAGTAAATAGTGTTGTGGTGCTTAGGATAGATATAGGAGGTTTAAGCTGTGAACAGGAGTTTGTAGTTGTACCTGGACTGAAGTTTCAGAGCATTTTAGGTGTTGACTGTATGATGAAGTTAGGGGTTTTGATAGATATGGAAAGGAAGGTAATAAGGATTAATGATAGGGTAGTGCCATGGAAGGGCAGTTATGAAGTCACAGAGGATGACACAGGGTTGAGTATTAATGTAGTAGAGGTAGAGGATGATGGAGTAAAACAGATCAACACAATAAGATGTCCAGAGGATAGGAGAGTAGAGGTTCAAGCTTTATTACAAAAACATGCAGAATTAGTGGGGGTAGAAGCAAGCACAGCGTTAGGCTATGAGCACATATTGGAAGTGGATAATTCAGAACCGTTCAACGCAAAGGTTTATCCTATTCCAGCAGCATATCGGGAGCAGGTGAAAGCAGAATTAAATAAAATGTTGGAAGATGGCATAATAGAGGTACCAAACACTCATTTCATAAATCCGTTGGTGGTAGTTAAGAAAAAGGATGATAGCATTCGTTTATGTTTAGATGCACGAAAAATTAATCAACGGACCAAACCGCAATTCTATTGTCCACCATCCATGGACACACTTTTGACGAGATTAAGTGGCAAGTTTATTTTTAGTAAATTAGATTTAAGGAATTCATTCTGGCTGATTCCCTTACACAAAGATTCTAGAAGGTACACAGGATTTTCCGTAGAGGGAAAAATCTATAATTTTAAGGTAGTACCGTATGGTTTGTCAACGTCAAGTGCAGCATTAATTAAGGCAATGCAAGCAATTTTAGGAGCATACGAGCAATTCTGCATACATTATGTGGATGATATTTTAATTTTTAGTGAAACTGAGGAACAACATTACTCTCATTTAGAACGGATATTATTAGAGCTTAAATTAGCAGGATTGAGGCTGAATATAGAAAAATGTAATTTTTTCAAAAACGGTTAAATTTCTGGGGTATGTGGTGAACACTCAAGGTATGTGTATCGATAAAGAAAGATTGTCCGAACTTTTGACATATCCGAGACCTAATAACATTAGGAAATTAAGAGCTTTTTTGGGGGTCCTTAACTTTTATAAGAAGTTTGTACCGGGATTTGCTGAAAAAGCGGGTCCATTGTTTAAACTTCTGAAGAAAGGAGTACGATGGAGTTGGACGGAGAGTCAAGAGGCAGCCTATTTAACACTGTTAGAACAATTTCACGACCAACTAATTTTGAGGCATCCCAGATTTAATGTAGGTTTCGTACTGAGGACGGATGCATCGGATAGTGCGTTAGCAGCAGAGTTGTACCAAGTACAAGAGGGGGAAGAGGTGCCCATATCTTTTGTTTCACGCACACTGAAGCCGCATGAAATAAATTATACAATTAGTGAAAAGGAAATGGCTGCAGTGGTGTTTGGGGTTACAAAATTAAAATTTTTTTTGATTGGAAGACATTTTGTAATCGAAACGGATCATTCGGCGTTGTGTGCGTTGATGAATACAAGATTTTCTAACAATCGAGTATATCGATGGGGATTGTTACTACAGGAGTTTGACTTTGAGATTAAATATATTAAGGGAGAAAACAATTTTACAGCAGACGAGTTTAGTAGAAACCGAGACAAGGATAACAAAAGACCGTGTGACATCATGATTGCCATAAACAGTCTACTACAAAACGATTCAGTATATGGAGAAGAGGAGATCTTGAGGAACCAGAGGCAGAGTGAGGAGTTACAGATTATTAGAGCGAAGTTAGAAAACGAACCGGGATTTAAAAACTTCCATATGATAAACGAATTTTTGTGTAAAAAAATTCAAGACTTGGAAGTGTATGTAGTGGATAGGGTACAAGCAAAATTAATTATCAAAGATCTGCACTTAAGATATGGTCACATAGGGATCCGAAAGACATGGTTAATTTTTAGGGAAACGTTTTTTTCAACTAAAGACTTAGGGTTAGTAAAGTCAGTCATCAACACTTGTCACTTATGTACTTTAGGAAAGCACAAAAATAGTACGAGTCAAGATGTGGTGCAAAGTATACACGTGCAAAATCCCTTGGACTTAGTTGCTATTGACTATTTGAGTAATCTAGTCAGAAGTACAAAGGGACACAAACATGTGCTGATTGTGACTGATGTGTTTTCGAAATTTACCAAATTATATCCCACTCGGGATTGTAACACAGTCGGAACAAACAAGAAATTGGAACAATTTTGTAGGGAAGTAGGAACTTTTAAACGAGTATTAGCAGACAATGCTACATATTTTAATAATCAAAGATTTAGGGATTATTGGGAGAGGCAAAACATTAAAGTGGTGTTTTGTAGCATAAGGCATCCTCAAGCTAATCCAGCTGAGCGATATATTCAAGAGACAGTTAAATTCTTGCGTTTGGCTTCACATAGGAATCATCGTTTATGGGAGGACAATTTGTCCAAGGTTGAATCTTTTATCAATGAAACCCCTAGTACCGTGACAGAAACCAGTCCCATTATGCTGATCAAGCAACAGTATCCCGAAAGACCATGGCAAATTGTGCCTAGGGATGATGAATTTCAACAACTTTTGGTAGATGTGAGGGAGAGGTTAAGGAAGAGAGCTGAAAAATATACAAGGAAGATGAACGCAAAAATTAGAAAGAGGGTAAAATTTAATGTGGGAGACCAGGTAGTAGTAAAAAGCTTGAGAGTAGGGAAGAGAGATAGGATGACATGTGCTAAACTACACTTGCCATATGAGGGACCTTTTGAGATAGGTGAAGTAGTAGGGGAGTGCACGTATTTATTAAGGGAAGTAGGTACGGGAAATGAGAGGGGACGGTTTCACGTCAACCTACTATTCCCTTATACCGGAGAACCAGCACCACAGGAGAATTAGGTGTATAATAGAGTAAAATTTAAATAGGATAGGGATAGAATAGGTGTATATAGAATAGAGAGTAGATATAGGTGTATATAGAAAATAAAGCTAGGTATAGGATAAATATGGGAGATAATTAGAAATAGGTTTAGGATGAGAATAAAGAGCAAATGTAGGAAGAAAATAAGATAGGTTAAGTATAGATATTTCATATAAGATTAGTGGAGAGTTAGGAATAGAGTAAGAGTAGAATAGGCATATAGGATTAGGTAGGGGGAAGTGAAGTATAGGGAAGATTAGTTAAAAGTTAAGAATAGGATAGGTATATAGGATGTATATAGGATTAGATGGATAAATAGGATGAAGTTAGGGATAATTTCAGTTTATAAAATTAGGTGAGAGTTAGAATAGGATAGGGATATAGGATAGGTGTAAATATTTTTTTTTGGATTGGATATAAGTTAGGTAAGATAGATAGATAAGGGTAGAGAGAGATAGGCAATTTTGTTGTAAATTTTGTTTGCGATTTCAATGTTTTATATTTGAATTCGAATAAGTGGGATTATTTGTATTCAAATAGGGGGAAAATACTCATATTTAGACCAGGGTAGAAAATTAAATAATCACATCAAATAATTTTAATCACCGTGTAGAAGCTTTGGGAAAAGGTACGCGTTATTAAAAACCGTGAAGCATAAAATTCATTCGTTTCATTAAAAATAAGGAGTTAAATTATGTACAAGACGCTTGCTATAAAAAAAGGAAGCAGTATTAAAAGCTCTGCGTGTAGTTTAATTATTCCTAGTAAAGAAACAAATAGAAAATTACGTGCAAAATTTATATTAATTAACTCAATTTTAAGTAACCGGTATTAAACAAAATGTACAGATAATAATTAATATTTGATTAGGAGTCACTAAAAATTAAAGGGTATTATTTTAATTGGAGTTAATTGAACCATTAGTAACATATAATATCTATAAAAACTTGTAAAAACCCAATAAAATGCAAATCGTAGAAGTGTTATTTAGAAGTATTATGTTTGAACACCTGCGTATTTTTAAAAGGCTCATTCTGCGTAAATTTGGCAGATAACAAATGGTTATAGAGAATCTTGGAGAAACCGTAGCTTAATAGTTACTGGAAATGCTAAAGGTGGGTTATTTCACAGTCCACATGGACTGAAATAATCGATAATAAAGAATATCATTTTGCACCAATAAGAACAGGGTAGATAGAGACAGATAATATGCGCAAGACCGAGACACATATAGTAAAAGGCGTGAGTGGAGCAACGTCACGGGGTGGCGATTGGTTGAAAATAAAAGGCAAAATTGAGAGGTAAAAATAATAATTTCTGTATAAAATTTAATTAGCTATTTCCAGACGTTGCGAGCCGTGTCGAAATTTCTGAGATTTAACTGATGCGAGTGCAAATTTCGTAAAAATCGCATGCCGGGCTGCGGAATGGGAACCTAGCATGCGAAATTCTGAAGAATTGTCCGTTTTGGGGACCAGACCGACAGACAGGCTAACCACTATATATACCCAAGTTAATATGAACAAGCTCTCTTAGATTTTCGACTTGATTCAATGCGTTAAACAGTGCTTTTTAGTTTTCCGAGTTTGATAGAATAATTTAAACAGTTTGCTCGTATATTTTGGTGATTTGAAACAGTTTGTTCTTTACGTGCTACAATGAGTGTACTTTAGTGCACTTAGACAAGAAGATACAAGGTAATAAAGTTAGTATCACTGTACTAATTAGTCAAAATTTGCAACGACAAATGAATACACAAAAGTAGGCAGTTTTGGCGTATATTGGTGAAAGAAGCATGAATTTCTTTGCTATTTTCGGGGTGTTAATAATTAAATGGTTCATAAACGTGTCTGGATCCACAAAACAAGGGTCAGATATACACAGATGAGTTCCGGAAAAGCCCTGAAACAACTTTAGATGAATGGTGGTGGAGAAAATTTTAAAAGCGTTGAGAATCAGAAGCCGTAAATATAACCCAGTTGGATTGGTGTGATTAACAAAAGGGACGATGTACATTGAAGCTACGAGTGCAGTAACCTTCAGGTAAATTATACTATTTTGTTTGAACTTTGATGTTTTCGTGTGTGTTGAATAACTTTATAATTTATTTACTTAAAATGAACAGTAATGAAGTTGTACTAACAACAAATTTTTAATTTTAAGGTGAAATTTTCTTGTTTAAGTCGAAAGGAGTATTTAGTATTTATGTTCTTGATGAAAATTTGGGTATGTCTTTGAGCTCAATTAGACGAACCTGGTTAATTAACGTAAAGGGGTGGTAGATGCTCCCTTTGTACTCAGACTCAGGTCTGCATATATTGTTATATTAATTAGTATGCATCCTACAAGGACTTTAATTTTGGATGCACATTAAAATGATAACAAACTTAAATCTTGAAATTTTCTGATACTGAAATTTATGCTGAATTTTAATTTTGAAATTTTAATGTATTGTGAATATTGATGTAAATAGAGTTAACGTTGATGTTTGTGGTAGGAATGTGTTTGTTTTTTTTTATGAATGAGGATGAAGGTTTATCTAGGGGAGCAGCCGAGGCGATGAACAGAAGAAAGTCAACGGACCAGTTAAGTTAATAGCTTTTGTAGGTTTCACAGCATTCTTTGACGCCCAATTCGTGAGGCTCGATTCGAAAACCGTAGTTCCCGTATTTTGGTGGAATCACAGCAATATATATATATATATATATATATATATATATATATATTGCTGTGAATCTTTTCATATCTGCAGGAACTGGCCCTTTCAAAAAAAAAACATTCGAGCCCCACAGATTGGGCGTCAAGAATGCTGTGAAATGTACAAAAAGCTATTAAATTACCTGGTCCGTTGACTTTCTTCTGTTAATCGCCTCTTTACTCTTTTCCGCCACGGCTGCTCACCTAGTTAAAACTTTCATCCTCAATCATAAAAAACAAACACATTCCTATCACAAACACCAACGTTAACTCTATTTACATCAATATTCACAATACATTAAAATTTCAAAATTAAAATTCAGCATAAATTTCAGTATCAGAAAATTTCAAGATTAAATTCGTTATCATTTTAATGTGCATCCTGAATTAAAGTCCTTGTAGGATGCCTACTAATTAATTTAACAATATTGGCAGACCTGAGTCTGAGTACAAAGGGAGCATCTCCCACCCCTTTACGTTAATTAACCAGGTTCGTCTAATTTAGCTCAAAGACATACCCAAATTTTCATCAAGACCATAAATACTAAATACTCCTTTCTACTTAAACAAGAAAATTTCAGTTTAAAATTAAAAATTTGCTGTTAGTACAACTTCACTACTGTCCATTTTAAGTAAATAAATTATAAAGTTATTCAACACACACCAAAACATCAAAAATCGAACAACAAAGCATAAGTTACCTGAAGGTTAATGCACTCGTGGCTCCAATGTACATCGTCCTCTGTTAATCACACCATTCCAACTGGGTTATGTTTAGGTCCTCGGATTACTGGTCGCCTTTAAAATTTTCTACACCACCATTCATCTAAAGTTGTTTCAGTGCTTTTCCGGCACTCATCTGTGTATATCTGTATCTTGTTTTGTGGATCCAGTCACGTTTACGAATCATTTAATTATTAACACCCCCGAAAATAGCAAAGAAATTCATACTTCTTTCACGCTATACGCTAAAACTGCCTACTTTTGTGTATTCATTTGTCGTTGCAAATTTGAATAATTGGTACAGTACTCGTAATTATAACTAGACTTTATTACCTGCATCTTCTTTTCTAAGTGCACTAAATTACTTTCATTGTAGCACGTAAAGAACAAACTGTTTTAAAGTATTAAATAATCACCAAAATATACGAGCAAACTGTTTAAATTATTGAATCAAAATCGAAAAATTAAGAGAGAGAAACTCATATTAACACGGGTATATATAATCGCTAGCCTGTACGTCGCTTTTGTCCCCAAAACAGACAGTTTCTAGAATTTCGCATATTATGTTCCCATCTCGTCCGCCCGGCACGCGGTTCTTATTAAATTTGCACTCGCACCGGTTAAATCTCAGAAATTTTCCACACGGCACGCAACGTCTGAGAACAAATTAATTTTGTATAGAATTGTTATTTTTACACCTCTCATGTCTACCTCTTATTTTCAACCAATCGCAACCCAGTGACGTTGCTCAAATCACGCCTTTTACTATATGTGTCTCTGTCTTGTGCATATTATCTGTTTCTATCTACCCTGTTCTGAGTGGTACAAATCGATATTCTTTAGTATCGGTTATTTTCAATCCACGTGGACTGTGAAATAACCCACCTTATTAGCATTTCTCGTGAATATTAAGCGACGGTTTCTCCAACATTATCTGTAACCATTTGTTATCTGCAAAATTTACGCAGAACGAGACTTTTAAAAATACGCAGGTGTTCAATCGTCCTACTTCTAACTAACACTTCTACGATTTGAATATTATTGGGTTTTTACAAGCTTTTATGTATATTATATGTTACTAATGGTTCAATTAACTCCAATTAAAATAAACCTTTTAATTTTTAGTGAATCCTAATTAAATATTTGTACATTTTGTTTAATACTCCTTACTTAAACTTGAATTAATTAATATAAATTTTGCACGTAATTTCCATTTGTTTCTTTATTCGGAATAATTAAATTACACGTTGAGCATTTTAATACTGCTTCTTTTTATAGAAAGTGTCTTGTAAATAATTTAAATCTCCTTTTTTTTAATGAAACAAATGAATTTTTATGCTCCACGGTTTTTTTAATAAAGCGTATTATCTAATAAAATTCCTTATACACGGTGATTAAAATTATTTGATGTAATTAATTAATTTTCTACCCTGGTCTAAATATGAGTAATATATATATATATATATATATATATATATATATATAAACAGTGTGTCCCAAAAAGTTTTATACAAATGGAGAAAAAGTTTATCTTACATTTCACAAAAAAAATTATTCTTGATAAAAAGCTCTGCATAACTTGTAGATCCATAATTAAGTACAACATTTTTAAAACATTGGCTAGAATACAGGGAAAATCAAAATCATGATTTAAAGTGATAGTAAAATACACTCAAATTGTATTAGAGAGCAAAATGTTCATTTAAATTTATATTAAATAGTGTTAAATTACGCCTACTTTGTAAATTTGTGATTTTCCCAGTAAAAAATTATAAGATATTATTAATTAGATTATTTATTGAATAAAGGAATAAGACATGATAAACCTCCTATCAATTTATCACCAATGGATGATCACAACTAATAATTCTATTGAGAACATGTAAAATTACTTAAATACTACGGAACTTCAGCGTATCCATGGTTCCTTTCTAAACAGTTGATTGTTTGTTGATTAAATTCATTTATGGCATTTCTAACCACATCTGGAGTTAAGCTTCACATGTATCTTTAATGATTCTTTAAAAATGATCAACATCTTGAAATGACCTCTGAAGGTATACCTTTTCTTTTAAGTAGCCCCACAAAAAGAAGTCTAGAGGGGTTATGTCTGCCGACCTTAGTGGCCAAAGAAACTCCATGTCTCTTTTGATCACTTTACCTTTAAAAGTATGGACGGAAAATCCTAATAGTTCTCTTACAGTGATATGATGTTCCATCCTGTTGGTACCATATTTTTCTCGTTCATCTAGCGGTAATTCATCAAGAAAGTCTGACAACTGATTATTTAAAAATTGTAGGTATCTTTCTCCATTCATCATATTTCGAAAAAGGAATGGTCCAACAATTCTGTCTTTGTAAATGCCACACCATACATTAGTTTCAAATGAATATTGATCTCTGGTTTGGACATGGAAATGGGATTAACATCGCTCTACCATCGACAATTTTGCGAATTTACTGTACCATTAGACGTAAACGTTGCTTCGTCAGAGAACAGTACTTTGTCGTGTCATACATCTGTTATTTTCCAATTCTCCTTGCGTACGAGCACAAAATTCAAACCATTGTACAATATCCCCTTCTTTTAGAGTATGGGTAAATTGGGGTTTGTTTGGTTCAAATTTATTTGACTTTAAAATTCGTGCAACTGTATTTTTACTTACATTCAATAAATTGGACCTTCCTCGAAATTAATATTTTGGATTTTCCACAACCGATAGCATCACAGCAGTTTCGATTTCTTCATTTGAACCCATTGCCAGCCAATGTTTCTTTCAACACTTTCAGAACTCGTGAAATTATTTATTACATATCTGACCATTGTGAAATGTATTATTTAATCAGGGTGTCGATTACTAAAATTTCTGCTGCCTCCTACATGTTTTATAATTTTCTCCAACAATGAGAACAATTTCAGTTTTATCTTTAATACTCAATTTTACTGGCATTTCTAGTTATTGCAAACACACACTTATGTAACAATTGACATTTGTTGACAGTGCTTAGATATTCCAAAGCACTCTACCAAGAACGTGTGTAAAAAGGATGAGCAACATAAAATCAGGCGCTTATTATGAACGGGATCTTACCATGTTTCGTACTGCGCATTAATTTAACAATTGCTCATGTGTTTATTGAATATCTTTTAATTTTTATCTACAAAGTGGGCATAATTTATTGCTATTTAATAAAAATTTCACATTTTGCTCTCCAATACAATTTGAGCGTATTTTACTATCACTCCAAATCATGATTTTGATTTTCCCTGTATTTAATTATGGATCTACAGGTCATGCAGAGCTTTTTATCAAGAATATTTTTTTTGTGAAATGTAAGATAAACTTTTTGAGACACACTGTATATGATCATATGTGCCTTGCATAAAAATCTAAGTTATTATTTCATCTTATTAACTATATATATATATATATATATATATATATATATAGATGAAATCTTATTAACTATATATATATATATATATATATATATATATATATATATATATATATAAATCAAAATCATGATTTGGAGTGATAGTAAAATACGCTCAAATTGTATTGGAGAGCAAAATGTTTATTGAAATTTTTATTAAATAGCAATAAATTATTCCCTCTTTGTAGATAAAAATTAAAAGATATTCAATAAACACATGAGCAATTGTTAAATTAATGCGCAGTACGAAACATGGTAAGATCCCGTTCATAATAAGCGCCTGATTTTATGTTGCTCATCCTTTTTACACACGTTCTTGGTAGAGTGCTTTGGAATATCTAAGCACTGTCAACAAATGTCAATTGTTACATAAGTGTGTGTTTGCAATAACTAGAAATGCCAGTAAAATTGAGTATTAAAGATAAAACTGAAATTGTTCTCATTGTTGGAGAAAATTATAAAACATGTAGGGAGGCAGCAGAAATTTTTAGTAATCGACACCCCGATTAAATAATACATTTCACAATGGTCAGATATGTAATAAATAATTTCACGAGTTCTGAAAGTGTTGAAAGAAACATTGGCTGGCAATGGGTTCGAAATGAAGAAATCGAAACTGCTGTGATGCTATCGGTTGTGGAAAATCCAAAATATTCATTTCGAGGAAGGTCCAATTTATTGAATGTAAGTAAAAATACAGTTGCACGAATTTTAAAGTCAAATAAATTTGAACCAAACAAACCCCAATTTACCCATACTCTAAAAGAAGGGGATATTGTACAAAGGTTTGAATTTTGTGCTCGTACGCAAGGAGAATTGGAAAATAACAGATGTATGACACGACAAAGTACTGTTCTCTGACGAAGCAACGTTTACGTCTAATGGTACAGTAAATTCGCAAAATTGTCGATGGTAGAGCGATGTTAATCCCAATTTCCATGTCCAAACCAGAGATCAATATTCATTTAAAACTAATGTATGGTGTGGCATTTACAAAGACAGAATTGTTGGACCATTCCTTTTTCGAAATATGATGAATGGAGAAAGATACCTACAATTTTTAAATAATCAGTTGTCAGACTTTCTTGATGAATTACCGCTAGATGAACGAGAAAAAATATGGTACCAACAGGATGGAACATCATATAACTGTAAGAGAACTATTAGGGATTTTCCCGTCCATACTTTTAAAGGTAAAGTGATCAAAAGAGACATGGAGTTTCTTTGGCCACTAAGGTCGGCAGACATAACCCCTCTAGACTTCTTTTTGTGGGGCTACTTAAAAGAAAAGGTATACCTTCAGAGGTCATTTCAAGATGTTGATCATTTTGAAAGAATCATTAAAGATACATGTGAAGCTTAACTCCAGATGTGGTTAGAAATGCCATAAATGAATTTAATCAACAAACAATCAACTGTTTAGAAAGGAACCGTGGATACGCTGAAGTTCCGTAGTATTTAAGTAATTTTACATGTTCTCAATAGAATTTATTAGTTGTGATCATCCATTGGTGGTAAATTGATAGGAGGTTTATCATGTCTTATTCCTTTATTCAATAAATAATCTAATTAATAATATCTTATAATTTTTTACTGGGAAAATCACAAATTTACAAAGTAGGCGTAATTTAACACTATTTAATATAAATTTAAATGAACATTTTGCTCTCTAATACAATTTGAGTGTATTTTACTATCACTTTAAATCATGATTTTGATTTTCCCTGTATTCCAGCCAATGTTTTAAAAATGTTGTACTTAATTATGGATCTACAAGTTATGCAGAGCTTTTTATCAAGAATAATTTTTTTTGTGAAATGTAAGATAAACTTTTTCTCCATTTGTATAAAACTTTTTGGGACACACTGTATATATATATATATATATATATATATATATATATATATAACAAATTAAATAGCATTCCTTGTGTGATAAGAATTGAAAGTAATAACGACATATCAAAAATCGATTGATAATGAACAACGTTTCCCTTACTATTTGATTTAAATCGTTTCAGGTTCAAGGAATACACTTATTTCATCATTGCAACCCAATACCTTAAACCAAAAGACTGTCATACACGGGCCTTGAAAAGTATTTCTTAAGACCTATAACTTTATTATAAGCTTTTGGTTTCATGCTTGATTTCAAGCTCCAATGCGTTTAATACTCCTGGGTAGTGCTTTGTGAGTGGAATCATCGCCTCAAATCGAACGCAACATCTTGTTTGTGATTGCGTTTTTTAGGAAAAGTGAAATTTCAGTTATCAAAATGTTCCAACGGGTTATGTGAAAAAAGGAGTACATTGTTTCCAAATTTCCAAAAAATTCATGACGTCTGAGTACATTTTAGCTACAAAAACTCCTACTCTGTTTAAAGAGTAAGCTCCACATGGAGAATAAAATGCAACATTATTTTTTCAAAAATTCTAATTTCTACTCTATTGACTCTTCCACACATATTTGACCATCCGTCATACCCTTGAGCCCTGCAGTCCTCAAGAAAAATATTATTTTCTGCTAAAACATTTACAATTTCATTAGTAATATCTTCTCCACTTTTAACATTATACTTTAGAAATTTAACAAACCTTCTTTTTATTTCGTATTGCTCTGTGCCTTTATTTTGAGTGAGGCATCTCAAAATAAATACGTTCAGTTCTTGATGCGATACATCGGCAGTTGAATAATCAACAATCAGCCCATAGTAAATCGCTTTATGTCTTTCCTCAAGTATAACGTTTAACACTTTTTCACCGCAAAGTGAAATGAGCTCATTTGGACTCGGCCAGGATAAGTAGTGAGCGTGTTCTCTCATGTTTTTCAGTTATAATTGAAGAGTTTTTACCTTAGCTAAGTGCTTCTTTGTAACTTCATCGTATTTCCCTATTAACTTCAAAGTGCAAAGAATGTTTCTATTATTTGCATCACCAATTGATATATTATCCCCCTGGAAAGGCAACCACTCTTGATGCAAGAAAGGGGGGTTACATCCAAAATCCGTTGAAGGATAGCCTTCCAATTTTTCGCTTCAATTAAAATTTGTTTTTGAAAACCATTATTAATACCTTAGGAATTAATTTATTGTTGAAAGGATTTTTATTGACAATAAAACTTACGATGTTCACCGCTGTTTTCATATACGGGAAGTTTGTTATACAACACTTTTCATGCAAATTGAGGCGGAAAAAATCCGATACTTGCCAATTTGCTTCGTTCTGGGATATTAGCAAACAGAGTACATATAGTGCAACGAAGCATCTGTTTTGAAGAGCTCCAAATTAACAAGTCTCTGGAGTAGTGTTCTCGATTGTTTACAGATTCAGAATTAAGAAAATATTCGGGGAACAGTTTTTCTGTTTTGTCCCTCGGGAATGTCTTAACCTGCTTATATAATTCTTTAAATTTGATATTATTTTAAGAGACAATATTCTGGCGGCTAAGGTCATTAATTATTTTTGGCTATGTGCCTGAATCGGTAAAATCTAAGGCTGTGTTATCATTGTTAGAAATCTCACCAAATACAATGTTACTATGGCAATTACTATAACGTTTCCTACTAGGACCACCGAGGAAAGCTTGTCTGTATCATTTTTAGTTTCGATCGATTATCTTGACAGCATTAACGTACTATGATAATCATTTGTACTACATTTAGGTAACTTTCACTTTCAACATTTCCATTTTCAGCAGAAAACGGATGGTTTAACACTGTCGTCACAATTTTTAAATAACTACAGAATACTCTGCATCTTTTTATTGCGTTCAGTTTTCGCTTTTGGGCACAAAATTTATGCTTGACAATGCTTGCAGGCATAATTACGCTCACATAAAATACAATTACAATAATAAACTTTCACACTTAGGAATTCAAAACATATAATACAATTAATAACTGAAATTGGAAATCCTAGTATCCGACTGCTTAATACAAAAAAATCTTGCACAAATTGGTAAAAATAGTATGCTGCACCTGTCTCTAGAGTCTTAGCTAGTGACGACATGGACAGTCAGTAGACACTAAGTCATTTATCATAAGCGTGTTGAGCGAGTATCGCAGCAAGTACGATGGATCGAGAGACGAGTAGGAGTGGCAAGGGAGAGAAAATTAACAACATTGATCTTTGGTAATTCATCTTGAGATGGGACGGTGGGTGAGGGCCCGGCTTGTCAATACGTCTGTCAGAGTAGTTAGTAACTTACTGTAATTATGAAATTTTTACATTTTGTTTTTAAAAACATGTTTCTGTTTCTTTGTGGGACCTCTTAACCCACGGGCCCCGTTTTTGTGGCAACGGTAGCACCGCTCATGTGGGGACCCTGGTAGATTTTCTGGTTTTGTATCGGGATTATGAATCCTTCTGTCTCACTTAATATATTGACTTTTCTGAACAATGTGTTTGATGTTTCTTGCTCAATATGTGTTGTGTAAGGTAGTGGAGATGTATCCTGTGTAGTGTTTTATCTTCCAACGTTCTTGCTTCATTTACGAAGTACGCCTTAAGAAAGTATACCAGCAGCTATTCAGTAAAGTATATTGAAACGCAGTGGCGGCTCGTACCGAATATATTTGGTAGTTCTGCATCGCTAATGTAAAAATATTTTATTGGTTTTTCTTAAATATGAATGGAAAACGTCTATCTTTCTTTGTAGCAAATTGGTCAATCACTTTTTCGTTAAAATCGGGAATTGAAGTTATACATTTTTTTTCAATTGACAGCATTGAAAGGGCCGTTAACCTATCTTCACACATCGAGTTTCTTAAAAAAGTTTTTATACGGTTTAGAGTAGAAAAACTGCGTTCGGCTTCAACAGTGGTCATTGGTGTGGTCACAAGAAGTTGTAATAGCTTTTTAGTTTCGGCCATCGTTTCGTCCAAATTATTCTCAATTATGAATTTAGGAAAAGGCACAGCACCACGTATTTCTCTACATTCCCTATTGGAATATAATACGGACAACTCTGTTTTGAGGCGTTCTTTATTTAAAATATCGTAAGCGATGCAAGTTAAATATAACTCTTGTTCTGGAAACTTGTTATCATACTCGAGAAATTTTTCTGAAGATACAAGTGAAGCGGCTATTAAATGGTTAGTAAAAGAAAAACGTTCCTTTACATTGTTAACAATGACGTCGCATACTTCTATGCAGGCGACACGGTAATCCCATGGACTATTATTAAGCCGTTTTCGTTTAGTTTCTGCAGGAACGGTATCTAATTTTGATGCTTCTTCAATGACGGTTCCTATTTTATTGTTACGTATATTATTAATATTAAGTTCAAACACACCTATAACTCTTTGAGCTTCAGTTGGATCCATATTTCTTTTTTGCAATTGGTTGTGTAGTAAATCCACGTGTGGCATAACATGATGAAAGAAGGTCAACCAAAAAGAAAAATTTTGATCCATCAAAATTCGCAAAATTCCAGAAGCTTGCTTGCACGTTTGGATATTTGTGCTTTCCTTCAAGTTTTCCATACATTCAATTAATGCATCTCTGTATTCGTATACTATATTAACCACACGAATATTAAAATTCCAGCGAGTAGGAACAGAACGAGGCATTCTCCTGCCGACTATTTCATTAAGCACTGCTACACGTTGAGGTGAAGAGCTAAAAAACCCCGGTATATCCTGCAAATTTCCAAAAAAAAGTCTTACTTGGCTATTTATAGAACATACTTTTGTCATTACGAGATTTAGTTGATGAGCGTAACAATGTACAAAATGAGCATTTTTGTATTTTTGCTTAATTCGAGCTTAAACACCGCCACGTTTCCCGCTCATAACTGCGGCCCCATCCTAACTCTGTGCAATAAGTTTGGTATTGTTATTTTTGATTACAGTTTCTAGAACAGCTAGAATGGTTTCAGAAAGTGAATCTGCATCATGTTTCTCTGGAAGTAAAAAAATTCAAAACCCTTCATCGGAATCGCCATCTTTTGTGACATAACGGAAAACTGTAACCATTTGAAACTTTGCTGATATATCTGTCGTTTCATCTGCCATCACTGCTAAAAACGGGCTTTCTTGGATTTCTCGGACGATTTCAAAATGACAAACTTCAAGAATACATTCCAATAAGTCATTTTGAATTGTTTTGGAAGTACCTTTAAAAACGCCTGCCTTTTTTCAAATGATCCTCACGAGTTCTATCCAAGCTCCGAGGAAAAATTAACCAGTCCCCTAAAAATACCGGGGTTTTCAGATGAATCGGATTCATCGTGTCCGCGAAGTGCAAGTTCAAATGCTCCACAAAATTTTATACAGTTTATAATTTTAGATAAAATATATCTATTTCTGATTACTTCGTCGTTATACTTCTGAATATTTATCCAGTACGCAAAATTAAGTTGAGCCTGTATATTTATTTTGCCAAACAGAGCTAATTGCATTGCGTTATTAACATGCGATTTACAGTTTTCATGTTTTTAAATTTTTTCACTTAAGTAAACCAAATCCCGTACACCTGTTCGCGACCAAAGTTTTTCACTACGATCATCCGAAAACAACACGCAGGAAAAGCAAAATAATGCATTTTTTCGATTGCACCCACAAATCCAACTGTTTCTTTGATAAATGTCTGTATTGAACTGCCTTTTATAAGTTTTACCACGACTTGTATCAGAATTTTCAATGTTCAGTTCTGGTATAGGACGACCCCGATCTTTAATAGTTAATTGTTCTTGAAAAGTAGGCTGAGAGAATCTTTTTTTACTTAAATTAAAAATAACATCCATTTTAGACACTATTAATGTAGCAAACGTCCTCAGGAAACAGTGAAAAAGTTTATTGTTGATGAACGTAATTTAACTAAATGAATATACAAACTTACTACCTATACTCTAAAATTTCAAACGCAAATGTTTATTCAGTTTTTAATCTGTGAATAACTAACTGGTAATGGGTTAATATAATTATTAAAGTAAAGTAAAACAAAAGGTCTCTCATTACCTAAGAAAGAATATAATTACGATGTCTGATATCCTCTACACAGATCAATTCTAGTTAATAGTACATACGAAAGATGAAATGCGTGACGCGTTGTCTAAAAGAACCGGAAAGCACACAAAACTTGACAATTCGAATAGCAACAGTCAACTGACGCTGCAATTTATGCAGCTCGAGAATGGGTTAACGAGGCCGCTTCTTACAATGATCGTATTCGCACGAAATGTTCCGACACATAGCCGAACTTGCAAATAAGATCTGCAGAACAACAGTAATTTTATGGATTTTCCTTGTTTAGAGTTGCATGTTTACTGTATTATTGACCGACTGCTATGGACATCCAACTTAGGAATTCATAATACTTTTAGTGGCTGGTCATCGATCTCTTTTATACTACTAAACGTATTTGTTCGTTTCTGATTGTGGGTGGTTCTGCAGCTCTGCAGCCCTCATAGAGAATCCGCCGCTATTGAAGCGTTATTTTGAGAATGATGAGTTCTTTAAAGATTTGGTAGGCCTTGGAACTATAGATGTAGTAAAAATACACCCGGAGAATGTTGATATCGTCTCTAATTGTGAGGATATTACGCCTAAAGAGTTACCTGGCCAAGTCGAAATTCATTATGGAGGAATACATGGACAAGAAAATACGTATAATCAACTTTCACAATATGACGAAATAATCCCTAGAAAATGAAATTTAGTAAGCTTGTTAGCTCTTGGAAAAATAAAGCACCAAACTCTTCAAAAGTAAATAAAAATAGCGACACTTCAAATACGCCAGTTACTGGTTGTTAAAAAATAGCATCTGTTTGAGGAATTCTTACTAAATATTAACTTGTCGACCAAAGCAAAAATTAAGCTTTGCAACAAAATAAGCATAATTTTTATCTAGAACCAAACTGTTTACGTAAATTTTGGGTAGTTTTATATTATCTGGATATCGCAACTTCCCACAAGAACAAATGTGTTGGTGAGAGGATGGGAATATCAATAATTTATGCATTCACAATTGTATGTAAAAAATCGATTTATTGAAATCAAATGGTTTATACGTCCTAATGATACTCCAATATGAAAAAAGGATATCGAAGTTCCTTTGAATATCACTTTGATAAAAATAATGATGTGTTTGCCACAGTGTGGAATAGCAAGGCGGCTCTGTGGATAAGTTGGTATACGTGTGACTACTAAGCCCAAGATCCTGCGTTCGAATCTCGACACCGTTCACTTGAAAAATGTTAGGCAAGCATTTTTTACAAGAACACGCCCTCGCTCGAATGAGAGGTAAACTGTAGGTCCCGTGTGTGAGTGTTGTCACACACGCTAAAGATTCCTACCTTGCTTGGAACAACAAGCGTCTAGCAAAATTCGAAATTTCTAGGTAATAGGAAATTCCTTCCCTGGCCAATGTAGAACCTTTGGGGGTTACATCGGAAAAAAATCAAATGTGGTATGACATGATAACAGTTGCACGAAACTTTTGTCGAATCATTTAGGTTTAGAATAATTAGATAAAGTAAAACGGTGGTTACGTACAGGAAACAAATGCATTTACATATAAGTCACATGCAATTGGCCAGTGTAATAAGTTCAAGGAGCATTCAAAATTAAAGAATAAAATTTAGAGGAAGAAGTGGTATTTTTTATTGTTTACAAATGATGTAGATGTTGCAATAAATAACGCATACGTTTTTTATACACAAAGGTACGAAGATTATATGTCTATTAAAAATATCCTAGACATTTTGCTAGATATTATTTGTAACAAAAATTAATTTCAAATTGTTACGCTTTATTGTGTAAATCTATAAAATTAGGTTCATTAATTTAAAGTTACGGACTTTTTCAAATTTGGAAAAAAATCTTTGCTGAATATTGTAATTTTTGTTGACGCTGTGAAACCACGGGATTATTAGCGTTCATACGGGTCTTGACGTCATTTGCTTATCTACGCGATCCTATGCACTAACGTAATGTTTTGTATGTGAGAAGAAATTCAGTTTCCCATGTTACGTAAACGGAACTGCATCAATCTCGATTGGAGAGGTGAGACGTTTAAGGTGAGGAACGCCGCTTAGTTAGGAAATTATCGTACCAACTTTCCTGGTGAAACGATTACCGAAGCGTCTACCGGATAGTGTTGTCGTAAGTGCCGCTTCCGTTCCTACCTTTTTATCTCTATCAACAGCAGAGACTCTCCCGAGAAGAAGGACAACGCCCATGTAAATGTCTGAGTAAGTGTTTTAGAACTATATATACTTGTCCGGAAGTTTACTAGGATGGTTGAGCGTAATAATATCCTGAACAAACAGGAAAGCCGACTAAAACATAACCAAATAATATTTTGCCAGGAATACAATTTGACAACTTACATTAATATTGAACGAATGTCAGAAAGTAAGCAAAAGTAAGCCTTGTGTAAGTTGAAGATACGAAAATAGCGTAACAAGTGTAATGTTGGTATACATGTAAAGTGTTTTCAAGAATGACATACCAAACAAAATGTTTAGATTCCACCTGCCACGGTTCTTTATTGGGAACCGAAAATAGAATGTACATTTTCAATTTTTTGTTATCTATGATTTATTTTTATGAACTAACAAATACATTGAAAAATTACATACAATTTGATTTTAAAAATCTGATAGTTAGTTGGTTAATAGAACTCTGGGATTATAAATAACACCGCATACTACTTTGGTGTATTTACTTACAGACAAGTTTACCCATAGTTGCCCAATAGTATAATTAATTTGAATTTCACGATAATTTATGAAATTCCTAATATACATTCCCACTTCACTACCTCTAGCATCTAGCCTCTAGCCGTATGAAATTAGCCACATTTCTGAGATTGCGATGATATTGCAATTTGCAGCATTAATGTTATCTTTAAAGTCAGAGAAGCCTGTCATTAATAATCTCACATCCAGATGGGCACATCTAAAACCTTTTACTGTTACATCTATTGTCATATTAGCTTGCCTAAATATAACATCTTGTAAAGGCAACTAATATTTGTAAGTAGACTTATATTGAAACAATTCTAACAAGACACTTAAGAATATAACTTCCATTCATAAATAAATAATACCGATGTAAACAATAGTTATCGGAATTCAATTAGAATGGGTATTTTGTACGGGGGTTATCTTTTAAGTTTTGCATATAGAGCTGGAATAAAACAATATGTGGCTTTGACCAAGCAGTCCGTCCTTGTCTCTTAAGTTTTGCATATAAAACTGGAATATAACAATAGATAAGTTTTAAAGACTATTGTTTTTCGAAGTATTCTCTACAAAGATTAATGCACTTCTGCATTGTGTTCGAACCAACTCTGGAAACAATTATTCCACTCGTTTGCTGGTACAGTCAAAATTGTATTTTTAAACACATCAACTGCTTCTCCTGACGGCCGGAACCTTTGACTAAGCAGTCCGTCCTTGATTTTGGAACTTATGTCGGGACCGTACGGAGGATGGTCTAACAATTTGACATTTTATTGACATCTTATTGCATTGTCTTGATGGATGATGATTCCTCGTTTGGGGGTTGGTTTTTCGAAGCTCTGGGATGACTTGCCGCAAACAAATGGTTGGATAGCAATCGGCAATAACAGTTCTTTGACCTTACAGACGAATTGTTACTACATGACCTGCTTTCGAGATAAATGCGAACACCTTTTTCGAGACACTACAAGAAGGGATGATTTTTGTAAGCTTTTCTTCATCTTGGAACACCCAAACAAACGACTGGCGTTTATTTTCTGGCTCGTATGAGTAAATCCGTGATTTATCTTCACTTACAATGTTGTACACGTTTTAGAGTTTCCTGCGTTGAAGCGTTATAAAGTTGTTTGATACCAATTCATCCTATCTTCTTTCTCTTCTTTGCTCAACAGATGCGGTATTCAATGTGAAACTAATTTTTCTACACACGATTCGTCGTGCAAAATTTTTTGAATTAAAGTTTAAAGTCCCTGATGATTCCTCAATTTCGTGATATGTCACATGCCGATCTTCGTTGATGAGCATCGATGTTTTCCTGAGCGACTGCCGCTTTTGGCGCACCTGCTCTTGGATAGACACGAAAACTAAACCGTCCACGTTTGAATTCGCCATACCAATAAGAAATTGTTGACTGATGTGGTGTTTCATTGCTGAAAACAGGAACCAATTCTTGTTGAAATAATCACCTTATTGCGCGAAAATTTTTACGGTTTAATTCCATTTTTCGAATAACTTGTTAACTTTAACAGTACGTTATAGCTACAACACTACACGTATTGCACTGAAACTTTGGATTTAGATTAACTAAAGATGGTGGTTAACTTGTAGTACTGACATTTCTATGTCCCAGTATGCAAAACATAAGTGACATTGTTTGTAATAAATTATAGCAATGGAGCGGTAGATAATGTTAATCCTTTATGGTCAAATGGGGGCCGAAATTCAAATACACAAAGTTCTCCTCAATTTTGTAAAAACACACCCAATAAGGACTAATTGTTCCTTTTTGTCAAGCATGTGAAATCTCATTTATAAAGTGAATGCTCTTTCATGATATCAAAAATTGCTCATAAATTGAGATTTACCCACAAATGCAATAATATATAGTAAGATGTTTTTGAAATACGACAGTGAACGCAGGACGTCAGGTACTACTGGTTTTTAAACAAACAAAACTAGGTGGTGTTAAGCCTATAGACATTTTTTAAAAAACTTACACATTCACAATTTAGTCCTATTTATTGACACACAAAATAATGCCAGCTATCATTACCAAAAGCCCTACAAAAGTTATTTACTCTTTGCTAGTAACAATGGAATCCACTTCTGATTCACGCCTAGTATATTACTTATTCGTCCGATACAAATGTTCTTCTACTATGAAAACTAATGTTCTTTCTACAAGTGATAGATTATACATGCCATTAGCTCAAAACCAACTAAGTGGTTCTATTCTCTTTCGCAATTGAGGCGTTTTCTAGGCATGCCTTAATACATGTTTAAACTTCACAAACAGTTACCGTTTAACTTCGGGAGTTGTGGGTGGCGCATGAATTCTTAGGCACTGTGTGTGTGTGTGTGTGTGTGTGTGTGTGTGTGTTTTGAGTGTGTTTGTGTGTGTGTGAGTGTGTGCGTGCGGGCGTTCGCGCGTGCGTGCGCGCGTGCGTGCGTGAGTGCGTGCGTGCGTGTGTGTGTGAGATTTGGCTCTATTATTAAGTAATATGTATAAAGCAATACGTATTTATGGGTTCAATCAGTCATAAAGTGGATAGATATACATATATACAGATTAAACAGTTATGAAATCAACATATATACACAGGTCAAATCAGTTCGCAAATCTAAGGCAAACTTCGGCGGGCGTGGTGGTTTACTGCTGGTGCCGAATATAGGCGTTGACGTGTGGTGCAGCGTTTCATTCATTGCGGCGTAAGTAAGCTATGACATGAGCACTGCTGGTTAAGGCGTGGATGTAGGAGGCGGCGGCGGCGTGATGCAGCGCTCCACTCGTGAAGACGTAGACGTTAGCAGACTATGGGTTAAGCGCTGCTTGCTAAATGTAGATGTGGAAGGAGGCGACGACGTGATGCAACGCACCACTCGACGAGGCGTCGGCATTGTGATGCAGTGTGCACCCTCGTGGAGGTGTTGGCATGGGCAGGTTATGAATTAAGCACTGCTTTGCAAAGGGTTAGATGTACAAGTTGTCGGGATAGTGATGCGGCGCATCATTTGTTGAGGCGTCGGCGTCGGCGTAAGCGGGCTATAGGGCAGTGCCGCTAGTGCTAGAGAAGGTGGCAGGCTATAGGTCAGCACTGCTAGTTGATTCCCTGGGCTATGGAAAACTCCAAGTGAATGCTTCTTGCTGAACTCGTAATTTTATATATATTCTTATTCCCCCTATGCTGGCTATGAAGAAAAAGTTAATTGGATATTTAACCATTGAAAATGCAGGGTTTAGTTTTGTATGTAAAAGAAGTCTATATGGCCTTAACCAATAAAAATGCTGAGTTTAGAGAAGTTTGTTTTCTAATTAAAAATTTCCGGCGTTCCCCGGGATTGTTCTATTTACACCATGTGAATTTTGATATAGTATCGAAACGGGTACGAAGTGAAGTGAAATTTACATCCTCTTATAACATCAACAATAATCTCATTAAAAATTGGAGACGGTATGAATCAAGATACCCATAACGAACTCAATCTCATGTAATACGTGAATTCAAAAATTTGAATATGATGATAGATATGCAAATTTTAACCATCTTGATGCATTAGTCAATCGTGACATAGCAAACGCTTCACTAGAAATTAAACTGAAAACACGTCAGATAATAAAATATACATCATGAAAATTCGAAGCAATGTAGTAATTTTTCCTCTGTCTAAAATTGAAAATAAATACACGATGTAGAAGGAACACTAATATCATGACTTGAAATAACTGTTTTAGTAAAAATCCCTTATATACAATCTCAAACGTAATTCAAGTTCTCCATAATGCTAGGAATGATTTTAATACTGAATGTTTTTCCCATAATGGGTAACCGTAAACTAGTTCCTGGTGATTCGCCAATACAGAAACTGCCAATTCGAATTATCGTTTGCAATATTTCCCAAACAATGTTATACTTATTAGTTACAATTTTGTGGTATTTAGAACCTACACCTTTAAATAATTGCAAGTCGTTCTAAAATTTACCTCATCCAATTTTTAAGAGGTTGAGGATACAATAACAGGCCACGCTTGATACATTTTCTACTTACTTGTGACACATCTTTCCTAAGTTTTCTAAATTTTGCAGAGTACCTCCTGATGATTCTCCGTGAGTTATAAACAGAGCAACAGGTTTGTGTTTAATGATTTCTTTTTCTAATTCTTGGATGGTAAATATCTCACCGTGAGCTGATTCCAAGCGGACAACGTCGGCATCTAAATAAAAAACATTTACGTACAAGAAGCAAGAAATCAAATTTTGTACTTCTGAATTTAGCTTTACTGATCATCCTTTCACCCCAATATCCAGATACTGCTACTATAATTTTTTCACCGGGATCTACCACATTACAGAGAGCTGCTTCAAGTCCTCCCGTTCCTGACGATTGTAAGGCTAAAGTAACCTCGTTTTTTGTTTGAAACAGGTACTTTAGCAGAATTTTAATGTCATCCATGACCTGGAACGATAAAAAATTAAGCAAAATTTAAAAAATGGTAATTTACTTGAAATGTGTCTGGACAGCTCGGCACTGTTCCTGAATTTGCCATCGCTTGTAAAACTCTTGGAGAAGGATTTGTTGGCCCTGCACCAACTAGAAGCTTATTAGGTATGCTAGACGCCCTTTCGGGAATCAAAAAGTTATTTTCATAATCCAACTGGTTGTCCATTTCACTTCGTTTTGTAAAGGGAATGAACGGAATATAAATTTGAAAGGGATTGATAACACTTGATCTTCGTTATATTTGTAGAAATGATTAAAAATAATGTACGATATTATTTGTTATCAACAAGACCTTCGAATTCTTTAATATAAGCATGTTCTTTTCAGATATAATTTTGAAATAAATTTTTCTGTTGTAGTGTTGAAGCTAATCAAACGAACGCACGATATCGACATATTTATATTTCAGCTAAGACAATAAAGAAAGTAAATATAGAAATTAAATTAACTTGTATACCCAGATAACCTTTTAAAGTGTAATTTAGTAATATCAAATTAAAATTTAATTCATTAATGAACTTCTTAAGGCTGTGCTGAAAATATCCATGTATTGGTATTGCGTGATAATTGTACCGTTATAGCATCAGTAAAAGCTAGTAGAGTTTATTTTTAGGACGCCACCTTTGACCTCACAACGCATTGTAAATTTGCCTAATAAGTAAACTACCTCCTTCGCGAGAGAGTGACATATTTTACGATTGTAATAGAAATGACAAAATGAAATATATATATATATATATATATAGACAGTTTTCTGAAGAAAATAAGAAATACGATAATTAGGCTGGAAAGTAATTGACAGCGCCCTGTATATAAATCTTAATCATAATTAATTTAGTTAAGGAAAAATATTTCAATAGATTTATTTGAATAAACAAATTCGCAAGTCGTAAAACAACATGAACGGGAGCTGAAACACGACACGCATATATAGCGCATCATTACGGCAAGAATCCTAATTAAAACAAGCAGGTTTAAAAATGCGTAAGAGATCAAACGCATATAATTTAATACATAAATTATATTACGTCTACGTGACTAGAAGCAAAGATCAACTCCTAATATATTGGAAACAAACACGGCATGGTGATAAAATCAAAGTTCACTAAATTTATTTGGACAAACAATCGTCTACGTGATCTAGAAATATGAAAATCCAAGAAAATGAATGCTACTAACTTCAAATGCTACGTGCCGAAATCAGCGCGTCAACTTCAATATACAATAAAATACAATAGAAATACCCAAAAACCTGGTATGTAAAAATCACGTATAATAGCGAACTCTGCGCTTGTCAATAGATAGGCGATTCATTTAAATACGACCAGATTTGTAAACAAATCAGTTCAACATGAATTAAGGCTTAGTCCACATCATTGAAAAGAAAATATTTACGTGGAGTGATTTATTGTGAAGTAATAATTGATACAATGGTAATTGTGAAAAATTAAAAGTGGTTTGTCGTTTTAACCCTTTAAAAACGTAAGTAACTGAAAGTTGTTTAATTTAAATTCTAATATTAACATTAATAAAAAGAACTAAATAATTACTGGAGGAAACTCAACAAGCATTTAATTCAATTATTAATTACCAGGAAGTTTAACAAAAGACGCTAAAATAATTTAAAAAGATGCTAAGAAAAATGCAGACCAAATATAAAGCAGATTTGGATCCAACGTTGGGACTATTAAATCACTAAATACGGGAGTTGTTGGTACACGGACTGATTGGAACCTGAAATAACAGGTTAGCCAATCTAAATGTTTTATTATTTTTATTTGTGAATATTTCGTTGTATATTTCTAATCTGAATAATATAAAAATTAATATTTCATTGCATATTTATAATTTAAATAATTTAAAAATTGCTTTCATGAAAATTTTATGTGAGGGTCAACAGTGATTGTTTTTTGAATACACGTTGTAAACTACGTAAAAGTTTAAAGAAGTTGAATGAACGTTCATGGGGCTTCAGACAATAATAATAAGGGTGATTTTTGCTGACTTTTTTATTAACTTTGGAGAATGATAATTATTAATTTTTTTATTCAATTATTAAAAGAAAGTTCTATTTAGGGAATTTTTAAACTTTTCATACATTGCAAATATTTTTGAGAATATTATAATAATTGTGCTTAATGGTGTTTTTGTTTAAAAAACAGGAAGTAAAGGTAGAAGTTAAATTTAAAGGCTTTGTTTGCCGTATTGTCGCAAGCTCCGTGCGTAATTAAAAACTGAGCTAGCCGAGGTAATTAAAATTATAAATTAAAAATAAAAAATTGACAGAATAAAAATATTAACTTTTTTAATTCACAAAAAGGACGTACCGGGTTATTGATACCGTATCATATTTATCTTTAACCGAAACTCATTAGTTAAACTCACACTCAAATCGTTATATATTTTTAAAAACACTTCTTCGTAAAACCACTTTGAAGCGAACAGCATAAACACATGCACTATTGCTTCCTATTATTTGAAAAATTAATACTCCAACAACCTTGGTATACACCTCAAGTGGACCAAAACCAACGTCTAAAATAAGCCTCTATCCAACACGTGTTGTTTCCATCTCATTCCTACATATGCGTTCGAATTAACTCTCTCTGTCACCTTGTTTTTAATGTTAGTTGTTTAACCAACAACTGATGCCCCATTCCTATTCTTATTATCAAGTTTTAAGTTCATTCCAGAAGTCGTAAATGTTTCTCTTACACCACTAGTTGACGTCGGGACTAAAACTGCCTGGAATCGTTGTTGTTTGTTAATTTACTTCGATACAAAGAAAAATAAACTATTCGAAACTCGCGCGAAAAGCTTTTAGAAAATATAAATACCAACTTTACTATTATTAAATAAGGGGGTTAAATTTTGTGTTCTAAAATATTAAATTTGATTTGCTGTATTATACAAGGGATGTTTCTTATATGCTAGGAGCCATATTTTCCAAATACTTATCTGATGAATTATGAAAAAATAAATTTTTCTGAAATTTTCTGAATATATTAAATTTTCAACTATTTACTTTAAAAAATTTCTAAAGAAGTTGTTTGATGTATTTTCATATGCTGAATTCAAAAATCACGTAACAAATGAAAAATAACACTTTCTGCGGCTCAAACATCATAATAATATATATATATATATATATATATATATATATATACATATTATTATGTTATTTGAAGGTTAAAAATAGATAGATCGGCCATAGCGTGTGTAGATATCGCTTATTCAAAAGTTAATTAGGTGTCATAAAAATTTAAGGTAATGATTATTCAATTTAATGTAGGAATTTTAGAGTTGGTTTCAATATAGTTTCAGCTTTGAATTTGTATTTGTAAGGAACTTTCATAGTATTTAGAACGATAATTATTATACATCTATCAAGAAGGGTCGATTAGTAAGTGTACTGGATGAAAACGCAGCTTTAATTATAATATAAATAGTGTACAATGGTTAAAAAGCTGTTTCAATTTCTTTAGCGTAGGATCAATAATTTAAAGGGGCATCTTTTAGTAAAGTAGAACCATCTCAATACCGTTTAGCATAAGATAGCATTAGAAAACACGAGCTTGTTATGCATAGGAAAGAAAATCAAGATTTTCTACGAATACAAATAAACGTTAAGGCAAACACGGATCGATATCATAAACAAAGGCGGACTTTGTTACAGCATAGGAAAGAGGGAGATGTATATGTCAAATATCAATTAAACTTCACGAGTTCAAGGAGCTGAACTTCACAATATTAATGACGGCCCAGCGTTGGGGCTATTTTCAAAAAGATAATTCTTTTTTTCTCTTTTTATAAACTCGAGCTTTCGGAAATGTTGTTACCAATTTTAATGTATATATATTTTTAAATATCCTTTTTCATACTATCGTCTTTGTAGAAGCGCTCAGTATATTGTATTGTACATGCATAAAGGACAAGTGATTTAAAAAATTTTCATTCTTAATCACGAAGAAATCGTGTTTTTTTAGATGACGATAAAGGTATTCACAATATTCTGCGCGTGGAAGCTTCTCACCGAAAACTACTTATTTACTATCAAAGTACTCGAATACGAGTAAATGCGATTATTATAAAAGATTTCATTTGGTATTTTAAAGAAAATTTGGTGTTATCGTACGAAAGTATATTCATTTTGGCGAAAGCTCATGTACAATATATATAAAAAAACTGTATTGCAATTGAAAAATAAGAATGTGTTCATTGAACTTCGAAAAAATGCTATGAATAATAAAGGTTGAATGAACGTTAAAATTATAATAAGCCATAAATCTTAAAGTCGCTACAATTAAGGCTAACTACAGCAATAAATCATGAAGATAACGTGTCGGTAAATATATTAACTAAGAATAGCTCGGAGCTATTTAAACTCCACATTCTAGATTTGACGTTAGCAAACGAGTCTATATTTTAAATTAATCAAAACGTAGAAGTAACAACTAGACTGGATTCCAAGCTTCTAGACATATGACGTACCACATGGCTTGATCCTACATAACAAATTAAAAGTAGCATTAATGTTCAGTCGTTCAATACTCATTTTAAATGTCCTAATGTTAGTCTAATATGAGTGATATTTAGTAGTTAAGTATTGTAGTAAACAAACGACTTTAAAAGTTTATTGCCACTCTGAAGAAAGTAGATGATTACAATGGTTTCAAAAATTTAAAATAAATAAACAATAATGACTTATTGCAAGATATAGATTTAATGGAACTGGAATGGATTTAATGGCAAATTAATGATAAAGTTTAAACGATTCGGACAATATTGGTATATGGATTTAGAAAACAATTTTGATATTTAATGCAAAAGTTTCAACGATATAGGAACGGACGAATATAATTTACACGGCAATAGATAAAAGTTACATCGTTTTAGAATTTTAAAAAGTGCATTTCTAGTTAAATTACGCAAGATTTTCTGAGTAAATCTTTGTATGAGAATGGATGATTTGATTTGAGGGTTGCTGACTTTGATAGGTTTGACTATTATATGATGAAAACTGTTAAACATAACTGATCAGATACGTATAAGTCGAGTTTAAGGGAGTTGTTAAAATTATTGGACTTATTTTATAAAATTTTGTACATAATCACAATCAGATATAGATAGGGAATGATTTGTGGATAAAGAGTAGTTAGAATTTTTTTTTATCTAGGACGTAAGATATTGTTTGCAAGAAAAAGCCACTGTGGCAATATTGTACTTTACATTTAGATTTTACTGTTAGTACGAAGTTATTTTTTTGAGGTTTCATGAAAGATATGGTTTGCTAAAGAAAAGCTGTTGATGTAGCAATTGTTATTTGAAAGATTGTTTGATAAAGAATATTTCATGTCATTATAAATCTGATGTGTGATTCTAGTGGTTTCATTTAAATTTACCTGGCAAATTAATTAAGGCAATAATTTTACTAAAATTATCTACAGATCACAGCAAGGTTTATTGTCGCCAAACGTCCGGGGTATTTAAGAATCATCTACGGTTCACAGCAAAATATATATAACAAGTTCATATTATTGCGCATAACAGAGATTTTATTTTACATATTCCAGAAAATGCAGAAAAGAAGCAATTTATTTAACTATTTCTTTGTATATAGGACATTGGGACCATATTATTGAAACTCACTGTATAAATGTGTATTAGTCGCGTTTAACACATATAATCATAGCGATAAAAAATTTCATAGATATTTAATAATTGAAGGATGGCAATTTAAGTAGATTTACGTTTAATGTTTAGGGAAATATTCTAAAAAGGTTTTCATTTATACTAAATAACAGAAGATTGCAAGAACGCGCTAATTTCAATAAATTTAAGATTTATAATTGTTAAGAAGTTTAAAATCTCAAGTCAAGCCGTATATCGTATAATAAAATGCATAAGAAGCCTACATATCTTATAAAATATATGTAAAAACAACCAGCACTTTCTGGACAATACACGAAGGCGACGAGTGCATTTGTGAAACTGCTGGAATGTGCGATATAAACTGATGCACGAGAAGCAGTTTTGTATTTAAAACAACGGGCGTAGCAGTAGAAGATCAATCCGGCAGTACTAGTTGAAACGTCGACGCGAGCATAAAATAGACAGTATTTGGCAGCTTATTATTATTTAAAATGCAAGATTTATAATTTAATAGATATCAAAAATGATTTGAAGGATAGAGTTTAATCAAAGATATAAAGATTAATTTACAAATAGAACTTGGACTGCTCAAAACCATTTTATAAAAAAATTGGAATATTGGTGTTGATTTATAAGAAGTTGGAAATTGTTTCATTTGGATTCTTAAAGAATAGAGTCTGGTAACGTAAAAGCACACCATATAAGATGAATACTTGACGGTAAAGAGATCAAATATATACAGTATTTTGTTTTAATTCAGTGATTTCATAAAAGACTAATGTTAGCTTAAGAATTTAGCTTTCGTAATAGATTTTATGTACAAGTCATTTAAAGTGTGAATGGCAATTGAAAAGTAAATACCTCATTTTCTGCTGTGGTGAATTATTGTTGCGTTTTTGTTGAAAGTGTTGATATTACGTACAATTAATTTAACTCGATTTTAATTCAAACTATTGTTGTAACGTGTGTGTGTAAGCAGCATGTGGCTCATACGTGAAAACAAAGCCGAGCTAAAGGAGATAATTAAAGAAACTATTAATGCACTTATCAGTAAAGACCAATTTATTGTCAAAACAGCAGACACGGTATTAAAACTTTAAATAAGCGTTTTGAAGATTTTAAGGAAGTGTGAGGAACGAATAGCCGCAATGAACAATGCATATAAACTACAAATAGATAATTTGAAGCAATACACGAGACGGAACAGCATTCGCCTGCTTGGATTAGTAAAATCAAAACCTGAAAATTTTTTAGGAAGTGATAATTAAGTTACGTACTAAACAAACTGGTATCATGTCTGAGTTTATCGACCGTTGTTGCCATATAGAACCTGCCCACGAAGGCAAAGTTCGTTCGATTATAATTAAATTTGTCGGTTACAGGTACGGTCTTGCTTTAATTAGTGCACGTACAACATGTGCCGGGACCAACATTTTAGTAAAGGAAAATTTGACAAAAATATATACCTTATTAAGATACGTCTGTAAACGGTTTGGCTTTTAAAACGTCAAAGTTCAAAATAAAAAAGTGTGTGTAAAAGATATAACGTGTGGTCATCAGACAAGAGTTATAGAGTTCAAGGTTCAAAATAAAATGGAGTCTGTAAAACATATTACGATGTGCAATAACTTTCCGATCAAGAGACCGGAGTAATATTTTTAAAATGGTTTTAATATTTTTTTGGGTATATGTTTAAAATGATTAAAATAGATGATTAATTTGAAATAAGTTTATTTCAACTTGACGTTTCGGCGCATACTTTGTGCCTTTTTCAAAAGCTATAAAAGAATGGAAATAGCAGAAATTATATAAATATACAGATGTAACTTACTTCAAGTATTGAACACAAGTAATTGAATTTAAAACGAAAAAATGAATGACACTTAAAATTATATACAAAAATTATACAGTTCTGACAAAAAGGTAACGTTGGTAACGAGGATTCGTAGAATTGTAGTTTCAAAAATTGCAGGAGTACCTTACAGCGTGGACAGTAATTTTAAAAAAATACAGAAAGATATTGAATTAATGTAGGTGATGTTGGTGTTGTTTAAATTGACTCATATTATACAATGCAGAGTACATCTTATGAATATTGTCTACATCTAGTTTATTATTAATTGGATTTTGTTCTTTATTAATATGATAGGATTCTAAAAATAGCATAATCTTGTAATTTGGTTCATTATCCAAAATGACAGCATCTTCATAGAGAGGTTTGTGCTTGGTGGTATATACGTGGGAAGCTAAAGCACATTTATTGGAATCCTTACCACAATCACTTTTGTGCTGAGTCAAGCGATTTCTCAACCACTGACAAGTCTGTCCAATGTAACAGCTGTGACAGCTACATTCAATTTTGTAAACGATTTTACTATGGAGTGGTTTTAAAGTTTGATCCTTGAATAGTGAAAAGATTTTTGATGGAAGTGTTATATTCATAAGTAATGGCTAGGTTGGGTTGTTTAAGCAATCTTATTAATAGAGGAGTCAAAGTTTGGATGAAAGGAAGCTTTTTGTAAATAAAATTATTACGTTTGTGGCTATTGTTAGGTAACATGTTATTATAAATTAGTTTATGTAACAAAGATTTGGGGTATCCATTGTTTACTAAAGTGTTAAAAAGTAATTTTTGTTTTTAGCGAGAAATTGTGGATCAGAGATCAATTCAATGCGGTAGCGTAGCGTTTTGACGGTGTTAATTTTATGTTTGAAGGAGTGGTTTGAGAAGAAATTGACATATCTGCCTGAATTTGTAGGTTTGGTAGAACAATCAAAAATTAATGAATTGTCATGTTTCCTAATGACTAAAACGTCCAGAAAAGGTAATTTACCATTAACTTCAACTTCAATACTAAATTTAAGGTGTTCATTGAAGTTGTTAAATATAGAAATAGTGTCATCAATATACTCGGGAGGAACGTCAAGTTGAAATAAACTTATTTCAAATTAATCATCTATTTTAATCATTTTGGACTATAAACGCAAAAAAATATTAAACAACCATTTAATAAAATATCACCAAGCAGTCCATTAATTTTTGAACATATATATATATATATATATATATATATATATATATATATATATTATATATAGGGCGGGTGCACCAATGGTTGACCATTTAAGAAGTTTTTTTTAAAGAAAATGCTTGCAGATAGAAAATTATTAAATTTACTTGGAAAATAGGTATAGCAGCATATCGACACATGTTTTGGGATTATAAATAGTATGTTCAACCTTAGAAAACAGTGTATAGTTTTATTTAAAAATATAAACAAACAAAAAAGTCAGAAATCTCCGATAATTGACCAGGGTGTACTAGTATTTGACCATAATTTTACCTAATGGTTGATCACATAATAAAATTAAATAAATCTATGTATGGGTATGAACTTATTTATTAAAAGCAAACGAATTTTTAAATAACAACTTAAAAATACTTTAATTCCAAAAATTCCATTTAGAATTTTTCAAAATCATTTAGATATACCTAAGTACTTAAATGATACCTTTGGAAAACTTAAAATTTAGTGCGGTTTCCTATTGCTATAACACTTGGATGTTCTAGTTTCTTAAGGAGTTGATTAATATTTACAACACTGATGTCGTTTTCAATGACTTTAAAAAGAGATTTACTTCCTTCGGTTGGAGTAAATGCCTGTACCTCAAAATCACGCATGTCATAAATAGTTTGTACGCACTAAACATAGTTATGATTGATTTTTTCTTAGTAAATGTAACCAAATAAAAGTCTCCGATTGAAACCGTTTTCTTGGGGTTCTTCGACAGATGGGCGAGTGGTTCATTTTCACCATCACTGCTAAAATTCTCGGATATATCATCTAAACTTGAGACACTCCTCATTGTTACAATCCGTACTATCTGAGTATTCAACTTTGGTTTTCTTTTTTTTATATTTTTCTATTGTTGTTTTGGCCAAATTTTTATTTTGAGTTTTTACTTTTTTCTCTTGCTTCTTTTTTCTCAAAAGGGCTTATTCTTGTTTTTCTTTCTCCTTTTCCTTTTTTTATCTTTTCTTTTTCTTCGTGATGCTGCAACCATTTAATTGATGTAGTTGCGTAGGGAAACTTTTCTTCCATTCTAAATTCCTTTTTTTTAGGCGACCCCTCTGGCCAAAGAATATGATCCAAGAAAGCAGTACTAATACCTCTTTTTTGCGGGTTAACAATGATACTGGATTCACAACTGTTCTTGCAGTCTCACATTTTTCAATGAAAACTTTCCCTATTGGTCCTGGAACTTCACTATTGCCTGCTTGTTTCATCTCCGTGTTAATATACTTTTTTGTTTCAGCATCATTATTAAATTTTGGCCTTTTCATATCTGTTGATAGCACTGCTTTTCTTATTATTATGTCACTTAAATTAATCACAGGTTTGTCATTTTCCGTTGCATTTTGTTTAAAAGCATCATTAATTTTAACCTGAATCTGATCAGGGTCAGTTTCTTTCATTTTGGTCTTATCATTATGTTTTTCTTTAGTTTTAATACTATGTTCGTCTTCTTCAGTATGTGTTCTCTTTTCTTGTTTTTTAATCTTACCCTCAGCTTTGTCTTTGGTAGTTTCAAATCCATTGTGGTTACTTTCATTTTCCTATTCTGTTTTGGTCTTGATTATTGGGTTTTTGACACCTTTTTTCAATTTTCTCCAAACATTGTACAATTCATTTGCTGACTCATCACCGACCCATTCCCCCATCTCTGCTTTTTTAAACTCTTCTCGTCTTGTTGTTGAGATCAGTGAATCAAAATATAAAAAATGCGGTACATCAAATTTAGTTGGTTTGGTTTTTCTTTTCCTAGATCTGCTCCTAAAGTCCGCGTTGGATCAAGCATACATTTTGTAAAATCTACCGCCTTGACAATAAACAAAAAAAGTCCACACTTTTTAAATCCGCTTTTAGTAGTATCTGCTCTGATCTGATACATAGAGTTTTCTAATAAAAGTGGAGAAGTTGCTCTATTAATCACTTTGTTATTGTTAGATTTTTTCCAGTCAAAAACAACTTTTTTTCCATTTATTTTTCAATGATGCAAATAAAAACACATCGGCCGTTGCAAAATATGTGTCAAATTTGGAAGCAGTGCATATAGAAAAATGCTGTTATCAGAACAAAAGTTACTCAAATTATATGAAAGGTGTGATTTATGTCCATCTAGTATGTATAATATAGGTAACTTTATACCTTTCCGTTGCAAATGGGATAATAAAGTATTGCACACGTAACTGAAAAATGTTTCACTCGTCATCCACCCTGTTTGATCAGCCTAAAAAATACACTATAAAGTATTTTACGTTTTAGTTGTTTTAAAAACATACCAATTACCCAGTCGGGATTAGTGTTTCGTACTATTTCTGCAGGAATTCGCTTATATGGGTACACGATCATTGGTGGATAAATTTGCCCATCAGCGGAAATTGTAAATAACGTGTTAATACACTTCTTTTCTGAACCATATTTTACTTCATAGAAGTTTTTCATTCCTCGAGGACTCAAAACGAGATCTGTCTTTGGATTTGTTGCAAATCTGGATTCATCAGAGTTGAGAATTCTGGTAGAATCATCGAAAATGTCCACAGCATTTTCCTCAATTAAATAAGTTCGAATTGACTCGTGCCACTCTCGTATTGATCCCTCAGTTACACATGCTCGTGCTCCACTTATAGATTCAGCATGTCATTGATAAACCTCCGGGTGACGTTTTAAAAATGCCGAAAACCATCCCCAAACTAAACTAAACTTCACAATTCCATTCATTAAAAAATTTGCAGACGATATCATAACATCTGTACCAGAAGACAAAATTAACGAAACTCTTGAAATTTTCAATAGTTACGATGATAAAATTAAATTTACCGTAGAATTAGAAAACAACCGATCCATTCAATTTCTCGACACTCTACTAATTAGGAAAAATGATAATACTATTATTTTAGACTGGTATCAAAAACCAACCAACTCTGGTAGATATCTAAATTATCATTCATATCATCAATATAAAATAAAAATAAATTTCATTCTAGGCCTAAAACATAGGATCAAAAAACTATGGCATCCTTCACTATATTCAAAAAATCTAGAAAAACTATTTATTATTCTAAAAAACAATAGCTACTTACCAAAACTAATAAAAAGCCTTTTATACAATCATAAAGCTCCTTTAAACGCTGACCTTTTTAATAACCACTTAAACAACAATACTGAACTTTCTGCAAATACACCTACATACCATATAATTCCTTACATTGAAAATTTAAGTACAAAATTTGAAAACGTCTTCAAAAAATTCAACATCAACATTTCTAAACGAAACCTTTTAACGTTAAACAGCCTTTTTCCAAATTAAAAGATAAAACCCCAACTCTTCTACAACGGAATATTATATATCAAATAAATTGTTCAGACTGCAATCTTACCTACATTGGTCAAACCTCGCAACAATTAAAGCAACGATTAACTCAACATAAAAGCGACATTCGTGTTAAACCAAACGCTTGTGCTTTGACCTTACACGCAAACGCAAACAAACATAAAATAGATTTTGATAATCCTATAATATTACAAATTGAAAATAAAAAATCCAAAAGAGAATTCCTAGAAATGTGTTACATATTTAAAAACCTCAACACCATTAATAAAAAAACTGACATTAACACACTAAGCTCTATATACACCTATCTACTTCACTTTGAATCCAAAAACAAATTCAACATAACTGGTCAAATCACTTAATAAAACATAACATAAACATACACACATACACAAACAAACAAACATACGCATTCACACACGCAAACATCCACATGCACCCACACACACATAAATATATACACACACACACACATACACACATGCACAGACATACATACATTCGCACACGTAAACAAATATACATACATCAACATACATGTATAAACATACATACATACAAAAAATATCTAAATTTCAGTCAAACCATAAAATAAATTAATTACAATCTAGAAAGTTATCTCAAACACTGTCAAAATTATAAAGGAATTGTCATTATAACATTCAAATTTGATTAGCAAATCACAAAACTGTGTTCTTTTTAAAAGCTTTCAACATCACTTTCAGTTTGTATTCAAAAATTTATCTATATCGACGATTTCAGTGTAAAACCTCACATTAGTAAGTAAGTTTTTAACTGTTTAGCCCATATTAATGTTTCTAATTTTTAGTATCTTTGATAATGGTTTAAAATAAAACCGAAAGCTTAGATTTATAATAAAGAGTACACTTAATTAACCAGCAGACCTAAAAGCCTGTTATTGTATATATTATATTTTATAACTGCAAGGTCGTTATACCACAAAAGTATATATATATATATATATATATATATATATATATATATATATATATATTAGGAGTTGTGGGTTTCAGGTCTGCTGGATTAAAGAGTACTCTTTTTTATCACCTAAATTTTCGGATATATTTCTATCCTTTTTCAAAGGTGCTACAATATTAAAACGCTATTACAATATTAGTAACTAAAGTACTTACTAAATTGAGGTTACTAATAAATTGGCGTTGTATAAACATAAAAGGCAAGCACAATTCTACAAACTAAAAACATAAAAAAAAACATAAGTATAACATAAAAAATTTCATATTTCTGTATACAGTGACAATTTCTTGAAAGTTTGATTTTGTATACAAAACTTTGTTTTCTAATTATGTTCAAAAGGTGTTGCTAGATTTTCTAAGTAATAAGTATGTACGTGTATGTGAGTGTAACAATGTCGATTACATAATTTGGTTGGAGTAAGATGTAATAAATATATTTATCTTGGTGTTGTATTTGTATCTGAATTATTATCAGACTGAAAATGTAATAAATATGTGTATATAGTACTCAAATTATTTATATCTGTTCTTTTATTCATGGTGTTAGGGTATCTGTAAATGTAGCACATTTCTTGAAATTCTCTTTTTTGCTTATTGCTTACAATATTTAGAATTGCTGGTTCTGAAAAGTTAATTCTATGAGAATTATTTAAGTTTGCATGGATACTCAATGCACATGCATTAGGTTTAACGCGGATGTCACTTCTGTATTGAGTTAACCTTTGTTTTAGATTTTGGGAAGTTTGCCTAATGTATTCTTTATTGCAGTCTAAACAGTTAATTTTGTAGATTACGTTTCTCTGATTTAATGGTGAAGTTTTGTCTTTAATTTTTGAAAATAAATTACTTAGTGTAAGTATATTCTTTCTTGCAATTTTTATGTTAAATCTCTTAAAAATATTATATAACTTTGGTTATAAAAGAGAATTTCAAAAAATGTGCTACATTTACAGATACCCTAACACCATGAATAAAAGAACAGATATAAATAATTTGAGTACTATATACACATATTTATTACATTTTCAGTCTGATAATAATTCAGATACAAATACAACACCAAGATAAATATATTTATTACATCTTACTCCAACTAAATTATGTAATCGACATTGTTACACTCACATACACGTACATACTTATTACTTAGAAAATCTAGCAACACCTTTTGCACATAATTAGAAAACAAAGTTTTGTATACAAAATCAAACTTTCAAAAAATTGTCACTGTATACAGAAATATGAAATTTTTTATGTTATACTTATGTTTTTTTTATGTTTTTAGTTTGTAGAATTGTGCTTGCCTTTTATATTTATACAACGCCAATTTATTACTAACCTCAATTTAGTAAGTACTTTAGTTATTAATATTGTAATAGCGTTTTAATATTGTAGCGCCTTTGAAAAAGGATAGAAATATATCCGAAAATTTAGGTGATAAAAAAGAGTACTCTTTAATCCAGCAGACCTGAAACCCACAACTCCTAATAAATAAATCTACAGCAAGGTCATTAACTTACAATATATATATATATATATATATATATATATATATATATATATATATATATATATATATATATATATTTTCTCAAATAAAAATCATTTGTTCATAGTCAACGTTTCGGGCTATATTTAAACCATAATCATGATACTAGAAGTAAAATACAATTAATAGTTAGACCAATAGTTGCATACTTACAAAAACTTGATTTTTTAAAAAATACTTTTTAAAATGTGGTTAGTAATGTACATGTTGTACGATAAAGATTAGCTGGATATTGTATAGAGGTAAGATTGTAGGTAATATTTATTTACAAAAATTGTAAATATTTGAGAAAAAAACCCTTCCGAATCTTCCTGAACCAAAGTAAACGATGCATTTATGTTTAAAATTAACAAAAAAAAAGTGGTTACGGTATACAATACGTGATCTCCGCCAGAGACTTCTACCTTGTGGCAAATACTTTCAAATACGTCTAAAATAACAAATCAACGACAAAAAATACAGGTTTTTAGCGATTTATGAGTAAAAAACGAGATTTTTGTACCCAATTTTGAGGTTATGTAACCCGATTACGTATTTTTTTTAATTTTAGTTTAATTGTGTTTAGGGCATTCACTGTGGTATAATAAAAGGATGAAACACATTTAGATAGTTATTTCTGATAATCTGCTTTGAATACAACTAACATAAGGTTGGAATATGTATTGCCAAAAAATTTTTGCTTACCTTTTTCTAGGAATGTGTTAGAAATATAGCTTAGTTATTTTGATTGTTTTACTTTTATTACAAATACACACGGCTGGGTTATACCCCGATAAAAATACTTGAGTTTCGGTTTTGAAATTAATATATTTAAACTATTAAATACTTACGGTTTCAGTTACTATTGCTGCTCATTATCATTAGTATTATAAGAAATAATTTTTATTTTTATTTTGTGAAGGATTAAAGCATATTGTATATTTATATTATTGTCCCATTCTGAAATGTTAGTGCATAAGAATAACAAAGATGTGCAATTAGGCACAACGTTGTTGAATATTACTTCACTAACATTATTTGTTGCCGATGGTATCTTGAAGGATGGGTATCTACTTACATTAAGGTTATTCATATAGTACTTGTACTAATATTACGAGGGATACTATTTATGTATTGAAAATAGAAAGAATAAACAAATGAATTTGATGCAAAATACTTATATTGCTTTTCAAAACAATCACTTTTAAGATATATACACTCTTGCATGCGATTGAACCATCCTTCAAAGCACTTTGTCCAGTCAAAAGATGGTAGCACTAAAACATGCGTTTTGAAGGTCTCAACCGCTTCTTCGGGCGATGAAAATTGTTGTCCACGCAGTTTATGTTTAATTACTGAAAACAAAAAGAAGTCATTGGGTGCCAAGTTGGGGCTGTAAAGCGGATGATCCATCATTCGATCTTTTGTGTGTCCAAATACTCATTTGTTGCCTGTGATGTATGTGAGCTCGCATTGTCACGATGCAAAATGATTCGTTGTTTTGGGTTGGTTTCTCTCAATTTACCGAAAATTTCAGGCAAACAAATGGTCGTATACCACGCTGAATTAACGTCTTTAGATTTTCGAGAGCCACAGTTGCCACAGGACCGGTTTTCGTGAAGAAAAACGCCACTATTTGTTTCTTAACGCTTCGAGAACGAACAACTTTTGTCGGCTGTGTTTCATATTAAAAGACCCAAACTGCCGACTGGCCTTTTCTTTTTGGCTCATACGCATAAATCCACGACTCATCACCTGTGACGATCTTGTATACCGCTTGGATGCATCACAGTTGTATTTTGAAATCATTTAACGGCACCAATCTACACGAGCATTTTTTTGAGCATCTGTCAACAAATGTGGAATCCAACGCGCACACAGCTTCCGAACTCACAAATGTTCGTGCAAAATCTTATGTATGGTGGTCATACTAATGCTTAAACATCTCTCGATTTTTTGATATGTCACATGACAATCTTCTTAGATTAGTTTTGCACAGCATCGATATTTTCTGGCACAACGACCGATTTTAGACGACCTTCTTTAACTTCATCCGTGAGCGAACTACGCCCACGTTTGAATTTAGTGTACCAGCGATATACAGTGGCTGTGGATGGCGCTTCATCGCCAAAAGTTGAACTCAGTTGATTGATGCATTGTTCTTGAGTTAGACCACGTCGAAAGTCGTAATAAATCATAACTCGAAAATTTTTGCGAGTTAGTTTCATTTTGGCTGAGATAAAATTTTAAACACTGCAAAACACAAATAGTGCTTCCACATCAAAACGTTTTGAGTGCCTATAACCTCAAAAATGTCAAACTTTACGATGGCAATTTCAGTTTTCACTTGGCAATACCGGTGTTGTCAATTTTTAATACACAAATAGTGTCCCTCGTATTCGATGCTGACTGTCAAAGAAACAATATAAGTACACTCTAAGGTGCGGTGGGTGGGGTTAGGTTTTTGTGATTAGAAGAGGGTATGTTATTGTTTTAATAGTTGCATTGATATTATTCCAAGCTTCAGGTACGAGATAATCAAACGGGTGCATGAGCGAAATAGTGTTGCGGCATAAATAGTGCTCACGCAAAAACAGTGTTATGGTTTCAACTTAGGCTAGTAGTCGAAATGTTTTACTACTAAGACAAAATAATCGTAGAGGTGCATGTACGGAAATAGTGCTGAGGCATAAACAGTGCTTAGGTGAAAATAGTATTGAGGTTTTAACGTAGGTTAGTAGTCAAAATGTTTTACTACTAAGACAAAATTATCGAACGGGTGTATGAGTGAACATAGTCTTGAGGCATAAATAGTGCTGAGGCGAAAATAGTGATGAGGTTTCAACTTAGGTTAGTAGTTGAAATGTTTTCTTACTAAGACAAAATAATCGAAGGGGTGCATGAACGGAATTAGTGTTGAGGTATAATCAGTGCTAAGGTGAAAATAGTGTTGAGGTATTTACTTAGGTCAATAGTCCAAATGTTTTAATACTAAGACAAAATAATCGAACGGGTGCAAGAGTGGAAATAGTGTTGAAACGAAAATAGTGTTCAGGTTTCAATTTAGGTTAGTAGTCAAAATGTTTTATTACTAAGAGAATAATGGAATGGGTGCATGAGCGGAAATAGTGTCGAGGTTTAAATAGTGCTGAGGCGAAAATAGTGTCGAGGTTTTAGTTTAGGTTAGTAGTCAAAATGATTTACTGCCAAGACAAAATAATTGAACGGGTGCTTGAGCGAAAATAGAGTTGATTTATAAACAGTGCTGAGACGAAAATAGTGTCGAGGTTTCAGTTTAGGTTAGTAGTCAAAATGATTTACTGCCAGGACAAAATAATTGAACGGGTGCTTGAGTGAACATAGTCTTAAGGCATAAATAGTTTTGAGGCGAAAATAGTGTTGAGGTTTCAACTTAGGTTAGTAGTCGAAGTGTTTTACCACAAAGACAAAATAATCGCACGGGTGTATGAGCCAGTATAGTGTTGAGGCATAAATAGTGCCGAGGCGAAAATAGTGTTGAGGTTTCTACTTAGTTTAGTAGTCATAACGTTTTACTACTAAGATAAAATAATCGATTGGGGTCGTGTGTGAAAATACTGTTGTGATTTCATTGTGGGTTACTAGGCAGAACATGTTACTACAAGGCAAAATAATCGAAGAAGGGTTCAACACTAACTGCATGGCACCGCAGAATATTCTAGCAATACATCTACAATTATGCTGTATAAAGCCCTCTCGTTGCAAGTACACTACTTCAACGTCTTTGTCGCGTCGAAAATACTCATATATATCAATGTCGATGAGAACCTGCACAATGGCCGCACGCACGAAAGTAACGTTCGGTAATTGATTTGTTTTGTAAAAGAGTTCGGCATAGTTAATAGGATATGTGAACAATAAATGAAAACATTTAAACAAGCAATTGCAAAAGATGCATCATTATAACAGAACAATTACAACACAATTAGGAGGCAGCGCGAATTCGTTTGACATTTAATTACTGTAAAGTTTGTTATATTCATATGGTTATTGTTAGTGGGTGGGCTTGACGTTGCAATAATAACACTATTGTTTGATAAAAAGTACGGATTTATTTTAAAGAAGAAACCATACATGTATAAAACTGCAAAAACTTCCTTTTTAAATAACATTTTATTTGATGGTCTGGTGCATTAGTTTTCAACCTATAAGCGTTGTCTGTGTTTTCACTCAAAAACGCACGAAACTTCTATCGTATTATAAATAGTGAAATAAGATCGACAATGTCGGAACGAAAGATTGAATTGAATGCAGCCATAATTTTTTCAGAGATTACGCTACGCCAATGACCTATTCGAAAACTTACAATCTGTGTTTAAGGGTTATAGAAGTTGTATGTATGTTTATGAATTAATCCTTGAGAGCATTCGTTGTTGTGGCGCGCATTGAAATTTAAATTACAATTTCATACTGCATTTTGGGAAATTTTATGTCTACTGCTATCGTCCGTTGCGTTGCGCTTATGGAGTATTTCTTAGAGATGTACTTCTCAACCTTCCTTTTGTTGCTGTACACTTTTAACAATTTCAAAATTTGGCGACACATTAACATAAAATAAAAGTAAGTATAAACGTACATGCAAAATAACTTTTATTGTTTGCATTTCTAAAATTTGACGGCACATTTCACGAATTTGGCGGCACACAAAAGTGCCACGGCACAGTGGTTGAGAATCACTGCCTTATAGTGTTGTGCTGCCTATCTGGATAGGATAGGGTAAGTGGACATATGATTTATTTCTTAACTAACGTCGCATATGTTTACTATATGTGCTGCCCCTACGGATTATTTTGCTTATTTAGAGTGTTGGTAGTACGGGATTACCCTCTTTACAAGACATTGAACAAACTTTTAGTACATATTAATTAATGGTTTTAGTACAAACTAACCAGTTTATTTTTTAATGCTCTTGTACAAATTAATTCTACAAGTGATTATTCTTTATACTTTATATTAATTACTTACAGCAGTTTCACAAATTTCTAACAACTAAAAAATGTTGCGTTAGTAATTATTTTAGTTAGAGATTGTATTCCAGTATTACTTTCATTTTGTTAAACATCTTTTGGTATGGGAAAATTTAAATGTATTGTAGTTTTAAGATTGTCTTTCTTTCCTTTATATGCGAGCTAGTATCATCAATTCTTTTAGTGTTTGAGGATTTACTATTATTTATAGCGGCTTAGTACCATCATGTTTACAGTTTAACTTGGTTAAAAAAATTGCGTTGCTGTTATTGTTATGATACGGTGATATTATTTTATTTTATGCATTAGACAGACAAGTGAGTTGCCCTTAACTGTTGATTAACCTATATGTTTTTTTTTAAAATTTTAGCAGACAGAGTTGGATTCTTAACTATCCTTATGCCAATCCCAATCTTTGATTGAACTAGCCTGCCTTTGGCTTTTCTCGTTACGTTACGGTAATTCGTGCGGGTCTTTCTTACTTGACCTTTCTTTTCTTGTTGGTACTCCCTTCGGAATTCGTAACAAATTATTTACTCCATCACCGAAATTTTAAAAGGTATTGCTTCATGGTTCCTATTAATTAAAATACAAAAAAAAACGAATACTACGTATATGTATTCTGATTATTATATACAGTTTTACAATACATTTACTTTAAACGATACGATGATTTGCAATACTCAATACCTTCTTTTAACACTTTCAATGTATAGTCAACTACTTCCGGTCGTGCATTGTGCCCCATAAATCCAAATCGTAAACCGTTAGTTGAAGCTGCAGTGATGCCGAAACCAGGAATAACTTGATACCTGCAATATTGGCATTATTTTATTAAATTCGTTACCATAATTAAAAGCGTACTTATCATATAAAAATTTTATTAAGTCATAATTAACGATTTCTGGAGGTGGTAGGACACAGTTAACGGTTACTAATCTATTTTCTACGTTGTCAATCAGGTGCATTATTCCCAAATTTTCTAGTCCAGACCAAAACCTTTCAGCGTTAAACCTATGGCGTTTCCATCTTGTGATTAAACCCTCTTCAATAATTTCAAGAAGAGCTTCTCTGAGTGCGCACAGTAACTGAGAACTGTAAGTGATGTAGTAGCTGAAAATTATAGGTTACATCAACACATACTTAGAAATTTGAGAAACTAATTATATAACAAACATTTTTTATTTCAACAATGGACAAGGCATGTAGTTACTTTGGATGAAAAAATCTTAATAGCTCTGAGAAACTTTTTTACTATTATGCAATCAACCGACACGGTTATTGAACTATTACATTGTTTCTTAGGACTGCCGAAAGCCAGTTACTTTGTTATACCTAGTGCGGGTTGTATTGACATCGGTTAAACTAGGGTTTAAGTAAGCAAGAGCTCAAGATAATCCTGGACTTAATTAACTTTGTATTGCATGGTGCACGTTAAGATATGATTCACATAAACTGGGAGCAAAATCTTTGAAATTTAGTATAAAATTCGTTAAAGCTGCTTGCACCAAATTTTGCAAGATGTTTGTTTATTGGTTAACGGTGAACGATATGTTAATGGTCTTCATTAGGGAGTATAATGATTCGCAGTAATCTATTACACTAAAAATTGAAATAAGTCGCAATCTTATTTCTTTGAGTGGACATAATTTGAATCTGGCATGAGTTTCCAAATTTTATCATTCGGAGTCAGTAATTGGGAGGCGAGGGCACACATTTAAATGTATTTTTGGAATTTCTGCACTTACTCTATTTTGAGGTCGGGAGAGAGGGAGGGGGTTACTTTGGATTTTTAAATTGAATGATGGAATATTTTATAAAATTCAAATATAAGTTAAAAACTTAAGCACGCGTGCAAAAAAATATTGATTTGCTTTATTGGTTACAGAATCATGATTTATTAAGTTCAAAAACAAAGAAAGAACAATGAAATTTTAACTTAATTGTCGTCTGTCATGCTCAAGAAATTGTTCGAAATGTCTGTCTTCAACTTCCAAACACTTTCTTATTCTTTTTCTAAAGTGAATTCCGTACATTCTGCAACATTTTGGTTGTCACTAATAAGCAGGCAAAGTGGAATCTGTTTTGCATATCATCTAAGTTGTAGGGGCAATAGCCATAAGTTTGTATTTTATTAAACCTCAAGCGAAATAATCAAGAGGGTGGGATCCCGGAACTTAGCAGGTCAGTGGATTGAACTAAAACTCTCAACTGACTTAAGCAAAAACAATGTTTTTCGATGGAAATAAGTAAAAAACGACATCTACGTCCAGCATAACACACTTGATAAATAAATCGAAATTATTATTTATATTTGAACCTAATGAATCATAATTCTGTAATCGAAAAAGCAAATCAATATTTCTGTACACACACATACTTAGTTTTGAAACTCATCGTTACCTGCTCCATGTTCCAGGAACAGTGAAACGTTATTGTCGGCCCACGCCTTGGGCGTTGGTGAAACAGTCCTCTAACTTAGTTCTTATAATGCTAGATTTAGGAGCTGCCTGGGGCAACATATTTCTAACAAAAGTCACGCAGAAGATGTAGTTTTATCCGTATTAGCACAACTGACTTTTGTAGACTTCCGCACTAACTCTAAACTTTATCTTCAGCGGTTTAGTGAGACTATCGGGGGGGTCTTTAATAAATACGGATTAATAGGGCGCCAATGTACTTAGGTAAGATGTAAGAACAAGAAATATCGCTAAGAAAAATACAGAAACCTCAACGAAAACATTTTGTTATTAGAACACTAAATTTTGTATTCTTAGATGGTATAACGTTAGTGCTGAAATAAAATAAAGCACATAAATATACAAAAGAGACAGCAATTTACGTCTCAAAGCAATAAAATCAATAAATCAAAGAAACTCCTTGCAATTGTTAAATTTTGCTTTAGTGTAATGGGGCATGGGTACTATGCTTATTAAATTTAAGCACTTTTGGTTCATATATAATTTATGGAATCCAAAAATAAGTATGGGGAAAAATAAGCATAATTTCTAAAGTTTTTCTTTAGGCGTGTTTAAAGATTTCTAAACTTATAAAAAAATTAGAGTTCTTAAATATCAACATATATTAACTGAAAAATAATTTAGATTTAAGCTGACAGGTATTTACAATAATTTTGTGAGTGCTTCATTAACTCTATGAACGTATTTTAATAATCCTGGTTATATCAAAGCCTCTAAATTAAATAGGCATTATAAATATCATTAACAAAATTCTTTACTTTTCGTCATCTTTTCAGTACTGACCAAACGACGTACATCTTTACAAAATTAGTTTTGTAATAAGATCTTTTAATTAGTAAATTTAATCTTTGTTAAATATGCATCTTATATAAGCAAGTTCTCAACTATATGATTCATAATCTAGTTCATGAATAGTTTGTTTAGATAAATAAGTTTATAAAACATAATATTAGTTTAGAGCAAAATTTGAAATCTAAATTCATTTGTTAAAAGTAGTCTTCAAGAAGTAGGTGAGCTAGAGAACTTAAAAATTGAAATGGATGGGTTAGCACTAGACATAGTGGGGATCAGCGAAGTTCGGTGGCCAGAGGTGGGGGATTTATATATATATATATATATATATATATATATATCAGGTTATCATAAAGTAAGGGATATATTTTAAATTATGATAACTTTTTAACAAATTAAGTTAATAACAAGAAATAAATGAAATCTAATTGCTTATGAAATGGGATTTAGTATGCCCAAAACAGGTTACGGCAATTGCTCAATATGACCTCCATTTTGTTGTTGTAAGATCACCATCCTTACCTCCAAATTGTACACAGCATTTCGTAACATTTCTGGTTGGATTGTACCAATTTGCTCCGTAATACTGTCTTTTAATTCTTGTAGCGTAGTTGGTCGTCTTCTAAACACTAAACTTTTAAATAACCCCACAGCCAGTAATCCGCTGGGTTTAGATCAGGTGATCTTGGTGGCCATGAATTTACGAAATGTCTGCTTAACACGCGATCTTAAAAACGTTGGTTAACAATTCTTTGACTGGTCGAAAATGTGCGGGGTGCTCCATCCTGCATAAAATGATGTTTTCAATTCCGTAGTGCTCGTTTTGCAGCTGTGGAATAACATAATTTTGTAACATTTGCAAGTATCGTTCACCATTTACAGTTACAGATACGGCTTGTCCATTCTGCATTTCCTCGTAGAAATACGGACCAATAATAAAATCAGCTGTAAAACCGCACCAAACGGTGACTTTCTTGTCATGAAGACCTTTTGAACGATTTGTTGCGGATTTTCTGCAGACCAGATTCTACAGTTTTGAGTATTGACTCCACCATTCAGAGTAAAATGTGCCTCATCTGTCCATAAAATACGGGATAACCATTCGGGTTCAATTTCCATCTGAGCCATTACTCGCAAAGAAAAATCGTACCTAGTAGCCAAATCTGCGTCCTTTAATTCAAACAGCATTTTCAGTTTATATGGATACATGTTTAGAATTTTGCGTAAAATTTTCCAAACCGTGGTATACGGCATTTGCAATCGCTTGGATATCGCATTTGCACTGCTGATTGCGAGTGAATTGCTTCTGGCTATGTCTTGATTTTCATGAAGAACCTCTGCAACTTGGACATCACTAATTATTGGTCTTCCTGATCTTGGTAAGTCAGTTACAGACCCTGTTCTTTCAAATTTTTGTATCAAATTGCGGTACGCTTTCATTTGACAGGGTCCCGCTCTCAAACCCATTCTCGTGCGAAATCTTTGTAATCCAGCGGTGTAATTTCTGCCGGATTCATAATAGCACTGAACTAAACCAATTCTTGTTTGTAAATCCATGTTATTACAGTTGAGTCGTTTGAACTCAACGTTTACTTGAGTTTTAATTTCAAAATAAAACTTCAAATTGAATAATTTCGTTTTGACACTAGTGTCAACAATTGTTATGACAACGCTTTTGTTTCTCATAGATACGGTAAAATCCCATTCATTAAGCAACTAGATTTCGTTTATTTTATGTTACTAACTTAATTTATTAAAAAGTTGTAATGATTTAAAATATATCCCTTACTTTATGATAACCTAGTATATATAAATATATATTTTGATGAATTTTAGGTTATGAATGATGATAGATAGATCAGTGAAATATTTTTAATAAGATACACCATGTATATACCAGGCCAGTAATTAGTTATAACATGTTTCAAAGTTAGAACAGGAATTAAGATAAGCTTTAAGATAAATTTTACTTCATTTTAGAATTAGACTAGAAATTAATTACATTTATTAGAAATAGGAAGCATAAGTCTGTGCGTTTAAATGTATAATTAGTGGTGTCCACCCATTCAAATCCTCCATAGGGCAAGGGATGGCTCATCGCCCATCCATATTGATTATTAATGTCATGGTACATAAGATACACTTGGGATGGAATGTTAAAGCAACCTCATCGGGAACTTGAGTTGTTGACCGACATCGATCAGCTATTGTTTATAGATAAGGGTATACGAGGAATGGCGTGCATCGGCGAACAATAAATATTTACCAACGTATGATCCTTCCAACCACGATGTGTATCTTATGAACTATGACGTTAATAATCAATATGGATGGGCGATGACCCAGCCCTTGCCCTATGGAGGATTTGAATGGGTGGACACCAACACCGACGTGACATCAGTTCCTGATAATGCGAATGATGGCTATATCTTGGAGGTTGATTTGGAGTATCCGGAATCTATCCATGATGTACATAAAGACATCCCATTCTGTCCTGAGCACATTGATCCGAAGACTGGAAAACCGACTGTATCGAAAACTCAAAGTACCAAATTAATCGCTACACTAAATGCTAAAAGAAGATATGTGATCCATTATAAAAATCTGAAACAAGCTTTAAAAAATGCACTTAAATTAAAAGCTATTCACAGGGTGCTGAAATTTAAACAAAGCTGTTGGCTAAAATCTTACATTGATCTCAATACTGAGCTTTGGAAACGAGCAAGGAATGAATTTGAGAAGAACTTGTTCAAGTTAATGAATAATGCAGTCTTTGGGGAAACGATGGAGAATATACGCAAACATGGTAATGTGAAACTTGTGCAAAACTGGGACGGCAGATATGGAGCCGAAGTCAGGATATCCAGCCCGTTATTCAAAAATGTTACAATCTTCGATGAAAACCTTGTGGCGGTAGAACTTCTTAAATCTGAAATATATTTTAATAAACCTATATATGTTGGTATGTGCATTCACGACATATCCAAGTTGACGATCTACGATTTTTACTATGGATGTATGAACGAAACCCTTGGAGATGGGTGCCAAATTCTTTACACAGATACGGATAGTCTAATTTATAAAATAGTAGATCAGGATCCTTATGAAACTACGAAGCGGGGTTGTCGGCAACGTTTCGATACTTCCGACTATCTTTCCAACAATTTATGGAATTCCGCTAATTAATAAAAAAGTATTGGGTATGATGAAGGATGAAAATAATGGACGACTTATGACAGATTTTATTGGGTTACGATTAATGATGTATGCGACGAGGATTTTTAAGACAGCGGAGGAAGAAGAATCTGAACTCTTACGAGAAGATGAAGAATCATCTGGCATCCGAGACTTTGGTATTACAAAGAAAATTAAAGAGATTAAAAGATCAATGATAAAGAATAGAATTACTTTTGAGGATTATGTCAATTGTATAGAAGATTATAAGGAAGTATTTGTAACGCAGAATCTAATTCAATCACCCAAGCATCAAGTTCACACTATCGCTCAAGGGAAGATTGCCCTAAGCCCGCTTGATGATAAATGCCACTTACTTCCTAGTTCATATGCAACACTACTTATTGGACATTATTCAATTATGGAGCAAGAAGAAATATAATACTTATTACAAATGTGGAATATTTATTGTAAATATATAATAATTAATAAAATTTAATATATAGTTTAGTGTTATCCTATTCTTAAAAAATAAAAGTAATAGACTCCTCCAGTTAGGATGTTGGGCTGAAAAGTGACCTGAATTGATCTTATGATCTTTCTTATGGGGATTTCAATGCTTGGTCCAAAAAATTATTGGGTATGATGAAAGACGAAAATAATGGGTGACTTATGACAGATTTTATTGGATTATGATCAAAGATGTATGTGACGAGGTTATTTAAGACTGTTATGGGAATTTTAATGTATGGTAAAAATTACCAGAACGGAGCTTGAGCCTCCTTATGCAATTTAACATGAGAAAATGGCACCTTTTGCGCTCGTACATACCCAGCTTACCTACTGTAATGATTGTTCTTTGTTCCTTATTGAAAATAATGTTACTGAATTTATAACTGTAACCTCAAAAAAATGCCAAAATATAAGAAACAATCGACGTTTGCTCTTACAATCGATTTCGTATAAGAGCATGTCGTTTTTTTCAACGTGTTCCAAAATACGGCAAGCAACACTTGATTTTGTTCCATCCTTTTCCCATTCTGTTCACTTTTGTTATGCTCTCTGGATTATGCAACTTGGAAAGTAAATAATTCCTTTTTTATCCATCCATTTTATGACTACTAAGTCATTATCATCCATCCTCCAATTCGAATCTCTCTTTCTCATACTATTGTCTGTTCTAGAGTTATTAAGCAATCTCTTACGACCTTTGCACACTATTCCATATGTAAGAATGATTCATCAATGGTAGAGAAATACAGTAATTATAAAAATATACCTCATGATATTTACCTGGAATATTTTTGCATATCTCTTTTACACCTTGTGTGCCTATTTGTTTCTCTGTAATGTAAACATTTCCTGTATACGTTTGAAAATAAAAAATGTAGCAAGTCTCGAAGGCTCGGCCCGATACTTGGTAAACTCCTTTTATAGCCTTTCGATTTAGGTATTAACGTAAATGGAACATCCTCTAATTTTTTTATTCATGCATCTACTGAGAGTGTAGAAGTTACCCAGAAGCAGATTAGACACTCACCCCAACATCGTAATTATGAAGGCCGCTATTAAATATAAAAATTTGAAAAGAAGGAACGGAAAGGTCACTTTGACTTTGAGAAACTAAAAGATGAACATATCCACGAAAGCTTTGAAAAAAGATTAAATGAATTTCTGAAAGATATCGGGAAAATTTCTGATACTAAGGAAGTAGAAACAGAATAGAATAATATTAAACTCAGCTTAGACATTGTGGCCAGAGATATTCTGGGGCATACACAACAAGAAAATAAGAAACTATGGATAACAAAAGATATCTTGAAATTAATAAAAGAAAGACGAAAATAAAAAACAAACCGATCGAAGCTGGAAAAGAGATACTAAGCCATAAAATGAGAAATTATTCGCAAATGCAGAAAACTGAAGAGCAATGGGTTAATGAAAAGTGCAAGCAGATACAAACTAAGATAGAAATAGGAAATACAGATGAAGCTTACAAACTAATTAAAATGAATTTTAGGGATATAAAACCGTGTAGCAAAAATATAAGGGACGCGGGAGGAAACGTCATTATAGAAAATGTAGAGAAAATGGTTAGATGGCAAAAATGTATAGAGAATTTATATACAGGAGAGGAACCAACAGCATTAGAACAAGATTCAAATATTGAAAATGATGACTTGGGATATCCTATACTTAGAAATGAGTTTGAATTAGCATTAAAGGGTCTGAAAAATGGTAAGGCGCCGGGTACAGATAAGGTTCAAGCAGAAACTCTAAAAGCAGCTGGACAAGCAGTAACAGAACGTCTCTTCCAATTTGTAAGCTGTATGTATGGGATAGGCGAGATATCCATAGATTTCGAACGTAACTATACCAAAAAAGAAAGGCGCGGATAGATATGAAAATTTTCGAACAATAAGTTTGACAGCACACGTGTCCAAAATATTAACTCGAATTGTACAAAGACGAATGGAAAAACGAACTGAAGAAATACTAGGAGAAGATCAATTTGGGTTTAGGCGAAACAGGAGAACACGGGAGACTATTTTAGCTCTGGGAGTGATAATGCAGAAAACAACAGAAAAAGAGGAAACCGTTTATATAGGGTTTGTAGATATGGAAAAAGGGTTTGACAATGTAAAATGGTAAAAAGTGTTCGAAATACTCAAAAAGGCTGGAATGAGTTATAGGGATAGACGAATAGTACATAGCTTATACAAAGAACAAACAGCAGTAATAGAATTAGAGTAGGAGCGTAGAGAAGTAAACATAGGAAAGGGATGAGACAGGAATGTGCCCTATCCCCAATAATAATTAACTTGTACATTGAAGAGGCAATGAATACTGTCATTTGCAGGAAGACATTTGGAATTACTATGCATGGACAAAAGATTGATATGCTTAGATTTGAAGATGATATAGCGGTATTAGCATCCAGCAAGGAAGTGTTAGAAGCTGCTCTTAATGAAATGGAAACGTTTCTAACAGAGAGAAACGGTATGAATATTAACAAAAATAAAACTAAAGTATTAGTTTGCAAAGGAAGGGAAAAAAAACAAAAACAAGAAACCAAATATGTAACAGGACCTTACAGCAGGTTAAGGATTTTTGCTACCTAGGGAGTTAAATAACGCAAGATGGTAAAAGCGCAAAAGATATAAAACAAAGATTAGCACAAGGTCGTGCTACATTTAATAAGAAAAAGCAACTACTATGTTCAAAGGCAACCAACATAGAAACAAGGAAAATTTGCTTAAAACATATGTGTGAAGCACAGTACTGTTCGGCTGTAAAACCTGGACAGTAGGAAAAGTGGACAAGAAAAAGATAGAAGCCTTTAAAATGTGGTGCTACAGACGTATGATCCAGATATCAAGGATAGACAAAATTAAGAACGAAGAGGTACTAAAAATGGCAGGAGAAGAAAGAAATATGTGAAAAACGGTAAAAAATAGGAGAGATAGGATGATAGGCCACATACTACAGCATGAGGGAATAGTGCGGAACACATTAGAAGCAGAGATAGGAAAAAAGAGAAGTAGTGGTAGACCCAGGTTAGACTACTGTACACAGATAGTGAAAGATGTAGGCTGGAGGAATTTCAGGGAAATGTGTAGGCTAGCTCGGAATAGAAATCAATGGAGGTACGCATCCAAACAGTCACAAGATGGATATACTAATGACGACAAAAGTACTGTACTAAACATGATGAATATTATAAGCAACTACAAGTATTGGTTGGGCAATATTCTCGAATAGTGTTAATTGTGTGAAAGGATTTACTGGAAAACTATTAATTCGGCAAATGTCTAAAGTGTTGGGGGATCTTGGCAGCTACAGTCTGCTTAACCCCCTTCACCGAATGTCGTTGAAATAGGGCATAAAATTAGAAAACAATAGAAGGGGAACCGAGCTGTATATAGGCTGTGTGAGAATGCTGGGAACTGTGTAGGCTAGCTCAGAATATAAATATTTGCAGGGACGTGTCCAACCAGTTTTGAGACGGAAAACGTAATGAAGAAAAAATAAGCGCAGATAAATCTGATGATTATTATAAACAACTACAGGAGTTGGTTGTGAAATATTTGCAATTAATGTTGACTGTACGAAAAAATATATTGGAAAAAACGTTAAATTGGCAAATGTTCAAGTGCTGGGGGGAACTTGGCAACTACAGGCTGCTTACCCCCTTCACAACCCTATATGTGATTTTCCAACGTTCCACCCTAAGGCACTACATTAGTCAGGAAGCGAGTTTTTTTACCTGAAAAATATTGAATTTTGCCGAACCCTTGTTGTTTCAAGCAAGGTAGGGATTTTTAACGTGCGCGACCTCCATTTTGCCTCTCATCCGAACGCGGGCGTATTTTTGTGAAAAATGCTCGCCTAACATTTTTCAAGCGGACCGTGTGGGGATTCGAACCCGGGATCTTGGGCGTAGTAGTCATGCGCATACCAACTACGCTACAGATCCCCCCTCACAACCACTGAATGTCGAGGACATAGGGTATATAATTGCAAAACAATAAAAGGGGACCGAACTGCATCTAACAAGAAAGAACAGCACCTATGATGAAAGACAACAAACATAGAAACAAGAATAAAATGGTTGAAAGCATATGTGTGGAGCAGAGCACAGTATGCTTATGAAGTACGGGCAGTAAGAAAAGCATACAGAAAAACGGTAGCAGCTTTTTGGAATGTTGTGCTTCAGATGTATGAAGATGATAGCAGGGACAGACAAAGTTGATAACAAATAGGTTATAGAGATAGTAGGTGAACAAGGATATCTGTGGAAAAAAAATAGGAGAAATTGAAGGGCATAATACGTTCTAAGACATTTTTGGGGAATAGTATGAGATATATTACAAGCAAAAATAGGAAAAAAGGAGGTACATGTAGACCTAGATCACATAGTGATAGATGCAGACTGTGCAAATTTCAGGGAAATGTAAAGGTTAGTTCAGAAATAATGACGGTACGCGTCTAGCCAGTTCCAGGGCTGAAGACCTAATGATGATGACACCATATACTGGATGAAAAACTGGATTGAATATAGTGAAAGAATGAGTGTAGTGTAAGACTTGTAAATAAGAATAAATACAGAATTGTTTAATTTTTATGCCCAAGTTCAATTAATGTTTTGGGATAAATTAAAAAAAGCCACCGGTAATATTTCGCTCATATTTAGGTTTGTGTAGTAATAAGAAATAATGTGATAAAAATTCTTACGGTTAATTAGAATTTACAAACTATGTTTAGCTGGGTTATTTTACCCTCAAAGTTCTCTAATACACGTAAAATGTACTGAGTATGTATTTTGTTCTTCATGGTGCACATTCACAATTCACAAACTCTCATGCACAATTGTGATGGAACAAAATTGGACAAACTGCATGCAAAACGTAAATAAATAAAAGCAAAACAAACTTTGGATTACTTAAAAATGCAAGACATACATTTTTATTCTACTAGAGGAATGTTTACTGTGTCCGATCCTGTACAAATTCAAATATATAATAGCATTGTAAATATATTGAAAATTTGTATTTTATTTTATATCTAACGGGTGTTTCAAATTGCGCGTTTTTTTAAGAATAAGTAAAATATAGATGGCGCACTGAATTCGTCTGGGTATTTTGACATTTAAGAAGTGTGATGTATGACATTTATAAAAATGGCTTCGTACACGATACAACAACGCGTTCAAATTGTTGAATTATTTTATGAAAATCAGCGTTCTGTGAAAAGTGTTTTTAGAAAACAACGTGAATTTAATGGTTTATATAATCGTCCAGCTGAAAGCACTATTGGTCAAATTATTAAAAAATTTCAAGAGACCGGTTCGTGGAAGATCAAAAAAGTAGAAAATACAGTCGTAGCGGTCGTTCACAAAAAAATATTGATTTGGTTAGTGATAGTGTTGCTGAAGATTCTATAATGTCCACTAGATGACGTTCACAACAAGTTGGAGTTATTGGATCAACAATATGGCGTATTTTGCACAAGGATTTAGCTCTGAAGGCATATAAGGTTCAAATAACATAGGCACTAAAACCATTAGATCATTTAAAACGTCGTTCATTTGTCAATTTCATCAATGAACAACAGGTTGATTTTTTTCAAAAAATCATGTTTTCCGATGAGGCACATTTTGAACTTGGTGGCTATGTTAATAAACAAAATTGTCGTATCTGGGGTGAGGAAAATCCGCGAATTATTCATGAGAAACCTATGCATTCTAAACGAGTTACTGTTTGGTGTGCATTATGGTCAGGTGGTGTAATTGGGCCTTACTTCTTTAAAAATGCTGCTGGTTAAGCCGTAACTGTCAAGGTGATCGATATCGTCTGATGATAAACCGAATTTTTTGGCCTGAATTAATGAATATTAATCTAGAGGATATTTGGTTTCAACAGGATGGCGCTACATCTCACTCTGCACAAGAAACAATTGCTTTATTGAGAGAAAAATTTCCTGGACGTGTAATCTCAAGAAACGGTGATGTTAATTGGCCACCAAGATCATGTGATTTGACTCCATTAGACTATTTCCTTTGGGGTTATGTAAAAAGTCAGGTTTATAAAAACAATCCACAATCGATTCCTGCTTTGAAAGATGAAATTATTGGTGTCATTGGTGAGATAGAGCCTCAATTATGTCAAAATGTCATTGAAAATTTTAACAAAAGAGTGGACGTTTGTGGAGCTGCAAGAGGGGGCCATTTGGCAGATATTATTTTCCGCATATAAATGTCATTAGTGATACTTCAATTATTAATAAAAAGTTTTTGAAAAAGAATGCAATTTATGTGTCATTTATTGTTAAAAAAACCGCGCAATTTGAAACACCCTATATTTTTAATTGTAAAAAATTCACTTAAATAAAACATGATTGGCCGTTACGGCCACTTTGTTCATTATTTCGTCGTTAGAAAATGATAAAGGAAACGAAGAAACCACATTTGCAGCTTTTCACAAACTGTAATCAAAACCCACTCGACACTTTACCTAATCATTTTTTATTAGAGATACGTCCAAACCATTAGTCTGTTTTTTTTCCATTTATTGGCCAACTAATTAATGTAGCAGCTTTGTCAATTGCATATTAGAAATTGTAAAATAACTACGCGATGTAAATGTAAGAATGTTAAATCTTATAATTTCTTGTTTCTTAATAATTTTTTTTACATTAGATATAGGAATTTCAAAGGTTTTCACTGGTTATAAATGTTAGAAAATATGTATATTTATATATATATATATATATATATATATATATATATATATATATATATATATATATATATAGGCTCATAGCAGGATCGTTCATTCGAAGTTGAGCTAAGACGAGATTAAGACGTGTGTCCTAGGGAAAGACGACCCTAGAACATATCTTAAAGACGAATGCTAGATTGAGCCGCGATCTATTTACGTGTTTATTAGCTACCTGTATTTATTAATCAAGTGTTTTCAATTCCTCATGTTATGGTTAATTTCGATGTAGTAAAATTACATAGTTCTAAACATTAATTGTTGTTATAAGTTTATGTAAACTGTATTATACCTGTTTATTTTATTAAATGCTTTATATGATTACGCGAGTGAATTATCTCAAGAAAGAATAAAAGTAATAAACCTCTAGACAACGTAAAAACAGTCTACATATATATATATATATATATATATATATATATATATATATATATATATATTGCTGTGAAACCTACAAAAAGCCTCACCAGAGTAAAAAAAGATATTCGTGCCTCTCGAATTTGGCACCAAGATTTGCTGTGATTCTCGCCCTGTTGAATCTCTTCTGATAATCGCCTCTTTACTCTTTCCGCCTCGGCTGCTCACCTAGTTAAAACTTTCATCCACATTCATAAAAAAAAACACATTCCTACCACAAACATCAACGTTAACTCTATTTACATCAATATTCATAATACATTAAAATTTCAAAATTAAATTGTAGCATAAATTTCAGTATCATAAAATTTCTAGATTAAATTTGTCATCATTTTAATTTGCATCCAGAATTAAAGTCCTTGTAGGATGCCTACTAATTAATTTAACAATATTTGCAGACCTGAGTCTGAGTACAAAGGGAGCATCTCCCACCCCTTTACGTTAATTAAACAGGTTAGTCTAATTGAGCTCAAAGACAGACCCAAATTTTCATCACAATCAAGAACATAAACTGCTAAATACTCCTTTCTACTTAAACAAGAAAATTTCACCTTAAAATTAAAAATTTGTTGTTTGTACAAATTCACTACTGTCCATTTTTTAGCAAACAAATTATAAAGTTATTCAACCCACACCAAAACATCAAAAATCGAACAACAAAGCATCAGTTACCTGAAGGTAAATGCACTCGTGGCTCCAATGTACATCGTCCTTTGTTAATCACACCATTCCAACTGGGTTATGTTTACGGCTTCAGATTTTGAACGCTTTTAAAATTTTCTACACCACCATTCATCTAAAGTTGTTTCAGGGCTTCTCAGGAACTCATCTAAGTATATCTAAATCTTGTTTTGTGGATCCAATCACGATTACGAATAACATTTGATTATTAACACCCCCGAAAAATAGTCAAGAAATTCCTAATTCTTTCACGCTATACCCCAAAACTGCCTACATTTGTTTATTCATTTATCGTTACTAATTTGGATAATTGGTACAGTAATACTCGCAAATATAACTAGACTTTATTACCTTGTATCTTCTTTTCTAAGTGCACTAATGCATAATAACTTGTATCGTAGCACGTATTCTGCTTGAAGTATGGTATCACATCAAAAAATTAAAGAGCAAACTGTTTTAAAGTATTCAATAATCAAAAAATATAAGAGCAAACTGTTTAAAGTATTGAATTAAAATCGAAAATCTAAGAGAGAGAAACTCCTATAAACACGGGTTTATATAATCGCTCGCCCGCACGTCGGTTTTGTCCCGCGACGGCCAGTTTTCAGAATTTCGCATTCTCTGTTCCCTTCTCGACAGTCCGGCACGCGATTCTACTAAATTTTTGCACTCGTGCCAGTTAAATCTAAGAAATTTTCCCACGGCTCGCAAACACGTCCGAGAACAACTAATTAATTTTGTATAGAAATTGTTGTGTTTTCACCTCTCATATCTGCAACTTATTTCACCCAATCGCAAACCCAGTGACGTTGCTCAAATCACGCCTTTTATTATCAGTGTCTCTGCCTTGCGCATTGTATCCGTCTTTTTCTAACCTGGCCTTAGTGGTGCAAATCGATTTTCTTTACTATCGGTTATTTCAGTCCACGTGGATTCATATGTTAATATAAGCTACGGTTTATCCGACCGTTTGCAATATACGCAGAATTTTCATGTTTATCAGCTCAAATTTATTAGAATTTGACATTTAAAAATACGCAGGTGTTCAATCGTAACATTTTAAATAACACTTCTACGATTTGAATATTCCACGTATTCTAACTTTCTAGATATATTTGTATGCTAGCAACGCGTCTCATATTTGGTATTATTGGGTTTTTAAAAGCTTTTATGCCTATTATACCTTAATAATCGTTCAATTAACTCCAATTAAAATAATAATGAATGGCATTGACTTCTACCCTTTAATTTTTAGTGAATCCTAATTAAATATTAATTATTATTTGTACATTTTGTTTAATACTCGTTACTTAAAACTTGAATTAATTAATATAAATTTTGCACGTAATTTCTATTTGTTTCTTTACTTGGAATAATTAAATTACATACAAGTTGAGCATTTTAATTCTGCTTCTTTTTATAGAAAGCGTCTAGTGAATAATTTAAATCCCTTATTTTTAATGAAACGAATAAATTTGTATGCTCCACGTTTTAATAACGCGTATTATCTAATAAAATTCTATACAAACCCTACCTTCTAATTGAATGATTTCAATCTTCACAGTAGGCCTTTAATTACGCGTACTTTTTCCCAAAGCTTCCTTATACACGGTGATTAAAATTATTTGATGTCGTTAATTAATTTTCTACCCTGGTATAAATATGAGTAATATATATATATATATATATATATATATATATATATATCTGTGAGGTTTATAATTAGACTAATAAGTTCCACAGCACTGCCGTCTATATGTGCTCCCTGGTAATTCATAAACCAAATAGGCGGAGTAGTAAACTTCATATCCTTGTCTAATGAATATCTGCATCTCCACATTTCGTCCCGCCCTACGATATCTCACCCCAACCCGCGCTTTTACAGTAGATGGTAGGTAACCTGCTGTGATGAACTCTTAATCTCTTATGCGAATTGAAGTGTATTTTTCTAAGAAACAATCGCCAACATCATTAAAACCGTCTCTGTCGGGAATCCGAAATATTGAAATTAGTATTCTTGTTAATCTTCTTTGGGAATTAAACCACTCATAGTTTCTAAAATCATCTTTATTTACGTTTCGATCCATGACTTAGGATCGTTGTCAAAATAATTGATTTTATAATAATTTTGACAACGATACTAGGTCATGGATCCAAACGTAAATAAAGATGATTTTTAAAACTATGAGTGGTTTAATTCCCAAAGAAGATTAAGAAAAATATTAAACAAACCACAACAAACATACAAGGAGTATTTATTTATTGAAATTAGTAGTCGTACCCGAAACGGTTAATCTACGAAGCTGCCTGCACATTCAGTACCAGACGCTGAAAGCGGTCTTGAAAAATGATTGATCAAACAAACACGTTGTCAACTGAACCAACTACACTAACCTATTAATTAGCTAATGTAGAATCAAAGGCGAAACCACAGCCAATTCATTATTAAACATATAATACACAGAAGTGTAGCTTTCAAGTGATCAATTTTAGATATTAAATGTGCGTATCTTTAATTTAGGCAGAATTCCAAAATCGGGAACGCATAGTATATTTAATGCTAAAATAGCTAATAATGTTATAACAAAAGTTATGCTGATGACGTTATTGCACTTGAATTGCTTAAAAGAGCTTTAGTTTCATTGACTTGACCGCATAACATGACGAATAGACGTACCGAACAATGACTTACAAGCTTCGTTTATTGTTTTTAGTCAACTACATAGTTCTCGCAACGTTAAACATGGTCAGAAAAAATTCCAATGGCGTTTTCAAATTATTTCATTAAAATTTTGTCCGTCGCATATTGCTTATTCTATACCAAATGCCTTAGCAAAAATACATTAAGTTTTGCATAGTCGTATGGAATTACTACGTTACTATTTTCTGAAGAATATAGTGTCTGTATAAAGCTTCATATGTAGACGAGTATAGCAATAAAATTCTCTGTATTCAACTTTAATGAACATTCTTTAATTATAATACTTACAATCTTTTTCGATTCAACATACCCCACTGTTGACAAGTGTTAGCTATATTGTAATAAAAAGGTGGAGGGCTTTTGATTTTAAGCATCTTCTCCCTAGAACATGAACAAGCATTTCAACGACACAAGATATAATTATGTCACCACTTACACTGCTCTCGGACTCATTGTTATTACAGACATTCCAGCAGGTGCACCAATTGCTTTTTGGCTTCCCGATACTGCGACATCTACTTCCCAACGGTCAGCGTAGAACGGAACACCGCCAAGTGAAACAACTGCATCCACAACCAGTAAACAACCATACCTAAAATTGTTTGTTATGTAAAAATATGCACAATTCAGATCCCATTTATTAAGTTTTATAGAAATCGTTGTCGGTTATAGTATACATCTTGGCATGCGTTGTGAAACACTAAATAAACACCAATAAGGCCATATTGATTTTTTAGTTAAACTCTTACTGTACATATTTTGTATACTATTTTTTTTTATTGAACACTATAGGATCACCAACTGAAACGGTCATATGGCTATCGTTTAATATGCGAAATCAAAACATGTATCTAAAGCCAAGACAAAAACAACTTAACATAAAATTGTTAACGTACTGGTAATTGAACCCGTGCGTACTTTAAAGTAGTATTAGTACCAACCCATTGTTAAATTTATTATTCTTCATTTAATTAAGCATATAACAATACACTAGTTATCATCATCATCATTTTGTTTTCGACCTCACTTAAGGTCGGTTTGACGCAGCTCTAACTTTTTTTCTCTTCTGTGCTAATCTAAGAAGTTCTACATACCCTTCACAACCTAAATTTCTAATAATTTTACTAATATAGCTTGGTCTAGGTCTTCCTATACCCTTCTATCTTTTTCCTATCTACCTGGCTCTACATAGATATTACCAACCTGATGGTTGTTAAAGAACTCCAACATGTGTACATGATTCCCATTTATAAGGAAATGAAATATTACCTAGTTATCCCCTCCAAAAAAGGAAAAGTTTTAAATTATATGTTACGGTGAGGCTTAAGCAACGAATCGCTGTCAACATGCCAAACCGCTAACTAATTGTGAGTTATGTCATCGAGACGTTTATTAAGTTATATGTTATTGTAAGGCTTAAGCAGGATCACCTGTCTATAAATATAAGCTGCTTTCACCGTTAACGGCACACATGCAATACTTATACATTGCAGTTACAATTGAAGTGCCCAGAAGTATTTTGAGAAGTAACAATACAACGTCTAGCTTTTCTAGTTTAATAGCAGCTATGCATAACTAGCATTTTTTTATATTTACTTGAATTCGCCTTTAATGTATGCACCCACATCTCTTGACTATTAATCAAGAATGTAGCACATGTAGCCTAGCCCGAAAATCGCTTTGTTATTGCCTTATTAACAATGTACTTAATATAAAGAAAATTATACTGTTACGATATTCCGTGCGGACACAAAGAAAAAGTAAAACAAGCAAAGAAATCAGCTCGCACCGAGTACCGCAACAAGGAAAGAAAAAGAATTCACATAAGTAATACCGTGCTAGCTAAAACGTCGTAGAGTGGTGTGGATCAAGAAGAAACAAGCAAGAAACCTCATTAAAGGAATTTTATTTACAAGCTTATAAATAAAAAAACATTATAAACAATATTTTTTACAAAATATCCCGAAGTGGATCGAAAAATTTAAAGTCAGTCAGGAAAGAGATAGGAATGTAGAGCACGGGAACGAAGAAATAAAACTAAAATAAAAAGAAGCCATTAAGAAAAAAGCACAAAATTCAAAAGAAAAAACAACCAAAACTATGTGTGTATGTAAATACGAGGTGTGTGTGTGCGCGCGCGCGTGTTTGTGTGTGGAATGCGCGAATATGTGTGTGTATGTGTGCGCGTGCGTGTGAACGAAGAGTGTGTTGAGACAGTGTTTTAACCGCTTTAGTCATCTCTTACGACAGGCAGGTCGCAATGTAGGACTTCTTCTGCTAAAACAGAATATGTTGCAATTGCCGTAACTGCAAAAGAAGGTGCCTGGTTGTCAAATCTATTTGTTGATTTTGGTTTCTTAAAAACCAAATTTATTTTATTTGAAGACAATCAGTCGTGTATAAAACTGATCAAATGTTCGATCATAAAAGATTAAAACATGTTGATGTCAAATTCAACTTTATTAAAGACCGTTCCGAATGGACCTGCACCTAGAAGAAGTTCTAAATTACTGGTACGGGTGGAATAGCTTCCGCATTCCAGTGATCTGTAATGTATTTACGTGTTTGTTAAATTAATTTCCCTAGTTTTATGCCCGCGTCATCGTATCGTAAATCTTGGTGTAAGAGAAATAATGGCATACAACGCACGACCACTTTTTACGTGTTCGTTCGCTATCGGTGTATATCATATTGTTTTACGACCTAACTAGACAGCAATTATACTCCCAGCGGTGAGGTACGAGAGCCACTACAACCGTTGGTAACAATGATAAATAATTGCGAAATATTGTGCAATAAACGGTTACGTCATACCTTTGCTCAAATTATTATCACATACAAAAAAGGTTTATATTAATTATAAGGAAAAACAAAAGGTACTCACGTAAACTGTAGGACTTCTCACAGCATTACGCTATTATGGCGGCAGCTGGGCTTCGCTGAACATTTCGGGCGTGGGTGATTTGTTAGGCCCCCTTGTCAAATCCAAATTCAAATTTCGTCTTCTTCTTTATGTAGAGGTACGATGAAGGAATACAGGTAGAAGTACGGTAATTAGGTATAAGCAGGAAACCTACATAACCTGAAAAAAGACAAGATACGGCACAAAGATAACTACACTTGTCGACGTCTCGATTACTAGTCCTGACGTGTCGGAAATTCACCCACTTTCTCCACACTCCGCGTCTGCACAATCCCCTTGCGCAAACGCAATTATTTCAAGCGACGGAATACACGCACGTTTTTTTAAATCATTGGCGCGAAATCACTTTCAAATTAGGAACTTATCAAAATGTTTACAGGTCGAATTTCGGCATGTAACACAGCAACGGACATGTCAAGATAAAGAGTGCTCCTGCGCTGTACCTTCTTTACTAAATCATTTAATTAATTATAAATTGATAATAAGTAGTCTCAACACTAGTTAAAACAAACGTATTTAGAACTGCGCTTTCTACAGTTGAAGATGATTATTCAAAAACCGTTCTGACCTTCGCCTATAAAAACATTGTTATTATTATTATTATTCTTTTTTCTTGTCATATAGTTTTATCTAGTTCTGGTAGTTAAGCAGGCGGACTGTTGTCAAACGTACTTTCTCTTTATCTGTAGGTTATATTATGCATTTAAAAATATTCTAGTGATTGTATATGTGTCGAATATGACTGCTTTTGTAGATGTGTGAATATGTTTGGATGTAGTTGTAGTATTCGGATGTACTGGTGTAAGTTGTTTGGTATGCCTACTGTACGTGATAATATGATTGGTATTATTTCTATTTAATCTTGGTGCCACATGTTCTTGATTTCTTCAGGTAGTTATATGTATTTTTCTAATTCTTCTCCTATCTTTTTCTATATATTGAGTGTGTTGGGATAAATATTCCTATTAGTTGTGTGATTTTATTTTGTTTGGAATGAGTGTAATGTCTGGTTTGTTTTGTGGTGTTGTTTTGTGTTGTATGACTAGTTGTTGATGTTTTACTGTTGACATGTCGTTTGATGTATTCTATGTCTGCTGGTACTGGGTATGCGCTTGCGATGTCTTCTATTGCTACTATTTGTAGTTTACATAGTCTACATTTGTCTGGTATTATGTAGTGGTCTTTGATGATGTATTTACTGCAATAGTGTGTTGATTGTCTAGCCGTGTATCGTTAACATATATCCTTATATTTCACTGAATATGTTACTTTTCTTAATCCATGTGTTTAATGCTTCTTGGTTGTTATGTTTTTGTGTAAGGTAGTGGGGATGTCCCCGTGTAGTGCTTTTTTCTTTCAGTTTTCTTGCTTTGTGTGATGTCCCCGTGTAGTGCTTTTTTCTTTCGGTTTCCTTGCTTTGTGTGATGTTGTATCGATGTTGTATTGTATTTGTATTGTGATGTTTAGTGTGCTCAATAGTGGATTTAGTGCTAGGCAGAACCAGAAAGCACCTAGGGAATTCCTGTGATATATGCCTCTTTTGATCTCTATTGGTTTCGCTTTTACGTTACCTGTGTTTGTTTTTATGATCAGTGTTCGTTTTTCATTGTTGTATCTAGGAATTTTATTAGTATGGTGTTTGTTTTGTATATTTGTAGTATCTGTATTAGTCACGTTTGAGGTATGCCTTCTAGTAGTCTATGTATGCGTAGTGTAATGCTCTCTTTTTAGGTTTAGCTTGGTGTGTTATTTCTGTGTCTATTATCAATTACTTTTTGCATCCTCGTGTTTCTTTGTTGTATCCTTTTTGTTCTTTGTGTATTATATTGTTTTGTATTGCATGTGCAACTAGCTTTTGTGTTATTATGAATGTTAGTATTTTGTGTATTGGTTGGCATGTTAATTGGGGTATATTGATGCGTTTTTTGTATCTTTTTCATCCTTTGGCTCGAGATATGTTATTTCTTCTGTTAATGTGTGTGGTGTTGTGTGTGGTGGTGTGATATATTTGTAGAATAATTTTGCTGTTGTAAATTTTTTTCGCCAGATTTTTGTTTTTTATCGTTGCCAAGTGCTTTCCAGATATGCGATTTGTTAATGGTTTGATTAATTTCTTCATATGCGATGATTATTTCTTGCATTTCTTTTATTGTGTTGTATTTGTTTGTTTCTGTTTGGATCCATTGTGCATGCCGGTTATGTTGTGTTGGGTTCGACCGTAGATTGTTCCAATAGTGTTCGGTGTTTGTTATGTTTGGTGTGTTGTTTATTGTGATTTCGGTCTTGCCTATAGTTCTTTAGAATTTCCTTTGGTTTTGGATGAATGTTTTGTCTTGCTCTTGTCTGTTATTACTTTTCTTGTATCTTATGAGTTTTTTGGGCAGTGCTTGTAGTTTTTGTTTTTTTTTCTTCTAGTTGTGTTCTATTGCTTTTTCTTTTGATATTTCTTCTATTACTTTTGGTTTTTTTCTGAATTTTTTTTGTGTATTTTGTTAGTTGTACTATGTCTTTTCTCAGGTTTAGTGTTTTTGTTTGTATTCTGTGTTGCCATGACGGTTTTGTTCGTTTCTGTTGTTGGTAGTCTGTTGATTGTTTTTGTTTTGTACGGATTCTTGTTGCGGTGAGTGCTTTTGTGTAGATTGCTTTTTGTAGTTCTTCCATAGTTGCGTCGTTTTGTATTCCTATGATTGCGTTAATGTGTGCAATTGTCTTTATCTTTGTGTTATATGGTATTTTGTGTACGAACGGTTTAATGTCATTGTTGGTGTCTTTGAATTCTATGTATGTTATTTCAAATTTTTCTTCTATTTCTGTGATATTTTTGTTTGTATCTTGTGTTATTTTGTATGGCAGGTGTGTGTTTATTTGTTTTTCTCTCTGGTTATCATGTGTTTCGTACCTTGTTGTGCTTCGTTTGCTTTGTCAGTTTGCTTTTTGGTGTACGCTTCTGTTCGGTTGTTGTTTTCTTGTTTTTGTTGTACTTGTATCGTTCTTTACTGTGATTTGGTTATGGTTTTGGTATTTTGTTATTTCTGTTTATTACTTGTACTTGGTTTGAGTTTTTATTTTTTGATGAATTGTAGTTCTGGGTATTTGTTTTATAATGCCTTGTGTAGTAGAGATCTATAATTTGTAAAGTTTGCTTCGCAGTTATTTGTTTGGTAGTAACATAGAATGAAATGTCAGTTGATTTCGTCTGACCATCTCGTTTGCTGTCTTGATATATCTCCTAGTGTGGTTGCAGGCAATAAATCCCGCAAAACATCTTTACTCGAGTTTTCAATTATTTCTGCGGCCGTTGTGTTTTTTTAATCAGCTGTGGTTCCCGACATATCTGACCTTGGTGTCGTGTGGCCCCTGTTTTTTTTTTTATTTAATATCATCGTGTTCGAACGAATACCGCGGTAGTGATAGTTTGCCTTAGCAAAGCCGCATTGCTCAGGTTTTTACGCTTTATTTTATAAAGCGAGTTAAGGTTCGGGCCTTGGGAGCTGCGTTTTTAAAAAACACTTCCAAACTTCTTAACAATTTTATTTGGTTGATACAGAATTTAATGTGGAATTTTACAAACTTGATTTAAAATTACTTTAAGTCGAAAAAGAATTAATTGTACTATTTTGAGTAGCCTAAGCAACTGCAATGTTAAATCTAAATTATTTGACTGACTGCTGGGTTTTGGGGCTCCCGAGCTATTTATAATGTCTCTACCCCTCACAATGTTGTGGGAACTTGCAGAGCTCATGTCTGTTTATTCTTAATTCTACACATTGATACATTGTTACAATCTTAATTTCTAGGTAATTGCGATATCTTAACCGTCTGTGACCTGCCACCTGCAGTATCACTATCGTCTGGAATACATTGTATTGTATCCGTTCTCATGAACTGTTAATAAACTTTATTAATTGTTCTTGTATTACATTGGTGCACTTCACTTAGTAATTTCTTAATAATTTTTAATAATTTCCTATAAGAATCTATTTTATAATACATACATAGTTTGGGGGATATATAGCTAGCGTTAATATATTATCTTTTGAGCAACATGTCAATATCATCACGTGTAAAGCGCTTCAAAATCTAGGTTTTATGTTTCGTATCACAGTTAGTTTCAAAAATTATTCATCCTTTAAAACTTTATATTATACTTTAGTAAGAAGTCATCTTGAGAACGCCTCTGAAGTTTGGAATCCGTTTTATAAAAGGTACGTTTATTGTATTGAAAAGATACAGAAAAAATTTATTAATCGGCTTAATTTTAAATTCAATAGATCACACTATTCAATCTTACTTACTTAATCTAGAGCAATATGGTTTGCATAGTCTTGTTCACAGACGGATTTTGTATGATGTATAACTTCTTTATAAATTATTTAATAACTTAGTATCATCTATGGATTGCATATCATATGTAAACTTAAATATTAAAAACTATACAACACGCACTGAAGCACTGTTTAGGATTGAAACCACCAATACACTTCTCACATGAATTCGCCTTTTAATAGGGCATTAAAATCATATAATGTCTTAGCTGCAGAAGTTGATCTTTTTTCTTCTTCACCAAAAAATTTTTAACCCTCCGTATTACTACTGCAATATAGTTTAGATATTTAAGAAAAATATAAATTACAATAAATTACTATTAATCAAACTTTAGTTTCTATCTACCCTTGAGTCACGTTTGTTTAGATTTAGTTTTGTAGATATAATATTTCTTTTTCTTTTTTTCTATGTATAGTGCTATTGTGGCGTCCTGTAATTGGAACTGCTTATCAGTTCTGTTGGTCACCCTGTTTATGTAAATAAATAAATTAGGTTTAGGGTTTTAAAACTTAACATCGAGAAATTTTCAACAGATAAATATCGTAATGCTTTGTGGAAACCACATAAAGTTCCGGACAATCACTTATCTTTTGTGGAATGAGAGTATTCTAAGTTGGCAATTCTTACGGTTTGAACGGCATTGTTCCTACCTACGTGCATCATAGCACTTTACCCTCGTCTAGAGGGAAGAAATTTTTACGAGGGAGAAAAAGTTATCATAACTTGGGACTTGTTTACCTACTTCCGTCGAGTACCGACGTGTGAGAGTTCTTCGACTTTATCATTCACTGGTTCCTTCCTTTCCTCATATCGTATTGACACGCCGTTCACGAGAGCAACAGCGAAGCAACACCAGCAGCTACAGGGAGCCAATAAAAAATCCCACCTGAGGACTTAGGACGTTGCGTCAGCAGGAGCGAAAATTATCGGGGTAAGTATTATTTATGTATAGTATTTGCTTTGATATTTAACTCTGAATGTGTGGTGTGAGGGTAACAAGATAAAGCTAATTATTGTAAAGTGACGTCTAGTGCTCTACGCGCATTCACTTATGACATCGTTCTGATCTCTAGTGCTATGATGTCTTCGCCTCGGATTGCTTTACAGTTGAGTTTTAGGTGGGGGGGGGGGTGATAAAGAGGCTGAAAGGAATGGATTTGTTCGATAGACTAAGTGAGTTACGCTTCCGGCCTTGGGAGCGGTGTTTTTAAAAACTCCATCCAATTCTTCGTAACAATATCTATTTGTTCTTCAAACAGATATTAAAAATGGAATTTTGACAATCTTGATTTAATAATATAAGTCGAAAAATAATTACTAATTGAACTATTATTAGGGTGAGTAGCCTAAGCAAACTGCAATGTTAAAGCTGAAATACTTTGACTGACTGACTGGTCTTGGGGCTCCCGGGGTGTTTAGGTTATCCCTGCCCCTCAAAATTCTGTAGAAACTTGTAGAGCTCATGTCTGCTTATTCTTAATACTATTCATTAATACATTGAAACAATCTTACTTTCTATGTAATAGCGGTATCTTAACCGTCTGTGACCTGCCGCCTGCAGTATCACTATCGTCTGGAATACATTGTATTGCATCCGTTCTCATGAACTGTTAATAACCTTTTTATATCAATCCCTGTGTTACATTGTTGCACTCGACTTAATAATTTCTTAATGATTTCTAATAATTTCCTATTAGATTCTATTTTATAATACATATATAAATGGGGGGATACATAACTGGTGTTGATTGATAAGAGTGGGACAGCGGACAGCTGAGCTTAAATACCTCAGGCTTGCCATGCCCGTACTTGTTTGGGAGATAACAGGTTCATGAGGAATTATTGTTATTATTCTTATTGTTATAATAGCAATAATAATAATAATAATAATAATTATTATTATTATTATAATTATAAATAATAATAACAATAATAATCATTATTATTATTATAATTATAAATAATAATAATAATAATTATTATTATTATTATTATTTATAATTATTATTGTTTTTATTGTAGAAAATGAATACATTGTTGTTGAATACAATTACAAAAACGTAAGCAAAAGGGATAGATTCTACTAATGACGAAATTCAATTTATCAGCTTGAATGCTGTAACCTACTCATCTACTTAACCCTATCCTAGCCTAACGTAGATGCACAAATATGATGTAATATGAGAGCGTAGGATAATGGACCACTAGATTCATTTAGATAAACACACAAAAACACACACACACACACACAAACTAACAAAAATTGCGTTAACTCATATTCAGTGACCTAACTCAGATATACGACTACTTAATTGCAAATCACATATAGCAATTTTAAAGTAACTGCTGGAATAACTTTTAAATTCGGACGGTAACTGATTGTATAGTTTCGAGATACGATAGGAAAACGAGCGTTTAAAGAAGGTTGTAGTATGACGAGGAGAAGTAATTAAATACTCCCTGTATGTTTGTTGTGGTTTGTTTAGCATTTTTCTTAATCTTCTTTGGGAATTAAACCACTCATATTTTTTTAAATGATCTTTATTTACGTTTCGATCCATGACCTAGGATCGTTGTCAAAATAATAAAAACTTCAAGTTTGACGTTTATGACATAAATTGAAGGTTACTTTGATTTATTGATGTTTGAAATATTTGGTTTGAGTACACTAAGCAAAATTTTTTAAAGTTTAAAAGAATGATTGCCTTCAATTTGTGTTGCGACCTGGGATCGACTTTCCTATGGTAGCCAATACGCTTAACGTGAAATCAGCTGATTAATTTTTATTGGTGAATTTTATATAAATTCAATAACTTGAGAATTGGAAAACATTTTTTAACATGTTTCTATTTATACAATTGAGAGATTTCTAATTTTATGTCTTATTTTACCGAGATTCAGTGAAGGGGGTTAAGCAACCTGTGACTACCAAGATCCCCCAACATTTATAATTTGCCGAAATAATGGTTTTCTAGTTAATATGCTTATTGTTATGTAATTAGTTATTGTATGTATAAATAGAAATCATGTATGTAGGCTGTATTTCATGTTAATATCGCAAGGAAAACCCAGGAAAAACTTGCAATGCTACCTAGATATTGTGGGCATTTGATCTTCATTTGTTATTTCTTTTGTTATTTCTTTTAGTAATGGAATCCATTGTTTACTGAAAGTCACGGATTCGTGATTATTATTATTATTATTATTATTATTATTATTATTATTATACATACAATAACTAATTACATAACAATAAGCATATTAACTAGAAAACCATTATTTCGGCAAATTATAAATGTTGGGGGATCTTGGTAGCCACAGGTTGCTTAACCCCCTTCACTGAATTTCGGTAAAATAAGACATAAAATTAGAAACCTCTCAATTGTCTAAATAGAAACATGTTAAAAAATGTTTTCCAATTCCAAAATTATTGAATTTATATAAAATTTACCAATAAAAATTAATCAGCTGATTTCACGTTAAGCGTATTGGCTACCTTAGGAAAGTCGATCCCAGGTCGCAACACAAATTAAAGGCAATCATTTTTTTAAACTTTAAAAATTTTTGCTTAGTGTACTCAAACCAAATATTTCAAACATCAATAAATCAAAGTAACCTTCAATTTATGTCATAAACGTCAAACTTGAAGTTTTTATTATTTTGACAACGATCCTAGGTCATGGATCGAAAAAATATGAGTGGTTTAATTCCCAAAGAAGATTAAGAAGAGAAGTAATTAATCTTTTACAACGGAGATTCAGGTTGTGCGCATTATTTCTCAAACTTATCTTATTATACAAATATCGTAGACTTTTATTACTGATAATTACGTCATAAATGTATGCTTTGTAAATATAATATATATTTTGTAAAAACACCCAGCCAAAGTCTTTAAGTTTGCGACTAATTTTTCAATATTTACGAATCCCAAATATAGGTACCATGCACTCATTTTGTTGTTATTATAATCTGAATCTATCAACAGTATCAAGGTTAGAACCTTAAACAACGTCGCAGTAATTTAATTTTGAAAAAACAATTGAATTACACAGAATACTTTTAGTGGAATGATTAGATACAAACCGTTGTTGATAGGTTAATTTTAACTTAAGGTAACTCTTTTGTATATAGATAGAGATATGTTCCTGGAACAGCATCCTGTTATCTATGACTACCCCAAGATCATGGCAGTATTTTGCAACGCGTGATTTCCAATTCAAATAGCAACATCTTACTACACTCCGGCTCCTACCTGATTTTTACCAAATGCAATTGCCACACACTTTTGAATTTAAGGTTCCTGCAGTTTCGTGTAACTGGTTTAATGCAATATTCAAAAATGAAACACTATGTCGCAACCTGCACTCTGGAAAAGATATATTGGAAGGGCGTCAACATAAAGGTAATATTTACACCACTGGAGTACACAACATTTGATTTTCCAATGCCCCACTCGAAGGCACTACATTGATCAGGAAGCAAGTTTTTTTTATTATCTGGAAATTTTGAATTTGTCGAACCCTTGTTGTCCCAAGCTAGGTAGGGATCTTCTGCAACGTGAGTGACAACACAAACGCACACACACACGCACGCACGCACGCACGCACGCACGCACGCACGCACGCACGCACGCACACACACACATGACTTACATTTTATCTCTTATTCGAACGAGGGCGTATTTTTTAAAAATGTCCGCCAAATTATTTTCAAAACGGATCTGTCGGGAATCAAACCCGGGTACTTGAGCTTAGTGGTCACATGCCAGCGAACGAAGCCACAAAGCCGCCATCTTTGGAATATAGCAGGAAAATCAATGTGTATATTGAGAACAACCACAGACCCAATATTGAACCCTGCGGTACTCTCTTTTTATTTTTTTATATAGTGATTTGATATTTGTAACGTGAAAGCCTGCAGACGCAAATCAAGGTAATTAAAAAAAAAATTAGTCGAATTATATGTTAGACCATTGTAATGTAATAACGCGAAAAAGACTTTATGATCAGGTTGTATAGAAGGCTTTAGCGAAATTTAACAGAACCAGAATAATAACCGTACTATTGTCAGTTGCGGAAATAATATCGACAATCACATTAAGAAGTGCCGTGCTACATCTATGGCCAGGTTTAAATCCAGATAATTAATATTAATAATTTTGTTAGTCAGTGTGTGATCTCGTAATTTACGATCTACCACCACAGTAAAAGTTTATATAATACCGACACTACATCTGATTTTTTCAATGCCTCACTCGAAAGCACTACGTCAACGAGGACGCGACTTTTTTTATCTGAAAATTTTGAATTTTTTGAATCCTTGCTGTTCCGATCAAGGCTGGGATCTTTAACGTGCGTGACAACACTCACACACGGGACCTACATTTTACCTCTTATTCGAACAAGGGTGCATTTTTGTGAAAAATGCTCGCATGATATATTTCAAACGGAACATGTTGGGAATCGAACCCGGGAACTTGGGCTTAGTAGTCACGTGCAAACGAACGAAGCCACAGATCCACCATCCTTGGAGTACAGCAGGAAAATGGATGTGTATATTGAGAACAACAGCAGACCCAATATTGAACCCTGCAATCTTTCTTTTCTATTATTTTATATCGTGATATCATACTTTGTAACGTAACAGCCTGCAAACGCAAATCAAGGTAATTAAAAAGATTTAGTTGCCTTATATGATAGATCAATCTAATGTAATAAGGCTATAAGGACTTTATAATCAAGTGTATCGAAAGCATTAGATAAGTCTAACAGAACCAGAGTAATAACCATACCATTGTCAGTTGCGGAAAAATATCGTGAATCACATTAAGAAGTGTTGTGTTACAACTGTGGTCAGGTTTAAATTCAGATTGAATGATAGTAATAATTTTGTTAGTCATTATGTAATCCCGTAACTATGGATCTACCGCCTTTTCCAGAAGACTAGATAACACTGACACTACATTTGATTTTTTCCAATGCTCCACTTGAAGTTACTACATTGACCAGGAAGCGTGCTTTATTTTTATCTGAAAATTTTGAATGTTGCCGATCCTTTGCTGTTCTAGGCAAGGTAGGAATCTTTAACGTATCCAACATCACTCATACGGAACCTATATTTTACCTCTCATCCGAACGAGGGCGTATTTTTGTGAAAAATACTGGCTTTATATTTTTCAAACGGAACTTGTCTGGAATCGAACCCGGGAACTTGAGCTTAGTACTCACACGCAAATGAACGAAGCCAGGAAGCCGCCATTCTGGGAGTACAGCAAGGAAGATGGCTGTGTATATTGATAACAACAGTAAACCCAATATTAAACCTTGCGATACTCCCCTTTCTATTATTTTATATTGTGATATGATACTTTGTAACATGATAGCCTGCGAACCCAAATAAAGATAATTAAAAAAATTAGTTGCATTATATGTTAGATCAATGTAACGTAATAACGCTATAGAAATCTTTAGAGAAATCTAACAGAACCAGAATAATAACCATACTATTGTCAGTTGCCGAAATAATATACACAATCACATAAAAAGTGCTGCTACAACTACGGCTAAGTTTAAATCCAGATTGAATAATAGTAATAATTTTGTTAGTCATTATTAGTTCCGTAACTGACGATCTATCACCTTCTCTAACAGTTTAGATAATACTGACACTATATTCGATTTTTCCATTGTTCCACTCGAAGGTACTACATTGGCCAGGAGCGAGTGCTTTTTATAGCTGGCAATTTTGAACTATATCGAACCCTTGTTGTTCCAAGCATGAGAAGACTTACACACGGGACCTACATTTTACCTCATCCGAATGGGACGTATTTTTGTGGAAAATGATCGTCTAACATTTTTCAAGCGGGATTCGAACCCGAGACTTTGGGCTTGGTGTCACACGCACACCAACTGAGCCACAGAACCTCTAAGGATAATACTAACAGCAGACTAATATGCATTAAATGCTAAACTTGAAGAGGGAAAGAAACCTTTGGTAACAACATAACAATAGCTTTTTTTAAACATTGGGGAACAATGCAAGTCTGTAAGTAATAATTAAAGTGTGTTAATGCAGGTAATAGAAATATAGTCGAAATCAGGAAAGAATGAATGCACGTCATAGGTTTCTGAATTAAAAAACGACATACTTTCAAATCTTATGCATTAAGTATATTCCGATAGATCCTTTAAAAGTATGTCGTTTTTTAATTCAGAAACCAATGACGTGCATTCATTCTTTCCTGATTTCGACTATAGTATGCATAATTGGATCAATTTATAACTAATATATACCATCGCTACCCTGCGGCTTTAGATTTTACACTCGTAATAATTTTAAACACTTCGTCTTCGTCAATACCCCGAAAACAAAATGAGGTAGCAACAGTTAATTGCTATTTGTTATTATTATAAAAATTTTTGATAATCAATTTAAGACGTAATTATTTATCGAATTTGTATGAGATAAATGACGAGAAATAGTCTTAGTCTTCCTAAATACTTTAATTTTTTCCATAAACAGCTGGGATTCTCGTGAAAACGCTGTTGATAGTAAGCTTTCTTCTCTTTCAGTACAGTAGCAGTTGTTAAGTTTTTTAGGCGTGTTAGTATTCCCAATGCGCTTGTTGGTTCCTTAATTTAAGTTTGCGTAGTCCAGTATCTCTTAAGGACATCATATTTTGTAGACCCCAAGTGAGTCATGGTGCAGAAGGTGTAGTAAACCTGACACTAGTCAGTGGGGGTGGGGGTAAGGGTGGGGATGCAAATTAAATAGTATAAGCCAGTTGGAATTAAAAAGCTCAAGCTTACCATCTACATTTGTAATATAAATATTTTCCAAAGGTAGAATTCTCAAATAATCATTGAACAGGGCATAATTAAAATATTTAAAATTTCTGCACTTCCTATAACCAGGGAAAAGTTTTAGCTAGCACACTTGCCAATAAAAAAAATTAAATCATGGTATGAAACTGCATGCATTGGTATAATCTCCGATGCAGTCACAAACTCAGGACTTGAGGTAAAAGAAGGATAAATTAGAGTAGCAAGAACGTATAGCAATTCTTCTGTAGCAGCAGTATGATTAATCACTACACTGCTATCAAAATCAAGCAAGTAAATATTAAGGCCCCCCCCAACAAGACAAAGTATTTGCAAAAAGAATAAGTGTCGATAAAATATTGTCGAGGTTATATATGAATTGGATATTTTCATTAATCCATTAGCTGTCCTGGTTCTCATCTGGAGACTAACTATTGGAAATTGTTTTTTTATTGTCATCAATTAATAATTATTATTTCAGTTGCACTAACTACATACCAATGGACCTAATTCTTGTGTTACTAGCATTTTAAATCACGTGTTCAATTTTACTGTCGATAAATTGCAATTCCTTTTTAGTTGATACCATCACGTGCCTGTTTCAAAACATTAATTTCGTGGTTATAGTATTCGTGAATCAGCGTAGTTTAACACAGTTTTTATTTTTGATCATCAAGCATCTCTTGTACTGTCTATAAGTAAGTGTTATTTATTTTTATAAAGTTATTTGAATTTTTTTATAATGGTACAAAAATGAGGACTTTGGTAGTTGCATCATTTTAAAGGTTATTTGCAAATATTATTTTTTTACAAAGTATTGCACTCTCCTTTCTTTTTATCCCCTAAGATGTTGGATGAAAGGCACCGACCAATTCCTGTAGCGGAATATAAAAGGGAAAATGGATTTCTTCCGTAATAACCAGGGGTCTATTCCTGCAGTGCCATGAGTCTGCAGGGGTGGATCTATTTCAGAAATATAATCCTTGTAACTCTAAGGCTTTATCAACAGGCGCCACGGCGTTTAAAATAAATTTTAAGGGATAACGCAGAAAACCTTTTAACCAAAACAATTCTGTTGTACTCCTAATCAAATTTACACAATGTACTTTGGCAGGAACAATCCAACTTCAACCTGTGTTACGTCGTCATCGAACAATTCGGTATTTTGTGACAATAAATACTTTGTGCGTGCATCCTACAGTTTGAGTGAAACATTTTATATACCGGCAATAACAGTGCATAAAGTGACAGTCGTACTCGAGCCTTTAAAGAAGCAAGTCGCCTTCGAACCCTTGAAAAGGACGGTTGTGTTAGAGCTTTGAAAGCGAGACCGACACCATTTTCGTGCGTGTTTCTGGTTCTCCGTAAAAGCTTTTGTGCGTGAAAGTGTCTATTGCCCCCAGCGGCGCAGGACTTAAGGTATTTATACCCTTTTACTAAGTAGTTTGGTGTAGTTTTTTTTTTTGTTATTACATAACCGCTCCACCATTATCGTTATTGCTATAAAAGCAATTGGTCCTTCATTGCAATTTGCATATCATATATCTTAACCTCCTTAATCACCATCAATCATTGTTCCTAAGTCGAGCCGGATTCATTAGTCCTGTGGTATACGCATGTCCTAAATTAAAATATCACATTGCATTCAAGCGAGCTTTTAATTAATTAATATTTCAGTTTTAAATTTGTGCTTAAAGCCCATATTTAGCGGGTTAAAATGTGTAAACATTATTTATACTGTCTTTTGATTAAATTAAGCGATTTCGCCGTAATTGAATCCAGCAAGCGTTTTAATTACAAACAAATTCATAATATAAAATTTGTCAGTTTTCAGTTTTAAATTCATTTTAGCGGCATAAAACAGAAAGCAACCTGAAAACTATAAATCGCTTTATACTTCTTAAACAAGAAAGGTAAAGGATTTGCTTTGTATTTAAAAGCTATTGCGCGTTTTGTATTACAATATTGAAAACATCTGCAGAGGAATAAGGTTGTAAAGTTGCATCTTTCGGCAAATATGTTAAGCCACATGTTTTAAACGTTTCTGTGAGCTTTTGATGTAAAGGCCGACCGTAACCGCCCGGGTTGTAAAGCGGTACATCTTATCCTCGCGCTTTGTTAGACAAACCCTTGTTTTCGACGTCTCGTTTTAAGACCACATTGACGAACCGTTAGTCATAAAACGTGATTTATTGGTTTATACCCTGTCTTACCTTTTCGTGCTTTGAACAATCATAATATTTTAACATTTTTAGCGTACATCTGAGCGTTACGGTTTTATAGCATTTAGTGTAGATCTTTCAAAATAACAAAATAACTATGGCTCCGAAGAAGGCACATGTGGTAGAACTCAATTACTGAAAACACGGATTTTAGAAATATTTGAGCTTTGTAATTCTATACAAAGTGACACAACTTTAAGAACGTTGTTCCTTATTCAAACAAGGGAATAACTGACCTTTATACAAATTTCAGCAAAATTTTAATTTCTGTCTTAGCTTCATGTGACGAGGTAGAATCATTAACTTACAACGCTGTACGGAAGGAAGTAGATTCAGCTTATTTTGCATACTGCTGCATCTCGAAACAATGCAAGAAACGCGGGCACAAATTACAGAAAATGCTCCAAGCAGCACGGTATCAAAATTGTTACCGTTAAAGCTCCAAATTTTTAATAATGAGGTAACTGAATTTTCATCTTTCATCGATTTATTTGACAGCCTGGTCTATAATAACGCGTCGCTGTCCAATATCGAAAAATTAAATTATCTTATCAGTTGTTGTACCGGGGAGTCTTTAAGAATCGTTAAATCTGTACCCATTTCGGGGATAATTTTATTATTTCCTATAACGCCTTGCGTGAGAGATTTAGCAATCCGCGTTTATTGGCAACTTTGCATTGGAAAGCAATGAAAGACTTTCTACCTTTAAAATCAGAAGACCCTAAGAAACTTAGGGCACTTATTGATTGTTTTCGGAGAACCTTGCTGTTCTAACTAACTTAAAGTTTCCCACTGAACATTGGAACTTTATTCTGGTCGATTTGCTTTTAGAAAAACTTGATCCGTTCACTAGAAAACGCTTCGAACTCCAATCGGATCCGAAGCAAATACCTAATTTCGAGGATTTGAGATATTTTTTAACCCAACAATGTGCAGCGTTGGAAACCTTTTCTTCAACCGCACCTGTTTCTTATTCGACGACTGTCCATACATCTCACACATCAGTGCCTAAGAAATCCTCAGCGTTTCAATTTAAACCAAGAGTTTCTTCTAACGTAGTTTCACTGGACACACCAAGTAGCTCCAGTGACTCAAATAATTCATTTTCGCACCATTGTCCTTCCTGCAAAGGCAATCACTTAATTTATAGATGTCAATCGTTTCTAAAGAAAACTCCGACGGAACGTTTCGACATTGTCAAACGCTTACGCCTTTGTTTAAATTGCTTACGAACAGACCATGCGTCCATGCAATGCAAATCTTATAATTCCTGTCGAACTTGCGCCAAGCCGCATCATACCTTGCTACATTTTGAATCGCAACCTGCTTCTAGCCGTTCAGCTGAACCGACCGCTACACACATGCATAAAAATGCCAATAGGACGCAGTCAGCCTCTCCTATTCCGGCAAATGTTTTGTCTTCACAGACGAATTCAAATCTTGGGGTTACTGTCTTACTCTCCACTGCTGTTGTGGAAGTTCAAGATCGTTCTGGTAGATACAAACCGATCAGGGTACTCTTAGATCCTGGTTCCCAAGCTAGCTTTATTCGAGACGATTGCGTGAGCAAACTTTGGCTTCCACGCATACGTTCTCAAGTTCCGATTTATGGACTTGGGCAGACAACTTCAGCAGTCAATAGGGGTGCCGTCAGCTGCACCATTCGCTCTATGTTAGACTCTGAAAAATCTCTAGAAGTCACAACTTTGTGCTTTCGTCAATATCTGGCAAATTACCTAGCGTTGAAGTTCCTAATAATTGGGAACACTTATGCGGCCTGCACTTTGCAGACCCGACCTGGAACTCTCCAGGAACCATTGACATGCTCCTAGGAGCAGATGTTTATCCGTTTATCATCAATGGCGGTGTTATACATGGCAAGTTTCTTCAGCCTGCCGCCATAAATACAATTTTGGTTGGACTATTATTGGTCCCACAAAAGCTTGCAGTCTGATACTGTCCAAGCATTTTTACGTCTGTAGAAAATCCTATCGACCAGACCCTAAGGCGGTTTTGGGAGATAGAAGAGTTGCCATCCACGCCTTATACTTCTCCAGAAGAAGAAAATGCAGATTTGATTTTTGAAAACACGTTTTCTCGTGACCCTAGCGGTCGTTTTATTGTTGCGTTACCGTTCAACGATACTTTGCCCGTTTTGATAATTGCTTTGAGATGGCTAAAAAGACTATTTTCGTTGGAGCGCAAATTACATGCTCAACCGGAGCTACGCGCCCAATACAACAATTTCATGCAGGACTATCTTGATGCGGGTCATATGGCATTACTCGATTCTCCGCCCGTTGGGAACGATAATTACTTTTACCCCATCACCTTGTGTTTAAAGAAGAAGGTCATACTTCTAAAATTCGTGTGGTTTTGACGCCTCTGCAAAGGCTAAAAACAACGTGTCACTTAATGACACTCAATTGGCTGGACCTAGTCTCCAAAACGACATTTCGTCAATCTTACTGAAATTTCGTACTCATCGTTTCGTTTTTACTTGTGATGTTCGCCAAATGTATCGACAAATTTTGGTTACCGAAGAACATCGAAAGTTTCAATTAATTGTTTGGCGGTTCTCCGCAGAAGAACCCATCCAGACATATCAGCTTAATACAGTGACCTACGGTATTAAGTCATCGCCTTATCTAGCATTAAAACTCTTCAGCAATTAGCCATTGACGAAGGCAAAAGGTTTCCGTTAGCCGCTGACGCTATACGGTCAAATCTATATATTGATGATTTCGTCGCCGGTGGAGATTCTATACAATCGGCCCGCGAAATTAAAGATCAACTTATTCGACTTTTACATTTGGCTGGTTTTGAACTTCGAAAATGGAGTTCTAATTCAGTTTCTATTTTGGAAGGCATTCCGTCAGATTTTTGCCAATATACTTCTCTCGATTTCGATTCGCACGAATCAATAAAAATATTAGGTCTTCAATGGTCACCTACAGAAGATATTTTCTCGTTTCGGGTTAAACCATTAAACCAAATATGTACAAAGCGCAACATACTTTCACAAGTTGCCACAATATATGATCCATTAGGATTTTTAGCCCCACTAACACTTTTGCAAAACGCCTAATCCAGCATCTGTGGATGTTAGGTTTAAATTGGGATGACATCCCACCAGCAGACATTTCGTCTCAATGGCAGCAATACCAAGAAGAGTTGCCGTTATTATCGTCATTAAAGTTACCACGTTGTTTACCCCTTCGGATCCTTTTACTTGTCATTTGCATGGGTTTTGCGATGCTAGCGAGGTAGGGTATGCAGTGGTAGTGTATTTCAGTTCATAAATCAAACTACTGGAGAAATAACTGTACAATTTGTAACCGCTAAAACAAAAGTAGCTCCAATTAAGCGCATTTCAATTCCACGTTTGGAATTATGTGCCGCCGTTTTATTAACCGATTTACTTTCTTTTACCATTCGGTCTTATCAAGGCTTGATTGACATCTCCGATGTTTCAGCGTGGAGTGATTCTACGGTCGCTCTCACTTGGATACGTTCTCCACCTTTTCGTTGGAAAACTTTTGTGGCAAACCGTGTTAGCCACATTCAAGAAATCATTGCACCTAGCCGATGGTTTTATATTAAATCTTCGTATAATCCGGCTGATCCTGCGTCTCGGGGATTAATGCCAAGCGCGGTTATTTCATGTTCGCTATGGTGGGCGGGGCCTGAATGGCTTCACTACCCTAGTGACTCGTGGCCGCCTCAACCAACATTGTCAACCTCAATTGCTGAGGTAACTACGGAAAAGAAGATCCTAACATTTGTCGCTCAAACAGATCCAAACGTCATTGACATTTTACTAAGCCGCTTTTCATCGTTATATAAAATCCAAGGCATCGTGGCTTACATTTATAGATTTTCTAAACTCATGGCTCAACGTCATACGGGTCCCTTAACAGACATTGAACTACACAATGCTCTCATGATTATCGTTCGGCATGTACAAAATGTTACATTTTCAAAGGAAATAGCTTCGATCAAGGCAAACCGTAAGTTACCTAAAAGTTTGCGAAAACTTTCTCCATTTGTTGATCCACAAAACATCTTAAGAGTAGGTGGGCGCTTGACACATTCTTCGCTTTCCTATTCCGAAAAGTTTCCTGCGTTATTGCCTCAGCGGCACCGATTAACCGAACTTATCATTCTGTCAACTCATGAAAGGTATTGCCATCCCGGTGTTAATACCACAGCGTATCTTATCCAACAGAATTTCTGGATCCTTTCTATTAAACATTCAATCAGAAATTATTTATCATCCTGTCATAGATGTTTTCGTACCAAACCGGTCCTGGTAACTCCTCCTATGGGAGACCTACCGGCAGCACGTATTACCCAAATCAAACCGTTCAGTATTGTTGGTGTTGATTTTGCTGGCCCTCTTTAATAAAGGCTAACCGCCTGCGAGGCTCTAAAACTCTTAAGGCCTATATTTGTATTTTTGTTTGTTTTGCCACTAAGGCAGCACATATTGAACTTGTTTCGGATTTGTCGACAGACGCGTTTCTTGCCGCTTTGCGACGATTTATAGCACGTCGAGGACGCTGTTCTCAAATATTTAGCGATTGCGGTACTAATTTTGTAGGTGCCTATCGTCAGCTTACGAGTTATCTGCATAGTGCAGTAACCTCAGAAAGGATAAAGTGGTCGTTTAATCCACCTAGCGCCCCTCACTTCGGTGGCTTGTGGGAAAGCGGTGTTAAGTCGGTAAAGACACACCTATCTCGCGTAATCGGCGAACAAAACTTACCTTTGAGGAACTGTACACAGTTCTTACACAAATTGAATCTGTGCTAAATTCAAGGCCACTCTGCGCTTTGAGTTCGGATCCAAATGACTTGCGTTGCCTAACACCAGGTCATTTCCTAACTATGGAGCCTCTTTCTGCACCACCAGATGAGGACCATTTAACCAACGTTGTACCATTAAAAAGCAGGTGGAAACTCCTGCAAAAACTCCACCAAGATTTTTGGGCTCGCTGGAGCCATGAGTACTTACATACTCTGAACCAGAAAGTTAAATGGCACTCTAAGGTAGGTGTCCGACAAGTGGAAAAGGACACTATTGTCCTCGTCAAGGACGACCAGCTTTCTCCGCTTCAATGGAAGTTTGGTCGTATTATTAATACTTTTCCCGGTGCGGACGGTATTATACGTGTCGCTGAAGTCAAAACGGCACATGGCACACTAAAACGACCTTTGGTCAAACTAGCGCCGGTATTTTAATTTTATTTTATGTTTAGATGTATATACACATTTTTACATGTATAGTAGTATATTCTTTTTACATATTTGCTTATTTACATATATATTTTTATTCTTTGCATAGTTGGTAATATCGCTCGCTGTAGTGCACCACCCTATCTTTCGTTACCTCCTTTCCTAGCAAGGTCAAATCCCATGTGATTTCCTTCACCCAACCTACTTCCTCCTTTTCAAAATTCTATGAATTTGGTGGGCGGTATGTTACGTCGTCATCGAACAATTCGGTATTTTGTGACAATAAATACTTTGTGCGTGCATCCTACAGTTTGAGTGAAACATTTTATATACCGGCAATAACAGTGCATAAAGTGACTGTCGTACTCGAGCCTTTAAAGAAGCAAGTCGCATCGAACCCGTGCAGAAGACGGTTGTGTTAGAGCTTTGAAAGCGAGACCGACACCATTTCATTGCGTGTTGCTGGTTCTCCGTAAAAGCTTTTGTGCGTGAAAGGTTTATTGCCCCAGCGGCACAAGGACTTAAGGTATTTATACCCTTTTATTAAGTAGTTTGGTGTAGTTGTAGTTATTACATAACCGCTCCACCATTATCGTTATTGCTATAAAAGCAATTGGTCCTTCATTATAATTTGCATATTTTTATCACACATTTATATCAACCTCCTTAACCCCAATCAATCAACCTGAACTAAATGTTCTTGAGTTTTTAGATCACAAAATTAGTTAAATGAACTGCTTATGTCCCAATGAATTAATAAGCAGAGCATTATTATTATGCAAATAAAGATAGTATCATATTAAATCATATAATATTCTCATGTTTAAATTTTATATCATTAAATTAATTCAACGTTATATATGTATAGATATTATTCCTTTTACTTTAATAAATTAATCTAGGAATTCTATTCCCTTTTAACAAAATAATGTAAACTAAATTTAGATCGAATCATTCTATTTAATTATCAGCATTTGATAATGGTTTATTAAATTTCCTACGGAATGAAGAAAAGATACGTTTGTTTCACCGGTACATATTTACTTATCAATAATGTAGTTTAAAAATAATACTCAAATTTTATAGGTCAAACAATCAAATTTATACTAATCGCATGAATCAACATTATTTTAACAAAACCATACTTGAATCTGAAGAGTGTTATAATTAATCATAATAGTTAAATGTTATTTAGTAATTTTTATTATTGCCATCAACGGAATTTTTAAACGAAATTTCTAAAGATATATGTACTTATTTTTCTAGATTATTACAGCTATTAAATACGTCAACAGCAAGATGTCTTCATGAACATTTGATATCCGCACATCACCAAATACTACATCATGGGGTCTGAAATAAATTTTAAAGATAATTTTCAAAGGATGTATAACTTCCATATCACTCAGGTCAAACAAAATAATGGATTTCTACAAAGGTCCTCTAAATTATTATTCATACCAAATAAACGACCTCCATCTAAATTAAACCAATTATGTGAATTGCAAAATCATTACTTAGGAGCTTCTTTACTGTTTCTCGAAACTTGCTGTAATTACAAAATTTTATTATCCAAGAAATTTGGTTAGATACTAACCGTCTTATTACATATCAAAATTTAAACAACTAAATACATTGCACTGAAGGATTAGCAATTACCCACTGCTATCTGTAACTCCCAAATCTTTTAACGGCCCTAGATCATTGCCAACAAGACATGTGCTACACCATATCTCTATTACGTATCTCAGTTCTCAATTAACGCGCATGATTATCACATTAAAGCTCGCTTCCAACTAAACAAATGTACAATGACAGTAAAATCTCCTGCAAGACAGACAACCAATTCATCGCATGTATGCTATGCCGATCACACATAACAAAATCTTTATCTGCCTTTTTCTTATGTTACGTAGTTATCTGCAAAAATCGTAAGAGTACAGTGCCCGTATTTTGAATACAGTTCAGTATTCTTAATAAATGTTGTGCCAGCAGATTCATTCGGTAAAGGATATTGAAGTATTATTTGTGGATGATGAGCTCTGGAATTATGGATGTAGTAGAATTGCTCCCGGAGAACGTTGATACCGTCTCTGATTGTGAGGATATAGATTATAATATTTTAGAGGATACTATGTCCAAGACTTACCTGGTCAAGTTTAAGTTCATTGTGGAGGAACACATAGACAAGAAAATACGTATAATCAACTCGCACAGTATAATGAAGTAGTAAAAATTTAATATTTCAATTCCATGAACAGTTTATTTCCGATATCTTAGTTTACTGATTACTTTGTCATTATCGTGTTAGCTTCTAGCATTTTCAAAAAACTTCTACTTTGTTATGCAATATTACGGTCTGTCCACATACTATATTAGTATTGACGTTTGAAAATTTAATAAATACACGTAGGGCTTGATATTACGCAATATACAGGGTTGGGATAAAGTATGGAACCAAGTGAATATCTTTAAAACGTAAAGGACTATATTTATGAAAATTGTAGATAAATACAATGAGGCAAAATGCATCTGATGCAATTTTTTTTGTTAATAATGTACTGTAACTTTATTTTTTGTTCTCACTGACAGGACCACGTTGTAAACGCCAGTAAAACGTATTTTTTTTTGTTTTATAGGCGTGGCGTCAGTGATACTTATTTTTCCAAAAATCTTCCGACAAAGCTAGGGGTCTATTCTTGGGTAGAGCAATGAGAAATGGGGGGTAAGTTGAATTCTGTTTGCAAATCAAAGTTAAGCTAAATCAAATAGGCGCCACCAAGTCCTGATGTGATTATGATAATTGCATAGCACAGTTCTAAGGGCGGACGTGGAGACCCAAAGAAAAAAATGATCGCCTTCGTTGACAAAAACCTGTCTTAACAAAATAAGACGCAGCTCCTGTAAGAAATTGTGATAGTTAAATAAATAAAAAAGTGGAACACCATTTGTGTCCTGCAAAAATATATAAAGAAATAATAAAAAAGTATTTCCAATATAAAATTGGCATTAATTTATTACTTAGAAGGGTTTTAGCTTTATGTAATTAGATTTGATCGCACTTGATCAAAATAAAAAATCTTCAATTTTGAGCTAATTGTTTACTAAAAAAACTGCAACAATTTTAAACTTTTAACTTTCCTGTTTGTCTTTATTATTATTCATCAAGCAACTTTACTTTAAACATGAACTTGTTGTACAAATAGAATTCTAACCTAGGCAGATCTTTTCAGGTAGATAAAAAATTAATAGCTCCTAACAATATCAGCATTTGAGCTTTCAAAATTACGTATAATAATCTAAGTATAGATAAAGCTAATCACAAAAATTGGCATGTTTATTTAAATTGCATTACAGCTGATCAAAGCATTTGCTTTTAAGGCAACATCTGTCAGCTGTACAAAGTAGAAAAATATGACGTCGGAAACACCTGTTGGCATTACCGACGGTTCATATGGAGCAAAGCATGTTTTTTTAGAACACTAATTCAATAAACTTTCGTTTTACAACTTGTAAAACCAGCTCAACAATTAGTTGAAACTTTTACAATTTACGTGTATTAAGTATCAAAGCAAGTTAACGTGTTCCAAGTTTTGAAACACATGCAAAAAAAACTTATAGCTATCTACGAACCAAAACTGCAATTGTCGCTTTACGACAAAGTAAGACGGGATCCCCGTTCTTCAAGCAAAGATAACAGCGTTTGCAATTTGAAACGACTTCATCCAAATCAACTTTTATAATTCCTTCCTAGACAAATTTCTTGTTAGGCAAAGTTTAAATCAATTATTCTTGTCGAGTAATATTTGCTACGTTCCACGTGTCGAATCATCTCCTGTCGCATTACATTCTGCAGCAGTCGTGCTCTCAAAGTTGAATTATGTCACCTTCTAAAGGTTGCATCTTACGTGTGTCCTTCTAAAAGTTGCATCTTACGTGTCGCGCTAAATAAATTACCTCAAATTACATAAGTTTGTATAATATATACATTACCAACCGTTATTCGAAGATATCTTCACCATTTGAAATGGATTCGAAGATTGCCGGCCTCCAGCCAAGGGTGCATGTTGATACCGCTATCGCCTGTGGCCGACTATCTCGTAACCAGGGCCGAGTGGTCGCGCCGTCAGGAGGGGAACGAAACAATCAAACAGAGATGTGCTTGCAAATAGCTTTATACGACACAGATATCTGAATATAATTAGATTACTAAGGAACGATGCAGGCTTAGAGCATTACTTTTGAAGTTGAGTGCAAATAATTATTATTATTAATAAAATTGTTACATTATTCTTGAAATTATATGCAAAGAATTATTATTGAAAATAAAATTGTTACAGTATATCCGGTTTAGCCGGAAATGCCCTTAATTTTTTTAAATTAAATGGGACACCCTGTATATTTTTGCAGATCTTGATAGATCTTGATATTTCGAATTCATACATACCAGGGTTAATGGAAATAATCTGTAAAAACGAGACACTAAAGCAGTTTAGTACAATCACTTTTAAGTTTTTACGCATTAGAATAAAAACCATTTAGATTAGCAAATTGATGTTTACTTTGTATTAAACGTGTACTGTTTAGTAAAGTAGCTGTTGGAAAAATGTCAAGACAAACTGTCAAGTTAATTGTAATTTACGGTAATAAATTGTACGGTTAAAAATGATACATTTAAGTGAGAAAGATCGAATTGAAATATTAATGACGATTGGTTTTGGCGATCGTGTTAGAACTAGGAAAGAAGTTTGTCATATTTTTAATGATTTGCATCCTGAAAGAAATCCTATATCACGTTCAATAGTTACTAAAACGTTACAACGTTTTAATGCAACAGGGATGGTCAAAAATTTGCCAAAAACTGAAAGACTACAGACCGCAACGAACGAAGCTATTAGACAAAACATTGCTATTGAATTAAAGGAATCACCTCAAAATTCTATCACAGATTTGGCACTAAACCACGGTATAAGTCGACGTTCTGTAGGGAAGATATTAAAAAGTGAAAAATATCATCCGTATAAAATACGATTAGTTCAAGAATTGTCTGATGATGATTTTGACCGACGGCTGGAGTTTTGCGAACGAATGATGGACATCTGCAATGTTGACGAGCATTTTGCAAATAATGTTAATTAATGTTAATGTTAATCGCCATAACTCAAGGTATTGGTCAAATGAGAATCCTCATTGGATTTATGAAGCCCATACTCAACATCCACAAAAGTTGAATGTTTGGATGGGAATTGTGAAAAATAGGCTTATAGGCCCATTTTTTATAGACGGGAACTTGAATGGTGACAAGTATTTAGATTTACTAAATAATCAAATTATTCCTGCACTCCATCAAAATGGGCAGTTATCACAAAATGTTTGGTTTCAACAAGATGGAGCGCCTCCTCACTATGATAGACGGGTTTTGAATTTTTTATGCAAATTTTCCAAAACGATGGATTGGACGTACAGGATTTGTAGAGTGGCTTGCTCGTTCTCCAGACCTCAGTCCGTTAGATTTCTTTCTTTGGAGTTACCTGAAATCACATGTTTACGTTAGACGACCAACATCCCTGCAGGAATTGAAACAAAGAATCGTCGATGAATGTGAACTCATCCATGAAGAAGTCTTGGAAAGTGTAATTCAAGAATTTATTAATAGACTTGCATATTGTCAGGAAGTAAACGGCGAGCATTTTGAAACATTTAAAATGATTTTGTTTAAATTAAATTCAATATTATTCTCATTCTCGTTGATCTTATAAATAAAATTTATTATTGAGTAAATGTAAAGTGCTTTAGTATCTTGTTTTTACAGATTATTTCCATTAAACCTGGTATGTATGAATTCGACATATCAAGATCTATCAAGATATGCAAAAATATACAGGGTGTCCCATTTAAATAAAAAAATTGAGGGCATTTTCGGCTAAACCGGAAGTACATTATTAACAAAAAAAATCATATCAGATGCATTTTGCCTCATTGCATTTATCTACAAAGTTTCATAAATATCGTCCTTTTCATTTTAAAGATATTTACTTGGTTCCATACTTTATTGGTTCTATATTTTATCCCAACCCTGTATAACGCTTTAACATTATGAGCCATATTTCTTGCGGTCCTTAAAAACTTGCTTTAACTACGTTTTTTGTCGTTGTATGAATGAAGTGACGCGTAACGAGGTCAGTCATGTTCAGGTGTCAGACAAGTAAATGTGACACTCCTAATCTTCAAGCACGACTATCGAATTGCCTTAAAATTCTTTCGTAGATAGGAGGCTTCTCCTATAGAAAGTCGAACATCAAATCTAACCAATGCACAATTAAGGACTAACATTTATAGAAGTAACGTTATCAAGGATTTATATTATTAAAGCTTTACATAATTTAAGAATTAACTAAACAATGGGATATCTACTTAAGCATTATGCAGTTGCTCTTTAGTGTGGAGCAGCTATCTGTTTTACACGTTGAAAATTATCGAAGTGTTGGATGCATCTTGTGTCGATACTTGGTGTCCTTGTATGCGAAGTTATTAATTACAGGATTTAAGATCTTATGTTTCAGTCTAACGAAGCTCACGTCAAAGTCCTAATGTTTGTGGAACACGTGGATTTTACTTGTTTATGATTTGCTAAAAGGCTTCTTCAATTGACTGGTAAGTCAAATCTTTTACTTGTTTGTCGAACTGAAAACATCTGCATAACGTTTGATTATCATTAGAAGTTTCCTTTGGTTGAACATTTGCTTTCAAGGATCTTACAAACATTTTTTTTCTGTGATGGGAAAAAATTTGACATTTAATGCTTCTTGACAGGTGACAAAATGCCACTTTTTATGAATTTACTTTTTTCCACAGGAAAAAAAATGACTATCTTTTCCCGGGTATGTGCAAATAAATAAAAACACGAAACTATTTAATTTAAAGCCGGGTTCACACTTGTAACATTTAGGTGTAACATAACATCGTATCATAACTTCGTCGCGTTCAAAACAACCGATATAAACAATTTAAGTAAGCAATTTTTGAAACCACTCGCAGAATTAAATTGACAGATATTTGATTGCTTTAAAGGTTTCCTTAGCAACGCAAGTCTAACGGTCACTATAAGTACAACAGCCTACTTGTTTGAAACTTCAAATTTCACATCGATTGATTTTTTGACTTTAATATATTGTAATATTTTTTTAATATTAAATCATCGTTTTGCCTATCACAGAAAAAATAGTGTATTATTATACACGGGTAAAAATGTAAGATTCTAACTCTCGGTGTTTTGTCTCCCTCCGCTTCACGTCGGGAGGCAAACACACCTCGAGCTAATATCTAGTACTTTTTTCCCTTGTATAATAAATATCTATTAATACAAATTTAATTAAAATATTCCACAACCAGAACTATCATAGAATCTTTGTGAAAATTAATAAGCTTCTAGTGTTTGTTTCTAGCGACCATAGGATACTTGACAACTTTTATTTCCTTATGTTGCAAATTTGGTTCTTAGAAATAAATATTAGAATCTTGTCATAGTTGTTAAAGGCAACTTTATATAAGTTATATTTTTACATAAGAAAGTACCTCGGTAAATAAAATTTGAAGTAAAAACTTTGTTTTAAATACCCACATGTATACTTACGAGAAAGACAGATGTGACTTTTTTATTTGAGTCACTATAAATTCCGTTAATAATTCAAAGGCCTCAAATTTGAATATGGTTTAAAGGTGATTATTAAATATTTTGTCCTTTATCACAAAATGTATAAGATAATCCTTTTTGTTAGACTTGAAATTAATCTTCGCAATTGTTTGTTTAAACATAGAATGAAATCATATTCGAACAATAAAAGTTCCTTATGTACCCATACTAATTTAATAAACTAGCATGCCTGTTTTACTAAAAGTTCTTTAGATACAAGTTCCAGCTTTTCTAGGAATGATTCTAATTCTAAACATTTTGCTCAAAATAGGTAACAGTAAGCTAGTTTCTGCGGATTGTTCAATACAGCAACCGCTAATTCAAACTATTGATTGTAATATTTCCACAGACATGTTACAAGTTCTAGCTACAGTTTTGTCGTATTTAGACCACACAATTTATGTCATCGAATATCTAAGAGCCAAATGCGTAATCAAAAGTTGCGAACTTGATATGCTAATGATAATAACTGTTGAAAAATTGTTCTGGTCAAAGATACAATAACAAACAACGTTTGATGCATTTCCTACTTACTTGTGACACATCTTTCCTAAGCCTTCTAAGTTTTGTAGAGTACCTCCTGATGATTCCCCGTGAGTTACAAACAGTGCAACAGGATGGTGTTTAATAACTTCTTCTTCTAATTCTTGGAGGGCAAATATTTCACCGTGAGCTGACTCCAAACGGACAACGTCTGCATCTAAATAAAAAATTTGTACATTCAAGAAGCAAGAAATCAAATTTTATACTTCTGGATTTAGCTTTAGTGACCATCCTTTCCCCCCAAATTCCAGACACTGCTACTATAATTTTTTCACCCGGATCTACTACATTACAGAGAGCAGCTTCCAAACCTCCCGTTCCTGATGATTGTAAGGCTAAAGTAACCTCGTTTTTTGTTTGAAACAGGTACTGTAGCAGAATTTTAATATCATCCATTACCTGGAACGGTACAAAATTAAGTAAAATTAATAAAAAGTTAATTTACTTGATATATTTCCGGACAGTTTGGCGCTGTTCCTGAGTTTGTCATCGCTTGTAAAACTCTTGGAGAAGGATTTGTAGGTCCTGCACCGACTAGAAGCTTACTAGGTATGCTAGATGCCCTTTCGGGAATGGAAAAGCTATTTTCATAATCCAACTGGTTGTCCATTTCTCTGCGCTGTGTAGAATGGAATGAACGAAGGGCAAATTTAAAAGGAATTGATAACACTTGACCTTCGTTAACATTTACGTAAATGATTAAAAATGGTGTACAACATTATTTGTTATCAGCAAGACCTTCGAACAGTTTAATATTAGCATGCTTATTTCCAATTACAATTTTGAAATTAATTTTTCTGTTTTAGTGTTGAACCTAATCTAACCGAACGAGCGATATCAACATAATTGAATTCATCTGAGAAACTTAAGAAAGTAAATATCCAAATAAGAATAACTTGTACACCCAGATAACCTCTAAAAGTGTAATTTCTTAATTATCATTAGGTATTCAGTTCTAGTATTGATTGGACGCGTACAACCATTGCCTCCTATTCTAAGCTACCCTAAACATTTCCCTGAAATTCCCACAGCATACATATTTTATTATTTTTGTGCAATAGTTTAATCTAAATTCATATCTACCTCTCATTTTTCATTTTTCCACTTCTAATATATCCCGCACTATTCTACCGTGCCTTAGAACGTGTCCTATCATTCTAACTTTCCTATTTCTTTGCTTTCCACATATTCCTTTCTTCCCTTACCATTTCTGGTACCACGTTGTTCTGAACTCTGTTTGTCTATGATAATCTTTATCATACAATATTGCAAAAGCATCTATCTTTTTTTTGGTCACTTTTCTTACTGTCCACATTCCACAGCCGTACAGTACTGTTCTCTACATATATGCTTTCAGCAGTCTTTTCCTTGTTTTTACGTTTGTTGTATTCGAACATAGTCGTTGCTTTTTCTTGTTAAAAGTAGCACGTTTTTCTGCTAATTTTTGTTTTACCTATATCTTTTGCACTTTCTCTATCTTGCGATATTTACTTTCCTATGGTTTTGTTTATAACTCATGTGGAAAATTTGTTTAGTGGACTACTAAGTGTTCCAGCAGAGTTTACTAAGACTACGTTAATTCGACAAAATTTAATACCCGAATATGTCACACATCTTGCCTTGTTTGAAATAGAAGATATGAACACATTGAATAAATGATGTAAAATATTAGAAAATGCCTCTTTGACAAAGCAAAAAATAAATTATGCTTCGCGTAATAGTGTTCGAAAAAGTCATAATAATTTTAGATTTCTACTGGTACAAAAATTATTCTAGTTCTAGTCGCACGTTTAAAACTAATTCGTTTTCTCCATAAGTCAATGTTAAAAATAGTAATTTTAGCCTTGTTGTTAAAAATTCGTCACAAATCTCAAAAGTGAAAACATCCACTTGCTGGAATTGTTCAAATTACAAACATATGTTTAGAATTTGTAAGGCCCCAAAGAAACTCTTTTGGTATGGGTGTGACTATTAACGAGTTATTAGTCCTAATTGTTCCGATTGTTCAAAAAGTGAGTCAATAAACAGATGCCGAGTAGCCAGCATTCTGTTTGATCTCGAAATGCTACGTTAAGAAACAATTATTTTGTCGCAAAATTCTATCAGTTATTTCACCTGTCATTTCTCGTGCCCAAATCAAATAAACCTACTACTGCTCCTTCGCTAACCTCACCTACTACTGCATCAAAATTTCCCGTAATTATGAAATTTTCTTGCCTTTTTACGTATCTTAGTATGTCTTCGATATCTTTGCAGATCGCCTCTACGTCTTCTTCACTGTAGTTAGAGATGGGCATGTATGCATTATTACTGTATTTACCAGTTTAGATTTTAAACTAACCATGTGTACTCTTTCATTCTTTTGTAAGTAGTTTACTACACAGTGTTCTATCTTGTTCCGCATAATTTTCTTCGCATTTGAATTTTCTTCCTATGATCCTGTTTGAATTACCCTAAAGTCTTCGCTCCAAAAATCCCCAGCCTCTGGCCACCAAACTACACGAATCCCTATTAAGTCTAATGCTAACCTATCTATTTTAATTTTCCGATTCTTTAGCTTACCAACTTGCTTCATGGTTCTGATATTCCACGCTCCGACTCGCGAAATCTTTCCTGCTTTTCTTTTAAACTTGTCAATTATATCCTCGGAAGTAGTCCCTTACCGTAGATCCGAATGGGGGACTATTTTAACTCTGGAATCTTTTACTCCAGAAAATGCCATCATTTTAAAACATTTTCAGAACGCGTGTGCTTGGGAGGTAATGTGGTGGTTTCCCGGTGCCTTCCACATCGCAGTAGTATCTCTTAGGGTGTATACTGACGCCCATAGTCTCTGCCACTCTCAGTACCGAAAGAGCTGCTGCCCTCTTTCGGGGACCTATCTTAGGTGGGTCCCCTACTAAAGACCCCAGTAATTTGGTTATACCTTCAGTTCGGCTCGTTAGCTCACTGAAACACGCAAACCATTCTACCCGTTATAAGGTTTTGGAACTTCTTCAAGGTGCAGGTCCGTTCAGAATGGCTCGGTTAGATGGCGCTGCAAAAATGTCAAAATTTACACGGGTATAAAGGAAGCGATTTTCATCTTTCTTAGGCTTTTTTAGGCTTTTATAATAGAATACTTTGTTCTGTTTTCAAATAAGTATAATATGGATGTTGCTTAACAAAATTTTCAAAAAAATATTGATATTTTGATTTATTATATTACTATCTAGTACGTGATGAAACAATAACGTAATTATTTTTCGATTGGAAGGCGACAAATAATTAATAATATTATAGAAATTGTTCAAAATTTTCTTCATTGTTGTTTGAGCACACGTCAGGACGATGCAGGAAATGTGAAGTTGTCACTTCTAATAAAACCTTTCTAGGAATATTTGCATATTCTGTCGAAATTCTGTTTTTAATTCATTTAAATTAAGGACAATGGTCTTATAAACACGCTTTTTTAAATATTTCCAAAGAAAATAATCCAAGGGAGTGTGCTGGCCATAATACTGTGCCATGTGTTCCCCACCATCGCTTAGGAAAATGATGGTGTAAGTAATTTCTTACGGTGTACTGTTATGTGGAAAAGCATCATCTTGTTGAAAAATCATATTTATTCTGGCACGAAGAGGTATTTTTGAATTAGCTCTTGCAATTTGCCCTCCATAAAATATAAATATCGATTACTATTCAATGATTTAGCATAGAAGTACGGTCCTACTAGCATGCCATTAAGTATTCCACACCAAACGTTAGTTTCGAATACGTGCTGATTATTGGCCCTCTCAATCATGGTTGCTGTTCGGTGGACCAATAGTTGGAATTTTGTGTTGAAACTAATTATTATGAAATCTACCTTCGTCTGACCAGAATATTTGTTTCAAGAAGTCAAGTGGTTAATCTCGCAGTTTCAAGACCCAAGCAATGAATGTAGGTCTCCTTTCTGGATCTCCACGGTGAAGCTTATGCATTGGTATAGGTTTGTGTGCCTTGTACTTATATTGCTTTAAAATGCGATGTACTGAAGATTTCGAAATATTACATTCTGAACCTACCTGTCTTATGGAAGATGTAGGATTAACTTTAGCATATCCAAGAACATCTGCTCTACGTTCTTCATTAACAGCAAGTCTTCTCAGTTATAGGTATAGGAAGTGGTTCTCATGACTGAATTTAATATCAAACAAATAGTTTTATTGGATCGTATTCCAACAATATACATACAATGTCAAGTATTTTAATAAGACTATTGTGTTTACTAAATGTACTGTACAAATATACAGGCCTTTGAGTATTTACAATAAGTTGAATAACCTATATCTAACCCCTGGCATTGTAGTAAGCAGAACAGCATAATAAATAGTCTGTTTCTTCATTATAGCTAAGTTGTTTAAATACAATTGCATTCTACATTGCAAAATTCCGGTTTAGTTAAAACAAGGTTGATACTATCACAAACTGATTCTCAAGTCTTGAGCATGTATATCAGGTTAGAGCAATTAAAAAGTATGCCGTTTATTTAGAATCGAAGAAGTCTTAAATTTATTACAATAATTAGTGGGCACCTTTCACGATCCTTACCAATAACATAGTGACAACTATTCAACAATTTTCAAAAAAAATTACAAAAATATCATAAAAGGTATAGAAAAAAGTATTACGGTGTTGTAAGATTATTTTCTTGTATAAGCGATGGTGGTGTAATGGTCAGCATAGTTGCCTTCCAAGCAGTTGATCCGGGTTCGATTCCCGGCCATCGCACTTTTTTTTCTTTCTAAATGAACATCATTAAATCTAAACGTTACGGAAAACTGTATACTGACCAGGATAAAATACGTTCGGATGTATAAACCACAATTGCGTGTCGTTTGATTTAAATATATGTATAACAAGAATAAATCAATCAATAGAAAATTAAAAATATATTACTTGTTTATAAGGGTGGTCCGGTTATCATTTGCCAGCGTATATCTTCTGAAATATGGAAAATATAGAAAAATTTCATGGGAAGAAGTTTTTTAAATATATTTTCTCTACAAATATAAGGCATAAAGTATTTTTCATGGCCTACTATGTTTGAGAAATACGTCACTTCGGTTTTGAAATAGAACACCGTGTATATTTTGTGGAAAAAATATTCTACTTGAAATTGTCTTTACGGCAATATGCCACAACCAATGATTTCTTGTCAAAGTGTGCTAAGTAACTTAAGTAATAGAATTTCAATAGGAGTCTGATTGTCTCTGTTTACAAATGCCGTTGCAGTATTTCAGTTCTTTATTCACAATTATCTGTTTTTGCAAACTTTATTTCAAGATTTCTTAGATGATATACCTCTAGTTATCAGGCGAAACTTAATGGTTTCAGCACTATGGCACTTCACCACATAATGGAATCAATGTTACAAATTATTTAAATAATTAGTTTAGTCAGAACTGGATTGGTAATAGGGAACCGATTTTGTGGCCTTCCAGATCACCTAATCTGTCAGTTCTCAACTTCTTTGTTTGGTGATTTTTAAAAGACCAAGCGTATTTTAATTCTACCCCTTTTTGAAATATTGAAGAGTTAATCGTTAAAATAAGAGCAGCTTGCTTACTAACCACCCCGGTCATATTGAAAGATGCTAGAAGAAATTTAATTTTTGGAGTTAATAAATGTTTAGAATGTAATGGTGGACAATTTGAACATTTACTAAGGTAATCAGTTTTCTTGCTAGCTATTATTTTCAAATGTATGTATAAAAAAAATAATTACAGATTGCTATTGGAATTCTATTATGTGAGTTATTTAATGCACTTTGAATAGAAATCATTGATTGTGGTATATTGCCGTAAAGACAATTTCAAGTACAATATTTTTCGAAAACATATACAGGGTGTTCTATTTAAAAAACAAAAGTTTACAGAGTATTGCTCAAATATAGTAGATCCTGAAAAATAGCTAATGTCTTATATTTGTAGAGAAAATATATTCAAAAAACTTTTTCCCATAAAATTTTTCTATATCTTGCATGTTTCAGAAGATATTGACTGGCTAATGATAGCCGGACCACCCTGTATAAACTACAATAACAAAATGTATTTATATATATTTACAGTTTAATATAAAAGTTGATGTTAAAATTACAAAGTGCATGACAAACAAAAGTAAAATAAATTACAGATAGCTACAGTAGGTACAAATCACCGATTCTACTGCACAAATACGCCTGACTTAAAACAATGGAGAACACGAGGTATTTACGCCAATATAAAACACACGCTGACTACGTGAGCGCTATTGTTACTAACCCTTTCGCTAGACCTATTTGTCAAATTTTAGTACACCTAGTGTCATTGGTGTTGTATATTTCCAGCTTACAGATCACGTCACGCTGTTTGCACACCATAAATCTTAACCCTTTAACCTTTTCTCTTATTAGTTTATTAATCTTAACCTTCCTCAATGTTACACGTTGAAAAATGACTAATAATAAGATAAGTGCGCTAATTGATACAGTTTAGTTGTATACTTTGAATAAACAAAATCATGAGCTGGTAGTCGCTAACTAATTCTATTATCCAATTACTTAAGTCATCAACACAACTTTTTTTAATTAACACTCTATCTAGACTTTGTAATATTGGCATGTCTAGTAACATTGGCGTAGTATTTTTTGCAATTTACCGCTGACAGTATTTTGTTAGCCGTAAGCTTTTAATACTTTCGCTAGACATATTTACGATGTTAACGAATCTAGTGGCATCGAATGAGTTTAGTATATTTTGCAATTTGCAGCTGATTTCACATTATTTTGAAAGCATTAGCTTTTGACTCTTTCGCTAGACCTATTTACAAGTTTGAAAATTGTAGATACTTAAAGGAGGGAGTATAATTTAGTGCACTAATAACACACCTGTTACACACAGTAAAAGAAACAGTACTAATTATTAATATATCTAAACGTACACCATATACGTTAGACGTGTCTTCTATATTCGTATACCTTCTCCATATTTACATGGTGTACTCTCCAATATTTAATTTTAAGTCTTAACCCTTTAATCTATTCACCAGAGCTGTGTAAATTACGCACATGCTTTGAGAGAAAAAGTAGAATTTAAGAACGAGCGGACATGAAAGGTAAAGGCACAAACACTACACCATTTTCGCTTATACTTTTCAGAACAATAAACGTGTTAGATATTCTCCATAAAAAAATAGCAATATTAACATTGCATCTGAAAGTGTAGAATAATGTTGCAATTATAGTTATAAAAAATAACGCGCACGCTGCAAAAGAATACAATTACTTTCTAGTTGCCGCTTGATGCGAGCGGACGTGTTTTTGCCGAGCTCCCGCTTCAGTAATAACAGTAAGTTTTTATCTAGGGTTTTTATTATTTATTGTAGTATTATTTTATTTGAAACTTTGCTTTTTATTGTGTTTTATTTTTATAATTGTGTGCCATCAAATTTTAAATACAGGGCAGTAAATAAAAAATTTTAAAACAGAATTTAAACTAAATAAAAGCTAAATAAATCGCGTCTCTTTGTAAATTAAACCAAATCCGCGTTTTAAAATAAACTAAATAAATTTCGGGTTAATAAAACAAAATCTACTAAACTAATACTCAAAATAATTTCGAAATAACTTAAAAGGCATTTTTAATAATAAATTTAAAATAAAACCGCGTAAATCGAGTAAAAACCGGGTAAAACAACCAAAAAGTGTGTGGAATTTTATAGTGCGCGTATAATCAAATAATAACCAAAAACAAAAATCTAAGCCTTTTAAATCAAATAAATATCTCAAAACTGTAAATTTTAAAACAATTTTAATATAAATTTTCCGTAATTTAAGTACACGCGTACTTATAAGTTTCTTTAAGATCGATTTTGGTGTAATTAAGCGGTGTAGCAGTTACAGTTACCAAGTGATTAAGTGAAAGGTAATTTCCGGTTACCACATTCCGATTGCGCTCGACCTTATTTTCTTAATTACACGTTTAAAAATAAAGTGTTGTTGTTTATAAATTAGATATTTTAATATTTTGAAGTAATTAGTTTATTTAAATTTGATTTGGCGGTTTTAAAAATTTAAAATAAATAAATAGTGTTCTTCGCGGTACATTTTGAATCGAATTGCGTTAGGGAATTTATTTGATTCTAGTTGTTATTTTGACGCTTAGTGCTTGTTGTATTTTTGTTAAAAATTTAATATTTAATTGGGCGGTTTGAAGTTTAAATAAATACAAGGTTGCTTACCGTTCACCTTTAAACAAAACATTTTTATTGAACCAACGTTTTGCGTTCTTCTAGCGTCGTTCTTTTAGCGTCGTAACGGTCAAGTGGTTTTTGAGCTGCGTTTTAGGTGTCATTTTTTGTCGTTTGTTTTGTCAGCATGGTGGTCCACCGCGACGAGGAACCATTGCCCAGGAAGAAGAGGGGAGATAGGTCGGAGGCTGAGGGCGCTGTTGGGGGGAAACAGCTGAAGGTAGTATTAGAGGATGTAATGTTAGGGATACAGGAGGAGGTATAGGAGGTAGAGGAGCCTGTGTCTGCTGCGGTCGTGTCGGGAGAGTCGGGGCCATCTGGGGTGGCTGCGGCGTCTGAATCGCCCTCAACTTCGGGAGCCCAGCGAAAGATGTCGACTAGCAGCGACGTTAGCGTTGCTGCTAGCGACCTCGATGAGCTGGACCTCCTGAGATTGAGGGTGAGGAAGGCGCACTCGGTCATCTCCGCGAGGGTGCCGACGACCTCCGCCACTATCGTCGTGGAAGACAGAAAGAGGATTCGCTACGCCGTGGATGATTTCCTCGACGCGGCGAATCAACTTATAGGTATGGTTAGGGCGCTGCGGCTTGTGGCTAGTGATTCTGGGAGAGCTGATGTTGTCGGGGGAAGTCCAGCGGTGGTTACTCCTGTTGTAGGGCAGCAGTGTTCCAGGAGCCAGGAGGTACCGATGCCGCGGAAGGCGTCGTATGCTGCAGGTGCGACGCCCACCTTTGCAGTTAGGGTCGACGCCAGACCATGGGAGAAGGATGACGTCATGTCGACCCTAAAGAAGAAGGTCGATCCCGCTCGTGATGGTTTTGTTGTGGTCGGAGCTCGTAGAACTCGAAGGGGCGGTGTAGTTGTTGAGTGTGCAAACCGAGAAGATGCGAAGAAATTGCAGTCGAAGGTTGGCGGTGACTGTAAAGAGCTCGTGGCGAAGACCATCGAGAAGAAGCGCCCACGGGTCGTTCTTCCGGGGGTCGAAGCGGGGATGAAGTCGGAAGAGCTGGTGCGGTTGATCGCGTGCCAGAATCCCCGCTTCGGCGATTTGAAAATTGAAGACCACCTAAGAGAGAAGTTTAGGTTTGGCGGAAAGGGCCCTAGGGATCCCTTCGTCAACGTAGTCTTCGAAGTGACCCCCACACTTCGGAGACGCATATTAGCTGACGCTATAAACCTTAGGTGGCGAAGAGTCTGGGCCCGGGACCACTTCTCGATGACGCAGTGCTACAGGTGCTACGAGTACGGCCATAGATCGATGGAGTGCAGGGAGAAGGCACAGTGGTGCGGTAACTGTGCCGAAGTCGGTCACGAGTTCAAGAATTGCCGGAGGGCAGTCCCCTGCTGTGTGGTTTGCGCAAGGGCAAACGACAGAACTGGCGGTGGCGCGAAGGTCGATACGCGCCACGACGCCAAGTCGAGTAGGTGCCCCACGATGCTGAGATTGAAGAACGCAATCACACGCAACATCGATTATGGACCGTGAAGAAAAAGATAGATTTAAAAGAAGCAAGAAGATTAAATTCGCGCAACTAAATCTCGGGAAAGGAAAAGGGGCTACAAATAACTTCATAAAGTTATTCAGCGAAAATAATATCGACATCGGGCTTATACAGGAACCGCACCTGTATAGCCACAAAATAACAGGTTTTGGGAAGGGGGTTACCGTTTTAAACGCAAACAGCGAACGACCGCGTAGCGAGATAATAATAAATAACGGGACGTGCGCCGGAATAATCCTAAACAATCTGTCGAATGAGTTCATAACCACCGCAGAAATAAAAACGGGATTACATACGTTTTACGTGATAAGCACTTACCTTCCGCCGATCGATTCCCGGCGGGAGAATCCTCAAACAGAGGACTTAATAAATCAAATTGAAGGAATCCTTCGTAAAATCGGTAGAAATAGAAATTTAATTATCGCGGGAGACTTTAATGCTAAGTCGCCATTATGGGGCAGCCCTATCGAAGACGATAGAGGCTCGCAGGTTGCTGATCTTTTTACGGGATGGGACCTTAGTGTGATAAACACTAATGATTCATCTACGTTTGAGACGCATAGAGGCAGCAGTTTTATAGATATTACTGCAGTCTCGCACGAAATGTTAGAAACGATTTCTAATTGGAAACTAAGGTCGGACGAGGAAACGCTCTCTGACCATAAATTAATAACATGGGACGTTGAAACCAAAACAAGCGCAAACGAGCAGCTAACTATATTTCCGCGGTTCTGTAATAAAAAAGCAAATTGGGAGCGGTTTAAAGAAAAATTTGGCGAAAGTATCCCTGCGCTCGAAAATGAGCTATTTAACTGCCGAGAGGCAGACGAAGTAGAAACACTCGCGAAAAAATTGAACGACGCGGTGGTAGACGCGTCGTCGTATTCCATGCCGCAAAAGAAAACATTTAAAGACAGCGTACCCTGGTGGACCCAGGAATTAACCACCAAGCGGGCAGAAACGCGTAACCTAAGGCGCCGCTATCAACGCGCCTCGGGAGATATAAGAGAACAACGGAGAATAGAATATAATCAAAGTTACCGCGAATATAAAATATTAATAGAAAAAACGCGAACGAATAAATTTAAAGAATTCTGCACGCAAAACTCAGAGAAAGAACCCTGGGGAACCGCATACCGCGTAATTAGAGGAAAACAACAAAAAATCGCGCTCAGTAATATAAAGAAAACAAATGGCGAATACACGGAAGGTTTTAAAACCACAGCGGAATATTTACTAGAGAAATTTTTCCCATCGGATAATCCCGAGGGGGATGAAGGGTCGCACGATTTAATACGTCGGGAAGCTGCAAAGGCGCAAGGAACAGGTGCCGATAAGGCAATCCTAGTTCACGAGGTCGTCAGGGCTCTTAGAAGGATGAACCCTAAGAAGGCACCGGGGCATGATGGAATCACTTCAGACGCAGCTCTGCAGGCGTGCCTGTTAGCCCCGTGTGTCTTTGTTGGGTTGTTTAATCTTTGTTTAGAAAGGGGTGTTTTTCCGCGTTGCTGGAAAATCCAGAATGTGAAATTTATACCCAAACCTAAAAAGGCGGATGCGTCAGATCCGGACAGCTATCGTCCAATTAGCTTGCTACCGGTGCTGGGGAAAGTTTTAGATTGCGTTATGACTACGCGTGTTGAACACCTAGTGCGAGACAGCGGCGGTTTTAATAACCGACAGTTTGGTTTCGTGGAGGGCAAGTCGACTATCGACGCGTTAGAGTTCGTTGTCGGGGAAATTAAGCAGGCAAGAGATCCCAAAGAGTACTGTGTCGTTGCTGCTTTGGACATTTCAGGAGCATTTGATGCTGCCTGGTGGCCATTAATCGTTTGCGAGTTAGATCGTAGGGGTTGTCCGCGAAACTTGATGTCTTTGGTCAAGAGCTATTTCTCGGGCGATTAGCACAGGTTGAAATTCCGGGTGAAGTTCTGTCGCGTGAGGTGGAAAGGGATGCCCGCAAGGGTCATGTTCTGGTCCCACATTTTGAAGTTGTTGTATGAGAGCATCTTTAGGGTCAAGTTGCCCGCAGGATGCTCAATCGTTGGGTTTGCAGATGACACACTTTTAATTGTAAGATCAAGATTGTTAATGGATATGCGCACAAAACCGAACGAGGCGCTTAATAAATTACACGAATGGTCGCAGGCGGTAAAATTAAAATTTAACACGGCGAAATCAGAGGCGCTTTATTTCGGCACGAAACCAGGACAGAGACCTCCTAGGTTAGAGCTAGGAGGGGAGAAAATCCCGTTTAAAGATTTTATTACCTACCTCGGCGTCAAGATCGACAATAAATTAAATTGGAAAGCGCACGTACAATACGTAAAAAGTAAGGGCGGCGAAATATCAAATAAAATGGTGGCGGCGGCTAAAATAAAGTGGGGTTTCAGGGGCAAATCGCTGAGGACGGTTTATGCCGGAGCAATTGAGCCGGCAATACTGTACGCAGCTTCTGTATGGGCAGAAGGTTGTAAAGTCCGGGAGATACGTCAATTGACGAGCGTACAACGCATAACCGCGGTAAAAGCGGCGAGGGCGTACAGGACCACCTCCACGGAGGCTGTCCTGGTGATCAGTAGGACTCTCCCTATCGAATATGTCGTTAGGGAGATTAGAGATAGACGATTAATAAATATAGGAAAAGGGCGCGAAATTATCGAAGATCTTAATCTTGGTAATAGGGAAATTGCAAGAAAGATTGTTGTATCTGAGTTAGGGCACCCGGCTGATATTAGAGGGATCGAGTTTGTCGAAGGTGATGAGGACGCGATGGGTATCAGAATTTATACGGACGGTTCACGTATGGACGATGGGCAAGCAGGCGCGGCGTTTGTCGTGTATAAGCAGGAAAGGAGGTGTTTCGGTTTCAAACCAAACTCGCGAACTGGTGCACTATCTTCCAGTGCGAATTGGTAGCCATACGAGAGGCTATCGATTACGTAATAACCCATACGGGCAGAGACGAGTATTATATAATCAGTGATAGTAAATCGGCGCTAACGGCTTTAACAAACATGAACACCTCGACAGATCTCCAAGCGGACGTCTGGAGGATAGCGCGTACGACGCTAGAGTTTCGACGTTTAAAGTTCTGTTGGGTCAGGTCGCACAATGGTAACGTAGGAAACGATAGGGCTGACGAATTAGCTAAAGAGGCCGCGACGGGCGACTTTCGAATATCACATTCGTCGATACCGAGGTCTTTAATCAAAAGAAAGCTGCGCGAAAAATCAATTCGACAATGGGAAGAGAGGTGGAACAACGCTGCCACGGGCAGGTTGACCCACAAATTCATACCGAGCATAGAAGCCAGAGGTAAGATCGAGGTTAAGCGTATTTACAAAGGTTCGGTCTAACCAACAGCGACCGCTGCGAATGCGGTGAGGGCGCGGAAAGCGCAGAGCACGTGCTCTTCGACTGCCCGCTTGAGGCGGGAAATCGAGGGTTGGCTGATAGCAAACTAGCTATCCTAGGTCTGGCATGGCCAAAGAGCCTAGAGGAAGTCGGGGAAGTGGTTAACCAGAAGGCGTTCTGGACAGCCTTAAAAGAATTCGCGGGAAGGGTCGCGAGATTAGAAAATCAATGACGACCGCGTGTAAAAATTCGGTGGGGTTGGTGGGAGGATTGAAAAATTTTAGATTGACTTGGCGTGAGTAAGGATACGAGCATAACCAAAACCTGATATTAAATTAAAAAAAAAGATAATTATACCAAAATGTCCAATATGCACGAGAAACCCCACTCCATTAATACAATCACTGCCTATCTTCATAATTATGTGCGGAAAATCGGGAATAAATAATACCAAATAAACAATAACAAATAAATCATAAACCCTCATTAAATTAAATCAATAAAGTAAACAAGGATAATAAAACAGAGCGCAACCGCGCATCCCCAGGACTTGAAAGTGAAGTGATAGTGATAGTGATTGTGATCCCCAAGAACATTTAGTGCATACCCACCAGGACTTTAGCAGTGCACCCCGTCCCACCTTTAGAAGTAAGTTACAGACGACCAGATCTTCGGATGCTGGAGAATTTTATTATCGAGGTAAGACTTAAATTGTGGCGGCTGTACTCGCACAAGCATTGATTTACATTAATTAGTAGTTTTTGAAATAATTTAAGAAGCACGTTTGGTGTGTAAAGGCGCTAGCCGACATAATGCTTGTGCAAGTGCACCTGATAAATAGGGTGATGCTTTCGCTATTTTGTGCACTGCTATATGCTTAACGCTTATTAAACATTTATTTCTATATTTACATAATTATATTTATTTATATTTTATATTTACACTTTATATTTATTTATATATAGCATGTATTATGTGGCTTATTTGTTTTGTTTGACGTTCTGTCGCCATTTTGGTTGCGGTATATATTTGGGAAGGACGAGCAGAATTGCGAATATTGTAATCATAATGTAAATCAGTTAGGGAACGATAGGGAAAGCTAGGGATGGATTTAAATTAGTTAGCTAGATTTGGATAGTTTTAAGACGACCCTTCAGGTCGCACTGGTAAGCAGAACCGGCGTCTGCTATCCGGTATTACGGATCCCTCCCCCTCTCATTTTTGCTTGTTGATTGGGTACACTCGAAAGTCAGCGCTAGGGATACCATTATTTACAACCCTGTTTTAGTTTTTGTTTTGTTTTTGTTCCAGTTTTTGTCAGATTTTTAGGTTTGTTAGATTGTTAGAGTTTGTTAGGTTTGTTAGATTTTTAGGTTTGTTAGATTTTTATTTAGTTTTTATTTAGGGTGAATCAACTATGAAGTAAGAATAAATTAGGAGCACGACTATTTTTCGCGTTTAAACCCAATGTAGTACTTCCGGGTGGAGCATTGGGGACGTGGCCGCAAGTATAGCGGTCCTAATTCAAATTATAATGCAAAAGAATACAATATATTTGGTAAATTTCTTACAGCAATAGTTTATCTTGATACATACATACAATATTTCTGTTACACTCTGGAGCAATTCTTAGACTGATACCATATGGCAGAATTAATAAGCAAAACTATACATTGCAAAAAATTAATATACCAACTAGTTCCACAATAATTCGATGCAAAAAAGGATTATTACTAGAAAACGGCTTAGATTTTCTTAAATACTGTATTTACATTCTAATTCTAGCAATTGAACCAGGTAGTTACATAGCAATTAATTAATAATTATGAAACCCGAGAAATGAGAAACAGGCGCAATTACCATAACCGTTAATGGAGTTCTAACTGAGATCTGTTTTCAACAAATTGCTACACATTAAAATGCTATTATTGTAATGAGCCATGGCCTAAGATGCCGTCACAACCAAGAATAAAATTTTAAGTATACATGTTTATATATATTTACCCAATACTTGTTTCTTGAAAGGGTAATTATTTTATTCTGCAGAATTGCAAGGTTTTAATTTGTGACTCGTAACCTATAAGTATATCTTGCAGTCAACAGTAGCTTCAAATACCATTTATCTCTTGATGTGATCTCCCGTTTTCTTCGTTTTCTAGAGCAAATGGAAATCGCAACTATTGAATTTTCGGTCGTGTTTAATTCATAGTGCACTTACTATTCATGATACAAATTTCCGAAATTTAAGTAATTTAAAGTGCTGCTAAAAGAAATCTAAAATTAAGTATAATGCATTTGTAATTAAAGTAAAAGCGGTTAATATAAATAAAGCATAAGAGCGATATTGTTTCTTACGTTCTTCAAAAAGTTGGACATATCGTTTTTGAAAAACATTAAAAATATTTTTTCTGTGACGGGATAAAAATTTGACATTTAAAGTTTCTTGACAGGTAACAAAATGTCATTTTTTATGAATTTACTTTTTCCCCGGGAAAAAAGTGAGTATTTTTTCCCGAATATGTGCAAATAAGTAAGAACACGAAGATATTTAATTTAAAGCAGGGTCCAGACTTGTAACATTCGGGTGTAACATAACATCGTATCATAACTTCGTCGCGTTCAAAACAACTGATATAAACAACTTAAGTAAGCAATTTTTGAAACCACTCGCAGAATTAAACAGACAGATATTTGATTACTTTAAAGGTTTCTTTAGCAACGCAAGTCTAACTGTCCCTATAAGTACAACAACCTACTTGTTTCAAACTTTCAATTTGACATCGATTGATTTTTTGACTTTAATATATTGTAATATTTTTTTCAATATTAAATTATCGTTTTGCCTGTCACAGAAAAAATAGTGTATTATACACGGGTAAAAATGTAAGATTTTAACACTCGGTGTTTTGTTTCCCTCCGCTTCGCGTCGGGAGACAAACACACCTCGAGCTAAAATCTATTACTTTTTCCCTTGTATAATAAATAACTATAATTAATCCATGTAGGAATTTATTGGTATAATAATAAAGATATGGTATATAAATATTTCCAGGTAATCATTATAGTTACAATTGGAATTATGATATGATATACATTAAGTATAATTCAACAAAAATTGTCTATTTAAGTTAATAAAAATGCTCAAGCGATTAAATAGAAATCAAGTTACTTATTTTTATCTGAAATTTTATTTTAGTAACAACTGCATAGCTATTTCTTTAATTTTCAACTATTTAGCTAAACACAACAAAATTACTTAAAACTTCTGTCTGTTGCTTCGTCGTTTGCATTTATATACAGATTCAAGGATATCACTTTATAGACACGTTACTAGACTTATAGGAACATACAGTGGCGTAACTACGATTTTTGGGCCCCCCCGCAAAAATTTTAAAGTGGGCTCTCTTTAAAATGTATTACTTTTACTGGCTTATATTTAGCCATATTTTTAAATTATAGTACATGTAGAGAAGGAAGCAGTATAGAATTAAATACATATACTATATTAATCAAGTGCTTTATTAATTATAAAACCAAATTACATAAATTCAAACTTATAAGTTAATTAATATTAAATCTACATATTTATACGCCGCACAAAATTATTTACACCTAAAAATTTGATACAGTAAAAACCTATGAGCTAGCAGACATTCCAAATCAAATTCAAAATTTTGTTTTTCTTGCATGTTTTGCTGCAAACGCGTTTATTGTATCCTCTATATTCATATTTTGGCAGTGTCATGTTCTACTGCTAAGAGGGATAAATCGTCTAATCTATCTTGTGAAGTGCGGTTCCTAAGATAATTTTTAATAATTTTTAATTTTGAGAAAGATCTCTCCGCACTTGCAACGCTAACGGGTAAAGTTAGGTATAACATTAAGGATGTTATGGTGTTTGGAAAACTGCTAGAACCTGTAGATTTGGAAAGTACTAGATATTCTAAAATTGTAAGATACCGTTAACATTTTTAATTCATCACAAATAAGTCTATTATTTTTGAGTGTAGTAAGTTCTATACCTATAGCATCATTTAAATCTTTGTAGTAAAATTTTGCAATTGTTTTGCCTTAGATAAAATATCGTCTGCAGTTAAATTCAAAAATACATTAGGTTCTAAGAAATTAAACTTTTCGTTTACATGAAAAGCGATTTAAAACGATTCGACAGCTGTGAAATTATAATATCCATTACGCGATAAAATACATTTATTTTAAATTTAAATTCTTCATCATTAAATCGATAACCATTGGATAATTCATCGTAATGCTTTTTATTTTTGGTTGCCTTTTTTATAAATTCCGGTTTAATATTCCATTGCCCTGCAACTTTCGCTGCTTCCTCCTTGATGTTGGAATAGTTATTTCTTGTTTCCTTGAAAATTTTAAAGTTTTTGTAATAAGAGAGTTATCTGATTAATATTCGCCTTTTCACTCTGAGCAGTTTGTGAGAGCTTGTTAAGCTCTTCTAGAATTTGACTTAAAAACACTTAAAAAATAAAATTAAAATTATCCATGCTAGTTAATATTTGCTTTGCGTCATTTCGTTCATCTGTTTTTTGATATCATAATAATTTTATTAAGAGACATTACTATATCTTTATACCGAATTCTTATGGCAGCTAAAGATTTTACTCGATCCGCCCAACGTGTCGGATTTAAGCGTTTCAATTGTGTGAAATTTTCTTTAAAAACAGAAAGTCAATTCCATCTTACTATACTATTAGCAAAAATGTATATATGTTTTCTAAAAGTAGAAAAACGATTCTATTTCTTTTATACCTTTAACGGCATCATTTATGACTAGATTTAAGTTATGGGCACTACAGTGCATATATAAGGCTGCAGGCTCTATGTTTAAAATTCTCTTTGCACGCCAGAATACGTACCGCTCATAACGTTAGCTCCATCGTAGCCCTGCCTCTACATTTATTTATATCTAATTGCATGTTGGTTAAATTGCTTAATATAGTATTACATAGTCCTTCAGCAGATTGGGACTCTACTTTGTAAAACCCACAAAAGTTTCACAAATATCTATTTTGGTTACCTCTCCCAAGCTGTCTTTTTAAAATCAATATATCTTACAATTTTACTTAATTGATCAATTTTAGTTATATCCTGTGTAGTGTCTATTATGATTGAGAAAAAGGAGCGGATCTAATTTTATTTAATAAAATATTTTTAAGTGTGCGCTTAAAGTATTAATAATATCGTTTTGAATTTTGGGGAAAGATATTTAATTGAACCTTTGGGTCGTTCAAGCACTTTTTGTAATATAGGATCATAGTTACTAATTAAATGAACTAAACTTAAGAAATTACCGTTGTAACTGTCTTTGAATCAGAAAACTTTCTATGTCCTCGAAATGACAGCATGCGCTGGGATAGTGTTAAAGTAACATTGAAAAGTCTGTGTAAAACATTTTTCCAAAATTCAGTTTCTTGTTTTAATAGTAGAGTATCTTTCTTATCTATGGTATAATTTTTTTCCGCATATCGTAAATAAAACAACAAGTTAAATGAGATTGAGCAAGCAAATGCTCTTTAATTTTTTTGATAAACCCTGCCAATCATTAATTCCGGTCGTCCAACTTGACCTTACTGAAGCAAACAGCCAACATGGTTGACAATAAACACAATTTTTAATTTAGAATAACACAACCACCCATTTGAATTGTGTGGTAAGTTTAACGTATTGCTTTTATTTTCGCTTGCAGTTATTAAGTAATAATAGTGAACTGAAAAACTTCTATTTTATTATCTTTAGAAACGCACCATCTGGTCTACACAATCCGTAATTAATTATTTCTTTTCTTAAATTGTCATGTTGTAAAACATTGATTTTTAAAAATGTGCAAAATCGGTTGGATATTCTTTCGTCAGATCCATAGATAGTTCATTAAGTGAAAAAGTACTACTCACATTTACCTCTGTAATTGTAGTGGTATCTAGTTCCAAATTTCTATCGCGGCCGTCATTATGTGATGTACTTGCGCCCTGGGTGAGAGTTTTAAAATTGTTGACGACTGCTGTTCGTCTGTAGCGGAACTAGTAGATGCTACTGTCGAAAGCCCAATTTCTTTCATAGATTGTTCTTGTTTTTCGGACTCTTTAGAAGTAAAAAGGAACTTATTTTGGAATCTTGCTCTTTGATTCTTCCAATAGTTTCCTTTTCGTTTTTTGCAGCGCCGCTTGTAGTGCTCATTGTATATTATTTCCTGCAATTTTGAATGAAATTAATTATAATGTAATTAGATAAGTAATAATTATTTAAAAGCCTTTTGAAATTACAAATAACACATACATACTTTGCTTTAAATGCTTTAATTAACAAAATATAAATGATTTTATTGAATGCTTAAAGATTTATTTATATGTATTTCTCAGCGCGACTTCAACTATGATCAAATCAATAGTAGTTTAATAAAAATAGATATAAATACTTACGTTTAAATATGAAAGACCTCCTGTAATACGAACACAACACTATTGAGTAAAACGTACTGGAATGCTTTTTACTTCCTTTCCGTTATATATAATGCAGCTAATGCAAATACGTTGCAACCAGCTGACTAGAAACCACAAAATGAATTTCTTTCTAGTATTATATTTCTAGAAAGCGAAGGTTGCTACCTGCCATCCTGTGAATCTGTACTGTACAGACAATAGCCCTTTTATTCCTATTTAAAATCCCACAAACCAAACTAACCCTACTATACGTCGTTTAATAATGCTTTACCACTTTATACAACTTATCACTTAAGAATAATATAGACATCTTTGTTATTAAAGTTTACAGTCTCTTTCATCTGTTTATTAACCCTTACAAAATAGGACAGAACGGATAGAAAGAAGAAAGGATGCAGGCTGCAGGTGGTGTTCAGTATTTATCTTAATTATTATTTCTTGTATTTCAGCAGTTCCTAGTAGTAACATCAAGAAAACGTTCGTTAACCTGCGGTTTCTGAATTATCTGCAATATTTTCTTGACCGTTTCTTACCTGCCAAATACGTTGAAGATGAATAAGTTGAGTTTATTATCGTTTGGGCCTTCTTGCACTTGGGGCCCCCCCGCATAGCGGGGGCTGGCAGGGGTGTAGTTACGCCACTGGGAACATATTGATGTATTTTCCAATGATTTAGTCGAAACATATTGTTTATTAATCGCAATTAATTATACACCTGTTGTAACGTTGTGACGTGAAATCTGTCACGTTTACTTTGGGTTCGGTGCCATAAGTAAATGCACCAAGCTCTGGAATCTCATGAAACGCTGTAAACGCGGCTAGTCAGAAGCACAAGGGGTCGGGGTCTGAAAACGAGATGGTACTAAGTATTATTAGTTGCGCGCCAAGGCAATTCCGCGCAGGCCGCAGCTAAAATAGTAAACCAACCTTACCTGCCTAATGGGTCATTTCAGGATCCAGGTTACGAATCTATGAGAAGTACTATTATAAGGATTCACTTTACATAAATTTATAATGAACAAACTACAGTAACAATGAGAAGTAAAGCAAAAATTTCAGTAGTGTATATACAATAGGAAACAGTTGATTGCACCTACAACTTATTAATGTATCAGTTGCGTAAATAGTTAACTAATAATGAAAGGATGGATTACGCAAAACAACACCTTGGATATATCTATAGTAAATTTACCTCACTAGGCTTCTTCAACTGCCTTCACAGTGATATTGTGAGACTTAACATAATATTTATATTTGAGACTCAACACTGGCAAAACAAGCAGTTAAGTCTGTAAGAGATATTCTTTGTAGTCTCTCTGAAACTTCCCAGGCTACTTACGTTAAAAAGGATACATTATTATCATACAGTTGGTGCAGCAAAACCTCCCAAGTTATGCAAACGGACTACACAGCAAATGTACAGATAAATGTCCGGTGGAACAATAAACCACACAATTACATTCAAGTTCAATAACACCTGAACACACCAAGTAAAGTGATCAACGGCCACCAAAAAAAGAACCCTACAAACATAAAGTTAAATATTGCTCAAGCAATTGTGTTTACTAAATCTTCAACGCCAAAGCGTAAGGGTTTAATAATATTTTTGCAGCAACGCAATTTTTGAATGGGTCAAATCTCAAGGAACTCCTAAAAGTACATGTTAGAACAATAATTTTCGATGCAGCTCTATTTAGGAACAATGTAAACTGACAGCCTATACATTCCGAAGTTGCAATAATTTATACAAGTACACACTACTTGCAACTCCAGAAAATCAACGCTTCGTTAATTGTGCCAAATACAAAATGCTGCAAATGCAGCTAGGGTATTTTTTAGCACACGCTACCCCTTTAATAACGAAACGAGTAGGTGAAATACCAGTTTACAAAACCGTATCAAATCGAACGGCACCATGAATAATATCGCTGATAAGATTCAAGTTCAACAATTTAATCAACACCTGCTGGGAAAAGTGAAATCGCAGTATGATTAATTCTTACCAACTTTTATTAGTTTTTAGTTTTGTACCAAAGTTTGCAGATATGCTGCTGATGAAGAACACACAGCGGTGTTTTTGGATACGCCGAACTTAATCCTACATCTTCCATAAGACAGGGAGCTTCAGAATGTAATATTTCGAAACCTTCAGTATATTGCCTTTTAAAGCAGTATATGTACACGGCAAACAAACCTATACGAATGCATAAGCTTCACCATGGAGATCCAGGAAAGTTTAGAACTGCGAGGGCAACAACATGATTTCTTAAAACAAATATTCTGGTCAAATGAAAGTAGATTCCATAAAAGTGATTAGTTTTAAAGCGAATTTCCAGGTATTAGTCCACCACACAGTCACGGTGATTGAGAGAGTCGAATAATTAGCACGTTTTCGAAACTAACGTTTGGTGTAGAATACTTGACGGCATGCTAATAGGACCGTATTTCTATGCTGAATCATTGAATGGTAATCAATATTTACAGTTTCTGAAGGACGTACTACCCGAACTAATTGAAAAAATCTTTGTTCTAGAATTAATATGATTTTCCAACAAGATGGTGTTCCTCCACATAACAGTACTACCGTAAGAAATTACATAGACCATCAGTTTCCTAAGCGATGGTTGGGAACACTTGATCCAGTATTATAAGCAGCACGCTCTCCCGACTTTGATCCCTTTGTTTATTTTCCTTAGGACTATTTAAAGAAGCGTGTTTATAAGACCTCTGTCCTTAACTTAAATAAATTAAAGGACAGAATTTTGACAGAATCTGTAAATATTCTTAGAAAGGTTTTAGTAGAAGTAACAACGTAGACATTTTCTGCATTGTCTTGAAGTGTGCTCAAATAATAATGGAGAAAGTTATGAATGATTTCTATAATATTATCAATTATTTGCTACCTTAAAATCGAAAAAAAGTCATTGTTTCATCACGTACTAGACAGTAATATCATAAACCTATATTTTATTTTCTTCAAAAATTTTTTATTTAGCACCAATATTTGAATACATGTTTGAAAACAGACAAAAATGTTCTATTATAAAAGCGTAAAAAAATAAAGGGATCAATTTAAAAAACAAAAGAAATCGTTGCTTTTATACCCCTGTAAATTTTGAAATTTTTGTACATCATCTTACGGAGAATTTCCGCTCACTTACAAATTAAAGTTTATTATAGTTATTTTTCAAAATAAGCAAGTTATAGACTTGAGGAGTCAAGTCTGGGACACCTTGTATAACGCATCCCTTTTTTTACAAGTGGCCGTGTTTAACTTTTTATAAAATTACAGAAATTTTGTTGCAGTATGCAGTAGTAGGTAGTCTGAAACTCATTATTGCTCTAAATGGAAGTTGGATTAAGTAATGAAAAAATCTTTATTGCAGATGTTAATTACGAGGGTTGTTTTGCATGTGTGATAAAGTAGCAAGATGTGCTGCCTGAATTAATTTAGTCCCAAAAGAATTTTGAAGACTTTGCCAAAATTTCAGCGCCATACAATTGCATAGTTAACGTTTGAGAAAGATTCCAAGTTGCATATAACAATGGAGAAAACGAGTTTTGTGCTATGATTAAACATTTTTATTTAAAACCGTGCATGATACTGCACATTGAACACGATTTATTTAGCTTTGTAGGAAGAAATTTTCGTCCTTCAAACCCGCTATTGACGCCGTTAATGAATAATTTGCGAGGTCTGACCAAAGTTATTTTTGGAGGGGTGAAGAACTTGAAAATGCACTAGACTAAGTGTAATAACTCTCGCGACAGATGATATTGAAAATAAAATTTCTATTTATCAAAAAATGTGTTCTATCCTACAGTTTTACCAAACTTATCAAACCAGTTTCGTATACTGTCAGTTTAGTTAAAGTGGGTACAATTTCTTAGCAATTAAATATACTTCGTTATTTATTAATACTTACTGCACGCAATAATTATTTTTGTTTTAAATCGAGGTAGAAATAACAAAGGTCTAAGTATTTAAACATTGCACTTACCCTCTGGAAAATACAATTCAGATTCGACTTGTCTGTTTGTTTAATTAGATTGGAGTATTGCATTTACGCATATTCAGAATTGCCTGAAAAAAGGGTTTTCAGTTAGCATGGTAGAACAATAATAGAAGTTATGCACACTGAACTGAGTCTTCGTTGTCTTTACCGTAACAATAACTTCCTGCCCTTTTTGTTCTTCATGGGGATAAATCATCATCCCTTGAATGGCTGCGCAGTATGCAACAAAAATTTGTCCACCCGAATACGCGATTGAGATTGATCTACATTGTTAATTTCACAATCATTACTGTTAATACTAGTTGTGTTTGGGCGATTAGAGATAAAATTTTTGTTCTTTTTGTGCAGCGGCTACAATGCCATTTAAATCTTTTCCTATAAATACGTGTTAGATAAAGTAAATAATGCTTTCATGATTGCTTCAGCTTCTTCAAACCCAGTGTACTTCATCAAAATTGCCATGGAGTAAGTAGTTTTTAAAAACCATCACTTAAAAAAAGTGAAATCGCATTTTAAAACAGCGTTACTGACGAGCGGCGATTCACCAATAGCGAATTGGGGCCATATTCCAATACCGATTACATTGAATTTAAACTTTAGCAACAACTCGTGCAAATAGATTTGCTTTTAACACGAAACATAATAGTTCTATTATTTCAAACCCATTAGGTTTCAAGAACTACAGAATCACTTGATTTTAATCTGTAGTGATGTACATATATGCAAAAAACAATATCTATATAATGCTATGATAAGAGGGTAGTTTAAGGGTAGATTAAGTCATAGGGGTCGTAGGATAGATATAAATAATTTTAACTTTAAAAAAATTAAATAGTTCCATCTATTATAGGAGTAAATCGACTATTATAGAAAAAGTCAATTGCGAGAACACTGTATACATAGTATATTAGATTTAATGCATAAGAAAGAAGCTCATTCTGCAATAATCCGATACCATTTAGCTAAAATAATAATATGTACGTCGTGTAATATGTTTTAAGTATAATGTATAAGTGAAGATAAGGTTTTAGACGCAACTAATTGCTTCAATATAAATACATAAAGATAGATAAACTGGCATTCTTGATATTTAATAAAACATCAACGCATGTATAAGAAAACGCACTCTAATACATCACTAAATACGTGACTAGAAAGAATACATTTGTTCAGAAAACCAACTTTCTATAACCAACAAATAAACACCAGACGGTTCACAATATGATAAGTTTTGGACTTTTAAACGACAAACATTAAATACGTGACTGAATAAAAGTAATAATCGGAAATCCTAACAAAATACTGTAACGCTTGCGTGATTGATGAAGCATTTCGTCGAAAAATTAAACCAGGGAATTTAAGATCATACTGAGTTCTGCTAGATATAAGGCAAAGTACAAGCCTTGATCAATAAACACGCCAATGGAAACGATTGGTGGGAAGGGCTTATAAATAAAATAGCAAATGAATAAAAAAGTCAGTTCATATTCAACCAAGCACAAACAATGCTCAAATGCAGTAGCAATTTACGTGATGAACTTAATTAGTGAAACGTTAAAATTCAGAATAAGTAAAATTTGAAAGTGAAAAATTTGTGCTACGAAAAATAAGCAGATCTACAAATAGACGTAAGTTAAACAATTGATTAAATTTATTTTAAAATTTAACAAAACAGGGCTTTTGTTGAGACGGCTTTTGTTGATGCTACTTTTGTTGAAACGGCTGTTGTTTATGCCGCTTTCGCTGATGTCAGTTTCGTTAATGTCATATGTACTAAGTTGATATTTAAGTTTACATGCAAGTCGATATTCATATTGAGATCTAAGCCTCAACACAAATCTAAAAATACGTCTGAAAGTGAGATCAAAAGGATACTCAAAGTTAATTCAAGAAAAAATACCAGAATTTAAAAGTGGATAATTCTGGCCAATAAGTAGAGCGGACATAGCAAGGGATGCAGACCACAGACACTATGAGGCAACTCCAGTGGCCGTTCCAGGTTAGCGATCTTTAAACATTTTATTATTTAAAGACTGTTGCAAATTTAATATTTGCTATACATTCTGTATTTGTAAGAGTCATCAAAAAGGTCATTTTAAAATATGAAAACAGGGAAAGCATCTTAGAACGTTCGAAGGTACTTGAAAGTAATTAAAAGATTTTTTGCTGGCTTTCGGAAATCATAAATTTGGTAAATGTAAATATTTTATACAGGGGAAAATTTTGAGGTTACACAACATTGTACATATTATCAATTATTATATTGTGTGCTTTTGAACTGCTTTATTTGAATCTATTTAAAGAATAAAATAAGATTTATTATTAGGAAGTTGAGCATTCAGTGAGCTAGTCGTGGTAAACAAATATAACCTACACATCGTGGGGCTTAATAGGGCATATCACAGCAATTTGAATAGCACCCATCGTAGGGGCTTAAAATCCAAAAAGACTATATCATATCAAATAATAAGGGCACACCAACGTAGGGGCTATTTCATAGCAATATTAAGGGCATACCAACGTAGGGGCTATTTCATAGTAATTTTAATTACGCCCAATCGTGGAGTTAGTAAGACACATATCAATTTTAATGACGCCCAACATTGGGGCTTAAGGGAAATAAAGATATCATATCAATATATACATATATATATATATATATATATATATATATATATATATATATACATTGCATATTATACATATTATATATATATATATATATATATATATATATATATATATTATAGTGGTTTTTATATTATTAAAAATAAAAATAAACGCTGCAATTTCAAAACACCCTGTATAAAGGAACAAACAGAAATTACGTGCAAAATTTATATTAATTAATTCTATTTTAAGTAACGGGTATTAATCAAATTGTACAAATAATAATTAATATTTAATAGCTTTGCTAAAAATTAAATGGTAGAAGTCAATGCCATTCATTATTAATTTAATTAGAGTTAATTGAACAATTAATGATAAATAATAAACATAACAGCCTGTGGAAACCCAAGGTGAAACGCGTTCGTAACAAACGGCTTAAAGGAGGGTTAAAATACCATGAAACGAAGCTCGGAGAATTGTATTTAAAACGTTCATTAGTACACCTGCAAACTTTTAAATGTCACGTTCTTATAATTTGTGAAGATAACAAGCCAAGATTCTACGCATATTGGAAACGGGTAAAGGTTTTAGCACGAAATACAAAACAGCGTTTGGTTAAAAGTCACGTCGCTAGGTTCACGTGGGTTTAGATAGTAGATAGTCAAGAATATCGATTTGTACCACTCAGACCAGATTAGAAAGGGACGGATAAAACGCATAAGTAAAAGACACTAATAATATAAGGAGGGATTTGTGGAGCGTCACTAGGTCTACGATTGGTTGAAATGTTTAGTCTAGTTTGAAATGAACAAGAGCTTAGTGTAGCGTATTATTCGGGAAAGTTTATAACGATGTATTAAAATTCGCGGAGTAAGAATGGGGTTGAGTGCAAATTTGCGAGAACGTGTTGTTGTAGATAGGGGATTTCGGATGAAAGGCGGCCGAGGAGGTGGCAGCCTAAGTGTATAAATGATTTTCGTGAACGTAGTAGGGCCCCTTAAGTTTTCAACCGCTCAAAAGTACGTATTGCAGTGTCATGAGTTGTAAGTATTGCAAAATCAATTTAATTTATTACAAGGTGATAGTCTCGTAATTAAAGACGCGGTTAAGTGTGCCGAAATTAATTTTAATAGAGATATCATCTGTAATTATAATCAACTCGTGCCGCGCTTTAAATAACGTGGTTCGAAGGATTCAAATTAAAGAAGAAATAATTTTAAATAGAATTTGGAATTGGTTACACCAGGGAGGCCGCGTTTGCAGTTCAATTGAGATGGAGTTTTTCTAGTAACCGCTAGAAACGACCTGCAGGTACGGACAGAAGAAATCGACGACATCATCCTCAAAGCAGAGAGCTACTATAAACTTTCCAGGTAACGCTTTGAATTGTGACTTTTTAGACTGTGAATATTGGGAGAATGCTAGAGTGAAATTTCAAGGTAGTGTGTATTAATTACGTATTGAACGTAATACGTGTAAAACTTTATTATGGTAGTTAACTGAAAAGTTGAAGGTTTCTATAAAGCTTTTAAACGTTCCATCAGAACATAAAATTTTGTTGTAAAGAGTACATGGCTTTCTTTTATTTGTTTTAAAAGTATGCAACTGCATAATTACTGGGTATTCTGAGCTCATCCTACCCCAGAGTTTATTTAGAGTAAAATGAATAAATAAATTATAAAGAAGGAAGTTTAGCGAAGGTATTATTTAAGGCCCATTTACTCCGTGTACAATTTCTGTGTTTAATGATTTAAAAATAAAGTACTGGACATTATGAAATAAGGTTTTTCTGAAGTGTAACGTGATTAATGGAATATGGACATTATTGCATTTCATGTGTAAATAGTTATAAATAGAAGCTTGTATGTTGATTGTATTTGAGGTTTTATTGCTAGAGTGTGTGTATGATTGAGAATATGCGAGTGAATTTAGATACCCAAGAGGAGATCCGAATGAGCTAGCCGGAAGCAGTTGAAGAAGGCCGTTCAACCGAGGAAAAAAGGAAAACGGGTAAGGATAATTTTTTTTGATTAGGTAATTTTTGAAAATTTCGTTTATTGTCGAATATGAAAAGTTTATAAAATTTTTGAATATATTTTTGTATCGCAATTGCTTACCTGAGATCCACGGCATAAATTTGACGCCCAATTCGAGAGGCACGATTCAATTTAAGGATACACAGTAAAATTTGACGGCCCAACGTTGGGACTCGAATGTTTTTTTTATGGCTGGGCGATTTAGGATTCACAGTAAAATTTGACGCCCAATTCGTGAGGCTCGATTTTTTTTACGCGACGATTATTCGAGATACACGGCAAATTATATATTATATATATATATATATATATATATATATATATATATATTGTAATGTAAAGGGGGGTACAAGGCTTCTAAGGGTAGATTTGTGTTAAAAGGGTGTATGTCAAACGACATAATTCATATATAAGATCCAGTAATTCAAAACTATATTTTGCCGTACTTTACATATGCTAAAGTATTTACCATTTTAGTTTGAAACGTATGTGCCAAAAGGTAAACAAAATGACTTAATGACGTTGATACAATGCACGGTACTCAAGGTTTTATACTAAGTTGAAATTTTATAAGCCATTGAAAGTACATTTGCCGTCGGAAAACCGGACGCGTCTACGGATATCTACAATCAACCAAGCGTCCAGGTCTTGTGTGAATTATTTTGGCTTTTCATTTAAGTAGAATCAACTTTTGGACGAATTGTAAATTCAAAATTATAAGTGAATAGAAATATAAAATCTAATTGGAGAATTGTGAAGTGTTTAGGACCAATGGTAGAAATTAGGATTGTATGTAAAGACTATAGTTAAGGTATTTGTGACACGAGAGAAAAGAAAAGTTGTTATTGGATAATTTTATGATTTAAAAATGTATTTAAGTAAGCTAGTTTTGTTGTGCTTATTGCCTAGCGAAGTAAATAAGGGGATTCTATTTCGACTACTTTTAGTAAAAAGACGTGTTTTGCAAACCTGCGTTAAAGTTGTATAATATTTGGATAATATAAATGTTTTTGAGTTTAAATAGTATGATTATTAAAGTGAAGGTATAAAAGCGACGATAATTGAAGAATATTTAGAGTATAGTGCGACGGGAAAGCAACGGATATTTAGTTAGATTTGAACGAGATTGGTATTGGAATTGGAACGATTTTGGTTAAAAGGCAGTAGGAGATTCGAGTGGTTATACAAAGCGACGGCGAAGCAACGACGATATTAATAATTTTGGAGTGATTTGGATAAAGATTAAAGGCAGTAGGACATAGAGTGGACATTGAAGATATAGCAGGGCATAGATTGATTTGGAACAGGACGGCAGGATAGATTTGGAATTGAGTACGGAAAGGCGAAAGGATTAATTGGAGCACGCAGGGAGAAAATAGGAGAGCAGCATATTACGGGGGAAGATTCAACGCAGAAACAAAGGGAACACGGAAGGATTAACGCAGGGGAAGTAAATACTACGGTTTATTCAAAATTCTAAAATCAGGGTAAATTATTTCAGATTTGGGGTCATCAAAATTATATCAAGACACCTGGAGGCGATACGCAAGATTATCAGTGATTGTGAATCCTTGTAAAGGCGCGTACGGCTAATAAGAACTTGAGCCAGCAACATTTAAAGAAGGCATCAGCGCAGTATAATTCAGGTGAGTACCGTGAAATATCTTAAAACGTCAGATAAGTCATAAATTTTGTGGTAGTAATTTAATTTGGCACAAGGCAACGTTGATCGTAATAAAAATTTGGCATATACAAAAGTAGATTAAAAATTTAGTACTAAAACAAAAGAGTGTGCAGTTTGGTTGGGCATTGCACATCTACTTATAACGGAACTCACTATAAGTAGGTGAACACCCTGAGATAAAGGTTTCATATAGTCGAGGCATTGTAATAAACAGTTAAATAGATAACCAACCAAACTTTGCTAAAACACATCATATAGGAGTCATTTATTGAATACTAAAAATAGGGGCGACGACAAAAGTCGTGTATCGTAATTTGAAAATAAATAAAAATTAAATTTAAATTATATATAAAATAAAAATTAGGGCGGAGGGGTGGAGTAATAGTAGCACAAGAATATATATATATATATATATATATATATATATATATATATATTGCTGTGACAACGCCGCTCGTTGAGGGGTCACTAAACCAACACTCTGGTTAAGTCCGCGTTAGAGCGACACCAAAAGAGTGATATGCAAAAGGTCTCCCGTTGAGGCGCCGCTAAAAGAGTGCTGTGACAACGCTTTGCTTTGATGCGCCGCTAAGAGGGTGCTGTGATACAAATACAGCAAATTGTAAAACTTGAAATTGTTGACTTACCTTCCTTTCTAACCTTGCCTGACTTGCTCAACGGAATTGACAAAGTTTTCAAAATTAAATCAATCACAGCAATATTAAAGCATTTATACCGTATAAGATATTTTCCCTCATACAAAAGCATATAGAACATTTACAACATTGTTTCTTTCAAACATCAAATAATTTCTAAGAAGTACTTATTATATTATTATACTTGACAATCTCTCAATAGGTAGCATTAAAAATAGGACATTTAAATGTTTAATTCATAGATAATTGTAATATGAAAGGGAAAGTGTCAACTTAAAATCCTTAGTTTACAACCTCTCAGTATGTGGTATAATAAATAAGCTAAAGTAGAAGTTATGCCTTAGAGATTGTGTAATGTATTATGAAGAGCGATGTTAAAACAAAAGTAAATGTAAATTTAAACTTACGTACCTTGTTACGTTTATTTTCGACGATATCACAAAGCATTTATACAATACAAATTCTTTTCTTTCATACAAAAGCATTTACAACATCATTTTTTTCAAACACAAAGTAATTTCTAAAAAGTACTGCATAGAAAAATATTGTTTCTTACCTTATTTTATATTTACAGAATTAAACTTATTCTTTAAGGAATCGTTTAACTGGTTATAAATTATTTCCACGCTGGTAAGATTTGTTTTGGCCAGAAAAATCCTTACATATAATCTATTAAAAGGTCGGAGTATTTCAAACTCAGAACACAAACTCCTGGTAAAGTAGTCCCTCACACAAAAAAAAATTATTAGGACTATCTTAAACTAGATCTAAATACTATAATATCAGTTAAAAATAAATCTAAAAGTTATACTTGCAGAATCCACAAAAACGCTCCTCTTAATTAAAATCTTCTTATTTTAAATTGATCTCCAAATCAGCTTGCAAGATTCTCCATAAAAATTCTCATTTCAAAGAGTGATTACCAAACTACATTTCTGGTTAAATTCTCCCTTCGATCATTTTACTAAAATAGCTTTATATTGAGGAGTTTTGCCTCTTCATCGTAATTATTAAATTCCATTTTTCTTTATAAGTTACGATACATCGCTTCCTTATTCATTACAACCTCGCAACTTGGTTGAGTTTCAGTATGATTACTACATACTCAAATACTATAGCAACAGCTTGCGGTTAAAATAACGTTTTGTGCTTGCATGAATGAAATCTAATCTAGGAATGACCTCCCAGTGAATAAATGCTTTCTTTATATACAAGTTTATCTGTTTCCTGAAGCTTACTAGAAACATGTAAAACATGATGGTGTAAAGGTTCTCCGAAAATCTAATTAGCATCTGTGATTTCGGCATTTATCACCTTGTTACCTGGTTCCAATTATCCGTGACGCATTCTATCCGTTCTTGCCTTACATATACTATTATTGAGGCGTGGCATACTAATGCAAAAGACAATCGATTAATTATCGGTTATTCCAGGAATTTTACGGTTTATTTTCAATGTTCAAGCTGCTTCTAGGAATAAAATGTTTACTTATTAATGAGTTATACGAATTTGACGTATTTTTAAGTACCGATACCTCATCTTTTCATATTCTAGAGAATTCTTTATTTCGAATAAATTGCATATCCACGGGACAATTAATCTAAACTTTAATTAGTTTTTAATGCAAAAGGGGTTCCGTTTAATAGAAATATTTGCGTTCGTTTCAGTACACAAAATTATTTATTAATTTTGAGGTTTTTAAATACACGTTGATTGTAGTCTCTCAAACTAAATGCATATAGCTGTACCCTTTGATGCTATTTACAGCAAATCAAATACATTTTTATCAAAAATGTATTGATAATTAAAAATAATGGCTTTGTATTTATCTTAAAACAGTCGACTTTTATGTTCGCATTTAAATGCGCTTTAAAGTATCATACAATATACATATACAACTTACATTACTTGCTATTTATTTACAACATGGTTATATTATACGGGGTGATTATTTATACACGCTAAATTTGCGTTCTTGCATTGTACATCAATCAATAAAGGTACGCTTGTATTATACAGGGCGTAACCATGAATTTACCGAAATATCCCTTTTTTCCGTGATTCTATTATAATTTTATTGGATTTATTTTTAAAATTTGGGTTTCAATGACTTCTCGAGACCCCTTATTACGTCAATATATACATATATAGATAGGTATATATATATATATATATATGTGTGTATGTGTGTGTGTATAGTGAATAAGATGAAATAATAACTTAGACTTTTATGCAAAGCCCAAATGATCACGTTGGGCGCCATGTGTGCTGTGTATCCTACAAAAAGCCTCACCAGAGTAAAAAAATATTCGAGCCTCTCAAACTGGACACCAAGATTTGCTGTGATTCTCGCCCTGTTGAATCTCTTCTGATAATCGCCTATTTACTCTTTCCGCCTCGGCTGCTCCCTAGATAACTTTCATCCTCATTCATAAAAAAAAATAAACACATTCCTACTACAAACATCAACGTTAAATCTATTTACATCAATATTCATAATACATTAAAATTTCAAAATTAAATTTCAGCATAAATTTTAGTATCATAAAATTTCAAGTTTCAATTTGTCATCAGTTTTAATTTGTATCCAGAATTAAAGTCCTGGTAGGATGCATACTAATTAAGTTACAATATGTGCAGACCTAAGTCTGAATAAAAGGGAGCATCTTCCACCCCTTTACGTTAATTAAACAGGTTAGTCTAATTGAGATCAAAGACAGACCCAAATTTTCATCATAATCAAAGCATAAACTGCTAAATACTCCTTTCTACTTAAACAAGAAAATTTTACCTTAAATTCAAAATTTGTTGTTTATACAAATTCACTACTGTCCATTTTTTATCAAATAAATTATAAAGATATCCAACACACACCAAAACATCAAAGTTCGAACAAAATTGTATAATTTACCTGAAGGTTACTGCACTAGTGGATTCTATGTACATCGTCCTTGCTAATTTCACCATTCTAACTGGGTTATGTTTCCGTCCTCAGATTCCTGGTCGCCTTTTAAAATTCATCAACACCATTCGTTTAAAAAGTTTCAGGGCTTCTCAAGAACGCATCTATGTATATCTAAATCTTGTTTTGTGGATCCAATCACGTTTACTTGTATCTTCTTTTCAAAGTGCACTAATGCATAATAACTTGTATCGTAGCACGTAAAGAGCAAACTGTTTTAAAGTATTCGATAATCACAAAATATAAGAGCAAACTGTTTAAAGTATTGAATCAAAATCGAAAATCTAAGAGAGAGAAACTCCTATAAACACGGGTTTATATAATAGCTCGCCTGCATGTCGGTTTTGTCCCGCGACGGCCAGTTTTCAGAATTTCGCATACTATGTTCCCTTTTCGACAGTCCGGCACAGCGATTCTACAAAATTTTTGCACTCGTGCCAGTTAAATCTAAGAAATTTTCACACGGCTCGCAAACACGTCCGAGCACAACTAATTAATTTTGTATAGAAATTGTTGTGTTTTCACCTCTCATATCTGCAACTTATTTCAACCAATCGCAAACCCAGTGACGTTGCTCAAATCACGCCTTCTATTATCCGTGTCTCGGCTTTGCGCGTTTCATCCATCTCTTTCTAACCTGGCCTTAGTGATGCAAATCGATATTCTTTATTATAGGCTATTTCAATCCACGTGGACTCGCGACGTGACTCACTTGAGTTAAATAACCCCGTATCTAGCCTTCCCGTTAATATAAGCTACGGTTTATCCGACCGTTTGCAATATACGCAGAATTTTCATGTTTATCTACTCGAATTTATTAGAATTTGACATTTAAAAATACGCAGGTGTTCAATCGTAATATTTTAAATAACACTTCTACGATTTGAATATTATTGGGTTTTTAAAAGCTTTTATGCATATTATATATTACTAATGGTTCAATTAACTCCAATTAAAATAATAATGAATGGCATTGACTTCCACCCTTTAATTTTAGTGAATACAAATTAAATATTAATTATTATTTGTACATTTTGTTTAATACTCGTTACTTAAAAATTGAATTACTTAATATAAATTTTGCACGTAATTTCTATTTGTTTCTTTATACTTAGAATAATTAAATTACATACAAGTTGAGCATTTTAATACTGCTTCTTTTTATAGAAAGCGTCTAGTGAATAATTTAAATCCCTTATTTTTAATGAAACGAATAAATTTGTATGCTCCACGTTTTAATAACGCGTATTATCTAATAAAATTCCTTATACACGGTGATTAAAATTATTTGATGTCGTTAATTAATTTTCTACCCTGGTCTAAATTTGAGTAATATATATATATATATATATATATATATATATATATATATTGTAGTGGTTTTAAAGGGTTAAATGTAAATATAAACAAGGCAATTTCAAAACACCCTGTATAAAGGAAACAACCAAAATTTCCGTGCAAAATTTATCTCATTTTATTCAATTTAAAGTATCAAGTATTACCATTATTTTATAATTAGGGATTAAGAATCTAGAAGGTGCGTAAAGAAAATAAATTGCATAAGCCAATGGAAATAATTATTTAATTTAATTGAGTTGAATTCAAAGGAATATAACGTTTAAAACGCATAAGAGCGTGTAAAATCGATAATTCCAAGGTGAAACGCTTTACTATATGAAATACTTTGAAAAGCGAAATCCTAGAAATGTTATTTAAAACGTCGGTTAATTTGAACACCTGCATGTTTTCTAAATGTCAACTTCTCCTTATTTTGTGTAGATAAAACTCAAGATTCTAGGTATATTGTACACACGGTCGGATGTTTTCGCATTGAACGCTAATAAGGGGTTATTTAAAGCACGTATGCTAGTCCACGTGGGGTTAGATAGCAGATGGACAGGAATATCAATTTCTACCACTCAAACAAGGTTAGAAGGAAACGGAGAATATGCATAAGGAAGGGACAGCGTTAATATAGGCGGGATCTTTAAGACGTCAATGCATAGACTATTGGTTGATATCGTTAGTTGTACATTAGACAAACACGGGAATATTGAATGTTAATTTTTCAGAAAATATCGTAACGACGCGCTGACTTTCGAGGATTTAGAAAACGGTTGAACCCAAATTTTTAAGAAATATTATTGTAAATGAAGGACTTCGCGTGAAATGCGGCCGAGAGGTGGCATCGTAAATTGTATAAATACTTTTTGAAAATGAATGAAAGGCACTTAGTATTTTGATCGCTTCAGACTACGTACAGAAGTTACCACGAGCTTGTAAGTAGATAAAATTATTTTAAATTAAATAGTACAGTGTTAGCCTTATAATTTGTACGCGGATAGTGCCGAGTCTAAATTTTATTGAGGTGCCACATATATTTTTTTAACAAGCTCGCGTAGTGACGTTATGTAACGTGAATTAAATTAAACAATTATAAAGGAAGAGTAATAATTGGATTTGGAGTTGTATGTATCGTGTATGAACAGCATTGCAGCACCACTTAGAGGGTGTTCATTTACTAATATCTGGAGGCGGGAGCAGAGCAGTACTACAAAACAACTTAATGACATCATCGTCAACGGAGCAGGGATCGTCAAGAAATTCCAGGTAGCGCTTTAGAATTTGTTGTTGTTGATAAACTATGAAGGTTATTGTGATGGGTGAGAGTGAACTATGATGGTATTTTACATTATTTGGAGTATTGAAAGTAATACGTATAACTAACTTTTATTGTGGTATTTAACTATAAAGCTAAAGGTGTATATAAAGCTGATTAATGTTCCTCAGGAATTTAAATATTTTTTTGTTATGAGTACATGGGGTTTTGTTGTGTCTGTAATAAGAATATGCCAAGTAAAGAGCATACTTTAATCATAATTAACTGGGTTATCATGAGCTCACCATACTACAGAGTTTCCTAATTGAAATTGACTATAAATAAAGAAAGAAAAATAAGGTATTATTCAGGGCCCATTTACTCAGATTACATTCAATGTGTTTGATATTGTTAGTTAACATTCTGGACTTTACAAAATAGAATTTATTGAGGTGTAACTTGACCACTGTAATGTAAATAATTTTGAAGTTTTATTTGTAAATAGTGGAAAATAGATATTGTATGATTGTTGTATTATTTTGTGGTTTTATTGAGAGTGTGCGTGAACGATAGAGAGTATGAGAGTGAATCTAGGTATACAAGAGGAGGCACAACTGAGCTAGCCAGGGAAGCAGTTGAAGAAAGCAATTCAACCGAGGAAACAAATTAAGGACGCTGGAATTAAGGTAAGAAATATTATTTCCTTTGTTTTTGAATTTTATGGCGATTTTTGAAAAATTAATAAAAATTTCGAATGTATTTTTGTTGGTGAAAATAACCCCCGACCTCCACGGCAATTTATGGCACCCAACGTGGGGTCGAATGTTTTTTTTTACTCTGGCGAGGCTTTTTCCCTAGGTTCCACGGCAATTTATGGCGACCCAAAAGTGAGGCTCGAGTTCCAGATAAAATTTTAGTAATTTTATTCCATGAAACTGGCGATCTGAGAGAGAGGGTTTCTGTTGTGTATAAGTTTAAGAATATTTTGAGTGTGTGTGGGAGTGATTTAATCATATGCAGAGAAAGGAGTGGTTAAGGAGTCAAGGAGTGGAAATTGAAAGTGACGATAGTGCCTTGTGTGATAAAAATTCGAAAATGGAGGAAGCTGGAGGTAGTAGGGATCAGTAGAGGACAGAATCAGGAGAAGCTGGAAATGAATTAATGATGAGAATGCTAGAAGAAATGAGATTAAGTAGGGAAGAATCAAGTAAGAAATTTGATCAGATGAGTGAGACGTTAAGCGGGGTTAGAGAAGATTCAAACAGGAAATTGGAACAAATGAGTGCCGAATTGAATAAGAAATTTGACCAATTAAATCAGGAATTAGGGGATAAAATAGAAAAATCGACGAGAGAATTTTCAGAATTTAAAAATAGTTTGACGATGAAAATGGGGGAGGTTGAAAATCGGGTTGATAAAAATGAGCGTGATATTAGAGGTTTAAATCTGGAAATGGGACAATTAAGGACTGATGTAAGGATTTTCTGTGAGGACGAGATTAATGCAAAAATGACTGAGGTAACGGACTCGTGTAAGGATCAGTTAGGTCGGGTTGAGAGAGAAGTGACCGAGATTAAACAGAATGTAGCGACTTTAATGGGGGATGGTCCAAGGTTTGTAACAGGTAGTGTGTCTTTAGAGCAACAGATGAATTTTTATGGGGATAGTAGGGTAAACCCGCAAATATTCATTAACAATATTAGAGGTTTAATAAGTAATTTGTACGATGAACAGGCGAAGTTAAATGTTGTAAAAGCGTTACTAAAAGATCATGCTGAAGCTTGGTACAATTTAATAGGACAGGAAATTGACACCTACACGGACTTTGAGGACAAATTTTTGAGACATTATTGGAGTGACTACAGACAGGACCAAGTACGAGACGATTTGATCACGGGCAAATTTAAAGGAAAATTTTTAGGAAGTAGGGAACAATATGCTATACGAAAGTATAGCATAGCGAAACAACTAAACCCACCACTGACGGACCGACAGATCATAAAATACTTGTCGAGACATTTTGAGGTTGAAGTGAGACAGCACGTAGCACTACAGAACATTGTGGACAGAGAGATGTTTCTGGAGTACCTGCAGAGGTATGACGACGTGAACAGTGGAAGACCTCGGAAACCAAGGGAACGACAGGTAAACACGGTTAGGTTCGACAACAGACGGGACAACTACGCAAGACGAGGGAATAATTACACGTATCAGCGACAGAATTGGGAACCGCGACGGAACTTTTACAGGAGCAACAGTGTAGGTAGGGGACCTGCACCTAGACTGGGACCTACAAGACAAAACAGTTCACCGGACATGAGGGGGACAACAAGTACAAACAGGGAAGGTAACAACACAGACCGAGTGGAAACGCCAAGGACATACGCGGAAGTAACAGCAAGGCCAGGACCGAGTAGGAGAACAGACCTGGACAGGATTTTTAGAGCAGGACAAACCACTAGACATCACTGTGTACAAATATGAACCTCCTAGGGATTTTTTGAAAATAGAGGAAGAAATTGAGCCATAAATTGTAGAAAAATTTTGTTTGCCCATAATTGAAATTAAAATTTTTGAGAAAAATTTAGGAGCATTATTAGATTCAGCAGCTGAGGCGAGTTTGGTATCGGAGGAATTCGTCGATGAAATTAAAAATAAAGTGTGTGACAGGATAATGCCAATAAAAAGAAGTCACCTGGTTGCGCCGAATAAAAAACGATTTGCTGTTGTAAATAGTGTGGTTATTTTGAAAGTAGAGTTAGGTTCAGTAAGCTGTGAACAAGAATTTATAATTGTACCTGGGTTAAAGTTTAAAGGGATATTAGGGGTCGATTGCATGATGAAGTTAGGGGTTATAATTGATATGGAGAGGAAAATAGTTAGGATTGGGGATAGGATATTGCCCTGGAAGGCAAGTTATGATGTCACAGAAGATGACATGGGGTTATGTATTAATAGTATAGAGGGAGATGATGAAGAAGTGAGAGAGATCGACTCAGGGGAATATAGTGAGGAAAAGTTAGATGAGGTACAAGTAATAGTGAAAGGAGAGGCTGAACAAGTAGAGGTAGAGTCAGGCGCAGAGTTAATAGTGGATGACGAGTCAGAGTTAAGAATGATAGAAGTAAAAATAGCATTATGTGACACACAAGAAGTAAATATAGGCATAAGTGAGTTAAGGGGCAAAGATAATTTTGGTAATTTGAATTTGAATTTAAAAGGATTTGTGAATTGAATATTGTACATAAAGGGTCTAGAAGAGAGGAAAAGTTTTGTATAGGGGGGAAAAATAAAGATGTTGGGAAAGTATCGTTAGGTTTGTCTGCTGAGAAAGAAATAATATTAAATAATAAACAGACAAGTGTAGGCACTGAAGAAGAATTAAGGTGATGAAGAGAGGAATCTGGGTAAGACAATAATTTTGTTATTAAATTTTTCTATTGTGTGAAATTTATTTTCGAGTTTTCGAAAACAAAATTTTCAAATATTTTTGTTATTGAGGCTTTTAGAGAGGTTACACGGCAATTTATGACGGCCCAACGTTGGGGCTCGAATGTTTTTTTTACTCTGGCGAGGCTTTTTCCCTAGGTTCCACGGCAATATATATATATATATATATATATATATATATATATATGTATGTATATATTGATGTGATAAGGGGTCTCGAGAATTTAAAAAATAAAACCCACCAAAATATAATAGAATCCGCGAGGTTTACTTGGTACTAAAGCCCCAAGCTTGGGTTCGATATAAATCTACGAATTTAACTCTGGAAAAGCCCCACTGTTGGGTCGTAATGAATTCATTGAATTATTTGAACGAGTCCCACAATTTGGATCGACATTAATTCTCTCTAATCTCCACTGCTAAAATATGCTACGGCTGCTCTTCTGCACTTTGAAAAATAAAACTAACTAGTCTACTAAAAATAAATAAACGCTGCTACGGTAACACACCTAGATTTATTTACATATTCATAAAGTATCAAACATCTTCAACAACTCCTTATTCACATATTAATTAATATACATACATTTCCCTTCTTCAAAATAAACCATTTTAACTCGCATATTAATTGCTACCCAAATAAAGCAACAGGGCTTTACCATCAACCTAACGTTACCCCTGGATTAATATGAGCTCATAATAACCATAACCACTCGTGCAAATTTCTGCACAATAAATTGCCAAAAAGTCCCTCTTACCTTGTACATAAATAAGTAAGTCAAATATCAAAATTTTAAACACATAATTTCCCACATAAATAAAATAATAAATTAATATATCAAGAGGGTTTAATTAATAATTCATAAAAAATATTGTCCGTATAGTTCATAGTCAAAATACCAAAAAGTCATCACAAGTTATTACACCAGTATGCACAAAACAATTTAAGACAACATCAGTTACCTGAATTTCATCATCAGCCATGGATCTGTTATCTCCATCAAAACTATTGCCTTCCATCAATGATTGCGCTTTCAGGAACGTCCCCAAATCTAGATTAGACTAGCGGTAACTGCACACCGCTTTTGTTTTCTCACATCAACCGGTGTGACGGTACATCCAAACTCCCCCAACTCTGCTACTGATCCCGTTTATCTTTGATTCGTAACCAAAATCACTCCGCCACAGACTTCAACTTCATTTTAAGAGCAAGCTTCTCACTCCATGCAACTACATAATCTCAAGCAGTCTGTACTTATTTTTTTCACTATTAACATTTATACATTGCTTTACTGCTAGCTTGTTGCTACACAATACCAACTTGTATTGGTTGTTTATTATAAAGTTGACTTTTAGCTGTCAGCTAATTCACCACAAAGAACGTAAAATGTAAGAGAGCCCCACTATCAATCATCAGTGCTTATATACACTTTTGTGCCCTCCTTAAACGTGCCAATTCCTAAAATTTCGTTCAATACAAACACAAACACTCAACCGTCTTCAAATGCCGTGAAAATTTTGATACAAACATCAACTGCCACGAAATCTAAGAAATTCTACGTTTATGTTCCGACCGTCTCGATATTCTCCGAAAACTAATCCCTACTGTCACAAGTTATCGTTAAACACGCTTCAACTGTTCTCTCTATCTGCCCCTAACATAAGAGTAGTGGGGTAAGGCCGGTCCTAATTCAAAACGTGCTCACACGTATTTTACATATGTAAAATACACGTGCACCGTCCTGAATTAGGACCGGCCTTATATACTTTCAATGTAAAATAGTTGTGAAAACATGAATTCAGACCGGCGTTATATACTTTCAATGTAAAATACTTGTAGGCACGTTTTGAATTAGGACCGGCTTTGTATTAGTTTCAATGAAACATACTTCAAAACACACGTATGTTGAAAAATGTAAGTGCAGAGAAAAATGTGTGTAGCTGTTTTGAATTCGGTTTTCTAGCGAAAAGTTACACGTGCACCGTTTTGAATTAGGACCAGCCATATATACTTTTAATGTAAAATAATTGTGAGCATGTTTTGAAGTCAGACCGGCTTTATATTACTTTCAATGGAACATACATACTTCAAAACACACACACACACACACACACACGCGCGTATGTTGAAAAATGTAAGTGCAGAAAAAATGTGTGTAGATGTTTTGAATTTGGTTTTCTAGCGAGAAGTTATAAAGTATGCGAGATGCAAAATATCGCATTCAAGTCAATTGTGTTTAATTAAAGTGGATTCTGATTTATGTTTAGAGGCTGCAAATACACATGGGCCGGTTTCAATTCAAAATGTGTTCACTCTTGTGATAGGTTGAAAAGTGGGTTGGCAAAGTACGCAGATGGTGGTAATCTGCTATATAAGGAGATTGCTCCTAATATTAATTTAATTAGTCGAAGAAAAGCAATATGGATTTTAATACTCTTAATAAAACCACATATCGCAAACCTTATGTAAATTCAAAAGATCTTGTAGTGAATAAGAGGTTTGAAGTTTTAAAAGTGGAAACAATCAAGACAAAATATGGAGAAAGAGTATTAGTGGAAACAGAAGAGTTCAAGAGTGTATTGCCATTGAGATATTTTGAATACCTTCAAGCACATGGAGTGAAACAATTAAATGAAAGTATTGGCTCGAACAAACACGTATACATAACTAGTAAGGGATCGATCGGTCTAACTGTCAACATAGAATTTTCAGAATAATATGTCACTAATCTAAGAAATTAGTTTATTATTATAATAATATACATCTTGTTCTTTACTGTTTATTTTATTATAACACATCTAAGTCGATTGTATAAAGAATGATGTATTTAATTAAAGTGGGTTCTGATTTGTGTGTTTTACTTTGAGGTTACTACCTTGTTTAGAGAAAGTCTTGTTTCAAAAGAAAAACTTTTATAAAATACTTTTTTATTTTACAAATTGTTGAATATTTTGATCTAACTAGTTATAAATGAAAAAGTATTTAATAACTCCCGTTCTTGAAGTATCTGCTGCTCCCTCGCAGCCAGTTCTTCTCTTTTTTGCTTTATTATTTCTAGCTCTAAATCTAAACGACGCAGTAGCTTCTCTCCACGCTTTTTAAATGCGTTAAGCAACTCTACTGTGTCATCTTCGTAGGATTTGTCATCTTCACAGCAAACAGCCATATTAGATTCTGTACATAACTTTTTCATAGCCAACATGTTTTTGCCGTATCTGTGAGCATAACATAAAAGATTATTGTAGGTTCACCTTTTCTTTTGTATACTACCTGATGTTTCTGAGAGGATCGGAATGTGCCAACGATCCGACGATAGCCCCAGAATTTCCAGAATGGTTTTTTGATCCTAATCTAATGTAACTTATAAATTAGTAGTGTTTTAAAACGCATGTATAAATGTGAAAAAGCACTTACCGTGATATATCTATTACGTCACTATCAAAAATAGCAGCAGTGTCAAGTTGAGGTGAAGAAGAACCAAAAACTTCTTTAATCAAATCTTCGTCAGAATGTAAAATAAATTGCTCTAGAACTTTTACGTTGGTACTACTACCATTTTTGATCGATGATAAGTTACTCATTTTTTTTAAAGTTGCTAGTAGTAGTAACTAATAATTATACAAGAGATCTGATTGAATACTGTTGGTAAAATCTACGTGAAGTATTTATATTAAATAATAAACTGATCTGTTAGAAAAAATTAAAAATGTGCATCGTTTTCTGAAAAAATTCAGCTCTGTAATCTATTCTAATGAATAAAAACAGGATGTAAGCGAATATAATTATACCTCAGCAGAAATAACGAATTGTATTCATTGTCTGAAAAAAATTGCAACGAAGACACATAGTAAAAAACCTAAATTAGTTTAGTTTCGTTTAAAATATTGCAAATGTCCCTTAACTAATACATTAATATAGAATAAGTAACAACAAGTGCAAAAACCGCAATTTCTTTGCACACAAACTCGTTTTTCTTGTATATAAATCCCTGAATATATATATATATATATATATATATATATATATATATATATATATAATTATGCCTCAGCAGAAATAATAAATTGGATTCATTGTTTGAAAAAGAAATTGCAATGAAGGCACATAGTAAAAATAAAAAACCTAAATTAGATTAATTTCGTTTTAGATTACTGCTGGCATAATTTATTTTTCAATAAAACTTAACAAAATTGACTTTATGTGCATATATAGGTATGTAGTAATTGTGTGTTTACACGATTCATGCTGCATAAGAAATTCTTGAATTCTCTCAATGTACTGCTATAAATAGCTTCAAATAAATTAAATTGCATAATGTTTATTGTATTATGATAAAACTGCAAAATGTTAATACTGGTTTTTTTTAAAAAACCATGAGTGCGTGTGAATTATTAAACAACATTGCCAGTTTAATCTGAGACATTTTTTCAAATTTGTTTTATTTTTTTTTTAGATTAATTTCGTTTAAAATAATGCAATGCAAATGGCCCTTAACTAGTAAAATATAGAATAAGTTTTAGATTACCGCTGACATAATTTATTTTTCAGTAAAACTTAACAAAATTGACTTTATATGCATATATAGGTATGTAGTAATTGTGTGTTTACACGATTTATGCCAAATAAGAAATTCTTTAAAGGTACTGCTATATGATAAAACTGCAGAATGTTTTTTTAATACTGGGTTTTTAAAAAACCATGAGTGCGTGTAAATTATTAAACAACATTAACGGTTTAATCTGACATTTTTTCAAATTTGCTTTATTTTTTATTAAATTTTTTTATATGTAACCTTAAAAATAGCGCTGTAATGATAGTGTATTTTCTGTACACACAGCATAAATCAAAGGTTGTATAAAAACATTTGATTACTATACTGCAAGCAAGCAAATTTTATTCCGTAAACGCAGCTGAATGAAAAATGATGTTGTATGCTAATTCTTTTGCAATTGTTTTGCTTACGTCAGATGATATTTTTGTATAAATAGTAAATAAAGCTCTACATATATTAAGTAGTGTAGTGATTTGTATAGAATCATGAATTCTGAAACCGTGGCCGAGATTAGTAGCGCTATTTTAAAATTAACTGTGAAATGCGTGAATCTAATCAGATCAGTCGATGAAATAACGAAACACATTATAATTATAAAAGCAAATATAAGTATATTAAAGCTTGCTATTAGAAATAAGGTATACGAAGACAATCGTCAGGAAAATCCTAGTAGGCTGGAATCTAATTTGGCACATCTTATAAATTACCTTGTACGATTGAGGCACTTGAAACGCTCTTTGGAATATCAAGATAAAGGTATTGATGCAACGCTTTCTAGAGGTCATATTCGAAAAAATCTGATTTGGCATGATGTACAATCATGTTTCGGAAGTCGAATAATTACGGGACTTATTACCAATTTAAGTTATAGAGATCCTCTAGTGTTCTTAGACAAGGCGTTCGCTAGCTTTAAACGCAAGATTGTTGCTTGCATAAAAAAGTCAATGTTGAAAGTTAATGTAATATTGTCCGCTAACTTTGTTAAGCCTACAACTGGCGAAATAGATTTGAAGACGTTTCCTACTGCAAATCGTCACATCGATATAAACACCAGTCTCAAGCGGTGGTATAAGGAGAACGTATTGGACAAGATTTTGAAGCGATTGGAGGAATTTAGTGAAAAGGATTCAGGTTGGGCAATCCAAGAAGTTTTACACTTGAAGGTAAATATAAACGATCATGATCCACTTAAAGGAGGGTGTTCAACGTTTGTTCAGGTTCCGGACTTTATTAAAAAAAAAAAAGCTGTGGTAAGTGTAATAAATAACGACCAACATTGCATTCTTTGGTGCTTGGTTTCCGCTTTATATCCTGCTAAACAAAATAGTCAGAGAATATCTAGCTATCCACATTTTGATACAGTATTACGCTACAATTCAATTCAGTTTCCAATCGCATTAAAAGACATAAAAAAAATTGAGAAGCTTAACAATCTCGCAATTAACTTATATTGTATAGAAAATACTAAAATACTGCCATTTTGTTTAAGTGAAAATTTTAAAAAAATAGAACCTATTAATCTGTTTGTTAATAACATGCCAGTTAGTTTATTTGAGAAATGTATAATAAAAATTTTATTGAAATTTGATAATGTTTATGACTGTTTACTAAATCACTTAGTAATTCCAACATGTAAAAAATATTTAAGCAAAAATTATTATTATAACCCATTAACAATCAAACATTTGATATTGTAAAAAAACATGTAAAATAATAATAAATAGACTGTGATTGCTAAATGATTTATTGTTTTTTTTTTTCATAATTTGTAAAGGTACAGTAATAATAATAAAGTAATTATAATATTCTTATGCTGTTTGAGAGTGGATTGTATTTGACTATCTTATCATGAAGTATAAGGCAATGACAAGATGTATTTGGCAAAACGTTTCTGCTAGTTTCAAATTCTAATCTAATATCGACAGTACCAGATTTTAACGCTTCGTTTTGTCTAGAACAATCTATGACTACTAATGGCGCAATACTTCGTAAATCTTCAGGATTAAAAAGTGGCTCATTTTCCTTTTCGTAGTATGATTGCTGAAACTGGGCATACATCTCATATAACAACGCAGTCTGTTTATTCTCAAACTTCAAATTTAAGTTATCGTACGGGAAAATTTCTGAATTTAAATAGAGTTTCATGTTGGTTAAATAGCAATGATCAAAACGACTGTAGTTGCTCATGTATCTATTTTTCGGTTGGTTTGAAACCAACAATCACAAATCTTGGTTTTTCTAATTGTGTTGTTGTTTTAATGTTCCATGTATGACGTTGCGTTTCTTGTAGAAGTTGATATTCATGCAACTCCCATCCTCTAAACGGAATATGCAAATCCTGATTTTGTGCAACGCATTCTATTAAATTAATTCGTTGAGTATCATCAACGGCTACATGTGGCATTTTCCATAAAACTTTGTTTAAAACAACTTTTATTTCCTCATCGGGTGTAGGATTAATTATAGCATTAGTATCAAAACTAGAACGTAGTAAAACTAACTCATGCCGGAGGTTTAAAATAATTTTTTTAAAATCTTCGCATAATCGAAGAACCATTGAAAGGTTTATTGCAACATTAAAATTCCTATTGGCATCAACTATTTGCGAATCATCCATAGGAAACCACCCAGCGTTTTGTAAATGTTTACTTTGATTGGTATTATATGAAACATATCCCTTCATTATAGACGTTAATCCAGAATTCCGAACACGATCTACAATGACACCACCAATCTCATATCTAATTTCATCAAAAAGCAGCAAAACCGCATTATTTACAAACTTTGCTGTCTGAGACGGCGTTCCATCTGTTTTAATTAATTTGCCTTCTATGTACAGCATGCTCTTCGATGGTAAGGTGTATACATCTTGTTGTTGTATAGGGATTCGAATTTCATCATTATTGTTTAAAGATGTATTAGCATAAGATTGATGAGTATGTTTTTCAATATTAACAATTGCATTGTCGAAGTAAACTTTTTCACGCACGTTCAGTATTTTACTATTCATTCTACTTTTTAATTAAATAAATGCAGTCCTAACGATTGTAGAAACTGACGGTTTTGTGTTGTTAGAAGTCTTGAAACAATCAATCGAGTGTCGATTGCTTTGAAATTTCCAGAATTTATAGCAATTCTTGACATGTTGCATGCGTTATACTAAATACCCATGGCTATTGCAGATTTTTTTTTAAATGCAAGCTTACAGTTAGCAGTTCTCCTTTGAAATTAACTAAATTTCCATCTTGATCTAACACTTTAACTATTATTTCATTTATTATACGTGACCTGATTGGTAGATATATAATCGTAGGTGGGCACTCGATAATTTTAAAACCTGCAGGTACTTGAGGAAAAAATTCATGTATTACATGGGTTGGTTTACTATTTAAATAGGATCCACTTGCAATATTACAATCGATTAAAACTGCATTCACTTTACAAATGTTGATCGCGTAGTCTGCTTGATGTGTGGCATATGCTAGCAATTTTCGTGGATTGAAACCGAGTAAAGAACCAATTGAATCCTTTTTGGTAAAATCCACATCTTCACTACATTTAATACTACATTTAAGTGTATTATTGTCAGCTGTAATTTCTATATACACTGGCATCTTTCTAGCGCTTTGTGATTGCTCCATACGACCACGCCATCTTTTATCACCTAAAGCTTTTTGAAGATATTTATTAATTTCTCTAATCTCATAAGCACCTTCAGGTATTTCTATGAATTCTCCGTTAGATCCATAATAAATTTTATTATTTGTTCCTTTTTCAATGTTTGGAATTGTGTTATTAGACTCAACATTTGTTAATCCTAATACGTACTCCGAATCATTATCCAAGTTTATAGGCGGACTAAAATTGCTTGTTAAAACTGAAGTGTTTCCCGTTAGAGTAAAAGTGTACGACATGACAACTTCATACGCAGCTCTATGTACTACTTAGAAATTGTAAGCATAAATGACCGCAAAACACAGTACCATACGATTGTTCTTGGTTAATGTTATAAAGAATTTTTCATTTACCCCCTCTATTCAAATAACTTATCAACTTTGTTGGCGGTCGCAGGTTTCCGTAGCTGTCATAGTAAATAGCGCTATTACCGTACTTTTTATAAGAGGTCCAATGCGTACCTAAACCTTCTATTCCATCTAAATTAATTATACCACATTCTTTTAAATAAACTTTCTTGGGAAGATTGTTTCTCATGAACACTCCACGGAAATATGGTACTTCTAATTACTTAACAAACTCTATTAATTCTACATTGCTTAGTGCTCGATTAGGTAAAATCAAGTTGCGTTCTTTTTAGGTTTTGCAGGGGCTAAAAAAAGACCAAAACCTTTTTTATAAGGTTTGATGTACATGCCGTTTCCGACTGCAATGTCCTCCATTGCCTTGTTATGACGTTGTTTTTCCGCTAGTTGTTCCTTAGCTATTTTAGTATCTGAAACTGCTTTTGCAACAGCAGCTGCACCTCCAGTAAGAGTACCACGGGCGCTTAGGCCTGCAAAAATTGGTATTAGTGGTAGAAAACCTCCTGTTTTAGGAATTGATATAATACGAGCTGATTTAATATGCTTCTTTTGTTTTGCTGTATTGGCGGCCTTAATTGCTATGTTGATTGCATCCATAATATTAGATCCTTTAGCCTTTTTAAAGCTGTACGTGCTTGTTTGATAATACTTTTAATACCTAGCGTACCTCTTATTTTACGTTTCTTTATCAGTTTTCTTATTTTATTGATATTTTTTGTTCTCAGTGATGCACAGGCACCCATACCAAGTTTTACTTTAGCTTTCATTGCGGTAGCTACTCCAAATGCTACTGCTTTTTTACCTAAAGACGAGTCACCAGAATTTAGTCTTTCTGTAGTTAACTGAGCTAACTTCGACTTTGCTTGATGGCGTTCAGATAGATCCTTTTCTTTGGAGTATGCAATATCGTGCTCCTTACAAGCCTCGTCTAACTTGTTTATTCCCTTGTCTCCCCAAGCTAACCGTTTAATTAGTTTTGTACCCGGACCGCAAAATTTGTAACCCGGAATATGCGCTTCAAATGGTAAATTGTTAATTACAGTATTTAACAGCCCGTTCCCAGTAGTTTTAGAATTATTATAGGTGATCATTAGTGGCCAACTGCCCTCTCAAGCTGTGCAGTAAATAAATAAAATATTGTGAATTAATGATTCTTTATATACTCGACGTTTCTTATATATAATTCCACTTTTTTTACAATCGAATTTAGTATTTGCAAACATGCGTGTTGTGAAACAATCAACATCTTTAACCATAAACAATAATGACATTGACGTGCAATCCTTAGCTAAAAAAAAACATAGCGTTCTTCTGCCTTCATCTATTCGATGTCTAGTTGTTGGTCCATCAAATTGCGGTAAAACCAACGTTATGATTGGGTTGATAGAACATCCTAATGGTTTAAAGTTTGAAAACTTATATGTTTATTCCAAATTACTTTATCAACCAATGTATCAATACCTTGAAAGTCTACTGCGACCAATAAAAGTAATCAAATATTATACATTTCCAGTTCTCATAATATTATATCACCATCTGATGCTCGAAATAATTCTATATTTGTTTTTGATGATGTAGCTTGCGATAAACAAGGTATCATTAGGGAATACTTTAGTATGGGGCGTCATAAGCAAGTAGACAGTTTTTACCTTTGTCAAAGTTATACTCGTATACCTAAGCACTTACTACGTGATAATGCTAATCTTTTAGTTTTATTTAAACAATATAATTTAACCTTAAAACACACATATGATGATCACATCAATACTGACATGAAGTATGATAAATTCCGTGAAATATGTGCTGCTTGTTGGCAAGCCAAATACGGTTTCGTAGTCGTAGACAAAGATAGTGATCCAGGTCAAGGAAGGTACCGAATAGGTTTTGATCACTTCATACATATTTAAACCTTGAGAGGCACAAGTATCGTTAGTATCGAAGAATTTTTATATTACAATAAACCTTTTACGCAATGAACAAGGAGGCGATAAAACTTAAAAGAATTTTAATTAAGAAAAGAAACATTGTAAAAAACAAATTGCGCCAGTTAAAAGATAACAAAGTCGTCCAAGTGGAATCAATCTTACCCATAACTTCGCGATTAGAAACTATTGCTAATAAACTGGATGGGGAAAGTGTGGTAAAGAAAGAAAAATTTTAAGAAGAAGAAGAAGAACTGCCTCATAGCAGTGTAAAAAAAATTAAACCTAAATTGCTAGAAAGGAACGTTGACTATATTGATTCGCCGGTTATTGCTCAGCATGTACCGAATATAAAAAATGATGCCATAGAGGATGATGATGATGATGATGTTGAGAATGAATACGAAGCGGAAGTTAATCGAAATGCACAAGAAGCCCAGGAATATATACAAAGCTTTGCCGATTCACCTGGTATGACACATTATCTCGAATAGCTACATCCGCTACCTCGAGAATATATTTACAATATGTTTAAAAATGTTAAGAACGAATTTGATCATAAATATGGTATTAGATTTAACCCTGATTCAAATGGTCTTATGATAGGCAATTCGAATTTCGCGTTGGATGATGAAAATGTTCTAATAAATGATTTGAAATATAAAGGTACTCTTGGATTATACGAACTACTGTTTAAAAAATATCCTGTCGGGTACAGATCGCAAGATCTAAAGTCGTACATTGATATTGGGAAAGAACAAATGCTAATAGAAGATATTATTCTGAAGAAGAACAAATTCAGGGTAATAATTCATATAAATACAAAAATATACTATCTACATTAAACATACTTCCCCAAACACCCCGTACACCTAGAACATTACCCTATAGAAAGCGTCTTGGAGACGGTATGACAATGGAAGTATTAAATAACGCTATAGATTATTTATAGTGGAATGATCCCAATGAACTTGTTGATAGACAATTGACAAATTTGGAAGGCACTTAAATAACCGAAAAATAGATATAAGTGAACAGGAATATGAAAACAAAAATGAAGATTTTGAAACCTTGATTGAGTACAAGTTACATATGCTACATTAGACGGTAGTAGCAACGTTTTACTCTAGTACATTCCTCGACGGTGACAACACATTCCTTATTTTCAACATTAAACATAATTATGAATTTCCCTATGAAGAAGCAGTCATTGAGAATATTAAAGGATACCCGCAAGACATTGAAATTCTTATAAACGAAAAAATGTAATTGCACAGTTACAAGGATTTTTGCTTAAACGTATGGATGTAAACAGCTTTCGTGACAGCGGTGCTATTATAAACAATACCACAATGTTTCTTGATTTTATATTAAAAGTTCCTTTCAAAGCAAGTGGAGCCCACGACATTCAAACATAGAAGTATTTATTAATTGTATTTAATAAATCCTGATTAGAAAAAAAGTATTATAATAGTTGCTCAATCAAAAGTGAAAGAGGATATAGTAAATGAACTTCATAAACCAGCAAGAATAAATTTCAAAAGACGCAAAGTGATAGTAAAAGGTTTAAATGACCTTCTTCAGACCGATTTGATTGAAATGCTACCATATTCGCAAACAAACAAAAGATTTAAATACATTTTAGTAGTTATTGTTATTGTTTCTCCAAATACGTATGGGCTGTACCACTTAAAAGTAAAACGGGTATTGATGTTACTGCTGCAATGAAAACAATTTTAAATAAATTTAAAAATCCAGCAAGAAATTTGCAGTCTGATTTTGGTAAAAAATATTATAACAAACACTTTCAATCCTTAATGCAGACATATGGCATAAACCATTATAGTGTTTTTTCTACAAAGAAAGCATGCATTGTGGAACGTGTAATTAGAACTTTAAAGGGAAAAATGTGGCGCTTGTTTAACCTGAACGGTTCTTACAATTGGATAAAAAAATTTAAGCGATATTGTGAAACAATACAGTTCACAATACTATCGGAGTCAAACCTGTAAAAGTTGATAAATCAAATGAAAAAACTATTCTTAAATCATCATTTACCCACATCAAACTTGCAACCAAAATATCAAAATATTCAATTAAAAACAGTGTGAGGATTAGTAAACATAGGGAAGTATTTACGAAAGGTTACACGCCAAACTGGTCAAATGAAATTTTTAAGATTAATAAGGTAAACGTAACCAATCCGACAACATATATATTAGAAGATCAACACGAGAAAGAAATCAAAGATGCATTTTATGAAATGGAGTTGCAAAAGGTTAAACATCCAGGAATTTACCTGGTAGAAAAAGTCCTAAGAAAGAGTGGAAATAAAGTGTTTGTAAAATGGTTAGGCTTCTCTAACATACGCAATAGCTGGATCGATAAAAATAATGTTTGGTAGAAGTTGTTATAATAATAATAGTTAATAAGGCTAACATTGTAAAATTATATTAAAATAAATAATACAGACACAATCTTTCTATTGTTTTTTATTATTATCAAACCATTCTTTTAATAAAAAAAAAGGTATTTTGTTTTGCACATTACAGATTATTATTGCTGTGTCTACAACAATTGATGTTATATATTAAATGATTGTTGATTTTTAACTCCGATAGCTTAGGACAACCTAGTTCAAGCATATCAGTTACAACGTTTTGCATTAGATAGGTTTCAATCAATTTCTTCTTTTCTAGACCCTTCACGATACTTCTTCACCGGGTCGGATAATTTGCTTCAAATAAAGCGCTATATATGATGACACCATTCCAGCCGTTGAAGATTCATTCCAAGAAAGACCTTAAATATTCCTTGTCACCCAGTCGTTATGTTTTATATGATCTTGGCTCAAACAACTAGACTGCATTGGCAGTTTAAAAATTTGATGCCAAACATCACCTAACAACAAGTCCAAAACCGCAATTTCTTTGCACACAAACTCGTTTTTCTTGTATTTAAATCCCTGAATATCAATTATATACATGTTTGTATATGTAGGTATGTAAATATATGCAGTAAACTTTGACTAATTAAATTAATATTAGGAGCAATTTCCTTATATAGCAGATTACCACCATCTGCGTACTTTGTCAACCCATTTTTCAACCTATCACAAGAGTGAACACACATTTTGAATTGAAACCGGCCCATGTGTATTTGCAGCCTCTAAACATAAGTAAAAAACATAAATCAGAATCCACTTTAATTAAACACAATTGACTTGAATGCGATATTTTGCATGTGTCATACTTTATAACTTCTCGCTAGAAAACCAAATTCAAAACATCTACACACATTTTTTCTGCACTTACATTTTTCAACATACGTGTGTGTGTGTGTGTGTGTGTGTGTGTGTGTGTTTTGAAGTATGTATGTTCCATTGAAAGTAATATAAACCCGGTCTGACTTCAAAACATGCTCACAAGTATTTTACATTAAAAGTATATAAGGCCGGTCCTAATTCAAAACGGTGCACGTGTAACTTCTCGCTAGAAAAGCGAATTCAAAACAGCTACACAAATTTTTCTCTGCACTTACATTTTTCAACATACGTGTGTTTTGAAGTATATTTCATTGAAAGTAATATAAAGCCGGTTCTAATTCAAAACGTGTCCACAAGTATTTTACATTGAAAGTATATAAGGCCGGTCTGAATTCATGTTTTCACAACTATGTTACATTTAAAGTATATGAGGCCGGTCCTAATTCATGACGGTGCACGTGTATTTTACATATGTAAAATACGTGTGAGCACGTTTTGAATTAGGACCGGCCTTACCCCACTACTCATAAGCACTCAAACTCCTATCTCTCACTTCGTCTAACCACCAATTGGTTTTCCTTCCACTACCTTGCTTGAACCCCAATCTTAACGAACCTCACCTAAAATAATCCCTCTTTATATTTCTTAAACAACTTGTATTTCTAACCGACCAAAATTACCCCACTAAACTGTGTCTATATTAATACGTGGTGTTTCTATCATTTACTTTCCATCTTCTATCTTATTCTTGCTTTCACTCATGTTAAACAAACACTTAATACACGATATCGCTATCTTCCTTTTATCTATACTATAAACGCAATAATCCCTCTTCGTTCCGTGTTGACACCTGTATTGTGGCCGTTTAACCATTACCCATTCCACACACACAATAGATCCATGTTAATTGCCACACCTGCCACTTTTCAAAGAATTGCTTTGTTATTTGCGTTTTATCTTTAACGCTCCTCATTAAAATTGTTAGAAAACTTTCAACGGTCCTATTCGTTTTACTAGGAAACTATGCCTTTCCTTCCACAACACGTTTAACAAACAACCACTAAACGAACGGCTACAGCAGGACTTGAACCTGCAACCTCTGATTTTCAATTACTAGTTCGATTTGAAATGGAAATTCAACTTTAAATACAAAGTTGGGTTTTCATTTCATCTTAATAACTATTAATATATATTAAGCATTCATTTGCATTCCAAATGTGGATTATTCTTCTCTATTAATAATAATATAATTACATGTTTGTATTATTCCGAACGTTGCAAAAATGGGATGATCAAGTTATTAGTACATGAATTAGGTATATAACTAGATTCAATTTCCTTAAATGCAAGACGTAATTGAAAATCGTTAACAAGAGCCAAGCTTCAGTAGTATTAAGTATAACATCATCTAAACAATTAGGCTATATAGCTCAATTGGTTAGAGCGCTGATCCGGAAAATCAGAGGTTGCAGGTTCAAGTCTTGCTGTAGCCGTTCTTTTAGTGGTTTTCAATTACTAGTTCGATTTGAAATGGTAATTCAACTTTAAATACAAAGTTGGGTTTTCATTTCATCTTAATAACTATTAATATATATTAAGCATTCATTTGCATTCCAAATGTGGATTATACTTCTCTATATATATATATATATATATATATATATATATATATATATATAGCTATGATAAAAGGGTTATTTAGCGGTAGATTGTGTCAAAATGGTCAAGCAATACATGTGAATAGTACTAGAAGTTAGAAAACTACATTTATTTATCATAAAAATACGTAATTCGAATATTATGCAAAGAGCACACATTTAACACCCTGTATAAGAATCACAAATGAGTTTAATCAATGCCGGGAAGCACGTGATTTAACAATAGAAAGACATTCAGCAAGAGAAATAACTATACACGCAATCAAACTTGTTTTAAAGCAAAAAGCATTCTTAAATTGTAAATAGATACGCATGAAATACGGTAAAAGCTAGAAAATCATGACGCAATGTTTATCAAAATTAAACATGCGATAACGAAAGAAGATAGTAAAGTGTTTTGATAATAAACGCACCTTTTTAAAGCAATAAGTTTTGCAAACGCAGGAGGTAACCAGAAATATGTTCATTTACGTCATTTCTCCTACGTGATTTTCTGCATGAATTTTATAACAATACCCAAAGTATTATCTTGAGAAACAATAAGCCATAAGTTAAAATTACATGCCAAGGCAAATTAAAATTTCCTGTAATAACATCAAAACAACGGTCAAGGATCAATACATAAAAAAATCCTAGTAAATTACGTGACCAAGAAATCGTTTCGCCGAACAATTTTAAGACGTATGCCTGTAAAAGCCCAGAAACATTCAAAACATCTTATGGCTGGTCGTAAACTTTGAACAAATAAATACCGATAACCAATGAATTTTAAATGGGGCGACGCTTATATAGCAGGCGAATTTGATAAGCAGACATTATTCATTCAAATTCAAACTTAGTGCAGTTCACGTCGCTCACAATCAAAAACTTAGGCAACGAGTGCAATTGAATAATTAAATATTTGTAAACGTGATGTTAAAAAAATTTTAAAGTTAAAATTAGTGAAAAATATATAATGCAAGTTTGCCGATTGCTGTAAAACATGAGTAGAAGTTTATTAATTAACTAATTTTAAATATTTGTAATGTAGGGCTCTAAGTGACTCTATGAAATCCAAGTCAATCTTAGAAAACCTAAGTGAATCTAAGCAACTCTATGAAACCATAAGAAACTCTAAGAACATACTAAATTATTGATTAAACGGGGTTTAATTTGGAAACGAAATAAATTGGAATTATTGATATTGGGAAGAAGTCTGAATAAAATTATTGGTTTAAATCCACGTAAAGGAGCATAAAACAAAGCATTGTTTTAAGGAGTAAATAAAGCAGCTCAATTAAAAATAATCAAGGGATACTGATCCACTGCACGCAGTAGCAGATCCAGGGAGAACAAAGAAAATCACACCAAGAAAGCTACAGGTCAGAGCTATCTGGTATAAGGCATTATTTTCTCTTTATTTTGAACATTGACAATATTTTATCATACCTGAATATTTTGTAGAGTCAACAAAAATCTTTTTATACATGAAAATTTACGTAAAGAGAGAAAAGGTTTTTAAACGTTCAGAAATTTTCCAGTAAGATATAGTGTCGTTTTTGCTGGCTTTAACTTAAGGAAAGGGAGCTATAATTTTTGGGGTTAAACAATTTAAATATTATGATTATTTGATTCAGAGGTTGATTTTATCATATAGTACAACATATTAAGCTGCGAAGTGTATATAATATTTTATTTCTCATCATACAAACGTTAGTCGATTTCGTCTTTCTCATTAAAAATAGGAAAAGTATTAGAAAAAGAGAGGTAAATTATTTGTTATCCTAGCGTTGTGCACTTTGTGTGAATTAAATCGAGCTAGCCGTGACATAATTAAAAGTAGGATATTAAAAGGCACAGACACAGAGCGGTGGTGGACAGCTGGAAACTGGACGTTTATTACATCAGCGTGCAGCGTTATCATATCAATATATATATATATATATATATATATATATATATATTGCTGTGAGACCTCCACTATCCGGGTACTCCGCTTTTCGAATCGAGCCCCGCAGATTGGGCGTCAAGAATGCTGTGAAACCTCTTGAATTACCTGGTCTGTTGATTTTCTTCTGTTAATCGCCTCGGCTGCTCCTCTAGATAGCTTTCATCCTCAATTATAAAAAAAAACAAATACATTCCTGCCACAAACATCAACGTTAACTCTATTTACATCAATATTCAGAATACATTAAATTTTCAAATTAAATTTCAGCATAAAATTCAGTTTTAAAAAGAATTTCAAGATTAATTTTATTATCACTTTAACGTGCATCCAGAATTAAAGTCCTTGTTGGATGCCTACTAATTAATATAACAATATAAGCAGACCGGAGTCTGAGTATAAAGGGAGCATCTACCACCCCTTTACGTTAATTAACCAGGTTCGTCTAATTGAGCTCAAAGACATACCCAAAGTTTCATCATATTCCCGAACATCAATACTAAATACCCTTTCTACTTAAACAAGCAAATTTCATCTTAAAATTAAAATTTTATGGTTAGTACAATTTCACTAATGTCCATTTAAAGTAAATCAATTACAAAGTTATTCAACACACACAAAATGTCAAACAAAATAGTATAATTTACCTGAAGGTTACTGTCCTCGAAGCTTCAATGTACATCGTCCCTTTAGTTAATCACACCATTCCAACAGGATTATATTTACGGCTTCTAATTCTCAACGCTTTTAAAGATTTCTCCATCACCATTTATTTAAAGTTGTTTCTGGGCTTTTCCGGAACTCATCTGTGTATATCTGACCCTGGTTTTGTGGATCCAGACACGTATTTGAACCATTTAATTATTAACACCCCCGAAAAATAACAAAGAAATTCATACTTCTTTCACCAATATACGCCAAAACTGCCTACTTTTGTGTATACATTTGTCGTTGTAAATTTTGCTAATTGGTACAGTGATACTAAATTTTATTACCTTGTATCTAAGTGCACTGAAGTACATTCATGTCTGTGTATATCTGACCCTTGTTTCGTGGATCCAGACACGTATTTGAACCATTTAATTATTAACACCCCCGAAAAATAGCAAAGAAATTCATGCGTCTTTCACCAATATACGCCAAAACTGCCTACTTTTGTGTATACATTTGTCGTTGTAAATTTTGCTAATTGGTACAGTGATACTAAATTTTATTACCTTGTATCTAAGTGCACTGAAGTACATTCATGTTAGCACGTAAATAACAAACTATTTTGAATCACTAAAATATACGAGCAAAATTTTAAATTATTTTATCAAACTAAAATGCACTGTTTAACATCTTGAATCAAGTCGCGGATGTAAGAGCTTTTAACGCATCGAATAGTCAAAAGTCTAAGAGACCGAAATTCATATTACCACCGGTACATATAGCAAAAAGCCTGTCTGTCGGTCTGTTCCCCAAAACAGACAATTCTTACGAATTTCTCATTCTATGTTCCCAGTCCGTCGCTCGCGCATCGGTTTTACGAAATTTTCACTGCCCCATTTAAATCTCAGAAAGTCTCACACGGCACGCAAACATGTCCGAGAAAAACTAATTAATTTTGTACAGAAATTGTTGTTTCTACCTCTGATATTTGCATCCTATTTTCAGCCAATTGTGACCCTCGTGACGTTGCTTAAATCACGCCTTTTACTATATGTGTCTTTGCTTGACGCATTTTCTCTTTCCTTTTCTAACCTGTTCGTATTGGTGCAAATTGATATTCTTTATTATCGATTATATTTTAGTCCATGTGGACTATCTGGGTTAAATAACCCCGTATCGCACATTCTCGTGAATATTAAGCCCCGGTTTCTCCAAGATTCTTTGAAACCATTTGTTATCTACACAATTTTCGCCGTACGTGATATTTAAACTACGCAGGTGTTCAAAATAATATTAATTCTCAGAGCTTTTTAAATAAACCCTGTTTTGTATTTCGTGCTAAAGCATCTGACCGTTTCCAATATCCTTAGAATCGACATGTTTATCTAAACAAATTAAACTGAAATTGCCTTTTAAAATACGCAGGTGTGTTCAAACATCCTACTTCTAACTAACACTTCTAGGATTTGCATTTTATTGGGTTTTACAAGTTTCTATAGATATTATCTGTACGTTTTGTTCAATACCGGTTACTTGAAATAGAGTTAATTAAGATAAATTTTGCACGTAATTTCCATTTGTTTGGGAATAATTACATTACACGCAGAGCTTTTAATACTGCTTCTTTTGATATAAAGCGTCTTGTACATGATTTAAATCTCTTATGTTTAATGAAACTAATAAATTTTTATGCTTCACGGTTTTAATAACGCGTATTATCTAATAATATTCATTATACACGGTGATTAAAATTATTTGATGTGATTATTTAATTTTTTACCCTGGCCTAAATATGAGTAATATATATATATATATATATATATTTATATATATATATATATATATTATATATATATATATATATATGTACACGTATCTGCATACAGAAATATTAGTATCGTTTTAGTGTAACTATGAAATTAATTATTTTGAGCACCGGAATTTTAATAGGCTCTGCTCCCAACTTCATAGTTCCTACTAGCTAAAATAGAAAAAAAACAAATACCAGAAGTATATGTATTTTGAATATTATATAGAGTTATACTATACATTTACTTTAAACGATACGATGATTTATAGTACTCAATACCTTCTTTTAACACTTTTAATGTGTAGTCAACTACTTCAGGTCGTGCATTGTAACCCATAAATCCAAATCGTAAACCGTTAGTTGAAGCTGCAGTGATGCCGAAACCAGAAATAACTTGGTACCTGTAAAATTGGCATTTTATTAAACCTGTTAAATAATTACAATCATACTTATCATGTAAAAATTTTAGTAGATCATGGTTGATAATGTCTGGGGGTGGTAGGACACAGTTAACGGTTACTAATCGATTTTCTACCTTGCCAATAAGATGCGTCATCCCCAATTCTTCTATTCCAGACCAAAACCTTTCAGCGTTAAATCTATGGCGTTTCCATCTTGTGGTTAATCCTTCTTCAACAATTTCAATAAGTGCTTCTCGAAGTGCGCATAGTAAATGAGAACTGTAAGTGATATAGTAGCTAAAAATTATTTGTTAGATTAGTAAATACTTAAAAATTCGAAAACTGGTTCTGTAATCAATATTATGTATTATAAGAATGCTAAATATACGAGACTGAAAATTGTGATTAAAAACAGAATGCAGGGCATCATGCAATAAACAAGACCATGTAGTATGCATTGGTGAGATGATTTGATGCGTGAGAAACACACAAGTCGCTAAAATGCTGGACCTTGTCTGAGATATTGCTAGACTTTCAGGAGTAACTTGCAACAACAATACAAAGTAGGGAATTAACAGAACGTAAAAGTAAGTATTTTGTCGGACTGTGAGTTAGAGATCGAACTAGTTTCGGCTTAAATTAAGCATGTTATTATTGGGAAAGCAAGTTTGAAATATTTTACAATATTAAGAAATACGTGGGTATAGAGTTTAACTGTAAGTTTTGTTGCTAGGACTTTTCTTTTTTATTGTTGTTAACGGCATTTCTAGAAATAGGATTTAGAACGTCAGGCATATTAGAAACGGGAACAATGACGTGGTGGTATTATTGATTGATTTAGTGTTTTCTGTTTAGGATTACTTTTAGCAATTCCTGGACAATTTGATGTTTGGAAATTAAGTTTTCTTTGAAAAACGTATACGTATATACATATGATATCTATTTAATGTTAATAGAGGTTAAGTATGGGCTGAATTTTATTTGCATTTATTTATAAATTCGGTAGAGTTAGATAATTGTGAAGGGATATCCAGCCACCCTAGTGATGGAGCCGTGTTCGCGTGAGGCAAATTACTTAAAAAATTTCTATGATAAGACAAAATTGAATGAGTTTTTTTAAGATGTTGCGGAATATAAGGTAAAGTATAATGTGATACATTTAGGATAAATCAAAACAGACATTCCGAATAACCGTCTACCGTGTAAAAAAAATATCGAAGTAATTGCTAAGAGAAGACGGTTTGACGAACTTTAATTTGATCATTCTTTCAGGGTAACTGGTGCAACGAATAGAAAGTGGGGTTAAAGATCTTATAAAGAATAAAAGGTAATATTTAAGTGAAACTATAACTGTATTCAAGGGGCAAAATTGTTCAACTTTCATGAACATTTTACAATTACAATACTTACAATCTTTTTTTGTTCAACATACCCCATTGTTGGCAAGTATTAGCTATATTGTAGTAGAAAGGCGGAGGGCTTTTGATTTTAAGCATCTTCTCCCTAGAATATAAACAAACATTTCAACGACACGAGATATAATGATGTCACTACTTACACTGCTCTTGGGCTCATTGTTACTACAGACAATCCAGCAGGTGCACCAATTGCTTTTTGACTCCCCGATACTGCGACATCTACTTCCCAACGGTCAGCGTAGAAAGGAACACCGCCGAGTGAAACAACTGCATCAACAACCAGTAAACAATCATACCTGAAATTGTTTGTTATGTTAAAAATATGCTCAGTTTAGATTCTATTTATTAATTTTTATACAAACCGTTGTTTCTAGTGTACATTTTGGGACGTGTTGTGAAACACTAAACACCAATAAAACTATTTTCATTTTTGAATCAAAGACTTACAGTGTATATTTCGTATACTATTGCTTTATTGAACCCTATGGTGGTCAGCAACTGCTAAAGTCATATGAATGTTGTCTTATATGCAAAGCGGCACAAGTATCTAGAACTTAGGTAAAAACAACTTCAATAGCACCCGCAGGTACTATAAAGCAGTATAAATGCCACATATTGTTAAATTTATTATTCTTTGTATAACTATAAAAATAACAATACGTGATTTAAAACAAACGTATTTAGCAATTAAGCTTTCGTACAGTTCAAGACGTTCTTACCTTTGCCGTTATAACATTATTGTTGTAACGAAAGCTTTATTTCTACAAACAACAGTTCTTTATTTTCAATTTGATTATACAAGCCCTTAAAACAACTTGTAGTTGTAATGGAATTTGCAAAAGCTCTCCTAAGGATTTATTCTCAGTTAATCCCTAATATTACAATTACTAACTTTTTAAACTACGATGCTATCTTTTCAATTACTTACTAACTATCTAAGCACTAATTATTAATTTATGTAATCACTATTGCATTCATATCATATGGAATAATTTATATCCACGGTTATTTATATCACATCTCTCAAGGCTTTAAATAAGAACATATTGTAAAGAAAGCTTAAATGAGACTCAACTTTCAATATTCACGACAACAACTTACATACATTTCAATCGTTCGAGAACATACAAGAAATTACGCAAATAACATTCTCGAGATTTCGTCTTGTAATCAATCAATTTCAATTGAAGCTGTCGCGCCAAAGGGTGCTCGTCAATTATCTTTTGTGTACAGATACTTCCTTTACATTCTAATGTAATTATTCTGGTCGGAGGCAGTCCAATCGACGCTATATTATTATAGTGTCGTTATTGCAGAGAATAAATACATTATTGTTGAATACAATTACAAAAACAAAAGCGAAAAAGAATATCACAAATCGCAAAGTTCAATTCATCAGTTTGAGTGCTGCAAACTGCTCTTTCACTTAATCCTATCCTAGCCTAATGTAGATGCACAAATGTAATATAATATAAGAGTGTAGGAAATTAGATTAATACAAACACAAAACTAGCAAAAATTGCTGTAATTCATATTCAGTAGCCTAGCTCAAATGTGTAACCATTTAATAGCAAACCATACAGCAACCTTAAAGTTACTGCTAAAATAACTTGCAAATGCGGACGGTAACTGATTGTACATTTTAGAGATACGATTTGAGAACGAGCGTTTAATGAACATTGTAGTATGACAAAAAGACGAACGACTTCTTTTAAAACGGAGATTTAGTTTGTGCACGTCATCTCTAGAATCTATATCTTGTCAAAATTGTACGAGCTAAAAACGCAACGAAAGATTGCGAATTTGAGATGCTAATTATAATAACTGCTGGACAATTATTTAGGTTGAGGATATAATAACAAACCACGATTGATGCATTTTTTACTTACTTGTGGCACATGTTTCCTAAGCCTTCTAAGTTTTGTAGAGTGCCTCCTGATGATTCTCCATGAGTTACAAACAGCGCAACAGGTTTGTGTTTAACAATTTCTTTTTCTAATTCTTGGACGGTAAATATCTCACCGTGAGCAGACTCCAACCTGACAACGTCGGCATCTAAATAAAAGTCTTTTACACACAAACAACAAGAAATCAAATTTTGTACTTCTGAATTTAGCTTTACTGATCATCCTTTCTCCCCAATATCCAGATACTGCTACTATAATTTTTTCACCTGTATCTACTACATTACATAGGGCTGCTTCAAGACCTCCCGTTCCTGATGATTGTAGGGCTAAAGTAATCTCGTTTTTTGTTTGAAATAGGTACTGTAGCAGAATTTTAACATCATCCATTACCTGCAACGGTAGAAAATTAATTAAAATTAAAAAAACGGATTAATTTACTTGATATATTTCCGGACAGACCGGCGTTGTTCCTGAGTTTGTCATTGCTTGTATAACCCTTGGAGAAGGATTTGTAGGCCCTGCACCAACTAGAAGCTTACTAGGTATGCTAGCCGCCCTTTCGGGAATGAAAAAATTATTTTCATAATCCAACTGGTTGTCCATTTTACTGCACTATATAAAAGGGAATGAACGTTGTGCAAATTTGAAGGAGATTGATACTACTTTAACCTTCGTTATATTTACGCACCTAAATATATATAATATACAGTATTGTTTGTTATCATCAAGACCTTTGAATTGTTCAATGTAAGCATGTTTACTTTCAGATATAATTCATAAATTAATTGTTTTGTTTTAGTATTGTAGCTAATCTAATCGAGCGCGCGTTAACGAGATAATTGTATCTCATCTGAAAAACTTAGGAAAGTAAATATCCAAATAAGATTAACTTATGTAATGAGGTTACCTTTTAAGGTGTAATTTCCAATTACATGATTAAAATTTAACTGATAAACGAACTTCTAGCGGCTACGAAAATATTTATCTGTGTGTTACTATTGCGTTTATAATGGTTTCGTTATAGCATTAGTAGAAATTGGTAGAGGTTTATTTTTCCATGCCAGCTGTAACATCCCAACTCAATGAAGATTTTCATAACAAGCAAACTATCACTTACCTAAGAGAGCGACAGACATAATATAACGGGTGGAATAGAAATGTGCACATTATACACACGCACACACACGCACGCACGCACTCACGCACCTACGCAGAAATACACGTGCGCGCGCACGTCACACACGCATGCATGCGCGCATGCACACACACACACACATATGTGCTTGTTGATTGCACACCAAGTAACTGTTACTTATTACCATTACCTCATGGTTTTATAAATCTTTCCGTTAACTCTTACGATACTTTCTCTTAGCTTTTTGAATACTGTAACTTAATACGCTTGCTTCGCTTTTCAATTTTTTTAGATTGCGTCTATCACATTCCGCATTGGTAATGTTCAGTCATACTTTGGTGCCAAAGAGTTAACTTGTTTTGGTCATTCACCACTGTACAACACCAGGATTTCGTAGCTAGCAACAATTCATCCACTGAAATAATAAAATTATCATGTGCTGATTCATGTAACATTAGCAATGGTACTGGGCAAGATTAAAATAGTTGCGCAATTTAAAGTACATACGCAGGTATGCCACTACAAACCAGTAACAGTGCACCACGAATACAGTCAGCATTTAGAATTAACTTAAACACTATTAAAATTACTGAGCTAGTAGAATCACTGCCCTAGACGTTATTTAAAAAAGGGTGGAATATTTTATCAGCAAGCTACTATATTTATTAGATGAACCAAAGATTCGATAGCTACTGCAAGGGCTGACCATTGTAATTAAATTTACGCGAAAACGGTAGATATGCATAAGTTACAATTTATAGAAATGACAAATGAAGGCCGTACTTACCTACGTTTCAGTACTGGTACACACTGCAATTAAGGTAGAGGGTTTAAGGAAGGAAAGAATTCAGGAATTGTCGGAAAACTTTAAACACTTCGCCAGACTGACGCGTATGGCAACGTACTTGAATGAGTGTTCGAGAGATACTACTTGAAGGTTAAGCAGTGATTCTAGATTGTGTCTACAGACCCATAAATGGGGAAAAAGATGGAATTGAATAGCAGGCGTGAACATACCGCCCACCTAAAATTAAACAAATTTTAAGGTAACAAGAAAGAGACTAGACATTTCCTTCCAGCCAGGGTTACGGCTTACTCGCCGATATTCGGGTTCAGAGAAGGAGCAAGGAACGCGGTAAACTCCAGAAGGGAAAGAAAAAAATATAATGCTTAATTAAACTTAACATTTAGTGATTTAAACCTACCGGCAATAAAAAATAACCCCAGAGCAAACAAACTAATACATTGAACATTTGGAGTGATTGCCAAAAAAAAACAATTTTGGTAAATAAAGAAGGAAAGAAAAAATTAAAATAAAATTTGTTACGGTATTCCGAGCAAACACGAATGAAAACAGTAAGAGTAAGTAAAGAAAAGCTAGTAAACAACGCGTCATAACATAAGCATATAAAAATGGGTAAGCAAAATAAATAACATCTTATAGTCTAAATACTTACAATGGTTCACCTTAAATACATATAAAAGAAAATTAAGCATAAACTGTACAGTAAATCTAGGAAAAGAAATATACCTAAATTATATATATATATATATATATATATATATATATATATATATAATCTTGGGATACACTCGTTCTACCAGATAAAACTACAGCGTCAAATTGTAATTTTTATTCAACATTTCGGCATTGACTTTATGTCTTCTTCATAGACTGAAAAATTTAATGAAGATTATTACAATTAAATTCAAACAGTACAACTGTGTACTTAAATAAATTACTATGACTTAAACCTGATTTAAACTTAACAAACAACACTTATTCATGTCATACAGCTTGGTTAAACTTTTAAAAATTAATTACGGCAACACAATTAAAATGTAACACAGTCAATTGGATAAAATAAATAAAATATAGAAAGGATACAAGGAAAGAAATAGAAAATTTTCGTATGTGAGTTAGACTAAGACAACCTGAATATGCGTATTTTGAAGGCGTGCCTTAGAGTGTAGAACTTGTGTCAGTTTGAGCGAGGGTTTCGGCGAATTTAACAACCGTTGTATATATTCGTAGTAAATCGTTTATTTGTTTTAAAAATTTCTTAGATTTGAAGACGATTGGTGCACAGCTGCGAGTTTTAAGTCGAAATAATAAACGTTATCGGAGGAGTTTTTAGAATTACCGACGGTTGAAAGTTGTTTGTGAGCGTGTGGTTTGTAGAAACGTGTTGACGGTTTGAAAATTTACCAAGAAGGTCTATTTGTTTGTAGTGGTGTGTTTTAAGGATTACAACTAGACAGGGGGGCAGAAAGTCTATATAAACACGGAGAGGTAGTGAGAGGCTCTCTTTACTTGCCATCCAAGCTTCGAGTAATATTAGTAAGCTAATTATGTAACTAGTGATTTTAATAAATTAATTCAAGTTAATTAAAACATGTACAGGTTGGTGTATTGTTGTATAAGCAGTTCAACAATTTTATGCAGTACATTTGAGTATACAAAGCTTGCGTCAAAACTGTAAGTAAGGATTGCTTGCTATTTTCGGTTGTTGGTGCAAGATAAGCATTTTAAGGAGTAGTGGGCATTAAATGGATCGAGGTGATGGTCTACTGAAGCTAGTTGGATCCGTAGATAAAATCTAAGATTTATAAATACCGTAATTTGGTGGACGAGAGAATTTGATAGCAGATTGCCGTCACAGTCATAGTCGAAGGTAACGTCTGCGATGGTTTAGTTGCATATCCATGTGAGGTGGTGCTTACCAGGTAACGATTTTTGTAAAACTTTATTCTGTTGTGTGCATTTGGAGCGTTATGACATTTTGGTGCCGTATTGGCATAACTTTAGAAATGTTAAGGACAAAAGGGTTTACTTTTGAACTGTTATAGAATACTTTTTGACCATATTTTTATGTGAGGATTTATAGTTATAAAATAATTTTTCAGTATCTATTTATGTACAAAGTGTAAGGGTCTATTGATGATTTCAGTGCAAAAATTAGCACATGTGTAAAAAAGGGTTTTACTATGAGCTCATATTAGACCTGAGGTTAGGATAAGGGCAAGGTTAAACCCAGTTACTTTACTGAATTTATTGATGAGTAAAGTTGTAATGCAAATATTAGATTGAAAATGAATTATTGTGAAATGAGGATGATTGCAATGTAATCTATGTGTGAAATAATTAGTAGATAAAAATTTTTTGTTGTATAAAATTTTCTGTTGAATAAATTGTGTTGAATGTTTGGTAGTCGAGTTTCCTTTGGTAGAAAATAAGGTAATAATTTTAGGTATAAGTAGCAGAGCAGCCGTGGCGAACTTTACTGAAGAAGGCAAGTTTTGGCGACCACGAAGGTAGGTGATCCAGCATATGTCTAAGAAAGAGCTATTTTCGTAATAATTCAACAAATATGCGCAGCTAGGACATTCCAGTGACACATCGGTTATTAAAATCGTTTCGACGTAATTCAAGATTTAGTTTGGGAAAGATGTAGTCTACTTGAATGTTATTATAAGTGCATGATGCTTAGATAAGATATCAAGGGACTACAAAAATTAAAATCATAAAATGACGTATTATTTGAAACTTACAATTATAGTAAGATCTAAGACATACACACTAGGTTTTATGGTTTTCTTCATCGACATGAGTACGTCGCCGGTTTAAGCATTTTTAAAACTACATGCGGCGTCTTTTCCATCAACTTGAACTGTTTCAACTATTTTTTCTGGTTCTATATCGCTGTTGTATTTTCTATCATCAGTAAATTTTAATATTTTTTTTTAGTTTTCCTTGCAGACTTCATTCGTATGATTTTCTTTCTTGTTAGCAATTTCCCTTAAAGCTCCTATTTCTGGTGTAGTGCTTAATTCTCTTATTCTTCATCTCTTTTTAACACATCTGCATGTTTGGTATCTATAACTTTTGAAATAGGGAACACGTCAGTTATAAAAATGTAGGAGGCTAAAGACTTAGTTCTGGCAATTGTCTTTTGAAAGAATCAATCGGTAGGTAATCCATTTTACCATTATTTATTGTAGCTACTTCTTCTAAAGTGCTTGGGCAAGAAAGTCCAGCGTGGATTAGCAGTTGCCTTGCCTCAAACTTTGATTCTGTTGCTTCTGCTGCAGCAAAATATCAGCATTAAAAGGATATATTTCTGTAGAAGAAAACTTCTTTTCAGAATATGATATTGTAGCTGTTTGAAGTAAACATTTTTAAATAGTTCAGCAACCTGGTAATGGACGATGGTTCTACCAGGATGAGTTTTGAGCCACTTGCTTAATTCTTGATTATAGTAGGTAGTCTATGGCCAAAAAGAGCTAAATCAAGAGTTGATGCCGATGCGTACACTGTGGTGGAAAACAAAAGATAAGAATTTCATTGTTTTGTAAATAAATGTGTGCTTTAAAATCTGTATGACGAATATGGCCATTCAAAAACAACGGTATTTTTTTTCTTTGGTCGGTTTAACGTGCTAAGCAATGTACTACAGCTACTTCATAGATATTTCTTTATCCATCCACACGTGTTCTTGTGTGAATGCAACTCTACTCGCTGGGGCATTATCCATCAAATCTATTTTAATATTTTTTGTGAAAATGTTAATACTGATGGCACACTATTTTCTGCCGCAATACAACTGTAGATAACTGCGAGATGTTGACCATATTTTGCTCTTATCAAGTTATTAACTTATTTTTTCTTTATACGCAATAATTTTGGAATTTTTAGACGGCAAATCAAATCAAATTATTGTCATCCTTGTTATGAATTTTTGTGCAATTAATTACATTTTCCATGTAGTTTGGCAAAAGATTAAAGTATTGTTTAATTTGAAGCTTGTTAAACGCGCGTGCCCTTGCTGGTGATTTTACCTCAAAGTATCCGAGTGGCAATGACATTCCTATTAACCTTTTACATAATCTCGACTAGCCAAACCCCTTTTTTTTTATTAAAAATGTGAAGTAAATATGGCCTGCAGGATATCTTGAGAAGGGTCTTTTAACAATCTTATTAAGAAACCTTTTTAAAGCTTGCTACCGAGGATCACGAATTAGCGATCGAAATACATATCTAGTTTGAAATGGTTGGTAATTAAGAAATGTTTATTTTATTTAACTCGAACCGTGTTTCCAGGGCACCAAATAACGACAATATCAACAACACTATATTAAGAAATCAATAGCATCCTGCAATTAGATGAAAGACAGATAATCTTAGCAAATATTATTTAACGTCATCATGTTAAAGATTATCAATTCATTAAAAGTATTCTAAAATAAAGTTTGTAACATTATGATAAAACTATTTAAATATTTCATTATGAATCAAAATTGATGACTTATTTTTGTGGCAATGGGTTATCTATGATGTTTGTGAGTATATAGTTATAGTTCACAGTCCAATGGAAAACAACTGGAAAAATTCTGCAGAACAACATTAAGCAACTGATAAATATGTATTAGTGAAGTAGTGTCTGTTTAATTGTTTGGTACTATATTATTTAACGATTTCAGGACCCGTAACGTATAATAGCCAAAATCTAAAGGTAATGGAAATTAAAATATGTTATTGAGATTCTGAATTATAAATTACAAATATATATACATATATATATATATATATATATATATATATATATATATATATCAACACAAACAGATGCATAAATTAGGTACCACAGTTGTATTGTTGCCTTAACGCGCCCCAGTGTGTAGTCAAATTCACATTAATAATTTACAACATAAAAAATTAAGTTAGTTGTGCTAAAATCAGACAACAACGAACGCCAAGTATCTGACAAATTACATATTTTTAAAATTATTTTTGCCGTTCTCTTGTGTCAAAAAAATGCGCCTTCATATGGTGAAAATTCATACCGCAACATCAAAAACAAAAATATTGTATACAAATTATGTTGTTTGGTGTCAGCTTGACGCTACGAATACAGCTAATTGCAATATTAAATTCTTTCCGTTAAAAGTTCATACTGCCTTTCGTTACGCCCGAAATGTGTGCAAATCTGCCGAATAAATAAAATCTATAGTATAAAACACAAAAGTTATAGACAATTTGATTTTGCTGATGTTACCTTTACTCAACCTTACATTAAAATGTAAGATCCTTTAAAAAAAATTCCTGCTGCGTTGCTCCCAAAATATGCTTTTAATGTGCACTAAAATTTAAATTAATAATTTTTAAAACACCTATTAAAAACATTTTTAATTAATATTTCGTTCGAACGGTATTCATACACCAAGTTCTTTCAAAAATTATTTCCATCATTTTGTTCCTTTAAAACACAGCCAAACGTGCTAAGTACTTTAAATCTTGTGCATAATACATCACAAACGTATAAATAATACAATTTTCTTGGAGTCGTCTTCAAAATATTTTAGCCAGAGGTAAATTAAAATATTAGGTTCGTTACATTCAAAACTTTGCAACTACTTTTTTCTGCTTTCATTTTTATAACGCTCTAAAATTTTTTAATAAGCTCGATTTCCCGCCATTTGAATTAGTGTTATTTTATAAAATTTCTCAAGTAATTATTCTATACAAAAGTTTGCCTTAAAAAAATCAAACAGTTGCTTAGGAAACATTACGTTACAAAGTAGTAGCAATACTTCCTAGCACCTGCAGTGATTACATTTTAATTAAAAGCTGCATGTAAATGCACAGATTTTTTTATAAAAGATAAGACCACTTACCACCTCTCCACATCTGCTTACAATGGACTTGTTATCTGGTATTCTGCAGCTGATAAGATGTTACAAAGTAACAAGATTGTTTTTCTTTGTCTAAAAATCGTTTGATAATTGCGTTATCTGCTTGTTGGCAAGCTGCTACAGTTTGTATTTCGACAGCTGTTGTCTGGGAATTCTGCAGACTTGATTTTTCGGCGATATCTTTGAAAGCCAAAATACCTACTCCCATACATGATTTTGGCCTTATAAAATAGAGACTGTGCGTCGAAAGACAAGATTGAATACAACATCTTCTTACCGAAGATACATGTTGTAAGGTCGGGCTACTAAAATGCTTTCTGTGTTAGCATAAGTTGTGTTACTGGTTCCGGCAGTCAACTCATAGAGAAATACAGCCGCATTTTCCCAGCCTTAAGATAAGACCAACACGAAGCTGATTGCTCAAGGTACAGTTTCCTGTTTTTGCAATTTTTTTTATGCTGCTGTGGAGGACAGACATTTTATTTGATGTTACTCATGATTATCCAATAAATTACCAACATCACGTTACTAAACACATTCACAATGCACGAGCGACGATGTAATAATCATTCTTCAAATTAAAAATTAATTATTCAAAGTTTGTGTTAAAGTCCGTTTTACTGTTTCATTTGTTTTTTTGTATAAACATTAACAAAAAGAACTTACGCATCAATTTAAAAGTAGTTAATATTTGATTAATTTAAGCTAGGATGTCTAATTTTAATGTTATACTATTTCTTGAGAAGGTGCACTTCACAATGCAGCATGTACAGATAACTTATGTATATTTCTTTTTCTGAAGTACTGTATAGTTTATATTTTATTTTCTTTTATATGTATTTAAGATGAACCATTAAGTAAGAATTTAGATTATAAGATGTTATATTTATTTTGCTTACCGATTTTATATGCTTATGTTATGACGCTTTGTTTACCAGCACGTAACAAACGATTATGCAACTTATTGGATTTTATTGTTTTGTAAATAGTTTTTCGAGATTGGATGTTAACAATATAGTTTTACAGAGGTTTCCAACCTGTTCTTTCTATTTCACTCACGCCCCTCTACGACGTTTTTGAGCTAGCCCGAATTCTACCATTCTGTCCCCGTTTTGTTGCGGTATTCGGCGTAAATGATTTCTTTACTTCTTTTTACTGTTTTTTTTTCGTGTTTGCGCGGAATACGGTAACAGGTTCCTTCAATAAATTAAAGTCTTATTTTGTTGAGAATAACATACGCCTTAATGTGAACTTCATCATCATCATCATTAGGTCTTCAGTCCTGGAATTGGTTAGATGCCTACCCTTATTGTTTCCTATTCTGTGCACCTTCACGTTTCCCTAAAATTTCCACAGTCAGCATATTTCACTATCTGCGTGCAATAGTCTGATATAGGTCTACCTCTACCTCTTTTTTCCTATCTTTGCTTATAATATATCCCGCACTATTTCCGGAAAATGCCATAGAACGTACTCTGTCCTTGCATTTCTCCTATTATTTTGTTTTCCACAGATATCTTTATTTCCATACTGTTTCTATAACCTCTTTGTTATTAAGTTTGTCTTTTCATGCTATCATCCCCATACATCTAAAGCACAACACTCCAAAAGACTTCTACCGTTTTGCTGTCTGCTTCTCCTACTGCCCCTATTTCATAGACGTACTGTGCTGTGATCCACACATATGCTTTCAACAATTTTTTCCTTGTTTCTATGTTCATTGTCTTCGAACATAGTAGCTGCTCTTTCTTGATAGATGCAGTTCGCTTCCCTTGCTATTGTTTACAAATATATACCCCATATCCACGATATCTAGTAGTGTGAAGGAGATTAAGCAGCCTGCGACTACCAAAATCCCCCAACACTTGAACATTTGCCGAATTAATAGTTTTCCAATATATCCTTTCGCACAATCAATACTAGTTGAAAATATTTCAAAACTAACACCTGTAGTTGTTTATAATAAACATCAGATTTAAGTTCAATTATTTTTTTCGTTATTAGGTTTTCTGTCTTGAAACGGGTTGGACGCGTACCTCCACTTATTTCTATTCTACACCGTTCCCTGAAGTTCCCACAGCCTAGATACAGCTGGTTCCCTTCTGTAGTATTCTAATTACATGCTGTAATTCAACAAGATTTAGTGGTATGTGACGGGGGTTAAGCAGCCTGTGGCTACCAAGGATCCCCAACACTTAGACATTTGTGGAATTAGTAGTTTTCCAGTAAATCCTTTCGCACAATAACCATTAACATTAGTTGATTATAATAATCATCAGGTTTAAGTACAGTTATTATTTTCGTCGCTAAGTTTTCCATCTTGGAATTGATTGGCCGCGTACCTCAATTGATTTCTATTCTGAGCTAGCCGGCACATTCCTCTGAAATTCCCACATCCTTTCACTGTCTGTGTGCAACAGTCTAACCTAGGTCTACTTTACCTCTCTTTTTTCATATTTCTGCTGCAAATATATTCCGCACTATTTCCTCATGCGCTAGTATGTGGCCTATCACCCTATCTTCTCCTATTGTTTACTGTTTTCCACACACTTCTTTCTTCCACTATCATTTCTAGTACCTCTTTGTTCTTAACTTTGTTTGTCCATGATATCTTCATCATACGCCTGTAGCACCACATTTCTAAGGCTTCTACCTTTTCTTGTCCGCTTCTCCTACTGTCCAGGTTTCACAGCCGTACAGTGCTGTGCTCCACATATATGTTTTAGGCAATCCTTTCCTTGCTTTTGTTTGTTGCCTTTGAACACAGAAATTGCTATTTCTTGTTAAATGTAGCACGACCTGTTAATCGTTGTTTTATATATTGTGCACTCTTCCCGTGTTACGTTATTTGGCTTCCTAGATAGCAGAAGCCCTTAACCCCTTGTAAGTTCTCGTTACCTATTTGTATTCTAGTTTTTAATTTATTTTCCTCTCCTTTGCATACTAGTCTTTAGTTTTATTTTTGTTAATTTTCATACCGTGTTTCTCTGTTACAACTGCTTCTAATTTATTAAGAGCAGCTTCTAACTCTTCTTTGCTAGATGCTAATATCGCTATATCTTCTGCAAATCTAAGCATATCAATTTTTTGTCCTTGCATAATAATTCCAAATGTCTTCTTTGATGTACAAATTAAAAATTAATGGGGATAGGACACATCCCTGTCTCACCCGTTTCCTAATATTTACTTTTCCCCGTTCCTGCTCTAATTCTACTGGTGATGTTTGCTGTTTGCACAAGCTATGTACTATCCGTCTATCCCTAAAACACATTCCAATCTTTTTGAGTATTTCGAACATTAAATTTAGAATCATTTCTAGTAAGATTTTTAACATAACCAGCGCAGCTAATTTTAAAACGTGTTTCGTTCGTCAGCACCATGCGACTTGAGTTTATCCTCCGGTATGAAAAAAAAACAAAACAAGTCACATACCTCTATGTGTCGGGACAGTTATCTAACAGCCAAGCCTTCGGTGGTGAATCAGTAGCACTTTGCCACGGGAATCAGTATCCTCTACGCGGCTATAAAAACTGCAACAGCGGTCTATAGACAAGGGCAGTTGGTTTGCGTAAAAACAATTTGGCCTAACGCAGGAGAACCATTGAGCCTATATCTAAGAGCGATGCACCCAAGATATCCACTTCTTGTCAAAACACATGTGCATCCCTCTTGGAGTAATAGGAAGAGCAATCCAGAAAACATATGAAAGCACGAACTGCAGAATCAAAAATGAACTCGTTTTATATCGAGAATTAAAATTCAATCCCGGCGTTATCAAACACACAGGTGATAATAGAAACTCGAAATAAACTTTTATCATAGGAGTGTGATCCATTATTTCAATGAGTTTTTAGGTTTGAGTATTACAAGAAGTAATCACACTCTATAGTAATATGTATTAAGCCAACGGATACCTAAAACAAGGTACCGACTATTTAGATTATAGAAGAACTTTCCATTTCGCAGCAACTAGATTTAAATGAAATTATAGTAAAGCGTACTTATTGTAGGAATGTCTAATATACACGGCGGTGTTTGAGTATTGGAAGCAGAATCTATGTGAATGAGTAATGAAATAAAAATAGTAAGATTTATTACACCGTCGGAAAGTGGACGTAACATGTTTATACGTGTAAAGTAATTGTTAGTTGTTGACATCATCTCAGATTTGCTGAGCAGGATAGGACGTTTTCTCGCAACATAACATGTTGTGTGACCGTCGACGTATTTGCAGCAGCTCATATATCAAACGCTATTTACACAAGAGCTCAAACTATCAACCCGGATAGGAACATGACGTGTTGAAGACATTGATCAATTGAGCAAATCGCGTCTTTTAACATTAATCACTACAATAAGAAATATCTTATTGTAGAAATAATAAAAGCACCACGACCGAGGAGGCAGAAACCGCCATGCGGGAGTACACAGGTTGAACTAGGTATAATCTTACTTTTCTAATTAAGAAAATTATGAATTGGATCAACAGGTTGCTGCAAAAACAGCGTCTAAATTGTATGTCCTTATCCACATCACCCACAGACACGCTCCACTTTGTGACGGATTTACAGTTGTGATTGCCATAAGCGGACATAAATAGAATACCGCGCCCTGTGGTTTTATATATGTGCGTATACTTGGCCAAAATTCTAACAATCGCATCGACGAAATTAAGGAAGATTCCGTCTGTCACAAACAAAGTGTCTGTAGCTATACTTGCTATATTGCCAGGAGAACACACCATTATTCAGTTCACTACTCACCTGACCAAGTAATCTGGCATGCAATTAATTGCTTCTGATACTAGAGACAGCTCTAATAACGCAATGGAATGACGTTTGCAAGCGTCCGTTCAGATTTTTTGCAATCAGATGGTGACGATAAAGAATACAATGTACAGTGAGAACGTTTGGTACTGCTTGTTTCAAATGTGTAATGAAACCCTTAACAACTCGTTATTGCTAATAGCACCACGAGTAGCTGCTGACCAAAAAATTATACCAGTAACTTATTTCTCTTGAAACACGAAGAATCGATTGTCTTATTGCATCGGTTTCTAAATTTTTATTAAGTAAAAACTCTCAATATATTTTCTTCTTTTATGAATCGAACTTATGATAAGGGTAGTGCTTTGTCGTTTGGTAGATTCAAAATTGCAAATCGTTAGGTAATTGCATAATGATATTTCAAGGACTTTAGGCATTTCGTTTATTCTTCTTTGCACTGAATTATTACTTAGAGGAATTTTTCTGACGATATCTGATGTACTCTGATTTTTCTGATGATATCTAACGGCTTTGAACGCCGGCAGGATTAATTCCTTGACAATTGTGAGTAGTTTTCCGCTTTTGCGATTAACAATGAAATTTTGCATTAGACGCCTAGTCCATCTTCTTGTTGTTTAAAATATCACGCTAAAAATATTAGCATACTTGGCTGCTTTAAATTCTGCAGTCCTTGAAAATAGGATAAATATGTATTCCCTTCATCTGCAAGCATTTTACTAACACCCCTGTAGCCCAAGGCATTATGGCTTCATTTGAAAGTACTTTTCGGCAAACTAAATACCTAGGTAACGATTGATTTGTACAAGAGCGCGTAAACTTTGAAATACAAGATGTGTCACAGTTTGAATGAATTAACTTTTTAACCGATTTATAGATAATTATAAATATAATGGCTGTTATATTTTCTTTCACCTATCACCCACGAATATGGGTTATTTTCAATTTATACGTATAACATTACATAAATATACGAAATCCAACAAACCCACTCGGAACAGGACGATAATTCACCCGAATAACAAATATACAAGAGCGCTGATGCCATGAAACCAATGGTGTGGCGCTGAGGTACATTATGTTTTAGTTATTGATATCAACAGCTTAACGTATCTGATCGGGATTACTTAGAAAATCTGCTAAAAATAAACAGCAGGAGATGAACATTCGCTAAAGACACAATAAAAAATTTATATCCATATCTATGACACATCAATTTTAGGCTTATGTTGGAAACTTCAGGAGTTTTAATTACTTCAAGCTGTTAATTGAGAACAAAATTATTACCAAAATAATTGAAGAGCTTATCTAACGATCCTTTACTTCCATCTTTTATTTGTAACAATCCAAATTCTTTGCATTTTTGTCAAGCACTATTTTGCAAACCTAGAAATTTGTCGCTTTGTATAGTCGCTCGTTCAGAGCTTGCTTCGAATAGTCTTAATCCTATAAACTAGAGCATATTTTTTGCTTAGATGGATATACCTGCACCGCACGTATTTAAGCAGTCACTTTTTGTACCTGAGAAAACGCTTATGGGTCCCGGACCTTCAAATTGCCCGAAAAGAGTATTGCAGACGCTTAGTTTACCAGTACTAGGACACATGCATCCTGAAGTCTTTAAGGTATAGCATGTGTGTCAAGGTATAACTGTTGTAAGAATTAATTACTTTGCAGATAATGGACGATATCAAGGAAGGCTTGCAGTACATATTTCAAACCAAAAATACACTAACGCTGGCTGTAAGTGCAACTGGTCATGGCGGCATGGAAGCTGTTTTGTGTAATTTGCTGGAACCGGGAGAAACAGCACTTATTGCCTTTAATGGAATTTGGGGTGAAAGAGCCTCTATTATGGCTACTAGTTATGGTAAGTAATAATACCAGTGTGTTTAAAACAGTTCTTTTGGCTGCTTTAAAAACAGACATTTATTTATCTTTGTTCGTTTTTTTTATTGTATTTACTGACTAAGTAATTCCTTTTCTTGTTTATTAATTGGGTTGCTTTAAAGGTCAACTAAATACGGACCTGAACTGAAAAGTAAGGAATACTTGCTCATAGCACATAAACAAAACCGTGCACGGAGCTCTGCAAGCTAGCAACTTGTAGTTACATTCTTCTCCTCCTCACATAACATAAATTTCGTTCGATTCGGTTGAACACTTTACCGTCAGGGTTCATTATTATGGTATCGCATACGTTTGCTATATTTATGCTGTTAAAACAAAAAACGATAATGAAGTTACTAACCACAGAAAGACTCCTCTGATCGATAGTTATTCACTCTTAAAACAGTACGGTAGGAAAAAGGCTGCCAGTATGAGATTGATACTTTGTATACTTTCGACGAACGTGAAAGAGGAAAACAAGTTCAGCCATAGCAAAAGTTAATAAAAGGACTGTTGCTAAAAATCATTTACACATATTAAACTTGCAACCAAAATTTTCAAAGTACTCAATTAAATACGGCGTGAGACTAAGTAAACACAAAAAGTCTTTAAGAAAGGTTTTATACTTTAAACTGATCAAACGACATGTTTAAGATCGTACAGATAAATGTCGTTAATTCAGCAACATGTGTTAGAAGGTCAAGAATGCGAAAAATCGCACAGGACCGTTCTATGAAGTAGCGTTGTAAAAGGTTATAGACATTTAGGAATTTACCTAGTAGAGCAAGTTATAACTAAGAATAGAATAATGTCTTTGTAAAATTGTTAGCATCCTTCAACGCACACATTAGCTGGATCATTAAAAATAGTGTTTGTTAACTTCTAATCGGTATTCAGTCAAACATTATAAATTTTACCTCAACTAAATAGTGTAGAATCTTTCTGTAGTTTTTGACATACCAATCTTTTAATTGCATGCTACTATGTTTTGCACGTTGTAGATTATTTCTGCCGTGTCTACCGCTTTAGTTGGTAAATAATCAGACACTCCTTTCAATTTTTCATAACATAGGGAAGATGATATAAGTTACAGGTAGGCTGAAACCACATCTTCTTTTCTAAACACTCCCCAAGCGCTTTTTAGTAGTTCTAACAAGTTATTCTAAAAATAGAGATCTGCACGATGACACCACTACAGCTGCTAAAAATGCATTCCAACCAGAGACGTGATATAACTAGACTGCGTGTATGAATAGCTTGTATATAAAGGTAGTGGTGCAAGGACGTTAGGTAACCACCATTTCCTATTGTGGGCAGAAACCGACAGTGTACCATAGGATTATAATGCGCAAGCACTTAAAAACAACCAGAATTGTAATAATAAACAAAACTGCCTTTGATTTTTATCATTAGGATCAAACTATAATGCATTAAAAATATAAATTGAACAATAAAAAGTACATATATACAAAATTACTGATTTTTAACTAATATAAACTTGGTATATTATTGCCGTGCTCTAACTTGTTCTTCGTTTTTACACTTGTTAATATAATGAATTCTTATAGTAATATCAACCTTTAAAATTATATTTATCAACAATGATTGCTAAGAGCATCTTGAGATAAGATGTGATCGTGAATTTTTATAAAGTAAATGCGTGAATCAATCTCGCGTAAAGCATACAATATCAATTGGTTGACTGTTCGTGTACCACAACGTCCACGGCATACGTTCTCAGTAAGACGACATAGTTTTATAACATCTAATGATGCTTTACATAACCCTCCGCGGTTTTTTGTTTGCAGCAGTAGTGATGTTGATTCCATAGAGAATAATAAATTGCAGCAATGAGAGCAGGCAGTGTTTTTGGCAACTTTTTTTTGCTACAATTTCTGCTATATATTCAACAACGTCGTTCACATATTGGGAGGTATTTTTAGTGTACATAAAACTATCGGCTGCGGATGTGGTAATATCATTGATAATTAAGACATCGACATTTCGTGTGCTTGATCTGGAAGCGGTCAAAATACTCGTAAAATCTTGAGCAGCATAATTAGACAGTTCTGCAGACGTGACTTCATTATATATTAAAAGTCTCTTGTATATGCTCCTCCAAATTGCACAGCTATAGGATTATTATTGAAGCCCCCTCTAGCTCTAATTGCGGAGAAAAACATTTCTAAGTGATCCTGACTTAGTTTACATGTAAGCAAAAACTATATAACTCTTTGCTTTTTAACAATTTTATCAAATAAATTCATAGCAGTTTGCATTGAAATAATCAAACCTACAAATCCAGTCTTTCGTCTGGTATGAGGAATATTCGTTCCATCCAGAATTGTTAGAGAAGGTAAATAAAATATGGCCTTATTTAAGAGATGCTTTATACTTTGCTCTTATCAGATGAAAATGGTTTACTCTAAATGTATTTTGACAAGACGTTTCTAGAATTGAGTACGTCAAACACATCATTTCAAATTCTGCAAAAATTTGCTGTATGTAGGCTTTCTCTTGAAAATCGACGATGTTTTCAAAGTACTTCCAGTTAATAATACCTGTGCTATCACGTAAACATTTCCAGTCGTCCAGAGTATTGCGTATTAGTTTTATCATGTGGCATACATAAAGAAACACGTGAACTTTTTCAGTGCACATCGGATGAGTAAACCATGGTTCCAAATTTGGATATTTTAGTTTGGCGCCTAGCGCACTTGCTGTCGCAAAATTAGTTGTTGTTCCATCCAATGTCAGTGACACAATTTTCGCGTTACAACTGTGCACAATTTTTAAACAATCGGGAATTAGGTTAGCCCTTTCCGCTGCAGCAAGACCATCAATCAAAAAATATGCCAGTGGTATCTTCCATCTTGTATTTAGTCCTACTAGTAGAAATACAATTGCTTGCTTGGCCTCGGGCAACGAGTCACTTTCAATGTGAGTTCGCAAATCAAAATATCCTTGAAATCTTTTTCCATTCCAAATAACATGCTTTCTTATACTCATTTCATTTATTATCAAACCTAAAACTAGCATCTTGTTTTAAGCTTTTAACTCAGCTACTTTATGCCTAATCGCACGAAGGGATTCACCAGTAAAACCGGGTGCACCATCTACCGAGGTTAGCCATCTTCTAAGAGTACTAGGGTGAGGTTAAGCATTTACCAAAAGCATTTCTTACGTAATTATACGCATCAATAGAATAAAAATTCATAGTCAACTCAAAACACCGAAGCTCAAGCGGAAATGTTTTTGTATGTGTCATTTTCATTTGTCTCAACATAATTTCTTTCTGGGGCTTTGAGATGCTTTCCTGTAAAAAATTAAACACAATTACATATTGTTATGAAGAGTAACGATACCTGTAACAATTCTAAGCAGTCATTAGAAATTTTCTGTGTTTGTTTTAAATGAGTCAGAAATGTTTCAGTGTATCTACTTTTTTTGCAGTCGTTTTGTTTTATGAAGCAGATATTTAATTTTCTTATTTTTCAGTTTAATTGTTTCGCTGGCAGCCCGCCACATCAAATTAGCTTTCTTATAACTCGACTAATCTTCCTCTTTAAAATCTCCAAAACGAATTTTTCTGCAAAACAAACGAAAGTGAATGCATAAGTATAATCATACTAAAATTGGGTCTAAAGATCGAATTAAGACATGATATCAGAGACACATGTCTTTATGTCAGATTTGCATTATATAATATTTATTATTGATTTTTATCACAATCAATATCTAATGATCTCTGAGATTACTACTAACCTTTTAGAAGTTACTTGGAAAGCTGCTGGCAATCCTATATTTTCAGATGTACCTCTGCAAAAATATATAGATACATATTTTAACATTGCCATTAAAAAAACAAGACCTATCACTTACGGTGCCATGTTGTGTATAAATTCTATTTTTGAGAGAACGCTTCGATTAGTAGTTCGTGGCACTTTCTTTTTTTCAAAATGCTTGGGAAAATCAAAAATGCTGGGAATGGCATATTTGTACAATCTTCTTTTTCCAACAAATATTAAAAAATCGCTTTGGAGAAAATGCTTGCTATATATGACGGCTTGTCTCGAAGGTTTAAAATTTTGCCGTCTCGTTGCTAATATCCATAGTTTTCTCAGTTCCGTATCAATAGGGAGCCTTAAATTTACAGGCAACGTCGTGTATCATAAACATGACAATACTAATTTATTATTATACTTACTGATTGAAAGAAACTGAAGATTCTTTGGATGCCCGTTCTGTACAACCATAAGCACAACACGATCGTACCATCTTTGCGAATAATATTAAAATACCAACACTAGTAAACTAAGCTCAAGAATTTATTTCGTAAAAATACATACAATATAACTCTTGTGCGGTTTAAAAGTAACTGCAGACTGCAGATACAGCACAGTAATCTCCTTACTTAAGGGAGGTATTATTCTATATATCAATCAACCAGAGACACGATAACTATCTGCAACCAACCTACCAAAATATTTCTCAGAAACATAATTTTGTGTCTGATGTTTACAAAACTTCGCCGAATTCTAAATGGTATTGTTCTGACATAGATTAGTTTGTGCAGGAAATTGTCTAATTTCGTTATTTAATGTTAAACCACTAGTAAGAAAATAACCTAAAAATTGATGTACATCATAAACGTGTTAACAAAACAACTTTCAACAGAATTACAAGTTTACAACGGAGCGTATTCGCTTCCTCGTTTTTCCAACAACTAGCATTGGGGGTTGCCTACTGTATTTGCATTACTTTTAGTCTGTAACGCTCAGTCTGTTATATCATGTCTCTGATTCCAACAAAGAACATGAATATGCTGTCATTCAGTCGTTATCTTGTTTATGATTTTCACTTAAACACTTGAACTATATTGCTAATTTAAAATTTTTATGTTTCCAATAAGTACACACTGCAATTTCTTTGCGCACAAGCCCATTTCTTGTAGTATTTAAATTTTTAAATATAATCCTTTACTAATGTATGTACGCAAAAACACAGTTAACTTTATTTAATTTGAATAGTCTTAGGATCAATTTACTTATATAATTTCTACCAAACTTTGAAAATGAACCCCTTAGTTAATCTCATTTCCTTTATAATGTATCTCAAACGGTAAAGAGTACACTGAGCTAACTTTACAATTTTATTCTTAACACATTGAGTGCCACCATGGAAAATTTGTATTAGAGTCATTGTGGCCACACATTTTTTTTGCCTTAATTATCTTTTCTGACCTATAACATGTATATTGCCAATTGTTATTTTCTTAAAATTTTAGTAATTAGTGAGAAATTTTGAAATTCTTTTATTGGCCGGCATTTCTCCCTCAGGGCTACAACGATTATTGATGTTTTAATGACCATGGAGGGAATCTGAGTACTGTACACGTGCACCAACAAATACCACCGTCACTGCATCGTGCTTTAAATCGTTTTGTTCATTCGTGTTTGAGACGCCTAGCGTTGAAGTCTGCATTTGTGCATGTAATATAAAATGAGTTATGAAGGTGAACAAATTAGGTTGCAAGAGTTTTACCTGTTGAAAGTGAATATGAACGTTCTAATTCTTTGAGTTCATATGACGACTGTCCAGAAACACCAAGAAAAAAATGGTTCACAATAGTCCCAAAAGACAAATCCTACCTTTACCAGAAGAAAAGTTTCACAGTGTACGCCGACCTGTTTTGCCTGATTCTACAATTAGAATTGTCTGTAGCTATTTATGCACCAAGTGTGTTACTAAGCTTTCTCATAGCTCTGTTTAGATTTAATGGGTAGCAAACTTTCAGTTGCTCTTCGGCTTGCTTTACAAGTATTGCGGGCAACTCTTTCTCAGCCATTTTGCACTATTAATATTAAATAAATGTGACAAATATCCAAAACATAGGAACGTCAAACTGTTTATTGTCATAATGAAAAACATGATGTAGACGTGTTTCATAGTTATATAGTAAAATCTGAGGTAAATTCTAAAATAGAAAACTACCTATCACCTATTTTTTATTTTATATATGAAGTAAAATATAAAATCTTGTATGCACCACTTGTGTTACTAGATGATAACGCACATCGGGCGACTCAATCCATCCCCTGGCCATAGGCTCTTGGGCTGGATGGGTCGTTCTCCAGAGGTTATCATCTTAATAGACACACTTGGTGCATAAATAGCTATTACGCCCCACTTAACAACCATCTTAGTAAATTCAACTTACACAAGCGTGTTTTAGTAACATAAATGTTAATTATGCTTAAAGTAGGGCAAAACAATTTATTTGAACTCACAAATTACTACAGTACCTATATGATAAAACTTCATAAAGTATGAATTCTAAAGAATGTCAATGCGCTTCTCCAGTCATACCAGCTGGTCGTGCATTGTTTATTTTTTGTTATGGTTTGAGCTTAGCCACTATCTGAAGAGTGACAGGCTGACTTTCTAACGAATTGTGGATAATTACCTTTCACTTGAACTTAGTCTACCATTCGATGAAATGACTTGAAAAATTTCTATTTCAAGTCAAAACCACCCCCGGCAGAGTTATAATCCACAATCGCAGTGATGGTAGACCAATATTTCATTAATTATAATTGATAAACTTTCATTTGCACATGGTCTCCCACACGATAAAATCAATTAAAAAAATGTGATTTTATTACAATCATGGCGCCCATATCCCTCGTCTCCACTACTGCCAGACCGGCAGACTTACAGCAATTTACTTTATCTGCAAAAGAGAAATTAAAAAAAATGTGAAATTAACAGAGAACCCATTATGTCATCCAATTGTGAATATATACCGGCTTATTCTGCTTCAAATGAAATAGATGAACTTATAGAGCAAGTGATTGGACAAAATGCAAATTATTGTTCTGAAACTGAAGAGGAATTAGAAACCCAAAGTCATAAAAGACGTACAATAATCTAGTCATCAGTAACTGGTTCGTATATGAAAAATTATGATTTTTGTAAACAAAAGCCCGGTATTTATCCGTTTGTTTATGATTTATGATGTCACCTTACGAGTTTTATAAACTTATGATCTCTGATGAAATATTTCAACTATTTGTAAATGAAATAAATGTATGCTGAACAAGAAAAAGCCAAAAACCCAACTCCTAGAAGCCGCATTCAACAGTGGAAACCGACAGGTCAAAATGAAATGGAAAAGTTTATTGGCTGTTTAATGTGGATTGGTCTGGTTCAGCTGCCATCATTAGCTGCTAATTGGTCTACAACCAAAATGTTGAAGATCCTGACCGTCTATTTAAGATAACTCCTTTATTAAAAAACTGATGGTGGTGTTGAAACTAGCAGAAGATTTATTACATAAAGGACATACAATTGTTGTGGATAACTACTACACTTCCGTTGAATTATACCAAACTTTACTTGAGAAAAAATATTCTGGGGACTGTACACAGTAACAGAAAAAACAATTAAAAAAATGTTATACAAAGGAAATTGAAAAAATGGAAGAAATTTCAGAGGAAAGTAATACTGGAGTGTATATGCAGAAGTGGCGAGATAGAAGAGATGTCCTGATGCTAACTACAAAATTTCCACCAGAGATGGTAAATCTAAAGACGAGGTCTGGAGAAACGCACAAACCTAATACTGTTGTCGAATATAACAAACATAAGGTATACATTGATATATCAGGTAATTTCTTCCATTATCTCTGTTGTAATATTAGTTTATATTTTGCTTGCAGATCAAATGAAATTATATAATTCTTCATTACGTCGTAGTGTAAAATGGTACAGAAAGTTGGCTATAGAGTTGGTAGTTGGATCATCTTTAGTCAATGCATATATACTGCATCAGCAAGTAACTTTTAACAAAATTGCCATTACAAAATTTCGTGAGGAAGTATAAAAGGTCTGAAATATTTCATTTTTAGGTTTGTTAAAAATGAACGACATTCCCTTTTCTGAAATAGAAAATAGAAATAACATTCATAGACGCGAAACCTGTGAAAGAACCTGCAGCGGTTGTTATGCCCTAACTGTCAAAGCTTCTGGTCGATTGGTAGCAAAAAATACTGCACCAAAAACTAAATTTCGATGTAATGTAAGTAAAAAATACCTTTGTTTAAATTGCTTTTTTAATGTTCACCAGGTAGAGCCTTTAAATCAATAAAATATATAAAAAACTTTATTTTTTAATTACTCTAACTGAAATCATTGTTGTACATGATATAAACGCCCTACACCAAAACCAAGTATATCAAAATGTTGCCCATAACATAGCCTAACATTGGTCCGTCACACATATGCTGTTTTACATGGCCATGAGTAAAATTTTTACTGTCGGATATTGTGTGTCCCCCACGGCCATTATGTAACAAAAGTTTTTTATTAAATGGGGGATATGGCATGTCCCCCGTGGCACTCTACGTGTTAATTAGGGTTAAATGCTTTTTCCCCGTATCACAAAAGTAAATCTACTTTGATTGCAACAGGAAATACTTTTTACGTATCTGACATACTTTTTCAGCTTCTTGCTAGAGTATACTTTGTGTTTAATTCTTTGCAATTGATCTACTTATCCAACGCATCATAGAAGTGAACGCCTTTGAGTTGAAACTGGCCCTATCGCGAGTAATGTTATTGAAATCCTAATTAACCATAAAGGAAAAGTACGTGTTTATTTAGATTGTAGTTATCACACCATGTTGTTATTGAATTAATATCCTGTTAATCTTAAGCCAATTAGGGAAAACTCCAAATGTGACCATTCTATTGCCTTTTACTTTTACTTTCAGGATAACAATAGGGTATAAATACGACAGTTGAAAAATAAAGATTAACTAGTCATTGCTGAACAATATAATATGTACTACTGAACTTAGTTGTAATTTGATTTGTAATAACTTGTTCACTTCAAATAAATATTTTTTTATTTAAGTTTTTGCAACAGAAAACATATTTCGCGCTACGCGTATTCGTTGGTGTGTTCTTTGAATACGTGTTCCTCAAATAAGTATAAGAGGTAGCCACTTTTATGACTGTTGATTTTCCCGTCTTAAAATCACACTTGTTCTCTGAAGTACAGTGGCTTAATTATTTCCTTTTTTATAAACCTTTTGCGCGATCTGAAATTTCCTAAAGTGTACCTGGTTTTCATTCTCGGCGGTGTGACTAAGGCGGTCACTCTGTATAGTGATATTTGCTACCACATTTTTCAGTGAGGTAGTTCTCCCTACCAAGTCTGTGGCATATTTTTGTCCTATCTGATCCTTTGCAATCAGCTACGACGTGCCAAAACCTTCAGCTTTTTAAAAAATTAGACATCTGCACGTTTTTCTATTTTAAAAGCCTCTAATCCTACACTACGTGTGCTGTCCATTCTTAATTGAGCTAGTTGCTTAACTTGGCTGGCTTATTTTGTATACTTTATCGTTGGGCGTGTCTTTGATTTTGAATGATAGCTACCTTTAGCAAGTAAAGTTTGTTACCCCTAAAAATCTGTTGTAGACGGTTCTACTTATTACTCGCTTTCGGAATTCCTTGGTAAGTAATTGTGTTGTCTTTTATTGTAGTTTCATGCAATTTCCTGATAATTTCTTTGTCTTTATTTGTTATGTGAGGAGCTTCACATTTTTAAACTTCAATGGGGGCCTTTGCAGTTATCAACGCGGGGTCTATCATAATATACTTAATATCCTTCAATAGACCTATTACCATTCCTTTCTTACTCCGCAATTAAACTATTTGTGATACTTTCAAGATATTTAGATCTTCTTCCAATATAACTAAACTGCATTTTAGTATTGTCAGTATTTTAAAGTACCAAGACAATAAAACACACAATTTTCAAACATTTATTAAAAACTATTGATCAACGATAGTCTCGAATACTTCACGATATCGATAGGTTGAAGGTCCTGTTGAAGGCCATGTCGACAATGGATTCCGCCACGACGCGTTTCAAGGAAGTCATTCTCGTCTTCAGATAAAATCGTCGACCACCTGAAGATAAGCCCTTTGAAACACACGGTAGCAGAATACACCACAAGCATGCTTTTTAATAAGATATCTATTACTCGTTAAACGAGCTGGCCAGTGAGAAAAGAACGAAACTAGTAAGGAAATGCTCTCCCGTATAATGTGTAACAAGGAAATGAAAAAAAAATGCCGCGCTAAGCAAAGTAGGAGACTGCAGATCCAAAGAAGAAAACGATAGAACACACGACCCCATCCGCATTTGTAAAACATATGTACCTAAAAGAATAACACAAAAGCACATGTAAAATAAAACACTAATAAGTAATTTCTATGAATTTAGATATCAAACAGTATTGAATTGCTGGTTTAAAGCCGAACATTCGAATTTTTCAGTAAATAATACCTTGATGAATTCAGATTGAGTCTATTGAACTCGATGATACATGAAAAGCGTAAAACAATTTCGAATTCTAAATATACCTATAAGCCTACATAACTATACAAATAAATCTTACCTAATTACTTGCTGGATATACGCTAACGATAACGCTGACAAGGTCGCATCACTAGCAGCTTATAAACCTAGTACACAAAGTAAATATTTAGAATAATGCGCTTAGGTGTACTCAACTCATCATCACCAATAATAAATAATTAGTCACTAATACGACTGATGGATAACTACAGTATTGCCCGAAATAAACAGTACTGAAACTAAGTTGGCGGTGTTTTTATGCGTGCGCTGTCACACTCAAGTTAGCTAGTATAGACCTGTCAAGTAAACCTCAAACAAGTAATTAGTAGGGCCTAATTGTTAAAAATGGTGTTAAGTACTGAGGAAAAAGTGTTTCTGGTAGAGCATTATTTTCGTTCATACGGAATCGGCCGACATAATGGTGCAAGTTTGCTATACGTGTCTGATCAATTCACACAAAGGTTTAATAAACGTTCTCCAAGTAATGCTGTAATTTTGAAGGTTATTGAAAAGTTTAGAAATACAGGTAGTGTATTGTGCCAACGAAAAGGAAACTCAGGGCGTCCCAGGACAGTTAACAACAACAATAACCATGAACGTGTTTTGAGCAAATCTTAGAAAATCCGAAAGTCAGCCAGGCAAGGACAGCGTTACAACTTGATTTAAAAGAACTTCCTTTCAAAGAATCCTGAAGGAGCTGGGTACATTTTCGTATGTGATTCAGGTACATCATCAACTACATCCTCAGGATTATCGCAGTAGAGTGGAATATTGCGCCAGAATTCTCGCGTTACAGTATGAAAATCCTGAATTTTTGAAAAATGTTTGGTTTTCAGACGAAGCACATTTTCACTTGTCAGGCTATGTGAATCGTCGCACAAATCGATTTCTGGGCTTTGCCAGACCCGATGAGGTTCAAGAGGTTCCTTTACATAGTGAAAAAGTGAGTGTCTGGTGTGCTGTTTCCGGACACGGAATCATTGGTCCGTACTTTATCGAAGAGAATGGTAGGCAAGTCACACTTAATCAACAGAGGTACAGACAAATTTTAACACGATTTATCCCTGATCTACGTCAATTCTGTCGTGCACGTAACTTGGCATTTCGAAACCAATTTTTCAGCAGGACGGGGCAACTTGCCATACTGCTGCCGCAATTCGTCAATTTCTTCAAGAACATTTTCCAAGCAAATTCATATCACGATTTACTGACTTCCCTTATCCTTCACATTCTCCAGACCTCACACCTCCAGACGCGTGCATTTGGGGCATGGCTAAAAATGCCGTTTTCAAACGGGCACCATAAACCATCGATGAATTAAAGGATGCCGTTAGAGTCTTCTTCGCAGCCCTGAGACAACCCTTATTCAATAACATGACCAGAAACTTAGAACATCGTTATGAAGTCTGTCTCGAACGAGGAGGTGCACATTTAGAACATATAATAAAGTGTCAATAATATGTATTTTTTAAATATACAAAACAATTACAATTTCAGTACTGTTTATTTCGGGCAATACTGTATTAAGTCTATTTAAAATTGCAACACCCATGAACACATTTATCCATCAAATAAAAACATTATCATACCGAACTACAGTAAATCTTTGTGGTAATAATGACAGCATTATGTAGACAACAATGTGTTACTCATCATCTCTAAATATTTACCTACTACCAGCAAATTCACATACCGAAAATTAATGAAACAATAGTACCTGTTGATATTTAATGATATTCTTTCATATAGGGTTTTGAGGGTCTTAGCTAACTGCAAGGTCCTACCTTATCACAACTTCATCTGCATACAACGACGGCCAAACAAAATGCTCGGCAACGACAACGTAGTACGATCAAGTAAGCGTTAGTTCAAAGAACTAAGAACAAGAGCGTAAAATCTAAAATAATATTGGTTACAAACCGGGCTGAAAGAATAAACATTTCTATTGAAGCAACATTACCCTACCCTACCAGGCACGTAAAAAGAGAAAGCACGTTTTTCAGTATAAGGATTTTTAACCGTTCGATTGGATTTATATTATTTATCACAGAAGGAACAACGCGAACCAGAACTAGAAATATGGGGAACTTATTCAACCAAGGTATTTATAAAATTGATTTCTGAACAATAATCACGGAAGTTCCATATAGAATAGAAGTATGTTTGAGCATATTTCTATCTTTCAACGATGACACAGCCACTCTGTTTAATTACAATAAAACTGGCAACATTCGAGGAACTTTTATCAAACACATGTCTAGGTAAGGAACTAGAAATTGTGATACAAACACATAGACTAGTGAACTAAATAAATGACGAGCAACGTTGGTTGCCAAACTGACCTAAATTTATCTAAGAAAAGTGTTGCGAATGCATATATTCAATAAATAAAAATTGAAATGGCTTTCAAATTGAAGAGTCAGTAAATTTACATCTGAAGACACGAGTGTCACACAAAATTAGTATTGAGATATTTAGGTATAAAGTGTTTTTGCAGTTTTATTCTATTTGGAAAGTAAAAACTAAATATGTGCAGTGGTGTAGACCTCTATTGTAAAATTATAGCCACATATTTAAAAAACAATTATACCATTATTTTTAAGCAGAAGCTAGAAAAAGTCGCATAGACCTTTAATCAATTAAAAGTTTAACCTATGGTAACAAATGAATTAAGGGTGTATGTGGTCTCAATTTTTGGAATATCGAATATTACTTTTGTTTGTCACTTTGTGATTTTCTTTTATACTTTGTAATAGAAGTATCAAAATTCTTTGTCAACAACAGCTATTTGTTTTTTAATTTGCAAGTTATTCGTCAGATATTTGGTTCATTTTGTTGCGATTGAAACTTAACGTGTAATTTCTGGTTCAATATTTTCTTGTACCAGTTTCTAAAATGTCTACCTTTAAAAAAGGCGTGTTCTCATCTAATGTATTTTTGTATAGATAAACCTCATACTCTACAACTCGTATCCATTTTATGCCATCTCGGAAACGCACCTGCTCTTTCAAACAATTCTTTTTCCGGTTGGTAAGATGCACTTTTTCAGATTTTCACCTATATTCTTGAAATGATGTTCCATGTTGAATACACTCGATTTTTTTCACTTTATAATAGTTTGATACTGGTTAGGAGTATAAACAGTTGAGTGTTTGCGCAAGTTTATCAATTCTTTCGAAGAATCTATCCGATTCCATATAAGAATGCCCAACTACTGAAAATTTGTGGTCAATCGTTATCAAATAATCTGATAAAGTGCAATGATACTGAAACTTTTATTTTCGTCAAAGCATAAATTAACTATACAATAATCTGTGTATTGTTATTCTGTCGAGCAGTCATGAATAGTTAAATATACATATAAAGACAGGTACCTCTCCCAAATTCCCATTTGTTGCAGTGTTTTCAGACCAAGTAAAGGCTCTTCTCTAGACGATGACACTGTGTGTACACTAAAGTTATGTAACCACAGCTTTCTTAAATAAAAGGCTTTTAATGTTGTTGGTGTAGGCAGTGGCATTATTTGTTGTAAGTCAATCGTCACATAAATTGTATTATCCTATGATTTTGCTAATTCTTTGTTTCTCTTTTGTTGTTCAGAGGTATACCTATAGTTTTACTTATGATCTTCATTGTCCATGCCAGCATTACAGGTATTGCAGGTATCACTTTTAGGTTGACCGAACGAATAATTAATACTTTACGAGCAAATGTTACTACAGCTGTATTTCTTTATGAAATATGTTTCAGGACGCTTGCTTTCTTTGTAAAATTCAAGAAGAAATTCATACATTTGTTGAATATTTAACAAAGGAGAGAGGTACTTTTTATGTATGTTTTTATTTCTGGAGTAGCGAGACTGCTCTGTGCTGTGATTAATATGAGTCATAACACATTTTATAACTTTATCTGCAAGCGTATGTGGTCTGTATGGTGCACTCCTCGTCTATCTAGCGATGGTGCAGAATGGCCAGCTTTAAGTTTGTTTTGTATCACTTGAATTTTGTATACGAAATTTGATACAGTGAGCAAATGGCTGATTTTCACATCTGAACGACGTTTTGATTATAAGTAACACTATATTTGAATGAGAACGACTTTATCTTTGTTATGTTTTTTCTGCGACGCTAAACAAGTCGAATCGAAAATTTTTTAAACAGTAGGGCATTTTTTGAATTAACATCCAAATTGTAAAAGTTTTCAAATATTTTTGATCTCGCTTCGTGGTCAAAGTGTTTGTCACACCCTAATTTACAATTATTTTTCTGACATAAGCAACTGACTTAAACTTCTTTGCTGGGAATCAACTTTCCGTTTTTGTGACACAAAAGTTTCAGCTTTTTGTCTCTATATCGGCCGCCTTTTTTCTCTTCCAGTTCTTTTCATTCCTTTTCCGTTTTCAAGAATTTTTTCTTGCAATTAAAATATCTTTCCTTTCACTTCTTCAACAGACATTTTTGGTCTTTCGGGGTTTACTGTCTTCACTTCATCGGTTGTTTTCTTAACAAGTTCATCATGCTATTTATTTCCACCTTGATACTTTTGTGCAGTCCTCGGCATTTCAGGAACAGGATCACTTTTGCGTTTCATATGTTTAGATTCTCTATTATCTTCCGAATTTCTTGGCATATATTCATCAGAAGAGGCGTTGTCTGAATAATCTATGAAAAGTATTATATAATAATATATGAATGATTTAGAAATTAATAAAATATACTAGTAAAAACTTTAAAAGGCGAGCTCTGACCATGATAATATTTTTCTGCATCTTCAGCAGCAATGGGCAAAATAACTTTTGATGTCGAAGGAATAGCTTACTTCATTATCTGCTGTGATGTGAATATTATTTTTAAATAATGCATTTGCAGTGAAAATAACTGAAGTAATACAATCTGAACTTGATGGTGTATTTCTGTAGCCTATTACCTCTTCACCTAAAATACAAAATTTTTAAACTGTTGTTCACTTATTACGAGTATATGCTCTTAAAAGCAAAGTTTACATAAATCAATAAGACACAAAATATCTGACACTTGTGAGACGGTGCACTACAAAATAATTCAGTATCGATAGTTTTTGTAGATATAGCTGTTTATTAATGTATAATATTTGCCATTATCAAAGTCTATAGCAAGTTCTACGACTAGTCTGCTTCTCGTATACATTGTAGTATTTCTCACTCCACAAAATACCAGTTACATATATAAAATGGATTTTAAGTTTAATGATTTGCACTACTCACAGTAATATTTAATAAAATTCAGGAGTTTTACACGAGCTTGAACAACCACAATCAACATAGTTTTAACCCAACTTTTTTAGGTACTTGTTACGTTCCAATTTTGCTTTAAAATTTTCCTCGTTAATTCAATTCCCGCTCGAATAAATTCCTCAGCTCAAATCCCTTTTGCGTTTAAAACAAAAATTTATTCGATAAGTTAAATAGTCTCTGCCTTGTTTTAGGTATCTCGTAATCTCTTAAATTCTTCGACAACATCCTGTTTACAATAAGTGCGCTTGCTACAAATTTTCATTTAGAACTTATTTATGTCGAAACGACAAGTTTATGCTACAATTAAATAGTTTATATCCTGTTTTAGGTACCTGTTATTTTGGTATACACTACAACCGCGTATAATGGTTTTCTTTAATGTTTCAATGTCACGACTTGTTGAAATAAGGTCCCGCACTATCCGATAAGCGAGGGTTTTCAGTTCGAATTCGTGTTAGTTGAACCACTGTTGAATTTGATTCTACAGCTTGTACGTAGAAATATTTTCTGCAGTATTTGTCACCGTATTTCAAAAGCAATGCACGTTTGCTTTTTTTTCTGTTCGACAACTAGAAGGTGCCTTTCGTGTATTGGTGAGTCTCCCCGCGCGTACCCATTTTAATCAGATTCTCTTTTTAGCTGGAGGCTAAATGGGTTCCTTCTTTATGTAAACCAACTGTTTTTGTCTGTAGACCAACTGCTTTTGTCCGTAGACCGCTGTTGCAGTTATGGTAGTAGGGTAAATGTATCCTGACGACCATGGCGTTGCTGTGCGACTCACCCTCGACGGATTTCATGCTAAGTATCCGGACACCTACAGGTATGCAACTCGTTTTCTTTTGTGTGAGTCAATGACATATTCCGTATCAACGTTTGGTGCAGTTACGTGATAAGAAACGTGACACTGTGGTACTATTTTTGTTGCTGCGATTCGATATTATCGCTCTACAGGTGCGGTGTACTATTTTTAAACATGCTTGTCAAAAGAACCCACGCGTTTATTCGCTTTACTGACTAGGTTATTTTACAAAAAGTATTAGGTGAAATTTTAAAAACGTTCGACAAAAGCACCCACACGTTAATTCTTTCCTGCTAATTAGTTATTTTACAAAAAGTATTAGGTGAAATTTTAAAAACGGTTGACCAAAAGCTCTCACGTATTGATTTACTACTGATCAATTTTATTTTGTGTAAATACGAGATGCGCACTTCGTATCTAATGTACTAAATTGTTAATATTACCTAATTGTTTGCTTTGAAATAGTAACGCTTAACTTATATTCTTTTTGCTTGTTTGTACAGAATCCTTTATTTATGTTTATGTGTTAATAGATAATCGTGGGCGATGTACTTTTTTTTTTTGTTTTTTTGGTATGTAAGCAAATCCCCCACTCTCCGCTATTGGTAGTTAGCCTGGTATTTACTTTTCTTCCAGTTACGTCATAGTACGTAGCATACTATGTATAGTTGTCAAGCTTTAAGCGAAATTAACAACGTTTTAAAATAGATAAAGGGCTTAAGTGTCACGAAATCAGAATGACAGTGGATGAACGGTTCATGTCCTGGGAAATGAAGTACATGCATCCATTATCCCACGACATTTCTTAAAATGCTGTGTAATACGCCCTTTATTAAATAATAATTTTTCTATTTTTTACAATGAGGCTTAGAACAAAAGAATAGTGGTTCCTTAAAACCGTTATCCATTAAGAAACTTCATTTTTAAGGAAACGGTGCATAGATCTTTCATCCACCCGTGTCTTCAATTACGAAAAGCAACATAACATATCTCGGCCAATCGAGTTAATAAATATCTTTATGAAATGGTTTTACAAATAGTTCTATAAGAAGTTTAACCCTACAAGCGAAATTTGAACTTTATTTTTTTTTGTAATAAGTTGCACATCATTTACACCTTAAAGTTTGTGGTAAAATGTTTAAAATATTTTTATTTCTAGAGCCTGTAGAGAGGCTGCTTGGATTGCATTACTAAACCAAAGAGTAATCGGTTTATGAAATTTACAGGAGCAGTCGTACGTAAAGTGGAGGTGCCAACAGGATCTAACTTTACATTACAACAGTTGGAAGAAGCGTTAGTGCAACACAAACCAATATTATTATTTGTTGTTCAAGGAGAGAGCTCGTCAGGTGTTTATCAACCGTTGCAAGGATTGGGAAAAATATGTCACAAGTATGTATTCTTAATCTATTCTTAAAATTATTAATTTAATTTTTACAATGCAGGCATAATTGCTTATTGGTAGTGGATGCTGTTGCATCGCTGGGAGGCGTTCCTCTTTACACAGATAGGTGGGAAATTGATGCTGTCTATACAGGTTCACAAAAAGTATTAGGTGCTCCTCCGGGCCTTGCTCCCATAACCTTTAGTCCTAGAGCAGTGTAAGTAAAATGAACAAGAATATTTTGATATTTGTTTCAATGAGATATGACAAATATTTCTTTTGCCTTGTATAGCGCGACCAATAAAGTAGGCTTAAAACAAACAAAGTCGAATTTCTAAACATTACACGTATTAAACATGTGTTAATATACTGTAAAATATAGTAGGAACCACGAAAGAAGTTCTCTACGTCATAGGTGTCTACCTGAATTCGAAACATACGTTTAAGATTATTTAAAAGTTTAACTAATATATATGATAAAGATAGTAATACGATTTGTACATGTTTTAAATAAAGACATACGTGAACACGCTCACCTGGGAAAACGACAGAGAAGAGTATGTCTGTATGTTTTAAACTTTATACTTTACAGGCTAACATTTGGTAAAATTATGCCTTTTCTTTAAAATAGAACCTTTCTTATTCTTTTTGTAAATGGAATATACTTTTTAAAGTTTTAAAAGAATTAATGAAAATTAAGTGTTTGTGGTGAAGATGTCATTAGTCATTTTATTAGAATGTCAACAAGACAAAATGTCAATTTTTCCAAAAAGCACGGTATCCAAAGTTATCGTACCGAGAAAGATTTCAATGCAGTTACCGTAAATAGTTTCTATTGCAGTTATTGTACGTTTCTATTCAGATCAATATATGTAACTCAATTTATGAAAATGCGTATTATTTTAACTGAACTCATTAAACTCGTAAAACAAGCGGACGCCAATTTAAAAATAGTTAAAGCAACTACCTCCATGAAAATAAAATATCATTGGCAACCATGCTTCATTACGGTTTGCAGATGCGCAAAGCTTTACGGAAATTTCCGAATCGGAATATTTATTGGGTATGTATGAACTAGATGCTGCATTGACTTAAAATTTTCAACTTAATTCGTACGAGTACAGTGATGACGCAGACGACTTCTTTCATGGTTTCTATATCTGTAGGTTTAAAAAAAGCTACCGAATTTAAATGACAACACCAAAGCCAGTAGACATCTTAAAAACGATTCCATTGTTACTTCTAAATATAACTCATCCACTGCTAGTAAACTTCTATACCAATGCTTAATAAGTATAATGTTGTTTACTCCATTCTTGGCAAAGGGTGCAACAAGATTTACATAGGGCATTTATCACAATAGCTACGATCCGAAATTAAGCTTAAATAAAGCTTTCATGTACTTTATGTAGTCGTAAAAGATACAACAATCGTTATTCCAATTATGAAAATGTAATAATTTTGTATATAAAGAATTTATGCAAGAGAAGACATTTTCTTCGAATGACTCAGATTACAAATATGATTGCTTTAAATTTTATCTTCGAAACAAATAATTTAAGCACTCGGTATATGTATTTAATTAAATCTAAAAAATTGAACAATGCAATACAGACATAAATTATCAACAATGTAATACCATAACATGTTTACAGTAATACCACATTCCAACTAATTTCAGTATTTAACATACATCTTCAGCTCTTATTCAAATTTATGTTCTATCACCTGTAGTAATATTTTAATTTGTAATGAGTACTGTGTGCCACCATCCATATCGAAAGTACTAGCAGCATACAACTCTTACCATCACAACAAACTATTTTCATTATTCACGAGTAATGAAAACAAATTTAAAAAGATATTGCAAAGGTAATTAATGAATAACACGTGCCCGTACGCGCAAAACACATGTATGCACACAAACACATACACATAAAAACACGCACACACACGCACATAGACTTATACATCATACCCATATATAGGAATGCGCACGCAGTCACACTTTTTTGTATTAGATTAATTATTTAAGTGATATATGCTATAAGGCTTGCCCTGTACATTCCAATTTCAATAAATAAATAACTTCAATGCAAGTAACCATAGCAACCACTTTGCAGCATCTTTTCAAAGATTATAAATAAATCAAAACGTCAATAAAAAATAATACAATGTCTTATTGGTAATACGTAGGCTGTTATACACTTGCTTGATTGATACGTTTTTTGTTAGTATTAGTTTATTTATTATTATATATATATATATATATATATATATATATATATATATTACTCATATTTAGACCAGGGTAGAAAATTAAATAATCAAATCAAATAATTTTAATTACCGTGTATAAGGAATTTCATTAAATAATACGCTTTATTAAAACCTTGAAGCATAAATAAACTCGGTCGTTTCAGTAAAAATAAGAAATTTAAATTATCTATAAGACGCTTTACATCAAAAGAAGCAGTATTGAAAAGCGCAGTGGATAATTTAATTATTCCTAAACAAATGGAAATTACGTGCAAAATTTATATTAATGAACTCTATTTTAAATAACTGGTATTAAACAAAACGTACGGATAATAATTTGTATTCGCTAAAAATGAAAGGATGGAAATCAATTTTAATTGGAGTTAATTGAACCATTATTAATAATAAGCATAAAAGGCTTGTGAAAACCCAATAATAGTCAAATCGTAGGAAGGTTATTTAAAATGTTACGTTTGAACACCCCTGCGTGTTTTAAAAGGCAATTTCAAGTTAATTTGTTTGGATAAACATGTTGATTCTAAGGATATTGGAAACGATCAGATGCTTTAGCAGGAAATACAGAACACCTGCGTATTTTTAAAAAAGCTCATTCTGCGTAAATTTGGCAAATAATTAATGTTTCAAAGAATCTTGGAGAAACCGGGGCTTAATATTCACGAGAATGTGCGATACGGGGTTATTAAACCAAGATAACAGTCCGCGTGGACTAAAATATAATCGATAATGAAGAGTGTCAAGTTGCACCAATACGAACAGGTTAGAGAAGGAAAGAGAAAATGCGTCAAGCAAAGACACATATTGTAAAAGGGCGGGATTTAAGCAACGTCAAGGGGTTGCGATTGGTTAAAATAGGATGCATATATCAGAGGTAGAACAACAATTTCTGTATAAAAGTAATTAGTTTTTCTCGGACAACTTTGCGAGCCGTGTTGAAATTTTCTGAGATCTCAATGGGGTGAGGACTAAATTCATAAAAATCGACGTGCAGGCTACAGACTGGGAACGTAGAATGAGGAATTCGTTGGAATTACCCGTTTTAGGGAACAAAGCGACGTGTCGGCTATTCGCTATATATACAGGCGGGAATATGTGTTTCTCTCTCTTAGACTCTTAGACTTTCGACGATTCGGCGCGTTAAAAGCTCGTGCATCCGCGACTTGATCTTAAACAGTGCATTTTAGTTTGATTAAATAATTTAAAGTGTGCTAGTATATTTTAGTGACTCAAAATAGTTGGTTATTTTACGTGCTAACATGAATGTACTTCAGTGCACTTAGATACAAGGTAATAAAAGTTTATTATCACGGTACCAATTAGTAAAATTTACAACGACAAATGTATACCCAAAAGTAGGCAGTTTTGGCGTATATTGGTAATATTGGTAAAAGGAAGTATGAATTTCTTTGCTATTTTGCGGGGGTGTTAATGACTAAATGGTTCGTAAATGTGTCTGCATCCACTGAACCAGAGGCAGATATACACAGATGAGTTCCGGAAAAGCCTAGAAACAACTTTAAATTAATAGTGATGGAGAACATTTTAAAGCGTTGACAACTTGAAGCTGTAAATAGAATCCGGTTGGAATGGTGTGATTTACAAAGGGACGATTACACTGAAGCTACGAGGACAATAACCTTCAGGTAAATTGTACTATTTTGTTTGACATTTTTTGTGTATTGAATGACTTTATAATTGATTTACTTTAAATGGACATTAGTGGAATTTTTCTAACCATAAAAATTTAATTTTAAGATGAAATTTGCTTGTTTAAGTAAAAAGGGGTATTTTGTTTTGATGTTCGGGAATAGGATGAAACTTTGGGTAGGTCTTTGAGCTCAATTAGACAAACCTGGTTAATTAACGTAAAGGGGTGGTAGATGCTCCCTTTATACTCAGACTCCGGTCTGCTTATCTTGTTATATTAATTAGTAGGCATCCAACAAGGACTTTAATTTTGGATGCACAGTAAAATGATAATAAAATTAATCCGGAAATTCTGTTTAAAACTGAATTTTATATTCAAATTTAATTTGAAAATTTAATGTATTCTGAATATTGATGTAAATAGAGTTAACGTTGATGTTTGTGGTAGGAATGTGTTGTTTAATTTTTATGATTGAGAATGGAAGTTATCTAGAAGAGCAGCCGAGGCGATTAACAGAAGGAATCAACGGACCAGGTGATTTAAAAGGTATCACAGCATTCTTGACGCCCAAACTGTGGGGCTCGAATGTTTTTTTTTGAAAGGGCAAGTACCAGAAAGATGAGAGGATTCACAGCATTCTTGGCGACCCAAAAGTGAGGCTCGAGTTCCAAATAAAATTTTTGTTATTTTATTCCAGGAAACTGGCGATCTGAGAGAGAGAGTTTCTGTTGGTGGATAAATTTAAAAGTATTTTAGAGTGTGTGAGAGTGATTAGAACGTATGCAGAGAAAGGAGTGGTTAAGGAGTCAAGGGTGGAAATTGGAAGTGACGATAGTGCATTGGGTGGGAAAAATTCGAAAATGGAAGAAGCTGGAGGCAGTAGAGATCAGTCGAGGACGGAATCAGGGATCAAGGAAACGAGATGATAATGAGAATGCTAGAGAGGATGAATGAAGAATCGAATAGAGCGAGGGAGGGTCTAACAGAAAATTAGAACAGCTAAGCGATGAATCGAATAGAGCGAGAGAGGACTCAAATCGAAAATTTGACCGAATGAGTGAAGAATCGAACAGGAAGTTAGAGGAGATTAGTCAGAAAATAGATAAGACGAATCAAGAAGTTTCAGAATTTAAAAATAGTCTTACCGTAAAGATGGGGAAGTTGAAAATAGGGTTGATAAAATGAGCGTGATATTACAGGTCTTCGACAGGAAATGGGACATTTAAGGTCCGAAGTACGCATTTTTGTGAAGAAGAGATTAATGTAAAATGACTGAAGTGACGGACTCATGTAGGGATCAGTTAGGCAGGGTAGAACGGAAGTTAGTATTTAAATACAACATGTCAAATTTAACGGGGATGGTCCCAGATTTTCTTCAGGTGGAGTATCATTGGACCAACACATGAAGTTTTATGGCGATAACAGGGTAAATCCACAAATTTTATTAATAGTGTAAGAAATCTAGTGGGAAATTTATTTGACGAACAGACTAAACTAAATACGATAAAGGCTTTATTAAAGGACAAGCGGAAGCATGGTACAATTTAGTAGGACAGGACATAGACACGTATCAGGACTTTGAAGACAAATTTTTACAACATTACTGGAGTGATCACAAACAGGATCAGATTAGGGACGACTTGATTACAGGAAAATTTAAGGGAGTTTGCAGGTTCTAGGAGCAATATGCCATCCGCAAGTACAGTGTGGCCAAACAACTGAATCCACCATTGACGGACAGACAGATAATCAAGTACCTATCACGACATTTTGAACTGGAAATTAGACAACACGTGGCCTTACAAAACATCACAGAACGGGAGACATTTTGAGTATTTGCAGAGATATGATGATGTATGTGGGACGGACAAGAGAGATACGAGAACGAAACGTTAACACAGTTAGGTTTGACAACAGGACACCGAATTATCCGAGACGGCCTGACTACAACAGAAATTTTCGACCGAATTGGGAACGACGAGGACAGGAATACAGAAGTAATAGTGCGACTAGGGGACCGACGCCAAGACCTAGTTACACGCGACAGAACAGTTTACCGGAAGTAAACAGGACTGTGACCAGCACGCCGAATAGAGACAGGGACACGGATATTAACACGAGAAGGACGTACGCACAGGTTGTAGAAGGACAACCAGGACCAAGCACGGAAAACAGGATGAGACAGGATTTTAGAACGTGACAGACCACTAGATTTCTGTGTAAATGTATACGAACATCCACGTGAATTTTTCAAAATTGAGGAGGAAGTAGAGCCAGAAACTGAGGAAAAATTATGTTTGCCAATTATTAATTTAGAAATTTTTGAGAATAATGTAGAAGTATTACTTGATACAGGGCAGAGGCGAGTTTAATATCGGAGGAATTCGTCAGCAAAATTAGGGATAAGGTTTGTGATAGAATTATGCCTATAAAACGTAGCCATTTAGTAGCTCCAAATAAAAAAGTTTGCTGTAGTAAATAGTGTTGTGGTGCTTAGGATAGATATAGGAGATTTAAGCTGTGAACAGGAGTTTGTAATTGTACCTGGACTGAAGTTTCAGAGCATTTTAGGTGTTGATTGTATGATGAAGTTAGGGGTTTTGATAGATATGGAAAGGAAGGTAATAAGAATTAAGGATAGGGTAGTGCCATGGAAAGGCAGTTATGAAGTCACAGAGGATGACACGGGGTTTAGTATTAATGTAGTAGAGGTAGAGGATGATGAAGGTAAACAGATCAACACGATAAGATGTCCAGAGGATAGGAGAGTAGAGGTTCAAGCTTTAGTACAAGAAAATGCAGAATTAGTGGGGGTAGAAGCAGCATATCGGGAGCAGGTGAAGGCAGAATTATTTTTGACGAGGTTAAGTGGCAAGTTTGTTTTTAATAAAGTAGATTTAAGGAATTCATTCTGGCGGATTCCATTACACAAAAATTCTAGAAGGTACGTAGGATTTTCCATAGAGGGAAAAATCGATAATTGTAAAGTAGTATCGTTTGGTTTGTCGGCAGAAAAGGAAATAAGAATAAATAAGAAACAGACAAGTGTAGGGACTGGAAGAAGTGATATTTAAGAGTCAGGATAAGAGGATGATAAGTTTATGGTATGTGAGATAATAGAGATGTTAAGTATAGATATAGAAGGGGGAGAGATAGGAATGAAGAGTATTAGGTTGGTGAGAAGAAAGACTTGGAGGGTCAAGAAGAGAGTTAGATTTAAATAGGATAGGGATAGAATAGGTGTATATAGAAAAGTAGAAGTAAGTGTTTATAGAAAATAAAGCTAGGTATAGGATAAATATGGGAGATAATTAGGAATAGGTTTAGGATGAGGATAAAGAGTAAATGTAGGAAGAAAATAAGATAGGTTAAGTATAGATATTTTATATAAGAGTAGTGGAGAGTTAGGAATAGAGTAAGAGTAGGATAGGCATATAGGATTAGGTAGGGGGAAGTAAAGTATAGTGAAGAGTAGTTAAAAGTTAGGAATAGGATAGGTATATAGGATGTATATAGGATTAGATGGATAAGTAGGATGAAGTTAGGGATAATTTCAGTTTATAGAAGTAGGTGAGAGTTAGGAATAGGATAGGGATATAGGATAGGTGTAAATATTTTTTGGATTGGAGACAAAGTAGGTAAGTTAGATAGATAAGGATAGAGAGAATAGGCAAAATTTTGTAAAGATTTTTGGCAGTCTAAATATTTGATATTTGCATTCAAATAAGTGGGATTATTTGTATTCAAATAGGGGGAAAATACTCATATTTAGACCAGGGTAGAAAATTAAATAATCAAATCAAATAATTTTAATTACCGTGTATAAGGAATTTCATTAAATAATACGCTTTATTAAAACCTTGAAGCATAAATAAACTCGGTCGTTTCAGTAAAAATAAGAAATTTAAATTATCTATAAGACGCTTTACATCAAAAGAAGCAGTATTGAAAAGCGCAGTGGATAATTTAATTATTCCTAAACAAATGGAAATTACGTGCAAAATTTATATTAATGAACTCTATTTTAAATAACTGGTATTAAACAAAACGTACGGATAATAATTTGTATTCGCTAAAAATGAAAGGATGAAATCAATTTTAATTGGAGTTAATTGAACCATTATTAATAATAAGCATAAAACTTGTGAAAACCCAATAATAGTCAAATCGTAGGAAGGTTATTTAAAATGTTACGTTTGAACACCCCTGCGTGTTTTTAAAAGGCAATTTCAAGTTAATTTGTTTGGATAAACATGTTGATTCTAAGGATATTGGAAACGATCAGATGCTTTAGCAGGAAATACAGAACACCTGCGTATTTTTAAAAAGCTCATTCTGCGTAAATTTGGCAAATAATTAATGTTTCAAAGAATCTTGGAGAAACCGGGGCTTAATATTCACGAGAATTGGTACGGGGTTATTAAACCAAGATAACAGTCCGCGTGGACTAAAATATAATCGATAATGAAGAGTGTCAAGTTGCACCAATACGAACAGGTTAGAGAAGGAAAGAAAATGCGTCAAGCAAAGACACATATTGTAAAAGGGCGGGATTTAAGCAACGTCAAGGGGTTGCGATTGGTTAAAATAGGATGCATATATCAGAGGTAGAACAACAATTTCTGTATAAAAGTAATTAGTTTTTCTCGGACAACTTTGCGAGCCGTGTTGAAATTTTCTGAGATCTCAATGGGGTGAGGACTAAATTCATAAAATCGACGTGCAGGCTACAGACTGGGAACGTAGAATGAGGAATTCGTTGGAATTACCCGTTTTAGGGAACAAAGCGACGTGTCGGCTATTCGCTATATATACAGGCGGGAATATGTGTTTCTCTCTCTTAGACTCTTAGACTTTCGACGATTCGGCGCGTTAAAAGCTCGTGCATCCGCGACTTGATCTTAAACAGTGCATTTTAGTTTGATTAAATAATTTAAAGTGTGCTAGTATATTTTAGTGACTCAAAATAGTTGGTTATTTTACGTGCTAACATGAATGTACTTCAGTGCACTTAGATACAAGGTAATAAAAGTTTATTATCACGGTACCAATTAGTAAAATTTACAACGACAAATGTATACCCAAAAGTAGGCAGTTTTGGCGTATATTGGTAATATTGGTAAAAGGAAGTATGAATTTCTTTGCTATTTTGCGGGGGTGTTAATGACTAAATGGTTCGTAAATGTGTCTGCATCCACTGAACCAGAGGCAGATATACACAGATGAGTTCCGGAAAAGCCTAGAAACAACTTTAAATTAATAGTGATGGAGAACATTTTAAAGCGTTGACAACTTGAAGCTGTAAATAGAATCCGGTTGGAATGGTGTGATTTACAAAAGGGACGATTACACTGAAGCTACGAGGACAATAACCTTCAGGTAAATTGTACTATTTTGTTTGACATTTTTGTGTGTATTGAATGACTTTATAATTGATTTACTTTAAATGGACATTAGTGGAATTTTTCTAACCATAAAAATTTAATTTTAAGATGAAATTTGCTTGTTTAAGTAAAAGGGGTATTTTGTTTTGATGTTCGGGAATAGGATGAAACTTTGGGTAGGTCTTTGAGCTCAATTAGACAAACCTGGTTAATTAACGTAAAGGGTGGTAGATGCTCCTTTATACTCAGACTCCGGTCTGCTTATCTTGTTATATTAATTAGTAGGCATCCAACAAGGACTTTAATTTTGGATGCACAGTAAAATGATAATAAAATTAATCCGGAAATTCTGTTTAAAACTGAATTTTATATTCAAATTTAATTTGAAAATTTAATGTATTCTGAATATTGATGTAAATAGAGTTAACGTTGATGTTTGTGGTAGGAATGTGTTGTTTAATTTTATGATTGAGAATGGAAGTTATCTAGAAGAGCAGCCGAGGCGATTAACAGAAGGAATCAACGGACCAGGTGATTTAAAAGGTATCACAGCATTCTTGACGCCCAAACTGTGGGGCTCGAATGTTTTTTTTTGAAAGGGCAAGTACCAGAAAGATGAGAGGATTCACAGCATTCTTGGCGACCCAAAAGTGAGGCTCGAGTTCCAAATAAAATTTTTGTTATTTTATTCCAGGAAACTGGCGATCTGAGAGAGAGAGTTTCTGTTGGTGGATAAATTTAAAAGTATTTTAGAGTGTGTGAGAGTGATTAGAACGTATGCAGAGAAAGGAGTGGTTAAGGAGTCAAGGAGTGGAAATTGGAAGTGACGATAGTGCATTGGGTGGGAAAAATTCGAAAATGGAAGAAGCTGGAGGCAGTAGAGATCAGTCGAGGACGGAATCAGGGATCAAGGAAACGAGATGATAATGAGAATGCTAGAGAGGATGAATGAAGAATCGAATAGAGCGAGGAGGAGTCTAACAGAAAATTAGAACAGCTAAGCGATGAATCGAATAGAGCGAGAGAGGACTCAAATCGAAAATTTGACCGAATGAGTGAAGAATCGAACAGGAAGTTAGAGGAGATTAGTCAGAAAATAGATAAGACGAATCAAGAAGTTTCAGAATTTAAAAATAGTCTTACCGTAAAGATGGGGAAGTTGAAAATAGGGTTGATAAAATGAGCGTGATATTACAGGTCTTCGACAGGAAATGGGACATTTAAGGTCCGAAGTACGCATTTTTGTGAAGAAGAGATTAATGTAAAATGACTGAAGTGACGGACTCATGTAGGGATCAGTTAGGCAGGGTAGAACGCGAAGTTAGTAGTATTAAATACAACATGTCAAATTTAACGGGGGATGGTCCCAGATTTTCTTCAGGTGGAGTATCATTGGACCAACACATGAAGTTTTATGGCGATAACAGGGTAAATCCACAAATTTTTATTAATAGTGTAAGAAATCTAGTGGGAAATTTATTTGACGAACAGACTAAACTAAATACGATAAAGGCTTTATTAAAGGACAACGCGGAAGCATGGTACAATTTAGTAGGACAGGACATAGACACGTATCAGGACTTTGAAGACAAATTTTTACAACATTACTGGAGTGATCACAAACAGGATCAGATTAGGGACGACTTGATTACAGGAAAATTTAAGGGAGAGTTTGCAGGTTCTAGGAGCAATATGCCATCCGCAAGTACAGTGTGGCCAAACAACTGAATCCACCATTGACGGACAGACAGATAATCAAGTACCTATCACGACATTTTGAACTGGAAATTAGACAACACGTGGCCTTACAAAACATCACAGAACGGGAGACATTTTTAGAGTATTTGCAGAGATATGATGATGTATGTGTAGGACGGACAAGAGATACGAGAACGAAACGTTAACACAGTTAGGTTTGACAACAGGACACCGAATTATCCGAGACGGCCTGACTACAACAGAAATTTTCGACCGAATTGGGAACGACGAGGACAGGAATACAGAAGTAATAGTGCGACTAGGGGACCGACGCCAAGACCTAGTTACACGCGACAGAACAGTTTACCGGAAGTAAACAGGACTGTGACCAGCACGCCGAATAGAGACAGGGACACGGATATTAACACGAGAAGGACGTACGCACAGGTTGTAGAAGGACAACCAGGACCAAGCACGGAAAACAGGATGAGACAGGATTTTTAGAACGTGACAGACCACTAGATTTCTGTGTAAATGTATACGAACATCCACGTGAATTTTTCAAAATTGAGGAGGAAGTAGAGCCAGAAACTGAGGAAAAATTATGTTTGCCAATTATTAATTTAGAAATTTTGAGAATAATGTAGAAGTATTACTTGATACAGGGGCAGAGGCGAGTTTAATATCGGAGGAATTCGTCAGCAAAATTAGGGATAAGGTTTGTGATAGAATTATGCCTATAAAACGTAGCCATTTAGTAGCTCCAAATAAAAAGAAGTTTGCTGTAGTAAATAGTGTTGTGGTGCTTAGGATAGATATAGGAGATTTAAGCTGTGAACAGGAGTTTGTAATTGTACCTGGACTGAAGTTTCAGAGCATTTTAGGTGTTGATTGTATGATGAAGTTAGGGGTTTTGATAGATATGGAAAGGAAGGTAATAAGAATTAAGGATAGGGTAGTGCCATGGAAAGGCAGTTATGAAGTCACAGAGGATGACACGGGGTTTAGTATTAATGTAGTAGAGGTAGAGGATGATGAAGGTAAACAGATCAACACGATAAGATGTCCAGAGGATAGGAGAGTAGAGGTTCAAGCTTTAGTACAAGAAAATGCAGAATTAGTGGGGGTAGAAGCAGCATATCGGGAGCAGGTGAAGGCAGAATTATTTTTGACGAGGTTAAGTGGCAAGTTTGTTTTTAATAAAGTAGATTTAAGGAATTCATTCTGGCGGATTCCATTACACAAAAATTCTAGAAGGTACGTAGGATTTTCCATAGAGGGAAAAATCGATAATTGTAAAGTAGTATCGTTTGGTTTGTCGGCAGAAAAGGAAATAAGAATAAATAAGAAACAGACAAGTGTAGGGACTGAAGAAGAAGTGATATTTAAGAGTCAGGATAAGAGGGATGATAAGTTTATGGTATGTGAGATAATAGAGATGTTAAGTATAGATATAGAAGGGGGAGAGATAGGAATGAAGAGTATTAGGTTGGTGAGAAGAAAGACTTGGAGGGTCAAGAAGAGAGTTAGATTTAAATAGGATAGGGATAGAATAGGTGTATATAGAAAAGTAGAAGTAAGTGTTTATAGAAAATAAAGCTAGGTATAGGATAAATATGGGAGATAATTAGGAATAGGTTTAGGATGAGGATAAAGAGTAAATGTAGGAAGAAAATAAGATAGGTTAAGTATAGATATTTTATATAAGAGTAGTGGAGAGTTAGGAATAGAGTAAGAGTAGGATAGGCATATAGGATTAGGTAGGGGGAAGTAAAGTATAGTGAAGAGTAGTTAAAAGTTAGGAATAGGATAGGTATATAGGATGTATATAGGATTAGATGGATAAGTAGGATGAAGTTAGGGATAATTTCAGTTTATAGAAGTAGGTGAGAGTTAGGAATAGGATAGGGATATAGGATAGGTGTAAATATTTTTTGGATTGGAGACAAAGTAGGTAAGTTAGATAGATAAGGATAGAGAGATAGGCAAAATTTTGTAAAGATTTTTGGCAGTCTAAATATTTGATATTTGCATTCAAATAAGTGGGATTATTTGTATTCAAATAGGGGGAAAATACTCATATTTAGACCAGGGTAGAAAATTAAATAATCAAATCAAATAATTTTAATTACCGTGTATAAGGAATTTCATTAAATAATACGCTTTATTAAAACCTTGAAGCATAAATAAACTCGGTCGTTTCAGTAAAAATAAGAAATTTAAATTATCTATAAGACGCTTTACATCAAAAGAAGCAGTATTGAAAAGCGCAGTGGATAATTTAATTATTCCTAAACAAATGGAAATTACGTGCAAAATTTATATTAATGAACTCTATTTTAAATAACTGGTATTAAACAAAACGTACGGATAATAATTTGTATTCGCTAAAAATGAAAGGATGGAAATCAATTTTAATTGGAGTTAATTGAACCATTATTAATAATAAGCATAAAAGGCTTGTGAAAACCCAATAATAGTCAAATCGTAGGAAGGTTATTTAAAATGTTACGTTTGAACACCCCTGCGTGTTTTTAAAAGGCAATTTCAAGTTAATTTGTTTGGATAAACATGTTGATTCTAAGGATATTGGAAACGATCAGATGCTTTAGCAGGAAATACAGAACACCTGCGTATTTTTAAAAAAGCTCATTCTGCGTAAATTTGGCAAATAATTAATGTTTCAAAGAATCTTGGAGAAACCGGGGCTTAATATTCACGAGAATGTGCGATACGGGGTTATTAAACCAAGATAACAGTCCGCGTGGACTAAAATATAATCGATAATGAAGAGTGTCAAGTTGCACCAATACGAACAGGTTAGAGAAGGAAAGAGAAAATGCGTCAAGCAAAGACACATATTGTAAAAGGGCGGGATTTAAGCAACGTCAAGGGGTTGCGATTGGTTAAAAATAGGATGCATATATCAGAGGTAGAACAACAATTTCTGTATAAAAGTAATTAGTTTTTCTCGGACAACTTTGCGAGCCGTGTTGAAATTTTCTGAGATCTCAATGGGGTGAGGACTAAATTCATAAAATCGACGTGCAGGCTACAGACTGGGAACGTAGAATGAGGAATTCGTTGGAATTACCCGTTTTAGGGAACAAAGCGACGTGTCGGCTATTCGCTATATATACAGGCGGGAATATGTGTTTCTCTCTCTTAGACTCTTAGACTTTCGACGATTCGGCGCGTTAAAAGCTCGTGCATCCGCGACTTGATCTTAAACAGTGCATTTTAGTTTGATTAAATAATTTAAAGTGTGCTAGTATATTTTAGTGACTCAAAATAGTTGGTTATTTTACGTGCTAACATGAATGTACTTCAGTGCACTTAGATACAAGGTAATAAAAGTTTATTATCACGGTACCAATTAGTAAAATTTACAACGACAAATGTATACCCAAAAGTAGGCAGTTTTGGCGTATATTGGTAATATTGGTAAAAGGAAGTATGAATTTCTTTGCTATTTTGCGGGGTGTTAATGACTAAATGGTTCGTAAATGTGTCTGCATCCACTGAACCAGAGGCAGATATACACAGATGAGTTCCGGAAAAGCCTAGAAACAACTTTAAATTAATAGTGATGGAGAACATTTTAAAGCGTTGACAACTTGAAGCTGTAAATAGAATCCGGTTGGAATGGTGTGATTTACAAAAGGGACGATTACACTGAAGCTACGAGGACAATAACCTTCAGGTAAATTGTACTATTTTGTTTGACATTTTTGTGTGTATTGAATGACTTTATAATTGATTTACTTTAAATGGACATTAGTGGAATTTTTCTAACCATAAAATTTAATTTTAAGATGAAATTTGCTTGTTTAAGTAAAAGGGGTATTTTGTTTTGATGTTCGGGAATAGGATGAAACTTTGGGTAGGTCTTTGAGCTCAATTAGACAAACCTGGTTAATTAACGTAAAGGGTGGTAGATGCTCCTTTATACTCAGACTCCGGTCTGCTTATCTTGTTATATTAATTAGTAGGCATCCAACAAGGACTTTAATTTTGGATGCACAGTAAAATGATAATAAAATTAATCCGGAAATTCTGTTTAAAACTGAATTTTATATTCAAATTTAATTTGAAAATTTAATGTATTCTGAATATTGATGTAAATAGAGTTAACGTTGATGTTTGTGGTAGGAATGTGTTGTTTAATTTTATGATTGAGAATGGAAGTTATCTAGAAGAGCAGCCGAGGCGATTAACAGAAGGAATCAACGGACCAGGTGATTTAAAAGGTATCACAGCATTCTTGACGCCCAAACTGTGGGGCTCGAATGTTTTTTTTTGAAAGGGCAAGTACCAGAAAGATGAGAGGATTCACAGCATTCTTGGCGACCCAAAAGTGAGGCTCGAGTTCCAAATAAAATTTTGTTATTTTATTCCAGGAAACTGGCGATCTGAGAGAGAGTTTCTGTTGGTGGATAAATTTAAAAGTATTTTAGAGTGTGTGAGAGTGATTAGAACGTATGCAGAGAAAGGAGTGGTTAAGGAGTCAAGGAGTGGAAATTGGAAGTGACGATAGTGCATTGGGTGGGAAAAATTCGAAAATGGAAGAAGCTGGAGGCAGTAGAGATCAGTCGAGGACGGAATCAGGGATCAAGGAAACGAGATGATAATGAGAATGCTAGAGAGGATGAATGAAGAATCGAATAGAGCGAGGGAGGAGTCTAACAGAAAATTAGAACAGCTAAGCGATGAATCGAATAGAGCGAGAGAGGACTCAAATCGAAAATTTGACCGAATGAGTGAAGAATCGAACAGGAAGTTAGAGGAGATTAGTCAGAAAATAGATAAGACGAATCAAGAAGTTTCAGAATTTAAAAATAGTCTTACCGTAAAGATGGGGAAGTTGAAAATAGGGTTGATAAAATGAGCGTGATATTACAGGTCTTCGACAGGAAATGGGACATTTAAGGTCCGAAGTACGCATTTTTGTGAAGAAGAGATTAATGTAAAATGACTGAAGTGACGGACTCATGTAGGGATCAGTTAGGCAGGGTAGAACGCGAAGTTAGTAGTATTAAATACAACATGTCAAATTTAACGGGGGATGGTCCCAGATTTTCTTCAGGTGGAGTATCATTGGACCAACACATGAAGTTTTATGGCGATAACAGGGTAAATCCACAAATTTTTATTAATAGTGTAAGAAATCTAGTGGGAAATTTATTTGACGAACAGACTAAACTAAATACGATAAAGGCTTTATTAAAGGACAACGCGGAAGCATGGTACAATTTAGTAGGACAGGACATAGACACGTATCAGGACTTTGAAGACAAATTTTTACAACATTACTGGAGTGATCACAAACAGGATCAGATTAGGGACGACTTGATTACAGGAAAATTTAAGGGAGAGTTTGCAGGTTCTAGGGAGCAATATGCCATCCGCAAGTACAGTGTGGCCAAACAACTGAATCCACCATTGACGGACAGACAGATAATCAAGTACCTATCACGACATTTTGAACTGGAAATTAGACAACACGTGGCCTTACAAAACATCACAGAACGGGAGACATTTTAGAGTATTTGCAGAGATATGATGATGTATGTGTAGGACGGACAAGAGAGATACGAGAACGAAACGTTAACACAGTTAGGTTTGACAACAGGACACCGAATTATCCGAGACGGCCTGACTACAACAGAAATTTTCGACCGAATTGGGAACGACGAGGACAGGAATACAGAAGTAATAGTGCGACTAGGGGACCGACGCCAAGACCTAGTTACACGCGACAGAACAGTTTACCGGAAGTAAACAGGACTGTGACCAGCACGCCGAATAGAGACAGGGACACGGATATTAACACGAGAAGGACGTACGCACAGGTTGTAGAAGGACAACCAGGACCAAGCACGGAAAACAGGATGAGACAGGATTTTTAGAACGTGACAGACCACTAGATTTCTGTGTAAATGTATACGAACATCCACGTGAATTTTTCAAAATTGAGGAGGAAGTAGAGCCAGAAACTGAGGAAAAATTATGTTTGCCAATTATTAATTTAGAAATTTTTGAGAATAATGTAGAAGTATTACTTGATACAGGGGCAGAGGCGAGTTTAATATCGGAGGAATTCGTCAGCAAAATTAGGGATAAGGTTTGTGATAGAATTATGCCTATAAAACGTAGCCATTTAGTAGCTCCAAATAAAAAGAAGTTTGCTGTAGTAAATAGTGTTGTGGTGCTTAGGATAGATATAGGAGATTTAAGCTGTGAACAGGAGTTTGTAATTGTACCTGGACTGAAGTTTCAGAGCATTTTAGGTGTTGATTGTATGATGAAGTTAGGGTTTTGATAGATATGGAAAGGAAGGTAATAAGAATTAAGGATAGGGTAGTGCCATGGAAAGGCAGTTATGAAGTCACAGAGGATGACACGGGGTTTAGTATTAATGTAGTAGAGGTAGAGGATGATGAAGGTAAACAGATCAACACGATAAGATGTCCAGAGGATAGGAGAGTAGAGGTTCAAGCTTTAGTACAAGAAAATGCAGAATTAGTGGGGTAGAAGCAGCATATCGGGAGCAGGTGAAGGCAGAATTATTTTTGACGAGGTTAAGTGGCAAGTTTGTTTTAATAAAGTAGATTTAAGGAATTCATTCTGGCGGATTCCATTACACAAAAATTCTAGAAGGTACGTAGGATTTTCCATAGAGGGAAAAATCGATAATTGTAAAGTAGTATCGTTTGGTTTGTCGGCAGAAAAGGAAATAAGAATAAATAAGAAACAGACAAGTGTAGGGACTGAAGAAGAAGTGATATTTAAGAGTCAGGATAAGAGGGATGATAAGTTTATGGTATGTGAGATAATAGAGATGTTAAGTATAGATATAGAAGGGGGAGAGATAGGAATGAAGAGTATTAGGTTGGTGAGAAGAAAGACTTGGAGGGTCAAGAAGAGAGTTAGATTTAAATAGGATAGGGATAGAATAGGTGTATATAGAAAAGTAGAAGTAAGTGTTTATAGAAAATAAAGCTAGGTATAGGATAAATATGGGAGATAATTAGGAATAGGTTTAGGATGAGGATAAAGAGTAAATGTAGGAAGAAAATAAGATAGGTTAAGTATAGATATTTTATATAAGAGTAGTGGAGAGTTAGGAATAGAGTAAGAGTAGGATAGGCATATAGGATTAGGTAGGGGGAAGTAAAGTATAGTGAAGAGTAGTTAAAAGTTAGGAATAGGATAGGTATATAGGATGTATATAGGATTAGATGGATAAGTAGGATGAAGTTAGGGATAATTTCAGTTTATAGAAGTAGGTGAGAGTTAGGAATAGGATAGGGATATAGGATAGGTGTAAATATTTTTTGGATTGGAGACAAAGTAGGTAAGTTAGATAGATAAGGATAGAGAGATAGGCAAAATTTTGTAAAGATTTTTGGCAGTCTAAATATTTGATATTTGCATTCAAATAAGTGGGATTATTTGTATTCAAATAGGGGAAAATACTCATATTTAGACCAGGGTAGAAAATTAAATAATCAAATCAAATAATTTTAATTACCGTGTATAAGGAATTTCATTAAATAATACGCTTTATTAAAACCTTGAAGCATAAATAAACTCGGTCGTTTCAGTAAAATAAGAAATTTAAATTATCTATAAGACGCTTTACATCAAAAGAAGCAGTATTGAAAAGCGCAGTGGATAATTTAATTATTCCTAAACAAATGGAAATTACGTGCAAAATTTATATTAATGAACTCTATTTTAAATAACTGGTATTAAACAAAACGTACGGATAATAATTTGTATTCGCTAAAATGAAAGGATGGAAATCAATTTTAATTGGAGTTAATTGAACCATTATTAATAATAAGCATAAAAGGCTTGTGAAAACCCAATAATAGTCAAATCGTAGGAAGGTTATTTAAAATGTTACGTTTGAACACCCCTGCGTGTTTTTAAAAGGCAATTTCAAGTTAATTTGTTTGGATAAACATGTTGATTCTAAGGATATTGGAAACGATCAGATGCTTTAGCAGGAAATACAGAACACCTGCGTATTTTTAAAAAAGCTCATTCTGCGTAAATTTGGCAAATAATTAATGTTTCAAAGAATCTTGGAGAAACCGGGGCTTAATATTCACGAGAATGTGCGATACGGGGTTATTAAACCAAGATAACAGTCCGCGTGGACTAAAATATAATCGATAATGAAGAGTGTCAAGTTGCACCAATACGAACAGGTTAGAGAAGGAAAGAGAAAATGCGTCAAGCAAAGACACATATTGTAAAAGGGCGGGATTTAAGCAACGTCAAGGGGTTGCGATTGGTTAAAAATAGGATGCATATATCAGAGGTAGAACAACAATTTCTGTATAAAAGTAATTAGTTTTCTCGGACAACTTTGCGAGCCGTGTTGAAATTTTCTGAGATCTCAATGGGGTGAGGACTAAATTCATAAAATCGACGTGCAGGCTACAGACTGGGAACGTAGAATGAGGAATTCGTTGGAATTACCCGTTTTAGGGAACAAAGCGACGTGTCGGCTATTCGCTATATATACAGGCGGGAATATGTGTTTCTCTCTCTTAGACTCTTAGACTTTCGACGATTCGGCGCGTTAAAAGCTCGTGCATCCGCGACTTGATCTTAAACAGTGCATTTTAGTTTGATTAAATAATTTAAAGTGTGCTAGTATATTTTAGTGACTCAAAATAGTTGGTTATTTTACGTGCTAACATGAATGTACTTCAGTGCACTTAGATACAAGGTAATAAAAGTTTATTATCACGGTACCAATTAGTAAAATTTACAACGACAAATGTATACCCAAAAGTAGGCAGTTTTGGCGTATATTGGTAATATTGGTAAAAGGAAGTATGAATTTCTTTGCTATTTTGCGGGGTGTTAATGACTAAATGGTTCGTAAATGTGTCTGCATCCACTGAACCAGAGGCAGATATACACAGATGAGTTCCGGAAAAGCCTAGAAACAACTTTAAATTAATAGTGATGGAGAACATTTTAAAGCGTTGACAACTTGAAGCTGTAAATAGAATCCGGTTGGAATGGTGTGATTTACAAAAGGGACGATTACACTGAAGCTACGAGGACAATAACCTTCAGGTAAATTGTACTATTTTGTTTGACATTTTTGTGTGTATTGAATGACTTTATAATTGATTTACTTTAAATGGACATTAGTGGAATTTTTCTAACCATAAAATTTAATTTTAAGATGAAATTTGCTTGTTTAAGTAAAAGGGTATTTTGTTTTGATGTTCGGGAATAGGATGAAACTTTGGGTAGGTCTTTGAGCTCAATTAGACAAACCTGGTTAATTAACGTAAAGGGTGGTAGATGCTCCTTTATACTCAGACTCCGGTCTGCTTATCTTGTTATATTAATTAGTAGGCATCCAACAAGGACTTTAATTTTGGATGCACAGTAAAATGATAATAAAATTAATCCGGAAATTCTTTTTAAAACTGAATTTTATGTTCAAATTTAATTTGAAAATTTAATGTATTCTGAATATTGATGTAAATAGAGTTAACGTTGATGTTTGTGGTAGGAATGTGTTGTTTAATTTTTATGATTGAGAATGGAAGTTATCTAGAAGAGCAGCCGAGGCGATTAACAGAAGGAATCAACGGACCAGGTGATTTAAAAGGTATCACAGCATTCTTGACGCCCAAACTGTGGGGCTCGAATGTTTTTTTTTTTAAAGGGCCAGTACCTAGAGATATGAGAGGAATCACAGCAATATATATATATATATATATATATATATATATATATATATATATCGAAAGAGAGCGTTTAACTTTAAAAATCAAGCTAATATTTGCATAGCCATGAACAAATGAATAATTAGATTATTTCATAAAGAGAATAAACATTCATCGACTAGTTTCAGTCTCTCTGCATATCATTAAGATGAAGTGGTTTATCCTTAAGGGTTATTAACCACTTCGTCCTGATAAAACTAGTCGACGAATGTTTTGTTCTTTTTATGAAGACACACACACGCACGCACGCACGCACGCACGCACGCACGCACGCACGCACATATATATTTTGCTGTGTTACGCCTCTGTGTTGGGTGATGGATAAACTACACTTGTGACTTAGGTACAGCAAACTGTATTAACAGAAATACACTAGAAAATTATGGAATTATGTTGGCTTTGCCTGACTAGCTCAAAGAAAATTATAGTGTGGACTTTACAAAATGAAATGAAACACAGCAATCTCAAGATACCTCTTTCTTTCATAGAAAAGAATTTCTAAAACAGTTTATAGCTTAAGTTTGCTACGTACCATGACGTAGCAGGAAGAAAACGTAAATATACCAGGCTAACTACCAATGCGGATAGGGGAAGGGTTGCTAGCAACACAAAAACAATACATCGCCAACGATTTTCTATTTACAATAAAAAACGCTAATATAGAAATTTCTATCGAAACAGCAAAACAAAATTAACTAAGGTTACTATTTAATAAAACAATTTTACGCTATGGACAAATTGACTAATTGTTCCACGAAATGCGCAATTCGTAGCTAACATGCAATATATCTAATCAGTACCAAAAAGAATAACGCTGATACTTTCGTATAAACGGATGGGTTAATTAAAAAAACGTTAAATTTAGAAACCTTTCTAGTAAGGATTTTATCATACGAAGCATTTGTTGTAACTCTAATCAGTAAAAAAAGAATACTGCTGATACTTTCGTATAAGCAGATATGTTAAGTACAAACAGCAAAAGCATTAAACTTTGAAACTTTTCTAGTAAGGATTTTACCAGAACAAACTAGCGTATCTAATTTCAAATTGGGTTTATCCTTGAGTATGTTAGAAAAGGAAAACAAGTCACATACATGTGTCGGGATACTTATCTTGTCATCCCTCGGAAGCGAATTGACACAGCATCGACGCGGTAGTCAGCAACAACCATGCTACTACCGTAATTGCAACGGCGGTCTACATGCAAAAGCGGTTGATCTACATCAAGGAATAATCGGGTTACGCAACAAACAATTTAGTTTCCAGCTAAGAGCTAAAAAAAAGGAAAATCTTACTAATATTTACAACTCAGGAGCGCTTACCGATACACACCAAAGCTACACATTTGATAGAGGAGAAACGTGCATCGCTCTTGGAGTAACAGAACGAGTAGTTTTTACAAGTGCATCAACGCACAAGCTGCAGAATCAAAATTTAAAAGGAGTTCAAAATAACACGAATTCGAAAAGCAAACATCCGCGTTATCAAAACGCGATTGAAACTGGAAAACAAGGTTTTACCGGAGAATAGTAGAATATATTATTTCGACAAATCTTTAGATGGGAAACCCACTAGAACGCAATTATACGTTATCGGAATGTATAACGCGCTCACGGATACCTAAACAGGATCTTGACTAATTAATTGTAGCATAAACTTGTCGTTTCAATACAACTAGATTTACCTTGAGAAATTCTTAGAAAGAGTATTTATTATTAATTATGCGGAAGGATTTAACAATAGACCTGGAATTTATACGAACGGATAATGAATTAACAAGGGATTTGAGTTGAAAGTTATTAGACAGCGTAATTGTTATTAATTAAGTTGACGGATGTGAGAATAGCAAAATTATCGTAAAGTGGACTTATGAATTAACAAGAGAAATTTCTAAAGCAAAATTGGAACGCTACAAGTTCATACAGTAAAAAATTCCTACACGTTACTTAATTATTCAAATAATTCTTACCTAATCCTTGTTAAAAATTACAAGATCCCCTTTAATTTCTACGTTGACAATTCACCTATCTTTTATTACAACGCTTGTAAGGGTGATTGTCCAATAACTCTTGACAGATAATTTATTAAAGGTCAAAAAGCTTCGAACTCTTAACTCAAAATTTGATGCTAATTATCCGCTTACATGGTAATTAATTATATGATTAAGACTTATTCCAGCTTACAAATATTTGAATAACTTTATTAATTACAAACAAAGAAAAAATTTCAATTTTATACTTGCAATCGTGAAATAGCGCTTATGAAAATCGCTCAATTCTTCTAGAAAATTCAACAACATGTTTTGTTTAAAATGTTTTTAGGTTATACAAAGCTAATTAATTAAAGCTTTAAATGCTTTATCAACGGGTATTGCACATGCAAAAAACCGGCATATTCATAATTGTAGTAAAAGATTGGTTTTCATGGTAAAAGTGTTTTAATACACATTTATTAAGATTAAAGCATTACATTTTTAACAAGATTGATATAGTTCTTACGCTAAATAGAACGAATGTTTTATATGCAACGGGAAATGTATTTCTATGCTAATAAGTAAAAATAAATGACTTTGTATTTATGTGTGAAGTTAATCGATTTTGTAAAGTATAAAGTTCCCTTTTGATGCATTTTAAGGTATCTCCAGAATAATTATTTATACATATACTGCTTATACGGCTGTTTTATTGATATGAATTGGGGCTTTTAAATACGCGGGAAGTGTGTTTTTCACTATTGCACATTAATTGCTATGTGTGTACAATACGCTTTTATTATACAGTGTGATTATTTACGCACGGAATTGTATTTTTCGCTTGGCAAAAAGTAAGCATGTATTATACAGGGTGTAATCATATATTTTCAGAAATTTCTATTTTTTTCCGGATTGTTTTATATTTTGGTGGGATTTATTTGTAAAATTTGGGTTTCAATGACCTCTCGTGACTCCTTATCACATGAATATATATACATATATATTGCCATAAATAGGTCACGAGAGGCTATTGAACGCCAAAGTCCATGACTTATTTTCACCCAAAGAAAAAAAAACGAAAAAAATTAAAACTGCTCAATATTTAATTTTTCTACCCTGTATAAAAATAAGTGTATTAATTGTGTAACTAAACCCCGTATATTGCATTTGTTGCAGAGTGTGAAAAGATCGTAGAATTAACGTAAACTTAAAAACCCAATTTTTAAATTAATTCAGAGATACCTAAAACGGGTTTAAAAATACTGAAATCCGTACTTTATTGGAATGCAAATTAATCATTAAGAATGCCATAATAAGCGTTGTAACTAATTGCGAGTTTAAATGCATCTTCATAAAAGCAAAGCATATTTTCCGTGTATAAAATATTTGCTAGAACAAGTCTTATTGCATTTACAAAGCATAAGAACGAAGTCCTCACTAATTGAGAACCATTGTGTAGATATATCTTTTTAAAATACCGATTCTCGTTAAAATAAGACTTTATGAGTTTCAAACAATACATTGATTCTAGAATTTTCGGTTAACCTAATAAGAAAATACGTTATTGTATTAAAATTATTTCAAAGGTCAATTATTTTCCTTAAATGAATAAACGCCACAATACAAAGGATCGTTCAGATATTAAAATGTCGTAGAAAGTTAGATAAAATAACGCGTTTTAGTAGCTTTACGTATTTCAGAGAATGAGACCGCCCATTAACTTCGTGCATTAGAAAAGGAAAGGGAGTAGTTTTATGATAAACATAAATGTTTTAGTTTTAAGAACCTCGTACTTCTTATTTACTACAAGATCTTTTGAATTTATATGACTTTCGGAAAGTAGTTTTATTTAAAATCCATATTTTTATATTTTTTTACTTCTTTAAACTCAAAACTTTCTATCGATTAATTTATGTTAATATGGATATCAGTCAATATTAGTCAATGGCGCTCAATTTATAACAACACCAAAAACCATTTTAGCGATATAGGCTACAGAAACTTAAAATATTTAGGATATAAACAAAAATCAAGAATAGAGAATTTACAAATTGAAAAAGAATTAAAGCAGAAATACTAATGTTTACAAACAGCAAAAACCAAACTAACTGCAGTTAATCCATACGCAATACCAATGTTAAAGCACTTTTTTGAACCAATAGAAACCTAAAAGCACTCGACATCCCATACACATACTCCGCCTGTAGAAAGATTCCCACATCAAAGAAAAAAATGAAGGAAAGGGATTCATCTACTCAAGAAACATTTACATTAAACAAACAGACAGGCTAAGAAAATACTTCATAAGAAGATCGAGAATAAATGATTTGCACAAAGCAATTCTCTATGCAAACATACTAAATACTTAAAAGAATACATTCACGTTCATGGATAACGTTGAAGCAACACATACTAAGTAAGAAAACTGGAAACAAAAATACCACACCCCTAACATCTCACACTGCTTCACATAACCAACAAAAAATATGTTACCAAGCACATCAATATATCAATAGGTGGATGTAAACTATATAAAAAACAAATAGAACAGCGGTCTACGTCATTAGGCGGCTCCGTGGCGTAGTTGGCATGCACGTGACTACTATGTCCAATGTTCCCGGGTTCGAATCCCGACACGGTCCGCGTGAAAATGTTAGGCGAGCATTTCTCACAAAACTACGCCCTCGTTCGGATGAGAGGTAAAATGGAGGTCCCGTGCGTGAGTGTTGTTACGCACGTTAAAGCTCCCTACGTTGCTTAGAACAGCAAGGGCTCAACAAAATTCACAATTTCTCCAGTAAAAAAAAAACTTGCTCCCTAACCAATGTAGTACCTTCGTGTGGAGTATTGGAAAATCAAATGTAGGGTCTACGTCGTTAGTGGATAAATAGTACTAGACAATACTGAATGCATCAGGCAACACAATAACATCGCAGAAATAAGCCACCAACAATTAACTCCTCGACGCAAAGTAATAAGAAACACACACGAGTATACAAATACACACCACTGAGCATACTCGAAGACGGAACATAAACTGAACTGAAATACAAACATCACAACTGACAAAACAGCACCCAGCAAACAAGATATCATTCTCGTCCACAAACAAAAGAAAATAACACAACTAATAAAGGTTTCCATCTCAAACATGCAATATAAGGAAAATGAAGTACAAAAATACACTCAAATAGCTGAAGAAATTAATAGCTTAGTGCACCAAAGCTAAGTGGAAATAATACTACACATAATACTAGGTATATAAATAATACAGTTAAGCACTACGACTACAGCCAGACACAAGACGCATACATACAAAAATCCGTCATAGCCGAGTCATATTTTTAAATGCTTTAAACTTAACAAGTAAAAATAAAGCACGTTTGACATATTCTTTGTTTCTATACAAAACCAGGCATAAATATCTAAGCAAAATGAAAAACAACAATAATAAAGTTTTGCAGGAAGCATATGTGCATATTTGAAATAATGCTTTGTAAATAATACCTGTTTAGAATTAATAGGGTTATATTTTAAATTTGTGGGTGTAAACTTTGTTCGCGGATAGACTAGTATTTTAATTTAGTGAAACCACCACTCTCAACCACCTGCTGTGATTTGTTACCTGATGCATGGAAAACGGACATTCCGGGCTGTTTGCCGCCATCCTTAGAGACGAAAGGACGTGGTGTGTTGTGTCGAGAATACAGTTGGAACGGGATGTGTTTTGTTCAGGTGAGTGTGTTGAATTTGCATATAAATTAAAATACTTGTCACGTGTGTGTGTACATATGTATTTATGTACTGGTCCTTCGAGAATTTAGGCTTGATTAATTTAATCAAAGTATATTTGATCCTTCGAGCTGAATTTTGAATTAATCTAGTGGATTTATAGTTCATAAAAACACGTAATTTGGCTTTGCGTGTTTTTTAGCCTTTGTTGTCGCGTAATTACGGCGATCATTAGCGTAAGATATTTGCATAAATATCTGCGTAAATGACGACGAATTTCGTTAGAAATTAGTGAAAAAAGCTCAATTAAAATTGACATTACCGCTCACATAATAATATGGCTGTAAAAATAGTATTACACATAGCTTAGTGACTTCAAAAATATTTAAGGTAGTTTTAGTACAATTACATAAAGGTCAACCCCTGTTGAACTATGGAGTTTTCAGAATAAAGGGTTTGACATTCCTGGCTGTTGCTATCCCTTTAAACATCTTGATACCTGCTTGAGGGTGGCACTGATGTATCTAACTGCATTCCATGGAATTAGGGTTCAGCCTTTAAAATCTTCTTGGTATTTAAGAGGTGAATAACTTGTGGCTATCTACATTTGAGATATTATTATGTTACGGTGAGCGGTTCCTATTTTAGCATTACAAAAGAATTGTCATTATGGTGTTTGATAATTTATTTAGAGGATCTATTAAATGTATTTGTTGATAGTTTTGTATTCTGAGATTCGCATGTTGATAGCTGTGCAATTTTTTGTTAGATAAACATTTTTAGCAAGTAGAAAACTGCTACTGGGTTTTACATAATTGTGATTTACTTTCTGATTGTTTTTCATTATTTGTGACAATGGAAATTGAAAAATTGTCAAATAAACGTAACATGTTAATGCGTAAAGCACAAGCCTTATTAAAATGTGCTGAAGCAGCTCAAATGGATCCTGAGAATAATTTTGTTGCCTTTGATGTTCGATTTACCGATTTATCAAACATAGTAGATAAATTTGAACAAGTTCATTACGAAATAGTTGCTTCTGTAGAGGTTGCTCATTTAGATCAACAACAGGTGATCCAAGATAGTTTTGATGAAATTCAATATTCAATCAAAATTGTGCATCGAGAATTAACAGCTAAGAGGTCGCAGCCTCATACTCGTTCTAGTATTGAAACACAACACTCGGGTGCCCCTAATAAAGTTAAGTTGCCAAGAATTGTAATTCCCACCTACGATGGTAATTATAAAAATTGGAGCTCTTTCTACGATTTGTTCCGTACACTAATTCATGAAAATGAAACTTTATCTAATATTGAACGATTTCAATATTTAACCTCATCATTGGTTAAGGAGCCTTTGGCAATTATTAAAGGGCTTCCATTAACTTCTGATAATTATACGATTGCGTATCAACAATTAATAGATAGGTACGAAAACAAACGGTTGTTGCTCACTAGCTATTGGCAGGCCATTTGTAATGCCTCGAAAGTTAGTTCAGATTCTGCGTCCTCGTTACGCACATTATTGTCTACATTTTCTGAAAATTCTTCGGCAATTGCACAATTTAATCATGATATGTGGGATTTTACTCGTTTTAATCTATTATTGCAAAAATTGGATAACTCCACTAGGAAACGCTTTGAAATTGAACTTCATGATGTTGAAATTCTAGCTATGAAAATTTGTACTCATTTGTTTCTAAACATTGCAAGGCATTGGAGACAAACCAGGTTATTGTAGGACAGCCAGGCCCTGTTAGTGTTCAGAAGCCAACAGTATCACGACAGTATCCTGTTGCGTTCAAGCCAAAAGAATCATTAAGTTTTGTTACCACCGCTAAGAAAACCCATAGTACTAGTTGTATTTATTGCAAAGCTAATCATTCTGTTTTTAAATGTGACAAATCCTTAGTATTAGAACCTTCTGAGCGACATAGAGTTGCAAAAACTTCAAACTGGTGTTATAATTGTTTAGGAACCAACCACTCTGTTGTTAAGTGTCCATCAAAACTTAGTTGTCGTGTTTGTGATAAAAAACATCACACATTGTTGCATTTTCCCACTTCTGCTGTGACGCCAGACAAAGAAGGTGAAGCGTACTTGACAGAAGGACCCTCAAATCCAGAGTCTTCTAATAAAGTCGCCGTTATGACTAGCACAGTGGCTAGTCAGTCTGTTGTTTTGTTGTCTACTGTCTTGTTACAAGTACAGGATGCACGTGGAAACTATCAAACTTGTCGAGCATTACTTGACAATGGTAGTCAAGCAAGTTTTATGTCCCAATCGTGTATGAAAAGTCTTGGATTAAAATCGTCATCATCGTCCATATCGATTAGCGGTTTAAATCAAATGAGCACCTCTAGCTATGGTCTCGTTACATGTTCGTTGCGGCCATATCAAAAGGCCAATCCTACATTCGTTGTAGATACAATTGTTATTCCTACAATTGCCGGTTCTATGCCGTCGGCTCCCGTTTCAAATCGTTATGACTTCCTTGAAGGTCTAACATTAGCAGATCCGTACTTTGGACGCCCTCGCGAGTTCGATTTATTGTTAGGTGCAGATATTTATTCGACTGTGGTTCAGCCTGGCATTAGACGTGGTAAAATTGGAGAGCCTACTGCCCTTAATACAGTGTTTGGTTGGGTACTGGTCGGTAAAACAGACTGTCAGTCAACTAATCGTGTGAGTTCGTTTTGTACATCGGTTATGAATACCCCATTGGACATTGTGTTAAAAAAATTCTGGGAGGTTGAACATGTTCCAGCAACTCCTACATTTTCGCCTGAAGATGTTCAATGTGAAACACTCTTTCTAGAAACACATCAAAGAAAGGAGGACGGTAGATATGTTGTTAATTTGCCGTTTAAAGACTCTCGTATAGAACTAGGCGATTCTTATTCCACAGCACTGCGTCGTTTTGAATTATTAGAAAGTCGTTTGTTGAAAAATCCTGACCTACATACGGAATATTCAAATTTCATGAAGGACTATTTAGAGTCTGGACATATGTCCACAGTTCATGAACCTCTTACACATTTGTCATCGGGATACTACATTCCTCACCATTGTGTTCAGAAACCAGATAGTAGCACCACTAAATTGAGGGTTGTTTTTGATGCGTCAGCAAAATCATCTAACGGCAAGTCATTAAATGATGGTTTACTGATCGGCCCTAAACTTCAACAGGATTTATCGAGTATTTTGTTAAGGTTTAGACTACACAAATTTGTTGTAACCGCTGATATTATGCAAATGTACCGGCAAATTGAGGTGACAGATCAGCATCGATCGTACCAACGTATTCTTTGGCGATTTTCAAAAGCTGAACCTATTCAAGAGTATCAATTAAACACCGTAACGTATGGGGTATCTTCGTCTCCATACTTGGCTATTCGCGTTCTTCAACAATTAGCAAGGGATAATCTTCAAAACTATCCATTAGCGGCAAAGGTTCTTATATCTGATACCTATGTTGATGATATAGTAACAGGTTGTGCATCCTTGAAAGAAACCTTAGAAATCCAACGTCAACTTATTTCGTTATTGTCAAGTGCATGTTTTGTCCTTAGAAGATGGGCAAGTAATCGTCCTGAATTATTGTCATTCCCCCCTGAAGAACTTCAGCCATTTTCTTTTAATGACGCTGACTCAATTTCCTTAAAGGTCTTAGGGTTACAGTGGTGTCCCACAAAAGACTGCTTCCAGTTCAAAGTGGATAGTACTGCACGTCCGTGCACAAAACGGGTTATACTCTCAGACATAGCAAAGGTTTTCGACCCGCTTGGTTTGTTAACCCCTGTGACCTTCCTTCTGAAAAATTTAATGCAACGGTTATGGAGTTTAGGGTTGGATTGGGATGAGGTGCCACCTTCAGATGTTGTGGATTGTTGGACCGCATATAAACGGCAGCTATCTTGTTTAGCGGCCTTATCCTTGTCACGTTGTGTTTTAGTTGACGATATTGTGTCATTGCAACTTCATGGGTTTTGTGATGCCTCTGAAGCTGGATATGCTGCAGCTATTTATATTCGCTGTGTTTCGAAAGCGGGAATAATTTCAGTAAATTTAGTGTATGCCAAATCCAAGGTAGCACCTTTAAAACGTATTTCTGTGCCACGTTTAGAATTGTGTGCAGCTGTACTTTTATCTGACTTAATAGAATTTGTAAATAAGGTTTATAAACCGTTCATCACGATTGATGCAATTCATGCCTGGTCTGACTCTACAGTTACTTTATCATGGATCAAATCCTCTCCACACCGATGGAAAACTTTGTTAGTAACCGTATTACTCACATTCAAGATAGAGTTTCTCCTAACTTATGGCATCATGTAAGTGGCAAAGATAATCCTGCTGATTGTGGGTCTAGAGGTTTATTGCCTTCAGATCTTGTATCCCACGCCCATTGGTGGTCAGGTCCAAAGTTTCTTTATTCAACTAACCGTATATATCAACCATTTAATCCATCAGACTCAGATTCCACTGCTGAGTGCGAAGAGCGAAAAGTTGTCTTAGTATATACAGTGCCAGATAATTTGATTAATAGTTTGCTAGCTCGTTTCTCCTCACCTCGTAAACTGCAAGGTGTAGTGGCTTATTGTTTCCGATTCATTAGAAATACAAAATTGAAAAGGCATGAAAGGCAAGGTGGTTCGTTAACAGCGGATGAGTTGTACAACGCCTTAATTTGTATTGTAAAGGTAGTTCAACATGATATATTTTCTGACGAACTTGTTTGTATTCAAAGTGGCAAAGTATGCAAAAAAGCTATCCAAAAATTAGCTCCGTTTCTGGATTCCAATAGTGTAATTCGGGTTGGTGGTCGTTTACGTCATTCTCAACTATCTTATGATGCAAAGCATCCCATGCTACTTCCCCGAAAGCATCGACTAACCGAATTAATAATTGAAAGTATGCATCGTAAGCTATTTCACCCTGGACCCCAATCATTAGCCTTCTTCATCGCGCAACAATTTTGGATTCTGGGAGTTAAGCGCGCTATTAACCATGTTGTAGCCAAATGCATTCGTTGTTTTAAAGTTAATCCCCCTTCGGTTGCTCCTTTAATGGGAGATTTGCCCTCTTTCCGAATATACCAACTCAAGTCGTTTTCAAGTATAGTTTAATTGTTCAATATATGTGTATAAATATATAGTAGTTTTTGTTTGTTTGTACCTTTAGTTTTAAATAAGCAGAGCTTATTGGTGAGCGGTATGTTTAGAATTAATAGGGTTATATTTTAAATTTGTGGGTGTAAACTTTGTTCGCGGATAGACTAGTATTTTAATTTAGTGAAACCACCACTCTCGACCACCTGCTGTGATTTGTTACCTGATGCATGGAAAACGGACATTCCGGGCTGTTTGCCGCCATCCTTAGAGACGAAAGGACGTGGTGTGTTGTGTCGAGAATACAGTTGGAACGGGATGTGTTTTGTTCAGGTGAGTGTGTTGAACTTGCATATAAATTGAAATACTTGTCACGTGTGTGTGTACATATGTATTTATGTACTGGTCCTTCGAGAATTTAGGCTTGATTAATTTAATCAAAGTACAATACCTTAAGGCTTAAAGGCCTGTCATGTTACAAAAACAAATACCTACATTTGCGGGGAAAGGGCCACTACAAATAATTCAATACTTTATTAGGGATAGAAGCAGTTAGTCCAACAATTAAAGAGCCAAACTGGAACTCCATAGTTGGATTCAGACGGAATAGATTTAGATTGTCTACTTGAAACATTTCACTTTGTAGCTTCATGTTAGTGCTTATTAGTTTTTCAATTACAGGCAAAAAATTTTTAACCGTAAAACACCACCAAAGGTATTCTACTGGGATATGAACATTTTGGGCGACTACTGGGACTGTTTTGGACGTAGCAGAGTGTAAGCATTTATTTGACCTGTATAAACAATAACTTATACTTCTAGTTATCACCATACAGTACCATCCACACTTTTATATGGTTTAAGAGAAGCATTGGCAATGGTTTCAGAGGAAGGCTTGGAGAATGTCATCCAGAGACATTCTCAAGTATCAAAAAGACTACATGAAGGACTACGTTTATTAGGAATTCAGCAGTTTGTTGATAACGAAACTGCCCGACTACCAACGATAACGACAATAAAGCCACCCAGTGGCGTAGACTGGAAGGCAGTTGTTAGTTATGCAATGAAAAAGTAATTAAACTAAGCATGTTTAGCTATTTTACGACTGTGTTTTAGTTATTCGTTGGAACTAAGTGGAGGCCTAGGACCTACAGTTGGTAAGGTTATCCGAATTGGAATAATGGGACATAATGCCACGCCCGACAAGGTAGACCTAGTTTTAAAAGTGTTGCATGAAGCACTGGACAGTGTTAAGGAAACGAGTAAACTATAAAGCGATTGTTTGAACGTCGACATTTTGTTACACCAATGCGTAAAATAATTTTTTTTTCTATAAGTAGTAGATAATATTCGGTGATAATACAATTTTACAATAGTTCTTTATAAATAAACATAGTATACAAGTATCTAATTTAATATGTTGTTCTAAGAAGTGTTATACATTCATTGGTGCTTTATCGGTTTGGCGTCGATTATTACATAACTCCGGGCGTAATTTATTACGCCTTTAAATTTGGTCACAATTCACACCGTCAAATGGTTAAATATTCACATGATAAGGAAGCCATTGAAAACTAAACAAAGGGCTTGACTTAATTAAAGCTCACTCACGTCCTATACGACGATATTCACGGTAGTTGGAAGTCAGGTCCCTGTTCAAAACGTGTCGTTCGCATGTACTCGATGGTGTCTCCACCATAAAACGCTTCTCATTGGCTAAACACGCTGATCACACATTTTTTTAGCCTGGAAAATGCGTGCTTAGCAAACACATTAATAAAATCGTAGGCTATTGTTCTGTAATACGCGAGAACGGGAAATCCCTATATTATCGTAGTAACTTGATTAATGAAGGAAAAAGCTTTTTATTTCGGATTATAGAATCCCCTATCCCTACTATTAAAACGAAAGCTTGTAACGAAATAACTACCATTTTTAAGCAATTATCTATTTCTTAGCATAATGTAACGTTTTTCGCGTAGTAAATGTATATAGATAATTGCTTAAAGAATAATAAACTTTTCATTAGATGTATAATCCTTATGAGAATTTATTTCGTAGTGCAATTGTGAAACGTTAAGTGTTGCAAATTTGCCTAAATATTGATTGTTTATTGACTTCACTAGTTTCTACCTCTGATGGGGGATATATTCTTCATTTTACTGCTGTTAAGCCGCCTGTGGAATTTCGCCATATTGATATTTTGGGTATGTATCATTTAATACTTGTAAATAAGAATTGGTTTATGATGTTTGAATTTGCAATTAAGTGACTAATCATATTTGAAGTTAAATAATGGTTTCTTTTGGTAGAAAGGCGAAAGACTATATATATATAAAATATATATAAATATATATAAATATATATAAATATATATAAATATATATAAATATATATAAATATATATAAATATATATAAATATATATAAAATAACTGATGTAATATGAGTGATGTTTTCGTTTATGGCTTTATTTCAAACATATCTTTGAGTGCGTTTTTATCAAAGCGCTTTATTACCTTCTTTCACAAGCGTAATTGCATTAAGATTTACTAGGTTTTATCTTATCTTATGCGTATTTATTTTATAAACTTATTGAACGCTTCTTGACGTATTTTAATTACATGAATGATTATTTCTCTGCTGAATATGCGTTCTATTATTGGAAGATATGCTATTGGCATTGATTAAAGTTTTTGCGGCGCATACAGGGTGTTAAATGTTTGTTATTTACATGTGCGAATTATTTATTTTCCTGTAAATAAATGCAGTTTTCTGATTCTATTGCTATTTACAGTTACTACGCTACCCTTACGACTCTATACACCTCTAAAACAACCCCTTATCACAACACATATTATCACATATTATATATAATGTTGTGATAAGGGGTTGTTTTAGAGGTGTATAGAGTCGTAAGGGTCGCGTAGTAACTGTAAATAGCAATAGGAATCAGAAAACTGCATTTATTTAGCAGGAAAATAAATAATTCGCACATTATGTAAATAGCAAACATTTAACACCCTGTATATGCACCGCAAATAACTTTAATCAATGCCAATAAGCATATCTTCCAATAATAGAACGCATATTCAGCAGAGAAATAATCATTCATGTAATTAAAATACGTCAAGAAGCGTTCAATAAGTTTATAAAATAAATACGCATAAGATAAGATAAAACCTAGTAAATCTTAATGCAATTACGCTTGTAAGAAAGAAGGAATAATAAAGCGCTTTGATAAGAAACGCACTTTCAAAGATATGTTTGAAATAAAGCCATAAACGAAAACATCACTCATATTACATCAGTTTTTTTGTTGAATTCTCCAAAAGCTTTATCTACACAAAACAACAGACATAAGCTAAAGTAAAGTTCAACAACAATAACAAAACAGGCGGTTAAAGATCGTAAAACAATAGCAAATACCAGCATGATACGGAACTTCAGAATAGTTTCGTCAGAAATCAGCTTGTAAACTACTAGGAATTCAAATGTAGATAGCAAAAGCTATATAACGCCCAGAGTTGATAAGAAAGGGCAGTCTCAATTTGAAGCACGTCAAACTTGCAACACTCTGACTTGAATATTTACGCGTCAAATAAATAAGTTTTATATTATATTATTGTGAAAAGTAGTGTTGTGTAATAATAGTTTATATATAAAAAGATGTTACAGTTTGCTGAAAACGCGAGTAGAAATGTGTTAATTAATTTAAATTAAATGTTGTAATAATATAGGGCTTTTAAGTCTGGTATTCAGAACTTTGAAGGTGTATCTAAAAAACCTACGAATTCTAAGTGGGATATTTATAAGGTGTATATAAGAAATCTAATAAACCTACGATATTAAGAAGGATCTAAATCTGGTATTCAGAAATTCTGAGTGGTATTCAGAAATCCAAGTGGTATTTAAGTGGAGAAGTCTAAGGCGTATCCAGAAAAATATAAAGTAAAGCACGAGGTGAATTTTGGAAATAAGGAGTAACAAAACTATTGGTTCAAAGCACGCTAAGGAGTACAAAGCAGAGCATTGGTTTCGATTGAAGATAATAAGGGGGTGTTGATCCACAACATGCAACAACTCATCAGAATATCACAGGTCAGGACTAGCTAGTATAAGGAATATTTTCAAATTTAAATTTAAATACTGAATATATTTTTTTTTCTCAAATTAGTAAGGAGTCAACCAAACTATTTGATAAGTTGAAATTTACGTAACAAGCATAAATGGTCTTGAACGTTCCAGAATTTTTTAGTAAAAGGTGTTGTTCTTGGTGACTTTAAATTAAATTAAAGGGATCTAATATTTGGGATAACTGATCCAAATAATATTAATTGATCGAAGAGTTTATTTAAAGGATTACAAAAATTGTGAAGTGTAGATATTATTTCTTTTCATTATACGAATATTGATTGACTTCGTTTTATCAATTCAAACAGGTAAGAATTAAAGGGGTAAATTAATTTGATCATCGTAACTTCGTGCACTCTGTGTAAATCGAACTGGGTTAGCCGTGGCATAATTAAAATTAGTATATTAGAAAAACACAGAGCGGTGGCGTTCAGCAGGAAACTGGACGTTTATTACATCGGCGTGCGGCGTTATCATATCAATTTATATATGTATACATTTTTCTTACATGTTAAACAACAGTTGATGCGATTATTTAATTCACGCGTAGTTGATATAGTTGTCTATCCTTTTGTCTTGTCGTGTGACGACACCATTGTTGAATATAATTGTGCGTGCGCCTGGGCTCAAGGGGCATCCACAATATAAACGATCCGTGCGCATTACCATGTTAGTTGTTTTATTATTTTTGTCGTACTAAACGTACATTGTTTATGATTAACTGATTGTTCTTAAAGATTATTTAGATTAAGAACAGAAATTGTCTCCAATATATATATATTCATTTTTTATCTGACTCACTTACTGGGATCATTTACTAATTTAATAGTTTATGACACGACATTATTTTAGTAACGGTATCTTGGCACATAGGTACCCGCACTTATTTGGTATTTTTGGTAGTGCGAGGTACTGAGGTGGTTGCCTGGTGGCAAGTTTACCTGGCGCTCTCTTTATTTTATATTTTTGGTCTATAGTACTTTTAGGACCCACTCCGTCTCCACTGTAGCTGGTCGGCAACCCACCTACTTGTCAACTTGAGCCGTAGGTAGTGACACGTAGTAGTTACTCGAATAATATAGGTAAATTGTACGTCGCAAGCTTCGTGAAGTCAGTGGCGTAACAGAGCTTGTATTAAAAATCAGAACAAGAGCTCTTGTTATACTTCAAATTCTTTGGCTTAATATTAATTGGTAATTATGGTTAGTGACGATAGAATGACATCCTTTTGGCACATGCTGTGATAAGTATATTATGATATGTAATCTAGTTTCATCTAAAAGCTTTTGATTGAATAATTCGATTTTCAAATGTTTAGAGTACTTGTTCTTAACGGAACATGATATATAGAGGTCCATCATCTAGCATTATTTAAACGAATGCTTTGAATGTTCAGCTTTTTATTTTCTAATAGCCGCTATAATGGATTTTTACATTTTTGAAATATTGATAAAAAGTCCCTTCCAAAAAGGTACAACATCGGTAAGTTTGATTGATTCAAAACATTAAAAATCACAAAATTATGTTTTGGTCGTAGTAGGCAATAATTTCCATTATCACAATTGCTCTACATATTATCTAATATTTCAAGTTGTGCAGTGTAACAAACGGTTAATTTATTCATAAGTTTAAACAGACTATCTGCGTTTGAGATGGATCGCTATTCACACCGTGATAAATATCAAATGTTAAAATGTTTTATTCTTTCTGCAAGAAATGATACTAAGGCTGCTGAAATGTATTTAAATAAATACCCAGAAAGACGACAACCAAACAGTTATATATTTCGGCGATTACAGAATAACATCTTAAATTATGTAAGTTTTGTCAAATAAAAAAGAAATCGACGAACAAACGAAGCTTTTTACAAGCAGTTGTCGCCAATCCTCGTACCTCTCTTAGACAAATTCAGAATGACACAGGTGTTGCTCACTCTACGTCAAGAACAATTTTAAAGCGATTCAAGTACCATTCATATTATGAACGACAATGTCAGGGGCTACACAATGAAGACCAAAATTGAAAGGTGGAGTTTTGCAATTGGTACATCAGAAAGCTCGAGAATAATTCGAATTTTAACTATAAAATTCTGTAGTCTGATAAAAGTCGATTTACAAATTGTGCTATGTTTAATCGTAAAAACACAATTTTTTGGTCAGATAATAATCCGCATTTAAATCGTCAAGTTACACATCAAGTCAAATGGGGATTCGACGTATGGATTGACATTATTGGAAGTTACATAATAGGTCCGTTTTTTTATGATGAAAATTTAAACTCTGCAAGATAGAGTTATTGCAGGGAAATGTATCAAACAGGTTAATGGAGCTTCCACTTGCTACTGTACAAAATATGTTTTTTCAGAATGATAGTGCTCCACCTCATAATGCTCAGGTTATCGCAGATGTTTTAAATAGTGAGTATAACACAAACTGGATTGGAAATCGAGGAACAATAAACTGGCAGGCGAGGTCACCAGACTTGACTCCTCTTGATTTCTTTGTATGGGGCCATTTAAAAAGTCATGTGTACTCAAAAGTGTACGAACATGTAGACGAATTGCGACAAGCAGTCAAAGACGCCGTAAATGAAATCACTCCAACTATGAAAAACGATCTGTTGATGCTGTTTATAGGTGTCGGTTGTGTGTTCGACAAAATGGAGGGTTATTTGAACAACTTTTTTTAAATAATTAATGGGCTTAGTGTATCTGATTATTGTTATTTTTTAATTGTTGTTAATTTTTAGTTATCTAAGTATGAATGACAATTTAAACTGCGTAAATAATATTTTGTATTAATTAGATTTTAGTTGTAACTAGCCCCGTAGTGCATAACTAAGTTAATTTTGATTAATAGAAATTTATTTTCAGATTTTTACATGTGCTATTGTTTTCGTTACCTCTGCAAATGAATTCTGCCTATAGAGCAATTGCTTCTTTTTATCATAATGGAAATTAATGCCAACTACGACCAGAACATAATTTCGTAATTTTTAATGTTTGGAATCAATCAAGCATACCGATGTTATACCTTTTTGGAAAGGACCTTTGTCAGGATTTCAAAAATCTAAAAATTCAATATGGCGTCTAGTAGAAAATAAAAAGTTGAACATCGACATGCAAAATCTAGATGTCTTAGATAAAAACTACGTACACAGTGTGAAGTGCAATGGTGAACTACCAAAATATCAAAATTTTTAACATTTTATTTCAATTAACACTGTAGCAATAAGCAAATAAAGAAATCGGCAATTTTCAGTTTTTGCCTATATCTATTAACCTATGAAATATTTTTGAAATTTGAAAAACGAACTAAGACGACCTTATTATTGTGCAACTTTTGTCCCATTTAACCAATATCGAATCTTGTGCAGTTTCGAAAATCCCCATGTACTGCATCTTAATTGTACACACTGTTACAGAGCAAAAGTAGTCTTTGTCGCTGTAAAATCACATAATTGCAGTATATTTGAGGTTGCATTTTAGCAATTCTTTAACAGAATTACAGCAACTGCATTGTTGAAAAACTTCTGCCGTTACAGTAAGTATTCCAAGTAGAAAATTAATTTCTATCACGTCAAAAATATCATTTGTAGTTAGCCGGTGCACCCTTAAATTCTTACGGGGTAACCTTTAGGGCAAAACTAAATTTTTAACGTAACGCTCATTTTACCTTTAACAAACCTTTGTTAAGAACTGAAAAATTTGAGCTTCAGTTTACTTTTAAGGAAGCCCAAAACAGTGGACTCATAACTGTAAAATTGAATGCTGTTTCTGAAGCCCGTTAAACATGAAAGGAATAGTGAAGCATAACCATTTTTTTTTATTAAATAATGTAAAAGTAATGAATGTAGTTATTTAGGCTTAGAAGGAGAGAAAAAAGCAGCTAAAAAATGTAATGATGAGTATAAATATGCACAAGGCACTGCGGGAGGACCTCCGACTCCAGAGCCAAGTTTCACCAAAAACAAAGAAAACACTAAAAATTTTGGACAGTACAACAATTTCAGGTGACCCATAACTGTCAGTATGCATCGTTGTTGTAGGTATACCTAAATAAGTTTATTTGAATCACTATGAAACATGTTATTGTACAGATTAAGCATGATCAGGATTATTCTGATATGGTAAACGATATGCCCAAGGAAGTATGAAAATTCCTTACCATATATGGTAAGTAGTCTAACATTAGATAAACCCGGATATTCAAAAGATAATGGAATTTTTTAAAACCACCTCACAAACCAACCTGTAACGTTCAATTTCTCATTCTATATAGAGGATTTTTTAGTCCTGTTACCCCTATTGTAAATGTATGGTAATTTTTTTCTAATAAAGGGAAATTTTGTGTTGTCGCACGAATTTGGTAGCCCTACTCAGTCGGTATACACACGGCAGTGCCAGTTGATTATCCTTGAGCTGTGTAACATTTTGTGCGGATTGCGGTCATGTTATGAACAACGGGTTTTCATTCTTGAACAATATTTTGCTACGAAATCGTACGCGAGTGTAAAAGAAGCATTTCAAATTAAATTTTTTGGTGTATCTCAGCCAGAAAAAGTGTCAATTTCTAGGCTAGCTAACCAATTTCGAGAAACAGGTAGTGTTTGTGACAGAAAACATAGTGGTCGACCAACTGTCTTGACAGATGATGTTTTAGAGAATATGAAAACAAGATTGTTCAATTCTGCACGGAAAAGTTTACGAAAACTTTCCTTGCAAGTTGGTTTATCATATTCGAGTGTTCAGAAAGCTGCTAAAAAATTGCATATGTATCCGTATCACGTACGATTAGTCCAAGAGCTTCAACCTCCGGATTTAAACAAGCGATTGCAATATTGCCGTTGGTTTACGTCATTCGTAAATGAAACGGAATCGAGTCTTTGAAGACAGTGCGCTTTAGTGATGAAGCCAATTTTACAGACTTAATCACGAATGGTTTTTGCTAATATGGTGAAAAGAGTCCAAGCGTGTATAGCTTCAAGGGGTGGACAATTTGAGCATATTCTTTAATAATCTTTAATAATCAAGAAATGTGATTAATAAAATATTAAATTTCTTTTGTAAATAACAACTACAATTTACGTAAATTTCCGTTTTATAAATTACATTAAAAATTGGGTAACAGGACCAAAAAATTACCTTGTATTTTTAAAATTTATGTATAACGAGGCTCATATGTTTGTAATGCTTGGTATATTAGTTGCATATTTTTATTAATTGATTTCGCACTACCTTGCCCATGCGACGGGTTTTGATACCTCAATTCCATATTTGAACCGGTCTACATACGCTGATGGACTTCAATCTGAGCTTATACGATTGATATGCGCTAAAGTCTAGTTATGCATTTTGTTGTTTGCTAATTTTTAACATCGTCCTTATTGACGGATTAGCGTTGAAGTATTTATACTAATAGTTTAAAAGACATTTTGATTTGCACCTATATCAATTATTATTATACCATACTTTTTCCAGGCCGAAAAATGTACGTACTGTAATTTGTATAATTTTGTAGCGACTTTTCCTATTCCTTTTCGTATTACGGCATTTTAGTTTAGTTTATGATTTACGTTTCGTGCCTGGCTTTTATGGAACGTTTCTATGCTTTGTTTTCTTCGATCTTATTGAGAATGGAACTACCGGCAACAGATGGTTGGCACTTGATCAAAATCAAACATCAATTCTTTATACAATTTGTGAACCCAGGTGTTCTCGAACCTACTTGAATTTGCGTAAGGTATTGTCAGACAACTATACAGGGTAAGTTACGCTCTTTATTTATTTGCCACAAGTATTTAAATAGCGGTGTACCTGCTTTTTGCCAAACTATTTAGTTCTGCCATTCATACCGTCGACATTGGAAGTACTGGAATTCATATTTACGCAAGTTTTGCTGATAAATGTATGGAAAGCGGTCATTGAGTTCCACACTGCCGCTACCTAATAATTGTGCGTCTGTTTTTCTTTAATTTATTTATTTTGCATTTAACCCCTTTATGTCTTGTTTATTTAAGGATACCCCACATTTAATATTCATAATACATATTTATATTATCGCACATATTTATATTTTTGTAAATTTATTACATATTGAACACCCACTTATAATTTTGTTACGTTCACTAAATTCAGTACTTTATATTATTTAAGGATATGAACCCCTCTCTGCTATGACTTACAACACCACCGCATATTACTATTATTGTATATTACTTATCAAAACTAGGTATGTGTTGGTATATCAAGATGATCAACGCGTATCCTTCCCCAATATGTATTTTACGGCGATTTTACGCTTCGTTCATGATAACAATTTTCACATAAAAGATCTAGCTGATCGGGGCCCGCCCTAGGGTATAGTATTATTTACTTACGTTGTTTACTTGATGGAGGCTAACTAATTTTTCTTTTAGTAACTGTGTTCGCCATTTTGATCTTATTTACTTGTTATAAGTTATGTTTTAACCTTAGATTATTTTACAGGTTTGGGTTATAATTTTTTTGGAATTGCAACTAGTTTATATATTTTTGCTATTAGTATTAAATTATGTATACGATTCAGTCGGGCTTGTCATTGTGAAATTTATAATTTTAGTGAAATTCCCTAGAGTTATAGGAGATTTGGGAAACTAGTGTTTTGTCTTGTGCTTACTCGGAACCCTTGGGTCTGCGTTATAGCTTTTTAGTAACGGCTCTAACCATGGCGCCCTTTAGTACTTCCGTGAATTATAGTTGTTTCTTTCAGGAAGCAAGGGACCCACTTCCTTCTTCGGCAGAGTTTAGCCAACGCATTGCCTTGCGGTCGGTGCATCGGGATCGAGACCATAGTTCCAATAGAGATCTTATTTTTTCGTAACATCCGCTCTCGTCGTAAATACATATTAAAAATTTTGTTACCCGATGAGATAGATTTTGGGCCCTTCAAAGCGTTTTTTAAAAACTTTATTCAAGAACTACAACTATGGAAATTATTTTTCTTATTTCAATTACCAACTGACTTGTTTTATTCACAAACAAGCCGAACACATATTCTTTAAGTATACGTTGAACTGAATTGATTAATTACAAGCTACTATTTTAAATAATTAATTGTGGGTAGCTTAAACTTTAACAATGGGAAAGATGTGAGATTCAAAGACTAACTGATTTGTATAGGTTTCCTCATTTAACATGAAGTCTCTAGTCTCACATTGTTCTGTGGGAAGGTGAAAATTTTTTTTTACCTTTGATAACATACTTTATTTGTCTGCTTGGTAGCAGTTCATTGTTCCTTTTCTAATTGTATCAACTTCCGCCTGTGTTACAAAGTAATTGTTTTTATTCTATTCCTGGTATGACCTCAAAGATTCTTATTACTTTGCGTTTTATAATACAATGTATCATTCTATTTCTATAAAATAATTATTAGATAAATTTTTAATACATATTAGTATTTAGGATACGTAACTCTTCCTCTCTTAGATAAAAAATTAAGGGTAGATAACTTAATTTTTAAAATCGATTGCCCCTTAGGGATCAACCGTTGTTGTTTTAATCTTATATTTAATGTACATTTTGCGTACTGAGTATACAACTACTAACAAAAATAAAAATATTAATACAATTGTTCAGACACTAATATTATCGTAGTGTAACTTTGTCACTTTTAGGGTATTTAAGTATTCTTTGTAGTTGTCCATTAATTTCACTGCGTGGTTGAGATTGTCTAAATCCAGGTGATCTAGTTACATCGGCTTCTAAATAATGTTATCTTTGGTTGGGGGAATCTTAATTTGTAGTTAAGGTAAGTTTACAAATTTTTTCGTCATGCTGGGTTATGATTCACACGGATAATTTTATTTTTAATTTTAGGTAGCAGTCTTCCTGCTCATTGCGATATATACAAGGTATACCTTTTTTGGAGGAAAAATGTCAGGAAATAAGAATTTTGAACCAGAAATTTGATATACCGAGACGCAAAATAGTTTTAAATGTAAACAAGAGGTCGCGGGTGACGTTCTCTGAGAGATACCTCGAAACTGTTATCAAATCGGAATTTCTCATCTTAAAGAAATACTTGGATACTAAGCTTCATGCAAATCCTGCTATTATTAAGATACCTATTATAAAATTGGTTCAAAAATTATAACTTTAATACCCTGTATCGTGGAAACTGTCAACTTTTGGATCAAAGTAAATTGAGCTAGATCCTCGTATTTTAGTGTCAGACATTTATGGTAACATTTTGTGCAGACGCTTTAGTGACACTCTGTATATAGTGTTTCTAAATTGTCTATTATATCAATGTTTTTATTGTTAAGGAAAGCAAGTCCCGATTTAGTGCAGTCAAACTCATTTGAACTAAATACATCAACATGTGTTTCGCTGGACCAAGGAATGCTATCTGGACCGCCTTGAACAATAAATCCTATTATGGTGCTGAGCACACCACTATTACCAGAACTTACCCCGTTAGAAGCTTTTTCGTTTGACGAGCTGTTATTGACAGAATCTTCTGTATCAGCATAGGAATTACATTCCAATTTGCTCTCGATTACTAAAGATTTATTAAGAATTCGAAAACCTATATAGGTTTGCAAATGAATAATTTTTAGCGAATTTTGTCATTTTTCTCTTTGCCTTAATACTGTAAAAAAAATTTGTTACAAAAAAAAATTGTTACACAGCCCTCTTCCAAATGAAAAAAAAAAATTCTGAGTTCTACATTCAAAAAAAAAACAAAAATTGTTATGCTGTTCACTGACACATCTGTTCTAAATTTATACTAAATAGCAATAATACTACATTAATTAGTTTTTATCATAATTTCTTCCTAGCTATTAACGCAGTAGAAGGAGTAATAAGCTGGATACAGCTAAATTGTATGTTGTTTTCATAGAAATTATCCCTAAATTATTAAGTCCTTCTTGTGACATTGCATTCTGCAAATAATTTTTTACAAGTTTTAATTTTAAGAATGATCTCTCTGTTCTGGCTACTGTAATAGGCACCGTGAAAACTAGCATGCACGCAGTTATAATTCTGAAAAAACTACTACCACAAAAAAATTGCAGATAAGAATAAATGAAGAACTTCTTCAACAGATTTAATTGCATCAAATTCATCGTGAAAACTGTCGAACCGATAAGACTTGTGAAGTAATCTCTTCAGAAATGTCACTTTCATAAATTTTATGTATGTTTGACCCATTTCAAACGGTTTGTCATCTGAGCTATCCGCATTGGATGATGGAAGCAAATACACAATTTTCACAAAAGATTAATGTTTGGGCGGGGATAGTGGGTAATAAAGTTATTGGACCGTACTTTCTTGAAAGAACACTCAATGGGGAACAATATCTAAATTTTCTTCAATTTGAATTAATTCCGGCTTTAGCGGTACTACATCCGAATGTAGAAGATCCTGATTCACCTCATCCCTGTATTTGGCTACAGCAAGATGGTGCGCCTCCCCACTATGCACGTCCAGTACGGGAATATCTCGACTAAGTATTTCCTATGAGGTGGATTGGTAGACGAGGACAAATTGAATGGCCCGCAAGGTCTCCCGACTTAACCCCTTTGGATTATTTCCTCTGGGGTTATTTAAAATCTAAAGTGTAATAAACCAAGTTCAACAAGAATTTGTCTCTAGATTAGGACACTGCCTAGCCGCTAACCGACAGCAGTTTGAACATTTAATTTAAATTGGATTTTTTTGCTTTTTATTTAAGTAGTGTTTATTGAATAACACAGTTATTTATCAACCGATTTAGAATTTTTTGTAAAATTTTATTTCTGCATGAAAAATGCTACTAATTGAGGTAGCACAATGGGTACATTGCTATTTAAAATTTTTAAGTAGGGGATGTTAGCGCTTAGAGGTTGAAGGGTGGGGTGTTAAAAATTACATAATAAAATGACAATTTAAAAATAAAAATCGATGTATCAGAGCTTTTTACTAAAAAATTGTCAATAATTAGTTAATCGAATTTATCCGTTACTTTTGGGAAGCACTGTATGAAATAGTAGTTGCTATTGAAATTTATAACACCACCGGCGCGCGCGGCGGTGCCGTGCCGCACAATGGTTGATTTGATAAATCTAGCTGAACTAAAATAGGAAAATACAAGGATGGTATTAACCACTGCATGTAGTTTGTATCGTTTATAAGATAACTAATTAGCATTAAGATGACAAATTTAAGAGTGTAATACCTATAATTATATTTATGACCAGGTAAAATGTAATTATTCCATAATAGTAATAATTTAGTGTTCATGTACACAACAAGTTATCAATTAAAAACCCTGTGGTGTTTAGTAGATGTTATTATTTTTGAGTGCTGTGTATAAAAATAGCTAAGAAAATTATATACTAAATTCAAGTGCTAAAACTACCTCCACCTTCATATTCGAGTTGTTTGTATAGAAACTATTACAATTTGACATACACAATCAATAGTATAGTCGAAACCATGAAAGAAGTCGTCTGCGTCATCACTTGTATTCGTACGAATTAAGTTGAAAATTTAATACCCAATAAATATTCCGAATCGGAAGTCTCCGTCTAGCTTCGCGCATCTGCAAACCGTTATGAAGCATGGTTGCCAATAATATTTTATTTTCATAGAGATAGTTGCTTTAACTATTTTTAAATTAGTGTCCTCTTGTTTTACGAGTATAATGAATTCAGTTAAAATAAAACTCATTTTCATAAATTGAGTTACATATATTCATCTGAATAGAAACCCACAATAACTGCAATATAAACTATTTACGGCAGCTGCATTGAAATCTTTCTCCGTACGATAACTTTGGCAACCGTGCTTTACGAAAAAATTTACATTTTGTCTTGTTGACAAAGGTTCGTCTTTTAAGTGTAAAAGTTCAAAACATACGGACACATACTCTTCTCTGTCGTTTTCCCAGATGAACGTGTTCACGTATGTCTTTATTTAAAACACGTACAAATCGTATTACTATCTTTATCATATACATTAGTTAAGCTTTTAAATAATCTTAAACGTATGTTTTGAATTGAATTAGGAATCTATGATGTAGAGGACTTCTTTTCGTGGTTTCTAGTATAATAAGAAGTGTATCCGTACGTAGTAGTCCGTCTATCTTTTTTATATTCATTTTAGTGACTTAGTGCAGGGGGTAGGCTATCTTGCTAATATGATCTTTTAAACGAAAGAGAAAGAAGCGATCTACAAAGATATCGGTAACAAATAAGATTTTTAAAAAGACATAAAAATTTAATAAGTACGGGAGATTTTATTGCGGTGATAGGGGAGGGTAGGGAAGAAGCGGTAGTAGGTTTATTTGACTTAGGCAAGAGAAAGCAGAGAAGAAATAGGCTGGTACAATTATGCGACAAAGACAATTTAACGATTTTAACCATTTAACAAAAATAAAACTATAGTACTAGTATGCAGAGGAGGGGAAAATAAATCACAAACAAGAATAGAAATAGATAACAAGAACTTACAAGAGGTTAAGGATTTCTGCTACCTAGGATGCCAAATAACCCAAGATGGGAAAAGCGCAAAAAATATAAAACAAAGATTAGCACAAGGTCGTGCTACATTTAACAAGAAAAAGCAACTACTGTGTTCAAAGACAACAAACATAGAAACAAGGAAAAGATTGCTTAAAACATATGTGTTGGGCACAGCACTGTATGGCTGTGAAGTCTGGACAGTAGGAGAAGCGGACAAGAAAAAGGTAGAAGCTTTTGAAATGTGGTGCTACAGACGTATGATGGAGATATCATGGACAGGCATAACTAAGAACAAAGAGGTACTAAAAATGGTAGGGGAAGAAAGAAATATGTGGAAAACGATAAAAAAGTGGAGAAATAGGATGACAGGCCACATACTACGGCATGAGGGAATTGTGCGGAATATATTAGTACAGAGATAGGAAAAAAGAGAGGTAGAGGTAGACCTAGGTTAGACTATTGCACCCAGCTAGTGAAAGATGTAAGCTGTAGGAATTTCAGGGCAATGTGTAGGCTAGCTCAGAATAGAAACCAATGGAGGTCCACATCCAACCAGTCCCAAGAAGGATAAACTAATGACGAAAAAATAGCTGTACTTAAACATGATGATTATTATAAGCAACTACAGCTATTGGTTGTGCAATATTCTGGAATAATGTTAATTATGTGAATGGATTTACTGGAAAACTGTTAATTCGGCAAATGTTTAAGTGTTGGCAAATCTTAGCAGCCACAGGCTGCTTAACCCCCTTCACATACCACTGAATCTCAGAGAAATAGGGCATATAATTAGAAAACAGGGAACTGTATAGGTTAGCTCAGAATATATATAAATGGAGGTACATGTCTAACCAGTTTTGCGATGGAGAACCTAATGACGAAAAAATAAACGCAGATACATCTGATGATTATTATAAACAACTACGAGTGTTGGTTGTGAAATTTCTGCAGCTAATGTTGACTGTACGAAAAGATATATTGGAAATATATTAAATCGGGAAATGTTCAAGTGCTGGGGGAACTTGGCAGTCACAGGATGCTTACCCCCCTCACAACCACTGAATGTCGGAGAAATAGGGTATATAGTTGTAAAACAATAGAAGGGACCGAACTGCATTTAACAAGAAAGAACAGCGCATTATGAAAGTTGTTGATAGCATATTTGTGGAGTACAGCACAGTATGCCTATGAAATACGGGCACTAGGAAAAGCAGACAGAAAAACGGTAGCAGCCTTTTAGAATGTAGTGCTTCAGATTGTATGCGAATGATGGCATGGACAGACACAGTTAATAACAAATAGGTTATAAAAATAGTAATGGAATACAGGTATCTGTGAAAAAAATAGGAGAAATAGAAGGGCAGAATACGTTCTAAGGCATTTTTGGGAAATGGTATGGGATATACTACAAGCGGAGATAAGAAAAAGAAGGTAGATGTAGACCTAGATCAGATAGTGATATATGCAGACTGGGCAAATTTCAGGGAAATGTGTAGGTTAGTTCAGAATAGGAAACAATGAGGGTACGCGTCTATCCAGTTCCAGCACTGAAGACCAAATGATGAAGAACCATTTAACACATTTTACATATTATTTCCACATCATGCTAGAAGACGATGCATTTGGAAGATGGCTGGAAACATAGTGATATATCAAATAGATTACATTCTTGTTAGACAACGGTTTAGGAAGCAAGTAAAAGACTGTAGAAGCCGAAGCTACCCAGAAACAGATATAGACACTGACCACAACATCATAATTATGAAGGTTGCGCTTAAATTTAAAAATTTGAATAAAATAGGAACGGAAAAAGGTACTTCGACTTTTAGAAACTGAAAGATAAAGATAACAACAAAACATTTGAGAAAAAGTCAAACAAATTGCCAAAAGACATCGTAGAAATTTTAGTATGTAAAACTAGAATAGAATAACGTTAAATTCGGTTTAGACGTTGCGGTCAGAGATGTTCTGGGGTATAAAAAAAAAAATAAGGAACCACGGGTAACATAGCAAATTCTGAATTTAATAGAAGGAAGGCAAAAATTCAGAAACAAACCAGACGAATAAAAAAAATAGAGATACAAAGCATAAAATTGGAAATTGATTGCAAATGCAGGAAAGCTATGGAACACTGCATGGTGAAAAAAGTGCAAAAAGGTACAAACTAAGATGGAAATAGGAAAGACAGACGAAACCTACAACTTAATTTGAGTGTATTTTAGGAGTAATAAAAATAAAACTAAAGTTATAGTATGTAAATGAAAGTAAAATAAGTCAAAACCAAATTACAAATAGGAAACGAGACCTTTCAAGAGTTTAAGAAATTCTACACACTAGAAAGCCAAATAACACGAGATGGAAAAGTGCAAAAGAAATTAAACAAAGATTAGCACAAGGTCGTGCTGCATTTAACAAGAAAAAGCAACCACTATGTTCGAAGATTACAAACACAGAAACAAGGAAAAGATTGCTGAAAGGAATAAGAAACCTTTTAAATGTGGTGTTACAGACGTATGATAAAGATATCATGGATGGACAAAGTTAACAATAAAGAAGTTCTGGAGATGGTAGGGGAAGAAGTAAATATGTAAAAACCAGTAAAAGATAGGAGAGGTAGGATGATAGGACACATACTGAAGCATGATGGAATAGTGTGGAATATATTAGATGCAGAGAAAGGAAAAAAGCGAAGTAGAGGTAGACCAATATTAGACTACTACGTACAGATACTGAAACATTTCAGGGAAATGTGTAGGTCATCTCAGAATACAAGGCAATGGAGACGAGCATTCAACTAGTTTCGGGACGAAAAACCTAATAATAAAAAAGTAATTGTATTTAAACCTTATGATTGTCATAAACAAATACAAGTGTTAATTTTTCAATATTCTCAGCAATTGTTGATCCTGCGAAAGGAGTAATTGGAAAACTATTTATTCGGCAAATGTCTAACTAGTGAGGTATGCTGCTAGACGACAAGTTACTTATACCCCTTCGCTTACCATTGAATATTTATAAAATAGAGTATATTTTAAGAAAACAATAGATAAAGGAGAAAGAGTGTATATAGGGTGTTTAGATCTGGAAAAACTAGTCAAATAATATTCTGATCTAATTAGTTAATCAAGATCCGACATACAACTTAATAGTTTTCACTTTCTAGCTCATACAATAAAAGTTCGTTACGTATGTATATAATAAAAAGCCTGTCACTGATTTCTTTTGTGTTTGTCTTATAACAAATTCGATATATTTTTAAACGCCACTGACGATTCTAGAATCAAGGCTAAACCTTACTTGTGATTTTTCAATGCTCTACCCGAAGGTACTACATTGGCCAAAAAGCGAGTTTTTTTTACCTGGAAAATTTGGAATTTTGCCGAACCCTTATTGTTCCAAGCAAGGTAGGGATCTTTAACGTGCGTGACAACACTTACACTCGGGACCTCCATTTTACCTTTTTTCAAGCGGACCGTGTCAGGATTCGAACCTGGGACCTTGAGCGTAGTAGTCACACACATACCACTATGCCACGGAGCCGCCACTCTAGGATAAGCCCTACATGTGATTTTCCAATGCTCTACTCGAAGGTACTACATTGGCCAGGAAGCGAGTTTTTTTTACCTGGAAAATTTAGAATGTTGCCGAACCCTTGCTGTTCCAAGCAAGGTAGGGATCTTTAACGTGCGTAACAACACTCACACACGGAACCTCCATTTCACCTCTCATCCGAACGAGGGTGTATTTTTGTGAAAAATGCTTGCTTAACATTTTTCAAGCGGACCGTGTTGGGATTCAAACCCGGGACCTTGGACATAGTAGTCACACACATCCAACTACGCCACGGAGTCGCTTCTCTAGGATAAGCCACGTGACTCCCTTCTTTCGTAGTCCCGATTATACGTCAAGGTCAGGATTATTGGTTTACCATTTTTGAGAGAGAAGGATAAGACTGAACGGACAGTAGAGACAATAAAGGTAAGATTTTTCCGTTTTATGTTATCTACAAAATTCATTGTTTCCGTTATCTTTAAAAATTGTTAATTTTTATATTTGTTGTTTCTTATTAAAATGTTACCAGCTCAAACAAAAACATCAGAAAATCAACAAAAATTTTGATTATAAAAGCTTAAGATAAGACTTATATGTTCCTAGCAGAAATTTAGTTATTTTCATTTCTAAATACTAGCTTTATTGGGAATTTAGGGAATAACAAAAACGCGGCATTTGATCTTTTCTAAATAAGAAAATTAGTATTGCTTTTTTATTACAGAAAAATGCGTATTCAGCCACTTATCGATAAACGAATTAAGTTTTACTGAAATAAATTTTGACATTTGATCGATATTTCCAATAAAATTCAATATAGTAATAAAAGTTTAGGGAAAAGGACAGAATTTAAATTCAAATTATTGTGATAGATGAGGCATCTATGTAGAAGTATAGGTTCTATTCGATGAACGGGATCCGAATTGGCTCCATCAGCACGGTCTACCGTTAGTCGTCTATACCAAAATTTTCAAAATAGAGAAAATGTCAAAAAACAGTGAAAGCTCAAAAAGATCTGAAACTGCTACAGGTTGGAACAAGGCACTGGACGTATTATTATCTATTGAAAAGTACGTGAAGGTTTTAACAAGGTAAGTTGCACTCGACCGTAATAGAGCCGAGAAGTTTATTAGAAGTCTGTTGAAAAAAGAACGTTTTCATACCTAAAAAGTTTTTTTAGTGCATTAACTTTACGAAGACTATAACCACAAAATGTTCAGTCTTGTAAAAAATGACAAAGCGATATCAATAATTTTCAAGGATTTGTTATTAGAATTTTATTGGATTAATGAAGCAACTTTTCTCTCAATGGGAGCGTTGAAAAGCATATTGAAAATATTGATCACGTAACAACTTACATATGATAGAACAAACAACACTTCCCAAGACACACGCGCGCACCAAGCACGCACGCACGCACCCACGCACACACCCACACACACACACACACACACACACCCACACAAAAGTCTACGTCTGGATAGGAATTCTAGAACAGAATTTCGTAAAACCATTTTTCATTGATAGATTCGTTGCAGATAGGTACTTGGAACAGCTTCAAAATCAATAGGAGCGTTGAAAAGCATATTGAAAATATTGATCACGTAACAACTTACATAGGATAGAACAAACAACACTTTCCCAGACACACGCGCGCACCAAGCACGCACGCACGCACCCACGCACATACACACACACACACACACACACACACACACACCTACACAAAAGTCTACGTTTGGATAGGAATTCTAGAACAGAATTTCGTAGACATTTTTCATTGATAGATTCGTTGCAGATAGGCACTTGGAACAGCTTCAAAATCAAATATTGTTAGCTTGGGGGTAATTGTTCCCCCTACATTTGATTTTCCAAAGCTTCATTCAAAGATACTACATTAGCCAGAAAGCTTTTTTTTTAAATTGAAATTTTGAATTTTGTCGAATTGTTGTTGTTTCAATCGAGGTAGTGATCTTCAACGAGCGTGGGAATACTCAGACACAATAGTTTACCTCTCGTCCGAACAAGGGTGTACTTTTGTGAAAAATGCTCGCCTAATATTTTTCAAGCGGGCTGTGTTGGGAATCGAACTCGGAACTTTGGGATCAGCAGTCATAAGTGAACCTGTCCGATCCACAGAGCCGCTGGAACTTGTTCAAGCAGAAAAAAAATATTTCAAATTTGGCTACAGCACGACGCTGCCTTCCCTTAACACGGCAACGAAGCGAGGGAGTTTTTAAACTATGTGTTCTCTTACAGATGAATCGGTAGACGTGGAGAGATAGAGTGGCTAACAAATTCATCCGAATTGATCTCTCTGGATTTCTGTTAGGTGGGTCACAACTTAAAAGTGTTGTTTGCACGGATCGGCCAGATAATGTAAATGATTTAAAAGCGATGGTATAGATAGATATTTCAACGACCTTGAAAAAGTTCAGAGAAATTTTCCATCTGCAGAAAATTTCAATTAACCCCTTTAAATTTGCCTGGTCTTCTTATGTCAAACTTCAAAATTTCAGAAAGGAACCTCTTAAAACAACGGAAAAAGAGTGCAGTACAATACAGTTTGGGCACTACAAAATGCCAAAAGGATATTTACAAATGTTTTTAAATTGGTACTGAACATGAAATTGTTACCACACGCCTAATTGGTTCATAATTTTTGTTGTTGGGATGCAACAGTGACAAACGTTTTTTTACTAATAAAAGCGTTCTGTGGGCGCGTTAGAACATTTTTGGCGCAATAGCGAACCAAAACCATATTTGTAAATCCTATACATTCCAATTAGATTAAAAATTAACAGGAAAATAGCGTTAACTTTACTTCATAATTTTATACGTATTGGAGCACTCTTTGCGTGCAGGATATGTTTTGCGTAAAGCAAAATGCCAAAAGGATTCATTTTGCTAAACATCAAATTGGCACCAACCTGCCTAATAGATTATATATTTTTTCTGTGACGGGAAAAGAATTTGACATTTATTGTTTCTTGACAGGTAACAAAATGTCACTTATTATGAATTTCCTTTTTTCTCCGGGAAAAAAATGAGTACTTTTTTCCCGGGTATGTGTAAATAAGTAACCACTCGCAGAATTAATTTGACAGATATTTGATTAACTTGTTTGAAACTTCAAATTTGACATCGATTGATTTTTTTAACTTATATATTGTAATATTTTTTTCAATATTAAATCATCGTTTTGCCTGTCACAGAAAGAAATAGTGTATTATACGCGGGTAAAAATGTAAGATTTTAACTCTCGAGCTAAAATCTAGTACTTTTTCCCCCATGTATAATAAATAACTATTTTGTCGTTGATGCTACAGCAATAAATTTTTGGACCAATAAGAGTTTTTTGTGGGTGCGTTAGAGAGCATTTTCGGCTATACAGTGGATCAAAACTGTATTGGCATATGTTTCATGTTCTAATTCGCGTGGAAATTATTTAGAAAATGGTTCTAACTACTTTATAATCTATTTATCGATACTGGTAGAATGGTTAGTTTAGCGCATTTTGAACGCAATAAAATAGAAAAACTAATTTCTATTTGTTTGATTCTGCCAGAGAAATTCACACTAATCAAATCAAGGTGTTTATAATTTTTTTTTAATACTTTAATTAATTTTACACATTAGGGCGTGTGTTGTGCGGTAGAGGAATTTTTGGGTGCTACGAAATTAAGAGAAGAGATTCAAAAAATCACATTTTTATTAGAACTGCTCTGTGCGTGATATAAGCACCTGAATTTGTTGATAACTTTTATGACGTTGATACCAAAGTTTCGAACTTTTAGGTATATAATGCTTGTTTTTGTAACACTAGAACTTATTTTAGGCTCAATTAAGAAAGCCCATAGAACAAATTCTTAATACCTTGATATTGAACGACAATTGCCACCAACAGTTTAATCCATTCGCAACTAAATGTTTTCTAGACATTTGTATTTTAAGGCACATTATGACCGAATACAAGCGAAAAAAATATTTTAGAAAAATGTCATTGCCTCAATAAGCTTTGTGCTTAGAGTAAAATTGTCATCATTTAACTTAATTTTCTCCTTAAGACTTGCTTCCTATCTTCTGCTACCAGTTCAAAGAGCACCATATTGAAGTACATTTTTAAAATGCGTTTTAAGATTCCGTTATTAGTTTACAAATTTATGCAACTTATTCGTTTAAACGAATAGTTGCCTAAACTCCTAAATAAGATTAATCATTCCATGTATGACTAAACAGCATTGGGTAGTACATAGGTGACTAAATGTGCGTTTCAGATTTGTAACAAAATAATTGGCATGTACTTACTGGGTGGTATAATCTAAGAAATTTTAAAGTCGATGACATTTCTTATTCACTTTACCTGAAATGTTCGACGCCAAAACCCTAAGGCTATAAAGATTACTGAATTCTTTTCTATGCTCCGGGTGCAACACAATAGCAAGAAAAACTATACCAATGTGTCTGGCACCAATATACAAAGAGAAAATATTAGACGCCTAAAGGCATACACATTGCTACAAATACTTTTATTTTTGAAAGCTGTATTTTGTAGGAAAATCGAACAAAACATCTATAATCCAAGTCGGAGTTACTAAAAATATCTAAAACTCAATTTACGAAAATATTTTGCAAGATTTACTATGAACATATTCAGAAAGCAATTAACATACCATTGAATATTGAATCATGCTTTGAAATGAATCACAACGTACTATTATATAGTTTATTGTACAGTATATCTAATTGCTAGAAGTTTTTATTATTTAACTTTAGGAACTAAGACTTAATTAATTCTTAACAGTTAAGGTTTGTTTAAATGATTTTTATGGGGCGTACTTCAAAACAAACATGTAAAGACTAACCTCCGTTAAAATTTCGAACTTTAAAATTTAAAAAAGACCTAAACTTTTATTTTGCACGTGAGCAAGAAACTGTGTAACATTATGTAGTACAATTAGGAGTAAATAAAGCTTATTTTAAGCGTAACAGAGTAGAATTGGTTTTGCAATTTGTTTCGTATAAGTGGCAATATTTGGAAGGCGGTTAATATCGCTGTAGCGCCATCAAGGTTTTTATTATTTAAACCTTTATAGTTGCGTTCCCTACAATTAAAATGGGTTGAGCGTTTTTTTAAAGCCAGATATTATTTGAATACTCATTGAAATTTGTGTAAAAGAGGATGTGAATGTCTAAATACAAGAGCTCTATACATGTGCTAGGAAAGTGTAATTTTTTAATAATGAACTGTGCTAAAGTTGACACCCAAAACGGCACTTAAAATAATTTAGATTTGTTACAAATATATAAATACAAAGGTTCAGTCGTAAAATTGTGCATTACGATTTGAATTGATGTTTTTCAGACGGAATTTTTGTTTTTAGTTGGTTGCGCCAAAAGCCTTTTTATGGTATAAGTAAAACTGAGATTTCGCCAAAAATTGTAAAATATGATTTATATATGAGGAGAAATCTTAATTAAAAATAATTTGGACAATACCACTTTGTAGTTATTTATTTGTAATTTTAAGCTGGTTATAATCAATGTGAGATTAAAAGATATTACAATAGTTCTGTAGCTTTTGGAATACTTAAGACCAACTTTAAGCCACTTTAATGACCTCTCATTCTATCATCCTTAATGAGAGCACAGGTTTCGCATGTTGAACGATTTGATAGAATAACTTAGGGTATAAATAGTCAAATACAAATATTGAGTACGAGTTCTAAATTAAAACAAAAATTTAAACTTTACATACAATAATTTTAGAATCTTGAGAATTTTGAAAATTGCACATAACTTAAATTGATTTTGGCGGCTAGGTATAGAAAATACATTACATTCTTTACCATAAACGATATCATCATCATTAGGTCTTCAGTCCTGGAACTGGTTAGACGCGTACCATCATTGTTTCCTATTCTGAACTAACCTACAGATTTCCCTGAAATTTGCACAGTCTGCTTCTATCACTATCTGATCTAGGTCTACATCTACCTCTTTTTTCCTATCTCTGCTTGTAATATATTCCATATTATTCCCCAAAAATGTCTTAGAACGTATTTCGCCCTTCTATTTCTCTTATCTTTTTCCCCACATATCCTTGTTCCCTTACCTATAACCTATTTGTTATTATATTTGTCTGTCCATGCCATCGTCCTCATACATCTGAAGCACAGCATTTCAAAAGGCTGCTACCGTTTTTCTGTCTGCGTTTCAGACTGCCCGTATTTCATAGGCATACTGTGCTGTGCTCCACACATATGCTGTCAACAATTTTCTTCTTGTTTTATGTTTGTTGCCTTTTCTCATAAGCGCTGTTATTTCTTGTTAGATGCAGTTCAGTCACCTTCTATTGTTTTACAATTATATACCCTATTTCTCCGACCTTCAGTGGTTGTGAAGGGAGGTAAGCAGCCTGTGACTGCCAAGTTCCCCCAACACTTAACCATTTACCGATTTAATATATTTTTCAATATATCTTTTCGCACAATCCTCATTAGTTGCAGATATTTCGCAACCAACAACTAGTTGTTTATACTAATCATCAGATTTATCTGTGCTTATTTTTTCGTCATTAAGTTTTCCATCTCAAAACTGGTTGGACACGTACCTGCACTTATTTATATTCTGAGCTAGCCTACATAGTTCCCTGAAATTCTCACACAGCATGTGTATACTGCTCGTTCCCCTTCTATTGTTTTCTAATTTTATGCCCTATTTCAGCAAGATTCAGTGAAGGGGGTTAAGCAACCTGTGGTTACCAAGATCCCCCAACACTTAGATATTTGCCGAAGTAATGGTTTTCCAGTAAATCCTTTCACACACTTAACATTATTCGACAATATTGCTCAGCCAATTCTTGTAGTTACTTATAATACTCATCACAGTTATTTTTTCGTCATTAGTTTATCCATCTTGGGATTGGTTGGATGCGTACCTCCATTGATTTCTATTCTGGGCTAGCCTGCACATCTCCCTGAAACCCCTACAGCCTACATCTTTTACTATCTGTGTGCAGTAGTCTAACCTAGGTCTGCCTCATTTTCTCTTTTTTCCTATCTCTGCTTCTAATATATTCCGCACTATTCCCTCATGCCGTAGTATGTGGCCTATCATCTTATCTCTCCTCTTTTTTACCATAAACGATATAAGGATGTCTAATTGACTGTTAACGCATCAATCACTTGCTGGTATATTGGTGCAACTATACACGGCAACCTTTCCATTTAACGATGGCCTAAGTATATTCGAACATCAAAATATAGAAGTTGTTATCCAATCATCAGACATGTCTCACGGACAAAATTTATTTTTGCCTTCTATTTAGATATCGCTAAAACGTGGCTTTGTTTTTGTATTCTAGTCAATAGGTTAATAAATAGTCCACTAGAACGTACAATAGAACACCTCACATCGTTCGGCTTTATTTAATTAATTAGTCTTGCTTGGTTTTACAACACGAGTTCCCCTATGTTAATTTAATAACATTTGTAAGTGTTGTTCTCTTGACTAACCTTCTACCTTCATCAGCAAAATAAAATTTATAAGGTTAATCTTTGCGTTTGCCACATATTGCTGTATTAATTGTGATGGCATAAATAAAAAACTACAATAGACTGTTATGTACACAAGAAGTTTACGGAGCTCTTCTGATTCGTCAAACATTATCGGCATCTTCTTCATTTCCATGTTTCTAAAGTTACAATAGTCTCTTGAGGAGGTGTAAACGCTGAAACCATTCTGTTCCCGTCTTCGACGGTTCTTTCTCTTCACTGGACCTTTCCAAAGATCGACAAAAATATAATGTCAAATCGCAAACCTAGACGTATCTATGAGGCACCAAACAAATACAGCAATGGAAAATCTGATTGTATCTACTTGTAACATTTCTGTCCAATGTTTATAAATAATCATATTTCATTTTAATAGTTTCTGTATCGGTAAATCCCATAAATAGGGTCAGAGTTACTTTTTTCCATTATCAATAAGTCTTCAGTTCTAGAACTGGTTAGACGCGTATCTCCATTTTTCTAATGCAGGATTAACCTACAAAATTTACTTGAAATTACCACAGCTTACATCTTTCCTATCTGCGTGTAATAGTCTAGTCTACCTCTACCTCTCTTTTTCATTTTTCTGCATTTAATATATTACGCACTATTTCCTCATGCCTTAGTATGTGCCCTATCATTATATCTCGACTATTTTTTTATTGTTCGTCACATATTTCCTTGTTCGTCTACCATTTCGAGAACCTCTTTCTTCGTAACTTCGTCTATCCACGATATCTCCATCATACGTCTACAGTACCACATTTTAAAAGCTTCTACCTTTTTCCTGTCCTTTTCTCTCAGTGTCCACATTTTACAGTCGTACAGTGTAGTGCTTCACACATACCTTTTCAGCAATCTTCTCCTTGTTTCTATGTTTGCTGTCTTTACACATAATACTAGTTGTTTCTTGGTAATCACAGCAAGGCCTTGTGCTATTCTTTGTCTTATAGCTTTTATATTCTTCTCATCTTGTGTTATTCCACTTCCTAGGTAGCAGAAATCGCTTACCTCTTGCTAGTCCTCGTTTCCTATTTGAATTCTGATTTTTGACTTACTTTTGTTAATTTTCATACTGTATCTTTCTGATCGGAAGGTTTAGAAAAAAAGTCTGGAACATTGTGCTAGTCGAGGCGTGGAATGTCAGAAGTATGACGCAAGTAGGTAAGCCTGGGGGTCTATTCTCGACTTCATGCGTTATTTTTCACTGGTAATAATTATCACCGAAAAATATCGCATGCGAAACTGTTGGAAGCGAAAGTGGTATTCTCGACGGAAAATGATATGACATTTTCAATATCGCGTGGTATGCGTTGTGTCGTAAATATATTCGTACGTACATCCCAAAAACAACCAATAGCCGGCCGACATAGCTATCACGTGACAGCATTGACAGTAAAATTAACACAATATACCCTAAGCCTAAATTATCATGGCGTGCTTGTTTCGGTATTATTGATAGTTTTTAAATGTTAAGATAATAGGCCACAGTATAAAGAATTAGACCATAATGTTACGTGTTTGAAATGTCGGTCAAGCCAAACGTAAGAACGGGATATGTATTCAATGAACAAAAACAGAAACTTGCAGAATTATTGGTACTCAAAGAAAAATTAAGATACGGAAAATTTAACTATAGTCTTACTAAAACGGTCAACAATCCAATCTCATCAACATTTGCCACGTTTGACGACTACAATACAGAGAAATTAACCCAAAAACTTTTTTAGGTTAAGCTTTTATATTTACAGTACTTGACATTGACACTTGTTTCATGCGATATAATTTTATCGGGTAATAAACACCGCACGTTGCATGCCATGCGATAAATTTCTCAGGCGGATTTTCAAGAATACACATTTGACGTTTTCATGCGAAAATCTTAAAATATCGCATGCGATAAATATCACATCTATTCGAGAATACACCCCCAGATAACTTGAAAAGTCGATAGACTTGAAGTCGATAGGTTAGCATTAGACAGTAGGAATCGACAACATTCGGAGGCCAGAGGTGAGGGATTTTTGGAGCGGAGACTTTAGAGTAATTCATACAGGACCAAAGAAAAGAAATTCGCGTGTGGGAATAGTTAGGCGACAAAAATTGGACACTGTGTAGAAAACTACTTACAAAAGAACGAAAGAATACTCATGGTTAGATTAGAATCTAAACCGGTAAATACAGTAATAATACAAGTATGCATGCCCATCTCTAGCTACAGTGAGGAAGAAAAAAAAACCATCTATAAAGTTATCGAAGACTAAGATACGTAAAGGTACATGTGGTAGGCAAGGGTACGGAAGGAGTGGTAGTAGGTTTATTTAGTTTAGGAACGAGAAACGACAGGAGAAATCTACTGGTAAAATTTGGGACAACAACAATTTAACCATCACAAACATATTATTTGAACATCATACTAGAAGACGATACACGTGGAATATGCCAGGAGATATAACAAAATATCAAATGGGTTACATTTTTGTTAGACAATGGTTTAGGAATCAAGTAAAAAACTGTAGAAGCTACCCAACAGGAGACATAGAGACTGACCACAGCATCGTAAGTATGAAGACTGCTTTTAAATTTAAAAATTTGAAAGAACGGAACGGAAAAAGGCACTTTTACTTCAAAAACTAAAAGATAAAAATAACCCCAAAGATTGGAAACAAATTCAAATGAATTGCTGAGATATCGGGAGAATTTCTTATACTAAGGAAGTAGAAACAGAATGGAATAACATTAAATCCAGCTTAAACTCTTATAACACTTTTATGGTGATAGTTTATATGGTCGGTAAAACAGTTAACAAAGTATTACACTTTAGATGGTGAAACATTTATATGGTGATAGATAGTTCCTAAAAGCCGGTAATACAGTTACCAAAGTTCATAAGATACATCGCGCAAGCGCAATGGATAAAAAGCAATGCAACGCCCTGGCGGAGGAAAGCGCGAACCTTTTATAGATTTGGGCGCGATCATCTTCCATGACGTCACCAATAATTTATATTGCGCCATAACCGGAAATATAAAAAGTTAAATAAACAATTAATAAAAGTTCATATTCGTGAACAATTTAAACACGGTATTACTCACCCCGGAAATCCGACATTCTCCAGGTACGCCTATCATCCTTCCGGGTCGATAATGAAGGTATTGCTCCGGGCTCCGGTGGTGTTGGCTGAGCATTGACATCCGGTCGTGGGCTGCTCCAGGGATCGTATCAGTCCTAAATGTAGTGGAACGACAGGAATAGGTTAATTAGGGAAAGACAAACAAAGATAAGCAAGACAAGGGAATCTACATAGTAAGATAAGATATTATACCCGGCACGACTATTTCACTTGAAGATCAAAGGAAAACAGCCCCGATTTCAGAGCGCCACGGAAACACTTCTCCCCACTCTTTGTCTAGTATTGCTCTACCCCTCTAGGGATAAGCACACTGCGCAAATGCACTACTCTGACGTACGGAAATACCGCCTAGTCCATTTAAAATTCCCGCGCACCGCGTATTTGAATTTATGCCGCGAAACTTCCGTGTATCAAACTAACCTAATAACAATGTTTAAGTGCAATGGCACGTAACAAAACATGGCGGCCAGAGATATTCTGGGGTATACACAAAAAGAAAATAAGAAACAGTGGATAATAAAGGATATCCTGAATTGAATAGAAGAAAGACGAAAATACAGAAATAGATCAGACGAAACATGAAAACAGAGATACAAAGCCATACAATAGGAAATAATTCGCAAATGCAGGAAAGCTAGAGAACAATGAATTGATGAAGTGTGCAAAGAAGTACAAACTAAGATGGAAATAGGAAAGACAGGCGAGGCATACAAACTAATTAGAATGATTTTAGGGATATAAACCGCACAGCAACAATTTGAGGGACGTAGGAGGAAGCTAAATAACGCAAAATAACGCAAAAGGTATAAAACAGCAGTAGATCGTGCTGCATTTTACAAGAAAGAGCAACTACTTGTTCAAATACAACAAACGTTGAAACAAAGAAAAGATTGCTTGAAACATACGTGTGCAGCACAGCACCGTACGGCTGTGAAACTTGGACAGTAGGAGAAGCGGACAGGAAAAAGATAAAAATCTTTGAAATGTGGTGCTACTAAAGTATGATGTCAATATCATGGACAGACAAAATTAAGAAGAAATAGGTTATAGAAATGGTAGGGGAAGAAAGAAATATGTGGAAAACAGTAAAAAATAGGAGAGATAGGTTGATAGGTTACATACTAAGGCATGATAGAATAGTGTGCAATATATTAGAAGCAGAGATAGGAAGAAAAAGAGGTAGAGGTAGACCTAGGTTAGAAAGATATAGGCTGTGGGAATTTTAGCGAAATATGTAAGGTAGCTCAGAATAGAAATAAGTGGAGGTTCACATTCAACCAGTTTCAATACGGAAAACTTAATAAGGACAAAAATAATTTCACTTATATCTAATGATTATTATAAACAAATACAGTATTGGGGATTTTGGATGCCGCAAGCTGCTTAACCCCTTTCACATACCACTAAATATCGGAGAAATAAGATATAAATTTGTAAAATAATAGAAGGGGAACCGTAGTACGTCTAACAAGAGAAAGCAGCGACTATGCTCCAAGACCACAAACATAGAAACAAGAAGAAAATTGTTGAAAGCATATGTATGGAGCACAGCACAGTACGTCTACGAAATAGAAATAGGTACAGTAGGAGAAACACACAGAAACGCGGTAGAATAATAAGCTGAAGGTTGCCATTGTTGATTGCTCCATTGTTCAATACTCCAGGGATAGTAAAGTCTGAAGCATCTGTTGCTATATATAGTTTTGTGTCGGGGAGTGAATGTGTGAGTAGCACGGTTTGTGGTAGCCCTGCTTTGTACTTCTTGAAAGCTGTGTTTACTTCGCTTGTCCAATTGATAGACATGCTACCTTTTATTTTGACTTTTAGTAGGTCATGTAACAATTTTTGTTACAGAGAAAAATTTCTGGTTAAAACAAGTTAGAAGAAAATTGAAAAATCCATCCAGACCACTTATTTACAGCATCAGGTCGATCTTCAATTTTAATAAGTCCTTCGACCCATATGCAAAACAACAAGCTCTTTATTTTCTAATTTGATTCAATTACAAGGTTAAGTATAACATTTCTTATCCACAATCTTGCAGAATACAAACCAACTGTTATGAAACCTGATTTGTAAAATCAGAAATAACAATTTAATTTTTCTAAAGCCCAGCAAGCGGACTGGAAAGCTGTTGATGGTGAGACTGCTGTTCAAAAACTTTAGTTCCTTAATCGATTTTTATTGCAGCGCAAAACCCCCTGTAGGGTTAACCAACCCAATAGTGAGACAACTAGATCGTAAATGTTGAAGAAGATCCACCCCAGACCGCATTAGCTTGGGGCTCACGCCTTTTGACTGTACTACTGGGACTTATGTCAGACCAGCTTGAAGTTCGCCGCCAACCACTAGTGGTTAAAGGTGAGTAACTTTTACTGGACCCCAAAAGGGTCTATATATTGGTTTGGCAATCCCCTTTTCCACTAGGGCTAAGTCTCGAGCCACATGTTAGTAGTCCGTAAGACTCGGCACCTCATCGTCAAGTTGTGACCTATTATTTAATTATATTTTCTTTAGAAGTAATACTTGATAAAAATTTTATATTTAAGAATTTACTTGTTCAACTATTGTAAAAAGATTCGAATTAAAATATGTACATGTTTATAGGATCTGGTGCTCATCCAAATCTTAAGTGACAAAAATGTTTTATAAATAGTAATTTTGTTTCATTTCACTAAACTTTGTGAATTGATGTACTTCTTTTTAGATTAAAGTTATTTGTTATACAATAGATGTTTTCTTATTCTAACAGGTTTAATTTTCTAAGTAAAGTAAATTAAAAATTTTAAAAAATTCATTCCAATAAGGTTTCTGTATTTACCCTAAAACACCCTTCTTAATACTTGCTAGATACAGTGGCGTCCAATTTCGCTTTATTTAATTTTTGATATAACGAAGAACATTTCAACTCTGCCTTTTTTATGACCTCCTAGGGGTATTGCCAAGCTAGCGGCAGAAGCGGCAAGTTCTTATAGTCCCAATTTAATTTCGTTTTATTCTTAATATTTATTTCTTACAACAGCGCGTATAACGTCGTGGGGTTAAAAAAGATTCGCTACATTAGCGCGTACAACGTGGGGCTCGTAGTGTGCTTGAGGTAGAAGAGGATAATTTCTAAAAACAATTTCCATTGTACATTTTCAGGTACACTATCGTTACGCGGAAATATGGTCGCCATAGGTACTCGATAATACCTCGAGAAAACTGTGTGTTCGTCTTAAAATTACGTTAAATATCCAACCATTATAATCTGGAGGCTCAAAATGTTATACAAGTAAGCTGGACCGCGACTTACAATCAGAACATCTGCGACAATTACTACGGAACCACAACAACGATTTAGACTCAAACAAATCCACAGCGGGCTCAAATAACTGAAACTCTTATACCTGTCGAGCTCTTCTAAGTTCTTTGGCCCGCTCTAGAAAATGATGCACTGAGATGGTTAATGGATAGCCAGAAAATTTTAAAATCCATTTTGACATTGGTTCACCATAATTAGAGCTAGGAAAGAAGTGGGGATTAAGCTAGGTTTAGAAGCAGGGTGCGGTTCAGGTTCCCCGTAAAATTCCGACTTCAAAGTAAGCAACGGAGATTTAACCAAATCAGTAGTAGAAGTGTAAGCAGGACTAGATGTAGCTACCGTAGTCTCTGATAAGATAATATCGTTACGAATTTTTTTTTATTTCAGTTTCAAAAAAACTGAGGAGATTGGCCAAAATATAAAGTAATTGATATGGGTTTTGCGTTCCGCTTCCGTTAGAGACATCTTAGTTCAACGACGTTCCGTGTGGAGCTACTGGGAACTAATGCGTTTAAACGCAAGTGAAAACTTGTTACCATCAAATTCAGCAAGGGATAGTTGCAGTGTGACTGCAGCATGTTTGGAAGCGAGATTGGATAAGACAGAAATATAAGTGAGCCCTTTATTGCGTTCCATGTAATAAGCACTAAGCGGACCTGCATAGTTCGTCCACATTGACCTCAGAATCAAGCTGCGAGAATCTAATTCATAATGAAGTTCAGTTTTTGCAACCGGTACACGTGAATACGCCAATGCGCCATTATGAACAAGAATAACTAGAAAATGGGAAAAAGTAAGTAAATGCCAACCGCAAACCAACGAAAACTCAAATAAAAAAAACATTGCAAACCACAGAACAAATTATCGGATACCCACGACAAAGGGTAAGAGAGTTCAATTTGATGAATAGTACTAGGAATGACGGACGGAATAAGGGAGGAGCAGAACAAAATTGTGCGCCAAAGTTTTAAACTATTTCCACTGAGAAACTACAGTTATCATCGAAAACACGCCTGATAATCCAGGATTGAACACTAAAAATTTCTTGGAGCAGATTAAACGAATAACAGAACGGGTATACTAAAGATAATACTGGAACAAAAGTGCCAGTAGGAAATAAAAAGGAAATCGAGGCCCCACGTTTGGTACCCCCAGAATATGTTACGGTATACCTTGCGGACAAGAAATAGAGCAACGAAAGTAAGATAAGTAGTTTGAACCTATTACCCAACAGAAAAGGGAAAACAGAAATGCCGTGCTAACTAACCAATTATAGAGGGGGAAGGGATCGAACTAAAAAGAAAAATCCCAACCGATTCACACCGCCGAAATAGAAGAAATTAAAGCTTAGTAAATAACAGGAAAATAAAAAAAATAAGAACAGCACGTTTGACGGTTAAAACACTATAAAAGAATTCAATAATATAAATACATATCAATAATAATAAAAAAAATCCATAAATAGAGACACAGTAACAGTACAATTGCCTTCTTTATTAAATGAAACAAATAAATTTAAATTAAGTAATTTTGTGCGTCCGTTACAATCGATTATTGTAACATAAATACATTTAAAGAAGCAAAAATAAATTCAATTTGCAACGAATCAAAATAGATTCCTAAGGTACAAACCTTTATCCTGCAGGACACTAAAAATATATTTAAATATTTTTGTATTTATCATAAAACTTCCATAAAACATTTAACCTTATGATTGAAATGAAACAATTTATAGAAATTTTATGTTAATAATAATAATTGAATAAAATTGACCTAACTGTAGAACCCGTCCTAATTACCAAACACAATCTATATGCGCATCTTATCTTGTTCTGGTACATAATACAATTAAATAACAAATACTCGAATTTACACGTGTCATTTTATAAACTAAGGTCAGCGTTTCGCCCACTTTTGTAAAGGGCTTCATCAGGACAAAAAGAAAATGAAATATAAATATAAAATAATAATAATACAATAATATTGATAAAATATTAATTTAAACAAGTTAAAAAGTATAAAAAGTATGAAGAGTTACTTCTGAATTAGCAGACTCGCAAGCCCATTTGAGCCATAAAGTGTCTTGTGGCAAAGTAACTAGCGAAAGTAGCCAATGTGGTGGTTTAAATAGGGCGAGAACTTGATGCCTCAGTGGCCATGAATAAAGAGGAGTGTCTAACGAATCAGTGAACGTTACGGTACTGTTTTTGTGATCATAGGCTTGTTTTCTCAATGTTTTCCAAAAAAGGTACTCAAATTCGTTTTCTTGAGATAGGAGTTGTTTAATAATGGAGACAGTGTCTATGACAGGTAGGTTAGTGAATAGGGATGTTACGTCAAAACTGACTAGTATATCACTCGGGCCTAGTTTAATATTTGCAATTACTTCTATAAAATGAGTGGAGTTTAAAACATTAGTAGGACTGTTGCCGGAATACAGTTTTAAGAAATTTGCCAGGTATTTTGCTACATGGTATGTTGGTGAATCAATTGTGCTCACTGTTGGACGGAGGGGAACAAAAGGTTTATGGACTTTAGGAAGGCCGTACAAGCGAGGTGGTTTAGATTCGAGAGGTATTATGCGTTTTTGGATAGCATTGGAAATATTAGAGGATACGATAAGTGTTGAAATTTTTTTTTCAAGTCTTGAAGTGGGGTCTTTGGTCACAGGAGTGTAAGAACCGTCTTGTAATAAGTGGGTAATCTTTTCTTTATATTCTGTACGGTTTAAAATTACAGTCGCATTACCTTTGTCTGCAGGAAGTATAACATTTTGCGTGTTCATTCGTAGGTGTTTCAAGGCCGTCATTTCTTGCTTTGTCTCGTTTTTGTTGGAGTTTTGACATATCGGAAACATTTAGTTGTTTCAAAGAGAATTAGGTTGGCATCGTCTTGGGGGTAGAGATTGGATCGCTGATTCTACAGAGCTAATAATTTTCTATGCGGGAATTTTTCTAAGTACAAGTGAGAAATTTAGTCCTTTGGAAAAGATTTGTAGTTCGTTTTCGGATAGTATATGTTCTGATCGATTTATGACGGTGTGTAAGGACAGAGTTTTCTGGTAAAATGTTTTTTCAAGGTGTGGAGGGTTCTTGGAAAGTTGCAAGAATTTGCGTAAGTGGGTTTTGGGTTCGGTGGTCTTTTGAGCTTGCAAGTATGAAAATCGGTCAAACAGAGTTCAGTTTTTGTAGCTGAGCGTGGTAGATAATGTTAGATGGAGCTGTAGGAGTTGTTTAGAAATATTGTCTATTTCTTTTCGAGTGTTGGAAATTCGTTCGCTGAATAGTGAGAGTTTTGCTCGGTGAAGAATTTCTTTGGCTGGAGTATGTGATATTTTATTTTAAGGAAATTGGGAACTATGTCAGAGTTACGGTACCGTAACAAAAAGGTGAGTGTACAACGTATTTTGCTAATGAGTGTTACTGAGGTTACTGAAAGTTTTTGTTTTGTTTACAATATCCTCCCCGTAAGGGTTTTTGTGTTATTGTCGGAGTCTTTCATGGGCGGAGTCATTATAAATATTATGGTTCCGGGTTGGGACCGTGTCATTTTATAAACCAAGGTCGACGTTTCGCCCACTTTTTTAAGGGGCCTCATCAGGACAAAAATGAAATGAAATATAAGTATAAAATAATAATAATAAAATAAGCTTGATAAAATATTAATTTAGACAAGTGTAAAAAGTATGAAGAGTTACTTCTGAACTAGCAGACTCACCATCACATTTAAGCCAAAAGGTGGTTTATATAGGGCAAGAACTTGATGCTCGAGTGATCATGAATAGAGAGCAGTGCGTAACGAATCAGTGAACGTTACGGTTCTGCTTTTATGAAGTTTGGCTCGTTTTCCAAATGGGAGAAAGGTAGTAGCCATTGTCTTTGTTTAAATTGTTAGAATTTTTAATGATTTCTACGGATTCCCTGATTGTTCTATTGTAGAAAAATTCTGGCAATTAGTTTCGTCTGGTCAAAGTTAACGGTATGGCCTGTTTCATGTTGGTGTTCGCCCACTGCTGAGCGAATTGGCAAAATTCTACGTAAACACAACACCAAAACAATCTATAAGCCTGCAAATAAAATTTCACAAATATTACCAACTCCAAAAGATCCTGAAAACAGTCTTAAAGCCCCAGGCGTATATAGTATACGTTGCAGCTGTGGTTTGGTGTACATAGAAGAAACAGGACGGTCAGTGCAAACTGGACTAAACGAGCATAGGCGATGCTTAAGAACAAGTCAGTACGATCGCTCAGCAGTGGCCGAACACCAACATGAAACAGGCCATACCATTAACTTCGACAAGACGAAACTAATTGCCAGAATTTCATTTTTCTACAATAGAAAATCAGAGAATCCTTAGCAATCATTAAAAATTCTAACAATTTAAACAAAGACGATGGCTACCACCTTTCTCCCATATGGAAAACAAGCCTATGTTCTCAAAAGTAGAACTGTAACGTTCACTAATCCGTTACACACTCCTCTCTATTCATGATCACTCAAGCATCAAGTTCTCGCCCTATATAAACCAACACCTTGACTACTTTCGCCAGTTACTTTGCCACAAGACACCTTTTGGCTTAAATGGGTTGGTGAGTTTGCTAGTTCAGAAGTAACTCTTCATGCTTTTTACACTTGTCTAAATTAATACTTTATCAATCTTATTTTATTATTATTATTTTATATTTATATTTCATTTTCTTTTTTGTCCTGAAGAAGCCTCTTCGCCGACCTTAATTTATAATATGACACGGTCCCAATCCGGAACCATAAATATTTATAATGACTCCGGCCGTGAAAGTCTCCGACAATAGCAAATGAAAAAGGGGATGTGCAACGTAGACACATAATTTTAATCAAAATATTAGTTGCGTATTAAACTTAACCTCTCTTACGAATTTCACTAAAAAAGCACTGAAGTAAGAAGACGTGCAAATTGCTAGTTTCAATTCAGAAATCGGGAACTTGCTCATTCGGGCACATTGTACATAGTGGAATGTCAAATCCAATCCCTAACATAAATTATTTTGAAACATAAATATTTCTAATGACTCCTGCTGTGAAAGCCTTCGACAATATCACTGAAAAGGGGATGCGCAACATAGACACATAATTTTAACCAAAAGCAAAACCTAGACTAAATCAGCTGAAAATAAAGTTTATATTAGTTACGTATTAAACTTAACCTCTACGAATTTCACTAAGACAGCACTGAAGTAAGAAGACCTGTAAATTGCTAGTTTCAATTCAGAAATCGTGAAATTTGCGCATTCGGGCACTTTGTACAGAGTGGAATGTGAAATCCAATCTCTAACATAAATTATTTTAATACCAAAAGTTACCTATCGAAATTTAAACAAGAGATTACTCACTGAAAATCCATTGCAAACTTTAGAAATAAATTCAAACATTTTAACAACGCTAATAAATGATATCTATTTAACCATGCAAGGATAGATTAGAACCAAATTTTTTTCAAAAGATATAACAATTACGCCCCTCATCTGTTTAAATTAAATGATTAAAATACAAAAATTATCATTTAGCTAGCCACATTCAAGAAAGCTATCATGAATAATGACTACATGTGTAGATATGGAATAAGATTATCGATAAACTCTTGAACTTCATGATGGACGACGACCAAAGTTGGTTGCTTATCTACACTTCTGAAATTATGGGAGCGTAACAAACGTAAATTTAAATGATTGAAAACTGAATACTTTCTAACGTAATGGGGTAGTAAATTTTTAAATATGAAATAGAACGTAACAAATTACAAGTAAAACTTTCTTGCCTTTGTAAAACATTTCCTAGATTTTGAGGCAAACAAAAATTACTTCCTGAATGCAGGATGTCCTCTACAGATATTAGTTACCATAAGAATTTCTTTTATTAGGAAAAAGAATTGTTTGAACTATAATATTGAACGCTTTTAACAGGAATAAATATATGAACATTAGGTTGTCATATAAAAGTAAAAATTTTTTTAGGATATTGCCCAAATATCTTGAAAAAGCACTGAAATAGATCCATAGCCTAAATGTGTAAACACGGTCTGTATTTAAATGAAATGCATGTACACTAAGCTGTAACAAAAAAGTTTATATTTGGTTAAGAAATTTCATTTTCCTAAAATGGTCACTACTTTTCTCTGAAGAAATCGTGACAACTTACAAAGAATTTTCTTGCTCTTGCTAAAACCTTTTAATAAATTGTTGGATAAGAGGAAAATTCGTACTGAAATGGCAATTTTCTTTTATGGACTTACTAGGTAAAATGAATTTGTTAGATTTTGAAAAAGTTTACTTGAACTAGAAAATTTAATGCAATTATTAGGAATGACTAAATTAAGAATGCTTTCATACTAACAAGGACTGTTACCAACGTATAGTCCTCTTACGGAAGCTACACGTTAGTTTTTTAAGTCAATGTAGTCTAGTTTATACAGAACTATTCACACTTTCAATGTCGTTTTCTACTACAATTAACAGCCTTCCTAAAAACAACTTCAATTGATCATATTTACAAGCTGAAAGTACTAAAATGATTAATAATAACTCAGTGATACGTTTCAAATAAACAACAATTAAAATCCTGCGCCAAAAAATTAATTCAAAACTAAATACTTATTTTGACCACTATGTAACTATGATTAGTAGAAAAAATTTCAATAAGTAAAAATGAAAGAAAAAATATTGTTTCGCGAGAATATTCTCAGCAAGTAGGCTGAAGTGAATCTTTTCTACATTTAATTTACCAATGTTGCTTAGAACACTTGAAAATATTCTCCTCACCACCTGAGCTAGTGATAGCTACTATAAACGAATTGTTATAGAGATCATTAGCCCACCTGGTGAGGAGAATATTTTCAAGTGTTCTAAGCAAATTTGTAAATTGCATGCTGTAAAGGTACACTATATCCTCCGAAACGAACAATATTTTTCTTTTACTTTCTACTTATGTATTGAACTCTTTTCTACTGATGATGACCATATAGTCGTCGCAATATGTATTTAGTTTTTAAAGTTTTTTTTTTATGTGGTGTAAGGTTTTAATTATTGAAACTACTACTTTCATCAGTGTAATACTAAAGCAGTTGCGTATTACGGAAAGAAAAAGATAAATTATATAATACTCTTCAGTTTACCTAGAAATACAATTTTTCGCATTTATAGATGTCCGTTTTTCAGTCTCAATCGGTAACATATTCTAGAAAAACTAAAAAAATTACATAATATCAATAATTTATACAAAGATATAATAATTAAAAGTTATAAATAAAAATTTACAAGAATTACAACTTTTTCAGTTTATTTTTACATCAGTATCACATCGTCGCAATTCTAAGATGAATATTTTATCGCATCATTGTTATTATGAGGCACGCTTAAGAATTTAAATCTATCTTAAAGCACACCTATAATAACCAAAATGTGACATTTCGAGTTCTTGTTGTTTGCACACAAACTGTTTTTGCAGAAAAGCGTTGTACGTAGCTGTTATCAGTACCTAATGTGCATGGCTATTGTACTTGTTTTTATATTACAAAAGTACAACGGCCAACCACAACAGGTAGAGATGAAGTTGTTAGTGTGTGGTCTTGCTTCCATTCTGTTCACTGCGTTGCAAAACGTTACACAAATTAGGATCACATGAGTCGAGTCCATAATATTCAACAGTTTACCTAAAGTTTAATAAAATTTCTTACACTTATAAAACAAATTTGAAACAAAATTACCTTTTTCGAGTTATATCTTATTTTAGAAAAAAATAAAAAATTACATAGTTTCAACAATTAAATAAAGATACAGTTTATCAAAGTTTATAAATTAGTATTTACATGATGATGAATATTTATACCGCATCATAGTTACCATGGAGTGGATTTAAGATTTTATATCCATCTTAAAACACAGCATGACAACCAAAATGTGACATTTCCAGTACTTGCTTGCAAAAATATGGCCGCGCTTTTGCAAAAAAGAGCGTTGCACGAAGCTGTTTTCAATACCTGGAACGAATATAAATTATATTTCTATTTATAGTACGAAAGTGCAACAAACAACCACAACAAGTAGAGATGAAATTCTTACAGCCTGTAGTCTTGCTTCCCCACTACAGCTGAAAGCTTTTCTAAACGTTCCCAAAATTAAAATCATGTAGGTTGAGTAACAAACAAATTATCTGCTTTCCTAATGGATACCTGAGAATAAGGGTACATGTCATAAAACATTTCCTTGATATAGGTACTCCGACGGATTAACATCGCAGGTTTCCTTAACAACAGTATTGGTTAATATAAAACTATTTACTAGGTTTCAAAATTATAAGGTAAAAGAACTACTAAAAATACGTTTCTAAAGGTTAAAAAGAACCAGATATTGTTTACCATAATTTTTATTCCTAGAAGTTGTTACGAAAAGAAATTTCTAAAAATAGATATCACTTAGAGGACCCCAGAAACATTTGCCGTCGCCATTGAGTACAAGCAATGTAGTTGCATTCAACATTAGCGACAAAGATATGCTGTAATACCCTCTAAAAATCGGAAATACAAGCAATGTTGCTGTAAATGCCGATAAAAACACCTGTGTATAGTACAGATGGAGATGAATTCAACACCACGTACTAATTACTTATTTACTGCAATTTAATGTAGTAGCATAAGAAATCAGTAAAGAGAATATAATTAAAGATTTAATAAAAATTAAACAAATAAAAATTTATATTACCTATATTAATCAGCAGCACTGCAAAGCAACAAAAGTCGTCAAGGAAGTAAAATACTGTACTAATATTTCTGCGAGCCTTCGGGTTTCTGTATGCTGTTTCGGGTCGAAGTGGGGGAATGTCCTTCCCTTCCACTCTTCATCTTTGTTGGAGACTAATTTCCTGAAATTTGCCCTAATAACGACATACTTGCCATACCACTTTCTATTGTATAGGTACATGATGTTTGTATAATCTATGCGTATCTAACTCAACTACCACTTATTTTTAATATTTAGTATTCTAATATTTACGATAATGTTAATTTTAGTTTGAGGCATGAAACGACGTTATTTAAAAATATTGTCATCGTCATCGAACTCACGTTCAAAAATGCAAGTGACATACATGATTTAGTTGTTTGAATTGCAACAACCACTTTGCATCTATTTTCTGCTCCTCCATAAGAATGTATTTTATGAGTGACGTCACTTTGTTATTGTTTTTGATAAGTATTCGATAATACACGTTTGGTCTTTCGTTAAAGATAAAATAGTAAAGACGAAACTAAAAACTACTGCGATTTACATTCTGTTAAGTACACAATGAAATGAAATTCAACCCTGTATTTTATATGTAGGTCACAATTATGTTTAATATATATGGTACTTTAGTTTGGTTTGGAATTTGAGCTATTTATTGGATTAGCAGTTTACATTGATTCGATTTCAATTAATGATCTACGTAGTCGTGAGAGTGCCGTGAGAGGGGATCCTAACGGCCTTGGTGAAGACAGAATTTGGCGCCTATGGACTAAGGGACCGGTTACAATTTTTGGTCGTTTGCATTTGCGCTGTTCACATACAAATACATTAAAGTGTGCGTCTGCGTACTAGCACGAATCCAGTTATCATGTGTTTTTTATCCCTGCGATCAGAAATTTTTAGGTAGCTATTCTGGTTCGCTTGCAATGTAACCTGGTTCTAAAAATAATAAGTGTAATATTTATACCATCTAAAACTTATAGAAACAAATAAAAATTGTAACATTTATTTACACAATTATTATATTTAGCAAATATAAGAAAACAAGCATTTCTAATTCTAAAATTTAAAATCTATAACTTAACTCTTCCAGCTTTTAACAAGGCAAATTCATTTATTACCTCGTCAACATCTATATTTTCCTCCACTTTCTGTTCAATAGACAGAATAGCAAAGTATATCAAACGTTCTTGTCATGCTAGAGCGAAGGAAATTTATTATAAGTTTTAACTTACCAAAATTGAGCTCGCATGACGCTACAGTAACAGATGAAGCAGTGGCGTAACTACACCCCTGCCAGCCCCCGCTATGCGGGGGGGCCCCAAGTGCAAGAAGGCCCAAACGATAATAAACTCAACTTATTCATCTTCAACGTATTTGGCAGGTAAGAAACGGTCAAGAAAATATTGCAGATAATTCAGAAACCGCAGGTTAACGAACGTTTTCTTGATGTTACTACTAGGAACTGCTGAAATACAAGAAATAATAATTAAGATAAATACTGAACACCAACTGCAGCCTGCATCCTTTCTTCTTTCTATCCGTTCTGTCCTATTTTGTAAGGGTTAATAAACAGATGAAAGAGACTGTAAACTTTAATAACAAAGATGTCTATATTATTCTTAAGTGATAAGTTGTATAAAGTGGTAAAGCATTATTAAAAGACGGATAGGAGGGTTAGTTTGGTTTGTGGGATTTTAAATAGGAATAACAGGGCTATTGTCTGTACAGTACAGATTCACAGGATGGCAGGTAGCTTAGTAACCTTCGCTTTCTAGAAATATAATACTAGAAAGAAATTCATTTTGTGGTTTCTAGTCAGCTGGTTGCAACGTATTTGCATTAGCTGCATTATATATAACGGAAAGGAAGTAAAAAGCATTCCAGTACGTTTTACTCAATAGTGTTGTGTTCGTATTACAGGAGGTCTTTCATATTTAAACGTAAGTATTTATATCTATTTTTATTAAACTACTATTGATTTGATCATAGTTGAAGTCGCGCTGAGAAATACATATAAATAAATCTTTAAGCATTCAATAAAAATCATTTATATTTTGTTAATTAAAGCATTTAAAGCAAAGTATGTATGTGTTATTTGTAATTTCAAAAGGCTGTTAAATAATTATTACTTATCTAATTACATTATAATTAATTTCATTCAAAATTGCAGGAAATAATATACAATGAGCACTACAAGCGGCGCTGCAAAAACGAAAAGGAAACTATTGGAAGAATCAAAGAGCAAGATTCCAAAAATAAGTTCCTTTTTACTTCTAAAGAGTCCGAAAACAAGAACAATCTATGAAAGAAATTGGGCTTTCGACAGTAGCATCTACTAGTTCCGCTACAGACGAACAGCAGTCGTCAACAATTTTAAAAACTCTCACCCAGGGCGCAAGTACATCACATAATGACGGCCGCGATAGAAATTTGGAACTAGATACCACTACAATTACAGAGGTAAATGTGAGTAGTACTTTTCACTTAATGAACTATCTATGGATCTGACGAAAGAATATCCAACCGATTTTGCACATTTTTAAAAATCAATGTTTTACAACATGACAATTTAAGAAAAGAAATAATTAATTACGGATTGTGTAGACCAGATGGTGCGTTTCCTAAAGATAATAAAATAGAAGTTTTTCAGTTCACTATTATTACTTAATAACTGCAAGCGAAAATAAAAGCAATACGTTAAACTTACCACACAATTCAAATGGGTGGTTGTGTTATTCTAAATTAAAAATTGTGTTTATTGTCAACCATGTTGGCTGTTTGCTTCAGTAAGGTCAAGTTGGACGACCGGAATTAATGATTGGCAGGGTTTATCAAAAAAAATTAAAGAGCATTTGCTTGCTCAATCTCATTTAACTTGTTGTTTTATTTACGATATGTGGAAAAAAATTATACCATAGATAAGAAAGATACTCTACTATTAAAACAAGAAACTGAATTTTGGAAAAATGTTTTACACAGACTTTTCAATGTTACTTTAACACTATCCCAGCGCATGCTGTCATTTCGAGGACATAAAGAAAGTTTTTCTGATTCAAAAGACAGTTACAACGGTAATTTCTTAAGTTTAGTTCATTTAATTAGTAACTATGATCCTATATTACAAAAAGTGCTTGAACGACCCAAAGGTTCAATTAAATATCTTTCCCAAAAATTCAAAACGATATTATTAATACTTTAAGCGCACACTTAAAAATATTTTATTAAATAAAATTAGATCCGCTCCTTTTTCTCAATCATAATAGACACTACACAGGATATAACTAAGATTGATCAATTAAGTGAAATTGTAAGATATATTGATTTTAAAAAAGACAGCTTGGGAGAGGTAACCAAAATAGATATTTGTGAAACTTTTGTGGGTTTTACAAAAGTAGAGTCCCAATCTGCTGAAGGACTATGTAATACTATATTAAGCAATTTAACCAACATGCAATTAGATATAAATAAATGCAGAGGGCAGGGCTACGATGGAGCTAACGTTATGAGCGGTACGTATTCTGGCGTGCAAAAGAGAATTTTAAACATAGAGCCTGCAGCCTTATATATGCACTGTAGTGCCCATAACTTAAATCTAGTCGTAAATGATGCCGTTAAAGGTATAAAAGAAATAGAATCGTTTTTTCTACTTTTAGAAAACATATATACATTTTTGCTAATAGTATAGTAAGATGGAATTGGCTTTCTGTTTTAAAGAAAATTTCACACAATTGAAACGCTTAAATCCGACACGTTGGGCGGATCGAGTAAAATCTTTAGCTGCCATAAGAATTCGGTATAAAGATATAGTAATGTCTCTTAATAAAATTATTATGATATCAAAAAACAGATGAACGAAATGACGCAAAGCAAATATTAACTAGCATGGATAATTTTAATTTTATTTTTTAAGTGTTTTTTAAGTCAAATTCTAGAAGAGCTTAACAAGCTCTCACAAACTGCTCAGAGTGAAAAGGCGAATATTAATCAGATAACTCTTATTTCAAAAACTTTAAAATTTTTCAAGGAAACAAGAAATAACTATTCCAACATCAAGGAGGAAGCAGCGAAAGTTGCAGGGCAATGGAATATTAAACCGGAATTTATAAAAAAGGCAACCAAAAATAAAAAGCATTACGATGAATTATCCAATGATTATCGATTTAATGATGAAGAATTTAAATTTAAAATAAATGTATTTTATCGCGTAATGGATATTATAATTTCACAGCTGTCGAATCGTTTTAAATCGCTTTTTCATGTAAACGAAAAGTTTAATTTCTTAGAACCTAATGTATTTTTGAATTTAACTGCAGACGATATTTTATCTAAGGCAAAACAATTGCAAAAATTTTACTACAAAGATTTAAATGATGCTATAGGTATAGAACTTACTACACTCAAAAATAATAGACTTATTTGTGATGAATTAAAAATGTTAACGGTATCTTACAATTTTAGAATATCTAGTACTTTCCAAATCTACAGGTTCTAGCAGTTTTCCAAACACCATAACAGCCTTAATGTTATACCTAACTTTACCCGTTAGCGTTGCAAGTGCGGAGAGATCTTTCTCAAAATTAAAAATTATTAAAATTATCTTAGGAACCGCACTTCACAAGATAGATTAGACGATTTATCCCTCTTAGCAGTAGAACATGACACTGCCAAAAATATGAATATAGAGGATACAATAAACGCGTTTGCAGCAAAACATGCAAGAAAAACAAAATTTTGAATTTGATTTGGAATGTCTGCTAGCTCATAGGTTTTTTACTGTATCAAATTTTAGGTGTAAATAATTTTGTGCGGCGTATAAATATGTAGATTTAATATTAATTAACTTATAAGTTTGAATTTATGTAATTTGGTTTTATAATTAATAAAGCACTTGATTAATATAGTATATGTATTTAATTCTATACTGCTTCCTTCTCTACATGTACTATAATTTAAAAATATGGCTAAATATAAGCCAGTAAAAGTAATACATTTTAAAGAGAGCCCACTTTAAAATTTTTGCGGGGGGGCCCAAAAATCGTAGTTACGCCACTGAGATGAAGTTAAAAAAGTCGCAGAATAATTTCAATATTTCGATAGCATCTCTGAAGCGAGATTTGCATATACTGTAATAAGTCAAATTGGGTAGCAGACCGTATATCCTCAATAAGTTCCATATCTTGAGTTTAGATACATTCAATTTCACCAACTCTTCAACATTTATATCTTTGGAATACTGAAACCAAAATCAGCAGCAGGTTTTTGAATATAAGTAATCGATTCATATTTTATAGATTTATCCGATAAGAGACTAAAATCTGATGAAATACATCCATTAGTTTCATATTGTGGTGTTCTGACTGTCTAGGGGTCACCTAATCAACGCTTTGTCGTAACAAAGATAATATTTATTTACAAGTCATAGCATAGATGTTAAACATAAATGTTAAAAGCATGGCACGCACTAAGAAAATATTTACAAATGTTTTTGTGTGCGTATTTAAATTGCCCGTTCCGAATGGACCTGCACTTTGAAAAAGTTCTAGGTTACTAGAACGGGTGGAATGGCTTCCGCATTCCAGTGATATAAAGAGCCAAACTACAGGTCCAAACAAAGTATTGAAGACTTTAGTGAGAAATCAAAATTGAACGTTAAGTACATAAAAAGCTACTCAGAAGAAGAAAAGCGGGTGTATCACCAAACAGATATTTAGAAGTGCGGCCTTCAATATTCTTACCTGAAGTCCAGTTAGAGCGGTGAAGATTCTTGAATCCAGAACACTTCTTACTGCACTCGTAAAATTATTTAAAGCGGTGAAGTAGTCCGATACGGGAACTGACCTCCGTAACAGAACTTATTGTTCAAGCGTTGACAATGGACTATGCTAGGCTCTGGGGGGTTTAAATTCAAAAAGTTTCATTTTGATTGACTTGATTAAATACAAGGAACTATCAAACGCTTTTCTGATTTTATCTTCAATCTCAAACAAATCTTCCACGTTTTCATCCGTGGCGATCAACAAGATAATGTTATTGTGACTTTGATAGAAAGCTTCTTCTAATTTAACCATATGCTCCAGGTGCGATTTAAATAAGTTATGGTATTTTGCATTAGAAACGGCCGATTGCACGATTTCTTTTATCTTTTATCTTGTAAACTTTGAATCTGCGTATATCGTAAAAATTTCAACCTTTTGAGTTTCTCTGTCATTTTAAATAATAACTAAAACACAAATGTTTTTAAAATTTTATAGAAAATGAACTTTGTATCAAACACGACAAATAATGGGAATGAATGCAATTCAAGTAATATAACATTTGTATTATCAATACAATATGTTTGATAACACAAATTTGACCTCAGGTAAATGATTTTATGTTTTAAATCATAATGCTTATATCTGCTACAAGTAATATCTGACTCGACAGGACCAAATTGAATGTACAATCATCGAATCGGACCAACAGTATATTCTATTAAAGGTGAGATGAGGAAAAACATATTCAGAACAAAATCTAGTAATTTAGCAGATAAAGCAGTGACTAGCAATTCTAACCTTGGCAGGAAAGAGGTCGCAATGGAGCTACTTTAGAATTCGCAGATACTAAACAAACTATAGGTTCTTTAGAACCGTTAAGAAAACGAAAATAAATGACGGCGCAGTACCCGCGTTCCGAAGCGTCCCCAAAACAATGAGCCTCACATGAATCGTAGTGAGAAGGGACTAGTAGGCGCGGTAAGAAAAAAATCTGCGAGAAAAGGAAGGCTCTCAATATATTTTTCCCATAAACAACAAAACTCCGCTAGTGCACGTACATCCCAGTCTAGTTTGGGAGTCCAAAGACGCTGGAGAAAATGTTTTATTAAAAAGGAAAGGGGGGATAGCATTCCTAACGGGTCAAAAAAGCGGGCTAGATTAGAAAGAATATTACGTTTTGTACAAGGACTATGTGTAAGGGTGACTACAAAAAAGAAATTATCTGAAGAGGGGTTTCATTGGAAACCCAAAACTTTCACGGTAGGATCAAAAGGATCCTCAAAGCAATGCGGTTGCAAACACCGATGAGGGGCGAGAATGTCGTTAAGCATTACTAGACCACTTGTGAAGGTCGAAACCACCTCGTTTTAAAAGGGCTACAAGCTGCTCTGTTAAATCCAAGGCGGATTAAAAAGTATAAAGACCTATCACTATGTCATCAATATAGACATGATGACAAAGAGTGAAAGCGGCTATTGAAAAGGGTCCACCTTCATCATCGGCAAAAGAGTACGTATGATAAGAAATGGAGCGCAGTGGTAGGTGAGGATAGAGAAGGAGCGATAGTAGGTTTATTTAGTTTAGGCACGATAAATGACAGGGGAAATAGACTGGTAGAATTTTGCGAAAAGAACAACTTAACCATCACAAATACATTATTTGAACATCATGCTAAAAGACGATACACGTGGAAGATGCCAGGATATATATCAAGATATCAAATAGACTACATCCTTGTTAGACAACGGTTTAGGAATCAAGGAAAAGACTGTAGAAGCAGATATAGACACTAAACCATAACATCGTAATTATGAAGCCGTTCTTAAATTCAAAAATTTCAAAAAAAGGAACGGAAAAAGGCAATTTGATTTTTAGAAACTAAAAGATAGATATCCACGAAAGATTTGAAATGAATTACTGAAAGTCGTCGAAAAAATTTCTTATACTAAGAAAGTAAAAACAGAATGGAATAACATTAAATCCAGCTCAGACATAGCGGCCAGAGATATTCTGGGTATACACAAAAAAAGAATAAGAAACCATGAATAACAAAGGATATTCAGAGGAAGCATTCAAACTAATTAGAATGAATTTTAGGAATATAAAACCGAATAGCAAAAATATAAGGGATGCGAGAGGAAACGTCATTATAGAAAATGTAGAGAAAGTGGATAGATGGCAAGGATATATAGGGAATTTATATGCCGGAGAGAAACTAACAGCAGTAGAACAGGATTCAGACATCGAAAATGATGACTTGGGATATCGTATACTTAAAGATAAGTTTGAATTAGCACTAAAAGGCCTGAAAAATGGTAAGGCACTAGGTACAAATAAGATGCAAGCGGAAACTCTAAAAGCCGCTAGACAAACAGTAACAGAACGCCTCTTCCAACTCGTAAGCGTAAGTATGACACAGGCTAGATATCCAAAGATTCCAAATGTAACATCATAGTCACTATACCAAAAAAGAGATGCTCTGATGGCTGTGAAAATTTTCGAACAATAAGTTTGACAACACACGTGTCAAAAATATTAACTAGAATTGTACAAACACGAATGGAAAAACGAGCTGAAGAAATACGTGTATACGTGTATATAGGGTTTGTAGATCTGGAAAAAGCATTAGTCAACATAAAATGGGAAAAATGTTTGAAATACTCAAAAAGATTGGAATGAGTTTTACGATATACGGATAGTACATAGCTTACAAAAAGAGCAAACAGTGGTAATAAAATTATAGCAGGAATGTAAAGAAGTAAATATTAGGAAAGGGGTGAGACAGGGATGTGCCCGATCCCCAATAGTTTTCAACTTGTACATCGAAGAGGCAATGAATACTGTCAAATGCAGGAAAACACTTGGAATTATTATGCAGGGATAAAAGATTAATACGTTTAGATTTGGTAAGGAAAACTTACAAGAGGTTTAGCATTTCTGCTACCTAGGAAACCAAATTACGCAAGATGGGAAGAGCACAAAAGATATGACAAAGAATAGCATAAGGTCGTGTTACATTTAACAAGAAAAAGCAACTACTATGTTCAAAGACAACAAACAGAAACCAGGACAAGATTGCTTAAAACATATGTGTGGAGTACAGCACTGTGTGGCTGTGACAGAAGGACAAACGGACAGGAAAAGAAGCCTTTGAAATGTGGCGCTACAGACGTTTGATGAGAATATCATTGACAAACAAAGTTAAGAACAAACAGGAACTAGAAATGGTAGGGGAAGAAAGAAGATAGTATGATAGGCCACCTCAGGCATAAACGAATAGTGCGGAATATATTAGAAGCAGAGATAGGAAGAAAGAGAGGTAGACGTAGACCTAGGTTAAAAAGATCTAGGTTGTGGGAATTTCAGGGAAATGTGTAGGCTAGCTCAGAATAGAAATAAGTGGAGGTTTACGTCCAACCAGTTTCAAGACGGAAAACCTAATGAGGACAAAAATAATTTCACTTATATTTAATAATTATTATAAACAAATACAGTATTGGGGATCTTGGTAGCCACAAGCCGCTTAACCCCCTTGACATACCACCAAATATCAGGGATATAGGATATATATTTGTAAATCAATAGAAAGGGAATTGTATTACATCTAACATGAAAAGTAGCCACTATGTTCGAAGACAGTTCATTTACATTACCAATGCTCCACCTGTAGGTACTACATTGGCCAGGAGGCGAGTTTTTTGTTGCCTGGAAATTTAGAATTTTGCCGAACCCTTGCCGTTCCAGGCAAGGTAGGGATCTTTAACGTGCGTGACAACACTCACACACGGGACCTCCATTTAACCTCTCATCCGAACGAGGGCGTAATTTTTGTGAAAAATGCTCACCTGCCATTTTTCAAGCAGTCGGCCGTGTCGGGATTTGAACCCGGGACCTTGGGATCCGTAGTCTTACGCTTACTACATTGATCCACGGCGACGCCTATGTTCGAAGACAACAAACCTAGAAACAAGGGGAAAGTGGTCGAAAGCATATGTGTGTAGTACAGCGTACGTCTACGAAATAAAAATAGATACAGTAGGAGCAGCACACAGAAAAGCGGCAGAATAATAAGCTGAAGGTTGCCATTGTTGATTGCTCCATGTTTCAATACTCTAGGGACAGCAAAGTCTGAAGCATCTGCTGCTATAGATAGTTTTGTGTCAGGGAGTGAATGTGTGAGTAGCACGATTTGTGGCAGCCCTGCTTTGTACTTCTCGAAAGCTATGTTTGCATCGCTTGTCCAATTGATGGACATGCTGCCTTTTATTTTGCCTTTTAGTAGGTCGTGTAACAATTTTTGTTAAAGAGAAAAATGTCTGGTTGAAACAAATTAGAAGAAAATTGAAAAAATCCATCCAGACTACTTATTTACAGCATCAGGTCGATATTCAATTTTAATAAGTCCTTCATCCCATATGCAAAATAACAAGCTCTTTATTTTCTAATTTGATTCAATTACAAGGTTAAGTTTAACATTTCCTATCCACAATCTTGCAGAATACAAACCAACTGTTATAAAATGTGGTTTGTAAAGTAAGAAATAACAATTTAATCTTTCAAAAGTCTGTATAACACCTGATGGTTCAGGAAATACCTCACGGTTTCCAACTTGTTTTATACACACGGCGCATGGGCATTGAAAGCTCTTCCCCCCGCTTGAACTGTCCTGGCAAGTAATTTTCTTAATCCACTTACTTCCACTCCACCTTCGAGCCAAGCGGACTGGAAAACCGTCGCTGGTGAAACTGCTGTTCAAAAACATTATTTCTTTAATCGATTTTTATTGCAACGCAAAACCCCCTGTAAGGTTAACCACCCCAATAGTGAGGCAACCAGATTGTAAATGTTGAAGAAGATCCACCCAAAACCGCTATAGCTTGGGGCCAACGCTTTTTGACTATACTACCGGGACCTGTGCCGGACCAACTTGAAGTTCGCCGCCAACCACTAGTGGTTAAAGGTGAGTAACCTTTGCTGCACCCCAAAAGGGTCTATATATTGGTTTGGCAATCTCCTTTTTCAATAGGGCTAAGTCTCGAGCCACATGTTAGTAGTCCGTAAGACTCGGCACCTCATCGTCAAGTTGTGATACATTATTTAATTATATTTTCTTTAGAAGTGATACTTCATAAAAATTTTATATTTAAGAATTTACATCTTCAACTATTGTAAAAAGATTTGAATTAGAATATGTACATGTTTATAGGATCTGGTGCTAATCCAAATCTTAAGTGACAAAAATGTTTTATAAATAATAATTTTGTTTCATTTCACTAAACTTTGTGAATTGATGTACTTCTTTTTGGATAAAGGTTATTTGTTATACAATAGATGTTTTCTGATTCTAACGGGATTAATTTTCTAAGTAAAGTAAATTAAAAGTTTTAAAAAATTCATTCCAATAAGGATTCTGTATCTACCCTAAAACACTCTTCTTAATACTTGCTAGATACAGTGGCGTCCAACTTCGCTTTATTCAATATTTGGTATAAAGAAGAATATTTCAACCCTGCCTTTTTTATGATCTTCCAGGGGTAATGCCAAGCTAGCGGCAGAAGCGACAAGTTCTTATAGTCCCAATTTAATTTCGTTTTATTTTTAATACTTATTTCTTACAACGGCGCGTACAACGTCGTGGGGTTAAAAAAGATTCGCTACATTAACGCGTACAACGTGAGGCTCGTAGTGTGTGACAACCTTGGTAAACCGCCGCAATGCTCGCAACCGTAGCAATGAAGTACTTAAGGACGAAAACCATGTGTAGATACATGACCAGATTGGTCGCAGTTGAACCATGTAACCTGGTGAGTAGAGATATACACAGTAATAGGAACAGAAAAATTATTTCAACTAGCTGTAGGTGTAGAACAAATTTCGACTGCCCGATCATGTGAACTAATAGTTGTTTGGAATCGCAGCGTACTTAAAAGCGAAATCCGATTCTACGTATGAGCGTTTGTCTTGGCTAGAGAATACATAACTATCAAAACGGAATTTTTTCTGTTTAAATCGCAAATATTTCTCCTCTAACTCCTGCAGGGAATTAACAGTAGGCAATTACTTGAGGTAGAAGAGGATAAATTTCTAAACACAATATCCATTGTACATTTTCAGGTACACCAGCGTTACGCGGAAATATGGTCGCCATAGATACTCGATAATACTTCGAGAAAACCCTGTGTTCGTTTTAAAATATAGTTAAATATCCGACCATTATAATCCGGGGGCTCAAAATGTTATACAAGTAAGCTGGACAGCGACTTCCAATCAGAACATCTGCGACGATTACTACGGAACCACAACAACGATCTAGACTCGAACAAATCCACAGCTGGTTCAAATAACTGAAATTCTTATACCTGTCGAGCTCTTCTAAGTTCTTTGGCCCGCTATAGAAAATGATGCACTGAGATCGTCAATGGATAGCCAAAAAATTTTAAAATCCATTTTGACACTGGCTGAGCATAATTAGAGCTAGGAAAGAAAGTGGAGATTAAGCTAGGTTTAGAAGCAGAGTCCTGTTCAGGTTCCCCGTCCGATTCCGACTTCAAAGAAAGCAACGGAGGTTTACCCGAATCAGCAGTAGAAGTGTGAGCAGGATTAGAAGTAGCTACCGGAGTCTCTGATAAGGTAATGTCGTGACGAAATTTGTTTATTTCAGTTTCAAAAGAACTGAGGAGATTGGCAAAAGTATGAAGTAATTTATATGGGTTTTGTGTTCCGCTTCTGTTAGAGACACCTTAGTACAACGTCGTTCCGTGTGAAGCTACTCGAGCTCTTTTAAGTTCTTTGGCGCGCTCTAGAAAATGATGCACTGAGATCGTCAATGGATAGCCAAAAAATTTTAAAATCCATTTTGACACTGGCTGAGCATAATTAGAGCTAGAAAAGAAAGTGGGGATTAAGCTAGGTTTAGGAGCAGAGTCCGGTTCAGGTTCCCCGTCCGATTCCGACTTCAAAGAAAGCAACGGAGGTTTACCCGAATCAGCAGTAGAAATGTGAGCAGTATTAGAAGTAGCTACCGGAGTCTCTAATAAGGTAATGTTGTGACGAAATTTGTTTATTTCAGTTTCAAAAGAACTGAGGAGATTGGCCAAAGTATGAAGTAATTGATATGGGTTTTGCGTTCCGCTTCTTTTAGAGACACTTTAGTACAACGACGTTCCGTGTGAAGCTACTCGAGCTCTTCTAAGTTCTTTGACCCGCTCTAGAAAATGATGCACTGAGATCGTCAATGGATAGCCAAAAAATTTTAAAATCCAATTTGACACTGGCTGACCATAATTAGAGCTAGGAAAGAAAGTGGGGATTAAGCTAGGTTTAGAAGCAGGGTCCGGTTCAGGTTTCCCGTCCGATTCCGACTTCAAAGTAAGCAACGAAGTTTTGCCCGAATCAACGGTAGAAGTGTGAACAGGAATAGAAGTAGCTACCGTAGTCTCTGATAAGGTAATGTCGTGACGAAATTTTTTTATTTCAGTTTCAGAAGAACTGAGGAGATTGGCCAAAGTATGAAGTAATTGATATGGGTTTTGCGTTCCGCTTCTGTTAGAGACACCTTAGTACAACGACGTTCCGTGTGAAGCTACTGGGAACTAAGGCGTTTAAACGCAAGTGAAAACTTGTCACCACCAAATTCAGCAAGGAATTGTTGTAGCTCTTGTATAGAAGTGTGACTGCTACATGTTCGGAAGCGAGATTGGATAAGACAGAAATATAAGTGATCTCTTTATTCCGTTCCATGTTTTAAGCACTCAGCGTGGACCTACGTAGTTCGTCCACATTGGCCTCGAAATCAAAGCCGCGAGAATCTAATTCATAATGAAGTTCCGTTTTTCGCAACCGGTACATATGAATACGCCAATGCGCCCTTATGAACAAGGAATAACTAGAAAATGGAAAAGAGTTAGTAAATGCCAACCGCAAACCAACAAAAACTCAAAAAAAGACATTGCAAACCACAGAACAAATTATCGGACACCCGTGACAAAGGGTAAGAGAGTTAAATTTGACGAATGGTACTAGGAATGACAGACGGAATAAAGGAGGAGCAGAACAAAATTGTGCGCCAGAATTTTCAACTATCCCTACTGAGAAACTACAGTTATCAGTGAAAACACGCCTGATAATCTGGAATGGAACACAGATTAAACGAATAACAGAACGGGTATAACTAAAGATAATACTGGGACGAAAGTGCCAGTAAAAAAAAAATCGAGGCCCCACGTTTGGTATGCCAGAATGCGTTACGGTATACCTTGCGGACCAGAAATAGAGCAACGAAAGTAAGATAAGTAGTCTGCACCGATTACCACAACAAAAAAAGGAAAAGAGAAATGCCGTGCTAACTAACCAGTTATAGAAAGGAAGGGGGATCGAAGTAAAAAGAAAAATCAAAGACCAATTCACACCGCTGAAGAGGAAAAATTAAAGCCTAGTAAATAACAGGAAAATAAAATAAATAAGGACAGCACGTTCGACGGTTAAAACACAATAAAGGAATTCAATAATATAAATACATATCAATAATAATAAAAAAATTACATAAATACAGACGCAGTGATAGTAGAATTGCCTTCTTTATTAAACTAAACAAATAAATTTAAAATAAGTAATTTTATGCGTCCGTTACAATCGATTATTGTAACGCAAATACATTTAAAAGAGCAAAAACAAATTCAATTTGTAACGAATCAAAATAGATACCTAAGGTACAAACCTTTATCCTGCAGGACACTCAAAATATATTTAAATATTTTTGTATTTATCATGAAACTTCCATAAAATATTTAACCTTATGATTGAAATGAAACAATTTATAGAAATTGTACGTTAATAATAATAATTGAATAAAATTGACTTAATTGTAGAATCCGTACTAATTACCAAACAAAATCTATAAGCGCACCTTATCTTGTTCTGGGTACATAATATAATTAAATAACAAATACTCGAATTTACACGTGTACCAAATTGTACGTAAAAAATTTTTTTTTTATACAAAAGAAGCCCAGTGTATTGACACATGGACAAACCTTTATACTAATATTCCCGATATACACATTGGTCGTTCACTGTCATAAGTAACTAGTTGGATTTATTCAGTTAGTAACAAAGACAACAATTTAATCTTATGCTTAGGGTTTTAAAACAAACTGATACGATCGTTGCAACTTGCGTCGGTTTAACATAGAACATCTACCATGCATGAGCAAGGAGTATTCAACACAGATCGTTTACAATAAAGAGAAATTATCAACACCGGGATCATGAATTAGTAAAAGTCCAGCGGCAATTTTTAATTCAGCCTAACTATCAAAAGCAAACGTAACCTAAAGGGGGATTAAAACTATTTATGGTTCCGGGTTGGGACCGTGTCGTTTTATAAACTAAGGTCGACGTTTCGTCCACTTTTGTAAGCGGCATCATCAGGTAAAAAGAAAATTAAATATAAATATAAAATAATAATAATAAAATAAGACTAATAAAATATTAATTTAGACAAGTGTAAAAAGTATGAAAGTATGAAGAGTTATGGTGTGGCAAAAAGGGGGTGTGGACTGTATTAGGTATAGCGTACACAGAATTAAAATAGCGTTGAATTGCCTGCGGGTAAGAGAATGAAATTTTGACTTATGCGGCTGGTAGCTAGTTAAACAAATACCTACATGCAAGACAAACATACAAAAAACTTACCCCACTTGCGTTGTGGAGATAGTTAACTAACAGCGAGCGCGTACCTACTGTTGAGCGGTTTCCAGTTGAATGTCCAATTCTCTACTACAAATGGCCGCTTTATCTTTCGGAGCGTTATCAATTTCAAACCGGCCGTATTAGGAAATTGTAGTACGAATTTATGCGCGCGATAATTGCCTATATGTAAATTTGCCAAACCAAGTTACTTCCGAACTAGCAGACTCACCATCCCATTTAAGCCAAAAGGTGCCTTGTGGCAAAGTAACTGGTGAAAGTAGCAAAGTTGGTGGTTTATATAAGGCAAGAACTTGATGCTTGAGTGATTATGAATAGAGAGGACTGTGGCAAAGTAACTAGTGAAAGTAGCGAAGGTGGTGGTTTATATAGGGCGAGAACTTGATGCTTGAGTGACCATGAATGGAGAAGGGTGTGTAACGGATCAGTGATCGTTACGGTTCTGCTTTTGTGATCATAGGCTAGTTTTCCAAATGGGAGAAAGGTAGTAGCCATAGTCTTTGTTTAAATTGTTAGAATTTTTAATGATTTCTAAGGATTCTCTGATTTTTCTATTGTAGAAAAATGGAATTCTGGCAATTAGTTTAGTCTTCTCAAAGCTAATGGTATGACCTGTTTCATATTGGTATTCGGCCACTGCTGAGCGATGGTACTGACTTGTTCTTAAGTATCGCTTATGCTCGATTAGTCTAGTCTGCACTGACTGTCCTGTTTCTCATATGTATACTAAACCACAGTTGCAAGGTATACTATATAGACCTGGGGCTTTAAGATTGTTTTCCGCTTCTTTTGAAGTTGGTAATATTTGTGAAATTTTATTCACTGGCTTATAGAGTATTTTGATGTTGTGTTTGGGTAGAATTTTGCCAATTCCGTCTGTTACTGTTACTGTCTTAAACGCCTCTCATTTTATAGATCTAATTGCAAATATTGAACTAGTGATATACAGTGATATATAAATCAGTTTTGACGTAACATCCCTATTCAATAACGTACCTGTCATAGATACTGTCTCCTTTATTAAATAACTCTTACCTCAAAAAAACGAATTTGAGTACCTGGCCACACTCATTGAAAAATGCTTAACTTCTACCTATTTTGCCTTCGACGGACAGTTTTACTAACAAACTCCTGGCACACCCATGGGCTCACCTATATCCCCTATTGTGGCCAATATATTCCTGGAGTCTCTAGAATCGATAGCTCTAGAATCCTTGGCTTCGTAATGTAGATGACACATTTGTAATCTAGCTTCATGGACACCAAACACTATAATTTTCTAGATCACATAAACAATCAACATAAAGATTTTAAGTTCACTATAAAAATTGAAAAGAACGGAACTCTGCCATTCCATGACGTTCTGGTGGAGCATCAATCGAACGGACGAATAGGTCATTTCGTATATAGAAAACCAACATACATAGACAGATACCTACATGCGTCGTCACATCATCATCAGTCACAAAAATCAATCGGTAATGTACTCTCTAGTACACCGTGCAATTAAGATTTCACAACTAGAACATTTAGCTAATGAACTGACCCATCTGAAAAACAGACTTGTAAAAAACGGCTATCGCAACTCAGATATCGGCAGAGTAATAAACCGACATCTGCATCCAACACGAACCCCCAAACCACGCTGTAATTCAGACACACGATCTTTAGCAATCTTTCCATATATACACAAAGTAACAGACCGAATTGGCAAAATTCCACGTAAACAACATCAAAACAATCTATAAGCCAACAAATAAAATTTCACAAATATTACCAACTCCAAAGATTCTGAAAACAGTCTTAAAGCCCCAGGCGTATATAGTATACCTCGCAGCTGTGGTTTAGTGTACATAGGAGAAACAGGACGGAAAGTGCAGACAAAACTAAACAAGCATAGGCGATGCTTAAGAACAAGCTAATACAATTGCTTAGCGGTGGCCGAATACCAACATGAAACAGGCCATACCATTAACTTTGGCAAGACGAAACTAATTGCGAGAATTCCATTTTTCTACAATAGAAAAACCGGAGAATCCATAGAAATCATTAAAAATTCTATCAATTTAAACAAAGACGATGGCTACTACCTTTCTCCCATTTAGAAAACGAGCCTATGTTCACAAAAGCAGAACCGTAACGTCCACTGATTCGTTACACACTTTTCTCTTCATGATCACTCAGGCATCAAGTTCTCGCTCTATATAAACCACCACCTTCGCTACTTTCACTAGTTACTTTGCCACAAGACACCTTTTGACTTAAATGGGCTGGTGAGTCTGCTACTTCAGAAGTAACTCTTCATACTTTATATACTTTTTACACTTGTCTAAATTAATATTTTATCAATCTTATTTTATTATTATTATTTTATATTTATATTTCATTTTCTTTTTGTCCCAATGAAACCCCTTACAAAAGTGGGCGAAACGCCGACCTTGGTTTATAAAATGACTCGGTCTCAACCCGGAACCATAAATATTTATAATGACTTTGGCCGTGAAAGCCTCCGACAATACCACGGAAAATGGGATGTGCAACTTTAGACACATAATTTTAACCAAAAGCGAAACTTAGACTGAATCAGCTGAAAATAAAGTTTATATTAGTTACGTATTTAACTTAACCTCACTTACAAATTTCACTAAAAAAGCACTGAAGTAAGAAGACGTGCAAATTGCTAGTTTCAATTCAGAAATCGGGAAACTTGCTCATTCGGGCACGTTGTACAGAGTGGAATGTCAAAACGAATCCCTAACATAAATTATTTTAATACCAAAAGTTACCTATCGAAATTTAAACAAGAGAATACTCATTGAAAATTCATTGCAAACTTTAGAAATAAATTTTAACAACGCTAATAAATGATATCTATTTGACCATGCAAGGATAGATTAGAACCAAATTTCTATCAAAAGTTATAACAATTACGCCTCTTATCTGCTTAAATTAAATGATTAAAATACAAAAATTATCATTTAGATAGCCACATTCAGAAAAGCTATCATGAATAAGGACTACATGTGTAAATATGGAATAAGATTGTCGACAAACAAACTCCTGAACTTCACGATGGACGATCAAAGTTAGTTGCTTATCTACGCTCTTGAAATTATAGGAGCGTAACAGACGTAAATTTAAATGATTGGGAACTGAATAGTTTCTAACGTAATGGGGCAGTAAAGTTTTAAATATGAAATAGAACGTAACAAATTACAAGTAAATCCTTCTTGCCTTTGTAAAAAATTTCCTAGATTTTGAGGCAAACAAAAATTACTTCCTGAATGCAGTATGTCCTCTACAGATATTAGTTACCATAAGAATTTTTTTATTAGGAAAAAAATTTGTTTAAACTATAATATGGAACGTTTTTAACAGGAATAAATATATGAAAATTAGGTTGTCATATAAAAGTCAAAAATTATTTAGGATATTGCCCAATTGTCTTGAAACAGCACTGAAACAAGCTTGAGTCTGTATTATAAATGAAATGCATGTACACTAAGCTGTAACAAATAAAGTTTATATTTGGTTAAGAAATTTCATTTTCTTAAAATGGTCACTACTTTTCTCTGAAGAAATCGTGACCAATTACAAAAAAATTTCTTGCTCTTACTAAAAGCTTTTAATAAATTGTTCGTTAAGAGGAAAATTACTTACTGAAATGGGAATATTCTTTTATAGACTTACTAAGTAAAATCAATTTGTTAAATTTTGAAACAATTCTGATCGGGCTTGCACCTTGACGACGTTCTAAAATACTAGAACAGGTAGAATGGCTTGCGCGTTTCAATGAGCTAAAGAACCAAACTATAGGTTTAACCAAATTAGTGGGGTCTTTAGTGAGGAACCAGACTAAGACAGGTCCCCGAAAGAGGGCAGCAGCTTTTTCGGTACTTAGAGTGGTAGAGACCATAGGGGTCGGTATGGCATTCTAAGACACACTACTGCGATGTGGAAGGCAACGGGAAACCACCACATTATCTCCCAAGTACACAGCGTACTCAATTTGTTGTTAATGATGATGGAATCCTCTGGGGTAAAAAATTCCGGAAGTAAAATAGTCCCCAATTCGGATCTCCGGGAGGGGACTACTTCGGGGGATGTGATCCGAAATTATACAAAAAGATCCGTGAGTATTCTGCGAGTCGGAGCGTGGAATGTCAGAAGTATGAAACAAGTAGGTAAGCTATAGAGAACCTGAAACTTGAAATGGATAGGGGAGCACTAGACATAGTAGGAATTAGCGAAGTCCGCTGGCCAGAGGCGGGGGATTTTTGGAGTGGAGACTTCAGGGTAAGTTATACAGGATCAGACAAAGGAAATTTGGGTGTGGGAATAGTTATGCGAAAAATGATAAGACGACGTGTAGAAAACCACTTACAAAAGAACGAAAGGGTACTCATGGCTAGATTTGAATCTAAACCAGTAAATACAGTAATAATACAAGTATACATGTTCACTTTTAGTTATAGTGAAGAAGAGGTAGAGGCGATCTACAAAAATATCGAAGACATACTAAGATACGTAAAAGGGCATGAAAATTTAATAATTGCGGGGGATTTTAATGCAGGGGTAGGTGAGGGTAGGGAAGGAGCGATAGTAGGTTTATTTGGTTTAGGCACGATAAATGACAGGGGAAATAGACTGGTAGAATTTTGCGACAAGAACCTGTAACGTGCATTTTTATAGCTTAACATTTTACGCTTTTTCCCAATTAGTAAATACATTTCTGTAACTACTATTTCTATATTTTATATTTATTAACTCCTTAGGCGAATGCATCGTATTATAATGAGTGAATTGCATCGTTCTTGTTTTGCCGTTCGTATAGATTTTGTTCCTTATGTGGATATACAATTCTAGATAATAGACGATAAGAGGTTGTAATAGAACGAGTTGCATAAACAGATGAGTAGTTGTAGTTTGTTCTTGGTTCCTATATATTAATTACGTTAAAAATACTGCTTCTTCTTTGCTTTGACAATAATGAGAATTAATGCGGTATCAATTTTCGAATTATTCATGAACAAGCACGGCACGATCTTAGTTGTTTTTCTTGTGAAATAAAAGTTGTATATTAACTGTAGAAAGTGTAGTGCTAATTCCGATTGAAGTAGTATGGTTGATAGGCGAACGTGTTTGGTCGACGCACGTGTTTTACGGAACATTTTACGGACTTACTTTAGTGATACACCTGCTTTACTCGTTGTGGTTTTGTTGGTGCTTTTGTCTTTTGATGCTTAAACTGTGTGTGCGATCTAGTTTCGCGGTCCTTTTTTTTATCAGAGTAGTGCATACTTTGGTTTATCCAAATACAGTTGATACTGCAGTTTCTGAATTTTCTAACCCCAAAGAATCTAAAACAGATCATTGTTTGCGCAAATTTCGTTATTTGCGAAATATAACAGATTACCGGTTTACAAAGGTATTGGTTGAAGTTTCTCACTACTTTTTGGATGTTTATGAAAATAATATACATTTGGTTCCAGTTGAAATTAAACTAGTGCTACAAAATATTTCGAAATTATTGTCTCAGGAAATAGAATTAACAAGAAATTTATCAATGCTACATAGTTCCGTCGCGTGATAATGTCTGCTGCTAACACCAGTGAAATACGTAAATGTGATTAGGGTAACGTGTGATAAGTTCCATCAACACCCTCCCAGTCAAGGGTGAAGTGCTGCGTTAGTGCCGGACATCGTGAATCCCACACTTCAATTGCAAGGAAGCGTTACTGAAGGACCTTTTGTAAGTCGAACTATTTCCTACTTATTCTTACTTTAAATATCTATCCGTTGTTTTGCCATATCTTTGTCGTTCTGATACCTTTTACCATAGACTTGCATGCTATTTAAAAAAAAAGAAGAATCAACAATACTGGATGACTCATATCAATTGTGCTTACATATTTATTTTTTTGTTAAAATTTTGTCTGATTTATGTTTAATTGGTGTGTTAGGAAACGTTTCTGCTACTCCCCAATATTACCTCACTTTGTACTAAAAATTTTTGTATTGCTTTTACCGTTGTTATATTATATAGATTATCCAAACAGTTTTTTTTTTTACATTCTACAAAGTACTGAACAATCTATGCTCGATCAGCATGCTATGCTTTTTCTTTATTTCAGGTTTGCAGGACTAATTTTTTTTATTGCAGGTTTGCTATTCTAATTTTTGTATTGCAGGTATTGTTACTAACTCCTTACAGCCGCGTACATTATATGTTGGTCTGCTTTCTACAACCCGCCCTAATCTCCGATTGAGCCCGGTCATTTCTTTGATTTTCTTCGTGTTACGCACGGCTACGAGCCAACGTAGTATAGATTTGGCGCCCAACGTGGCTGCCACGATAATCGTGACAAACAACTTAACCATCACAAATACATTATTTCAACATCATGCTAGAAGACAATACACGTGGAAAATGCCAGGAGATATAGGAAGATATCAAATAGATTACATTATTGTTAGACAACGGTTCAGAAATCAAGTAAAAAAAACTGTAGAAGCTACCCGGAAGCAGATATAGACACAGACCACAACATCGTAATTATGTAGGCCGCACTTCAATTTAAAAATCTGAAAAAAGAAACGGAAAAAGGCACTTTGACTTTAAGAAGCTAAACGAGAAAGATATCCATGAAAGATTTGAAAAAAAAATCATATGAATTGCTGAAAGATATCGGGAAAATTTTTGATACTAAAGAAGTAGAAACAGAATGGAACAACAATAAATCCAGCCTAGACATGGCGGCGAAAGATATTTTGGGGTATACACAAAAGGAAAATAAGAAACCATGAATAACAAAGGATATCCTGAATTTAATAGAAGAAAGACGAAAATACAAAAATAGATCAGATGAAACAGGAAAACAGAGATACAAAACCATAAAATGGGAAATTATTCGCAAATGCAGGAAAGCTAAAGAAAAATGGATTGGTGAAAAGTGCAAAGAGGTACAAACTAAGATGGAAATAGGAAATTCAGACGAAGCATACAAATTAACAAGAATGAATTTTAGGTATATAAAACTATATAGCAAAAATATAAGGTATGCGGAAGGAAACGTCATTATAGAAAATGTAGAGAAAGTAGCTGGATGGTAGGAATATGTAGGGAATTTATATTCAGGATAGGAACTAACAGTATTAGAACAGGAATCAGACATTGAAAATGATGACTTGGGATATCCTATACTTAGAGATGAGTTTGAATTAGCATTAAAGTGTCTGTAAAATAGTAAGGCGTCAGGTACAGATAAGGTGCAAGCAGAAACTCTAAAAGCTGCTGAACAAACAGTAACGGAACGTCTTTTCCGACTTGTAAGTTATATGTATGAGACAGGCGAGATACACAAAGATTTCAAACGTAACATCATAGTAACTATACTAAAAAAAAGAGGCGCGGATAGATGTGAAAATTTTCAAACAATAAGTTTGACAGCACACGTTTCAAAAATATTAAATAGAGTTGTACATAGACGAATGGAAAAACGAGCTAAAGAAATACTGCGAGAAGATCAATTTGGGTTTAGGCAGGAAAACACGGGAGGCTATTTTAGGTCTGAGGGTGATAATGGAGAAAACAATAGAGGGGAAAGCATATATATATATATATATATATATATATATATATATATATATATATATATATATATATATAGGGTTTGTAGATCTGGAAAAAGCAATTGATAATGTAAAATGGGAAAAAGTTCGAAATACTCAAAAAGATTGGAATGAGTTTTAAGGACAGACGGATAGTACATAGCTTATACAAAGAGCAAACGGCGGTAATAGAATTAGAGCAAGAAAGTGAGAAGTAAATATTAGGAAAAGGGCGAGACAGGGATGTGCCTTATCCCCATTAATTTTTAACTTGTACATAGAAGAGGCAATGAATACTGTCAGATGCAAGAAGACATTTGGAATTAATATGCAGGGACAGAAGATTGATATGCTTAGATTTGCAGATGATATAGCGGTATTAGCATCTAGCAAAGAAGAGTTAGAAGCTGCTCTTAATGAAATGGAAACAGTTCGAACGGAGAGATATGGTATGAAAATTAACAAAAATAAAACTAAAGTTCTAGTGTGTAAAAGAGGGGAAAATAAATCGAAAACAAGAATACAAATGGGTAACGAGAACTTACAAGAGGTTTAAGATTTCTGCTACCTAAAAAGTCAAATAACGCAAGATAGGAAATGCACAAAAGATATAAAATAAAGATTAGCAGAAGGTCGTGTTACATTTAACAAGAAAAAGCAACTACTGTGCTCAAAGACCACAAACATAGAAACAAGGAAAAGATTGCTTAAAACTTATGTGTGGAGCACAGCACTGTATGGCTGTGAAGCCTGGACAGTAGGTGAAGCAGACAAGAAAAAGGTAGAAGCCTCTGAAATGTGGTGCTACAGACGTATGATGATGATATCATGGACAGACAAAGTTAAGAACAAAGAGGTACTAGAATTGGTAGGAGAAGAAAGAAGTATGTGGAAAACAGTAAAAAATAGGAGAGATAGGATGATAGGCCACATACTAAGACATGAGGGAATAGTGCGGAATATATTAGAAGCAGAGATAGGAAAAAAGAGAAGTAGATGTTTACCTAGGTTAGACTACTGCACACAGATAGTGAAAGATGTAGACTGTGAGAATTTCAGGGAAATGTGTAGGCTAGCTCAGAATAGAAATCAATGGAGGTACGCTTCCAACCAGTCGCAAGATGGAAAAACTAATGACAAAAATAATAACTGTACTTAAACATGGTGACTATAAACAACTGCAGATATTGGTTTTGCAATACTCTCAACTAATGTTAAGTGTGCCAAAGGATTTACTGGAAAACTATTAATATGGCAAATGTCTAAGTGTTGGGGGATACTTGGCAGCAACAGGCTGCTTAACCCCCTTCACATATCACTGAATCTCGGTAAAATAGGGCGTATAATTAAAAAACAATAGAAGGGAATCGAGCTGTATATGGGCTGTTGTGAGAATTGCAGGGAACTGGGTGGGCTAGCTCAGAACATAAATAAGCTGAGGTACAAGTCCAACCAGTTTCAAGACGTAAAACTCAATGACGAAAAAATAAGTGCTTTTACCTGATGATTACTATAAACAACTACAGGTGTTGGTTGTGAAATATTTTCAACTAATGTTGATTGTGCGAAAGGATAAATTAGAATTACTATTAATTCGACAAAGGTTCAAGTGCTGGGGGAACTTGGCAGCCAAAGGCTGCTTATCCCCCTTCACACACCACTGAATATCATGGAAATAGGGTATAAACTGTAAAACAATAGAAGGTAACCGAACTGCATCAAACAAGAAAGAACAGCAGCTATGTTCAAAAACAATGAACTTAGATATAAGAAGAAAACTGTTCAAAGCATAGTGTGGAGCACAGCACAGTACATCTATAAAATAGGGGCTGAAGGAAAAGCAGACAGAAAGAAATAGAAACTTTCTGGACGGTTGTGCTTCAGATGTATGATGATGGTAGCATGTACAGACAAAGTTAATAACAAATTCGTTGTAGAAATATTAGAGGAATAAAGATATCTGTGGAATACGAAAAATAGGAGAAATAAAAGGACAGGATACGTTCTAAGGCATTTCTGGGGAATAGTACGGGATATACTACAAGCAGAGAAAATTAAATGGAATTAATAGGAATGACTAAATTAAGAATGCCTTCATACTAACAAGGACTGTTACCCACGTATAGCTCTCATACGGAACTAATGCTACACGTTATTTTTTTTAATCTATGTAGTCTAGTGTATACAGAACTATTCACATTTTCAATGACGTGTTCTATTACAATTAACAGCTTTTCTAAAAACAACTTCAATTGATCGTATTCACAAGCTGAAAGTACTAAAATGATTAATAATAACTCAGTTTTACGTTTCAAATAAACAATAATTAAAATTCTCCTATGTGACTATGATCAGTAGCAAAATTCCAATAAGTAAAAATGAAAGAAAAAATATTGTTTCGCAAGAATATTCTCAGCAAGTAGGCTGAAGTTAATCTTTTCAACATTTAATATACCAATGTTGCTTAGAACACTTGAGAATATTCTTCTCACCACGTGAGCTAGTGATTGCTACTATAAACGAATTGTTCTAGAGATCCTTAGTCCACGTGGTGAGGAGAATATTTTCAAGTGTTCTAAGCAAATTTGTAAATTGCATGCTGTAAAGGTACACTATATCCTCCGAAACGAACAATATTTTTCTTTTACTTTCTACTTATTTATTGAACTCTTTTCTACTGGTGATGACTATATAGTCGTCGCAATATGTATTTAGTTCTTAAAGCTTTTTTATGTGGTGCAAGGGTTTTAATTATTGAAACTACTACTTTCATCAGTGTAATACTAAAGCAGTTTCGTATTACGGAAAGAAAAAGATAAATTATATAATACTCTTCAGTTTACCTAGAAATACAATTTCTCACATTTAGAAATGTCCGCTTTTCAGTCAACATTGGTAACATATTCTAGAAAAACTAAAAAATTGCATAATCTCAATAATTTATACAAAGATATAATAATTACAAATTATAAATAAAAATTTACAAGAAGTACAACTTTTCTCAGTTTATTTTATATTAGTATCACGTCGTCGCAATTCTAAGTTGAATATTATATCGCATCATTGTTATTATGAAGCACGCTTAAGAATTTAAATTTATCTTAAAGCACACCCATAATAACCAAAATGCAACATTTCGAGTACTTGCTGTTTGCTCACAAACTGTTTTTGCAGAAAAGCGTTGTACGTAGCTGTTATCAATACCTATTGTGCATGGCTATTGTACTTGTTTTTATATTACAAAAGTACAACGGCCAACCACAACAGGTAGAGATGAAGTTGTTAGTGTGTGGTCTTGCTTCCATTCTGTTCACTGCGTTGCAAAACGTTACAAAAATTAGAATCACATGGGTCGAGTCCATAATATTCAACAGTTTACCTACAGATTAATAAAATTTCTCACACATAAATCAAATTTGAAACAAAATTACCTTTTCCCAGTTAACATCAGTATCATATTTTAGAAAAAAATAAAAAATTACATAATTTCAACAATTAAATAAAGATACAGTTTATCAAAGTTTATAAATTAGAATTTATAAGATGATGAATATTTATATCGCATTATAGTTACCATGGAGTGGATTTAAGACTTTAAATCCATCTTAAAACACACCATGACAACCAAAATGTGACATTTCCAGTATTTCCTTACGTGTAATCTTGCTTCCCCACTGCAGTTGAAAGCTTTGCTAAATGTTCCCAAAATTAGAATCATGTAGGTTGAGTTACAAATAAATTACCTGCTTTCCTAGATACATGAGAATAAGGGTACATGTGTCATTTAAAACATTTCCTTGACATAGGTACTCCGACGGATTAATATCGCAGGTTTCCTTAACAACAATATCGTCGAATTAAAACTACTTACTAAAAACACGTTTACAAAAGTCATAAAGTAACCAAATATTGTTTACAAGAATTTTTATTCCTTGAAGTTCTTCCGAAAAGAAATTTCTAAAAATAGATATTACTTACCTGACTCCAGAAACAGATTTGCCGTCGCCATTGAGTACAAGTAATGTAGTTGTATTCAACTTTAGAGGCAAAGATATGCTGTAATTCCCTTTAAAAATCGGAAATACAAGCAATGTTGCTGTAAATGCCGATAACAACACCTGTGTATAATACAGATGGAGATGAATTCAACACCACGTACTAATTACTTATTTACTACAATTTAATGTAGCAGCATAAGAAATCAATAAAGAGAATATAATTAAAGAAGTAATAAAAATTAAACAAAGAAAAATTTATATTACCTATTTTAATCAGCAGCAATGCAATGCAACAAAAGTCGTCAAGGAAGTAAAATACTGCACTAATATTTCTGCGAGCCTTCGGGTTTCTGTATGCTGTTTCGGGTCGAAGTGGGGGAATGTCCTTCCATTCTTCATCTTTGTTGGAGACTAATTTCCGGAAATTTACCCTAATAACGACATACTTGCCATACCACTTTCTATTGTATAGGTACATAATGTATAATCAATTTATGCGTATCTAACTCAACTGCCACTCATTTTTAATATTTAGTATTCTAATATTTATGATAATGTTAATTTTAATTTGAGACATGAAACACCGTTATTTAAAAATATTGTCATCGTCATCGAACTCACGTTCAAAAATGCAAGTGGCATGATTTAGTTGTTTGAATTGTAACAACCCCTTTGCGTTTATTTTCTGCTCCTCCATAAGAATGTATTGTATGAGTGACGTCACTTTGTTATTGTTCTGATAGGTATTCAAGAATACACGTTTGCTCTTTTGTTAAAGATAAAATAGTAAAGACGAATCCAAAAACTACTGCGATTTACATTCTGTTAAGTACACAACCAAATGAAATTCAACCCTGTATTTTATATGTAGATCACAATTATGTTTAATATAGATGGTACTTTAGTTTGGTTTGGAATTTGAGCTATTTATTGGATTAGCAGTTTACATTGTTTCGATTTCAATTATTGATCTACGTAGTCGAGACAGTGCCGTGAGAGGAGATCCTAACGACCTTGGCGAAGGCAGAATTTGGCGCCTATGGACTAAGGGACCGGTTACAATTTTTGGTCGTCTGCATTTGCAATGTTCACATACAAATACATTAAAGTGTGCGTCTGCGTACTAGCACGAATCCAGTTATCATGTTTTTTATCCCTGCGATCAGAAATTTTTAGGTAGCTATTCTTGTTCGCATGCAATGTAACCTGGTTCTAAAAATAATAAGTGTAATATTTATACATCTAAAACTTATAGAAACAAATAAAAATTGTACCATTTATTTACACAGTTATTATATTTTGCAAATATAAGAAAACAAGCATTTCTAATTCTAAAATTTAAAATCTATAACTTAACTTTTCCTACTTTTAACAAGGCAAATTCAGTTATTACCTCGTCAAAATCTATATTTTCCTCCACTTTCTGTTCAATAGACAGAATAGCAAAGTATATCAAACGTTCTTGTCATGCTAGACCGAAGGAAATTTTTTATAAGTTATAACTTACCCTATAGTAGGGGATAAAGAATACTACTATAGTAAGCCTGCTTATCGTAAAAGGCGATTAAAAGGCGCAGCAAGGGGCAGCAGCCTTGCTGGCTAAAAGATATTGGAGGAGGGTCGATTGGTCTCGGGCGATCCTCAATAATTTACAAGCTTGTTGGGGGTTGGCCGTGACGGATACGGCTTTCTGCTAAAATCTTTAAAAACTGCGTTGTGGAAAGATATGGGAGCCTACCACAATATTTCCCAGGTGTTCGTGGCCTAAAACACGAAATACATATGATGGAGAGCTCACAAGTAAAATTCTTGTCCGGAGGTAAAATACTCCCTCATTCGGATCTCCGGGAGGGGGTACTTGGGGCTCGTTATCATAAGAATATAAAACAACAATTCGATTTAGTGATAGGGACTTGGAATGTTAGGTCATTACTTAGAGTAGATAAGTTAACGAATTTATTAGTCGAAATGAGAAAGGAAAAGCTGGACATTTTAGGTATTAGTGAGGTGAGATGGCCAGATAGTAATGACTTTTGGAAAGATAATTATAGAATAATTACAACTTCTTCAACTAATGGACAGGCAGGGGTAGGAATAGTGTTAGGTAAAAGATTAGGGCATAAAGTTAAAGAGTACTTACAATTTAGTGATAGAATAATTATGGTTAGATTGAGTACAAAACCCACAGACACTGTTTTAGTACAGGTTTACATGCCAACAACTCAGTACGAGGATGAGGAAGTAGAAAAGGTATACGAGGATATAAATAGTATAGTGAGAAAAGTAAAAGGAGATGAGAATTTAATAGTTATGGGCGATTTTAATGCGTCAGTGGGAGAAGGTAGTGAGGGAAAAATGGTAGGAAAATTTGGGTATGGCAGACGAAATGATAGAGGAGAAAGATTAGTTGAGTTTTGCCAGGAACATAGATTAGTAACTGTAAACACCCTATTCGAACAACATGTTAGGAGAAGATATACCTGGAAAGCGCCAGGTGATAGGGCTAGATACCAAATAGATTATATTTTAGTTAAACAAAGATTTAGAAACCAAGTTAAAACTGTCGTAGTTATCCAGGGGCTGACATAGATAGCGATCATAACTTAGTTAAAATGAAGTGTAAACTAAAATTCAAAAATTGAGAAAAGTTAAAAGAGAGGATGGGATCTAGGTAAGCTTAATGATAGTAGGGTAAAAGAGGAATATAAACAAGTATTAGATAATAAGAGCAAAGAGATAGCTGTAGGAGGAATGTAGAAAATAGATGGAAAGAAATAAAACTGACTGTACATGATACAGCAACACAGACTATAGGTAAGAAAAAATAGAAGCGAGAAAACCCTGGGTAACAAAGGAGATATTAGATTTAATAGAGAATAGAAGAAAGCTTAAACCTTTCAGAGAAGTGGATAGTGAAAGTAAGCAAAAATATAATACAGTTAGAAATAAGATAGTACATGAGTGTAGAAAAGCTAGAAATAAATGGATGGAGGAAAATTGTAAGGAATACAAGATGATTTGAGAGTAGGTAAGACAGACAGGGCTTACAGGTCAGTTAAAAAGTTTTTTGGGGATGATAGGAAAAAATATAATGGTATTAGAGACGAGAATAATGAGCTTCTAATAAATAAAGTTGAGGTAGCAGATAGATGGAAAAGATATTTAGAAGATTTATATAAGGGAGACGATATAGATGAGTTAGAGAACGACCAAGAAGAGGATGTAGAAATAGGGTTCTCAATATTAAGAGAGGAATTTGATAGAGCTGTTCGGAATCTTAAACTAAATAAAGCGCCAGGGATAGACGATATTCCCGCAGAATTAATAAAATATGCTAGTCAGAAAACTTTAGATAGATTATATGAACTAATAAAAGTAATATATGACACAGGTGAGGTTCCAATAGATTTCGAAAAAAATATTATTATCCCAATCCCAAAAAGTCAGGAGCTGATAGGTGTGAGAATTTTAGAACGGTTAGTTTAACTTCTCATGCTTCCAAAATACTAACAACAATAATTAAAAATAGAGTAGAAGCTTTGACTGAGAATTATTTAGGCGAAGACCAATATGGTTTTCGTAAAGACAGAGGACTAGAGAACCGATACTAATGATTAGGGTAATTATCGAAAAAGGTTACAAAAAATAAAAAGACTCATTTTGCGTTTGTAGATTTAGAAAAAGCATTTGATAGGGTTAATTGGATTGTTATGTTCAGGGTTTTGCAAAAATAGGAATCTCTCATAGGGATAGAAAAATTATTTACAGTCTATATAAAACCAAAGCGTAGTAATTAGATTGGATGAAATAGAAAAGAAGCTAAGATTAGAAATGGTGTTAGACAGGGTTGTATACTGTCTCCTTGATTTTTAATGTTTATATTGAGGAAGCTTTAAACTTAGCTAGAGAGAGAAAGAGATAGGTATTAGTGTACTGGGACAGAAAGTAGACATGTTATGTTTTGCAGATGATATAGCCATTATAGCAGAGTCTAGAAAAGAGTTAGGAGAGTTTTAAATATTTTAGATGAGATACTACAGAGTAACTATAGTATGAGAATTAACTCAGTAAAGACAAAGATAATGACAAGTGAGTTACAGCCTAGTTCTAAACCAAAATTAAAAATAGGTAATACCGAGTTAGAGGAGGTAGATGAATTTTGCTATTTAGGTAGTATAATTACAAAGGATGGACGTAGCAGAAGGGATATAGTAGCTAGAATAGCTCAAGCTAGAAAAATGTTTTTAAAAAAGAAAAACTTACTAATAGCTAATAGTATTAGTTTAGATAATAGAAAAAGTTTCTTAAAGTCGTACGTATGGAGCGTTCTACTATATGGTAGTGAGACTTGGACAATTAAAGGAGTAGATAAGAAAAGATAGAAGCTTTTGAAACTTGGTGTTATAGGAGAATGTTAAAGATTAGTTGGACAGATAGAGTAACAAACGAGGAAGTTTATAGAAGGATAGGTGAGGAACCCTGTATGTGGAAACAATTAAAGGTCAGGAGAGATAGAATGATAGGGCACCAGTTAAGACATGAGGGACTATTTAGTAAAGTCTTAGATTATAGACTACCAAATAAAAATAGAGTAGGAAGGCCTAGACAAAGCTATATTAGTCAAATTATTAGAGATCTAGGTTGTGAAGGGTATGCAGACCTTTTTAGACTAGCTCAGAATAGAAAAGAATTTAGAGCTGCGTCAAACCGACTTTAAGTAAGTTCGAAAACAAAACAAAAAAAAAATCAGGTAACTAAATGTCACCATGACATAACTCACAATTAGTTAGCGGTCTGGCATGTTGGTAGCGTTTCGTTGCTTAAGCCTTACCATAACATATAATTTAACACTTTTCCTTTTGAAGCAGATAACCAGGTTATATTTCATTTCCTGATAAATGGTAATTATGTGACCATGTTAGAGTTCTTTAACAAACATCAGGTTGCTAATATCTATGTAGAGCCAGGTGGATAGGAAAAAGATAGAAGGATATAGGAAGACCTAGACCAAACTATATTAGTCAAATTATTAGAAATTTAGTTTGTGAAGGGTATGTAGAGCTTTTTAGATTAGCGCAGAATAGAAAAGAAGTTAGAGCTGCGTCAAACCGACCTTAAGTAAGGTCGAAAACAAAATGATGATGATAACTTACCAAAATTGAGCTCGCTTGACGCTACAGTAACAGATGAAGTTAAAAGCTCTCAGAATAATTTCAATATTTCGATTGCATCTCTTAAGCGAGATTTGCATATACTTAAATAAGTCAAATTGGGTAGCAGACCGTATATCCTCAATAAGTTCCATATCTTGAGTTTAGATACATTCAATTTCACACACTTCAACATTTATATCTTTGGAATACTGAAACCAAAATCGGCAGCAGGTTTTTGAATATAACTAATCGATTCATATTTTATAGATTTATCCGATAAGAGACTAAAATCTGATGAAATACATCCATTAGTTTCATATTGTGGTGTTCTGACTGTCTAGGAGTCGCCTAATCAATGATTCGTCGTAACAAAGATAATATTTATTTACAAGTCATAGCATAGAAGCTTGTTATACATAAATGTTAAAAGCATGGCACGCACTAAGAAAATATTTACAAATGTTTTTGTGTGCGTATTTAAATTGCCCGTTCCGAATGGACCTGCACTTTGAAGAAGTTCTAGGTTACTAGAACGGGTGGAAAGGCTTCCGCATTCCAGTGATATAAAGAGCCAAACTACAGGTCTAACCAAAGTAGTGAAAACTTTAGTTAGGAACCAGACTAAAACAGGTCCTCGAGAGAGGGCAACAGCTTTTTCGGTACTTAGAGTATGGTATGGCATTCTAAGGTACACTAATGCGATGTGGAAGGCAACGGGAAATCACCACATTACCTCCCAAGTACACAGTGTACTAAAACTGTAATAAACATGATGGCACCTCTGGGGTAAAAGATGCTGGAACTAAAACAGCCACTCTTTCGGATCTCCAAGAAAGGACTACTTCGGAGGATGTGATCGGAAAGTTTAAAGGAAAAGCATGGAACATTTTGCAAGACAGAGCGTCGAATGTCAGAAGTATGAAGCAAGTACATAAGCTAGAGAACTTGAAAATTGAAATTGATAGGTTAGCATTAGACATAGTAGGGATCAGCGAAGTTCGCAGGTCAGAGACGGAGGATTTTTGGAGTGGAGACTTTAGGGTAATTCAAACAGAATCATAGGATGGAACTTCGGGCGTGGGGAAAGTTATGCGAAAAAAGATAGGACGACGTGTAAAAAACTACATACATAAGGACGAAAGAGTACTCATGGTTAGATTAGAATCTAAACCGGTAAATACAGTAATAATACAGGTATACATGCTCACGTCTAGCTGTAGCGAGAAGGAGGTAGAAGCGATCTACGAAGATATCGAAAACATACAAAGATACGTAAAAGGACATGAAATTTTAATAATTTCGGGGAATTTTAATGCAGTGGTAGGTGAGGGTAGGGAAGTGGTGGTAGTAGGTTTATTTGGTTTAGGCACGAGAAATGACAGGGGTAATAGGCTGGTAGAACTTTGCGACTAGAACAATTTAACTATCACCGACACATTTTTTTCAACATCGTGCTAGCAGACGATACACCTGGAAGCAGCCAGGAGATATAGGAATATATCAAATAGATTACATTCTTGTTAGACAACGGTTTGGGAATCAAGTATAAGACTGCAGAAACAGATATAGACACTGACAACAACATTAATTAACAACATTAATTATGAAGGCCGCTCTTAAATTTAAAAATTTGAAGAAAAGTAACGGAAACAGGCACTTTGAATTTGAGAAACTAAAAGATAAAGGTATCCACGAAAGATTTCACAAAAGTCAAATAAATTGCTGAAAGATATCGAGAAAATTTCTTATACTAAGGAAGTAGAAATGAAATAACATTAAATCCAGCTTAGACATGGCGGCCAGAGATATTCTGGAGTATATACAAAAAGAATATAAGAAACCATGAATAGCAAAGGATATCCTGAATTTAATAGAAAAAAGACCAAAATACAAAAATAGATAAGATGAAACAGGATAACAGAGATACAAAGCCATACAATGAGAAATTATTGGCAAATGCAGAAAATCTAAAGAACAATTGATTGATGAAAAGTGCAAACAGGTACAAACTAAGATGGAAATAGGAAAGACAGACGAAGCATACAGACTAATTAGAATGAATTTTAACAGTATAACTAAAATATAAAGGACGCTGGAGAAAACGTTTTTATAGAAAATGTAGAGAAAGTGGACAGATATACTTAGAGATGAGTTTTAATTAGCATTAAAGGGTTTAAATAATAGTAAGGCACCAGGGACAGACAAGGTACAAACAGGAACTCTAAAATCCGCAGGACAAAAAGTAACAGAACGTCTCTTCCAACTTGTAACCTATATGTATGAGACAGGCGAGATACACAAAGACTTCAAACGCAACGTCAGAGTCACTACACCAAAAAAGAGGAGCTCAGATGGATATGAAGATTTTCGAACAACAAGTTTGACAACACACGTGTCAAAAATATTAACTAGAATTGTACAAACACGAATGGAAAAACGAGCTAAAGAAATACTAGGAAAAGATCAATTTGGGTTTACGCGAAACAGGGAAACACGGAGCCTATTTTAGCTCTGAGGGTGATAATAGAGAAAACAATAGAAACGGGGGAAAGCGTGTATATAGGACCTGTAGATCTGAAAAAAACATTCGACAACATAAAATGGGCAAAAAGTTCGAAATACTCAAAAAGATTGGAATGAGTTTTAGGGATAGACGGAGAGTACGTAGCTTACACAAAGAGCAAACAGTGGTAATATAATTATAGCAGGAATGTAGAGAAGTAAATATTAGGAGAGGTGTGGACAGGGATGTGCCCGATCCCCATTAGTTTTTAACTTGTACATCGAAGAAGCAATGAAGACATTTGGAATTATTTTGTAGGATTCAATGATTGATATGTTTAGATTTGCTGATGATATAGCGGTATTAGCATCTAGCAAGGAATAGCTAGGAACTACCCTTAATGAAATGGAAACAGTTCTAACAGACAGGTACGGAATGAAAATTAACAAGAATAAAACTAAAGTGTACTAGTATGCAAAGGAGGGAAAACTAAATTAAAAACTACAAAACAAATAAGTAACGAAAACATACAAGAGGCTAAGGATTTCTGCTACATAGGAGGCAAGATGGGAAGAGCACAAAAGATATAAAACAAAAAATAGCATAAGATCGCGTTACATTTAACAAGAAAAAGCAACTACTATGTTCAACGACAACAAACATAAAAACAATGACAAGATTGCTTAAAACATATGTGTGGAGTACAGCACTGTACGGCTGTGAAACCTGGACAGTAGGAGAAGCGAACAGGAAAAAGAGATATGCCTTTGAAATGTGATGCTACAGACGTATGATGAGGATATCATGGACAGACACAGCTAAGAACAAAGAGGTACTAGGAATGGTAAGGGAAGAAAGAAGACAGTATGATAGACCACATACACAGGCATAAAGGAATAGTGCGGAATATATCAGAAGCAGAGTTAGAAAAAAACAGAGGTAGAGATAGACCTAGATTAGACTATTGCACACAGATAATGAAAGATGTGGGCAATGGGAATTTCAGAGAAATGTGCTGGCTAGATCAGAATATAAATCAGTGAAGGTACGCGAGTTAAGGTTCGGGCCTTTGGAGCGGTGTTTTTAAAAACAATTCCCAAGACTTAACAAATTTATTTTAACTTGAACAGAAATTACGATGGAATTTTGAATAACTTGCATAATAATAACTTTAATCAAAAAATAATAATTGTACTAAGGCGAGTAGTCTAGGTAGACAACAATGCAAAAGCTGTAATACTCAGACTGACTGCCTTAATTGAGTAGCTCGAACAACGAAGTATGGAGTTCGAAGACTGACTGCCGGGCCTTGAGCTCCCGGGCTTTTTATAATAACCTGCGCCTCACACGGCTGTGAGAACTTGCAGATCTCATGTCTGCTTTTCTCTTAATTGTACACTTTATTACAATGTAACAATCTTATTTCTAAGTAATTGCGGTATGTTAACCGCCTGTGACCTGCAACCTGCAATATCACTGCCCTCTCGGATGCAAAGTTGCATGTCCGTTCTCATGAACTGTCGATAACCTCTCTGGGTTATCCTTGTATTACAATGTTGCAATGAACTTATACTTTATTTAACAATTTCTAATAATTCCTATTAGATTCAATATATTCAATACATATAGATAATTGGGGGATACATAACTCGCGTCCAATCATTTCTAAGATGGAAAACCTAATCACGAAATAATAACTGTATTTAAACCTGATATAAGCAACTACAGGTATTGGTTTTGCAAAACTCACAACTAATGTTAATTGTGTGAAAGGATTTACTGGAAAACTCTTAATTCGGCAAATGTGTAAGTGTTGGCGGATCCTTGGTAGCCACAGGCTGCTTAACCCCCTTACATACCACTCAATCTTGGTGAAATAGGGCACATAATTAGGAAGCAACAGAAGGAGAAACGAGCACTATCTAGACTGTGGGAATTTCAGGGAACCGTGTAGGCTATCTCAGAGTAGAAAACCTAGTGACGAAAAAAATAATTGCACTTAAATCTGATGATTATTATAAGCAAGCCGGGTGTTGGTTTAGAAATATTTTCAACTAATGTTGATTGTGCGAATGGATATATTGGGAAACTTTTGATTTGGCAAATGCTCAAGAGTTGAAAAACTTAGTAGCCGCAGGCTACTTAACCCCCTTCACATACTACTCAATATCGAGGAAATAGGGTATATATTTATAAATAATAGAAGGGGAACCGAACTGCATTTAACAAGAAAGAGCAGTGACTGTTCAAAGACCACAAACATAGAAATAAGAAAAAAATTGTTGAAAGCATATGTGGAAATCAAAAAAAAAGAGCAATAGAAAGACAGGATATGTTCTAAACCATTTTTGGGGAATAGTACGGGATATATTACAAGCAGAGACAGAACGAAAGAGGTAGAGGTAGACTTAGATCAGACTAATGCACGCATATAGTTAAAAATGCAGACTGTAGAAATTTCAGGGAATTATCTAGGTTAGAATAGAATAGGAAACAATGAGGTTACGCGTCTCTAACCAGTACCAGGATTGAAAACCTAATGATGATGATGATTTAAATTGCAAATGTTTTTAACACTAGGAGTGAAAATATTGAACTCTTTAGTTTGTATAGTTGTGAAACGATTAGTATGTTGAAGAAGTGGATGGATGTCGCGGCTTTACGACGAAGATCTGGGTTTGGTGTCGTGTATTTAAAGATGCTGTTACGTTCTCCATCCCTGTAATTAAAAAATGCGAGGCATTTTTAATTTAAAATTGCATGTCCAGTACTGTTTCTACGGTTATTTTGTGGGCATTAACAAGTTCGACTTCCTCCGAATTTAAGCGATTATTTGTTTAACAGAATCGTATTATTTATTCAGTTATAAAATTTAAGGTACTTCGAACTTATTTCGAGTTAGCCATATTGATCTGCAATTTTTATTGTTATTATTATTATTATTACTATTAACAAAGTTAAATATTTTAAAGCTATTCTATTTTAATAAAGCGAAACCTAAGATTTTATTATTATTAATGTGCGGAAGTCTATTGGATTTTGGATATACTCGTCAATCCGGTATCTATTTATGAAAACACTTACATAAGAAATATTGTAATGCGTTTAACACGTGGTTGCTTTATCTACATATGGAAGTTTATTGGAAAGTACTATACATTGCGATGGAATGTAAATTATTGATTGGGTTTTCCGTTATCAGCTGTTGTTGGCTTTGAGTTTCTAATGTGATAGTCATCCGTTCTTTGTCAAACTATTATTTTAGATCCATCTCATAACTGCAGTGATATTCCGATAAAAATTCACTGTTAAATTTATAACAAGAAATTCTGACAATAGTTTGTACTAAGCGCTTACTTCGAAAGACGGAATTTTCTCAATTACAAAATTATTTACGGCGATTGGTGTTACCTAACTTTCAACTACTTTAATTCATATCTACGTAATATGAATAGATTTATATTCTAAGTCAGGTAATGATTTGCTATTAGCTACTGGTCAAGGGAAGTGAAGAATTACTTCAATCACTGTTACTTCTTCGGAATTTGATTCACTTTGTTTTCTAGAAAAAGATTTTGGTATGCTGTGCCATGTGGTTCAGCATATGTCGACAGCAACCAGTATGAGGCTGCAGCGAAACTTCCAACCAATCTGTAAGAATTCCTATTTCTTATTTGCGTCACTTTGATAACCTACATTAAAAAGAATTGTGTCTGTTTTTTTAAAATTAATCTTACACGGTTGCTCACCTCACAAATTGAAGTTTCACGGTATTGAAATTAAACTTACTTCACTCAAATTGGCGGAATATAATAATAAAGACAGCTTTTTCTTGTTCGGGTATGAATTTCAAAATATAAATTTCCAAGCATATAAAAATTTATAACACACTATGTAAAGTGTGACGTTTGCTAATATTTTTTACAGCTACGAGGAAAAATGCATTTTGACTCGTAGCCTAGCTACTGATTGTAATTTACTGTTACTATTCTTAAGTATAGGGTCGAGAAAACCTTTTACATTTTTGTTTTATATAAATACCAGGATTAAGATAGCAAATTAGGTTAAAGTAATCAAAGACGGTTATTATTTATTTTTTAAAGGACTTTGCATTATGTAAACCTTACGTGATATTTCTGATAAACGTGTTGTTCTATGCGAGTTGGCTTTCTTTTTTTTTACACGTTGATTTCTTTTGGGTTTTTAAATAAATTTCTTTCTTGGGGTTTCATTTTTCTTTCTGTGTGACCCACCTTACTCTACAATGCTTTTAGCTAGCAGGGCATTAATTCTTTCGATTCCCCTTGCTTTTGTTGCGGTACTCGGTACGAGGTTACTGTTACTTTGCTTACCTTACTTTACTTTTCTCTTGTCCGCACGGATTACCGTAACATAAAATTTGGCATACCGAATGTGCGGCTTGGATTTTCGAAACCTTTGTTTTTCCCAATGTTGATCCTCGATTTTTGGAAAACTTTGTTTTACTTAATGTTGACTCCGATTTTTGAAACCTTCTCTTATACTTAACGATTAGTTCCGAATTTTTCTCTACATATACCGTTTCGCCCTGATAAATATTTCTGTTGCGTTCGGACGCCGACCTAAAAATTATTGCTACTAAGTTGAAAGAATCACATGGTAACTTCGAAAACTGTGATTCATCCGCAGCTACATCCGGTTGCGACTTATACACGTATTTAAATGCATCCGGTTCCTTTCTTCCGTAAGTCTACCGCCTGAACAGTGAATTTAGCGTGATAAATTAGAAAAAAAAACTTAGTAATATACCGGATTATGTAGATCAATTCCCTCGTGATATGCCAACCACTTCTCAATCGAAAAGTTCACCTTGCGGCTCCCAGTTCACTTAGCAGATCCTGTTTGTAACTTGTCGTAAAGTGGAATTTAAAATTCAGTAGAGACCTTAACGTGCTTACTGTACATGACTTTCTTGAAAAAGTTGAAGAGCTCAAGCTAGCTCGTAGTGTGTCTGAATCTCAATTATATAAACAAGCAATCGACATCGTATAGTTGAAAGCATTGCTATGGTACCGGAACAACCGCAATGGTTTTCTAATTGGCAAACCTTAGCTGATTTATTAGTTCACCATTTTGAACAATCTGATTATGAAAGAAGACTATTTGATAATATCATACGTAGAACGCAGGGTTCGTCTAAAAGTATCGTTGACTATTTAACGTGTATGATTTCCGTAATACGCTGGTAGAAACTCTCTATTTGAGGATGCTCAATTGGCCTCGCTCCTTTTATATAACCCAGTGGCCTACCGTCCGTTCCATGCAAGAATTAGAGGATGAATTTCGGAAGATAGAGCTGAAAAGTTTAGGGTCGATAGATAAGTACCCCTTAGCCAAGACAAATACGTATACATAGAACCAGATTTCGCTTGCAAGTCCGCTGCGATTAGGAAGTACACTATCACTTCTGATGACCGACCAGTCAAGATTCCTGCTACGCGTACTATTAGGTCAAATATTTCTACTACTGTTTCTTCTGTTCCCATTCCTATCTACTTCTACGTTTCAGGTCACATGCTTCAATTGCGAGAAACCTGGTCATGTGTCGACACGTTGTAATCGTTCTCAAGTACTCCATTGTTATGATTGCGAACATAGGGAGTTGCTCGACGCAAGTGTGTGAACTGACGTTCTACTACTAATAGGAACCAAATTTCTTCTGTGACTAGTTCTACTTCCTTCTCTGTCCTTCCTCTTGACCGTTCTACTATCACTACCACATACTCTTTTCAGGCATATGAGCTTTCGAACAATACCATTGATATCTATGGCTATTTCGTCTCTACTAACCAAACACCCAATAATAGGAACCAAACTGTTTCTGTCCTGCGATGTTCGAATGATAGTGCAACGGGTGATACATATTCATTTCTACCTCAGACTGTACCTCCTCAACGAGTGGAGTTAATAATTCAAACCAGTAACTTACAGACAGCAATTAAAGAGATTGTTTCTGCTGCCTTAAATAATAGTATAACAAAGAATTTCTTGTCGTGTCTGCAATAACAGTTTGTCTGTCGGTCTGTTTGTCTGTCTGTCTGTGAGTCAGTCTGTCTGTAGTTGAAGTGACGATAACTAATAATACTGACAAAGAAAACACTGTTGAAGCGAGTACACCCGTATCTATACCGCCTGTTGCTGTTGTTGAGGAAGCTGAAGTTTTATCTGATTCTGTTACTGCTTTCTAAGGTTGATACTCTTACAGCAATGCTGTTCGTTTTTCTAACGTTGTCTGTCTTACAACCAATACCAAAAACAAACAAGCTTCTTCCATAACTTATAATGAGTTTCCTAAGCCACAAAAAACACTACTACATTCACTATCGCAACCACCTCCTCAACCGCGTGTTACAACTACCATACCCTCGATTATTCCGGTTTTGCAGAAAACAGTCCAATCGATACCCTGTCACGGAAAATTTCAGTCAAGTTAACGGCCACTAGAAAAGTGCTTAGGTAGCGGCTTTTGGGTTGGGGGTGGTGACAACTTTTGCTCCGGCTTAGTCAGGGTGAGACTCTAATTCAGGGTATATCAGAAAATGCATTGCACAGATTATATTAATAAAGGTTAGTATTGAATCAGAGCCTGGACAGGGATTGCCAAGGCGCCAGGAACTGATAAAAATAAAGGAGCGTATGAAACCTAAAGCCCTAGTTCCAACAGACTTTGAATGAACCCCTTTCAGATCATAAATATAAAACACGCAACTTCACAAAATAACTATCTTTAATATCGTATCGTAACACAAAAACAATTAATGACAAAAATTCTAAATACCAGTGGAATTTCAATATTACATCAATTATGATTAACACACGAATAGGAAACACAAAATTTGTAAATATTACTGTAAGGAACCCCGCACGAATGCATATCAGGGAAGAATAACTTTTAATTTCCCACTCGCTTTAATGTTACTAATTATTCACGTACTCATATACCCTTGGCCAAAAAAGCATGTAGTAGTACGTAAAATACACCATAAATTAAGTGCTCGGTGTTCTATCCTCAAATTCAAATGAGCACCTCGTGGGAGGAATCTCTAACAATAGTGTAAATATTAGATACCTTAACGTACTGTTGAAATATTTCACTAATAATCTTAATAAATCACCCAAGGCAGTAAAGAGGGTGCCTAGAAATATACTAAAAATTTGTTTTAAATATTAAATTTTGTACATCAGTATTACTAAATTTTGAATGAAGTAGATGTACTTTTTCTGAACAGCAATAGCCCAAATTATTAATATTAAGGGAAAATAATAATACCACAATAGCACAAAATAAGCACAAATACAAACGAATAACAAATACGTGGAATAATCTTACTCAATGATTAGCTTTTGTACGTAGTTATCTCACATCAACGATCGTCGAAGTCCTAGGCTGCTGGAATGGTAACCCAGAGTAACGACAGCTGATCGGAAACGCCAGTAAATGAGATAATAAAGTTGGTATTGCAACAACGTTCTTGAGATAAAGGAGGCAGGGGCCTAAACAGAATGAGAAGTATACGCAGAACAAACACAATGACAAGGCGTGGGGAGAAAAAAGAACCCACGTAAGTGGGTCAAATAAATGTACACAACTGATTTAGAGATAACATGACATTACAATATTGAGATTTCAATAATGAACATCTGCACCAATTATTAACGATGATGATAAATTTAAATCCACTACAAGTGAAAATCGAAGCTTGCAAAAGACATTCTAGAACCATAAAAGCAAAATTGCCAAACTCCAATATTAATTTGTCGGTTCTACCTAAATCCGTAATTAATACGATGATATCGGCAGAAATCCAACCTTCACCAACAACGAACGAAATAAGAATGCCTCTTATCCACAAGGACAAGAGCAAAGTACGGCTTATTCTCAGATTTGTAATTTTAAATGCAGATAAATAATGTAAATTTAAGTACACGGCAATAACCTGTAATTATGAAGGTTAACACAAAACGAAGCGCAAAAGTAACAACGATATAGATGTCAGAACAATGCTATCAACAGACAATTGAATTTAGAAATATTATATAAATAGAATGCCGACACAGAAGTGTCAACCGGAAGGTTACAACCCCCGCCTGTTCCGGTAACTCGACCCATGAAACCATATAACGGGAGAGATAAGGTGGAAATAAACATAAAGTGTGCATTACGGGAAGGCATTTTATGGCAACCCTAATGTTCCCGCGTCAGTTTCGTTTTCTTGCTGGCTACGCAAACGTCTTAAACTCCATTCTTAGTCATCGGGGTCCCCACATTTCTATACTGACTTGGCTTTCGTTAGGATTGGACTTTTGAATTTTTCAATTTCTTGACTTACTTCCCTGTTTTACTGGGTCTTCCATCTTTTCTTTCACTCTACCCCATGTGGGATTGTGTAGCATTATTATATTTAAGTTGACTATTAATAAATTAAATAAATTAGATATCTGTGAAAATATTGTCAGAAAATAAAATTGTTACACAGCCTCTTAATTATCCAATTATTGTTTACGTCTATAGTAATTCAATTTCTAGGAATGTTTTGATATTAGTAAAGGTTTATGTCGATTTATCAGACAGCCAAACATGCGCAGTTGTGTTCCTGTCTCATCATTTGAATATTCTTACAGGGACATACTGTTTCACAAAGTTACTTACATTTTCAGGTAGATTTATATATTTGTTTAGTCTTTTGAGGTTTATTCCATTAAATTCTTCATTCATATATATTGTGTTCTAAGGGTACATGCTTGTGTGATTCTTAAAACCATATTTACAGATCTTCGAGCGTTATTTTGTTAAGTTCTGCACGCCTATGTAGTTGATTGTCTATCATTCAGTTTTTTGTAGATTAAAGTCTTTGTAATTGAAAACAACAGAGCATCTTCCTCTTTTCAAATCAGTTCTTCAGACAGTTTAGACAAAGTGAAATAATAGGCAAATTTCTGAAACTTTAAAAGTATTTTGAATGTTATACTTAACCAGCTTAGTAGTTGGGATTTGTTTCAGAAAAGCCATTATACCGATTGTTATATTCGGTTTATCAGCAGTGTGCTGGAAATTGTTATTCACTTTGGTCTACACGTGCAAGCACTGTAAGTATTACCACGTTTATTATCTTAAAACTAATTACATTTCATAGGTACCCTTTTTTTTGTATTCTTTCGTTAGTTTTGTATTAGTACATTTTGACCTGTATTTTATCTCAGCGTATTTGAATTTTGATAGATTTTTCACACTTTACGTCACGTTATTTTGGAGGATCTTTGTTTTGGATTTTTACACTTTTGGATGCGTTACTTACAACACACGATACACCCTTTAGTGTCATCTTGTGCGTTAACTGTTGGGAATTGGATTCCATTTGAGAGGTTGGATCTAGGAAAGAGTATGACAATGAAAATGAATATCACTTCTTGTTTCTCCACCTTCCTATGCTCCCGAGACAACTCGAGGTATTAGACCAACGACCAGGGTTATGCCTGTGGGATAAGATGCTAATGGTGCCTTTTCCAAGGTTGAGTGTCGTTCCTTCAAAAAAAGAGAATATTTGTGTCAATTATCTATTGTCCGCCATTTGTGTTACATGTGTACTTTTTTGTTTAAATTTTAGCATATGTTGAACCAGCTGCATGCATTTGGATCACATTATAGTACTATCAATTAGCCTTAAATAAAAAAAAAAAAGAATGAAGTAATATTGGATCAGTTAGAACAAGTGAATTGATGTTTATTTGGATCACTTCACGTGTGTCTTATTTTCTAATATTAATAGTTACAGTTTGCCGATGAACCCTTGCTGAACAAGATGTTTCACCTGCTCTCGCCTGTGGACTAGGAACCATTAGGTAATACAGCTAGCACTTGCCAGGGGTAAGTACACCAAGTTGATCTCTTTCATTAGCTTAAGGTGATACCTTGTGATATTGTTCAGAAGTGTAAACATTAGTATTATAAAATTATATACATTTAAACGATCAGGTAATTACTATTATAGAATTACCGTCATAAATATTACTTATATCATCAGTCATTTGTGATGCACAATGCACAATACTTATAAAAAGTTTAACTACCTGATATTTTTGCAATATTCGTATATATATATATATATATATATATATATATATATATATATATATATATATATATACAATTTATGTAGTTAAATTCACTTATGCTCTAACCACTAAAACTAAGTATTAATAACTATAAACAATAAGACACAAGAATATACACACACTTAAACATTATGTACAGTGTTGAAAACGCACTTTTTTCTTTGGCTCTTATTCAATATTTTATTTAAAATGCAATTCCATTCTTCTATTTACTTGTGCAAACCTGTCTATTACATCATCATAAAATCTTGGATTCTGTTGCAAGTTACTAATACATTCTTTTTCTATAGACAACACAGTTAAATGGGATAGTCTTTCTTCACCAGTTGAATTTCTGATAAAGGTTTTACTGCGCTCTAATGTAGAAAAACTACGTTCAACCCAAGCACTTGCAGGAATTGTTAAAACAAGTTGATACAATTTAAAAACTTCACTATAGGACTCTGTCAAATCAATTTCTTTAAGAAAACGTAGCATATTTAACGGTGTTTTCTTATTATTGATTTCTGGAGTATTGTATAAAACACTTAGCTGTGAATTTAATGCCAAAATGTCAAAAAATTTGCATAATTAAGTTTTAAACTATTAAAGGTTTCTTCAGCAAATGGGCTTTATTATAGTTGTTATAATTACATAATTCGACGAATTTTAATTCACTGAAGTTCTGAAATCTGCTTCTGAGTTAATGAGAAATATTTTCAAAAATTTGTAAATATAATATACGATAGGAAGTTACCATATCACCTATATTGTCAATTCTAATAAGTTTACTTTGTGGTTCTAAACTCAAATTTAGTGCTTTGTCCCAAATTTCTTGAAAGTTTTCTCTTTTTCGATTTAATTTTTAAAATTATTGATGTTTTGAACGCAGAAACTAATATCATTCGATTTAGTTTGCAAAATATCAAACAAAAGGTCCGTGTAAGGAAAAATTTCTGAAAACACATTGAGCACAAAATTAAAATTATAATCCATTTCCATCAGCTGTAAGTAGTCTCTAGAAGAATTTACCGTTTCAGGATCCCAAATTTCTTTATGCGCTAAAATATTTTTAAACATTTCTATTAGTGCTTCACGATATTGCGACACCGTCTGTGCTAGTCGTGCGCTGTAATTCCAGCGTGCGGGAGTAACTCTAGAAAGTCTTTTATAAACATGTGTATCTAAAACGCGAGTTCTTTTAGTGGATTTTGAAAAAAATGCAGCCATTTCATTTAACGTCGAAAAAACACTTTACAATCTTTTATTAGTCCAACACTTTGTGATAATACTAAATTTAACCTATGTGCCAAACAATGAACAAAAATGACATTTTGAAACTTTTGTCTTACTTTTGCTTGAAGACCGCCCAAGTGTCCTGCCATTACTGCAGCTCCATCGTAACTCTGAGCAACAAGTTTTGTACCACACTGTAGTTCTTCAATAATATCACATACTTTTATAAATATGGCATCTGCTGTTCTGTCGGCGGTTATAACTATAAATTTTAAAAATCGTTCTTGAACAGCTTTGCTCAATTTTACGTAACGTATTACCACAGCTAGCTGGCTAAAATTAGTTATGTCGGTTGTTTCGTCTAATACAATTGATACAAAAAATGCATCCTTTATTCTGGTTTAATGCTATTCAATACAATATCGGATGCGCATTTTATTAAACTCCATAAGTCGATATAGTTTTCACGATTATTGGATTCTTTATCTTCTTGGTGACCCCTAAAACTTAGTTCATGATTTCCAAGAAAACACGTAACGTCAATTAACCGCTTCAAGGTGTTCCTATTTTTACTCACTAGATCATTATGTTGCTTATGACTAAGTTTTAACTGATTGTCCAAACTATATTTACTACGAGACTTGCCAAATATCTTTTCTTTAAAAAACGAAGTTAAGTGTCTTTTGCTATTAGTGTGTTTTTTAACATTTTTATGGAAGTTGTTTAAGTCCGAAAAGCCGTTTGAGTTTTAGGAGGTGTTTTTAAAAATATTAAAGAGCAAACAAGGCCAACAAAATAATTTTTTCAGTGTGTCGCATCCCGTTAACCATTTATATTTATCATGAAAGTACATTTTAAGTGTCTAGTAAATTGTTTAACGAAGTGTTCAAATTTCGTTTCTAAATTGATAGATGGGGTAGGTTTACCTGAAGAAATTATGTTATATTTTTCTTAAAAACTGTACTGAGAAAATCGCTTTTTTATAATTTTACACGCCACGCAAATGCAACAAGTATTATTACTCTCGTTTGCTTTTAATTGTCTATTTTCCGGTACTGAGGATCAAGACGGCTCATTAGTTTGCTCCATTGTAACACAAATTCTTCTTAAATGGCACTTATAACAAATACAAACACTACCTAATTATGGGTTAGTATCAAATATTTAGTGATTTCGTAATTCCAATTAAAAATTATCCAAAATATGGATAAAGTGCAGTAATTTTAAAAATTATTATTACTGCACATAAGATTGACTAATACTTTACTTATGAAGCCTGCTATTATTAAAATATGCGTATTCCAAATATGTATACGTTTTACTATCACATAACAACTGACGTTTTACTTTTAGCACAGTATAAGTACAAGTACGTATACGATATTGCAAGAAGCTCCAGTGAGCAGCGCTTCCAGATTTGCTAATATCATTAGCATTCAACAATACACGATAGTGATGAGCACACGACGTCTGCAATGAACCGGAACTGAGATCGTTTGAACTTTGGAAGCGTTAGAAAATGCCGCAAGTTCATTTATTTGTGTGCAGGCAGACGAGGACGCGCGATTGTCTACGAAGGGTCGTATACAGATTGTGAAGGCGTCATGATTCATGAATTTAGAAATTTCTCTTTCGATTTCCTGTTGTTAGTGTTTTGCGCTTGGCTTGAAGAAGTTAGTTCGGAATACTGAAAGACGCCAGGAGAAAGTAGAATTCTAATGAATATTGAATACACTGTTAATGCCCGGAATTTTATATTTCAACCTATAACAACTCGGGAAGCGGTGTTTTCATCGCTTCCATTGACGGCATGCCGCTGCGGTTTAGGTTTTTCTCAAGAAACCAATTTCTTTCCTTGGGTTGAAAATTGTACTATTTATTTACTAGAGATAACCGTTCTGCTACGACTTTTGTAGTATTAGGCCATTACATCTTTTCTTTTTTTCTATTTTCTTTATATTTCTTGACCTGGTCTGGTATAGTGGCTTTTTGAGCCGGATAAAATTTTTTTGTTTCTTCTTTTGCTTGGATTTTCTGAAACAAATTTTGTTTTGGTTGTTGGTTGAGTTTATAATTTTATATTCATTCATTCGTTGTCACACTATTATTTTAGATCCATCTCGTAACTGAAACGATCTGAATTAAAAGATATTCTTATGAAAATTCAGTGATAGATTTACTACATGGAATTCTGAAATAAGTTTGTACTAGGCGGTTACTTTGAGAGATGGAATTTTCTCAATAATGAAATTATATACGGCGATTGATGCTACATTATATTCAACTACTTCAATCCATCAGTACGTAATATGTATACACTTATATCCTGGGCCAGGTAATGATTTGCTACTAGCTACCGGTTAAGGGAAGTGAAAAGTTACTCCACTCACTCTTACTTCTTATGAATTTGATTCACTTGGTTTTCGAGGTAAAGATTTTGGTATGATGTGCCATGTGATCCCACATATGTCGACTGTAATTAGTGTGGGACACGCATTATCTGTACTGACTTGATAAAGCTTTAGTGGAGCACTTTGAAAGTTACATTTAGCGCTACACTTTTGCTTTGAATAGTTGTGTTAATTTGTTCCTACTGGCAAGAACTCTATTGAAAGCAAAGGAATTGAAACTCAAAGTAGATACACTACCTTCGTACGGAGCCAAAATAATTCATTTTTACATGCAAATCTTCATAAGAAAATCTAAGGTTTATTTTGTAAATGTTTGTATCTTCCAAGTCCATTCATTTGAGGATAATGTGACGTCATCTTGAACAACCCTTCACTTGTACTTTTTCATGCAATATTTTTCTCTCTTTGATATTAAAGGTACAACTATGGCTCCGCGTACAGGTGTTGATATGCGCATTGAATATACTTAGTCTCTTTTGAAGGATTTGGTAAATTTTAAGGAGTAGATCTGGTATTGATTATTATTAGGCAGGAAAAATAAGTCGATGTAAATTATAAATAAAAATGTATATCAAATTACCTAATAATATTATTATATTCAAATCCACATTTTATTTGTACTCGCCTATGTTGCTTTAATTGGGATTTTATGAAAATTGAATATATGGTATATTGCATATGCTTATTATAATCTAAGTTACGTAGTACATTAAGCCATGATCGGATAGTACACTTTAAAGCCTAAGGTGAACCAGTAGCCTTTTATAGCCACCAGACAGCATTTTATACTGTACATACCAAACAGTACCGAATAACAACTTGGTTTGTAAGTAAGACTAAAATTCATTCAATTCCGATACACGCCCCCATTGCGGTACCTGTAGTATAAAGATTGGCCAATTACCAGCTTAAGAATCCCAACAGATTTTCCCACTTATGTTACTATTTTTAGAAACTAGGTATTGCTTACCTTTTCCCATGGTATTTGTGTGCATGTAAAACCGTGGATTAATATTTACCCCTTATTCTTCTCGACGGGCTTAAGATTTTGAATTAGACCTATGCCGCAAGCACCGTGGACCCAGCTTTCGGTGAAGACACTTGCAAAGATGAACCACATACACAATTATTAAACAGCATATTAAGCAATTATAAAAACATAGGTAACTCCAGCAAATGGTATTTTCTCTACTTAATATAATATTAGTACAAATTAGCCCAGTCTGGATAGATTTTCACTCCCATTTAAATAACATTGTTATCTTGAATTTGACTTCCATTTAAATAACATTGTCACCTTAAATCATCAGGATCTAATAGTTTTCCACAACTAGCCATTTTTAGCCTTCGGCATAGAGCACTAGACCACAACTTCCCTGCTCTGAACCACTAAACCTCAGCATCATTCTGTTGGACCATTAAAACTCAGCATCTTTCCGCTGGACCACTAGGACGCCACAAGATGATCCCTACATTTGATTTTTCAATGCTCCACCTAAAGGTACTACATTGGCCAAGAAATTAGTTTTTTTTTACCTGGAAATTTTGAATTTTGCCGAACCCTTGCTGTTCCAAGCAAGGTAGGGATCTTTAACGTGCGTGACAACACTCACACGCGGGACCTCCATTTTACCTCTCTCTGAACGAGGGTGTATTTTTGTGAAAAATGCTCGCATAAAATTTTTCAAGCGGAGCGTGTCGGGATTTGAACCCGGGACCTTGGGCACAGTAGTCACACGCATACCAACTACATCACGGAGCCTCCACAAAATGACTTCCCATTTTTCCTACGGCACAATTGTCATCCGCCATTCTTTCTATACATCGGAAAAAAATTGATCCAAGCAGGTATCGAATGAGGAGCCTACAAACCTGTTATTCTATGTAAATGCGTAGAACAACCAACAACAACAAAACAAGTTTTTTAAAGCTTCTTAAGAACCTAATATTTACAGATATAAAAATATAACATAAATATATGTTAGGGTGTATTCTGTCAGGTTGTTCGTGTTTTGTGACTTTACATCTTTTTCTGCGTATTTGTTTGTCCTTCGTTACTAATGTTGCTATACCGTAGCTGTTCTCAGTTGTCTGTGTTTGTTTTTAACGTGTGTGTTGTTTTTGCAGGAAAACTCGATGAGTAAAAAACCTACATTTAGATGTTTTGGGCTTGTTGCCTATGTTACTTGCTCGCTAAATATTGGTAAGTTTTTATATAGTAGTTTGTGCTTGATATGGTATTGAATGTTGTGTTGTCTAGTTAAAGTTATGTTTTCTAGGAGTCTATTATTCTGAAGTTTTGTGCTATAGAATTTTTGTGCTATCTTGTCAATGTAAATTCTTAGTGTTTCAATTTTTGCGAGTTCGTGTAGATCTAGAATTCTTGTGTACCTGTCCCGTCCGGTAATTAAGCGGAGGCATTTATTTTGGAATCTTTGCATTAGTAAAAGTGCCGTTTGTAAAATGTTGCACCAGACCGGTGTTGCGTAAGTTATGATGGGCTTAATTATTGCCGTATACACTAATTTTTTGTTCTTTTGGGACATTTTGCTATTTTTTGCAAGTAAGGGGTATAATGTCTTAGTACTTGCGTAGCCTTTTCTAATAGTCTGTTTAATGTGATGTTTGTAACTAAGTCTTTTGTCTAAATGTACGCCTAGGTATTTAACTGTATCTGTGATCCTGTATATCTGTATTGTTAATTTTTATTGGTTTGAATGTTTTGGTGTTTTTGAATTTTCTAGCGAATGTGATAACTTTTGTCTTTTCAGGGTTTACTGCTATTTTCCAGGTTTTATAATATTCCTGTAGGATGTCTAAGTGAAATTGTACTTGTGAACTTACTATTGCAATGTCAGAGTGTGCATATATAGCCGTGTCATCTGCGTATAGTGCCATTGTAGTCCGAGTGAATTCTGGAATGTCTTGCGTGTAAATATTGGATATTTTTGGTCCAAGTATGGAGCCCTGTGGGACTCCGACGTTAATTGTTTTAATGTCTGAAAGTGCTGTGTTTGCTTTGACCGTGAATTTTTGATTTGTGAGGTATGAATGTGTTAGTTTGATAAGGGGTTTAGGAATCTTAGTTTTATTAGTTTAAAAATTATGCCGGGAATCCAAACCTTGTCAAAGGCTTTTTGTATGTCCAGTAGTGTCATAGTCGTCACCTTGTTCTTGTTGAAATTGTTTATAATGTCAGTTGTGATTCTTACTAGTTGTTGCGTTGTACTGTGTCCTTTCTTGAATCCAAATTGGCAATCTTGAGTAATGTTGAGTTTTTCTTCTGCTGTGTTTAGTCTTTGTAGTATAATTTCTCACTTAGTTTTGCCAGGGTAGATAATAAGCTGATTGGACGATATGCAGTTGGGTCGTGTCTGTCTTTGCCTGGTTTTGGTATAGGTATACCTGTTGCTGATTTACATTTTTGTGGGAAATATCGTAGCTTAAACATTCCATTTATTATATAAACTATTTGTAGAATAGCCTTTTTGGACAGATTTTTGATTACAATATTTTGTATGTTATCTTCACCTGGTGCCTTATTTTTTGAAAGTGTTTTGATTAATGTAGTTATTTCCTGCGGGCTTGTAATGAGTTCTGCAATTTCTTTTTCTTGTAGTGCATCGATTTCTAATAGAAATTTGTTCACTTCGTTGTGTATTCTTGTATGCTGTACTTCATCGGGAGTTGAGATGTGAACGCTTTCGAATTGGTTTGCGAGAATGTTAGCCTTTTCCTTGTCTGTGATATATTTTTCATTATTGATTTTTAGTGGTGGAATAGGTTCGTAAGATTTTTTAAGGGCTTTTGTAATTTTCCAAAGCGAACTATCATGTGGATTTAGTGCTTCGAGTTTTTCTGTCCATACTTTATTTCTGTGGTCTTTGATTTGTGTTTTTATTATGGTGTTATAACTTTTAAGTAGTTCTTTTATTAGTGGATCTGCTGTCTGCTGCCAGCGTTTCCTAATTCTATTTTTGATTACTATCGTGTCTTTTATCTCGTCTGAGGTATCGTCTTTGGTTGGATTGATTTTAATTATTTTGGTGTGTTTTTGAACGGTTTTCTGTATCAGTTGTGTGAATTCATCCACTTTAGCGTCTAGCTCCGTAGGAGTTTCATAATTTGTGGTTAACTGGATGTAATCGTCTAGCGTTTTTCTAAACCGTTTCCAGTTGGTGTGCTTATGTGATCTTATCCTTATAAATGAATTTGGCGGTGATTGTATTTTTGTTTTGAAGAGAACTGGATTGTGATCTGAGCAAAGTTCTGGGAGTGATTCTGGTGTGATTATGTGGCTAATGTTTTTGATTACCAGGATATCTATTGTTGTGGGGGTTGTGCCGTTCCATGGGTATAGTGTGGAAGTGACCGGGTATACTATTTCTAAAGTGTTTCTATTTACAAATTCCCGTAGGGTGAGTCCGTTGCGATTGTTTCTGTGACAGTTCCACGTATAATGTCTTGCGTTAAGGTCACCGTAGAACATCCGTTATACCCACTCAGCCATAGATCTAACATGACTATAGTGTTTTACTTGTGATACTAATGACACACATAGTAATTCTTATGAATTTATTTTACTGAATCGATCAATCGCTTATTTTTATAAGATCTCATCTCAATAATGTTTATTACCTATAAGTCATTTACTTTCAAATAAAATTTTATATGCAAACAGAAATAAAACTCCTTTTGTACGTGAACATGTATTTTATTGGTTAATTCATGCATGAATAAATTTTGGTTGATAACTTATTAAATTGTCTATTATTCTGTTTATGATCAGTATTATCATATTTTATTTACTTAATGTATTACACTTTTAAAATTAAAAAACGTTTGCATAGAATCTTCAAGTGCATACTATACTTGTAATAAACCAAAAAAAAAACAATTTTTCTGTTCTGTTTATTGGCATATAATTAAGAGTATTTAAAAAATATTGATTTACATAATTCTTATTCAAAATTGGAACCATTGTAGATCCAACCATATTGAAGTTGTTCCACTGCGAATCTAAAAACTAGAAATGTGTATTAGAAAACATGAACTAGGATAAAAAAGTATTATATGTATTTTAGTCAACAATTGAAGTTTTCAACAAACATCACAAGTCTGCCAGAGTCGTTTACTTTCAAATAAAATTCTTTTTGCTAACAGAAATAAAAGAACCGCTTTAAACCATGCTTATTATTCTAACTTAATGCACTAAATTATAAATTATTGAAACTTATTATAGATTCTCAATTGACATTCTTTATTATAGCCTTGTAGCATATCAAACGACTCGTTGGGAGTTGTAGATGTCATTTACAGTTACACTTTAAACATAATTGAAATTAAATACGGGCGTAGTATAAAACTTTATTTAAAATATCACATTTTTTAAAGGGAATATATTTTGCTTAGTACAATGTAAAGAGTTATCTTCACGCATTAGGCAGTATGTTGGTATATCGTATGCCTCTCTTCTAAGCACTTTAAAACTTGGCATTCTAAACTTCATATTCTGCACTTCATTGTTTGTATGGCATTCAAAGACACACTACTGCGATCTGGAAGACAATGGAAAACCACCACACTACCTTCCAAGTACACAGCGTATTTAAATTGCTAATTAAGATGATGGCAACATCTGTTGTAAAAAATTGCGATGTTAAAACAGTCCTTACATGTGATTTTCCAATGCTCCACCCGAAGGTACTACATTGGCCAGGAAGCGAGTTTTTACCTGGAAAATTTGGAATTTTTGCCGAACCCTTGCTGTTCCAAGCAAGGTAGGGATTTTTAACGTGCGTGACAACACTCACACACGGGACCTCCATTTTACCTCAGTAGGGTAGCTAAGCCGGTTTGGCAACAGAGATCCACAGCAAGATATGTATACGCCGGTTCGAGAACAATATGAACAGCTAAGCCGCTTTGGGAAACAAAACGTGCAGCAAGATATGTATACGCCGCTTTGAGAACAAAATTGTCTTTGTGTGTAAATTTGTTGCGTCGGGGGGGGGGGTCGTTAGGTCTTTGGGGTGTGCGTTCGGCGGGGTCGGTAGATGTTTGTGGTGGGGGGGTGCGCGTGCGCTGGGGTGGAGATATTTTCTTAAGAAATTTTTTAGCAGCGTTCCCGACGTTAAATATTAAATATTAAATTTTAAAAAAATGTTGTGTGTGTAGAAAATGGAGTTCACGTGTTGGTTCGTATTTTTCTGGGGTAGGTTAAGCTAAAAATTAAAACGCCGCTGTGAAGAATTTTTTAATATTAGGCAAACGCGTGCAAGTGGTAAAGAGTGTTTTAGCTCTCCTCATAAGCTGCGTTTTGTACGAAGTAGCAAATAAAATTAAGAAAATATACGAAATGTTATATGATGGAGGTCAAATTTTAAACGTTTGCAGGTAAAATCTTGTAAAAAAGAAGTCGTTCACATCTCGCAATTTCAATGTCACGATAAAATACTAAGAATTTGCATGCAGTCGAATATAACCTCGTGCTTTTATCTGGTAATATATATGTAAATCACGTCGACATTCGACTTTTAATATAATGTATTTAATTAACATAAGGTGTGTTGCAAAAACATTTCAAGACAGGTATGCCGTATATTTCCTTATTGGTATGCAAATTATACCACCTTGCATCACGATTTATTTGACTTTTAAATAAAAATTAATTTAATCTTATATCAAGGATGTCTTGCTTACAAAGAAGTCGTTCACTTCTCGCGATTTTAATGTCACGATAAAATAACAAGAATTCGCAGTCGAATATAACCTCGAGTTTGGAATTATAGCTCTCTGGTAATATATATGCAAATTATTCAACTTTTAATATAATGGATTTAATTAACATAAGGTGTGTTTGCAAAAACATGTTAAGACTATTTCCTTCTTGGTATGCAAAATATACCACCTTTCATAACGATTTATTTGACTCTCAAATAAAAAATTAATTTAATCTTATATCAAGGATCTCTTGCTTACATTTTAGCAATTTGAATATATTTAAATATTTAAATGTAATTATACATTTAATTTATGTGGCAAGAAAAATTCTTTTACTTTTAGCGGTTTGGTGATTGTATGTAGATGACGTATTAGACATTGTATATATATAACTCGTTTAATTGCACAAACGTGATAAAAATTTGTAGGTTATGCAAAACGTGCATGTAGTGAAGAATTTAGCGGTGATCTTTAGAGCTTCGTCATTGTTTTTATTCTCGTTACTTTAGTTAATTAAAGAGAGATTTTTAGGTTAAGCAAAAATAGGAAATGTGGTGGATGACATAATCACTTTCAAAATGATGAATGGTGGGGAAGGAGCTTCTAAACGTGCCCTAAACGGGGCTCTGCCCCATTATTTTGTATTAAATATCAAAAGAATAGGAGAAATTATTCGACTCGTATTTTATAATGGTTTTAATTTAAAATATTGGTGTGTGTGCAAAAAACATGTTAAGACAGGTCACTCGTTATTTTATTCATGATTGCACCACCAAAATAATTTATACAACCACACTGAACTCGTACCCGGATCTAAAATTTAACCTTTAAATGTATGCAAATAATGTCGTTATTTAAAACGTGGTGAAGAATTTGGATAGTGATGTAATCATTCTCAAATGCGGAATGGTACTCCATAAATTCTAAAAATATATGCATATCTATGGCAGGCAACCCAGCATACACCAATTATATATTCTTAGTGTAAAATTTTATTGTTAGGTGAATAACCAGCAATTTATTATGTAATATTTATTGCTACAAGCATGGTAATAATAATTTGCAATGTGCAAAATACCTCTTTTGTTGTTAAAGACCGATTTAATTAAACACTATAAAAGATTGTGAATTATTTATTCTAGTTAAATTTTACAGTGCTAGAGACACTAATTATTATTAGTACTAGATATAGGTATAACAAAATTTGTATTCCAGATGATAGTATGTTCAAAGGATATTATTATTTAAAAAGACTCTGTAAACATGATTAGTGAAATTATTAAAGTTAAGGAATGTAAAGCAAAAATTTGTCCATAAAAGCAAATATGTTTTCTAAAAGATATGCATAACTTACGGATCTAAACGTTTCAACATCTCGCAAACTGAGATAAATATTACTTATTTCTTTGCAAAAAACGTTCATATAACGCCCTTTAACAACCGCGTTCAGTAAAGTGCATGGTAGTTAATGACCTCGGCGATTGGGCTATTTATAGTATAAATATAACAACATATCTCCATATGTAAATTATATGGTTCTGGTTTATACCTAAAACAACTATTTTGCATTATATTTTGTTGATCCTGGCAGAATAAATTACAAGTATAGCTACATTGTCAATACATTTTTATTTTCAAACTCGTTTTAATTATTGTAGAATTTAGTGCTTATAAATAACTTACTTTAATTCAATAAGTTATTCTTAAATTAATAATTATTGTCAAGAGAAATATATACACATATGGTAAATAATTGCAAGAATGTCTATAATATATCTGAGTTTTAATTCTGTTAAATGGAACATATGGCAACAAGGTAACTTCAAAACATTTTAGCATAATTGTCAATTACCAAAATTCACAATTTTCATCTAATATCAACAAATGTTATTAAATTGATGCTAAACAATAAAAATAATACCGTTATATTTCAAATCATTTTAATAGAATTACGCAATGTTAAGTCGTTATTAAAAATTAATTTAAACAGAGTTTTTATTGTTATCTGTTGTTGTCTGTTGAAGAATCGTAGCAGAATCTGAACTATATCGCTTTTACAAAGCATGTATTCAAGATCACATTTAGTTAGTTTCAAAAAACTTTTCATCATTGTATACGACTTGTTTTAACTTGCAGTAGGTATCAATGACCGAATCAACATTACCACCCGAACATGGTTGACAACTTTAAATTTTATTTTCCCTATTACTTTCAAGGTATTAATCATTGGTATATATATATATATATATATATATATATATATATATATATATATATATATATATAGATTTAGCGACATCAGACAACCTTTTTCTTAATCTTCGTTGGGAATTAAACCACTCATAGTTTTTAAAATCATCTTTCTTTACGTTTCGATCCATGACCTAGGATCGTTGTCAAAATTGTCAAAACCACAACAATCATACAGGGAGTATTTATCAGGCAACATATTTCTCGCATGGCTATGACAGCTTTTGTGCTCTATGTAGAGTAATGATTAACGTTATACTCTTTTGATTAATTTGCAATTTACCGGGCATGCATCCTTCGTTAAAAGTAAAGGATATTCCCATAGATAATTTGAATAACAATCTATCACCACCAAAACACCTCTAATTGGATTTTCCTTAAATATATTGTTCAAATTCAACAGAGTCGCCTTGCCAGAGATCATCTCAAGGTTGTTGATTTATTAATGCTGTTACAAAAACTAGTGGGGGGTTTATCAGACGAATAACTAGGTGATGCTCAGTATCACAACACTTTAGCATTACCTATTTTGATGAATGTGCCATAAAAGCTAGGTACTTGGATAGATCTCGCAGTGAGTGGAACAACAACGATAGTGGTGCGAAGTTTTCAAGTTAACATGGACAATGTACTGTACGATTTGTTCGAGAGTGAACAACGCATTTTACACCAACATCTGAAACATGCCATAGTATTGAATGATGTAGACAAAATCAAACGTATACTGTTCAGAGTAGGTGTTCATGTTCCCTTTAAAGCTTTCAAATGGCTAACGCTGACCAATGATACATCCATTGATGTAATGGACATGCTGTTTAAACAACAGAGTAGGTGCGATCAATTTGTATCAAACTTCATTGATGCTTGCAACGGCAAAACAGAGTTAAAATGTCATCAGGTGCGCGGTGTACTAGACGCAATAGAGAGTAATTATAGTTTGAGCGATGTATATTTCCTTGAAGAATTACTAACCAACCGAGCTGTATTGAGTACGAAGGCATTTCCTATCATGAATATAAAATGCAACTATAAATCACTGGTCACAGCGATTGACGATATGATTGTAGATGTTGTATATTTCGCACAACCTATGGTATTAAAAAAAGTATTGAAGTTAATTTTAAAGTATAAGGTAAATTATAAGTACCAACCTAATGTAGTTGGCCCTCATAGAACAACATATAACTGGCTCCTCAAGAATTTGGCAATGGAGGGCTCAAAACAGCAACCAGGATGGACGTGTGGTCCGGATTCGGGAAAATGGCCATCAAATAGTATAGATGATTATAAAAAAGTGTATATGCTATTAAAGTTATTGTTTTAGTTTAATACTATTTTTTGTATGTAAATTATGTCATCTTGGTAATCCTATCTGATGCGCTATAGATAGCACTTATTAGATATAATGGAGGATGCTATTGTACGTGTCGCATACCTTTACAATAAATATATATACCTCGAGTGTTGGTCAAGTACGGGGAGAAATTGTTAGCTGAGAAGGTAATGTGTTTTACCTGCTTGTTATTTACACATATTCACGGACATCGAAATACTCAAGTTCAACCAAAACAGCGAAAATCAACCTACATCAACGTTTTGCGCTTCGGGCATGAGGAATTATAAACAACTTTCTTGACGTAGAACTAGTGTAGTAATTAGTAGTACATAGATGTAATTTGTGTGTGTGTGTGTGTGTGTGTCGCTATAATAAAGCATATAACAGTAAAAAATTTTTATTGATGAATGACATATGATAGTAAACAAACACGTAACAGCAAATCTACAAAATATGATTTTGGATATCCAACTATTATGGCTAGAATCTAAATTTAACCATTTCACATATACTTGATTTTTAACTCTCTTCAATACTTTTCCACTAAATATACATCCGGATAGTGTGTTCGTTGAAGTTCTTCTGCATAGAAGCCGCCTAATATTGGTTGTCCTCGACTATCGCGCAACAGGTACGTTAAAGGATTAGTCAAATGCACTTTGTACACCGTAAAATTTCGTTAGACCAATTTGGTGTGTATCCCTTGGTAAATTGACTTCTATGTTTACTAATGCGAACATGATCTCCAACAGAAAATTTTTACTCTTTAAGTTAACTGTTTTGATCGTACTGTACACTGTATTGAAGAGTTTGCGTTCATTGCGTTTTGACACATCTACAGGTCGCATGCCGATTGTTCGATGTTTGGTGTTGTTATATGCAGTCACGAGTGAGGATAGTATATTCAGCCATCGATACGAACCATTCAAACTAAATTGTTTCCACATTTTTGACTTTAAGGTACGATTAACGCGTTCTACTACGCAAGCTTTTTATTGCTGTACACACTATAATGTGTAATCTCATATTTTTCCATTAAAGCCTTAAATGTTGAATTATAAAATTCTTTTCCCAAATCCGTTTGAATGTACCGTGGAATACGATGGTCTTTGTTGAAAATTGATTGAAAAGCGTTTGAAACAGCCTTACCCGTCTTGCGCTTAACCGGTACGGCCCATAAGTATTTAGAAAATACATCGATAACAACTAGAATGTATCTAAATCCTTTATTTATCTTTGCATATGGGATCATTTCCACCAAATCGGCTTGAAACAGCTCGTTTAATCCTTTTGTGATTACATGTCTTCTAGGAAAGTTAATGCGAGCAGGCTTATGTAACTCGTGGACGATTTGCTCCTTTACAGACATATTGCTAATATAGTGTGTGTGTATGGTTGACGGCTATATGCGTGCGTTTTAAGTTTCTCTTGCAACTGTTGAATATCTGCTTGAATTCGTGCAATGTCTATTCTAAATTGTGCTTTCACTTGTTGAATAGCAGCGTCTAATGTCTTATATATGCTATTCATAGAATCATCTATCCGTTTGGTTACGATTTGTACAACATTAGCGTTCACAGTGGCTGGAACAAGGTTACGCATCATCTCTTCAAAATGGTTAAAGTCTGATCTTGTAACATACTCGCTCGAGAATTGTGTTATCATACTGTTTGTTGTCTCCTTCACAAGCGTGTCTATATACTGCTGAATAGTGGAACCACTTCCAAGCGTTGGTTCGCCCTCTTGCTGGTGTAGCGTTGCTAACCGCGATTCTAAGTACGCTTTCGTGACTGCATCATCATCTTCTTGTGGTGTAGCGACGCGCGCTAATCTCATGTTGTCAAAATCGTAGTAATCATCATAAGAAATATATGAAGCACAGTCAGACGCATGTCCAAACTTGTCGATAACCATCGTGATAATGAATAACAAGTCGCACAATCTACGCTATTATACGCAATTCGCGTAATTCTTCCATAATCGATGTAATTTCGTTTGTGTGACCGGTGTTACCTGCATCTTGCGAGGCGACCAGAAGCTTGAGCCGTTCGCACAGTTCGTTGGGATCATCGAAGTATACATACTCTAGTGGCTTCTCGTTATAATCCATGAGTAGACCACGACCACTCGGGTTTATAGTTTGCTGTCGTAAGCTATACATTGCATTACTTCTTTTTTTAATGTCCGCATAATCGTTAATTTCTTTAAGTGAGAATTTACCCAAAGGATTGAGAAGGAACAGCTGCTCGTACAACCCTTTGCTACCGTTGTAGCAAAATCGTTCTACACACCTTTTCACCAATCCCGAAGATAATGTCCGAATCACCAATCATTAATTTTCCTGTCTCCGGATTAAAACGTACTTTATCCCTGCGCAAGTGCTCCGTGTCATTGTTATAAATACCAGTAAAGTTGGAAAACAGATTATCGACATAGTATCTTACCGATGGTAAGAATCGTTGTAAGTAGGCCTGATGTTCTTCGCTGTTTAGGTACCGTTCGTACTCTGTATGGGTCTCTGGAGTGTTGCCGCTACTCTCCGATTCTTCGAAGGTGGACTCCACAGACTGGACTGGGCTATGAGGATTGTGTTCCCATGCCTCCTCTATTGGTGGTGCGGCGATTGGTGTTGAACTGCGCACCTGATCGAGAAATTTAGGGCGTCTTTTAGGAGTAGATTGTACGTCATGTTGTTGTGGTAACCAGTGCTGGCTTTCGATCTTGGACTCCTGTTTAATATCTTTCAGCAGACCGGTCTGAAGTGTTTGTAAACGTTTTGTAATAGGTGCATAGACTTTACTTAATGCAAGCTCCTTTTCAACCACACCTGCTTTTAGCGCTTGTAATTTCCTCTTGACTGCCTTTCGTACTTTTATGAGTTCTTGTTTGGTTTTCACGTCGTCTGCCATCGTCTAGAAACGGGTAGGAAGTGATATGCTATTTATGTGCTTTATAAGTATATATAGGTGTCAAAACCTTTTCGGTAACGACCGCTCTGCAAATCGCCATTTTATTGATCACCAGGAACCCATACCGATCTCGCCAGCATACGCCGCACAATTCTTTAAACCGGTTAAACGACATATCCGTGTTTACATGGTCAGCGTATACGTGTTTTAAATTGAGTTCGTCTTGTTTGAATAGCACTAGGACATTAGCATTGTCTCTAATCAATTGTTTAGGTATTTTGGAATAGGTCTGACATAGATAAAAACAATCAATGGCCTTATGTCGACCTAAAGAAAAATATTCTCGCATTACATTTTGTTTATCGCACGACACGTCATCGAAAATAAATATCGAATTAGGTTTTGCATCCGCTGGAGTAACAATTGCATCCCATTTGTTAAACGCAAAATATCCTATTTCTTTTATTGGTTGTAATAACCTCTCTAGGTACTGATACTTTGGTTGATACAAGGATTTTGAGTAGAGATAAACGTTTTCAAAGCGTACACCATTCGGATGTTTCAAGAGACCGATGACTACATTAGTTTTACCACAATTGGATGGACCTGTAATGATACACCGTATTGTTGATGGTAATAGTAGTCCATGCTTTTGCACGTTAGTGTTGTTGCTGCAGTTGTGGTCCGTAATTGGCAACGCCAATTGTTGCTTTACCAGACGCATTCTATCCATATACTAAAACGTAATTGCAGTATGGTAAGCATTTAAGCGAGTAATTCTACATGCATGACCAGTCTCCTTTAAACCTTTCGACTGACAAGATTAATGAAATCCTATCGTGGCTACGGGTTACTCAATAGTGCTATCAATCGTTTACCGGTAGAATTACATTTACCAGGCTATCGCTTCTGTGGACCGGGTACTAAGCTTCAGAAACGCCTCGAGCGTGGTGATATAGGTCGTAATCCCTTAGACGAAGCCTGCAAACTACACGACATCGCCTACGATCTTTCTACAGACTTAACAACCCGACACCAAGCTGATCGACGTCTTGCCGAAACAGCACAAAAACGTCGTACTGCACCCGACGCTTCGTTAGGTGAAAAACTTGCTGCGTTTGCTGTTGGTTCTGCAATGAATGCCAAAGTTAAATTTGGTATGGGTTGTCGCAAAAAAACGATAAGGTGTAAAGGAAAACGATGTGGTCAGCGTCTACGTACAGGAAGTGGTATACCATTCAAGCGTTTAATTCGCACCATTTGGGAACGCATTAAAACGTTCGTCCGACTGATCTTATTAAAACTGCTAAACTTGCAGTGGCACCGATTAAAGAAATAACAGATGAAATTCGTGGCATCCCACGTGTAATCCCTGTACCCAAAACTGGTGGTTTCCTACCTTTGATACCTATTTTGCAGCCCTTTCCGCAATTGGAGCGTTGTCGGGTGGAGCAGCTGGGATTGCAAAAGCTGTCAACGATGCTAAACTTGGACAACAACAATTAGATGAAGCGAAACGACATAATATGGCACAAGAGGCAGTGACACTTGGAAAGGGTCTCTATTTGAAACCTTATCGCCGTGGACATGGACTGTACCTAAAGCCTTTTCTTACACACGGGCAAGGTTTGCGTAAACAAAGACAACAAAAAAAACTCAACGCATTCGTTAAATCTACCTATGCGAGCGTTGACCAATGTTGACTTGAACAAATACATAAAACGTTTACCAATATCCCACTTTCGTGGAATATTCATGCGCAATTCACTTCCAAACACAATTCGTTGGCGAGAATGTGGTATTCTTAATCATGATACTACACGTGGTGTGGGAACTCATTGGACCGCGTACAAAAAGATGGTTCAAGGGCAGTCTATTATGATAGCATTGGTAATCTACGACCTCCGAGGGAACTTGTCAAATACTTAACCTCATTAGGACCATGCACTCTCTATTATAATTATGAACAATTTCAACCGCTTAACACTGTTACCTGTGGACACTTCGTATTGAAATTTTTACTGCAAAATAGTCCTCCGCTAAGTTTCTAACAACGTTATATATTATTTGATTTTAGTGTATTTTTAACTGTTTTGTATAAAAGTGTTTAATTAAAAACCATATATTGCAAGTGTTTCAGGAATTTGCTTTTATTACCCCATCCCAACTACGAATACGACTAGTTGTTAGTTTATCGTCAACCACCGAACATGTACACATTTACTTTAACTGGAACTGAATCTACGCTCACCGCAATCATCAACCCACCAATTGTTCTCGATGATGACCATGAATACGTTATTGGTCTTACAAACTTTGATACATATTTTCAATTCCCAATGTAACGGAAGCGAACAATAAATTTTACATTGATGACATCGTGCTTACTTTACCAGAAGGAACTTATGAAGTGGCAGATATTAATAAGTTCGTACGACGTAATCTGAACGATCCCCGTGAACGCACTTCATCCAAACGTTATCTTATTGATATTCGAGCCAATAATAACAGTTTACATACAGAAATCAAAGCATCAGGTATAGTGGACTTTACACAACCAAATTCACTTGCTTCGTTGCTGGGTTTTGAGAAACGTAAACTACCAGCTCTCACTACTGCTATTTCGGACCATCCGGCACAAGTCTTTCCAATCAATTCAATATGTATTGAATGTAATCTTGTGGTCGGATCGTATCGGAATAGCAAACCTGTACACATTTTGCATCAATTCTTTCCTGCAGTTGCTGCAGGGTACAAGATTATTGAAAACCCCGTGAACGTCACCTATATGCCACTTAATACACGAATCATCGATCGCATCATTGTTAAAATAGTTGATCAAAACGGTAATCTCATCACTTTTCGTCGGGAAACCATCACGATTAGACTTTATCTAAAGCGTCTTTAAACAATGGTTTTGCGCTATGAGCATAAACCACCAAAACCTATTAATAGACGCATTATCAGCACCTTTACCAGTTACAAGACACCAGTGCACCGATTAACACCGGAAAACGTTAAATTTCTGCAAACATTAGGACTCAAAGTGCTACATAGCTAAAATGGATAGTAATATTTTAAATGTTACGCAACGTGCTATATTTGATACAACCATCATCAATGCCGACAAACATATGCATACTCCGTACTCCAATACCACGTATGAGAAGAACGATGTTATACGGATTCCAATAGAAAACGAAGATGTCTATACACTACCATGGGACAGCGTAATTTATATTGAGGGTACAATGAATAAGTCAGATGGTGGCGTTTCGCTTACCGCCGATTTTGTCAACAACGGAGTTTTATTTTTATTTGATGAAATTCGTTATGAACTTGGTGGAAAGACTATTGACTGCGTTCGTAATTCAGGTATAACTACGACTATTAAAAATTTCCTATCCTACGATTATAGCGAAAGTCGTCGCTTTAGAAACGCCGGTTGGTCCCCCATCGATAAGCTTGATCTCGTTGATGCTAATGGTCATTTCAACGTATGCATTCCCTTGCGCATGGTTTTAGGATTTGCGGAGGACTACCGAAAAATTCTTTTGAATATCAAACAAGAGCTTATTCTTATTAGAAGTAGTGCTGACGATGCTGCTATATCGAATTCTGATACCAAAGAGTCAATCAAAATTACTATTACACATATATCATGGCGGATTCCACATATAACCGTTGCAGATGCAGAGCGCTTAAAACTACTCAAACATATTCAACGCAATGCCACCATGGACATAAGCTTTCGCAGTTGGGAACTACACGAATATCCAGAATTACATACAACACACACGCATACGTGGGCCGTGAAGACGGCTTCTCAAGTGGAGAAACCACGTTTTGTTATTGTCTGCTTTCAAACCGATACATCGCGCAAAAGGGGCGCAGTCAGTTCGACCACTGTAAGTTGACCAATATGAAATTACATCTGGGTTCATCTATGTATCCTTACGATAATCTTAACATTGATTTCGATACCAATCGCTATTCTATACTATATGAGATGTATGCACAGTTTCAACAATCGTACTACGGGGGTATCAGCGAGCCGATATTAACACCCAATGAATTTCAAACGCACGCTCCACTTGTAGTCATCGATTGTTCCCATCAAAACGAAATAGTGAAAGTGGGAGCGGTTGACGTACGATTAGAATTTCAAATGAAAGAAGCGCTTAAAGCTCACACTACAGCGTACTGCCTCATTCTACACGATCGTTTGGTCCGCTACAATCCTGCAACCAATATTGTGAGTGAAGTCTAAAATTAATAGTCCATTAGTTGTCGACGTTCAAAAGTTTAAAATTGCACATAATAACTTTGTGTTTAAAGAAATGGCTGTTTTACAACTATCCCTATCGAATGGAGTTGCAATAACATATGTGCTGAAACCACCATATTCTTGGAACTGTCTATCAGCTCGCTTCAAATACCAAAAGATATGGTTAAGCAACTTTCACGGTATATCTTGAGATGATGGCAATTTACAATGAATTTCCACACCTAAATGTTATTAACCTAGAAGATTTAGGGTGTACTCCTCTACATAAATTAAAGTATTACACCAATTCACACAAGTGTTTCTAGCATACCACACAACATTCGTCATTCAATTGCGCAACCACAGATGTAATTGTACTCAAAAACTGGTTTGTACATATAACCAATTATTCATTTTAATAAAGAATAATGTTTACATTAAGTAGTGTTTTATTTGTATATTTTATACCTACATACATACATATTCCTTGAGACTAGTAAGATGTGTTTCAAAAAATGTCTTGAAATAAGTTTAATTGTAAAACTTACTAACGAATCTGTAAGTATCATATTGAAAAATTCCTCTTAACGGATATGTATTTTGCATTTTTATGCAAACTTTATGTTACAATAATACAATTAAAAATTATATTCTACTACCGAGGTATTAAATTTTAAAGTATGTTATAGTTGTGTAAACATAAAATGCATTGCATAGGTTTTTATCATCAAAGTAGTACATTTTTATTTAATCCCACCTGTAAAATGATTAATTTCTTAAACCTAAGTTTCATAAAATTTATTCTCCAAAGATCAACCAACTATAAACCAGAACTATTAAATTTACATAAATTTCGGTGTTATTTTAATTTAAACTATGCTCATAAAAGTCGTTTATATATATAGCACCAACATTGTTACTACCTATGAATATCAAATCTTTAAAGGAATTTATAGTCATGATTAATTAATAAGTGGTCTTTTCATTTGTACACATTTTGTATATGTTGTTTTAGTTCCATTGACGACCTATTATTAGTAATCTGTTTATTATTTTATTGACGATATAAATTTTAAGATTGGAAGGGAACGATAAGAAATCTTCCTCTGACATTTATATGCACTCCGCATAGTTGTTTAAGGTAGCAAATATAAATAAGCTGTTTAATGTGTTGTAGAAGAATTTTACCATTGTATTATCGGTATGTATAAACTTACTTACTTAATGTGTTTTAACGGAAGTAGAAATTATGAATTTTGGTAATTAACAATTATGCTAAAATGATTTGAAGTTATGCAGTTTCCATATATAATTTACATATATCGGTATGTTGTTATAAATATCACAACCTCGAGGTCATTAACTACCATGCACTTTACTAAACTATAATTAATAAAATCCCCGTACATTTAACTAAGATACATTTTTCTTAATGTGGAAGTCTTATCTATATTTTATTCAAATAAGAATCTGCTACCGCCACCTACAAAAGATAGGGACAATTAAAGAATGTAAGTTTTGTAAATAAAACATTAAAATATTGTGTGTTTCTTTTAATATTATATATTTAATACAAAATAATTTTTGAAATTCTCGGAGATTCGTCAACACGTGCATGTTTTTGCTTAACCTAAAATCTCCGAAGTATTCAATCACCTAATGCGTGCAAAGCCTCCGTTCAGAACGCCTTATGGAGTACCATTCCGCATTTGAGAATGAGTACATCCCCATCCAAATTCTTCACCACCTTTTAAATAACGACATTATTTGCATACATTTAAAGGTTAAATTTTAGATCCGGGTACGAGTTTAGTGTGGTTGTATAAATTATTTTGGTGATGCAATCATGAATAAAATAACGAGTGACCTGTCTTAACATGTTTTTTACATATACACACACATATTAAATATATATTGAAATTGCTAAATGTAAGCAAGAACACCTTGATATAAGATCAAATTAATTTTTTTATTTGAGAGTCAAATAAATCGTGATGAAAGGTGGTATAATTTGCATACCAAGAAGGAAATAGTCTTAACATGTTTTTGCAAACACACCTTATGTTAATTAAATCCATTATATTAAAAGTTGAATAATTTGCATATATATTACCAGAGAGCTATAATTTCAATAAAAAAACACGAGGTTATATTCGACTGCGAATTCTTGTTATTTTATCTTGGTAATGAAATCGTGAACATGTTTTTACATGCAGACTTTATAATTTGATCCATTATATCACATTTCGTATATTTTCTAAATGTTATTCGCTACTTCATACAAAATACAGCTTTTGAGGAAAGCTAAAAAATTCTTTACCACTTGCACGTTTTTACTTAACATAACAAAATTCTTCATATAGGTAAAATCACCACTTCGCTATGCTCTCGGCTACCTAGTTTCGGCTACTTTTCCAAGGTCGTTGTGACGTCATAGCCTTTTATAAATAAAGAACAATGTAATACTATTTTAAAATTTTTATTCTGGCATTATACATAACAAAATTTAAAAATATTTAATGCCAAGCATGGAGCCATTTAAACTTAATTTTAATATAAATTCGATTGTTTAACATGGCTAACAACCAATGCAAGAATTAAGATATACAACAAATTTGTGTGTCAGATAACAAATCCTGATGTTAATAAACAACTTGGAAATTATATACTAGATTTTTTACGTTGTCCAGATGCACATTTAAGAGCAACATTCGCTAATCCCTTAAAAGACTGTTTAACCTTATTGGAAGATAGTAAGTTATACTTCCTAAAGGCGCCAATGTACTCGGTATCGCTAAAATGTGGAGTAAGTTATCGGACAAGCTTCAAAATAGCTGCTGTTTAGTGTATAATAACCTGCTACAGTACATATATTGGGGGAACGGCAATACAAAGAAATTGACGGGCTTGCAAATTAAGTTGTCAGAAAAACCAGAGAAAAGGGAAAAATTGATAAAGTATGTGCTTTCAGCTTTTAGTTTTAACTATTTACCTGTAAATTATTTGGAGATAGTAGAGTAGGAAAACAGCCAAGATAAAATAAAATCTTACACAAGTGCTACATTAAAGCAGGTAACATATTTTACACAATCTGTAACACCATATTCTACAATTCCAAAAGAAATAACCATTTCGGTATCGGGGTTGATAAGTACGCCTAACATTCGCCCAGAGGTTGTACGACAACGCGTAAATATTGGCAGTAAACTCTCTCCGTTGACGCTGCAGGAAATTGCCCAATTATGCACGCCATACTCTGTAAGTGGAAGAAAAGACAGCTGGAATTAGAAGAAATGCATGCAAAAGGCGAAAGTTGGACTAAATAGAAGACACTGCGACAATACGCGAACAATACAAAGATGTGTTAGACAAAGAACATCTTATTAGAGAAAGAGGAAAGGATTAAAAGATTATTTTATGTGCCGATGGACTGACTTGGATACATCCGCGTTCTACAAGCTGTATGTATTTGTGGTTAGTAAGAAAAACTCTTTTTAGAATTTTAGAATAGTATTACATTGCTCTATATTTATAAAAGGCTATGACGTCACAACGACCTTGGAAAAGTAGCCGGAACTAGGTAGCCGAGAGCATAGCAACGTGGTGATTTTACCTATATGAAAATGAAAATAAAGAACTTTTAAATTTTTGAATAAATTTTGGTAGGAAATATTTAATAAATAAGTATATGTTAATGAAACACATATTTTCTAAATGATATTGGTGCTAAGGAAAGCTATTTTTATTAAGTTCTATAGTTTGAGAGTGACGTAAAACCTTGATGCTACACCTTGAGTTGTAAAAGTTAATACATAAGCCTTGATATAAGATCAAATCAAATAATTTGAGAGTCAAATAAATCGTGATGAAAGGTGGTATAATTTGCATATATTTTAAATTCATACGGGTATAATTAAAAGATTATATGTTAGATCCGACTGCAAGTTCAGTGTACTTGTATAAATTATTTTGGGATGATGTAACCAAAGGAAATATACGACATACCTGTCTTGAATGGTTTTGCAACACACCTTATGTTAATTAAATACATTATATTAAAAGTTGAATAATTTGCATATATATTACCAGATAAAAACACGAGGTTATATTCGACTGCATGCAAATTCTTAGTATTTTATCGTGACATTGAAATTGCGAGAAGTGAACGACTTCTTTTTACAAGATTTTACCTGCAGACGTTTAAAATTTGACCTCCATCATATAACATTTCGTATATTTTCTCAATTTTATTTTCTACTTCGTACAAAACGCAGCTTATGAGGAGAGCTAAAACACTCTTTACCACTTGCACGCGTTTGCCTAATATTAAAAAATTCTTCACCTCGGCGTTTTAATTTTTAGCTTAACCTACCCCAGAAAAATACGAACCAACATTTTTTTAAAATTTAATATTTAATATTTAACGTCGTGAACGCTGCTAAAAAATTTCTTAAGAAAATATCTCCACCCCAACGCACGCGCACCACCCCACGACAAAAATCTAACGACCCCGCCGAACGCACACCCCAAAGACCTAACGACCCCCCCCCGACGCAACAAATTTACACACAAAGACAATTTTGTTCTCAAAGCGGCGTATACATATCTTGCTGCACGTTTTGTTTCCCAAAGCGGCTTAGCTGTTCATATTGTTCTCGAACCGGCGTATACATATCTTGCTGTGGATCTCTGTTGCCAAACCGGCTTAGCTACCCTACTTACCTCTCATCCGAATAAGGGTGTATTTTTGTGAAAAATGCTCGCCTAACATTTTTCAAGCGGACCGTGTCGGGATTTGAACCCGGGACCTTGGGCGTAGCAGTCACACACATACCACTACGCCACGAAGCCGCCAGTGTTAAAACAGTCCACCCAATTGGGATCTACGGGAGGGGACTACTTCGAGAAATGTGATTGAAAAGTTTAGAAAAGAGTCGGGAACATTTTGCGAGCTGGAGCGTGGAACGGCAGAAGTATGAAGCAAGTAGATAAGCTAGAGACTTAAAAATTGAAATGGATAGATTAGCATTAGACACAGTAGAGATTAGCGAAGCTCGGTGGCTAGAGGCGGAGAATTTTTGGAACGGAGACTTTAGGGTAATTCAGACAAGATCAGAGGAAGGAAATTCGGATGGTTATGAGAAAAAAAGATAGGACACTGTGTAGAAAACTACCTACAAAAGAACGAAAGAGCACTCATGGTTAGATTAAAATCTAAACCGGTAAAGACTGTAAATACTACAAGTATACATGCCCACCTCTAGTTACAGCGAGGAAGAAATAGAAGCGATCTACAAAGATATCGAAGACATACTAAGATACATATAAAGACATGAAAATTTAATAATTACGGGAGATTTTAACGCAGTGGTGCCCGAGGGTAGGGAAGGCACTGTAGTTGGATTATTTAGCTTAGGCACGAGAAACGACAGGGAAAATAGGTTGGTAGAAGAACACAATTTAACCTTCACAAACACATTATTTCAATATCATGCTAGAAGACGATATACGTGGAATATGCCAGGAGATATAGCAAGATACCAAATAGATTACATTCTTGCTAGGCAACGGTTTAGGAATCAAATAAAAGACTGTAGAAGCTACCTAGAAGCAAATATAGACACTGATCACATCATTGCAATTATGAAGGCCGCTCTTAAATTTAAAAACTTGAGAAAAAATTAAAAAAGACACTTTGATTTTGAAAAACTAAAAGATAAAGATATTCACGAAACATTTGAAAAAAAGTCAAATGAATTACTGAAAGATATCGGAAAAATTTCTGATACTGAGGAAGTAGAACAGAAAGAAATAGCACTAAATTCAGCTTAGACATGGCGGCTAGAGATATTCTGCGGTATACACAAAAAGAAAATAAGAAACCATGGATAACAAAGGATATCTTTATTTTAATAGAAGAAAGACGAAAATACAAAAACAAACCGATCGATGCTGGAAAAGTGATACCAAGCCATAAAATGGGAAATTATTTGCAAATACAGAAAAACTAAAAAACAATGGATCGATGAAAAGTGCAAAGAGGTACAAACTAAGATGGAAATAGGAAAGATAGACGAAGCCATACAAACTAATTAGAATGAATTTTAGAGATATTAAACCGTATAGCAAAAAAAATATAAGGGACGCGGAAGGAGACATCATTATAGAAAATGTAGTTAAAGTGGTTAGATGGCAAGAATATATATGTATATATTTATATGCAGGAGAAGAACTAACAGCACTAGTATAGGATTCAGACATTGAAAACGATGAGTTGGGATATCCTATACTTAAAGATAAGTTTAAATTAGCACTAAAAGACCTGAAAAATGGTAAGGCTCTGGGTATAGATAACGTGCAAGCAAAAACACTGAAAGCCGCTGAACAAGCAGTAACAAAACATCTTTTCTAATTTGTTTGCTATATTTATAAGACAGGGGAGTTACCCAAAGATTTCAAACGTAACATCATAGTCACTATACCAAAAAAGAGATGTGAAAATTTTCGAACAATAAGTTTGACAATACACGTGCCAAAAATATTAACTAGAATTGTACAAAGACGCATGAAAAAACAAGCTGAAAAAATACTAGGAGAAGATCAAGTTGAGTTTAGGCAAAACATGGGAACACGGGAGGTTATTTTAGCTCTGAGGGTGATACTAAAGAAGAAGGATTTGTAGATCTGGAAAAAGCATTCGACAATGTAAAATGGAATAAATTACACGAAATACCCAAAAAGATTGGAATGAGTTTTAAGAATAGACGGATAGTACATAGCTTATACAAAGACCAAACGGCGGTAAAGTAAATATTAGGTAAATACTAGGAAAGGAGTGAGACAGATATGTGCCCTGTGCCCATTAATTTTTAACTTGTACATCGAAGAGGCAATGAATAATATCAAATGCAAAAAGATATTGGAATTAGTATGCAGAAACAAAAGATTGATATGCTTAGATTTGTAGATGATATAGCGGTATTAGCATCTAGCACGGAAGAGTTAGAAGCTGCCCTTAATGAAATGGAAACAGTTCTAACAAAGAGATACGGTATGAAAACTAACAAAAATAAAACTAAGGTTCTAGTATGCAAAGGAGGGGAAAATAAATTAAAAACTAAAATACAAATAGGAAGCTAAAAGTTACAAGAGGTTAAGGATTTTTGCTACCTAGAAAACCAAATAACGCAAGATGAGAAAAGCGCAAAAGATATGACAAAGATTAGTTGAAGGTCGTATTACATTTAACAAGAAAACGCAATTACTGTGTTCAAAGACAACAAACATAGAAACAAGGAAGAGATTGTTGAAAGCATATGCGTGGAGCACAGCATTGTACAGCTGTGAAACTTGGACACTAGGAGAAGCGGACAGGGAAAAATAGAAACCTTTGAAATGTGTTGCTGCAGACGTATGATGAAGATATTATGGACAGACAAAGTTAAGAACAAAGAGGTTATAGAAATGGTAGGGAAAGAGAGACATATGTGGAAAACAGTACAAAGGGTGATAGGTCGCATCCTAAGGCACGGGAGAATAGTGCAAAATGTATTAGAAGCAGAGATGGGAAATACGATTGTTGGTTTTGCAATATTTCCAAATACCACTAAATATCCATGGAATAAGGCATATATTTAGAAAACAATAGAAGGGAACCCGACCTGTATATAGGCTGTAAGAATATCAGGGAACTGTGTAGACTAGCTAAGTACAGAAATATGTAAATATTTTTTTAGGAATATTTTGCAGCTGTCGCCTGGAATATATTTTTACTTGCGTTCGCAGAATATTTCACACCAATTTCGATGGGAATGGATTTTCGTTATTTTCCCAGTTGTTTTTAAAGTTGTATAAATACAAATTGAACTTTAGAAAGGCCCTCTTATTTATTCGACCTTTTTCTTATGTATTCAATTCTAATTACATACAATGTCCTTTAAGCGTTGTAAGTTGCGATTTTAAAATGCGTTGTTGCACGTAGTGTGCTAGTATAGTTAAGTTGTTTGATCCTGCACCCATCCGTAGACGAGTGCAGCCTGCACTTCCGAGTTCTTGAAGATGGTACGAGAGAGGCCGATAACTTAAGGTACAGCTTTTCTGTTTGCCTTACTTGTGCTGCTTTTTTGGAAGATAGACACCTTTTCGTTGGTTGATTTCGCAATAATTGTACGTTCCCAAATTCACGTTCACAATGCACGAACGAGTACGCAATTATTCTTAAAGTCATAACTAGTTAGTTATTTCTTGTGTATATATTTAGGGTTGGAAAAAACTTTGTAAGTACATGGTATTTAGATTAAAAGATTATATTCTCGATAGTTTCATGTTTTTGTTAATACTGTATTATATGTAAATTGGCGCTTTGTTTACATCACGTAAATGTGCGGTTCTCATTTTTCTAAACCCTCCTTTTGGGACTATATGTTTGCAATATAACTTTTTACTGAGGTTTTCAATTTTTCTTTCTGTATCACCCACTTCACTCTACGACGTTATTGAGATAGCCCGAAATTTAATTCTTTTGGATTTGTATTCTACCATTTTGTCCCTGTTTAAATGCGGAATTCGGTGTAGGCGATTTCCTTCACTTTGCTGCTTTCTTACTGTCTGCGCGGAATACTGTAACCAGTTGTGCTTTGCTATCCACCGTTTTTTCTATCGGCATTTGTCAATGCGAGACCTTTCTCTTATCTCTTCTACTTGGGTTGTCATATAGCTCCTAATCTCCCACCTCCATTTTTTATCTTTTCTTTATTTATCTTTTTCTTTTATTTTCGAAGTCGCTACATAGTTAGAGGGTTGTTATTATACAACATTGGGCCTTGGCCGTGGAGGGCCTTCGTCTAGCTATGTATCGCCACTGTCTTCTGCTGATGTACGTTGACAGTGCACGTTGTTATTAATTTGGCTGTGCCAACCTTCCTAATCAACGCCGAGATGAAGGGATTGCATTCCCTTTTCGATCTGGTCCCTCATGCCGTTTATGTGAACGAGTGCCGCTTTACGAAACTTTTCCTTTTGGAGGGCATGTGTTAAGTTTTTATCTTGCCTTTATCGTTAAGTAAATAAATTATCTATATCTTTCGCGTAATAAAATGCTTTAAGAGAGTGTTTTATCGATTTATTGTTCCGAATCCTTTGTATGTACGACCAAAGATATGATTTATTATTGTAAAATAAAAAAGAGAACTTACACTTTAACGGAGTATTTGATAGGGTAGGGTTAAGAAATCGTGTATTGCAAATGCAATAGTTCTAGCTAATTTGTTAAACATTTTAGCTGCTGCATCATATTATGCCTTATCCTATTAAAGCCAGTAAAACTTTTTTTAGTTTTAGAGAATGTCTTTAAAGTGATGGATGTAAATTTGTCCGCATTCGCCATGTGAATGTGAAAATAACACCTTTATGTAGTAAAGTGAAGCATTAGTGATAAGTATGTGAGTCCCATGGTCTCGTCGAAATTTGTCGCGCCTATAGACAAATGTAATTTAAGATTTCCGTGAATGTGTGAGCTCTTGTACAAAGAGACTTCTTTCTTTTTATTTGTTCTACTTTTTGAAGCTTTAAGGCGATTGTTACGCTGCTTTTTAAATCTTTAACATTTATTATACTAGTTAGGCTTCAGAGATTTCTTAAACCTTGCACTGGGAAATCCCAGCTTGTTAATGTTGCAATGCAAACGTAATATCCACACAAAGTTTTGGTTCACACAGAAAATCCAGTCATTGGCTTATCTTTATGGTCTAAGAGAATGCCAAGATTGTTTTTCTCACGCCTTGTACGGCGTTGCAACCTACCAATGTGCGTGAGAAAACTTTAACTTCTTCTGGAGGGGATCGATATTTCCATGGGAGCGAATGTATCGAAACAGGGAACTTGACTACCGACTTCCCTCGAGTGAAGACGTGTGAGTGGTGCTTCGAGTATTTGACAGACGATTCCCATTTCCGTCATCACCTATCATATCGGCACCTCGTCACAGAGGGCTACAGTCAGGTAAACACTGGGACAACGGGACGCCATAACGAAATCTATGAAAACTTTGAAATTCGCTGCATCAGGAGCAAGAGACCGCGGATATGTGATAGCTATAATAACTTAGGGACCCATTTATTTGCCTCGGGAAAGTTAACTCCCGTATTAATTTGAGATTATGTATGCGTTAAAAACTATTTTAACTAGCTCCAAATGGGGTGGTTTCTAAGGTATTTTATAGCTTATAACAACTACGCAACAGCACTTAGGAAATACATATATCCTATTTTTTAAACGTTGATTTTTGAACTTTGTTTTGCCCAAAATTTCCATAACGTGCCTAAAAGCTTAAACTCTGACACAAAAAACACAATTTTTATAATCACTTAGTTATCATTACTGACATCATCACGCTAAGGCCGCACTAAGCACATTAAGATATTTAGCTAAATGTAACGTAATTGTGCGAAAGTATGCCTAAACGCATGCAACAATTTCAATTTCTAGCATCACAAGCAAGAACTTTAAGGTTTTTGATGGGTGTCTCTTTAAAGCTCTAATAGTATTGCAAACATTGAAATATTACCACTTTTCGTAATCTTTTGTAACATTTTTATAAAACTCAATACGTACTATTATGCGTCCTAAAATTTAAATCGTCAGATTTAAAGAGTAAGGGTTTTGTAAAAAGGCGTCAAAAATTCTAAACCCGAATTTGACAATGTGTGAGGCTGAGAATGGAACAGGAAATTGATCGACAGTTACCAGACTACACTCAAAGGCAATATAAAATGTACAAAAGGGAAACTTCTAAAGAGTTCTTTGAATAAATCGTTATTCTTCTACTTTGCATTTGGAACAATCTAGTTAAGTATATAGAGACAAATCGCGGAAAATTTATCAGTTCAGTTATGTCTAGGTTTCAGTTATGAAGTCGTGATTCTGAAATAAATTAGATTAAGTATTAAAATAAATACATTTAATGTGATATAAATCGTTAGAGTTAGTGGTTTTACGTCTACATAAATTAAAAATTAACAATTAGTGATATATAAATTAGTAGTGCTTCGAGTGTTAATTAAGAAGATAGTGTGTTTCGCTTTAATGAAATTAGTACAGTAATATTGTATTTTCATTGTATCTACGAGTAAACAGGGTTGTATTCAATTAATAAAGTATAGTTCATAAACGAAGATCGATACAGTGTAATAACTAAATGTTTGACACCCACCAACAGAGGGAAAGTATGAAGTTTTTTATTATCCGCTTATGCTTTTCTCTTGTTCTTAAAATGTGTCAGTAGAGTATAATTGACAATCCTGTGACCTCATTTCCCCCAGAATCCCTCATTTCCCCACACATCTGGACCAAAAAGTTTTCTTCGTCTAACCAATGCATCTTTCGAGATAAACCTATCTTGTTTGGTATCAATCAATATTAGATTTTTCTCAGCTACCCGAATCTCTAAGAATTTTATAGATTGCCCCATCCCCAAGGGAGCTACCCCAATTTTAAGATTTCTCACCTGTTGCGACTTTTGAGCGTTCTTATAAATTTTTTTAGTCATGCGATACATTAAATTAGCTTAGAATTTTACGCAGAATCCGAATCTGCAAACAGATTTAAAATCAGGCCATCCCTTACAAAGTTACACTTTAAGCTCTCAAACCTCTAAATTTTGCTCTTTACTCTATAAGCAAAACTAACAAATAGTTTTATTCGTATAACCAATGCATCTTTCGAGATAAACCTATCTTGTTTGGTATCAATCAATATTAGAATTTTCTCAGCTATCCGAATTTCTAGGAATTTTTTAGATATCATCACCCCCAAGGGAGCTACCCCCATTTTAAGATTTCTCACCTGTTGCGACTTTTGAGCGTTCTTATAAATTTTTTTAGTCATGCGATACATTAAATTAGCTTAGAATTTTACGCAGAATCCGAAGCTGCAAACAGATTTAAAATCGGACCATCCCTTACAAAGTTACACTTTAAGCTCTCAAACCTCTAAATTTTGCTCTTTACTCTATAAGAAAAACTAACAAATAGTTTTATTCGTATAACCAATGCATCTTTCGAGATAAACCTATCTTGTTTGGTATCAATCAATATTAGAATTTTCTCAGCTATCCGAATTTCTAGGAATTTTTTAGATATCATCACCCCCAAGGGAGCTACCCCCATTTTAAGATTTCTCACCTGTTGCGACTTTTGAGCGTTCTTATAAATTTTTTAGTCATGCGATACATTAAGTTAGCTTAGAATTTTACGCAGAATCCGAATCTGCAAACAGATTTAAAATCGGACCACGCCCTGCAAAGTTACCCCTTTAAAGCTCCCAAACCTCTTTAAATTGTTTTGCTCGTCTATGACATATGCTTTAACCAACTATTTCCCTAGAAATCAAAAACCGTGGAGATTTTAGAAATGAGTCCTTTATAAGCCATAAGTGCTTAGTATTTAAAATCATTTTTTCAAACAGTAATGTGCTTTTTTCAGAATGTTGCAAAAACCCATGACTTAAAATTTTCTGGTTTTAACATAATTACATGCACAATGCTAAATTGTTGGAAAATACATAGACAAGGACAAACTAATCGCTTTACAATTATGTGACGTATAGTGAAAGTAGCCTTTCTTTTTATTAATTAGCAGCTATGTGATTTGAAAAATACAATAGATATGCTCAATGCCACCCATTAAAATCAACGCATCATTGCTGGAGGGTTTATTAATCATACAATGAGCGCTCTATTTTGGCCTCGATTGGGGAAAATACAAACGTCATTTAGTAGTATAATTAACGGATTTCAAACGTATATAACGCGGTGTAATTAGAAAAAATTCTATTAGTTTCACACGCTTTGTGTAAAGCCCGTCGAAATTTTAAACCGTCGTTTCGCGTAGTTCTTTTTGTGGAAAGTTTTGAAGGTTTAAGGGTAAGTATTATTAAAAAATATTATTAAAGTAGAACTGAATTTATTTGCAAACATCAATTATTATGTATTCTGTTATTGGTTCTTATTCGTATTTTAAAACATGAATTTTTCCAAAGTAATGCGCTGTTTTACAGATATATTTTTCCAAATTTTAAAGGTATGCTTTTTAGCTAAGATAAAAAACAATTCTTACAAAATACTTTATTAAAAATTTAATACATTAACAAAAAGGTCTCAATAGCAATACGTTTTCTTTAGAACAGCTTAAATTATTCAAACAATGGTTTAAACAGTGATTGTACCTATTACCGAATCTTCTTAATTATTTGAGCCTTGGAAGTGAGAATACACTTTCCATGTTTAAAATGTTGTTTGATAAATATTTTGATAGTAACTGTCTTTTCTGTTCTCCTTTAACATAGATAGTAGCATCGGGAGGTATGACTTCTTTCAACAAATCACCTACATTTGTATATCCACTTGTGGACTGTCCATCCCAGCTAAGCCCATGGATTCTTTGCTTTAACCACTGAACTTGCTTTTTGAAATCATCACTTAGGGTGCTATACTCCACAGCCATGTCCAGTATCTCATGCCATATTACATTATTCGCTACATCCAAAATGGCAATCTACTTGCAATAGAAATCACTAGTTTTGTATTGATATCCTTGTAAATCGATTATGAAACACATGCTTCCTGCTTCAAATCATGGATGGGAATGGGGTTCTAAGCAAATCTCTCCTATATATCCAGTTAAGGGACTTTACTCCCTCCTTTTATGATTTTTTCATCCAGGTAATTATCTGGATGATACTAAAGCAAGTCTGTTTTCTTAATCCAACTTTTACCATCTCCCAACCACGACACTAATAATTCGCGCCCGTGATTCCGTTTCCGTAAAACTTTTTCCACTAAGTACGTGTCGGGTGCTGCTGTGAGCTGAATTTCATCACCGTAAAAAGCTCCTAGAATTGGCCGACCTTCCAAATCTTGTAGCAGATAGGTTGTCGGTCTCGTTTGTTGTGCTTTAACAATTTTGAATAGTTCTGTACTCCAGTTTGGGTGAAATCCTCGATCGAATACTGCTTTATATTTTGATATACGCACAATGTCTCCAACCTTATACAACTTCTTGCGACTTTTAGAAACGCTGTTAGCGGTGTAAAGTTTTATTCTTTCCGGATGTTCTTCTGCCTCCATAGGTGTCATGTTAATAGCCCGATGCGGTGTATTATTGTATTCTTCCATAACCTTAGGCAAAATATTCACCCATTTATGACTGCCTTGCAAGTAAAATCTTCTGTACAATTTGTTTTTGATTGTTCTAATCAACCGCTCAACCATGCTAGCTTTGATTGCGGAATACGTAGAGTAATGGTTTATCTTATATTTTTGCATAAGATTTTAAACCAGCGGTTGTAGTACTCTTTCCCAAAATCCGTTTGTAGATTGATTTTACGTTATTTTCTCCTTGCAGCATTTTGTCCAATATTTTTTCATAGCATTTGTGGCTTCTGATCCGGTTTTATTTTTAAGGGTTCAGCTAAAGCATATTTTGTGAAACAGTCCACTGCTATTATAATATATCTGTACCTATTGTTCACACGCGAGTAAGGCTGCATTTCGCACAAGTCCGATTGGATAAGATCACGTTTCACATGTTTCAGATTTGTATGACGACGCTGAAAATTTTTTCTTGCAGGTTTAAATAATTCCTTAACGATGATTTCTTTACTCATTTTGCTTAACACTGTTGCTAAACTAATAGGGTTATCTTTATTCAATTGCACCTTTGACATAAACTGAAGCTTTGGTTTGTAGTATTTGTTTTTTATAGCTGCTGGTGACGCCTCGTAAATCGATGCTATTGCAAGACCGAGCTCCTTCTCATTTGTCTCAGAAGTTGCAGTCAAATTAATAAAAAACTGTATAAACGTTTTAAAGTCAGATACAAGCTTATCCAATTTTTCATTTACATATTGTTTATTAACTGCATCAGATGACTCAACTGGTTGAGCAAGCATTGCGATACGCTGGTTTCTTGCATTGAAGGCTTTATCTTTACGCTGTATATCATCAGAATTTTTTAGACAGTATGAAAAGGCTTGATTCACGAGCTTGATTACAGATTTCTTATTAACACAATCACTATCTTCTTTAGGATCCATTACATCAACTAACCTTCTTTTACGAAAACTAATTGTTTCTTCTCCAGACTTGAATACTATAGTGCTTCTCTGATTAACACAATCACTATCTTCTTTCGGGTCTGATGAATTCACTAACCTTCTTTGCTGCATATCGTACCCATCACCATCCAACGTTAGCACAAATCCTCGACCTGGAGGACCGCGCCGAATATCAGCATCTTTACGCTCTGAACGTTCGAAGCGGTCGATAGGCATTTTAAAACTGTGTAATTATTTACTGAGCTCACTGTATTATACCTTCTTCTCTCAACTCTTCTATTATGGACACCATCTCGTTAATGTTTTCCTCGCTTGTATTTCCAGCTCAGTTGGATGCGTTCAACAATCTCAGCCGATCTACAAGTTCATGTACATTATTCCAGTAGACATATTGCACCGGCTTTGAATTTAAACTTTTGTAAAACCGGTTAGAAAAGCCTAAACCCGCTCCCTTAGACTGTTTTCTTCTCTTTGGCTGTTTTCTTTCCGGATTCCTCTGAAATTCTGTGAGATATTTTTGCACATATTTGTTAAACTTTTTGTTATTTGTTGGAAATCCGCTTAAATCGTGCACCGCAAATGGGTTAAACTTTCTTCTCAAAATCGATGCAGATTTGATCATTTCCAAGTAATTCGGCAAATCTTCATGCAAATTGAAATCACCATCTTCGGGGCTGATGTCTTTGTAAACCAGCAGATTGTATAAACCCCTCGTACCTGGATATATCACATTATTTAATGTTATATCACTAGTTTCCGGGTTAATTATCAATACACTTTTCCACAAACTCCATGAGTCGGTTTCCGCATTATACTTTACTCCATAAATTGATTTGTCAATATTTTCGTCTTCGTCTCTAGCTAACACATCCGCATAGTAAAGATGGAACGGTTCTTCTGGAACGAGTTGTTTAATTTTCTTTATAGGTACGTCCATGTCTTCGACTTTAACCTTTGTTGTAGGTATGGGAATTTTTTTGGTGATCGATTGTAACTGGGAAGCGGTTATTTGCAGTGGATCAATCAATTGTTTGTGCATCTCTTTGAATTTTTGCTGAGATGTAGCGTCTCCCTTTTTGTGCGCTACAAACTTTTTTCGTACAGCATCCTGCATAAGATGAAGACTGCGTTTATTCGCAATAAAATTGTTAACGTCCGTCATCATGAAACTTTGGATGAGAACTAACTTTTTTTGAATAATGTCAAATATTTATATACTCGTCGAAATTCTTCCTATATCGACCATTATCCAAATCAAAATCTTTCACAACAGTTATAAAATTATGTTTTGAGTCACCCCAACACAGTAAACACATTTCTTTAAATTTCGGATATGTCATGTCACCACTTATATGATCCGAAAAGATATGGCGAAGGTTTGTATCATCCTGTTTCCATAATGCGATTACATTGGCGTTATCTCTGAGTCTATGTTTTAAGGCACTAGCGTAAGTTTGACATAGATAGAACGAATCTATTGCTTTATGTCGGCCGAACGAGAAAAATTGAGTGATTTTACTTTCCTCGTTTGCAGGTATATCATCGAAAACCATAATTGAATCTTCTGTGGTATCTCTGGGTTCAATCAAATCATCGTAATTTTCAAACTCATGGTATCCAATTTCTTCTTTTAATGGTGTAAAAACGTTTCTTAACAATTCGTATTTCGGTTGATATAAACTTTTCGAAAATACATACACATTTTGAAATCTAAGACCGTTCTCGTGCAGGATCAGCGATATTAAAGCGTTAGTCTTCCCACAACTCGATGGTCCCGCGAAGATAGCTCGTATGTTAGACGGGAACAATGAACCATGTTTACAATCCTGTCTTGCACTAGCAATAGCAAAGTTATCATAATTCTGTATAGGTATTTTAAGTTCTTGTTTTGCAGTCTCCATATTGCTTCGAGCGTACGCTTGCTTTTGTTGTTGTTTGCGGTGATAGCTTAACGTCTCTTTCGGTATATTATATTTTTTACTGATGGAGTAAATAGTTGATTTACCTAGTCGAACTTCTTCTATAGCTTTTTCTAATGCTTCGTTACTGTATCCACTATTTCGTTTTCTTATGTAATTGCGAACCATGCTAACCAATACTGTCGGAGACACTTTCACTCTATGGGGTAATTTCACCCTATGGGGCAATTTCACTCTATGGGGCAATTTCACTCTATGGGGCAATTTCACCCTATTCTGATGGAGGTAAATTCGCTCTAAAATAACTAGAACTTATGTACAGAGTGGGAGATGCTCACCATTCGACAAATAAAAGTAGACTAATTGAAACAAATTAATTCCTTGCTTTTATACAATTTTATTAAAAATATATACCAAATATTTAATTGTGAATAAATCTATTAACAATTTCCGTAAACGGATTATATTCAAACATAGAGTCATGTATAATTAAACCATAAGCCTTCATCGACAGTTCAAAATTTCTTGAAGCTTCTAATTCCATTCTTACATCAACCGTTGCATCCTTGATGCTTTCAAATTGATGACGACAGTCGATTACAAAGACAGGTGATTCCTTAAACCTGTTGTAGTCCATTAAACATTTATTTGACGATTTGTTCGGATAGTATTTTTCCATAAAAGATGCATAAGACAGGTACGCTGGCAAGTAGTCATTCTGCTCGAAATCTAAATTTAATCGACCTTGAGGGAACATCTGAGAGTTTAAAAACACTTTGACATTGGTTATGTTGGCATTCGTAAAGCTTGTAGCATTTTCTTCTTTCCTGTCGTACTTCCCATTTTGCAGCGCCAGTAATATCCACCGAGCCTTCTCTGTTTCGTTCGATACTTTAATTCTCCATACTTGTGACTTTGATTGTGTTAGAGACGGTAATTCGTGTAGTTCCCATTTTCTGAATGCAACCATTATAGATGATTGATTTTGCATTTCCGAAAGCAGCGACGCCTTGGCAAAGTCGCTTAATGTTATATGCGGAACCTCCCATGAAATACGTTGTATTTTGAACGTTACTGTATTTCCAATCGACTTGTAGCAATTTACGTCCGACTTGGATCTGATTAAAATCAGCTCTTGAGGCATGTTGACGATAGTTTTCTTGTAATCTTCAAAAAACCCAAAAATGGTTTTTAGCGGTATAGCACAACTAAACCGTCCATCTTGGAATATGGTATCGGGCTTCCACCCAGTATGTGTAATAGATTTTGTTTCTGATTCTTCCATGGATAGTAAACCTTTAATAGTTCTTGTAATTCCAGTGATTCGACAGACATCTATTATTTGATTATTACCCAATTTGTATTGAATTTCCTCAAACAGAAAATATGGTGCATTTCTAGTAAATTCGTAAGCTTTAGGGTCTGGTTCTGCTGCTCTAATCGGGTCTCCAGTTGTTGACGCTTCTCTTAATGTTTCCGTAGGTTTATAGGTACCCTTTATAAATATGAAACTTTCATGAGGGTATGTGATGTTATCACTGCTCTGGATTTCAATTGAAATTCGATCGTTGTTTTCTGCATTCAATGTAAAGGGAAGATATGTATAATAATCTTCTTTTATTATGGTTTCGTCTAATTTATAACCTCCAAACACATCCAATTTGGGCACGTCCTCATATTTAAGCCTTCCAAGTTTAACGTGGTCATCACCGTGGAGATCTAAGCTGCGTTTACTTCTGCCTCCCATCATTTATAACTTTTAATCCCAAAGATTTTAAGAAACGTATTTCTACCGCAGTAAGTCTCTCGACAACTTGACGCTTTGACGCCGTATTCACTATTGGTCGTCTGGGGGTGTTGTAGCGTGCTTTATATACAAAATCGATGGGCATTTTCAGCTACTTTTTATTTCCAGTCTTACACAGGTGTATGTTTCCGGTGAAAAGTTTACCAATTCACCCAAATGATCGACTAGTCTGATTGTAATATTGTCAATTTCTGTCACGCTCAGCGGATAATATATGACGTGGTTAGGTTCCTTTTCCAGATTATACCCGGGTGGTACAGATAGACTGAATTCGAATATGCTGTGCGTAAGAAAATTGTTTCTGAACGATCCGCTGGTGATATTGGTTTCCACAAAAATGTTTGAGACCGATATTATGTTCACTTGCTGATTAGCGATATGTACGGTATCTGCAGTCAATTTGCGGTTGGTAAACCCCAAGATGCTTCCAATATTGTTTTTACGGTTTGCCCCAAAATCTATCGGTATACTGCTTCGTATAGAACACTTTAATGTATTATTGTTGGCACTCAGTTTAAAATATTTTTCAATGTTCTCGTTGATGTCCGGCTTCTGACTGAACCATTTTTTGAAGACGTCCTGTATATATGCATTTATTTCTTCTAATTCGTATGATCCAGGTTCAATGGTTATTTTGCGATGCTCTGGATCGTTAAAGTATAAGTTATTGTTTCCTGGATGTATGTTTTGCACAGTGTTACAAGTGTACAGTCCCACTAAACCCAAAGCATATTCACCGTCTTGTTTCAATTTAATTGGTGGGTAAATGGATCCTGTCGATATGACATTACCATACCCGAACACGCTTACTGTTTTAGCCATTGTCACTAAGAAACTTTAACACTAAATGTCCACAATTGTATGTGTTGTAAGTCTGCTCCGGTGCACTGTTGTAGTAAATTTTACAACCTCGAAAATATCTCTTTACTTCTTCCGGCGGTCTCAAGTCTCCAAACGAATCGTAGTAATACACTCTATTTCCACGTTTTCGGTACCCCACCCAATGTGTACCCGAACCTTTGGTGGTATCCAAATTAATCACTCCCGATTCGTTGACATGCGGTCTAATCTTATGTAACTGATCTCTAGAAAAGACGTTGCGAAAATGAGTAATGTTAGATGCGTGTTTCCTTATATCTACGTCGGTGAGAGCTCTTCGAGGTAACTTGGTTAGTTTTTTGATACTTTTTTACAAATGCCGCGCCCCTGTTTGTACGGTTTCAAGAATAATGCTGTGCCTTTTTTGTATGGTTTTAGAAACATTCCATTTCCTTTTTTCCCAACGGTAATGGCTTCCATAGATCTGTTGTGCCGTTCGCTCTCCTTAAGCTGTTCATTGGCTGTCATGACATCATTTACTGCTTTAGCTATCCCCGCAGCACCACCTGTTAGCGCCCCTAGGGCACTTAGTCCCGCGAATATCGGAATCAATGGTAGAAAACCTCCTTTCTGTGGAACGGGTATAATACGTGGGACTTTAATTTTGCTTTTCCCACCGGCTCCTTTTATGATTTTTTTTCCAATTAGAATACCAACATCTAACAGCTTTTTCAAGTTGTCGGAACCAACTCGGTCTACTGCGGAGCGTATTTTCTTCAAAAATCCGCCTTTGAAACTTATTTTCTTCTTTAAGCCCATACCCATTTTTCTCTTCGCTTTCATAGCGTTTGTCACAAACCAAGCTGCGGCTTTTTCCCCTAACTTTGCGTTTTTAAACTTAACTCTCCCCCAGGCTTCTTCTTCTAAAATTTTATCTGCTCGGTGTCTGGCTGGAAGATCGTCGGGGTACTTGGAGTATGCAATGTCGTGGTCTTTACACAATTTATCTAATTCGTTTATTCCAGGATCACCTCTTGCTAAGCGCTCATCCAACTTTGTACCAGGACCGCAGTACTGATAACCTGGAATATGCAGCTCAAACGGTAACCTGTTTATAGCGCTGTTGATTAATCCCTCTCCAGAACAGATAATCATGTGTTTACTCAAAAAATCTCAAACTATACTAAATAAATAAACAACAACGAGTCTATTTATACTTTTTCAAAAAAAATTTACAATATATTTACAATAACAATACATTTACATCCACGTCTTTTGGACTGTCTTTTATAAAATACTCTTTCTAGTTATCACCATAACCAGAATCTTCAGATTCCGACAAATTTAAACGTCTAAACATTTCCACTAATGTTCTTGTACGTATCACGTCTCGCACAAATATATCCGGAAAACGTATAACCAGCTCCAAAGCATTTAGGGCGCTCTGATTCAATTCGTTGTAAAATAAAATATTGCCAATTCGAACTTCGCCTTCAACCAAGATTTTAATTCGTTTCTCCCCTTCAGTCAGAGTAGTAAACCAATCGCCATCATTTAAATTAGAATTAGCAACAAACCCTACTAATTCGCTGTATAATGCTGGAAAGTCACGACTTTCCAACTGTTTAAATTGATACTCCAACAGCTCCCGCATATGGAATAGTTTACGGTACTCCAATTCGTTTATAACTATCGAGCTATCACCTATTATTATTTTTAACTGGAACGTTTCGTCCTCAGTTGTTCCAAGCAATGGCGACAGATTGATAAAGAACGGAGCTCCTAGTTGTATGTGTAGATCTTCCATTTCGGGTGCACCATTTAATCGAGTGTTTAGCACGTCACGAGAAAATTGGCGAATTTGAAATTCCACTTGAAAATTTGTAAATGCCGACCAATTTTCGTATGTCAATTCCAGAACATGGCTGCTACAATATTTCTTGCTACACACCAATCGTAATACGGGTTTTATTCTCTGGTTTATAACAAACCCAATTTCCACATTATGAGGGTGTTCACCCAATTCACTTAAACTATACGTAAACTTATTAATCAGACTTTCGGTATACGAAACTTGTGCATCATTAACATCTACAGACCCCATTGCTATGCACTGATTTCACTGAGACGACTGAGAAGGAATCCTATACAGCTCATTCTTTTAAATGTTTCAGGGTTGTTGTTGCGCATGCTCCTCATTATCACTTGCAGTATTTTACAGACAGGCATGAACTAGTTTGTAATCCGATTCAAGGTTAGTAAAGAATATTAGGTTTTACTGGTGTGATTAGACTAGTTTGGAATGTTACTCAAGGTTAAACGACGCTGGGTTTCACCTAATTTAAAAGTAAACTAGCTAATTGATTTTCACCGACGTGAATAGACTGGTTCGAAATGTTACTCAAGGTTAAACGACGCTGGGTTTCTCCTAATTTAAAAGTAAACTAGCTAATTATACCAACCGGGTATAAAAGCACCGTGCAATGCAATATAATTCAGTATCTGTTTAGTCTTTGACTAGTTAAAACAGCTAAAAAGTCTTTAACCAGTTTTTAATTTTCTTATAGAAAAATGGCTTCCTTTACTTGTGATGTCTGTGGGGGCGGCTTTTCCAGAAACGATCATTTGAAGAGACATCTGCTCCAGCAACATGGGTTAGTCTCTGAAACCAAAAAGGGCTTGTTCACCTGCGATATGTGCTCGGCATCCTTCTCGCGGAGGGACAACTTGAAACGGCACAAGGATGCCAAGCATGGTGTGGTGGAACCAGTTGCCGAAACCTCTGGAGTCAAACGACCGGCTGCGTCCACGGTTGAGGAGCCTACCCCCAAGAGATTGCGGAGATGCGTTGAGTGCGATGTGGACGTCACCAACTTGGCAGCCCACCAGCGCTCCAACGTGCACAAAGCTAATGCTACTCGCGTCCTGGATGGGGGCGTAGAGGTTGTAGCGACCGCATTCAAAAGTCGAATTGCAACTTTCCGCATCAATAATATCGATTCTACAAGTATGTATTTTTTATAAGTATTTTGTGTTTGCTTAGTTTGTATTTTTAGGTCTATTGGATTTTCTCTGCAACCAGAGGGAGAGGTTCATAACCTTAGTCGGGGAACAGTTGGGTATACACACCTCCCTAAAGGTGAACCTGGAGGTGTTTGGTGGGTACACCAAGATGGCTGCGGCAGAAGGTGTTGACGACGTGAAATCTTTTAACACCCGAAACACAGTTATCACCTCATCCAGCAACCTAGGGGGTGTCTATAATTCCTTTGTGGAGAGAATGTCGGCTAAGTCAGATGAGTTCCAAGAACGAGATTCTGGTAAGTTTTGAAAAATTATTAATTTTTTCTAATTTTTTAAATTTTAGGATGGACTCTGAAAAATGTCTTGCACCTAGAAATAAATATTAACAAGTATAAACCTCTTCGTGGGGGGTCCTACATTGAGCTTCCCAAATGGGTAAGGGAGAAACATGCCGTTGTTAACGTGCAGAATAACGATGACGCATGCTTTGCGTGGTGTGTTGTGGCAGCCCTACACCCCACAGAAAACGGAAACCCCCTACGACCTTCATCATATCCGCACTACTCGACTGTACTCGACGTAACAGGAGTGCAGTTCCCGATGCCCATAAAGGACATAGCCAAGTTCGAGGAGCAGAATGCTATAAGCTTAATGTTTTCGGTATAGAAGGCAAGTCCATCGTTGGACCGCTTCACTTCACCAAAAGAAAGAGGGATCGGCACGTCAACCTCCTTTATATCCAGAATGAGAATAACACACACTACTGTTTGATCAAGGATTTAGGGAAGCTAGTGGGTAAGCAGCTGTCTAAGCATGACGGGTACAAATGGGTTTGCGATGGATGTCTTGTTTTTTTTCGTAGCGAGGAGCAACTTGCTATACATACCGAACAAGACTGCAACCACGTTGTGACAAAGATGCCCAACCACTTCAACAACATCCACGAGTTTACGAACGTGCACAAGCAAATGAGGGTGCCTTTTGTTGTGTATGCGGACTTTGAAAGCGTGTTGAAGCCGATTTCTTCGGCAGCACAGGATCCCTCCCGTTCCTTTACTAACAGCACCCACCAACACGAACCATACAGCTTCGCATATTATATTAAATGCTCCTACGACGAGAATTTGGATAAGTTTGAATTGTACAGGTGGCCTGAAGCTGCTAGAGTGTTTATGGAGAAGTTAAAGGAGGAAGCCCGCAGATTGGGTAAAATCCTTGAAACTAATCTACCGATGACAGCGTTGGAGCCTTTAGACGAATTATTATTCCACATGGTTGACGATTGCGGTATCTGCAAGAAACCATTGGGAGACGATCGAGTAAGGGATCACTGCCATCTTACAGGGAAATTCCGCTTCGCAGCACATCGCCAGTGTAACATCCAATACCGGATGCCAAATTTCATACCGGTCGTATTCCACAATTTAAGTGGGTATGATTCCCATTTTATTGTGAAAGAGTTGGGGTGCGATAAGGAGCGCGTTACAGTGATCCCAAATAATAAGGAGCGGTTCGTATCGTTCACAAAGTATGTGAGGTTATATGGCGAAGAACCAGACGTAGAAGAAGATGATGATGAATCTAACAATCCCACAGTACAGCTGCGATTCATCGATTCGCTGCATTTCATGGCATCGTCCCTGGACAAGTTGGTGAAAAATTTGGAATGCGAGCAGTTTGTTGAGATGAGGAAGTGTTTCCCCGACGACATACAGTTTTCTTTTCTACGCAGAAAGGGTGTGTTCCCGTACAGGTATGTGACAGACGCTTCAGCGTTAAATAGGTCAAGTCTACCACCCCGAGAGGATTTCTATAATGATCTCACGAATACTGTGATTTCGTTGTCTGAATACGATCACGCTCAGAATGTATGGAACGCCTTCCACATATGCACACTCGGCGAATATAGTGATCTCTACTTGAAGACCGATGTTTTATTATTAGCCGACGTGTTCGAAAATTTCCGGGGTGTGTGCTTGAAAACCTACGACTTGGATCCCTGCCAATATATGACAGCACCTAGTCTAAGCTGGGACGCCATGCTGAAACATACTGGGGTTAAACTGGATCTATTCACCGATGTAGAAATGCATCACTTTGTGAAAAAAGGTATTCGCGGTGGGTTAACCCAATGCAGCGCTCGGTATGCCGAAGCCAATAATAAGTATATGGAGAATTACATTCCCAGTAAACCCTCCAAATACTTGGCTTACTACGATGCCAATAATTTGTATGGATGGGCCATGTCACAACCGCTACCGATAAGCGGATTCCGGTGGTTGAAAGAGAAAGAGCTTAACCTCCTGAAAGCCCACATCGATGACATATCTGTAACAGGGGACAAGGGGTACATCCTGGAAGTAGATCTGGAGTATCCAGAAAACCTACACGAACAGCACAACGATTTACCGTTTTGTCCACAGACCATGGTACCCCTAACACCATCCTCCAAGACTCCGAAGCTGCTCGCCACGTTGCTCAACAAGAGTCGTTACATTATACATTACAGAAACCTGCAGCAGGCGCTACGTAATGGTCTTAGACTCACCGGTATCCATCGAGTATTGGAATTCGACCAATCGCCTTGGTTAAAACCCTACATCGATTTGAACACCACCCTTAGGACATCCGCTAGAAATGCGTTTGAAAAAGACTTTTTTAAATTAATGAATAACGCAGTCTTTGGAAAAACGATGGAGAATGTCGACAAGAGGGTGGATGTGAAGATCGTGCCCCGGTGGGGACACGATGGACAAAAATTGTGCGCGAGTGGACTTATCGCCCGCCCAAACTTTAACAGTAGTTTAGTGCTAGGAGAGGATTTGGTTATTATACAGATGGATAGGGTAAAAGTCACGTACAACAAGCCTATATATGCAGGTTTTTCAGTTTTAGATATTTCAAAGACCCTCATGTATGAATTTCATTATAACACCATGAAACATTTGTATGGGGCCAAACTCTCACTACTTTATACAGACACTGACTCTTTAGTGTATAGTATAGAAACAAAAGACTTGTATAGTGATATTAGTGCAAACATTAACAATTTCGACACTAGTGACTACCCTCGAGACAACAAATACAATATGCCTCTTGTGAACAAAAAGATCCCCGGCAAGTTTAAAGACGAGTTCAACGGCGACTTGGTGTTACAATTTGTTGGGACTAGGGCCAAGTCGTATTGCATCATTAGTGAGAAGGATGCAATTAAAAAGATCAAGGGGGTATCGCGTGGTGTGGTGGCGGAGATTAGTGTGGATAGTTTTAAGGACATTGTGCATAATAATTCTGGTGCCCTTATGCATAGCATGGTATGTATTTGTAGTAAAAAACACGATTTGTACACCCAATTAATTAATAAAATTAGTTTATCGGCAGATGACGATAAAAGGTATGTCATCCCTGGTAGTACTTCCACATATGCATGGGGGCATAAGGATATTAGATAGTTGCTCATATTTGTATTTATTTTAGCGTATATATATAGTATGTAAGTTAGTTATAAGCATATCTACCCTCCCCCATCCTTAAAATTTCCTTCATTCCCGGCGATATGTGTTTACCTCCACGTGGTCTCGCCGGACGGTAACACATATTGTTGGATTAACAACAATATGTCTTATTGACTGAAAACACGTTTCCTCTCTTTTACTTTAATCTCTTTTTATTACAGGGCTATTTAAACAACACATTAATTTCTATTTTTTGTTACAGGTTAACCTGCTTGGATTCGACTACACACAGGAAATAATGTTATACTTTGTAAAAATTGTAATTAGTTTATTAAACTGTAAATCGGATAAAATAAATTATTAAACTTTTGTGTTCTTATTTTCTTTTGTGTTGGTTAAAGGATTCTAGATGTTAAAAAGGAGAGGTGATTAGAAATCAACATTGATAAAAAAAATCTTAAAATTGGGGTAGCTCCCTTGGGGATGGGGCAATCTATAAAATTCCTAGATATTCGGGTAGCTGAGAAAAATCTAATATTGATTGATACCAAACAAGATAGGTTTATCTCGAAAGATGCATTGGTTAGAGGGTTAGACGAAGAAAACTTTTTGGTCCAGATGTGTGGGGAAATGAGGGATTCTGGGGGAAATGAGGTCACAGGATTGTCAATTATACTCTACTTGTGTCATAACGCACCTGGAATTAAAAGTTTTAATATAAAAAGGACAATACCATAAACAATTTAATTCGTTTATACCGATAGCTGCAAGTGCAAAAGTGCTTTAAAACATTAGATTTTTTTTTTGTCGCTTCCATAATGTACTTACATTGTCCAAAGGCTAAAACATTATACAAACTAATTGTACTTGTGCCAAGTGCACGCTCAACCTGCACCAAACAGATTACTTTGAAACTAGTTTATACAGTTAAGCGGCGTTCAAAAGTTTCCTAATACATTTTCTGTTCTATATCTTTTTTGCTTAATTAAAAACATTTTTCAATTTCTACCTACAAAAGGATTTCACTGTTTCTAAACAGTTCACTTAATGCACATTAAAATATTTCTCAATAAATGTGTTTTATCTATCCACAAGGAAAGTTCGAAACTAAATGAACAATAAGGGACCTATGACCTAATCAGCCCTATTTTCAATTCTAAGTTATTACGTGTAAAATAATTAAAAGAAAAATTTAATTAACTCTAATTATCCGTAAAGAACTTTTATAATTGGGCTTTATGAATAAATAGTTAATCTAATTTATAATTTTGCGAGGTCAAGCTAGTTCTCTCAATGACGTACAGTTTGGAAAGTAGAGAGAAAAGTAGCGAGGAAGTAGAACGACATGTCAGGGAGCGCAACACCTAACTATTTTAAAAAGGAATTATTTCTTTTAAAAGCTGTCGGAGTGTCTCTTACAGGAAATGATAGCAGAGTTTACAGAGTGTATGCATTTTTCATCCTTGCAATCACCAACATAGGGTATCCCTTTATAGCCCTCACAGAATTTTTCAAACATGATTTTGAGTTTATAGCCGACAAGTTGTTGGACTATGAATTGGCAGCATTCATAGGTAGCGTATTTGTTAAGAAAATAAATAGTTTTTAATTTTAAAAATAAAAGCATAATTTTTAGCTCTTTTTAAAACGGTGACTGTGCTGTGGAATCAAAAAAGAATTATTAATATTTTAGGCAGATTAGAACGCGAACCATTTTTACCAAATGCAGAGCATGGAACGAATTCAGAGTTGAAGCTTGTAAAGCGATGCTTAAATATTACATCAGCGCAGGTAAGCTTCAAATTTGTTACTTAACATTTCCCTTCAATGCTAGTTTTCTGTGGAGGTGTCAAAGCGTAATGACAAATAATTGTTTGTACTAAAGTTTATTTACAAACAACTTTAACAGTGAGCACTAAAATAACAACAAATTCATGAAAAAATCTACAACTTAAAAGTATTGTATTAATGTTCGCGTTTCGCATACATATTAAGTATATTTCATAACACAAGTACTTCGTAATGCTATCTATTTGATAATTAAAAGGCGCTTCGAGCATTTTGACACATACTTTAGGCCTACAAGAAATGGTTAAATGGAAATTGTATACAATGCCATAGCATGTCCGGACGGTAACGTCAACCCCTTTTAACTTCAACCCAATACAGTCAGTCATCGCAGATCACCGAAATATGCTGGAGCAAGCTGGTGAGGAATAGCCCAGGTTCATTTGATACTAGAAGCTAACTGGTTACCGAAGTCTTCCCGTGAACTTGTTGCAGAAGAGATTGCGATAGACCCAATGACGTAGTTGTTAGGTAGGCGGCTGGTGTTAGACTAACGACAAATCCAACCAGGTGTACGTAGGGTTGATTTAGTTGCGTCTATTAGAAAAAATGCCTTTGCGTAAGCGCGTCTTAGATTAGAACATAATGACCACAAGCAATAGATAACAGTAAATAAAGATGCTGATCAGCGTATACAGGCGCTTCCTGACGATAGCTTAAATTTTCTGTTTCGGTCACTAATTGGTTGTTTCTACTAAAGGTTTGCTTACAATTAACATTAAGAGTCAGCGTTAAAAATAAAACGAATTAATTACAAATCTGTATTCATCGAAGCTCGCGGACTTACACGTATACCTGATTAGGAAGTAGCAAATAAATATCTAAGGATAGCAAACAGAATTACATAGACACATACTAAATGTAGTCCACTCTTTAAAAAAACAATTCACAAAAAATTCAGAGGGTAGTTTAGCTCCTTTTGAAGAATTAATTGGAGTAGAAGGGCTAACTTCGTACGAGCGTAAAATCGTTCAACTTGAATGTATTTTCTCATAAGAAACTCTAAGGTTCAAAGATACCATTTCTGTGAATTCCAAATGCCATTCACCTTATCGCCAGTGTGATCCCTACATTCCAGGTACACGTGCTCATCTGACATCAAATACGTACCATTCTTTATGTCATGTTTTATTAACCTTCAGCTTATTTATAAATTACGTCTACCCGCGTATTAGATTAGTGCAAAGAAATGAGAGTTTATGATTTAAAAGAATACCCAAGCCAGATTAGAACCATACATGTTCCTATTATAAACTAATGTATTAACACTATGCCAAAGATAATATCATACGTTACATTTTTAAATTATGATTTATACTTTCCCATAGCAAGTACTATTGTTTATTATCATTTAAACAATACCAATCACTTCATTGTTCATTAAATCTTTTCTAATCAAACCACATACTGAGAGAACCACAAAAATGATTTATTGTACATACAGGGTGGCATTAGTTTTATGTCATTAAATTGGGGAGGCGATAAAGATTGATTGGCTAAACTAAAAACCTATAAGGCATTTTACACTTGATCAATTTTTAAATACCTGACCTAAGTCAACTTAAGTAAAAGTTTTAAGACTGCTGTTTTGTTACATTCTTTTAAGAAATAACTTACCAACGTTAGTGTTATCCTGAATGATATCACGCACTTGAATTCATTTCACAACAAGTGTTCCAAATGACAACAACCGCCTCTACGCAATTCACTAAACTAAATGAAATATCTTTAATTACCTAAAACCTATTAAAGTCACAACAATACGTTTAAGTATATTACCAAAGCAGGTAGTGGAACTCCATTCTTCATTGAAAAAGTATATTCTAGTTAAAGCTGCTGAATTGATAGAATGTCAGGACTACGGGATCAGAAACCTAATGCAGTCGTTCAACTCAGCATAATGACATTTTATTCTTTGTTGTGATCATCATCCCGTTCCGAATGAACCTTCACCGTGAAGAAGTTCTAGATTGCTAGAACAGGTGGAACGGTTTCCGCGTTCCAGTGATCTAAAGAGCTAAACTATAGGTCCAACCAAAGTAGTAGGGTCTTTAGTGTCAAACCAGACTAAGACAGGTCCCTGCAAAAAGGCAGCAGCTGTTTTAGTACATAGAGTGGCAGAGACCATAGGGCTCAATATAGCATTTTAAGGCACACTACTGCGATGTGGAAGGCAACGAAAAACCACCACATTACCTCCCAAGGTCACAGCGCAGTTAAATATAAAGTAAGTAGCATAATGGCATCCTCTGGGGTAAAAGATTTCCGAGTTAAAATAGTCCCCTATTCGGATTTCCGGGAGGAGACTACTTCGGAAGATGTGATCGGAAATTTTAAAGCAAGAGCAGGAAACGTATTGCGAGTCGACGCGTGGAATGTCAGAAATATGAAGCAAGTAGGTAAGCTAAGGAACTTGAAAATTGAAATGGATAGGTTAGTACTAGACATAGTAGGGATCAGCGAAGTTCGCTGGCCAGAGGCGGGGAAATTTTGGAGCGGAGACTTTAGGGTAATTCATACAGGATTAGAGGAAAGAAATTCAGGTGTGGAGATAGTTCTGAGAAAAAACATAGGACACTGTGTGGAAAACTTATAAAAGAACGATCGAGTGCTCATGGTTAGATTAGAATCTAAACCGGTAAATACAGCAACGGTACAAGTATACATTTCCAGCTTTAGCTACAGTGAGGAAGAGGTAGAGGCGATCTATAAAGATATCGATAGAAACTAAGATACGTAAACGGACAAGAAAATTTAATAATTACGGGAGATTTTAATGCAGTAGTAGATGAGGGTAGGGAAGGAGAGGTAATAGAATTATTATTTGAGGCACGAGAAACGACAGGGGAAATAGGCTGATAGAATTTTGCGACAAGAACAATTCAATCATCACAAACACATTATTTCGACATCATGCTAGATACACGTGGAAGATGCCAGGAAATATAGGAAAAAATAGATTACATTCTTGTTAGACAACGGTTTAGGAATCAAATAAAAGATTGTAGAAGCTATCCAGAAGCAGATATAGACACTGACTACAACATCGTAATTATGAAGGACGTCCTAAAATTAAAAATTTAAAAAAAAACTTAGAAAAAGCACTTTGACTTTGAGAAACTAAAAGATAAAAAAAAATCCACGAAAGATTTGCAAAAGAATCAAATGAATTGCTGAAAGATATCGGAAAAATTTCTTAGACTAAGGGAGTAGAAACGGAATGGAATAACATTAAATCCTGCTTAGACATGGCGGCCAGAGATATTCTGGAGTATACACAAAAAGAAAATAAGAAACCATGGATAATAAAAGATATCCTGGATTTAATAGAAGAAAGACGAAAATACAAAAATAGATCAGATGAAACCGGAAAACAGGGATATAAAGCCATAAAATGGAAAATTATTCGCAAATGCAGGAAAGCTAAAGAACAGTGGATTGATGAAAAGTGCAAAGAGGTACAAACTAAGATGGAAATAAAAAAACAGACGAAGCATACAAACAAACTAGAATGAATTGTAGACATATATTACTGCATAGCAAAAATATAAGGGACGCAGGAGGAAACGTCGTTATAGGAAATGTAGAGAAAGTGGTTAGACAGCAAGAATATATAGGGAATTTATATGCAGGAAAGGAACTACCAGCATTAGAAAGGGAATCAGGCATTAAAATGACTTGTGATATCCTATACTTAGAGATGAGTTTGAATTAGCAATAAAGGGTCTGAAAAATGGTAAGGCACCGGATACAAATAAGGGACAAGCAGAAACTCTAAAAGCCGCTGGACAAGCAGTAATAGAACGTCTCTATCAACTAGTAAGCTATAGGTATGAGACACGCGAGATAGCCAAAGATTTCAAAGGTAACATAATAGCCACTTATTACGGAAAATTCCAGTCAACTTAACGGCCACTAGAAAAGTGCTTAGTTAGCGGCTTTTGGGTTGGGGGTGGTGACAACTTTTGCTCCGGCTTAGTCAGCGTGAGACTCTAATTTAGGGTAGATCAGAAAATGTACTGCAGTACAGGTTAGTATTGATTCAGAGCCTGGACTGGAAATGCCAAGGCGCCAGGAACTGATAAAAATAAAGGAGCGTACGAAACCTAAAGTCCTAATTCCAACAGACTTCGAAGGAACCCCCTTCCAGAATATAAATATAAAACACGCAACTTCACAAAATAACTATCTTTAATATCGTATCGGAACACAAAAACAATTAATGTCAAAAATTCTAAATACCGTTGAATTTCAATATTACATCAATGATTAACACAAGAATCGAAAATACAAAATTAGTAAATATTACCGTAAGGAACCCCGCACGAGTGCATATCAGGGAAGAATAGCTCTTAATTTTCCACTCACTTTAATGTTACTAATTACTTATGTACTCATATTCCCTTGGCCAAGAAAGCATGTAGTAGTACGTAAAATGCACCATAAATTAAGTGCTTGGTGTTCTAGCCTCAACTTCAAATAAGCACCTCGTGGAAGCAATCTCTAACAATAGTGCAAATATTAGATACCTTAACGTACTGTTGAAATATTTCACTAATAATCTTAATAAGAGGGTGCCTAGAAATATACTAACAATTTGTTTTAAATATTAAATTTTGTACATCAGTATTACTAAATTTTGAATGAAGTAGATGTACTTCTTATGAACAGCATTAGCTCAAATTATTAATATTAAGTACTCGTAAGAGAAAATAATATTACTACAATGACACAAAATAAGCACAAACACTAACGAATAATACATGGAATAATTTATCAATGATTAGCTTCTATACGTAGTTATCCTACATCAAAGGTCGTCGGAGTCCTAGGCTGCTGGAATGGTAACCCAGAGTGACGACAGCTGATCGACAACGCCAATAAATGAGTGCGACAATGTTCTTGAGATAAAGGAGGCAGGAGTATAAACAGAATGAGGAACATACGCATAACAACCACAATGACAAGGCGTAGGGAGAAAAAAGAACCCTAAAATTTAATATTAGAAATCAAGTTGCAAACAAAAATTGGGATATTAATTATCACGTAAGTGGGTTAATTACATGTGCACTAAGGATAACAGGACGTTACAATATTGAGATTTTAATAACGAACATTTGCACCTACAAAAATTAAAATAATAAAATTTAATCTATTTTAATTCATACCAATTATGAACGATGATGGTGAATTTAAATCCACTACAAGTGAAAATCGAAGCTTGCAAAAGACATTCTAGAACCATAAAACCAAAATTGCCAAACTCCAATATTAATTTGTCGGTTCTACCTAAATCCGTAATTAATACGATTATATCGGTAGAAATCCAACGTTTACCAACAACGATCGATATAAGAATGCCCCTTATCCACAAGGACAAAAGCAAAGTTCAGCTTATTATCATATTTGTAATTTTAAATGCAGATAAAAAACGTATATTTGAGTACACGGCAATAACAGGTAATTATGAAGGTTAATACAAAACGAAGCGCAAAGGTAACAACGGTATAGATAGAAGGACAATGCTATCAATAGACAATTGAATTTAGAAACATTGTATAAATAGAATGCTGACACAGAAGTGTCAACCGGAAGGTTACACACTATACCAAAAAAAAGAGGTTCGGATAGATGTAAAAATTTTCGAAATATAAATGTAACAGCACACGTCAAAAATATTAACTAGAATTGTACAAAGACGAAAGGAAAAACAAGCTGAGAAAGTACTAGGAAAAGATCAATTTGGGTTTAGGCGAAACAGGGGAACACAAGGGGTTATTTTAATTCTGCGAGTCAAAACAATAGAAAAAGGGGAAAGCGTGTATGTATGGTTTGTAAATCTGAAAAAAGCATTCGACAGTGTAAAATGGAAAAAAATTTTGAAATACTCAAAATGATTGGAATGGGTTTTAAGAATAGCGCATCGCTTATACAAAGAGCAAACTGTGGTAATAGAATTGGAGCAGCAGCGTGGAGAAGTATATATTGAAAAAGGCATTGGACAGGCATGTACTTTATCCTCATTAATTTTTAACTCGTACCTCGAAGAGGTAATAAACACTATCAAGGAAAACATTTGGAATTGTTATTATACAGGGACAAAAGATTGATATGCATAGACTTGCAGATGATATAGTGGTATTAGCATCTAACAAGGAAAAGTTAGAAGCTGCTCTTAATGAAATGTAAAAAGTTTTAACAGAGAGATACGGTATGAAAATTAACAAAAATACAACTTAGGTGCTAGTACGCAAAGGAGGGGAAAATAAGTTAAAAGCTAGAACACAAATAGATAACGAGAACGTACAAGAGGTAAGAGATCTGCTACCTAGGAAGCCAAATAACGCAAGATGGGGAGAGCGCAAAAGATATAAAACAAAGATTAACACAAGGTTGTACTACATTTAACAAGAAGAACCAACTACTGTGCTCAAAGACAACAAACAGACGCAAAGAAAAAAGATTGCTTAAAACATATGCTTGGAGCACAGCAGTGTACAGCTGTGAAACCTTGAGAGTAAGAGAAGCGGACAGGAAAAGATAGAAGCCTTTGAAATGTGGTGCTACAAACGTATGATGAAGATATCACGGACAGACAAAGCTATGAAGAAAGAGGTACTAGAAATGGTAGGGAAGAAGGAAATATGTGGAAAACAGTAAGAAATAGGAGAAATAGGATTATAGGTCACATACTAAGGCATGAGGTAATAATGCGGAATATATTAGAAGCAGAGATAGGAAAAAGGAGAGATAGAGGTAGACCTAGGTTAGAATGTTGCACACAGATTGTGAAAGATGTAGGCTGTTGTAATTTCAGAGAAATGTGCAGGCTAGCTGAGAATAGATCTCAATGGAAGTGCGTGTCCAACCAATTCCAAAATGGAAAACCTAATGACGAAGAAAGCAACTACAGGTATTGGTTTTGCAATACTCTCAACTAATGTTAATTGTGCGAAAGGATTTATTTGAAAACTATTAATTCGACAATTGTCTAAGTGTTGGGGGATCCTTGGTAGCCACAGGCTGCTTAACCCCTTTACATACTATTGAATCTTGATGAAATTGGGCATATAATTAGGTAACAACAGAAGGGGAACCGAGCTAAATCTAGGCTGTGGGAATTTCAGGGAATGGTGCAAGCTAGCTCAGAATATAAATAAGTGAAGGTACGCGTCGTACCAGTTTCAAGACGGAAAACCTACTGAAAAAATAATTGCACTTAAATCTGATGATTATTGTAAACAACTACAGGTGTTAGTTTTGAAATATTTTCAACAAATGTTAATTGCTCCAAAGGATATATTGGAAAACTATTAATTCGGCAAATGTTCAAGTGTAGACGGATCTTGGTTGCCGCAGGCTGCATGACCCCCTTCACTTACTACTGAATATTTGGAAAAAAGGGTAATATTTGTTAGCAATAGAAGGAGAACCGATTGCATCTAACAAGAAAGAGCAGTGGCTGTATTCGAAGACCACAAACAAAGAAACAAGGACGAAATTGTTGAAAGAATATGTGTGAAGCACATTACAGTACGTCTATGAAATAGGGGCAGTAGGAGAAGTAAACAGAAAAACTGTAGAAGCCATTTGGAATATTGTGCGTCAGATGTATGAGGATGAAAGTATGGACAGACAAAATTAATTACAAAGAGGTTATAGAAATAGTAGGGAAATAAGTTATCTGTGGAAAAAAAATAGGAGAAATAGGAGGGCAGGATACGTTCTAAGGCATTTTTGGGAATAGTGCGTAATATAAACAGAAAAAAAGAGGTAAAAGTAGACCTAGATCAGACAATTCCACGCAGATAATGAAAGATGCAGACTGTGTAGAAATTGCAGGGAAATGAGTGGGTTAGCTCAGAATAGGAAAGAATGAGGGTACGCGTCCATTCAGTTCTAGGATTGAAAATCTAATGGTGATGTGATTATCATCAGAATTTCCGTATACTTTAAAAAAATTTTAAACTGGTTTTAGTAGCAGTCAAAGTGCATCGGGTTGTTTCGTTTTACAGCTCATAGACACCGTATTTCACTAATTTATGTTTGCACAGTCACAACTTTGTTGGTCGACTCTAAAGAATGATGCTATTCCGTATTTGATTCGTAACGTATTTAAAATTGCAGGGGTTCTAAAACAGCTTGAACACTTTTTTTGTGTGTACGTTTGTAGCTTAACCAATCGTTTTAAGTTACAGGTTAAAACTTTTTGTTCGTTTCATCGTTCTTTACGCCTACTAAAATTAATTACACTAAATTATATATACAGGCTGTTTAAAAAAGACGCGGCAATATTTTTGGGGGTTATTTCTCTGGTTATTTTATGAAAAAGGTTCCCACAAACATAATTCCAGCAATACATTGTTTCCAAGATGAGGGTGTTAAAGTTTTTTTAAAGAACAGTTTTGTAAAATGTCTTTTGACCGATTCTTTTGAAATTTGACAGAGTTGTTTGTGGTTTAAAGGAATTGATTTGGCACTGAGCAGATTAAAATTATTTAGTCCAGTGGCGTCAGGGGGTAACCTTAACCAAAAATATTGACAAAAAATGTACAACACTGAGTTTAATTTAATTTTGATTTTTTTGAGATAATGCAACTAAAAATACAACATTTTTGTCTCTTAAATTTTTGTCGTATTTTCCTTTGTTTACGAGATTAGAAATAAAAACCAATCTATTGCTTGTCCATTTATCATATAAAACAAGTAATAAATTGGTTTTTATTTTTAATCTCTTAAACGAAGCAAGATACGAGGAAAATTTAAGATACTCCCTGTATGTTTGTTGTGGTTTGTTTAGTATTCTTCTTAATCTTCTTTGGGAATGAAACCACTCATAGTATTTAAAATCTATTTTATTTACGTTTCGATCCATGACCTAGGATCGTTGTCAAAATAATAAAACTTCAAGTTTGACGTTTATGACATAAATTGAAGGTTACTTTGATTTATTGATGTTCGAAATATTTGGTTCGAGTACACTAAGCAAAAATTTTTAAAGTTTAAAAGAATGATTGCCTTCAATTTGTGTTGCGACCTGGGATCGACTTTCCTATGGTAGCTAATACGCTTAACGTGAAATCAGCCGATTAATTTTTTTGGTGAATTTTATATAAATTCAATAATTTGGGAAACATTTTTTAACATGTTTCTATTTATACAATTGAGAGATTTCTGATTTTATGTCTTATTTTACCGAGATTCAGTGAAGGGGTTAAGCAACCTGTGGCTACCAAGATCCCCAACATTTATAATTTGCCGAAATAATGGTTTTCTAGTTAATATGCTTATTGTTATGTAATTAGTTATTGTATGTATAAATAGAAATCATGCATGTAGGCTGTATTTCATGTTAATATCGCAAGGAAAACCCAGGAAAAACTTGCAATGCTACCTAGATATTGTGGGCATTTGATCTTCATTTGTTATTTCTTTTAGTAATGGAATCCATTGTTTACTGAAAGTCACGGATTCGTTTGCAACGCAGTTATTTTTATGTAGGGTTATATAGGCAGCTTCTTTGATTTTGCGTTTTTGGTGGTTTTCTTCTTTGTCGATAATTTTTGCATCTTCCCATTTTATTTTATATTCATCTTAAAAATTAGTATGCGCATCCAAATTCATAATTAAAAGAGTGTCCACTTTTTAATTTCACACACTAGCATACTTAAAATTAAACAACTCTAGTCCTAGGCACTGCATGAGCCCATCACTGTTCAGACAGTCCAGCAAAATAATTGTGTTAGCATTGTGTCAAATTCTTATGATTTAGCGGACGCCATTATAATTCGCACTTCAATTTGACATTAACTTATTTTTAAACCTTTTAAAAGGTTGATTTACTCTAGTTTATTTATACACCTTCTAAATAAGGCCAATCCAGGAACGACAATTGTTCACATTCCTACTGGGAACCAACACCCATAAAACAATAAGAAATTTCCATTTCTGGACGGGTAAACTCGCAAACATCAACCCTTACGTTTATTCATGATCAGAATTTCGTTATGGGTGTTTATTTCACCGGCGCGACAGTAAAACCACGAAACACGTGAAAGTGATTTATTACTTTCTTTGTAATTCAAATATATCACATCACGGCTGCGCTCGATACACCTTCAACTCGCGTGATCTATCTCCTGACGTGGTTACATTTCAACTTCTCTATTTGAACTTAACTTTCCTACTTCTCATGGTTAGTTGTTACCCTACATTCCCCCTTCCGCAAAATACTATTAATTGCAACCCGTATCTTTTAATACAGTGTAACAATTTTAATCTATGCTTATGTACAAGATTATTGTGCGACAACTGCCTATTGTTAATTATCTTTTTCTAGAACACGCAATCGTAGCGGTCTGCAGTATTTAAAGTTATTTCCACTTGCTGTTTTAAAATATATTATTGGCCTAGATTACAAGGTTTATAACGTATTTAAAAAGAATAATGTTATTACTTATTAGTTGAATGACTTTTATAGAAACAAAATTTGAAATATCATGTTCAATTAAGATTAATTATTCGTAAAACTTATTATACAGGGTGCGTCCATATTTAGTTTGTCCATGCAAATTTACTAACTTTTCTTTTTCCATCTAAATTATTTCTAATGCAACACCATTGCTTCAACATCCCTCACAAATAAGATTTTTCTCAAAAATTTTCTACTCTAATAACCTTCAAGTCAGTTCCAGTTCAAATACTACGTCAACTGTTTGACGATTCATAAAGTCAAAAAAATAAAAACTGAAAAGTCAAAAGTCCTTAAAAAAACAACATTGTAAATGCTACTAAAGACAAAAGGGAATAGAACACTCACAGGGGTCAGGTTCTTTATCACTTGGTGCTGGAGTGCTAGAATAATGCCACCTGAGGAATGAAGCAATCTCCATCCCCAAGCAATTATTACTCCCATACTGTAGACATAATTTACAATTGGACGATTGGACAGAAATCAAAAACTATTCTAGTCTACTTATTAAGTATGAACTTTGACTGTCATCATCATAACGTTTTTCTCAAGTTGATTATAAATTTATTCAAGCTAGACGATTCCTTTACATTGACTGGCAGTTGGTTATACATATTAAACATTTAAAAAATAGCGAATTCATAGTTTTTTTGTATTGGGTTTTTTTTATATAAAAATTTTCCTTATTCCTAGTGTCATGGTCATGTATATCCCTATTTTTAATAACAAATTGTTCAAAATATGTTGGAACTAAACCAGCATTAATTTTATATACAAAGACCAAACTTTTAAAATAGAGTTGTTGCTCAATTGGTAACCAATTTAGTATATATAACATACTGTTAATGGGTGTATATCGATTACATCTTAAAATTATTCGCATTGCTCTATTTTGCAATTTTTGTAATGATTGCTTACAACTAGAATCAAGCAAATATAACATGGTTCCACAATACTCAAAATAGGGTTGAATTATAGTTTTATAAATTAAGATTCTAGACCATAGTGATAAGTGTTTACATATTCTGTTGAAGAAAAATATTTTGCCTCATATTTTTTTATAAATATACTTAAAATAATTCTTGAAACTTAGATTATCATCAATTATTAATCCCAAATACTTTACTTCTCTTACAATCTCAATTTTATAATTATTTATGAGTATATTACAAGATGTTAAATCAACACTATTGGATTTATACCTAGAAGTAATGACCATCGCCTTAGTTTTTTTAACATTAATTTTAAGTTTATTTGTTTGTAAGTATATGTTGACATTATTTAGCACCACATTAATCTTAGATATAGCTGTTTGTAAATTATAGTCACTAACTGCAAGTAATGTATCATCTGCAAACAGATTCATAAATTCACATTCCACTTTGAGATAGAAATCATTAATATATATTAAGAACAGGAGTGGACCTAGAACACTTCCTTGTGGCACCCCATGTATAACCATCTTTTCTGATGAGAAGTGATTATTGTATTTGGTTCTTTGTCGTCTATTACTTAGATAGTTAGTGAACCATTTTAAAACGTTGTCTCTTATTCCATAGTACCTAAGTTTTTCGAGTAATATCGATCGATCAATAGTTTCAAAAGCCCTCTGTAAATCCAAAAATATTGCCACTATATATTTATTTTCATCAAGTAAGATTTTCCATTTACATGTGGTAAATTGCAGAGCTGTTTCACACGAATGTACAGTCCTAAATCCTGATTGGTTTACATATAGTAATTTTTTATCTTCAAAATACTCTTTTAATTGATCATATACTGCTATTTCAAGAATTTTCTCCAATGCTGGTAATGTATTAACTGGTCAAAAATTTTCTGCATTATTTGAATTAGGCATGACCGCTTTACTTTTGCTATAGACGAATGGATTTTTGATAATGACGTAATTGGAACGCCCGTTACAATAATCAAGCGTCTCACGCAGCGGCAATAATTTTAAGTTAGAACGTCTACTTATGATAAATAATTGTGGCTTATTTTCAGACTATTACGTATTGGACTGTAGTAGTTTGTGGATATTTTGGTAGCGTTTTAATGACATTATATAAGCGGTTAACTAGTGACTACTACGGCGACTGGGAATTCAGTTATGGTCCACTTTCCCTCTTAAACATAACCTACAGTCCAAACTATGAAATTTGTTGGATGTATCAAAACATTAGTATGTTTAGTATAGCAGTGCATTTTACTACAATTGACGTGCTAATTGCAGCTGTTCTGGTGCATGTCACTTTTCAATTTGGAATATTTCAGAGAAGAATTTCCGTATTAGCTGACAAGTGCTCGGAAGACTGCGAAATTAAGGTAAGTATATTATTTGTTAATGCTGACTAGTGAACTGTCGTTATTGTTGTTCAGCACCACAAAAACTTTGCTGAAAAGCAAAAATGTAGTGATAATGTATGGACGGGATTTAACTTTCTGGTGGCTAGAAGTGTAAAGCACCATCAGGAACTACTAAACATAGTAGAAGAACTAGAGGCAGTGTTTAGTACTCTTCTACTGTTAGTATACATCGTCACTCTCGGTATGATTTGTTTTATGGTATATCAAGCATCATCGGTAAGTGTGATCTTTGTACACCCATTTTTACAGGAAACTATTTTCAGTTAACACTTAGTGAGGTTCGTTTTTTCATAACCCTTGTGGATGGATTAGCTATGTTTCTCCAGGTGTTTACAATATGCTATTGGGGCGAACAGGTTTTTTTTGAAAGTCAAAATGTAGCTCTTGCTGCATATAGCTCTAGCTTTGGAGATACTGATATAAGGTTCCAGAAAAGCTTGGTCATGATTATACGACGATGTCAAAATCCTGCTAAACTGACTGCCGGAAAATTTACTGATATCCGTTTGGCCACATTTACCTGGGTACGACCTCGCGAAGAACAAGTAAAAAACTATAATAGTTTTATTTCTAGATAATGAAAGCGTCTTATTCTGCATTCACTGTCTTACGTAATACACGTACGAAAGTACACGATTAAACATGTTTCTGCTGAACCAGTATAGGCTGAATGTTTGATTCGTAGGATAGACGACAAAATAGTATGCAGTGTTTAAATCTTCACTCACTAAAGTTCTTTAATTAAACACTATACCGTCAAGTAAACCTGTATTCCTTATCTAGTAGATACGCACGCACGCATCCACGCACGCACGCTAGGATAGCGCACGCACGCACGCATCCATGTACTCACTCATGCTCACACACGCACGCATATACGCATGCACGCAAGCACGTACGCACACTCGCACTCGCACGCACGCACGCACGCATACAAACATGCACGCACTCACGCACGGACAGACCCGAGCAAGCACGCACTCACACACGCACGCACGTTTGCACGCACTCACGGACGGAAATACGGACGCACGCACGCACGCACTTACACACAAACAAACACACACTCACGCGAGTTTTTAAAGTGCAAGAACGTATTTCGTGGTACTTGTGTTCTTAGTTAAATTACAGTAGTTTATTGATTAATTTTGAAGTCAAAAATAATTCACAATTAACAGTTATATGTTTACGCGGTGGTTGTGACATTATATAGTGATTTAGGACGTTAATTTTGCTGAAAAAATCCAATTAATAAATAATTGATGTAAGTAAACGAACATTTATTTCATTTGTGTAAGAGTATTTGTTAGCACGGGCTTATCAGTTCAGTTGTGTGGCTAAGGGCCAGGCAACCTATAGTAATATCGAGTGTGCATATTTTGTTAAATACACAGAACAGACATTCAAATGGTGTTTATTTACATTACAAATTTATATAAACAATGGGAAACATAAATCCTTCAGCTAATCAGGTATCTGATTACAGGGGCTCGTAAACACAAATCTCACAACATAACCTTCAACTAGCAATCAAATTATGCAACAGAGTAGCCCAGTAGCACGGATTTATTTTCAGACATAATCAAAGCAATCGATTTTCCAAAAAAGTATCAAGGGTTTTTCTTCCCGGCTATTGAAGGTATATTAGTTAATGGTTAATTTTCTTCATTGAAGTATTTGAACTGGTTGTTAACGGAACATAATATCACATACCTTTGTCCTTGATACCTTTATGTCGACTACAAAAAGTTGTTGGACCGCAACCGTAAATTATCAGAACCCCCAAGGCCAAGCTTTGACAAGTTAAAACCGTCATGCCATGCTTTAAGATTGCTGTTTCTTCTCTATATCATTTTGATGATTTTCCTCGTGGAAAATTGGGTCTGGCTTTTCTTTAACCCATGAAAGCCCAGCGTTACACATATGTAACAGATTTAGTAGTAAATAAAATAAGATGCTGCAGCTAAACTTTTTTTTAATTGGTTGGTGGCACAACCAGTATCATTGCCTGACAGCTTCAACAGCTTGAATAAAAATATATTAGTTATACTTGTAATATGTTCGTGTGTGAAGCATTATTCTAAAGCTGCTGCCAGGAAATTGAAAAAATATGGACATACATTTTGTGTAAGTATAATTAGCTTATTTATAATGAACTTCCTATTTGTTTTATCACTGAAATACATTTAACGATGCATGTGCTTATCAGATTTAATTGGTAAAATAGTAATAAAGTTTTTCAATTTGTGTGTTACATATATGTAAAGCTAGGTCATTTAACTACAGATTTATTTTGAAATGGAGATTTGTAAAAAAAAACCATTTGTCTTTTCGTTTTAGAAAAGGGTTCACACTTTGTTACGTATTATGAGCGTACTGTAAGGGTTGGTATACTTGATAATCGCGAATAAAATAGGTAAAGCAGAAATGAAAGGAACTTATAAAATCTGTGGTACTCACCGGCACATTAATGTGGGTAACTATAATGAAGACAGTGTGTTAAGCAGCTCGGGCTTGGCAGTATGCAGTAGTTCAGGTGATCGGCACGGGATCCTGTTCTTCCACACACTTACACGAACACGTTTTAATAGACAATGATAATATTATACTACACTACACTTGCACACGCGCAAAAGTATTTTACCCACATTTTATAAGGAAGGCAAAATGGTTAAATTAATAAGAAATTTTGATTCTTATTGCAATCGTAAACACACTTGAAGAAGCACTTGAAATTGCTTATGGTGACGACTTAGAGGTAGAGACAATTTACACCGAACCTTCTGAAGCAAATACCCTGTTACGTTTTTTGTTCATGGCCGCCACGTTGGGCGCCAAATTTATGCTACGTTGACTCGTAGCCGTGCGTAACATAAAGATATTTACGGAATGACCGGGCTCAATCGGAGATTAGGGGGGGTTGTAGAAAGCAGACTGACATATGATGTATGCGGCGGTAAGGAGTTAGTAACAGTACCTGCAATAAAAGAAATTAGAATAGCAAACCTGCAATAAAAAAGATTGGTCCTGCAAACCTGAAATAAAGAAAAAGCATAGCAGCAATGCAAAGTCTAAGTTATTCAGTACTTTGTAGAATGTAAATAAAACTGTTTAGATAAACTATATAATATAATCACGATAAAAGCATTACAAAATTTTTTATCACAAAGTGAGGTAATATTGGGGAGTAACAGAAACGTTTCCTCACACACCAATTAAACATAAATCAGACAAAATGTTAACAAACGATAAATAGGTAAGACACAATTGATATGAGTAATTCAGTAGTATTGATTTTTTTTCTTTCTTTTTTTTTCTTAATCGCAGGCAAGTCTATTGTAAAAGGTATCAGAGCGACGAAGATATGGCAAAACCAACGGATAGATATTTAAAGTAATAATAAGTAGGAAATAGTTCAACTTACAAAAAGTCCTTCAGGAACGCTTCCTTGCATTTGAAGTGTGGGATTCACGAGGTCCTGCACTAGCGAAGCACTTCACCCTTGACTGTGAGAGTGTTGATGGAATTTCTTACACTTTACACTAATTACACCTACGTATTTCACTGGTGTTAGCAGCAGACATTATCATGCTGATGGAACTATGTAGCATTGATAAATTTCTTGTCAATTCTATTTCCTGAGACAACAATTTCGAAATATCTTGTAACACAAATCGTAGAAAAGAAGGTAATAGCAATTTAGAATCACGGGCTTTCAAGGCACGATGTAATGCATTAAACTAATAAAAAAAAAGGACCACGAAAACTAGATCGCACACACAGTTCAAATATAAAAAGATAAATCAACAAAAAAAAAACACAATAAATAAAGCACGTGCAAACGCTCAGCAAGTCCGTCAAATGCTCCGCACAAAAACGCGTGCAGGTCGAGTCCAACAAGTTCTATCACTTTTATTTCCAACAGAAAATCAACAAAAACCAATTAGTAAAGCAACGCGTAAGCAATAAAACCGTCCGTGTTCCGTAAACAAGCACGTCAAACACGTTACATATAAAGCATACTTCCTTCCAAAGACATCAGAACTACACTGCTTACAGTTAATATACAGCTTTTACTTCACAAGAAAAACAACTAAAAACACAATTAGTAAATTTATCCTGCATTAATTCTCACTATTTTTAAAGCAACAAGGAAACACTATTTTTTTAACGTAATTAATATATATCAACGAAGAAGCAAACTACAACTCTTATTTCAAAAGAAACTCAACTAAAAACACAATTAATATTTAGGAACGAAGAACAAAACTAACACTCCTCTCTAATCTGTTTATATTCAACTCGTTGCTATTACAATAACCTCTTATCGACTCTTATCTAAACTTGTATATCCACATAAGGAACAAAACTTATTTGAACGGCAAGACAAGAACGATGCAATCCACTCATTATCTACTAATTAATTACAGCGGTTTATCATATTCGATAAGTTGGAAAGTAATTCACGAACAATCCTATTTAGCATTCGATCCTCGCAATTTATCTATTAATGAAAATCAATCCTCACTTAATCTATTTTTAAATTAATACACACGAGGTAAATTGCATACAAATCTGAACTATTCGAAAGTATTTACTTTATACTAATAAATATAAAATATAGAAATAGTAATTGCAGAAAGGTATTTACTAATTGAGAAAAAGCGTAAAATTTTAAAAGATTAAAAATGCACGTTACAACCCTAACGGATGAAAGATCTAGAGATGACGACCAAAGGGGGAGATCTAATTCATCTTCCTGCTCGGCAGCTGATGCTGGTGCTGAAATAAAGTTAAAAGATAATTCAAGGATTTGTAGATCACTAGAGGATAAGGAAAACCAGCAACCGAATTTTCAAGTAAAACATGTAATCAAAAAGGAAGAAATAAAACATCATTGGAGAAATGGTATATTTCAGAATGTAAACGCCAGCTTTAGAACAGTTGGTTAATCACAATTTGCCCGCCTTTCGCCGATAGATACCTCTGAATTATTTTTTAGTAATGATGTATTCGAATACCATAGAAGAACTGAAATGTACTATAAGAATCGCAATACTGAGCGGGTATAATGAAAAACCAGAAAAAAAATTTTATTGGAATTCTCGGCCCGATATGGGAAATCCACTAGTGATGAATTCCATGCGACAAAATCGCTTCTTTGATATTTTGAAATATATGCATTGCGCCGATAATAATCACCTAGACATGAACAATAAATATTGGAAAATTCGACCGTTTATGGACAAACTAAAATTAAAATTCTTGGGGTATTTTGTATCAATTATGATGAGTCCATGGTCAAATATTATGGTAGGCACCCGTGTAAGCAGTTTATTCGGGCAAAGCCAATTCGATTTGGCTTTAAAATGTTGTGTCTAAATACTAAAGATGGCTACCTAATAAATTTTGACCTTTACCAGGGAAAAATCCCAGATCAAATACAGATGATGAAATTTTATTTGGCAAGACTTCAGCGTCAAGTGATGATGAGGGAAATGCCAGAAGACAAGACAAAAATACCTTATAGGATTTATTTAGATAATTTGTTTACAAGTGTATTTTTGTTAAGAGATATGAGAGAAAGTGGATATTGCTGCACTGGAGCAGTTAGAGATAATAGACTCCCAAAAGGCATACCACTATCAGCAAATACTGCTCTGAAAAACAAACTGTACGAGGGAAATATCATTCCGTATTTATTTTTCAATTAATTTTCAAAGTTACTCATCACAAAATTTGAGATGTTCTAGTGTGGAAATTGAACTTAATTTGCTCAAATCGTCGGAATGTGTTTATGACTATGACTGTCACGGTTTGGATATTTATTTAGAGATTAGGTTTTCACTGGCCAAAAAGTTGCTATATAAAAAAAATTTTTTTTAGGCGTTGCCGTGGATCAATGTAGTAAGCGTAAGACTACGGATCCCAAGGTCCCGGGTTCAAATCCCGACACGGCCAACTGCTTGAAAAATGGCAGGTGAGCATTTTTCACAAATATTACGCCCTCGTTCGGATGAGAGGTAAAATGGAGGTCCCGTGTGTGAGTGTTGTCACGCACGTTAAAAATCCCTACCTTGCTTGAAACAGCAAGGGTTCGGCAAAATTCAAAATTTTCCAGGTTAAAAAAAACTCGCTTTCTGGCCAATGTAGTACCTTCGGGTGGAGCCTTTGGAAAATCACATGTAAAGTATATAAAAACTTTGGCGTACACTATTAGTTAGGTGTGACGTCCTTTTAAATATTTTTTTGTTACAGCTGCAGCGAAATGCATTTCGTGTGTGGATAGTTTTCCTTAATGTGTTGTTTGCTATTGCTTTAATTTTTTGGAATTTAGTTATCAACATTTACTTGTGGACAACACGTAAGTATAGGATTTTTAGAACCATCAAAGATTTAATATTGGTTAAACACAGGACTGAAAACAGTCCACTATGCATATGTTTGTATAATTTTTGTTTATGTAAATATTAGGATTGAGGTAGAAAATTAGGCTACGACAATTAAAGAAGAGTATAAATGATTTTACGTAGACTTTTGTACTGTGAAACTTTGGATAAACGTTATTTTCTACGCGAGTTGATGTATTTTTTGGATCATGTTTTTTAACTAGAGTTTTGTAAATAAAATTGCTTTAATGAGGTTTCCTTTTTTTTTCTGATCCACCCCATTTGACTACGCTTTAGCTAACACGACATTACTTATTTCGATTTCTTTTCTCTTTTTCTTGAGGTGCTCGGTACGACCTGATTTCTTTGTGTACTTTATTTTTCCTTCTTCTCCGCACTGAATACCGTCACACCCACCCCGACGTTGCTGAAGGGGGAATTTCTTACGTTTATTTTCCTGCACTAAAACTTCCCTACGTTCTTCAAATTATGTATCCTGTTTTCATCAATATTCTACCGCCTATAATACCTTTAACATTCGATATTTATTATAATTAATGACTTTGTGTAAATGGCAATTAAATAAAGCCACGTGTTATCTTGATTACGCTTGCATTTTATTTCAATTTACTATGATAGGTTTTCCGAAATACATAAAGCGAATTTTACACGTTTGTTGAACACCTGATATTTGTATTGCGAATGTGAGGTTGTATGTAAATGGTATAGTGGGATTTTAATACGTCATCGTTTCTATTGTATTTACGATTAGGGCGTGCAAAAGAAACAAATTTGATTCTGTTATGAAGACAATGAGTTTTGTTAATGGAAATGTGTTTCCCTGGCCATTTTTAGCAAAGAAACCAGGTTGTACGTTATGGATTAAACGATTTCATTTTGTTGAGGGCATAGTGTCGTTTGGATGTTTAATTCATTTATGACGAGTATCATAATTTCGAACGGATATTTATAAAAAACCTTGTACTTTTCTGTGTGATTGGTGACTGATATTCTTATTGCTTAGCTAATGAAAACATTTAATGTTTGACTATTTGTATGTGAGCTGTATTTTTGATTATAAGTATAACCGTATTTGCTGGAAAACTATGGGGAGAAGTAAAAGTAGCTCTATTCACAACGTGCACTAGACAATCAAGTAGGGCCAAGCCGTCCTAAGAAACAAATCAATATGCAATATGTTACGGTCAAACTAGCGGGCCAGTTTTAAAATATTAACAGAAAGAAAGAGACACTAAGTTGAACTTTATGCAATAATTTCTGTAAGTATTGAAATCAGGTTCTAGCAACACCTGTCACTTAATTAGATTTGCATACCTGGTCAAACATATTACTATGTGAAGTTACAATTTTAATCTATTAGTTTATTTATTTAGTGCCAAGAATGTTAACCTAATATGTTTCAATGTAGTTACTATTTTACACTTCAGTTTTTGTAAGTTAATGTATTTTATTTGAATGTTGACGTGGATGTTTGTAATGTTGTAGCACCCTGAGGATGATTTATAATTAAATCGAAAGCTTGGTAAAGGACAAATAGTTTTTAATTTTACCTATATGAACGTAGACCTATAAACTCGTTACTGCACTTCTATTGATAATTAAAAGTCGTTACACATAATAATATATAAATATACATATATATATATATATATATATATATATATATATATTGCTATGATAAGAAGGTAATTTAAGGGTATACTAAGTCATAAGGGGTCGTAAGATACATGTAAATATTATTAACGTTTAAAAAAACCAAACAATTCCATCATTAAATGAGAGTAAATTGACAATTTTGCATAAAGGCAATAGCCAGCATACTATATATAAATCATAACTAATTTTAATTCATAAAATTAACCTCATTCTTCAATAACCAGATTCTATTTGGCGAGAATAATAACGTGTACATCGTATAATACGTTTCATATTAAATATACAAGTCTAAGATTGAAGAGAAATACGCAAAAATAACGTTTTAAACACGAGTTTAATTAAAATAAACACGCAATCGGTGAAGGTAAACAACCTGGCATACTAGCTGTAATATAATCTCATTCAAAATATTAACGCATAAACGCATTCAAATACGCCACAATAGAAAAAGGCTACGTGATCTGCAACTTTGTAAACTCATATAAAATCCCACATATTTGGATTTTTTAATAATAAACAACAGACGTTCGGCAACATAATAAAATTTGAATAACTGCAAACACAAATATGAGGACGTGAGTAGGTAAATAGGGCCGGTCCTAATTCAAAACGCGACAGACGTATTTTCCATGTGTAAAATACGTCTGTCACGTTTTGAATTAGGATCGGCCCTATATAATTTCAATTTAAAATAGTTGTGAAAACATTTGAATGTAAAATAGTTGTGAAAACATGAATTCTTCTATACTTTCAATGTAAAAATACGTCTGTCACGTTTTGAATTAGGACCGGCTTTATATTACTTTCAATGAAACACACGTATGTTGAAAAAAATGTAAGTGCAGAGAAGAATGTGTAGCTGTTTTGAATTCGGTTTTCTAGCGAGAAGTTACACGTGCACTGTTTTGAATTAGGATCGGCGTTATATACTTTTAATGTAAAATGTGAAAACCTGAATTCTTTTCAAATGTAAAATACTTGTGGGCACGTTTTGAATTAGGATCGTCTTTATATTACTTTCAATGTAACACACGTATGTTGAAAAATGTAAGTGCAGAGAAAATGTGTGTAGATGTTATGAATTTGGTTTTCTAGCGAGACAGTATGACAGATGCAAAAAAATATCGCATTCAAGTCAATTGTGTTTTTAATTAAAGTGGATTCTGATTTATGTTTAGAGGCTGCAAATACACATGGGCCGGTTTTAATTCAAAATGAGTTCACTCTTGTGATAGGTTGAAAAGTGGGTTGGCAAAGTACGCAGATGGTGGTAATCTGCTATATAAGGAGATTGCTCTAATATTAATTTAATTAGTCAAAGAAAAGCAATATGGATTTTAATACTCTTAATAAAACCACATATCGCAAACCTTATGTAAATTCAAAAGATCTTGTAGTGAATAAGAAGTTTGAAGTTTTAAAAGTGGAAACAATCAAGACAAAATATGGAGAAAGAGTATTAGTGGAAACAGAAGAGTTCAAGAGTATATTGCCATTGAGATATTTTGAATACCTTCAAGCACATGGAGTGAAACAATTAAATGAAAGTATTGGCTCGAACAAACACGTATACATAACTAGTAAGGGATCGATCGGTCTAACTGTCAACATAGAATTTTCAGAATAATATGTCACTAATTTAAGAAATTAGTTTATTATTATAACACATCTAAGTCGATTGTATAAAGAATGATGTATCAAATTAAAGTGGGTTCTGATTTATGTGCGTTTTACTTTGAGTTTACTACCTTGTTTATAGAAAGTCTTGTTTCAAAGAGAAACTTTTATAAAATACTTTTTATTTTACAAATTGTTGAATATATTGATCTAACTATTTATAAATAAAAAGTATTTATTAACTCCGTTCTTGAAGTATCTGCTGCTCCCTCGCTGTTAGTTCCTCTCTTTTTTGCTTTATTATTTCTAGTTCCAAATCTATACGACGCAGTAGCTTCTCTCCACGCTTTTTAAATGCGTTAAGCAACTCTACTGTGTCATCATCGTAGGATTTGTCATCTTCACAGCAAACAGCCATATTAGTTTCTGTACATAACTTTTTCATAGTCAACATGTTTTTGCCTGATCTGTGAGCATAACATAAAAGATTATTGTAGGTTCACCTTTTCTTTTGTATACTACCTGATGTTTCTGAGAGGACCAGAGTGTGTCAACGATCCTACGATAGCCTCAGAATTTCCAAAATGGTTTTTTAATCTAATGTAACTTATAAATTAGTAGTGTTTTAAAAACACATGTATAAATGTGAAAAAGCACTTACCGTGATATATCTATTACGTCACTATCAAAAATAGCATCAGTGTTGAATTGAGGTGAAGAACAGCCGAAAACTTCTTTAATCACGTCTTCGTCAGAATGTAATATAAATTGCTCTAGAACTTTTACGTTGGTATTATTACAATTTTGATTGATGACAAGTTACTCATTTTTTTTAAAAGTTGCTAGTAATAGCAACTAATAATTATACAAGAGATCTGATTGAATACTGTTGGTAAAATCTACGTGAAGTATTTATATTAAATAATAAACTGATCTGTTAGAAAAATTAAAAATTTGCATCGTTTTCTGAAAAAATTCAGCTCTGTAATCTATTCTAATGAACAAAACAGTATGTAAGCGAATATAATTATACCTCAGCAGAAATAATAAAACCCTAAAATTAATTAATTTCGTTTTAGATTACCGCTGACATAACTTATGCTGTATAAGAAATTTTTAAAGGTACTGCTCAGCAGAAATAATGAATTAGATTCATTGACTGAAAAAGAAATTGCAATGAATGCACATAATAAAAACCTAAATTAGATTAATTTCGTTTTAGATTACCGCTGACATAACTTATGCTGTATAAGAAATTTTTTAAAGGTACTGCTCAGCAGAAATAATGAATTACATTCATTGACTGAAAACAGAAAATTGCAAGAAGGCGCATAATAAAACCTAAATTAGATTAATTTCGTTTTATTTAAAAATTTGCATCGTTTTCTGAAAAAATTCAGCTCTGTAATCTATTGTAATGAACAAAACAGTATGTAAGCGAATATAATTATACCTCAGCAGAAATAATAAAACCCTAAAATTAATTAATTTCGTTTTAGATTACCGCTGACATAACTTATGCTGTATAAGAAATTTTTTAAAGGTACTGCTCAGCAGAAATAATGAATTAGATTCATTGACTGAAAAAGAAATTGCAATGAATGCACATAATAAAAACCTAAATTAGATTAATTTCGTTTTTAGATTACCGCTGATATAATTTATATGCTGTATAAGAAATTTTTTAAAGGTACTCCTCAGCAGAAATAATGAATTACATTCATTGACTGAAAACAGAAAATTGCAAGAAGGCGCATAATAAAAACCTAAATTAGATTAATATCGTTTTATATTACTGCTAGCATAATTTATTTTCCATAAAAATTAACAAAAATTCACGCACTGGAAAATGTTTTTCTTCAGATTAATTTTTCGTTTAAAAATAATGCAATGCAAATAAATCCCTTTAAGTAGTAATATTTATAGAATAAGTTTTTTAGATTACCGCTGACACAATTTACATGCATATATATATATATATATATATATATATATATATATTAGGTAAATTGTGTGAAAATTCTTTAAAGGTACTGTTATATAATAAAACTGCAGAATGTTTTTTAATACTGGGTTTTAAAAACCATGAGTGCGTGTACATTATTAAACAAGACGGTTTAATCTGAGACATTTTTTTCAAATTTGCTTTGTTTTTATTTAAAAATATTTCAATGTAATCATAAAAATAGCTCTGTAATGATAATGTATTTTCTGTACACATAATAAATCAAAGGTCGTATAAAAACATTTTTGTAGTAAACGCATACGGAAATGAAAATGATGTTGAATGCATTCCTCAAAGGTCGTATAAAAACATTTTTTGTAGTAAACGCATACGGAAATGAAAAATGATGATGAATGCATTCCTTTTGCAGTTGTTTTGCCAGAGTTTGCATTCAATATGTAAATATTGGAATTGCTTGCATAGCGAATTTATTTATTATAGACACGTACTGAATGCAACTGTGCAATTTTTTAGACTGCATGCACAACTCAAGCTTGAAAATCGTCTTGAATAGAAAAACGTAAATAAAGGCGATTTTTTAACAATTGCATTCAAGCAATTCGTTATGCAATTATTTCGATTTGTATGCTATTTTCTTTTACAGTTGTTTTGCTTACGCGTTTTCCGTAAACTCAGATGAATGAACCTTTTGCAGTTGTTTTGCTTACGTCAGATGATATTTTATATAAATAATAAATAGAGAAAATACTTGTATTATTAAGTAGTGTATTTTGATTTTATATAGAATCATGAATGCTGAAACCGTATCCGAGATTAGTAGCTCAATTTTGAGATTAACTGTAAAATGCGTGAATCTAATTAAATCAGTGAATGAAATAACGAAACACATTTTAATTATCAAAGCAAATATTAGTATATTGAAGCTTGCTATTAAAAATAAGGTATACGAAGACAATCAACAAGAAAATCCTAGTAGGCTGGAATCTAATTTAGCAAATCTTAAAAGCTACCTTGTACGATTGAGGCACTTGAAACGTACTTTGGAATATCGTGGTAAAGGTGTTGATGCAACGCTTACTAGAGGTCATACTCGAAAAAATTTGATTTGGCATGATGTACAATCATTATTTGGAAGTCGAATAATTACGGGACTTATTACCAATTTAAATTATAGAGATCCTCTAGTGTTCTTAGACAAGGCGTTCGCTAGTTTTAAACGCAAGATTGTTGCTTGCTTAAAAAAGTCAATGTTGAAAGTTAATGTAATATTTGCCGCTAACTTTGTTAAGCCTACAACTGGTGAAATAGATTTGAAAACGTTTCCTACTGCAAATCGTCACATCGATATAAATACCAATCTCAAGCTGTGGTATAAGGAGAACGTATTGAACAAGATTTCGAAGCGATTAGAAGAATTTTGCGAGAAAGATTCTGGTTGGGCAATCCAAGAAGTTTTACACTTGAAGGTAAATATAAACAATCATTATCCACTTAAAGGAGGGTGTTCAACGTTTGTACCGGTTCCGGACTTTATAAAAAAGAAAAAAGCTGTGGTAAATGTAATAAATAACGATCAACATTGCATTCTTTGGAGCTTGGTTTCCGCTTTATATCCTGCTAAACAAAATAGTCAGAGAATATCTAGCTATCCACATTTTGATACAGTATTACGCTACAATTCAATTCAGTTTCCAATCGCATTAAAAGACATAAAAAAAATTGAGAAGCTTAACAATCTCGCAATTAACCTATATTGTATAGAAAATACTAAAATACTACCATTTTGTTTAAGTGAAAATTTTAAAAAAATTGAACCTATTAATCTGTTAGTTTTAAATAATGATTCCTTACAATATTCTCGTCCGACAAATGCTGATGAGAATCACTTTCATTTTACTTGGATTAAGGATATGTCAAAATTATTTGCAAAACAGTTGTCTTCACATCACCATAGAAAATTTTTTTGTTATAGATGTTTAAATAATTTTAGTACAGCAGCATTACTTAAGCGTCATTCGAATTATTGCGAAAAACAGAATACTTGCTCAATAAGATTACCCGAAGAATCTGAAAAGTATCTAACGTTTAAACATTTCCACTATCAAGAAAAAGTATCATTTGTAGTTTATGCAGATCTCGAATGTATATTAGAACCATGCAATGAGTCGGAGGTAATACTAAACACAGTCTCTTACCAAAGGCATATACCCTTTAGTGTAGCGTATTATTTGAAATGCTCGTATGATAATAAATATTCCAAATTTCAATTGTATCGCGGAAAGGATTGTATAGAATGGTTTGTTGCTCAATTGAAACTGATTTCAGAAACGACTAATAAAATTTTCTGTAACCCAAAACCTATGAATCCTTTAACAGAAGAACAAAAGTTAGCATTTAAATTTGCCCTTCACTGTCACATTTGCAATAAACCTTTTAGTATAGATGATATTAGAGTTCGCGATCACTGCCACTTTACAGGTGAATTTCGAGGAGCGGCTCATCAAGATTGCAACATCAATTATCATAATTTTATATGATACCGGTAGTTTTTCATAACTTATCAGGCTACGATTCGCATTTCATTATTAAAAAATTGCGTTAGGGTTTTCAGGTTTGGTAAAATTCTACCAATAAATAAGGAAAATACATATCTTTTACAGAATATGTAAATGGTACGAAAGTTACTTTTAGATTTATCGATTCATTCAGGTTTATGGCATCTAGCATCGAAAAATTAGCTTCATACTTAGATGATAATAAAAAATCCATCACCAGGGAAAATTGTAACACCGATAATGAGTTTCAGTTACTTACGCGTAAAGGTATATTTCCTATGATTACATTAACTCTTGGGATAGGCTCAATGAAACCGATTTACCCTGTAAAACAGCATTCTTTAATCGTTTGCGCAATGAAGAAATCTCAGATGAAGACTACAATCATGCTAAACACGTTTGGCAAACATTTAATATAAAACACTAGGGGACTATTCAGACCTATATTTAAAAACAGATGTACTGCTCTTGACTGATATATTTGAAAACTTTAGAAAAACTTGTATGTTCACGTATAAGTTAGATCCGCTTCACTACTTTAAGGCTCCTGGTTTAGCTCTAGATGCGATGTTAAAACGACGAACGTTAAACTCGAGCTGCTTACTGATATTGAAAAATAATGTTTTTAGAACGGGGAATTCGTGGCGGTGTTTCTCAATGTTCGAATAGATATGCTAAAGTAAATAACAAATATATGAATGCAGATTATGATCCAAATTTCGATTCTAAATATTTAATGTATTTTGATGTTAATAATTTATATGGGGCTGCAATGTCTGAATATCTTCCATATGGAGAATTTGAATTTTTAGATGGTACCAGTCCAGATATAGTACGTTTAGACATACTTAATATTCCCGATGATTCTGATGTAGGATATATTTTTGAATGCGATTTACACTATCCAGTATCTTTACATGAAATTCACAGTGACTTACCTTTAGCGCCTGAACATATGATACCACCAGTACCTTCTAATAAATCAAACTTAAAGAAATTACTTACAACTTTATATCCAAAACTCAACTATATTATTCACTACAAGAATTTAAAATGTATTTAAGCTACGGTTTAGAACTGAAAAGATTCATAAGGTTCTTCGGTTTAAACAAGCTCCTTGGTTAAAAGAATACATTGATTTGAATACGAAATTAAGACAACAGTCAAAAACAGTTTCGATATATGCTTTTATAAAAATATGATAAATTCGGTTTATGGAAAGATGATGGAAAACGTACGGAAAAGGAAAGATGTGAAATTAGTGACCAAATGGGAAGGACGGTTTGGAGCTCATAGTTACATAGCGAAGCCTAATTTTCATAGTTGCACTGTGTTAGACAAAGATCTAGTCTTAATAGAAATGAATAAATTAGAGGTTTACTTAAACAAACCCATTTATGTAGGTTTCTCTATTCTAGATATTTCAAAAATCTATTTATATGAATTTCACTATAGTTATATAAAATCGCAATTTGCTAACAAAGCAAAGCTGCTGTACACAGATACGGATAGTTTGATATACGAGTTTAGCGTTGAAGATATTTACTCTTATATCAAACAAGATATTCATAGATTTGATACTTCCGATTACGACCCTCATAACAAATATCATATTCCATTATCAAATAAAAAAGTTCCTGGTATTATGAAAGATGAAAACAATGGTGACATCATGCTAGAGTTTGTAGGACTTAGATCTAAAATGTACACGTATAGAGTTCAGGATAGGATAATAAAAAAGTCGAAGGGATCTTCCTTAGCAAGTATTAAGCAAATTTCTTTTGATGATTATAAGAATGCTTTGTTTTATAAACAGACTGTACAGAAACAGCAATGTTTAATTAGATCAGTCAAACATGATGTCTGTACTATTAAACAAAACAAAATTGTTCTTAATCCAAGTGATGATAAAAGAATTCTTAGTACCTTAACCACTGATACTAAACCTTGGGGTATAACTATACATATAGAGATGACTTGTAAAGCTTCAACCACTGGCTCAAATAAAGAATGCAATTTATTTTATCTAGATTAACATATAATATTTTTAGTTATAAAACTTCAGTGTTATGTTTATACCTGCACAAGTACACCGATTTTCGTTTTGGATGTATCTAAAAATAGGATACCTTTCAATCTGCCCGAGTTTTGAACTATATATAGTAGTAGTAGTAACCGTTCTGTTTAAAAAATCCAGTTTGTTACTAACATACCAGTTAGTTTATTTGAGAAATGTATAACAAAACTTTTATTTAAAATTGTCAATGTTTATGGCTGTTTACTAAATCACTTAATAATTCAAACATGTAAAAGATATTGTAAAAACATGTAAAAATATTAATAAATAGACTGTGATTGCTAAATGATTTATTGTTTTTCATAATTTGTAAAGGTACAGTAATAATAATAATAAAGTAATTATAATATTCTTATGCTGTTTGAGAGTGGATTGTATTTGACTATCTTATCATGAAGTATAAGGCAATGACAAGATGTATTTGGCAAAACGTTTCTGCTAGTTTCAAATTCTAATCTAATATCGACAGTACCAGATTTTAACGCTTCGTTTTGTCTAGAACAATCTATGACTACTAATGGTGCAATACTTCGTAAATCTTCAGGATTAAAAAGTGGCTCATTTTCCTTTTCGTAGTATGATTGCTGAAACTGAGCATACATCTCATATAACAACGCAGTCTGTTTATTCTCGAACCTCAAATTTAAGTTATCGTACGGGAAAATTTCTGAATTTAAATATAGTTTCATGTTGGTTAAATAGCAATGATCAAAACGACTGTAGTTGCTCATGTATCTATTTTTTCGGTTGGTTTGGAAACCAACAATCACAAATCTTGGTTTTTCTAATTGTGTTGTTGTTTTAATGTTCCATGTATGACGTTGCGTTTCTTGTAGAAGTTGATATTCATGCAACTCCCATCCTCTAAACGGAATATGCAAATCCTGATTTTGTGCAACGCATTCTATTAAATTAATTCGTTGAGTATCATCAACGGCTACATGCGGCATTTTCCATAAAACTTTATTTAAAACAACTTTTATTTCTTCATCGGGTGTAGGATTAATTATAGCATTAGTATCAAAACTAGAACGTAGTAAGACTAACTCATGACGGAGGTTTAAAATAATTTTTTTAAAATCTTCGCATAATCCGAGAACCATTGAAAGGTTTATTGCAACATTAAAATTCCCATTAGCATCAACTATTTGTGAATCATCCATAAGAAACCACCCAGCGTTTTGTAAATGTTTACTTTGATTGCTATTATATGAAACATATCCCTTCATTATAGACGTTAATCCAGGATTCCGAACACGATCTACAATGATACCACCAATCTCATATCTAATTTCATCAAAAGCAGCAAAATTCCATTATTTACAAACTTTGCTGTCTGAGACGGTGTTCCATCTGTTTTAATTAATTTGCCTTCTATGTACAGCATGCTCTTTGATGGTAAGGTGTATACATCTTGTTGTTGTATAGGATTCGAATTTCATCATTATTGTTTAAAGATGTGTTAGCATAAGGTTGATGAGTATGTTTTCAATATTAACAATTGCATTGTCGAAGTAAACTTTTCACGCACGTTCAGTATTTCACTATTCATTCTACTTTTTTAATTAAATGCAGTCCTAACGATTGTAGAAACTGCCGGTTTTGTGTTGTTAGCGGTCTTGAAACAATCAATCGAGTGTCGATTGCTTTGAAATTTCCAGCATTTATATCAATTCTTGACATGTTGCGTGCATTATACTTAATACCCATGGCTATTGCAGATTTTTTTAAATGCAACCTTACAGTTAGCAGTTCTCCTCTGAAATTAACTAAATTTCCATCTTGATCTAACACTTTAACTATTATTTCATTTATTATACGTGACCTGATTGGTAGATATATAATCGTAGGTGTACACTCGACAATTTTAAAACCTGCAGGTACTTGAGGAAAAAATTCTGTATTACATGGGCTGGTTTACTATTTAAATAGGATCCACTTGCAATATTACAATCGATTAAAACTTCATTCACTTTACAAATGTTGATCGCGTAGTCTGCTTGATGCGTGACAAATGCTAGCAATTTTCGCGGGTTGAAACCAAGTAGAGAACCAATTGAATCCTTTTGGTAAAATCCACATCTAGACTACATTTAATACTACATTTAAGTGTATTATTGTCAGCTGTAATTTCTATATACACTGGCGTCTTTCTAGCGCTTCGTGATTGATCCATACGACCACGCCATCTTTTATCACCTAAAGCTTTTTGAAGATATTTATTAATTTCTCTAATCTCATAAGCACCTTCAGGTATTTCTATGAATTCTCCGTTAGATCCATAATAAAATTTATTATTTATTCCTTTTTCTATGTTTGGAATTGTGTTATAAGACTCAAAATTTGTTAATCCTAATACGTACTCCGAATCATTATCCAAGTTTATAGGCGGATTAAAATTGCTTGTTAAAACTGAAGTGTTTCCCGTTAGAGTAAAAGTGTACGACATAACAACTTCGTACGCAGTTCTATGCACTACTTAGAAATTGTAAGCATAAATGACCGCAAAACACAGTACCGTACGATTGTTCTTGGTTAATGTTATAAAGAATTTTACATTTACCCCGCTATTCAAATAACTTATCAACTCTGTTGGCGGTCGCAGGTTTCCGTAGCTGTCATAGTAAATAGCGCTACTACCGTACTTTTGTAAGAGGTCCAATGCGTGCCTAAACCTTCTATTCCATCTAAATTAATTATACCACATTCTTTTAAATTAACTTTCTTGGGAAGATTGTTTCTCATGAACACTCCACGGAAATATGGTACTTCTAATTGCTTAACAAACTTTATTAATTCTACATTGCTTAGTGCTCGATTAGGTAAAATCAAGTTGCGTGCCTTTGAGGTTTTGCAGGGCTAAAAAGACCAAAACCTTTTTATAAGGTTTGATGTACATGCCGTTTCCGACTGCAATGTCCTCCATTGCCTTGTTATGACGTTGTTTTTCCGCTAGTTGTTCCTTAGCTATTTTAGTATCTGAAACTGCTTTTGCAACAGCAGCTGCACCTCCAGTAAGAGTACCAAGAGCGCTTAGGCCTGCAAAATTGGTATTAGTGGTAGAAAACCTCCTGTTTTAGGAATTGATATAATACGAGCTGATTTAATATGCTTCTTTTTTGCTGTATTGGCGGCCTTAATTGCTATGTTGATTGCATCCATAATATTAGATCCTTTAGTCTTTTTAAAGCTGTACGTGCTTGTTTGATAATACTTTTAATACCTAGCGTACTTCTTATTTTACGTTTCTTTATCAGTTTTCTTATTTTATTGATATTTTTGTTCTCAGCGATGCACAGGCACCCATACCAAGTTTTACTTTAGCTTTCATTGCGGTAGCTCCTCCAAATGCTGCTACTTTTTCACCTAAAGACGAGTCACCAGAATTTAGTCTTTCTGTAGCTAACTGAGCTAACTTCGAATCTGCTTGATGACGTTTAGATAGATCCTTTTCTTTGGTGTATGCAATATCGTGCTCATTACAAGCCTCGTCTAACTTGTTTATTCCTTGTCTCCCCGAGCTAACCGTTCGATTAGTTTTGTACCCGGACCGCAAAATTTGTAACCCGGAATATGCGTTTAAAATGGTAAATTGTTAATTACAGTATTTAATAGTCCGTTCCCAGTAGTTTTAGAATTATACAACTATCCTCTCAAGCTGTGCAGTAAATAAATAAAATATTATGAATTAATGATTCTTTATATACTCGCCGTTTCTTATATATATATATATATATATATATATATATATATATAATTCCACCTTTTTACAAATCGAATTTAGTACTTGCAAACATGCGTGTTGTGAAACAAACAACACCTTTAACCATAAACAATAATGACATTGGCGTGCAATCCTTAGCTAAAAAGAAAAACATAGTGTTCTTCTGCCTTCATCTATTCGATGTCTAGTTGTTGGTCCATCAAATTGCGGTAAAACCAACGTTATGATTGGGCTGATAGAACATCCTAATGGTTTAAAGTTTGAAAACGTATATGTTTATTCTAAATCACTTTATCAACCAAAGTATCAATACCTTGAAAGTCTACTGCAACCAATAAAGGGATCAAATATTATACATTTTCCAGTTCTGATAATATTATATCACCATCTGATGCTCGAAATAATTCTATATTTGTTTTTGATGATGTAGCTTGCGATAAACAAGGTATCATTAGGGAATACTTTAGTATGGGGCGTCATAAACAAGTAGACAGTTTTACCTTTGTCAAAGTTATACTCGTATACCTAAGCACTTACTACGTGATAATGCAAATCTTTTAGTTTTATTTAAACAAGATGATTTAAACTTAAAACACATATATGACGATCACGTCAATACTGACATGAAGTATGATAAATTCCGTGAAATATGTGCTGCTTGTTGGCAAGACAAATACGGTTTCTTAGTTGTAGACAAAGATAGTGATCCAGATCAAGGAAGGTACCGAATAGGTTTTGATCACTTCATACATATTTAAACCTTGAGGACGCAAGTATCGTTAGTATCGAAGAATTTTTTACTACAATAAACTTTTACGCAATGAACAAGGAGGCGATAAAACTTAAAAGAATTTTAATTAAGAAAAGAAACATTGTAAAAACAAATTGCGTCAGTTAAAAGATAATGAAGTCGTCCAAGTGGAATCAATCTTACCCATAACATCACGATTAGAAACTATTGCTAATAAACTGGATGGGGAAAGTGCGGTAAAGAAAGAAAAATTTAAAGAAGAAGAAGAACTGCCTCATAGCAGTGTAAAAAAAAATTAAACCTAAATTGCTAGAAAGGAACGTTGACTATATTGATTCCCCGGTTATTGCTCAGCATATACCAAATATAAAAAATGATGCCATAGAGGTAGATGATGATGATGATGATGACGATGTTGAGAATGAATATGAAGCAGAAATTAATCGAAATGCACAAGAAGCCCATGAATATATTCAAAGCTTTGCCGATTCACCTGGTATGACACATTATCTCGAACAGCTACATCCGCTACCTCGAGAATATATTTACAATATGTTTAAAGATGTTAAGAACGAATTTGATCATAAATATGGTATTAGGCTTAACCCTGATTCAGATGGTCTTATGATAGGCAATTCGAATTTCGCGTTGGATGATGAAAATGTTTTAATAAATGATTTGAAATATAAAGTTACTCCTGGATTATACGAACTACTGTTTAAAAATATCCTGTCGGGTACAGTCATCAAGATCTAAAGTCGTACCTTGATATTGTAAAAGAACAAATGCTAATAGAAGATATTATTCTGAAACAGAACAAATTCAGGGTAATACTTCATATAAGTACAAAAATATAATATCTACATTAAACATACTTCCCAAACACCCGTAGACCTAGAACATTACCCTATAGAAAGCGTCTTGGAGACGGTATGACAATGGAAGTATCAAATAACGCTATAGATTATTTATATTGGAATGATCCCAATGAACTTGTTGATAGATTACGACTTTTAGTTTCATCTCAGACTGCTGGACACACAGGTCACGGCAACGAAATAAATTCGATCATTGAAGAATTGCGTGAGGCTAAAGTAATTAGATGATATGACAATTGACAAATTTGGAAGGCACTTACATAACCGTAAAATAGATATAACTGAACAGGAATATGAAAATAAAAGTGAAGGTTTTGAAACCTTGATTGAGTACAAGTTACATATGCTACATTACACGGTAGTAGCAACGTTTTACTCTAATACATTTCTCGACGGTGACAAGACATTCCTTATTTTCAACATTAAACATAATTATGAATTTCCTTATGAGGAAGCAGTCATTGAGAATATTAAAGGATACCCGCAAGACATTGAAATTCTTATAAACGAAAAAGTTATGTAATTGCACAGTTACAAGGATTTTTGCTTAAAGGTATGGATGTAATCAGCTTTCGTGACAGCGGTGCTATCATAAACAATACCACAATGTTTCTTGATTTTATATTAAAAGTTCCTTTCAAAGCAAGTGGAGCCCACGACATTCAAACATAGAAGTATTTCATTAATTGTATTTAATAAATCCTGATTAAAAAAAAGTATTATGATAGTTGCTCAATCAAAAGTGAAAGAGGATATAGTAAATGAACTTCATATACCAGCAAGAATAAATTTCAAGAGACGCAAAGTGATAGTAAAAGGTTTAAATGACCTTCTTCAGACCGATTTGATTGAAATGCTACCATATTCGCAAACAAACAAAGGATTTAAATACATTTTAGTAGTTATTGATTGTTTCTCCAAATACGTATGGGCTGTACCACTTAAAAGTAAAACGGGTATTGATGTTACTGCTGCAATGAAAACAATTTTAAATAAATTTAAAAATCCACCAAGAAATTTGCAGTCTAATTTGGTAAAGAATATTATAACAAACACTTTCAATCCTTAATGCAGACATATGGCATAAACCATTATAGTGTTTTTCTACAAAGAAAGCATGCATTGTAGAACGTGTAATTAGAACTTTAAAGGGAAAAATGTGGCGCTTGTTTAACCTGAACGGTTCTTACAATTGGATAAAAATTTAAGCGATATTGTGAAACAATACAACAATACAGTTCACAATACTATCGGAGTCAAACCTGTAAAAGTTGATAAATCAAATGAAAAACTATTCTTAAATCATCATTTACCCACATCAAACTTGCAACCAAAATACCAAAATATTCAATAAAAGACAGTGTGAGGATTAGTAAACACAGGGAAGCATTTACGAAAGGTTACACGCCAAACTGGTCAAATGAAATTTTAAGATTAAAAGGTAAACGTAACCAATCCTACAACATATATATTAGAAGATCAAGATGAGAAAGAAATCAAAGGTGCATTTTATGAAACGGAGTTGCAAAGGTTAAACATCCAGGAATTTACCTGGTAGAAAAGTACTAAGAAAGAGTGGAAATAAAGTATTTGTAAAATGGTTAGGCTTCTCTAACGTACACAATAGCTGGATCGATAAAAATAATGTTTGCTAGAAGTTGTTATAATAATAGTTCATAAGGCTAACATTGTAAAATTATATTAAAATAAATAATACAGACAAAATCTTTCTATTGTTTTTTATTATTAATATAAAAGAATTTTGTAAGGCTAACATTGTAAAATTATATTAAAATAAATAATACAGACAAAATCTTTCTATTGTTTTTATTATTATCAAGCCATTCTTTTAATAAAAGATATTTTGTTTTGCGCATTGCAAATTATTATTGCTGTGTCTACAACAATGGATGTTATATTTTAAACGATTGTTGATTTTAACTCCGATAGCTTAGGACAACCTAGTGCAAGCATATCAGTTACAAAGTTTTGCATTATATATGTTTCAATCAATTTCTTCTTTTCTAGACCCTTCACAAATACTTCTTCACCGGGTCGGATAATTTGCTTCAAATAAAGCGCTATATATGATGACACCATTCCAGCCGTTGAAGATTCATCCCAAGAAATACCATGAATATTCCTTGTCACCCAGTCGTTATGTTTTATATGATCTTGACTCAAACAACTGGACTGCATTGGCAGTTTAAAATTTTGATGCCAAACATCACCTTTCAACAAGTCCAAAACCGCAATTTCTTTACACACAAACTCGTTTTTCTTGTATTTAAATCCCTGAATATCAATTATATACATGTTTGTATTTAAATATATGCAGTAAACTTCGACTAATTAAATTAATATTAGAGCAATCTCCTTATATAGCAGATTACCACCATCTGCGTACTTTGCCAACCCACTTTTCAACCTATCACAAGAGTGAACTCATTTTGAATTAAAACCGGCCCATGTGTATTTGCAGCCTCTAAACATAAATCAGAATCCACTTTAATTAAAAACACAATTGACTTGAATGCGATATTTTTTGCATCTGTCATACTGTCTCGCTAGAAAACCAAATTCAAAACATCTACACACATTTTCTCTGCACTTACATTTTCAACATACGTGTGTTACATTGAAAGTAATATAAAGACGATCCTAATTCAAAACGTGCCCACAAGTATTTTACATTTGAAAAGAATTCAGGTTTTCACATTTTACATTAAAAGTATATAACGCCGATCCTAATTCAAAACGGTGCACGTGTAACTTCTCGCTAGAAAACCGAATTCAAAACAGCTACACACATTCTTCTCTGCACTTACATTTTTTCAACATACGTGTGTGTTTCATTGAAAGTAATATAAAGCCGGTCCTAATTCAAAACGTGACAGACGTATTTTTACATTGAAAGTATAGAAGAATTCATGTTTTCACAACTATTTTACATTCAAATGTTTTCACAACTATTTTACATTGAAATTATATAGGGTCGATCCTAATTCAAAACGTGACAGACGTATTTTACACATGGAAAATACGTCTGTCGCGTTTTGAATTAGGACCGGCCCTATTTACCTACTGACGTGACAGAGTGTAATGTAAACTTGGATTTTCTGAGGAATATGTTATATAAAATAAACGCCTACGTGTGAAATTAAACGATTTAACAAGAGTCTTGACAGGAAATTGGTAGAAAATCCAAGGCCTGCAATGATAGTGCAAAGTGCACCGCCTTAATCAACAAACACGCGAGTAAAACCAATAGACAAATAGAAGATGAAGTCTTTATAAATAACGCGGACTTCGTAAACAACCATTATCTCTGTGACCAAGGCACTAACTACGTCAGTTAAAAGTAGAATATTACGCAAAGTGAACGTAGTCAAAATAAATAATTTAGTGATAATAAAAGTGAAAATTCAAGTGTCAATAAATACAACATAAGTGGGCGTATACTTTCAAAAACGTAAGGTAAATTATTAATTAAATCTAATTCTAATATTTAAGGATTTAGGGCTTCCAGTAACTCCAAGTCACATCAAATAAATCCAAGTCATTTCAAGCAACTCCAAGTCATTCCTAATAACTACAAGTAATTGTAATAATTAAAATAAAACTAAACAGAATTTAAGATAAATCCAAAAAGAAAAATTCAATCAAATTATTCATTCTGGTCAACGAGTTGAGGCAACTACGCTAAGAATCAAATTGACAGGGAGAAGCTGTACCAGAGAATCAAAGTGGAAACAATCCAGGGGTGCTGACAATCCACATACAGAGGCAGTTCTAAGACACAAGACGAAAAACGCAGGTCAGAGATATATTATCCTTTATTAACACAAAACTATATTTCCAATATTAACATTTGCTCTTATTATATCGAAGTATTTGTAAGGGTCATCAAAAATCTTTTCAGATTTTATGCAAACAGAAAGAAGGTCATTTGACCGTTCAAAAGTGCTTCAAGTAAATTACAGTGGTATTTTTGCTGGCTTTAAGGGAGTATGATTTTGGTGTAATCAGAAAAATATCAATATTTTATTCAGGGGTTAATTTTTGAATACAAAATAAAAAAAAGTTATTAAAATACAAAGTGTACATATTCTCGATTATTATACAAATTTTGGTTACTTTCGTTTACATTATTCTAACAGATAGGAGCTAGATATAAAGGGGGGTTAAACATTTTTTATTGTCGTGTCGTCGGGCACTCTGGGTCGATTAGACTGAGCTAGGCGAGATGTATATAAAAAGAGGTAAAAGATTTAGAGACGCATAATAGAACAGAGGACGAACATAGCAATAATTTAGCTTTAGGGGCACAGCTTTAACAAAGTGACCGAATAGCGTTGGATTTATTAGACAACCAATCAAAGTACGAAAATATCTTTCGCAAATATGAATCTATGAGCAAAATCTTAGGAAAAATGGAAATTTTAAGAAAAATAAAGATGAATAATGAATTACAAAACGAACATGTTAACAAATTCCAGCAGACATCTTACTAATGCAATATCTTGGATAATTTATGTTATGAAAAAGCCGAACCATTGTTTCTTTTTAATTGTAAAGTTCAATAAAACTAATATACTTTAAAAGTTAGCAAACAGTTTAGGAGACTTCGTTATTTGGTCTTTATCCATGCCCTTAGTTCAGTTTTTTATGTTAAGCAACTGCATTTTTACCATTTGTATCTCATGGTAACGTTACAATTTTAGCCATTTAAAAGTGAGGCTTTCTCATAAAATTGATACTTCTGGTCCGATTTTGATGTTTTCTTTTGGATTGCAAATTGACAAATCTGTACTATAGGACAGTCACATTTTTCTTGTAGAAACCAAGACTTACTAATTAATTTATTAAGGACGAAAATTAGAGAAAACAGATTTGAATATCTTCTACAAAAAATGTAAATTCATCGCTTAATTAAACGCCCTCATAAATAAACATCGAATTTCATCGAAATATATTGCACATTAACAATTGTGTGGAAAAAGTAAATATTGCATTTACGTTATAAACTTTTTCTGATAAAGCAAACCATGTAATAAAAGGTCAAAAATAACCGATAATATCAGAATATTACTTCAGTCATTAGTTCTTTCAGATTAGAACCTCTGAAGATGTTCAATAGTGTGCAACTTGGCAGTGTCATAATGGAACAACTAAGTGTAAGATACAAAATTGAATGTATGCGTCTTGGCGATAATGTTCCTTCGGCAAGAGGTGCAGCCAGAAAATATAATAACATATCCCGATAGACCCGCAATGAGCAGCAGTAACGTATATCGCATAAATCAGGTTTTCGACGAAACGGACAGTGTTTAATATATATTCTCAAAACCAGAAATAACACAGGTCAGAAGATGATACATGGTGAGCAAATATCAGAATACTTTCACGGTAATCCTAGTTCGAGTTTGCCAATTGCTAGCTTAGACTTAAATATACCTAGAAAAAATATTAAAATGTGCCTTGTAAAAAATTTAATAAAGCCGATTAAGCCTAAATTTTTGCATACTCTTGGTCTGGGGGTTGAAGAAAGAAGACTGGAACTCTGCTTGTGGGCTCAGAGAAAATATCTGGCAATAAGTACTTTTTAAAGGAAATTTTGTTCAGTGACAAGGCCACATTTACAACAAACGAGGTGATCTTGGCCCCAAATTTATGGTATTAGTCTACTGAAAATCCCAAGTGGGTTATAAATGTAAAAAAAACAGTATCTACAAAAAATAAACATACGGTTGTAATACTTTTTTGTGTAGCAAAATTTCTATACAGTGTAACAAAGTTGCATTAAGGCAGGAAGATAAATGAGAAAATTCCTTAAAAATTATTATTTAATTGTAAACCAATATAAGTTTCGAATTCTTAATAAATCTTTGATCCCATATGGGAAACAACAATCTGTTATTTGCTAGTTTAATTAAATTGCATAGCTAAACTCCACATTTTGTAATAATAATAATGTTGAAAATAATTCAGGTATTTTCAAACCTTGCTTAGAACGTTCTAAATAGCATGCTTATGATTAAAAGTTTATGTAAACAACTTACTGTTTACATTTATATTAAGGTTTTCAATTTGTTTCATAAACACGGTACGTGGTCACCATGCATTTGCTCTGATTAGCATAAAATTCCTGAAATATAAAAATTCACCAGATCAAATTGTCTTCATAAGTAATTTCACTAATCCGCTCATGTCTACGTTAATCTTCAAGCAAACTTCGATGGCAGTCGTTGATGCGTAAAAACTCTCAGGTCAATATGTATCACAATTCAGAGTCAGCCTGGGATCCGTTGAATTTCATACCTGCAAGTGAACAGTAGAAGATGAACCAAAATCTGATCATAACCAACGCAAGGATAGCAGTCGGCGGTCAGTGGTTAAGAGTGAGTACTACTTATGCTGAATCTTTTACCGGATTTATTTATCAACCCTTATCTTCCCGTGCGATCAAATTACTAGCCGTAAAAGTTCCATCGTTTTACTTCATAAGATTCGTTAATAGAATCCCGTAATCACCCTTAATGGTACTAATTTGAAAGAAAAGCTCTCGTTAAATTTTATTATATTTTATTTGAAACTCTCTCAATTACGAGAAGCTTAAACGAGATTATGCGTTATTAGTAACAAACTAAGATTGTAATAAAGTTGCTTAAAATTCCAGTTTATTTTATTATTAAATTTGTACGTGACTGCTAGATCTGACATTCATTCATAAAGATAACTATTGTATAACGAAATTTTGTTTAAGTATTCTAAAAAGTAAAGAATATGTGATATAATTTAATAGCTAAATATGGTCGTTATATGAATTGATTATTAGTTATGATATAAACATGTTATCACGCAAAGAATTCTGGTGCGTAAAGATTGCAAAATTTGTAGGACTTTTTAATATGTTTGTGATTCAACACAATGTGTAATGACATATGGTTATCGGCAGTAATGGCGATTAAATTTATATCAAAAATTATAATAAAAATGCAACAAGTACAAATTATTAATTGATTATAACAAAACAAACATACCTCCAGTAGTTTGCTGAGCAGGTACGGTACACTGAAAACGGCGATGATTAAGCGGTTTGGTTCACTTGAAATCACGCACTTCAGCCATATGAAGCCGCTGCACTTATTGTTGCTTGAAGTTCAAAATTACGAAAACGAATGATAACAAATGCCAAATCGTCTTCTTCTCTTCTGATTGGAAATAATTCGGCATATTTACGACAATTGGCGATTATAATGCACCAATTTCAAAATAGCTTTATTAACAACTGGAGTTGTTTAAAAACGCGAAATAAAATGTGTTTTATTTTAAAAAATGAATAAAACGGGAATACGAACCAAATTCTTTATGTAAAACACACGGCTGATAAAAATGTTTAACGTTGAAAACGTCAGATCAATTATGCTGCAAGTTGAGTTATGAATTTAAATGGAATAATTAATAACTACAAAAAGGTTTTCTGTATGTACTCTTTTTTGTTTATTAATTACTAGATATAATAGTGCCCAACTTTAAAGTAAATTGATTTTTGTTTAACTGAGAAAATTACAGCCTAGAGGCATTTTTGGCTCTCGCTTGGGGTGATAGCCAAGTTAGCAGTCGGCAAATCAATCTTTAGCCTTTCCATCATTTAAGCTTAAAAACTTTAATTCCTTAAAGTATATTACTATAGAGAGTCGCGTACAATAATTTTCCTTAACACGCCCGATGATGATAACATTATTGGTCCTTCCTTCTTTCAGAGCAATTTGAATGGACGCCTGGTTTTGATATTTCTAAGGAACAAATTTTCGGACACACTGCAAAACTTACACTTCTGGTTCGTTTGAATTTGAAATTTCAATTTGATTGGTCTCCCGTGCATAACGCAGTAGTAGTGAAGGGATGGCTGAATGAAAATTCGTAAATAGGTGAATAGGCCAAGGACCAGACTTTGCGTTTCTCAAGTTTGTTGTTTAGGACATACTTAAGAAAAAAGTTTATAAGACAAAACGTCAATCAATAAAGAAACTATACGATTGAGTAAGAGATGCATGTGCGAGTATTATCCTAGTACAACTGAGAAAAGTTATCACGAACATACGAAAAATGTATGATAAATGCATTGAAATAAACGGTGGGTTGATGGAAGCAACAGGGATATGATTAGCTTCTTGAGATCTAATAATTTTGTTGAATATTGTTACGAATAAAAATTAATTATTGATGTTTTATTCGTTGGTTTACGTTTTACATCATCAGACGAAAAAATTTTATAATAAAAATGCAGTTTTAACCTTTGCCGCAAATTGTTGATGTGCAATGTCTTTTAATGAAATTTGGTACATGTTCATTCAGAGGGCGATTAGTCTAGCGGTGAATTTAAATTTTTTGTAAAAAAAAATTGCTAATACGTTTTCTTTAATACCCTTTCCTTATAAATTACCCAGTAAGGACTTAGTTTCTGTAATAAAAATGTGACAGTTTGTGCTAAACTAAAGTGATTGTCGATGTACAATCAAAAAGAAACGTTTGTCAAAATCGTACCATAAATAAAAGTGTTATGAAGGTGTCCCGTTTCTAAGCGGGTCACGCGGTAAAATCCAAATAAGTATTGTAAATAATAAATCAGCTACGGCAACAACATCTATGAGCAAGCGTTGATATCACTTCAAAGTTAAAGTCGTATTTTTAAAGAGGTGCTCCTTGATGCCTAGTAGCATACCTAATCCAGTAAACTGCTTCATCCAATTGTTTTATTTGCTAATCATAAAACGACTTTGACCTATGCCTGGTGTTCTTGTATCTACGTGTATAAACGTTCGTTGAAAATAAGGGGTCTTGTACTTACCTTCCCTTACCTTACTTTATCTTTAATAATTCGTAAAGAGCAAATCTTGACGCAGTTTCTGTATGTTTTCTTTAAGAAACACTGATCCCACATCCGCTTGGTTGTGCATTTCTGATGCATAGTTTTTGATCACCAAAAACTCGTATACCAAATATGGATATTTCATGATAGATAACTTCAACAATGCTTAGCAATCCTTCAGCTTAGCGTTGGGGTGAGCTAAGTACCATATTGCTTGGAACAAAATCCAGTTACCCAAAATATCATGTTGTGGAAATCGTTTTCCTATTTTTACATTAGGCGGTGGTTCTGAGAGAACATCGTCTTTCCATTTCTAGAATATACCTTTTGTTTGAATTTTCTTAAATACTATAAAATTGCCTGACTTTTTCTTATGACATGTTTCTGGATTTTATATTTGAACCCATACTAAAATATACAGCACCTTTTTTTACGCTATCTAAATGACTGCAAATTCTTAGATAAAGTCTTTGGAGGTTGAACGTGATAACCACCAATTTCCTTTGGTAATAGTAACATGATGGAGGAATTACATGCTTAATCTTGCAAATCTGGAGCATTAGCAAAATATTTCTGTAATAATTCATTATGCTTTGGAATGGCGTATTACGTCATAAACGAGTTCTGCCACTAAATGGACCAGCGAATTATGCATGCGTTCCCAAACGTCGACTTTTAGCACTTAAGTACTCAAGGTAAGTAAAAGCATAGTTTCTAAATTTTCAAGGCCATTGTCGGGGGTGGGGCAACAGTATTGAAGAAGATAGAAACAGGAAGAACGATCTTAGAATCAACGTTTGATGCTCTTGAAGACAGGGATGAATGGCATGACTAACCAATTAAATTTCGTAGGACCTGATAAAATTTAATTTGCCGGCAAGCGAAAGGAAATTGCATTAGGTAGGATTTATAGTCATCTGCCAGATAATGATGGATCTGGTGAATATTATACTATAAACGAAGAAATATCAAGAAAATTAAACAGTTTTGCACAAGCTGAAGACACTAAGCCAACGGACCATAGGATAATGATATGGAAAGGATGTATGATTAAATTTCTTAACTGAAAATGGAAACTATCCTTTCACAAGAGCTCCGTTCGGGTTCAAAACGTCCTCGCCGGATTTCCAGCAGATGATGAAGTTAGCATTTGCAGGTATTGGACCGCAATGAACATTTATCTATATGAATGATTTGATAATAATAGGAATTTCGGAACAACATCATTTGAATACTATACGAAAAGCCTTTGAGATATGCAGAAGTTATAATTTAAAATTGAACCCTGATAGTGCAATTTTTTCAAAAGAAGTGTGAATTTTTAAGCGCATCAGGTAACCAACCAAAGAGTTAAACGTGATCTATCATACTATGACGTCATTAAAAATTTTCACACACAAAAACGCAAAGGAAATCAAAAGAATGGTAGTTTTTGGTAATGGTAATTTTTATCGTAAATTTATTCCTAATTTTGCCGAGATAACAATACCGATAAATAAACTATTACGAAAAGATGTACATTTGATATGGAGTGAAAAATGTTCTCATATGTTCACAACTCTGAAAAACACATTATTACGACCAAAAATATTAAAATATCCAGTAGCATTTGCATCAAAATCTTTTTTAAAACGAATATCAAGAAAAGTACAATTGAAAAGTCTATTACGTTGCCTCGTAGCCGTGCGTAACACAAAGAAAGTCAAGGAATAACCGGGCTCAATCGGAGATTAGGGGGTTGTAGAAAGCAGACTACCATATAATATACGCGGCTATAAGGAATTAGTGACAATACCTGCAATAAAAATAGTCAAAAACCTGGGAAAAAAAAGAATAAGCATAGCATGCTGATCAAGCATAAATTATTCCGTACTCTGTAAGATGTAAAAAAAAACTGTTTGGATAATCTATATAATGTAATAACGATAAAGGCATTACAAAACTTTTATTACAAAGTACGGTAATATTGGGGAGTAGCAGAAACGTTTCCTCACACACCAATTAACCATAAATCAAACAACTTATAACAAAAGATAAATAGGTAAGCACAATTGATGTGAGTAATCCAGTATTGTTGATTGTTCTTTTTTTTTTTTTTTAATAGCCTGCAATCCTATTGTAAAGGTATCAAAACAACAAAGGATATTGCAAAACAACGGATAGATATTTAAAGTAATAACAAGTATGAAATCGTTCAACTTACAACAATCTCTTCATGTAACGCTTCCTTGCAATTAAAGTGTAGGATTCACGATGTCCGGCACTAATGAAGTACTTCACCCTTGACTGTGATGGGGTTGATTGAATTTATTACACTTTACACTAATCACACCTACGTATTTCACTTAATTATTCCTAGTTAAACTAACCGGCAATCGAATATTAATTCACGTCATTTGTAAGCTGGAATCACTGTAAAATGTTAGTTGCCAAACACGTTTTTACCTTAAATGTCCAACATTATTGTTAAGAGAGGTAGTGCACGAAGATATGTCTGAAACCTCATTTCAAAAAAAAAATGGGAAAGCATGTTCCAGAATTAATTTGCTAATTAATACGTTGACAACTAAATAAGTATCTTACACTAAGAAAGAAAACGAGCTGTACATCGTATTTACTTGTTTGTAATCGCAGTTACCGTTCTTGTATTTTAAGGTTTTTTTTGTTGTATGAAATCTACACAATCACATAACTGATGAAACACTAGAAGCGGTGTCTGACACTCTCGTTTTGGACCCTACAATACGTTGTAACACGATAGCGATCCTTTTGAACAGTAAACAACTTGAAAGTGGTCAAGAAAATGATATCGTTAATCCTTTAAAAATTCTGTACAAGTTTATTGCACTCACTCTGATAAAAAAAGGAACACTAAACTAGATCGCACACACATTAACTCTAAGAAGAATCAGTCAAGTTTAGCAAGTTCTACAACTTTTATTTCAAAAGGAAATCAACTAAAAACACAATTGATAAAGCACGTGTAATCACTAAGTCCGTCCGTCAATGTTCCGTAAAACCCACGTGCAGTCGACCAAACACGTTCGCCTAGAAAGCATCCTTCCTTCAATGGAATAAGAGCTACACTACTAATCTGTTTATATAAAATAGTTGTTACCCATAACCTCTGATCGTCTATTATCTCGACTTTGGATTGTTACGTTTTTTTTCGAGGCAACCACGTTGGGCGCCAAATTTATGCTACATTGGCTCGTAGCCGTGCGTAACACCAAGAAAAAAAACAAAGAAATGACCGGGCTCAATCGGAGATTAGGGGGGGTTGTAGAAAGCAGACCAACATATAATGTACGCGGCTGTAAGGAGTTAGTAACAATACCTGCAATAAAAAAATTAGAATAGCAAACCTGCAATAAAAAAAAATTAGTCCAGCAAACCTGAAATAAAGAAAAAGCATAGCATGCTGATCGAGCATAGATTGTTCAGTACTTTGTAGAATGTAAAAAAAAACTGTTTGGATAATCTATATAATATAACAACTGTAAAAGCAATACAAAAATTTTTAGTACAAAGTGGGGTAATATTGGGGAGTAGCAGAAACGTTTCCTCACACACCAATTAAACATAAATCAGATAAAATGTTGACAAAAGATAAATAGATAAGACACAATTGGTATGAGTAATTTAGTAGTATTGATTTTTCTTTCTTTCTTTTTTCTATGTTTTAAAATAGCATGCAAGTCTATTGTAAAAGGTATCAGAACGACAAAGATATGGTAAAGCAACGGATAGATATTTAAAGTAATAACAAGTAGGAAATAGTTCAACTTACAAAAGTCCTTCAGCAACGCTTCCTTGCAACTGAAGTGTGGGATTCAACGATGTCCTGCACTAACGAAGCACTTCATCCTTGACTGTGAGGGTGTCGATGGAACTTATCACACGTTACACTAATCACACCTACGTATTTCACTAGTGTTAGCAGCAGACATTATCATGCTGATGGAACTATGTAGCATTGATAAATTTCTTGTTAATTCTATTTCCTGAGACAATAATTTCGAAATATTTTGTAACACAAATCGAAAAAAAGAAAATGGTAATAAAAATTTAGAATCACGGGCTCTCAAGACACGATATAATGCATTAAAACTAACAGTAACGGGAGGTGTTTTATTTGCTACCTATGGTAACAAAGAAAAATCTAATGCTTTTGAATAACGAAATTCGCGCAAACAATGATCTATTTTAGATTCTCTGTGGTTAGAAAATTCAGAAACTACAGTATCAACTGTCTTTACACGTGAATGAGATACATGTTTATAAGAAGCAACCTTTTTTTCTACTAAACCTGCTACAACTGTATCATCATTGTTTCTTTTTAGAAACACTCAAGTTTAAAACTGTATTTGGATAATCCAAAGTATGCACTACTCTGATAAAAAAAGGACCACGAAAACTAGATCGCACACACAGTTCAAATATAAAAAGACAAATCAACAAAAAAACAATTAGTAAAGCAACGCGTATCACTAAGTCAATGACCTTCCAACCGCACTTGTGGTCAATCAAACACGTTACATATAAAGCATACTTCCTTCAAAAGTAATCAGAACTACACTGCCTACAGTTAATATACAATTTTTATTTCACAAGAAAACAACTAAAAATCGTGCCGCGCTTGTTCATGAACAGTTTGAAAATTAATCCCGCATTAATTCTCACTATTGTCAAAAACAAAGAGGAAACAGTATTTTTAACGTACTTAATATATCGGAACCAAGAACAAACTCCGACTGTCTATCTGTTTATTCAACTCGTCGCTATTACAACCGCTTATCGCCTATTATCTAGACTTGTTAATAACATAAGGAACATCCAAAACGTGAATGCCGCAATCATATATAATAATTAATTACAGCGGTTTATCATTTCCGATAAGTTGGAAAGTAATTTACGAATAATTCAATTTACAATTCATTCATGATAATACGACGCATTCGCCTAAGGAGTTAATAAACATAAAACACAGAAACAGCAGTCATAGAAATGCATTCACTAATTGGGAAAAAGCGAAAAAGGTTAAACTACAAAAATGCACGTTACAGGATAATAACATAAGAAATAAAATTTATACAACCGGCGAGCCAAGAACGATGCAATTTAAGTACGTTGACCGGAAGGGAGCGTAACAATTATTTGAACATCCAAAAAGTGAATGCAGCAATCATATCTAATAATTAATTACAAGATGTTCATAATTTTCAATAAGTTGGAAAGTAATTCACGAATAATCCTATTTACAATTCATTCCTTGCAAATTATTTATTAATGAAAATCAATCTTCAATTAATCTACCTTTAAAGTAATACACACGAGTTAAATTGCATACAAATCTGAAACTATTCTAAAATATTCGCTTTATACAACCGGCGATCCAAGGAACGATGTAATTTAAGTACGCTGACAGGAAGGGAGCGTAACAAGTCATACATTATGCTATGGGGCATTTCAAATCGTATCTTTATGGCAGAAAATTCACAGTTGTTACAGACCACAAGGGGTTAATTTATCTTTCTACAATGAAGAACCCGACACCAAAGCTAGTACAAATGAAGCTGGATTTACTAGAAAACGATTTTGAGACAGAGCATATCCTAGGTACAAGGAATGTTCTAGCTGACTGTTTGTCGCGATTACCTATAAAATTCTTGGTAAATACGGACAGTGACCAAACCATGTGTTCAGATAAGATATGATTAGATTATGGGTGATAAGGCGATAAGGAGAAAGTTAGGAAAATAATTTCGAATACAGTAAAAATTTTTGAATTAGAAAGAAACGACGCAGCGTTAATCAAAATACCATATGTAAGTTTCAAAGTAGCACCAAACTATATATGTATGTGTTTGGGCAAGAAGAGAAGCTGTAAAGCAGAGGAAATCATTAATTTCACGAAAACTCAATTTTCGGAGAACATTGTGGTAACACACGATTGTTAAAAGAATTGAAACTCAGTACAATTGGAAAGTAATATCACGAGATGTGGCACAAAACACACCAAAATGTCAGGAATGTCAAACCAATAAAAATAAAATTAGACGTAAAAAAGAAATGGTAATAAGTAGGGGAGTAAGGCCGATCTGACTTCAAAACGGTGTACGCGTATGTTTTTCGATGTAGCATACGCGTGCACCGTTTTGAAGCCAACCGGCCTGTGAGCATAACATAACAGATTATTGTAGGTTCCCCTTTTCTTTTGTATACTATCTGATGTTTCTGAGAGGATCAAAATGTGCCAACGATCCAACGATAGCCTCAGAATTTCCAGAATGGTTTTTTGATCCTAATCTAATGTAAATTATAAATTAGTAGTGTTTGCATAAACATAAATATATTCTAACGTACATGTATGGTTCTGCTTTACTACGACGTTGATCATTGGTACATCTAATTTCGAGTAGAGGAACTGGCTGCGGCGGAACAACAACAACAGGAGCGGCAGACTCGGACATTTCATTGCTCCTAAAACGCGCAAATCTATCAATATTAAAACACATGTATAAATGTGAAAAAAAGCACTTACCGTGATATATCTATTACGTCACTATCAAAAATAGCAGCAGTGTCAAGTTGAAGTGAAGAACCAAAAACTTCTTTAATCAAGTCTTCGTTAGAATGAAATATAAATTGTTCTAGAACTTTTACACTATCGTTGGTACTGCTACCATTTTTGATCGATGATAAGATACTCATTTTTTAAAGTTGCTAGTAGAAACTAATAATAATAATTATACAAGAGATCTGATTGAACACTGTTGGTAAAATCTACGTGAAGTATTTATATTAAATAAGAAACTGGTCTGTTAGAAAAAAAATTAAAAATTTGCATCGTTTTTTGAAAAATTTGCAAATGAAAATGTTATTCATGTTATTCAGCTATGTAATCTATTCTAATGAATAAAAAACAGTATGTAAGCAAATATAATTATGCCTCAGCAGAAATAACGAATTAGATTCATTGTCTGAAAAATTGCAACGAAGGCACAGAGTAAAATAAAAACCCTAAATTAGTTAAATGTCGTTTAAAATAATGCGATGCAAATGGCTCTTAACTAATACAGTAATATTGAATAAGTTTTAGATTATTGGCGACATCATTTACTTTTCAGTAAAACTGAAAAAATTGACTTTTATATATATATATATATATATATATATATATATATATATATATGTATAATTATGAGCGGCAGACTCGGACATTTCATTGCTCCTAAAACGCGCAAATCTATCAATATTAAAACACATGTATAAATGTGAAAAAGCACTTACCGTGATGTATCTATTACGTCACTATCAAAAATAGCAGCAGTGTTAAGTTGAAGTGAAGAACCATATATATATATATATATATATATATATATATATATATATATATGTATGGAATTGCAGAATGTTTTTAATACTGGTTTAAAAAAAAAATTGTGTACCTAATCATAACCAGAAAACGGCATTCTATTTATGATAGGTACAAGATCGCTTTTTTTAACGTTTCATTCGCACATAGCCATGAGTGTGTAAATTATTAAACAAAATTGACAGTTTAATTTAATCTTGGATTAGTTTGATTTAATCTCAGTTTACAGAAAGGTTGTAGAAACAATTTTTGATTTTTAATCTGAGATATTTCAAATTTGCTTTATTTTTTCTGAAATTTTTTTATATGTAACCATAAAATAAAAATAGTACTGTACTGCAAGCATATTTTCCGTACACACGAGCATAAATCAAAGGTCGTGTAGGAATACTACTACTGTACTGCAAGCATATTTTCCGTAAACACATGCATAAATGAAATGATACAAGGTCGTCGTGTCGATGCAACTATTAGTAAAACGAAATCAGATACTTTGCTTATTAAAACTGGATTTGTTGGAAATTAAAAATTCAGTGTTAATTTTTCTGCTAAATATTCTTTAAGAATTAAACCATTCATGCTTGAAAATCGTCTTGAATCAAAACGTAAATAAAGACGATTTTAACAATTGCATCCAAAGCAATTCGCTATACAATTATTTTGATTGCATAGAAATAAATATTATTGCATTATAACATTTTGTATGCTAATTCTTTTACAATTGTTTTGCTTACATCAGAAGATATTTATGTATAAATAGTCAATAAATCTCTACATATATTAATTATTAAGTAGTGTAGTGATTGTTAACAACGACCATCATGAATTCTGAAACCGTTGCCGAAGTTAGTAGTGATATTTTAAAGTTAACAGTTAAGTGTATGAATCTAATCAAATCAGTGGACGAAATTATGAAACACATGATCATTCTTAAGACAAACATAAGTTTATTAAAGCTTGCGATTAAAAACAAGGTATACGAAGACAATCGTCGGGAAAATCCTAGTAGGTTGGAGTCCAATTTGGCACATCTTAAAAGTTACCTTGTACAATTGAGACACTTGAATCGCTCTTTGGAATACCAAGGTAAAGGTATTGATGCAACGCTTTCTAGAAGTCATATTCGACATTTGATTTGGCATGATGTACAATCATGTTTTGGAAGTCGAATAATTACGGGACTTATTACCAATTTAAGTTGTAAAGATGATCTAATGTTCTTAGACAAGGCGTTCGCTAGTTTTAAACGCAATATTGTTGCTTGTTTAAATAAAAAATCAATGTTGAAAGTTAATGTAATATTGACCGCTAACTTTGTTAAACCTACAGCTGGTGTAATAGATTTGAAGGCGTTTCCTACTGCAAATCGTCACATCGATATAAACACCAATCTCGAGCAGTGGTATAAGGAAAACGTATTGGACAAGATATCGAAGCGATTGGAAGAATTTAGTGAAAAGGATTCAAGTTGGGCAATCCAAGAAGTTTTACACTTGAAGGTAAATATAAACAATCATGATCCGCTTAAAGGAGGGTGTTCAACGTTTGTTCCGGTTCCGGACTTTATAGCAAAAAAACGAGCTGTGGTAAATGTACTAAATAACGACCAACATTGCTTTCTTTGGGCCTTGGTTTCCGCTTTACATCCTGCTAAACAAAATATTCATAGAATATCTAGCTATCCACATTTTGATTCAGTATTACGCTACAATTCAATTCAGTTTCCAATTGCATTAATAGACATAAAAAAATTGAGAAGCTCAACAATCTTGCAATTAACTTATATTGCATAGAAAATACTAAAATACTGCCATTTTGTTTAAGTGAACGTTTAGAAAAAATAGAACCTATTAATCTGTTAGTTTTAAATAATAATGATTTCTTACAATATTCTCGTCCGACAAATGCTAATGAGAATCACTTTCATTTTACTTGGATTAAGGATATGTCAAAATTATTTGCAAAACAGTTGTCTTCACATCACCATAGAAAATTTTTTTGTTATAGATGTTTAAATAATTTTAGTACAGCAGCATTACTTAAGCATCATTCGAATCATTGCGAAAAACAGAATACTTGCTCAATAAGATTACCCGAAGAATCCGAAAAGTATCTAAAATTTAAACATTTCCACTACCAAGAAAAGGTATTTGTAGTTTATGCAGATCTCGAAAGTATATTAGAACCATGCAATGAGCCGGAGGTAATATTATTAAACACAGTCCGTTACCAAAGACATATACCCTTTAGTGTAGCGTACTATTTAACTATGTATACTTAGTAACAAACGCAGACAAACAGTATTGTCAACTTAACAATTCGTAATTTTCCTGATAGTTTTAAGTGTTGCCAACTGAAAAAATATTAGATGGATTTACTTCTAGCTCACAATTTAATTATAACAGTTGAAGTATAATTTTGTTGCTATTTACCCCACCGTTTCTATTCACCCCATTCCACAGTACTATAGCCGAGATCTTACTTTTGTCCGGAACAATGCCACAGGCATGTGTGATATATCGACTCCTCCCATATGTAGAATATACTCTTTTACAATATCGAAACAAGGGATGCCCATTTTTTGCTTCTCTACTTTCAAATATCGTTGTATACTTTTGGTTGAGCTCGAATCAATATATGCACTAGCAAGTAAAACCGGTCTACTGTCATTTCATTTCATTGCAACCATTTTTTGTTATTATTTGTTTTTCATCAAATAAATCGCAACCTTCTCTCTGTAAATCTTTGTCTGATTTGAAATCACACCCTCGTAGTTTGTTCGCTCTCATTGTTCCTAAACTAAATATTGCATATTGTTCTCGCAATAGCATTGTCATTTTAAAAGATGCAAGAAAGTTATTACAGTATACTACCGAATAAGCAGAATTGGAAATTGTTTTTAATCTTTCTTGAAAATAAAACCACTTATATTTGTTAAAATGATTTTTATTTACGTTTAGATCCATGAGCTAGGATCGTTGTCAAAATAATAAATAACAATAGGCATATTAGCAGCCCCCGGCTGCTTAAGCCTTACGCTAACGTAATCACACACTTCTTTAATAACCACCCCCTCAACCGTATAAATAGAAACATATTAAAAAATGTTCCAATCATCGAGTTATTGAACATATATAAAATTTGACTATATAAAAATTAATCAGCTGATTTCACATTAAGCGTATTGGCTACCTTAAAAAGCCGTTCCCAGGACGTAAACCAAATTGAAAGTACTCATTCTTCTAAACTTTAAAATTTTCACCTAAAAAAAAATTCAAATAAAAAGTTAATAAATCAAAGTCGCCTTCAATTTGTGTCATAATTGTCAAACTTAAATTTTTTTATTATTTTGACAACGATCCTAGGTCATCAGGGCAGGCGCACTCCTGGCATTTAACAGTTCCGTGTTTTAATAGGTACTCGCAACACCGAAGCGTTGCCGTCGCTAATTATAATAAAGAGGTTAAAGAAAAATCTGCTTTACCGGCAAATCTGTCGTCTGTCATATGTCTAACAAACTTCATTTTCCATTTGAACATTGTGTTCATTTATTTATTTGTGATTTGAGTTTGAGATTCAATTTTAAATAATGGTGTTTAAGTATTCCGTTGCTGGTTGTGGTACTAATGTTACCGTAAAAACTCATTCTTTAATAGAGGATTCTGAGGTAAGTTCTTCAAACATTTTTAAATGCTTATTAATTTTAACTAAATGCTAAACTATTTCAGTATTTTCAAAATTATTATGTTAATTTATGGTTTTTTGATACAGGATACTCTTTATTTATAACATTCTTGTGTTCAGAGATTCGTCGTTTATGGTGTATAGCAGTTAATCATAAAGATTTAATGAATTTTGATGATAGGCATAGCAAGCAGGCATTTAGAGTATGCAACATCCATTTTGCAGACGATGTTAAATTTGTGGCTAAAAGAAATCGTACTAATTTAAAATACAATGCTGTTCCTACGTTACACCTTCAAGGTACCTAAAGTGCTTATTGCTTTTACTTTTGTTTAGTATTGTTGATTAGGATGTCTTTTGACTTATCCATTGTACTGTATGACCTATCAGATATGTTAACATGTAGCATACATTTTAAATTTGTTTTGTAAAAAAGGTTTCCATTCATTCTTAAATAAATAAATAAAAAATGTTTATTGTTATGAATATTAAATTTATAAAAGGCACTTATAGGGATTTCAAGGCCATATTGTAAATTATTATTTCTTGCCTCATTTCATAATACTGTAACTACAATTTTTGAAATGTTGTCAAATGATTTCACTTAACACACAAATTCAGTTTTATTTAGAAGAGTTCGTTTTCTGTACCGTTAATATACATAAAAAAACGTTCTTGAAATCATAATGCAATTCACAAACCAGTATTCCAAAAATGCCAGAAAAATTCAAATTTGAATTTGGCGCCAATGAAGATAGTTCATACTCGCATCGCGAGTGGCGCTCATTATTGTTTTGCAATCATATAGGGAGTTGCCTATCTATACCTACTTACTAATCTATGTATGTCATAGATCGAAACGTAAATAAAAATCATTTTAACAAATATAAGTGGTTTTATTCCCAAGAAAGGTTAAAAAGAATAGTTCACAAACCACAACAAACATACAGGGAATTGGGAATTGATTTACAAGTTGCAATACCTGTTTTTCCAGAAATACCAAAAGAATTTTCTTGTCTGTAATAATCAGCTGCGTCAAAAGTCTCGTCACCAGCATATATAAAAAAGTCATATATAATTCCAAATCTAGTAAAAAATTTGAATCTTCATTGGTTCAGTTTATTCTTCATATATTGTGATCCTAATTTCTTTCCCTAATAGGGGACCATCATCTCATTCACAGAATAACGTTTTTCGTGTTTAATTGTCAGACAATTCTTGCGAACTGACTCTAGCACAGGCCTAATTTTGAAGAGACGATTGCGTTTTTGATCTTCACTGTTGACAAAATGTATAGGTCTTGTAATGGTTTCGAATTGCTTTAGGGACATTAGGTTAGCTATTTTATCGTATCACAAATTTTGAGGTCAATAATGTGTATACGCATTCATTTCGACTAAACCGGCCAAAAGATAAATTGCTATAAAATTCTTGATTTCATTTTTATTAGTCTCTATACATTTTCATTTTGTGCAAAATATAAATTTGTATTTTAGACAATACTTTCAATTAATTCTTTATCAGAACACTTATGAAAGTATTCAACCGGTGCCAAAATATTGGTCTGCATTTTGTGTTATTCTTGCTTGCTTTCAACATTGTTCTTTTCAGAACAGACCAGAGTTATTTTTGTTTGGGCGAATAAACCATGTTCGGTTTACATTTAGGAAGTAGAGGGAAGTCACTTGTGGCTAATTTGATAGCATTTTTTGAACGAGAAAGATATAACGGCGGCCCATTTATTCTTTCGTGAGGTAATTTAATTATCTACTTCAATATGTAATTTATTGATTCTATTTTAACGTTTAGCAACTGCTTTGAACATCAATCTGTCTACGATAACCGCTGTGTCACAGACAGTTAAAAACAACAAACACTTCACTTTCAAAAACAGGAAAGCTTGTATCAATTGGTTTTTAGGATGAAACATAGATTTTTCAAAATAGTTCTATAAGCCGCTCTTGGCAAGATATCGGTTTGAAAAGTGTAAAAAGTAGAAGAGTCGATGGAAAAAGTTAACGAAATTTACATTTTTAACATATATGTACAAAGTATTCTGCACTCTCGGTACCTAGTATTGCATGTAGGCAATGCAGATGGTTTTATTAATGATAGTGAATTGGTGTTTTGTTCATCAGTTAAAAATCAAGAATACCATAGACAGATGAATGTGAATAGTTTTACGTTGGTTTGAAAATCAACTACTAAAGAATTTCGAAGCACCATCCGTAATTGTCTTGGATAATGCTTCGAATCACAGTACTACAGAACGCAAAATACCAAACACTTTGTGGAAGAAAAGTGAAATAGCACAATGGCTTAATAAAAATGAAATCAAATTTGAAGTAGCATCTTTAAAAAGTTAACTACTACATGGGGTTGCAATGTAAGTAGAAAATGTCGTATACTTTGTAACTGACTAAGAATTTTTCCAAATTGTAGGAACCAACTTTCAAAAGTTTTTAAAATTTATAACTTATCCGAACAGTCTTACAATTTATAAAGTTCATAATTACATCGCGCAAGCGCGGAATAAGCGACGCCACGGGCAGGTGGTAGCTCCAAGCTTTACACAGGCTTTAGCGCGGCCATCTGACAATGACGTCACCAATAACAAATTAAATACGCCATTGACGGAAAATATGCCAATTTTCATACAATAGTTTATAACAGCGAAATACTCACATGAATATGTCCCTGAGTTAAAGTTGGCTTCTGTTGACGTCCATCAGGGCTACTGATGGCCCCTTTTATACCTGAACCAAACCGCTCTTCACGAAGGTCAGAGGCAAAAAAGCTACGTTACAGAGTCTCATGGAAACACTTCTCCCACTTTTTCTCCGCCACTCGCGTCGCGCGATCTGGCGCAAACGCACCCTGACGTGACGGAAATATACGCCAAGTCTTTTGAATTTGTGGCGCGAAACTTCCGCACATCAAAATTAAACTAAAAAATGTTTAAGTGCCAATTTGGCACGTAACAACAGTAGGCCATAAGGTACTACGATTGCCTCCGTAACATTGTATTTTCAATCCAATTGAACTCGTTTGGGGTAGTGTTAAAAATTATTTTAATTGTGAAATTTGTACGGATGGCAGATCTACAGAAAACTGTATGGCAATGTCGCATAAAGCATTAGCGACTGTAACACCTCAAGTATGGGCAGATTCTGTAAAACACACCGAAACAATCATTAACGAGTAGTGGGTGGAGAAGCTAAATTTGATGCAAGAGATGTTGCACAGTTGATCATTAACGTGAATTAGGGTAGCGACAACAACTGGGATTCAGGCTGCAGTAACAACTAATCGACGAAAACTGATGGAACCACAGGAAAATTAAGGAAAGAAATTTTTACACGATGGATACATCGACGTTTGTAAATTAATTAATGATTGGCATTTATTGTGTATTAATAAATATTTTTAACCTTCTGTATAATAAATAAATGCATATAAAACCAAATATATCTTCTATTGCTAAATTACAAACTTTTAGGTACTTCGTTAACCTTTTTGATAACTTACGTCTTTAAAACATCGACTGCAAAATAACACCCTTCATTTGTGATATAATTGATCATTTTTGGATTGCACTTTTATTGTCTTCAAAATCTTCTTTCGTTAAAGTTATTTACTTACATCTTATTAATAGTCAGGTCTAATATATTTTCAAATTTAATGTGAACTTGCGCTTATTGTTGACGATGTTACTTGTTTTACTACTTTCAGAACATAAGTACACCAAGCGTGTATTTTACAGCCGCACGAAGCAGAACCAATGTATTGAATAACAACCACCGCAATAAAACACTCATGTTGTATTTGTTGTATGGACATAAAAATTAGATTCAACAAAGTAGTTCTTCACAGTAGTTCTGAGTTTGGATTACACATCATCGGCTGTTTTTATCTCTTGGAATTTTAAGGGTTTTCATGTATCAATTGTTTTCACAATATTATATGGGGTTGTTTAATATCTAGCAAACCTTAAAATTAAATTTTCATAACTTTTCATGTCTTATACACTTACCTACAAGATAACAATATTTATGTACTTCGGTCTAATTTCAAAAGAATATATTTGTGTGTCAAGCATCAACATTGTATCACAATTCTGTTTTATATTTTGCTGAAAATCACAATATTGTTGTTTTTTTAGTAAAAGCCGATCTTGTTCATCGGCAAATACCAAATCCAGTTTCACAATAAAAGAAGTAAAAATGAACTTGATAGAATCAAATATTTTAGTTTTATAAACATAACCTCTGGAGTTCTTGACTATTGGTGATTATTGTTCCGTAACTGGTATAATATAAACGCGCAACTATGATGAAAATATGCTCACTAGTTCAAATTCTTAAGTTAAACAGTTTAGATTGCAATTTGTCAATATAAATTCAATCTAAAAATTACATTTTAAAAGGTAACAAACCACATTTCGCCACCAAATACTAAATATTTGCAATCTTTCTATTATACCTATAGCGTCATTATAGTTACGAGGAATAGCTATTTTGATAGTGACAACGGCGCCAATATATGGCATCACTAATATTGATGATAAAGGTCTGTTTAGAAATTGCAACAACTATATCTTCTAAATTGCTTATATCGTTGCACTATAATTAATCTATATTAATTCATATTGATTACTTCAGTAATTTGTATCTAGGATAATTTATATTAAACAGTATGCACCACCGATTTACTTAATATCGCGACTTTCAAATCTTTGCATTAGATTATTTTTTGTATAAAGTTTATAGTTTGTTAAAATGTGTAAACACTCATTTAAGTTTTGTATGTTTAACGGTTGAGTTTCATTAATTAAAAATAGTTACTACGTGTGTGCCTAATTTTAAAGAATAAAATACTCTACCGCGCCTTTAATAATAAAAAAACACTCTCACATAAATTTGGCGCCCAACGTGGTACCCTTTTAAAAAAAGCGCATATGTTCGTGGATAAACTATTAAAAATGTTGTGTTTTGATGCAAGGTCAAGGTGCAGACGGAATATAAAGATTTGGTTTGTAAACACCTGCTTCCCTGGTTTTGTAGATAAGGGGTTGGTTACCACAATCTCAGGTATGCTTCTGGTTGAAACAAAACGCGAACGCGATCGCCAATACGTATAATGTACACGTTTACCGAACAAAATATTTTCAGAAGTCATTAAATTAAGAAACACTACAAGTTTCATAAGGCACTGTTTATAGTTCTATCTAATACGAACATGAAAAAGGTATTTATGTATCTTTCAGTGGCTTTAACTATTTTAAGTTGTATTGCTTATAAAATTGCTTTTGTTTATGTTTTGTTTCAAGTATGTATAGCAATTTCAAAAATGTTCGTATTAGATAGAACTATAAACAGTGCCTTATGAAACTGGTAGTGTTTCTTAATTTAATGACTTTTGAAAATATTTTGTTCGGTAAACGTGTACATTCTACGTATTCGCGATTGCGTTCGCGTTTTGTTTCAACCCTGAGATTGTGGTAACCAACCCTTTTGGACGGACAGCTTGGTTGAAAAGTGTTTTTATGGGTTATAATTATTTTGATAATTTTATTTACAAACTCGTATGTCACACGATTATTTTTTAAGAAGTAAACAAACTTCTACAAACATGAATGATTCAACTGTTGAATCTGTGACTTTGTCAAAAGAACAATTTGATGCGTTAATACAAAGCATCCGTAGTGTAAATATTAATAACGTTAACCCTCCAGCAGCGACGGGGGGAAACTTTTCACAGTGTCTTTCGCGTTTTGATGGTAAAAAAGGCACAGATGTGAACGCATTTATTGACGCAATGGAAGTTTATAAAGAATGTTCGCAAGTAAATGATTCTAATTCTCTTCGTAGACTTTCTATGCTTTTATGTGGATTTGCACCGTCTTGTTGGCAAGGAGTGAAAGTTGATGTAAGCAATTGGTCAGATGCTTTAGCTTTATTACGTACCATGTTTGGACCTAAAAAACCTCCATATCGTGTTTATAGAGAATTATTCTCTCGGGAGCAAGATGCTTGCATTCCTACGGACGTTTTCGTTTGTCAATGTCGTAATATTTTAGCAAATTTACCGGTTAACACTTTAAGTGAAGCTATACAGTTAGATATGGTGTATGGGCTTTTAAATATTCAGATACGTGAGAAAATTTCTCGCGATAGTGTTAATTCTTTTACTGAACTTTTTGAAACACGCGCGTTTGATTGAAGAGACTTTCGTGGAAAAACGTATTGATCGCGCTGAAAATTATAAATCAGTGGATAAAGTAATTTCTAAAAAAACGAAATCAACCCACAATGTTTTATGTGGTTACTGTAAGACATTTGGTCATAAAACAGATGATTGTCGTAAATTAGCTCGCAAAGAGACTGCTCAAGTAAACAATACAATTAGTGCTAACCCTATTTCGTGTTTTGGTTGTGGAAACCCGGGTTATATTCGCGCTAACTGTCCGAAATGTAAAACTACAGAAAATACGCAAGAAGTGAATTCCATGGAATTCTGTGGTAAATATTTAAAAGATAGGCTGGTTAAACCCCGCCCTCGTCCTACTTTATATGTGCAAATATTAGGTATGTCTGGCACTGGCATTATAGATACTGCTGCAAAACAAAGTGTTGCTAGCGACTTATTGCATAAAGTCTTGTTGGCAAAAGGTCAAAAATTTTACGAAGATCAAGTTACGGTTAAACTTGCTGACAGAAGCACTTCGTTTCAAAATATCTTAGTAACCAATGTAAAGGTTTTTTTAAATGGTCGTTCCATTAACACATCTTTCATTGTTTTACCTCATGCTAAGAATAATATATAAATAAATAAAAGAAGAATATCTTAGTGTTTTTATCTTCACAATAATAAAATTATTATAATGTCAATTTAATTAAAATACGACGAGCGCTTTCGACTGTTAAGCCATTATCAAGTCTAACAGAAAACTAAAATTGAGCTAAAATATATATACATATATAAGCTAATGACATGTAGAGAGGGATAAACAAGTTACAATCTTGAAGCAAAGTCAATTATTGGAGATGCATTTATAAATGTAATATCATTAACAATATTTTGTCCAAGTGCCAACGCCTTCTTAATTTATATATATATATATATATATATATATATATATATATTATAGTGGTTTTAAAAGATTAAAAATAAATATTAATAAAGCAATTTCAAAACACCCTGTATAAAGGAACAACCAGAAATTACGTGCGAAATTTACTCCAGTTCGTTCAATTTTAAGTAACGAGTATTAATCAAATTTTACCAATAATCATGAATATTTAGTAGGTTTGCAAAGAAATTGAATGGTAGAAGGCAATGCCATTAATTTATTAATTTAATTTAATTTAATTAAACGGTTATTTATGTATAATATGCATAAAAGCGTGTAAAGGTCAATAATACCAAGGTGAGACGCGTTGCTAACAAACAAATATATCAGTGGGGTGAAATACGTTGAAATCCAACTCTTAGAATTGTTAATTAAAACGTTTGTTGAGATTGAACACCTGCGTGGTTATAAAGGTCAAGTTCTACTTAATTTGTATAGATAGCAAACGGTTACGAAGAATATCGGGTAAACCGTCGCTTGTGTTCGCAGGAAATACTAACGAGGGGTGATTTAAATCACGTAATAAGCCCACGTGGTGTAGATAGCAGATAAACAAGAATATCGATTTCTACCACTCAAGCAAGGTTAGAAAGAGACATAGAAAACGCATAAGCATGGGACAACGGTTGTATAGGCGGGATTTGTGAAACGTCATTAGATCTACGATTGGTCGATATGATTAGTTTGACTTGAAACAGACACGAGGATAGTGTAGCGTAGTTTTCTGAAAATATTATAACGACGTGATGAAATTCGCGGACTTGAAAATCGGTTGAGTGCAAACTTGTAGGAATGTGTGGCTGTTAACAGGGGATTTCGGATAAACGTGGCCGGGAGGTGGCCGTCTAAAGGTATAAATATTTTACGAAAACATAATTAAAACCCTTAATACTTCGATTGCTTCAGACTACGTATGGAAGCTACCACGAGTTTTGTAAGTAGAATAAATTATTTTGAAATTATATTGCACGGTGAGCTTCATAATTTATACGCGGTTTGTGTGCCGAGATTACATATTTGTTTTTAATTGAAGTATCACCTATAAAATTTTAACAAGCTCGTGTCGGAAGTTAAATAACGTGGTTTAAAGTAAATTTGTGAAAGACGTATGTTTAAATTGGATTTGGAAGGCAGCGCTAGAAATTCAACTTAGATGGGGTTCGGCTAGTAATAGCTAGAAACAGCCTGCAGACCAGATAGAAGAAATACATGGCATCATCCATCGGAGCTGAAATCTTCTAGAAATTTCCAGGTAACGATTTGAAATTGTGATTCTTATAAACTGTGAATATTGGGTGACGTATGAGAGTAATTTTGAAGGTATTGTGGATTATTTGCGTATTGAACAGAGCACGTGTAAATAACTTTATTATGGTATTTAACTAGAAAGCTGAAGGTGTCTATAAAGCTTATGCGTATTGAACATAATACGTGTATATAACTTTATTATGGTATTCCACTAGAAATCTGAAGGTGTCTATAAAGCTTATTAACGTTCCTTCAGGACGTAAAAATTTTGTGAAGAGTACATGGCTTTGTTTTTTTAGTTTGTTGTTAGAATATGCAAAGTAGAAGGGCATACATTATTCTCAATTAACTGGGTTATCATGAGCTCACAATACTCCAGGGTTTACTTAGATTAAAAATATATTATACAGAAAGAATGAGAAAGAAGGTATTAGTCAAGGTCCATTTACTCCGGGTACATTTTATGTGTTTAATAATTTAAAATAAAATACAGGACATTACAAATTAGGATTTAATGAAGTGCAACGTGATCACAGAAATATGGACAATATTGAATTTCATTTGTAAATAGTAATAAATAAAAGATTGTATGTTGGTTGTATTTTGTGGTTTTATAGCGAGTGTGTGTGTACGATTGAGAATATGTGAGTGAATATAGATATCCAAGAGGAGGTCCAAATGAGCTAGCCGGAAGCAGGTGCAGAAAATTGGCAATTCAACCGAGGAAGAGAGGAAAACGGGTAACAAAGATTTTTTTTTGAATTATTTAATTTTTAAAATTTTTCTATTTTCGAATTTGAAAATTTAATAAAATTTTCGAATAAATTTTTGTTGGTGAGGAGACTACCCCAGTTCCACGGCAAATTTTTGATGGCCCAACGTTGGGGCTCGAATGTTTTTTGAGAGAGTACTAAATCAGAGCGGACTTCCACGACAAAATTTATATATATATATATATATATATATATATATATATATATATATTAGATAGTTAATTACACAAGGTAAGTTGATAACTACTATAGTATTACAGTGAATAAGATGAAATAATAACTTAGACTTTTATGCAAAGACCAAATGATCATTTCAAATCGAGCTAGTAATTGAAAGATGGAAAATATAAGGTCTTTGACAGGACTTGAACCTGTATCCTGGTTTTGCCGGAACCATGCGTTTACATATATATATATATATATATATATATATATATATATATATATATTTATTTATTTATTTTTAAACTCTCCATGTGAAGATAAAAGTACTAAGATATTCTTCTTTTATTTATTTATATATTATTATTATGGATCTTCACCAAGTCAACGCTGATTACATTAATATGTTTCATGTTAAGAACAACTTCACCTTATTTGGCATAGATTTTCTCGAGGACGCAAAACTTGTATTAGACATTTCCAACCATACGTGGAATTTTGCAGACAGCAAAACGGAAATTTGTGTTAAATTTTGAAATAGTGAACTGCAAGCCGCACATTGCTATAAATTCCATTAGTGCGTTACGTTCTAACGAAGGAACCATGCTTGATGCTTCCCAAGTTTCTCGTTTAGACCGCTTACTTAAAGCAAACGAAAATACTTTCCGACTAGGGGAAGAGACCACCCCATTTACGGAACACAGAATAGAAACAGCGGATCACCCGCCTAATGCTGTCCCCCCCATACCGTATGTCGCCCTCTAATAAGGAAATTATGCGGAAAGAAATCGATAGAATGCTTAGTGAAGGCGTAATTGAAGGGTGTGAATCACCCTGGGCCGCCCCAGTGGTCCTTATGCCAAAGAAAAACGGTTCAACTCGTGTTTGTGTAGATTACCGCAAACTTAATGCTATTACTACACCGGATTCGGTGGATGATTTGTTACATGCCACAAAACGTACATTTTTTATGTCGAGTTTAGACTTAAGATCTGGTTATCATCAAATTAGTGTTCGCGAATCAGATCGAGATAAAACTGCTTTCGTGTGTCCTTTTGGTATGTTTTGTTATAAAATAATGCCGTTTGGTTTACGAAACGGCCCAGCTACTTTTCAAAGGCTAATTGATATATTTAGACGTGGACTGGGAGATATGCTGATTTTAGCATATTTGGATGATCTTCTAGTACTGTCGAAAACATTTGACTCACATCTTAATGATTTGGAAAAAGTTTACGAAAGGTTAAAACAATTTAAGTTAACTCTCAATAGGGAAAAATGTGTTTTTGCTTGTTCAAGCATACAATATTTAGGTCATGTTATCACACCGAATGGAATTGAGGTTGATCCAGAAAAAACTTCTGCCATTACAAATATGCCTAAACCACGCAATGTCAAAGATGTGCAATCTTTTTTACAGACTTGCTCATGGTATCGACGTTTTGTTGAAGGGTTTGCTGAAATTTCTAAACCTCTTTCTGACCTCACAAAGAAAAATGTTAAATAGGTTTGGAACGAAAGTCATCAAAAGACTTTTGATTCTTTAAAAAAATCTCTTGTTACTGCCCTAATTTTACAGCAAAATGATGGTACGAAACCATACATTTTAAGGACTGATACGTCTGCGTATGCTTTGGGCGCTGTTTTAATGCAAGGGGAAGGGCCTGATGAACACCCAATAGAATATGCGTCAAGATTATTGACGTCTGCTGAAAGAAATTATAATTGCACCGAACGCGAGTTAAGGTTCGTGGCTGCGAGCGGTCTTTTTTAAAAAGACTTCTCCAACTTCTTAACACATTTATTTGTTTATACAGAAATTAACATTGAATTTTGACAAACTTGAACTGAATTATTTTAAGTCGAAATATATTAATTAATTATACAAGGTGAGTTATCTACGAACTGAAATGTTAAAGCTGAACGATGGATTAACTGTCGTCAACTGGGGCTCCCGGGCCTTTTATAATTTCCCTACCCCCTCACATGTCTGTGGGAACTTGCAGACCTATTGTCTGCTTACACTTGACCCTATTCATAATATAATGTTGCTATCTTAATGCTATTCATAATTACTTTGTTGCGAGCTCACTTCTCAGTAATCTCGGTACGTGACTGTCTGTGACCGCCTGTGACCTGACATCTGCAGTGTCACTTATCTCTGTGCTAGAAAGTAGCGTTTCCGTTTTCATGAACGTTAATAAACTGAAATGAATTGTCCTTCATTTACATTGTTGCACATCACATTTTTTAATATTTCTAATAATTCCTAATTATTAGTTTCTTTACATATATATAACAATTGGGGGATTACATAACTCCTCTCGACGTACATTAAAAATTAAGGGTTTTTACCTTTCTTGATTTTTAATTTAAAATTCATTTAATCTCATTTCTTAAAATTCATACTTTCTAAGGGTACATTTGTTTCTTTGGTTGCCTTAAATCTAAAACTGTTTCCTTTATTTTTATACCTAATATACATTTTGTAAATTATATACATAATCAATTGTATGGAGCCTGAATAAATTTCGAGGTTACCTAGACACATCGTTAATAATAGTTACTACTGATCATCAACCTCTGAAGTGGTCCTGGTCAGAGGTCGAGTAATGGCACTACAAGATATAAAACTTCTGGCTATTATGTAGAAATCTCAATCTGAAACGATAATAGCTCTCTTGTTTCTTTTATGTAAACATAAATTAATTTAATAGCTACACGAAGAGGTACTTTTAATTTAGGTAGTGCAATTGCTGTATTGCATCTTATCAAAAACCACCACTGTCTGACACTATCAAGTTATTCTAAGGACTGAAGAAATTATTTGTTTCTGCTTCCAAATACTTAAAAAAAGATAATATGATTTCTTTAGAATTTTTTTCTAAAAGCTATTGGAATTTTTGTGCGTAAAAATGATCGTGAACGATATTGCCGAAGAATTTGTTCTAAAAAGAACGATTTTAATATAAACTAGTGCAAATAGTTCGAAATACTATTAATTCAAACGTCAACAAATAAAAAATTTGGAGAAACCTAAAATCTGAAAACAACAAGGCTGGCGTCCGTTTTTGCCAATCTGAGAGACCTAAATCTCGCTTGTTTAATTAGTTATTTACTTTTGCAACCTTAAATTAGGTGTACTAATTGCTGTTCATCACGTCATAGTGTTGATTTCTTAAAAAGATTATACTTCATTAGTAAGACATATGGTATAGTACTATCATGGTAGTAAGATATAAAACCTGTTGTATAACCTTAATACTCACCTTTCAATATAATGACTGCAGCTGAGAAAATCGAAAAAGTTTGATTATTATGGTACAGAAAGTAGGTATCAAAGCTGCTGCAATTGTATCGACTTTGGATACATTGAACTCCAAAAATATCCTAGATAAAAGGTTAATCTGTAAGCTTTGCGTATAAGTGTCTCAAGTGCGTTCAGATTCTCAAACTAATTTGTTACAATCGGGATTTGACTGAAATTTAAATCGCGCGTTGTGTCGATTCTCACCTATTAGCGCCGCTCATTAAGTACAACAGCAGAAAAACGTCAATCAATTAAAAAACGAGTCAATTAAATAACAATGATATTCACCTTAATTGCAATAATTATTGCTAAGGAGAAAAGAGATAATTACATAAATAGACAGCGGAATAATTATATAATTATGTAATCAAATATAAGGAAATGAAATCTCTTCGCTTTTGTAGACCGTAAACGCTTTCCTACAAAAATGAATAAAATACCATCAAAGGAATACTTTAAAAAGAAAAGTTACTTTTGAAATTGTTTGGTTTATCCTTAAGTGGATGCGACAGTGTAGCTTATAAAGTATATTCAGCTTTCATCATTTTAACATTAAATTTCGCTTACCCATTAATCGCACTTAGAGAAGCCTTTAAGTATGATTTTAGTTTTATTGTAGAGCACATGCTACTTTATGAAGTTGGAGTTTGGATAGGTAATCTGAATTGATTCAAGATTAATGTTTAATGATCTGATTACACAAGGTCTGTTCAAAACTGCTGCCATACTATGGAATCGAAAAAAGTTTATCAAGATTTTGAACAAGTTGGAAAAGGAACCATTTCTTCCGAATATTAGACGAGGTACCGAAATGGAAGAAAATCTTATAAATCAATGCACCTACATCACAACGCTCCAGGTAATATTTTTAATCCAAGTACCTTATATTTAAATAAAAAAGGAAAGATAAATGATTTTCTAATCTTTTGTAAGGTCAACGTATGTATGCTGAACTGGGATAAGTGTCATATCTAGATAAGTGTGTTAGACGCTCTAGAGTTCACAAAATAGATATATTGAAGTGCACAAAATACAAATAAAACCAATTACACTTCCTCATATCCCCGTTTGCTTACTATTATTTTTCTATTACAGTTGGACAGCAAAATTAACAAACATTTCAACTTCAATAAACAAGCAAATATTTACACATCATTTCTCCGACAAAAAGTAATGTACATACTTACACAACTTTTCGCATTCAGTAAACGAAAGAGTGTACATATAGTAGGTAAATCGATAAAATATTGTTAGTGCTGGAACCCGCGCGGCAACATTGCTCGTCAATAATATTTGTTTCGTTTGCAATTATAATTAAACATTAACTTTAATTATCGCATAAGATGTAGCTAGCAGGTCAATTCTCCTCCGTCATGTATATAGTATAATGTATGGTTTTTACCGATATTAGCCTTCAAGTACTTTGTGCTGTGTGTGCCCCGACAGTTTCAGAAAGATTAGTGCAATCGTAGCTATAGTGCTCTAAAAATATTAACGTTTGAGTTCCGTAAAAGATCGACAACTCTTTGTACTGCCGCCTCCGTCTGGTAAGTACTTGAAGATTCCGCTTATACAAACTTTGCTCATTTTTACCTGTCCACTATTTCCACCGTCTGTGGTTATCAAAGTTAATGCAAGACATTTACCTTCGAACCGGATCTGAATATTTACCTACAAGCTACTTCAGTAATAATTGCATTTTTGCCAAGAAAACTCGCCGACTATCAAGTTGTATCGCTTTCCATTCCATTATAATCCGACGCATATTCGTTTTGTATATTAAGTTTAGTTCATTCAATTTACCATTTTAAAGTATTTTGCAATCAGTTTTAATAAGGTACAAGGAATTAATATTTGTTTGCTTTACATTTAACATTTTGCTTTATTTGAGTTGTTTACGGACTTAGTTAACGTCACTTTCGTTCGGTAGTTTAATTATAGCCAAAATTAGGATCTTATTCTAATAAATTTGCTATCTGGGAGGCTTGATTTCGTTACAGCTTCTGTTTGCATTGGCTTATATAATTAATTATGGCAGGGAAACTAAAACGCATGCAATTTTCGAGTAACAGTTCAATAAACTCGCCTCAAGACATCTTTGACATTGCACACAAAGGTGAAAATAACCCAAGCCTGTTAGATCGGTTTCGCGTCCAACATACATCGATTGGTGCGTTAAGAAAAAGCAATTTTTTCAACATAATACCATAATTGGTTATTCGCATCGGCCACTCATGCGAATGACCAATTTGAAAGGGATGACGCAATTTGTAAACGGTTCGCTATTAACTATTTTCTAATAAAATCGCTCTATTTAAAACTTTGTCCGAGTAAACCTACCTTGTCCTGAACTGGTTTATCCGTTCCTCCAGATACTTTTAAGTAAAAAGTTTAACTACCGCCGCTTACCCTCCTTACTTTTGAAGGCTATGGTTGCATATTTGAAAGTTTTATTGACCGCGTTAATAATTTAGTCCAGCCGCGGATAAATTTTCATACTTTCAATCAGTGCTGAAGGGCCCCGCATTGCTTACAATTAAGATTTTTGATCTTACGAACGACAAGCTCCGCAAAAATTATCCTAATATTTGCTGTATTACATTCGCTCTTTGGGAAAACATTGCTAACTTTCCCAAGTTGAATTCTCATCTTCCGTTGGGCTTACAAAAATTAGTGGACACCTTTGTCGATAACTTGCAGGCGCTTAAGAAATTTGATTTACCTGTAAAGGAATGAGATTTTATTTTATTCTGGTACATATGATTCTAGACCGCCTTAATGCACATACGTCTCGCAATTCTAAATTGTATCAGAACTCCACCTCTATCCCATTCTATACAGAGGTAATTACTTACTTAGAAAACACTTATAAATCCTTGTCAAATTTGTCGATCAATCATAAAATCGATTTACACAAAGCTATTCATTCTAACAACATGTCCAGGTCTCGCTCCGCTGATTTCATGTTAGTACATACCAATCCTAATTTCATTAACTGACAGCTTTGTCATCAACAAGATTGCTACACCTTTGTCAAAACATAAACTTCGAATTAATTGTCTTAGTAGTTCATACGTTTTGGCTAAGTGTAAATCCACTATTTCCTGCCGCCAATGTAATGAACGGCATCATTCTTTATTGTACTTTCATCGCATTTCTCCTACTGCTACTAAGTAGCAATGCTAGTTTGAGGCCTGCTACCGCGGTTTCTAGGGCTTCACCTGATATTAGTTTCGCTCTTCAGGACTGCTATAAGCCATCCGCTTTTCTTGTTTCTAAGGAAACGTTCACTTCGTCTAGTAGTCATTTCCCGTCAACGTCGAATGAGGTAGAGATCGCTGATCGCTCTGATTTTTACAAAGTTTCGTTGTTTACTCGACCTTTGAAAAAAAATTTTGGTGGTCTGACTCAATGGTTGTTCTTCCTTGGATTCGTTTCCCACTGCAGCGATGGAAGACATTCGTCGCCAATCCAGTTTTTTATATTCAAGAAAACACATATCGCGCTTCCTGACATCATATTCCTTCAACTGAGAATCCTGCCGATGTCGCGGATCACGTGGTTTGCTACCTTCCAACTTGTGTCATTGTTCTTTATGGTGAGCAGCATCACCTGCCTTGAATTTCAATATTTACTGTCTCCTCATTTCACCTTTTAATTCTTCGGAAGTTCTCATCGACGAACTTTCTATTCTATTAGGAATCAAATCATTTGTAACTCATAGTAACTTACCTTTTGAAGTAACAGAATCTAACATTTCAAAAAAGAATCATAGTAAAAGGTTACGTACAGAATCATGAAATTACATCTTTAATAAAAATTCTAATTGTATAAATTAACTCTTATAATTATTATCATTTATTTGCTTTTCCCATGAAAGTTAATAATCAATATCAAGTTATTATCCCTAAGAACGAGTTCCTTTCCCTAAATGAAGTTAGGTACAGATTTTCAAATTAAAAATGCAAAGAAGTAGCACTCAGCCAATACTTATGTCAATCAATAACGACAACAGCTATTCAAACAGATAGCCCTTGCGAAGAGCAATTATTTTGATTCTTTAATTGTTATGAGAATTGTGCCAAAATCAGTACAAATTACTGAAATGAAAATTCAAAAGTTACGGACAACAAATGGATTGCTGTATTTCCTCAAAAAGTGTTAGCAACCGCCAACTGCAACGAAGATAAAAACAGTTTAACTCTACTTGGAAGCAAAGTGATCACCATAAAAAAAAATTGTTACTTAAAATTTGAAAACGAAATTATTCGAGTATATCAAAACCCAGCAGTGACGAAGAAATTTACAAACCTACCCGAACTACAAATCAAGATTCCTCAAACATAAGACAACAAAATTATTCAGAAGTCAATGCAACTGGATCATCTGGATCTCGACGATCTTAGTCACGTAGTGAAATTAATGGACAATTACAAAAAACATTTGAACGACCTAAAAGTGCTAAAGTTGCACTATGATAATATTAGTGTCTGAACAATTTTATTGATTATTTTATTATTGTTATTAGCTGAATACTTATTACACATAATGTACATTGGATATTAGATTAAGGCAACAGAATTGAAAAACAAAGACACCACGAATGATCTCTAAGGAGCAATGAGTTTTAAAAATTAAGTATCAACTCTTAATTTTCTCTTAAGTTGGGAGGGGTTACTTATTTCCTATATTAATATGTATTTAAAATTAAACGTTATGATTATGTCTTAGATGTAGAATGATACATTGTATAAAAGAATGTAATATAATAAATGTCAACCGAGTTCAAACTAGGAATAGGATATGATACAATTACTTTGTAATACAGGCGCAAGTTGATACAAAAGATAATGAACAATAAACTACTACCAAGCAGACTTATTATAATTACCTAGAAATAAGGGCATTGTATGATTAATAAGAATCAGAAAACCAATAATGCAGTTTCCCACAGAGCGATGTGAAACCGAAGGCTTCATGTTAAACGTAACAATCTCATCAGATCGGTTAGTCTTCTAGCTTCATAACTTTAACATTGTTAGGTGTTAAAGATACTCATTCTTAATTATTAATTATTGATTAATTTTAATATTAACCTGTAATATTTTAAATTGCATTTACTTTGCGTTTAAAGAATATAAGCGTGTAAGTCCATTATAATGAAACAAGCCATTTTTGTTAATAATGAAATTAAATAAAATTTGATAGTTGTGTTTTTAGAAATAAACTTTTTAAAAAGAAGCTTCCAAAGACTCAAGATCTTGTTACGTTAACATTTTGAAATGGAGTGATTCTGCAGTGGTTTGCATCTACCTTAATTGAGTGCATCTTAAAAATGGTAATGTACACCCTTTTTATGTTATTCTCAAATTATATAAGCTTAACAAGTTTAATAAATACGTATTAAATCGTCCTATAAAATTACCCTAGTGTTTTTTACAATGGGAATACACGTAATATATCCTTCACCGCGTTTATAAATTCTTTGAAATAATTCTATCGTTAAACCACTTCTAAAAAGCTAGAAACTCGCCTTATCAATTCCTTGTAACATATTCGTACCCTTGTTATTTCCAATTGTTTATTCTATGAAATATGTTTGAAACAACTGCTTTGTACAAATATAAAAGCTTTTACTGAAAAAAACTACATCGCTATATTTGTATGTGTTTTGTGTTTTATGGGTATTAAAATTGGTTTCCTAATTAAGTCATTCTTGGTATCCCCGTGGCCTGAATCGATAATATTACAAACCTCTATTTATTTCTAAAAGTTAGACAACCGGTTAGTGTTTCGTTGTCTTTGGCATATGCAAAATTGCATACTTGCTTGGTTGTTTAAAAATATATTTTGCTTTACTATGCGAACGAAATTTAATGGAATTAATTATCATATTTTGCCTTCTTTGTTGCTTGCATTCTGGGAATTTTTCGCCGTTGTTGTCTGGACTATATTTTTGCTTGCTTTCGAAGAATAGTTTACACCAATATCGGTGGGAATTGTTCTTCGTTACTTACCCCCATCGTTTTCAAAGTTGTATAAATACAAGTTGAACTTTAGAAAGGTTCTCTTACTTGTTCAATTCTTCTCTTATTAGATTGTAATTCTAGACTACGTCCTTTAAGCGTTGTAAAACGCGATTTTAAAATGCGTGTTGTACATAGTGTGCTAGTATAATTATGTTGTTTGACCCAGCACCCAGCCGTATACGAGTGCAGCCGGCACTTACCAATTCTGAAAGATAGTAAAAACTTAACTTAAGGTACAGTGTATTTTTTTGTTTACTTTACCTGTGTTGCTGTTTTAGAAGATAGACACCTTTTCTTTAGTTGATTCTGCAATAAATTGCAAACTGTACGTTACCAAATGCACGCTCACAATGCACCAATGATTATGCAATTATTCTTAAAGCTTGCGTTAAAGCACTTTTATTACTGTTTTTTTTCTGTGTAAATTAATGCTATCGTCAACTACTTGCTAGTTAATATTTGATTACGCTATTTAAAATTTAATGCTACGTTTTTAAATCTAAGCAGGAAAAAAGAAATTTCGATATATGTATTCTGTGTAATTGCGTCTTGTACATATTTAGGGCTGGATCATGTTGTAAGTATTCTTGCATATATATATATATATATATATATATATATATATATATATATGTACCTATTATTTAGATAATAAGATTTTATACTCGATATTTTGAAATGTTTAGGTTTGTACTGTATTATAAGTAAGTTTACGCTTTGTGTACATCACGTCATTACGAACGATTACGTAGATGTGTATTCTTGACTTTTGTAAGTATTCTTTTGGAACTGTACGTTGGTAATATAGATTTTTACTGAGGTTTATAATTTTTTCCTATTTCACCCGCCCCACTCTACGGCGTTTTTGAGCTAGCCCAAAATCCAATTGTTTCGGATTTCGATTATACCATTCGGTTCCTGTTTTGTTGCAGTATTCAGTGTAGGCGATTTTCCTTACCTACTTACTGCTTCCTTTCTTGTCTGCACGAAATACCCTAACAATATCTCGCGTAAGTGTAGATTTAATGTCAAAAGAACGTTTATAACAAAAGAATTGGATCAGGTGAGTCATTCCTCTATTTAATTGGGAACTCTGTAGCTTGATGGTGCAACGGTGTCTTCTGTGTTGGAACATTAAAGCAAGGATTGTAACATTGGGAGTCTTGGATACTCTCGCAGTACGCAGTGAGTAGATAGTTGTGCATGGATGAACTAATATGTAATGTTAAATGGAAGTTATTATTTATGTAGTAGGGAATTAATTTTAATGCACAAAATAATAACTAATAGATTGTACCAATTAGTTATGAAATTTGTAATTTATTAGTAAAATATAGGTTAATAACGTGATAAAAATTTAGGTACTGTGCAAAGGACAGTGATATAGCATAAAGTTGAAATCTAACTAATCTTTTGGTTTTATTGTAAGATATTATCAATAATTTGGGATTCATTAATGCCTAATCTTTAAATAGGAAAACAGGAAGCTTTTGAATGGTGAATAGGTTTGATGACTCAAAATCAAGTTTTTGAAGGCTTTTAGGATATTTTTATTTTAGCACCACTTAGCCAGTTTTTAGAATAAGCTTTAATTTTAGAAAAGTATATTTATATGCACATGTATTGAAATTATGTTGTTACATTAGTAGAGGTTAAGCTTAAGATGAATTTTTATTTTAATTATTTAGGAAAATTGGTAGTTTGGATTTGTAAAGATATCCAGCTACCCTACTACTAGGAAAGAGTATTCGCTTTTAACAAAGAAACGTTTCGCATTAATGAGGAATGACTAAAGTAAGGGAGTTTTATGCGGAATAACAGTTTTCCACATACAAAAAGGACATCCCAAAGCTTGCGACGACCGACTATTTGGCGTCCCTCGATATTGACAGGTATGATCTTTCAAAAAATATAGAATTTTTAATTTGAAACCGTGCTATTTATCAATTTTGTATTTCTTTATTTATTTTTTCTATTTTCTTTGCATTTATATACTTACAAAAGAACGAAAGAGTACTCATGGTTAGATTAGAATCTCAACCGGTAAACACAGTAATAATACAAGTATACATGCCCACCTCTAGCTACAGTGACGAAGAGGTAGAAGCCATTTACAAAGATATCGAAGACATATTAAGATACGTAAAAGGACATGAAAATTGAATAATTATGGGGGATTTTAATGCCGTGGTAGGTGAGGGTAGGGAAGAAGCGGTAGTAGGTTTTTTTGGTTTAGGCACGAGAAACGACAGGGAAAATAGGCTGGTAGAATTTTGCGACAAAAACAATTTAATCATCAGAAACACATTATTCCAACATCAATCTAGAAGACGATATACGTGGAAGATGCCAGGAGATATAGGAAGATATCACATAGATTACATTCTTGTTAGACAACGGTTTAGGAATCAAGTAATAGACTGTAGAAGCTACCCAGAAGCAGATATAGATACTGACCACAACATCGTAATTATGAAGGGCGCTCTTAAATTTAAAAATGTGAAAAAAAGAAACGGAAAAAGGCACTTGGACTTAGAGGAACTAACATATAAAGATATTCAAGAAAGATTCGAAAAAAAGTCAAATGAATTGCTCTAAGATATCTGGAAAATATCTGATCCTAAGGAAGTAGAAACAAAATGGAAGAACATTAAATCCAGCCTAGACATGGCGACCAGAGATATTCTGGGGTATACACAAAAAGAAAATAAGAAACCATGGATAACAAAGGATATCCTGATTTTAATAGAAGAAAGACGAAAATACAAAAATAAATCAGACGAAACAGGAAAACAGAGATACAAAGCTATAAATGGGAAATTATTTGAAAATGCAGGAAAGCTAAAGAACAATGGATTGATGAAAAGTGCAAACAGGTACAAACGAAGATGGAAATAGGAAAGACAGCCGAAGCATACAAATTAATTAGAATGAATTTTAGGGATATAAAACCGTATAGCAAAAATATAAGGGACGCACAAGGAAACGCCTTATAGAAAACGTAGAGAAAGTGGGTAGATGGCAAGAATATATAGGGAATTTATATGCAGGAGAGGAACGAACTGCATTAGAACAGGAATCAGACATTGAAAATGATGACTTGGGATATACTATACTTAGAGATGAGTTTGAATTAGCATTAAAGAGTCTGAAAAATGGTAAGGCGCCGAGTACAGAAACTCTAAAAGCCGCTGGACAAGCAGTAACAGAACGTCTCTTCCAACTTGTAAGCTATATGTATGAGACAGGCGAGATACCCAAAGATTTTAAACGTAGCATCATAGTAACTATACCAAAAAAGAAAGGTGCGGATAGATGTAAAAATTTTCGAACAATAAGTTTGACAGCACACGTGTCAAAAATATTAACTAGAATTGTGCAAAGATGAATGGAAAAACGGGCGGAAGAAATACTAGGAGAAGACCAATTTGGGTTTAGGCGAAACAGGGAACACGGGCGGCTATTTTAGCTCTGAGAGTGATAATGGAGAAAACAATAGAAAAAGGGGAAAGCATGTATATAGGGTTTGTAGATCTGGAAAAATCATTCGACAATGAAAATTGGAAAAAAATGTTTGAAATACTCAAAAGGATTGAATGAGTTATAGGGATAGACGAATAGTACATAGCTTATACAAAGAGAAAACAGCAGTAATAGAATTAAAGCAGGAACGTAGAAAAGTAAACATTAGGAAAGGGTGAGACAGGGATGTGCCCTATCCCCATTGATTTTTAACTTGTACATAGAAGAGGCAATGAATACTGTCAAATGCAGGAAGACATTTGGAATCACTATGCAGGGACAAAAAACTGATATGTTTAGATTTGCGGATGATATAGCGGTATTAACGTCTAGCAAGGAAGAGTTAGAAGCTGCTCTTAATGAAATGGAAACGGTTCTAACAGAGAGATACGGTATGAAAATTAACAAAACTAAAACTAAAGTTCTAGTATGCAAAGATGGGGAAAATAAATCAAAAACAAGAATACAAGTATGTAACGCAAACTTACAAGAGGTTAAGGATTTCTGCTACCTAGGAAGCCAAATAACGCAAGATGGGAAAAGCACAAAAGATATAAAACAAAGATTAGCACAAGGTCGTGCTAGATTTAACAAGAAAAAGCAACTACTGTGCTCAAAGACCACAAACATAGAAACAAGGAAAAGATTGCTTAAAACATATGTGTGGAGCACAGCACTGTACGGCTGTGAAGCCTGGACAGTAGGAGAAGCGGACAGGAAAAAGGTAGAAGCCTTTGAAATGTGGTGCTACAGACGTATGATAAAGATACCATGGACAGACAAAGTTAAGAACGAAGAGGTACTAAAAATGGTAGGGGAAGAAAGAAATATGTGGAAAACGGTATAAAATAGGAGAGATAGGATGATAGGCCACATACTACGGCATGAAGGAATAGTGCGGAATATATTAGAAGCAGAGATAGGAAAAAAGAGAAGAAGAGGCAGACCTAGGTTAGACTACTGTACACAGATAGTAAAAAATGTAGACTGTAGGGGTTTGAGGCAGATGTGTAAGCTAGCCCAGAATAGAAATCAATGTAGGTACGCATCCAACCAATCCCAAGATGGATAAACTAATGACGAAAAATAACTGTGCCTAAACATGATGATTATTATAAGTACAAGAATTGGTTGGGCAATATTCTCGAATAATCTTAAGTGTGTGAAAGGATTTACTGGAAAACTATTATTTCGGCAAATGTCTAAGTGTTGGGGGATCTTGGTAGCCACAGGTTGCTTAACCCCTTTCACTGAATCTCGGTGAAATAGGGCATAAAATTAGAAAACAATAGAAGGGGAACGAGCTGTATACACATGCTGTGTGAGAATTTTAGAGAACTATGTAGGCTAGCTCAGAATATAAATAAGTGCAGGTATGTGTCCAACCAGTTTTGAGACGGAAAACCTAATGACGAAAAAATAAGCGCAAATAAATCTGATGATTAGTATAAACAACTAGTTGTTGGTTGCGAAATATCTGCAACTAATGTTGACTGTGCGAAAAGATATATTGGAAAATATATTAAATCGGTAAATGGTTAAGTGTTGGGGGAACTTGCTTACCTCCCTTCACAACCACTGAAGGTCGGAGAAATAGGATATATAACTGTAAAACAGTAGAAGGTGACCGAACTGCATCTAACAAGAAAGAACAGCGCCTATGAGGAAAGACAACAAACATAGAACACGAAGAAAATTGTTGAAAGCATATGTGTGGAGCACAGCACAGTAGGCCTATGAAATACGGGCAGTCTGAAACGCAGACAGAAAAACGGTAGCAGCCTTTTGAAATGCTGTGCTTCAGATGTATGAGGACGATAGCATGGACAGACAAAGATAATAACAAATAGGTTATAGAAATAGTAGGGGAACAAGGATATCTGGGGAAAAAGAGAAATAGAAGGGCAGAATACCTTCTAAGGCATTTTTGGGGAATAGTATGGGATATATTACAAGCAGAGATAGGAAAAAAGAGGTAGATGTAGACCTAGATCAGATAGTGATAGATGCATACTGCAAATTTCAGGGAAATATGTAGGTTAGTTCAGAATAGGAAACAATGATGGTACGCGTCTAATCAGTTCCAGGACTGAAGACCTAATGATGATGCATTTATATATAGGAATCCACTCCCACACTACTGCAGTTAGCCGATGTACTCTATTATTGTTACGGGGTCTCGACCCCTTCAAGACAAATCAGTACAAAGATTGCTGAAAAATGTTTGAGTTATCTTGAAAATGAATAAATAGTGTTGTTATAGATTGCAAACTACAGAAGAATTATTCCGGAAGATCATCTAAAATATATGAAATTTTGTGAAGAAATAATGAATCGGTCTAATGAAAACGAAAAACTTATTGAATATATTCTGTTTAGTGACGAATCTTCTTTTAACTTACATGGTCATCACAATCCATCCGTCGCCGTTGCTTACTCTCGGAAAAATAAGCACCTCAGTATTCCTTACCGGACACAATACCCCCAAAAAATTAATGTGTGACCTGTAATTTTGGACAATTCCACAATCGACCCATTTTTTATTAAAGAAAACCTGAATGTTAACAAATACTTAGAACTGTTAGGAATCTAGATAGTTTCAGCTGCTCAACGCCTCAATATAAATTTTGTTGATATTTAATACCAACAAGATGACTTTCTAACTCATAATCCAACAGTAGTTCAAGAATTTTTGGAGACTACGCTTCCTAACCGTATTATTAGCGCAAGAGAAACTATTAAATATCCTCCTCGCTCACCTGATTTGGCGCCAAACGACTTTTTCCCTTAGAGACACGTAACGCAGCAAATTTATAAGCACCTGAATGAACGTATTCACAATTTGGACGAACTTGGTGGCAAAATTGCAGATACCTTAAACAGCATAACACATGAAATGTTAGGAAACGCCCGAACTGACCTTTACCACAGCTTGGCCTACTGCACTGCATAAGGTGGTGGTCTCTTCGAGCAGCTTATAAAGTGACGTTTTGAAGCAAGTTTGTTTTGTTCATTTTTACAAATGGTTGGTTTTCAATCAGAATTGTTATAATAAAATTAATGTCTCAATACTAAGTAAGTAGTATAACTATGGAGAAGCTGGGACAGCCCTTTTTAAAGGGTCATAAATATCTTGTAAAGGGTGTGTGTATTATGGAAAAGAGAAGTATGTATGTGTGAAGGTCATGTATGTGTAGGTGTGTGTGTGTGTTAGTATTAGTTAGGTTTGAGGATAACGATAGTATGGCTATGGAGAAGCTGGCCGGCCCTTTTTAAAAGGATCATAAATATCTTGTAAAGGGTGTGCGTATTATGGAAAAGAGAAGTATGTATGTGTGAAGGTCATGTATGTGTAGGTGTGTGTGTGTGTTAGTATTAGTTAGGTTTGAGGATAACGATAGTATGGCTATGGAGAAGCTGGCCGGCCCTTTTTAAAAGGATAATAAATATCTTGTAAAGGGTGTGCGTATTATATAAAAGAGAGGTATGTATGTGCAGGTGTGTGCGTGTAGGGTGTAGGGTATGTATGGTTTGTCGGTGAAGTTAACGTGGAAGTCGTGCCGCCCTCGTGATAAAAGTGTGTGTGTAGATATCGATCGGGGGCGGTGTTGTTGTTGTTTTATTTTCGAAAAGAAAGGTATGTATCGTTATGTGTATAGGTGTGTAGGGGGCGTGCGTGTTTTAGTCTAAGACGAAATATCGTAAGGGCGCGCAAGTGGTGCGAACGTGTTTTTGTTTTAAGAGTGTGTTTTCAGGATTATCTCATCGGACACGTGCAAGACGTTTCAAGTAATCTTTAATAATTTGAAAAATGTTACGCTCGATGTGTCGTAGGCAATTATGATGAAGTATAAGAAGAATAAGGCTGGGGAAATAACCGCAAGGTTTTTATTACAGGTGTCGATAAGAAAAATTGCGTGCTGCGTTTGTATTTGAAAAAATTTCTCCCCTACTACGAATAATAGTTTCGTCGTCTTGGTAAAAGAATATCCAAAATATTTTCTATTTATTATTGTGTAATTATTCGAACGGTAAACATCGTGTGTCGAAAGTGTAAAAATGTCTCAAGCTTCGGACGAATTAAAATTCCAGACGCGCCTACCTCAACGCGTGCAATTTTAAAACAATTGAAAAGTGCTTGCAACGTAGGTCGAAAACGTCACTATGAATCGATGCTGCTAAATCTGAAATGTAATCAGATCGTTTCTAATGCAAAAAGCAAGCGTGATAGGGCGATCAGAGGGGCAGGTATTAGTAAAAGAATGGATCCGGCGATAATACTAGTGCGAAGGACGACGACGAGGGTTATGCGAACGACGTCGAAGTCGACGATCCTGCTGAAAATTTCGATAGATTAACATCAAAGAAGAATGTCAAAAGACGTAGAACGTCGAACAATATCGTGTGGGTCGATTTGAAATCGGCTTTCGCCCGCAGGATACGTTCGAGTGCTGTGGTCAATTTATATCACATAGATCCCATGCAATTTTTAGAAGATGCATTCGCCCTAATAGAGCGACGTTTGAGAAAATGTTTGAGAAAATTTGGATCTCTTAAAATTAATTTCGTGTTTAACGGTGAATACGTAAAGCCCAACGCATCAACATCATCGTCTTCAGAAGCCGTGGATACATCGTCATCATCATCATCGTCGTCGTCGCTCAGACATTTTACTACTAAAATTATAAAATTTTAAAATTGAAGACTTTCAAACTCAAGTTAAACCCGAAGCCATTCAGGAATTGAACAATAAACTGGACGAATATACCGAAAAGCAGAGCGGGTTAGCTCTTTCGAGAATATTAAATTTAGGCGTCAATATAAATCATGCAGGAACCTATAGTATGCATTCTTAAGGAAGGGGATAAGAAAATTGTCTACGAGATGATATGTTTATTTTAATAATCATATACGTTTGTAATATAGAAGAATGTTGACGGTCGAGGATCTTACGAAATTACCGCTCGAGTATATCGAGAGGCATGCAAGTAAAGACGTCGCCAGAAATTTCGATAAATTACCGGAGTATTTGCAAAACAATTATGGACGCATCGCTATTGTTTAGCGCATGGCTTACAATCGTCGTCGCATGCAGATCAGATAGATGGACCTCCTCTGCAAATAAAATCGTGTCCTGAATGCGCATGTTCTACCCCATATGTACGCGCGCACAACAACACATCGCAGCCCTGCAATAAAAACCTATGAATGCAATTAAAAATGCTCATTGTTCGAAATGACTCCTAAAGGACCGCCCGCAGCCGTCGCAGCATATCTCGCCTACTCTTTAATATGTAATAATTACCTATACATATTTAAACCGAGCGTGCCCTCCTTTCAAAGAAATCCGGTTCCCGTAGATCCTCCGAATGCATTCGTATGTTTCGAGGTTGTTGAAAATAAAGACGTTTTGGCATTGTCGAATTCCAGTCGTCACAACAACAACAACAAATAAGATGCTCTCGCTCTAAAGATTGGAAACGTATGGAATTAATTACCATGCAGCTGCAACAGCAATGGCAGCAGCTGCAACAGAACCATTCGGAAGAGGTTCCCTTATCGCCATCATCAGAGACGTCGTCGTCGTCGTCATCGTCCGCGGTATCGAGAGACCTTTTAATTTATAAAAGTTATCTAGGAGGAGGAGGAGGACGCCTTCAACGACGACGAGAAATAGAAAACGTAGATGGATCCGGCGACGGCGAGGACGGCGACGACGACGACGACGACGGTGCCGAATGGTTGAACAATGGATCCGCGGGCGATTGTGTCGGAGACGGAGTTGGCATCGATCCTTTTCTGATGTTTAAAATAAGATTTAAATATAATAGCAGTTTTACGGAGACCGAATGGTACGTCATGCCATGGAATCATAAACGAATCGCCTTCGAAAGAGAAAGAGAGGCGAGAAAAAAAGATCGAGAATTTGATAGTTCAGATGGTGTATGGACGTATTTAGAACACATCGTACTTATGCAATTAATAGGAGCGTGGGCATACTACATCTATTACAAATATAAAATAAACTATGCGCGCATGAGCAACATCGTTTGAGCTCGAACGAAAACCTACGCATGCAAAATAATTTTCAGTTCTAACCGGGAGGTATCTTCGTTCAGGGTGTGTATGTGTGCGTGAAATTTTGCACTTAATTAAATAGCAATTATGGTGAAGTATATTCAAGACGAAAATAATCATACAAGTGGTGACGACAGTCAAGTATTTTAAATAACGATGATGATGACATAATTTCGTCATCATCATCATCTACGTGCAGTATCTGGATCGCCGCAAGTTTTGTCAGGTATTCATGTCTACGATAACGATCAGGCGATGGATCCCCTGATATGTAGCACCGAATACCGATTGAATTCCTCCAAGGAGAATGCGCAATGGTGCGCTCACGGTCATACGATCGAAGTGACCAAACGAAAGAGCAATATGGATTTTAGCCCTTTTATCAGACTTATATGCCCCAACAGATTTTGTAAAGAAGGCGAATTGCAAATGGACGAAAACGAGTGGAAAGATTTGTCGTCTATCAATATCGAACATAAATTTAGAAAATTTTTTCCAACCGCTCGGATACTGCCACGGTTGCATCTGCAGGCGCTACCGCCGCCTCCGTAGTCGCAGACGTATGGCACTGGAGGCGTGAAATGCATCAGACGATCGACGGATACTTGGAAGTGGAATTTAAAGACGAATACGAGTCCATTCATAGAGTCGAGGTGCAAAAACTGCTGCGGCTCTCGCCGCATTAGAATCAACAACAACAGGATCCGGATACAATGTTGCGCGAATTTCTCTCTCCGCGAAGAATTTGCAAAAGTGTTTACTCTAGCGCCTCTTATAATGCTCAAATTAGAAATATTGAAAGGACAAGATTTTCAAGAGTTCTACGATAGAAATATAGAGTGCGTCGCCACTTGCCTTCCCGAAGAGTTCGGAGCTTACGCGTATAACAGGTGCAAGAGCAGTAGCGGCGACGGCGACGACGATGGAGGTGAAGGCGTCCCTCCTCGAGGATGCTGGACTTTATTCGAACGTGCAGGATCAAATCTTATGTCGAGTCGAGATGATAAGCGAATACGTATTTGGAAATCCATCCCTAAGTACCCTAAACGTTCTTTACGACATCAACAGACTCGGCTTATTAGAAATCACGCGCCATTTCCCTCACGAAATTGTCGATGACGTATTATGTTTATATCAAAAGAATTTAAATGTCGAAATGAAACCTTTGTATTTTAAAGATAGTGTATGATCCTTTTTGTAAATAAAATTTATTCTGTATGCAGTTATTTTATATATATATATATATATATATATATTTAAATTGTTACGTTATTGCAGGAGAGATGTTAGTCAATGTTGGTACACGGGGTGAAGGGTTGTTCAACAACCTCTTAAATAAATTGCCCTTCGAACTGCACCTTCCTGGTCATAACTTCTGCGGTCCCGGAACCAGGCTACAAGAGCGTTTAAATCGCGGAGACAAAGGTATTAATCCTCTAGACGAAGCGTGCAAGCAGCACGACATCGCGTATTCGCATCACAAAGACGTGGAGCGCAGGCACGAGGCCGACAAGGTCTTGCAAGAAGCGGCTTGGCGGCGAGTCAAGGCCAAAGATTCTAAGTGGTCCGAGAAGCTCGCAGCGTTGGGCGTAACGGCTGCAATGAAAGCGAAACGCAAACTAGGAATGGGAATAGACAAGAAAATGGCCGTGAAACTGGGTCGTCGACAGCGAGGAGGACGACGACGACGACAAAACGACGACGTCGAGTACGTCGATGCTCGGGTAAATTCAAAGACAATAACGGTAACGTCGGCAGAAAATGCTCCTTCAGAGGCGGTCTTATAAGTAAAATATCTAAAGAAATCAGAAAACAAAGCATCAAGAGTAAAGGACACGGAGATGCTTCGCATAATCGTCTCATTTCGAGCGCGATGAATGCTGCAAAATTATAGTCAACAGGATGGGAGGTCGTTCGAAAATTAAAGTACCGCGCATAATACCGGTGCCCAAGCGAGGAGGCTTATTGCCTTTGATTCCGATATTTGCGGGTCTTTCGGCGCTCGGAGCACTGGCCGGCGGAGCGTCGAGCGTCGCAAACGCCATCAATTCGGCCAAAATGCAAAGAGGTATTTCGACGAGAACGCGCGTCACAACAGAGCCATGGAAGAGAAAAAAGTCGGCAGCGGATTGTATTTAAAGCCTCACAAGAAAGGTAGCGCCTTGTACTTGAAACCTTATCCGGGGGATTCAAAAAACGGATGACTTCGACGGTGCCGAGGAATGCTAAGCTCGCCACCACCACCACCACCACCACCACCCTTACACCTCCCATGCGCGCATTGACCGATCTCGATCTGCACAAATATGCTAAAGGTGTTCCGTATTTTAGAGGCGTGTACATGCGAGACGAGTTGCCGCTAAAAAGACGCGACGGAAGCTTAGCACCGCCGTGGCGAAACGAAAGTGGTATTATAAATTTAGACGATGGATCCGGTCCGGGCACGCATTGGGTCGGTTATAAAAAAAGGGCCAATACGGTGATATACTTCGATAGTTTCGGAGACCTGAGGCCTCCGAGGAAGTCTTAAGATATTTTCACGGTAGCGATATATATTATAACGTGGAAAGGAGCAAGACTTTAACACGATCGTGTGTGGTCATTTAGTATTGAAATTTTTACATAAAAGAACCATAATGCCCTCGGAGCGCTACAGTCATGTCTAGGACATTCACGATATTCGGGTATGGAAATACCATCAGCAGCGGTACGCTATACCCACCTGTGAGACTGAACGATGGCGGTACGTACACCTGCGGCTTGGTGGGTCTTTACACGTGCAACACCGTTCGAAATATTTACGAGGGAAATAATAAGTTCTATTACGATAAAGATAAAGAAATCACCATCGACGAGGGATGCTACGAAATAGACGAGCTAAACACGTTCCTGAGAAAAAAGATATTGGAGTCGGCTAAAGCCAACAAAGAAATTAATTCGTCCGTAACTTTGGACGACGACGGATTGGTCGACGGCTTGTTTTCTTTAAGAGCTAATAATAATACCCTAAAGTGCGAAATAAAATCGAAATACTCCGTAGACTTCACGAAGCGCGGCAACATCGGTCGAATGCTGGGATTTCATGATCGAATTTTAGAGGAAGGTCGTTCGCATACGTCCGATCGCGATGTGGAAATAATTTCGGTATCTAATATTTTCGTAGATACTAACATTACGACAGGAGCGTACCGCAATAACCAACTTTGTCATAGCATTTACGAATTTGGCCTAACCGTGCCCCTGGCTACAGCATAGAACAACAACCCAGCAATATAATTCGTTTCCCTCTGTGCGTGGACGAATTCGATAACATTACGTTGAGACTGGTGGATCATACGGGTGAAGCGGTTAATTTTTCGAAGGATACGTACTTTGCGTTCGCCTAGAGCTAAGACGCGAATAATAAAATTATTATTAAGTTAAAATGGGCGTCGTTTACGATGACGAGCGTCAACATCAGCAGCAGCAGCAACAGACGTTAGCCGCAGTCGTCAATATACCTAAGAAAAATCCGCGCGTTGGGCATTGTTATCTTCGTTGCTGCCGAAGTCTTCTTCTTCTTCTTCCTCAAAACAAACCTATATAAAACGCAAAAACGTTCTCGAAATCTGCAGTCGCACGCAAATCATCGTTAGGCCATAACGAAATAAAAAGCGGAAGAGGTGTGAAAAAGCGACATCATATTAAAAGAAGAGGAAGAAGAACCTCGCTCTTAGTCGCGCAGACGCAAGTTTCTTAAAAGCGCTCGGCTACAAGCTTTTGAATACGAGATAGAAAAAAAGTACTAGAAATGGCTAAACGTGGCGGTAAAATACGTGGTGATTTTGGTAGTAGCACGAAAATGGTCGCAGATCACATCTCGTCGGTGATTAGTTCTCCTTTGAAGAAATTACGTTTCGACGAGGTGGCCAAATTAGACGTATTCAAAAGGCCTCGCTACGAAGAGACAATTTCGAAAGAAGATTATTATTTGTATTTACCCTTCACGCGAAACACAGACCACAGCGATAGAGTGATTATAGAAATCCAAAATTCCGATGCTATAACCGCAACCTACGACAGTTACATTAATATTAAGGGAACGTTTTCGGTGAAAACCGAAGGTAAACCATATACGATAACGAACAACGCAATATTATTCTTGTTCGATGAAATACAGTACAAAATGGGGAGCACGCATGTGGTCGACGTTTGTAAGCAGCCTGGTATAACGTGCACGATGAAGGGTCTCGCTTCGTATCACAAAAAATTCAACGGTTTGAGCAATAGCACCTGGGACCCTCGAGGAGATACAAACGTCGACATTTTTAAGAACGGACGCTTCTCGTGCAATGTGCCTCTAAAGCATATTTTTGGATTTTGCGAGGATTATAAACGAGCCGTCGTAAACATGCCGCAAGAGCTTGTTTTAATTAGATCCAAGAGCGACGTCAATTGTTACAAGAGCGACGAAAACGAGCTAACATTTAAAATTACTAAAATATCGTGGAGGTTCCGCATTTAAAGCTTAGCGATGAATCGAAATTAAATTTATTCCATCATTTGCATAAAAATCCCAGAATTGTGGTTTACTTTCGTCGCTGGGAGCTTCACGAGTTGCCGTCCTTTCCGTCTTCGAAAATTCACGTTTGGCGTATTAAGAATTCGAACGAATTAGAAAAACCTCGATGGATTCTATTTACTCTTCAGCATGGCAAGTATGATAATGCGAAGCAATCGGCAGCCCAGTTCGATCACTGCAATCTGACAAATTTAAAACTATACCTTAATTCCCAAGAATTTCTACTTCAAGATATGAATTCGGACTTTGCCAATAACGATTATTCGACCCCGTTCATGCACTATTCGAAATTTCCGGAAAACTATTATGCAGGCGCGAGCAATTTGAGCTACGCTCTGTGTTGTTTGAACGACTATCAGCAATTTGGCAATTGTCCCGTGTTCGTGATCGATTGCAGTCGTCAAGAAAAATCTATTAAAAATTCGGCCGTCGATATACGTCTCGAAATCGAATCCAGCAACATTTTCGATCAAACCACTAAAGCATACTGCTTAATTTTGCACGACTCTATATTCGAATACGATCCGTTTACGGAAATCGTTACGCGTCATATTAGCGAATAATAGACATGAAGGTTATTAAACAGAAACAATCTCTACCGGTTGCAAATATGGATCTAACGGTCGAGCAGGATGATCCTTATTCCTATTTTGGAACGCGCAAAAGCACGGAGATCTCTTACCGGCCAGCATAAGATGCATCGTATGCGGACCTTCTGCGTGCGGTAAAACAAACCTGATTTTGAGTTTGTTACTGGCACCCAACGGATTGGAATTTGAAAACGTTTACATTTACTCCAAGTCGCTATTTCAGCCCAAATACGATTTTTGAGTCGAGTTTTGAGACCGATCAAGGGACTAGGCTATTACGAATTTAGCGAAAATTCCGAAATAATTTCACCGCAAATTGCTAAGAGTAATTCGATTTTCATTTTCGACGACATTCAATGTCACGAACAAAACGCGATTCGTCAATATTTTCAATGAGCCGTCATAAGAATATAGACGCGTTCTACCTCAGCCAATCGTATGCAAGAATACCGAAGCATCTTATTCGCGACAATACAAATTTAATTATAGTTTTTTGCAAGACGAAATGAACTTAAGACATATCTATTCGAGCACTTTAATACCGACATGAGCTTTGAAGATTTCAAAAGATGTGCCGTTTAGCGTGGGAAAAAAGACGGCGATGGCAATAAAGCCGGATACGGATTCTTAGTGGTAGACAAAGAAAAGCCATAAACGAGGGCCGCTACCGTAAAGGATTCGATCATTACATATGTATTTAAAATCACGACGTTCGAGCGAACTTTCATCAACGCAATGTCTGCGGCTGCGATGAGACGAGGACGACGACGACGTCACTCTACGAATTTAAATCGAGCCGTAGTGCAGGCCACTAAAACGATAAGAAAAAGTTTTAGATTTTAAACGAGATCAAAATCGAGCTCAATTAAAATACGGAATGAAGCATGCTCAATTACTAGAACCGTTAAAATCGCTATCAAAATTCTCTGCAAGTAAAAATCCTAATTATATTCGACGTCAGAATGCGGAGCACGAATCTGATAATGTCGGCGACGGTTCAGATGCCTTACTTAAAAAGTATGCCGACATCCTGTCCAAAAGCGAGGATCCCAATATAGACGATACCGGAATCGGCATTCAATACGACGACCTTTCGAATAAATGGTCTATGGGCAATTCAGAGTTAGCTATTGCAGACGACGGATCTACGATTAATATTAGAAATAAAAATATCCTATTACGGAGGGCTTACTTCGATTGTTAACTTATAAGAAAATCCTTCGAATAAGAAAACGCCTGCTGGCAATCCTTCCGAGCTAGATGTAAAAATTACATCGATATTTTGAAGAAAACCAATGCATATAATAAACTGTTTCGCAAGGATCTGCCTAAAACGCCCAAATATAAAATTATATCGTTCCGAATTTAACACCGTCGCCCGTGGCGACTACAATATCTACGCCTCCTCCTCGCCGCAGCATGCTTCGTCGCCGTCACCGTCGTCGTTGTCGTCAAGAGATGAATACAGCATCGGCGACTCCTACGATTCCCATGCAATTACGATCCAAAATAACAAAGAAAAGAAAGGTCTCGGTATGGATAATTTATCGAAAAAAGACAGCCATCGAGTAATATAAGCAGAATTTGGCGATACAAAAAATTCGATAATTCTAATCATGAGATAGAATACGTTCATTGGGACTCGCCGGCCGAGCTGGTGAGCCGGCTTCGTTTGTTGATGGCCGAACGTTCGGCGGGCAACAATAGCTCTCAGAATCAAAACGAATTTCTTTCTATTATATCCGAATTAAAGGAGGCGAAATTAATCGCCTAATAAAATATACACGTTCTATAGAATAGTCTCAGAAATAAAATGGTCGTCGATAAATTTGGAAGAGCGTATGTTGCCAGAGACTCTGGAGGCGGATGGTTTCGTAATACCGCTGCGCGCGGGCCTCCTGGTGTAGGCTTTAAACTAACTCCGGAAGGCGATTTCAACATAGAAAATAGAAAACTTTGCAACGTAGGCAATCCCGTGACCGGAACGGATGCGGTAAATAAACGAAGCGCCTTGGTATTGGACGAGGACGAGAAAATAGTTAACTTGAAGGATTTTAGAATAGTGAATTTGGCCGATCCTAAAAAATCAAACGACGGCGTAAACTTAAAATTTTGCAGCGAAGAACTCAATCTGCGTATAGGCAAAGCATTGGAAATATGTTTGACCGCTTCATCTTCGGGAAAAACGCATGCTAATAAGAAACTTAAATTTGACGCCAAATCGCGATCCATTGTAAATTTGCACGACCCGCAGAGCTCGGCGATGCCGTTAACAAGAGATACGTGGACTCGACGTTGTCAGAAAAAGCGCAAAATTTTATGAAACTAACCACGATCGACGACGGTAAGGCCAAGAACTTCGACTCTCGAGGCTTGAGAATTGTCAACATAGGCGAGGCCGAAGATGAGCACGATGCCGTTTCTAAGTTCTATGTGAACGCGAGAATACAAAATCTTATCGAAGGTGTCGCCATTCACCGCGATAACGTGATCATTCGAGATGTATTGCAATCGGTCGTTCAAGTGTTGAACGAAGTTGTTTTAAACACGAACTTCCTGATTTTCAACCACTTGAAATTAGACGGAGTCAAGACGTCTGCTGGAGACGATTTACAATTTCACAAAATTAATACCGACGTTATAAGACACCTGCACGTGTTATTGGAGCAAGATAAAGCCTCGTCGTCTAACTCTCATACTCGTGTCAAACCTTAAAAATGTCTAAGAAATATAACGATAAGGAAATACTAGTGGATGAACTGCACAGAGGGGTTAGAATAAATTTTCCACGTCGAAGAACGATCATCAAATCTTATCACGACTTATTCCAAGCCGATATTGCTGAATTTATTCCATATTCGAAATATAATAAAGGGCATAAGTATATTCTACTCGTGATCGATTGCTATTCGAAATATTTATGGACGAGACCGCTTAAATCCAAGAATGGTCATGAAGTCACATCTGCGATGCGCGAGATTCTAAATGAAATTAAAAGATCGCGGCCGCCTTTACCGAAAAATCTGCAAACAGATAATGGTACAGAATTTTATAACGGCCAATTTGCACGGCTGATGAAGGAATATGGCGATATTAATCATTACTCCACATATAGCTCAATCAAAGCCGCCATCGTAGAACGTGCAATCAGAACGATAAAAACAAACTGTATAAAGCTTTTAGTCTGAGAGGCAAATGGAAGTGGATTGATATAATCGATTCGATTGTATCGAAATACAACGATACGGTGCATTCGACCACTAAAAGAAAACCCAAAATGTGACCGCGAAAACGCGTCTGAAAGTTTACGATAAATTAAAACTGGCGACTAGAAAACCTCGTTATGCCGTGGACGACTTTGTACGCATTTCAAAATATAGAAGTATTTTTCTAAGGGCTACAATGGAAACTGGAGCGAGGAGACGTTTAAAATATGTAAAGTGTTTCGAGCAAATCCGACTACTTATTTACTCGTCGACATGCATGGCGATCCAGTATTGGGACAGTTTTATGAAGCTGAGCTGCAGAAAACGAGAGTTCCAAATATTTACCTTATCGAGAAAATACTAAGGCGAAAAGGAACCAAAATTCTCGTCAAATGGTTGGGCTTCCAAGAGCCTTCCTGGATTCAAAAAGCTGATCTTATATAGATTGTTACATTTAAAAATAAAACATTTGTTTTTTATATTTTTTATTATATAAATATGTTACGTTTCAAAAATAAAAATTTGTTTCTTTTTTGTTTGATTTTTATTATACATTTTTTTGATCTTGTAAAAATAAGAAAGATAGAGACGCTACAACTGCGATACTTTGACATGCAGCAGCACTTAAAATGTATTATTTTAGTTTATTTTATACATAATATAAAAAATAAAAATACAATGCAGTTTTTTATCTTGGCTTGTTACAATATTTTAATTAATTTTTATAATAAATATAAAAATAACAAAATACAATGCTTTTTCTTGATTACAATATAACAAAGAGAGCCTCTACAACAGCGCTTAAAATATATTTTTAAATTAATTTTATACATAATATAAAAATTAAAAAAATACAATGCGGTTTTTATAATATAAAAATACAAAAGACAATGCAATTTCTTTCTCGTTACAAGATTTTAATTATTTTTTATAATAAACATGCAATTCACAAAATAAAATATGGTTTTATTCAAAGGTCCTTTATTAGATAGTGCCCATGAGGCAAAGTATCTATTCCGTTAGATAAAATGTATCTTTTATCATCTTGATAACTTAAAGCAATTTTCGTCTGACGTATGGAATATACCTTATGCAAATATGATCGTATGCTATTTTGGTCTCGTTCTATGACTACTTTATTTCGTAACGTATCGAGATAGTGATCGAAACAGATTTGCCGATCGATAATGTACTTTTAACACCCTTAGCCTTCTTTATTATCTCACGGCCTTCTATTTTTAAAGAGTACATTTTCGATCGAAGGCCTACAAAGTGCGTTAAAATACGACCTCTAGTTTCGTCTTTCATAAGACCAATGACTTTTTTATTAATTAAAGGAATTTTATAGATGTTATCGGGATCATAAGCGCTCGTATCAAATTTTTCTAGATTCGTCTTTATACACTCTTCATAGAAAGCATTGCACGTCACACTATACAAAAGGCTGTCGGTGTCCATGTAGCATAATTCGCAATTATTTGCAAATTTTGCCTTCATGAAATCGTAGTGAAAATTATATAATTCAATTATTGATAATTCTAAGATGGCCATACCTATGTAGATAGGTTTGTTGAACTCTATCTCTGTTTTGCTCAATTCGATCGCGACCAGATTTTTGTCAAAATCGTTGCCGAATGGAAATTTGGTTTGGAAATTAAAGATAGAGCACCATACCGACCGCTCCAATGAGTCACTAATTTTATGACGCGTCTTTTCCTAACATTCTCCATTGTTTTACCAAAATGGAATTGTTTGCAAATTTATATAGATTTTGTGCAAATTCCGTTTTAGCTTCCGTGCGCATTCTTGTATTTAATTCGACAAACGGTCTCAACCAAGGAGACTGACCGAATTCTAAAACCTTATGAACGCGCGTCATAACTACGCCCGCAGATAAATAAACCTGGAGATTTCTGTAATGCACAACGTAGTTGAACTTTTCGTGAGTGCACATTAATTTTGAAAATTTCGAGCCCGGAGGCGTGTCCTGTTCTGGGCACATCGGCAACTCTTTCTGAGCGTCGTGAATGTCCGTAGGAAATTCCAAGTCGCATTCGATAATATAACCTTTATCGCTCGTAATGCTCACCGTTGTAACATTAAATTTTAATATTTCTTCAGGCGTTAGCCATTTGAAATCCCGTAAGGCAAATAGCAAGATTCGGCATGACCATAGAGATTATTAATATCTCCGTAAAATAAAAATTTATTCGGCTTGGATGGATCATACGTTTGGGGATAATATTTATTATTGGATTCTACATATCGTTTTACGACTTGAGTAAGGCCCCCCCGAATGCCTCTTTCGATCATTAAAAACATGTCGACGTCACAAATTAGTTCTAGCCTGATTTTAGTATATAATAACATGCTAGACCACGAGTAGCTCGCCAAAGTCACAAAATTTAAGGGATCCAATTTGTATGTTTCAAGACAATTTTTCTAAAGTCTTGGAATATATCGCAAAGTAAAAGAATGTCGCATTTTAAATATAGGTCCGCGTAGTCGCCTAAATTTTGCATTTAAAAGTGCTCCATACGGTTTGCGCATGAATATATTCCGATTCTTCAATATGTGATTCATTAAGATTGCTATAAAAACATTCTATAGGAGGAAGATTTTCTTCGCTTAATTTCAAAATGTCATCCAAATACTCGTAGGAAAAATACCCTTGCGCATTAGCAATTTAATGCGATCCGGGTTTAGCGAGCTAAATTCCTTTTTTAAAACTTTAAAGTCATCGAAAGACAACTCGCATGCTAATTTTTCCAATGACATTGCCATAAAGCGAAAGGAATCTATGAATCTGAACGTCACATTTGCGTCGTTGTATTTTTTAGAAAATGTTATGTATTTTTTATTATTCAAGGGTATTATATTCATGGGGCCTTCGAAAGCGTTAGCAAGCTCTTTAATAATAAAATGAGCATCATAATTGCTCAAATTATGATAGACTACGGGAATAATTGGAAATAACCTAAAATTTAAATTACAGCTGCTATGCGCAACACCTCTTACAGAACCATTCATGTGATCGTGATCGATAACCTTTTCGTCGTCCGGCAAGAAATCGCAAATAAAGCACGTTTTTGCCGTCGAGGCATCTATAGAGGACGTAGCAGGCTCGTTTTTTTTAAAAAATGCGCTCCCATAACATATGGCAATATGTTTTAATTGTCGCACAAACCAAGAAATGCAGTCTGTGCCCGTGTATGAACTGTAATATGAAAGAGATTCGTCATATCCACAATAAAAATAATATCCTATTGAAAACGGAATATGTTCCTGGTATTTGAAAGTGCGTTCTGATTCGGAAGCTCTTTCGGTTTTTAATAAGGCATTCTATGTCAGAATAAACCGCCATCGGCACAGGTATTTTATACTTAAAATCTTTAAATTGTAAATATTTGTTTTTTTCGGAAGGTAAAATAACACGACACTCGTTAAGTTTTTCGCATACTTGCTCGTGGACATCGAGACGTTTGCGATCGTAAAATAGGAGAGACATCTATCGCATACGTAAAAGTGGCCCGTATGTTTAGTTAATTGACCTCTCACAAGTGAGGCTAAATTTTTATAAGACAATAATGATATCTAACGCCCCGTTTATAATCTTTAATATTTTTTTTTAATTCTTCCAAACTTTTTCCAACTTTATCGGCCTCGTCGCCGTCGTCGTCGTCCTCGTCGCCGTTGACTTCTTCGCCGTCGTCAGAATTAAATTTTGACGACTCGTCGACATACGCATCTTCAACAATTAACAGATTAACGTGTTTATCTCGTTTTGGCTAGTTAATTGTACCGGTGTTACGATGTATCGAGCGCGTTTTAAAATAAGAGCAAAAACATTTACAGAAATATCATCCTGCTTTTCGAATTTCGATATATCCGATATAGGCATGGGGCTGACCAAATTTTTCATATTAAAAATTTCTGCAAAATGCGGATACGAAGTTGTGCGATTAGCATGCTTACCTGCTGTAGGCTTGATTATTCCGGCTAAAACGCTCCAATAAAAGCATGAAAATCATTGTTTCTAATGTTTAAACAGGCCTTTTGTTTTGAATTGCGATAGGAAGAGGCATGAAACAACTCGCGTGAAACATATCATAGCATTTATTAATATTAACATTTAAAATAATATTTCGGATAGCGTGAATCCTGACCCGTGCATTGCGTCGTTCTCTATTTTATCCAACAAGCGTGTTGCGATATTGCACGCAAACCACTCGTTAAACTTCTCTAAATTGCCGAAACAAATTAAAAAGTTGGGCGTCGAAAATACCTAGTTTGAAACTCATTTTCGTTGAGCGCGACGGAAAATTTGAAAAATCGCACGCTAACACGACATTAATTTTAAGGTTTACCAAGTGATTTTTAAAAATCGTATACAATTTGGATAAAATTAGTTTTTACAATCTTCGATAAATAAATTAAGATCTTTATGTGCAACATTAATAATTTGAGCTGTTTGAATTCTCGATTTAAACGCAGACACGATCGGCTTCCAAACCAATTCAGAATGTCGAGGCGTGCTCCGAGAATACATCCATTGTTTAGGAACATTCTGCCGCAGTAGTTTTTAATAGATTTTTAAATAGCATTTTATATCTTTTCATATGGCATAGAAGATTTTCGAATAGATTCAGATAACTAGCCGAGAGCGAAGAAGAAGTTTGTTTCACCGTTCTTAAAATCGATTCGGTGTTGTGAATGTGTGATTTTAATATTCGAACCCAATTGCGAAATACTTTAGTTTTACGACATTTCGTTAAAATTGCGTGCACTTTTCGATACAACTGTAGCATCTGATCACAACACATGGAAACGCCCGCGTCCGCTTCGATTTTTCTGTTAGTTAACATTTTTTTTTTCGTATTTCAATGCCAACTTTCTGTATTTTGAACCGTGCAATTTTACTAATACGTTCGGCGTATCGTCTTTGGGCGATAAATCGCAGGACCATAAAATGGCTTCTAATTCGGCATGCAGTTCCCGTTTTATTCTAACAATTTGTACGAGTTTAAAAATCTTATACAAAAGGATAAGTCTACAGCATATTTTTCTGAATCTGTAATTTTTAGATGATTTTATAGAAAATACATCTGTCGTTCTAACACATTTACTATAGACAAATAAATCGCCGATTTCATGCAAGTGCATGCGGAGGGTTTTTCTGCAAATCAACAAAGAATTAATAAATTGAGTTGAAAACACGAATTCTCTATTTTTTAAGTCCACGTATAGGCAATCGGTTCTTAGAATTGCATAAAAGAAAATGTCACTTTCACATTTATACTGAAAATTAAACACTGTTTTTAATGGCGATACGGCAGATTGATCTACAAATCTAAACAACCTAATACCGGCCGAGATGCTTTCGCTAATATTATAAAATGCCCTTCGATCGTAATTACATAAATTAAAAAGCTTTTCTTTCATACGAGACACGTCGGTGAAGCAAAACGCTATTGTGTTAGAATACGAATCTTCTAAGCACGTTAAATTGTCGAACAAATTAAATTCCATGCAAAATAGAAAAAGGGCTCGAGACCCAATCAAAAACCGTCCCGATATTTAAAGTCTTTTAAATAAGCAGGCAATTCCTTGCATGCGATTCTATAAAATTATGTGGATAATCCGCAATTAGCATATCACGATTGTAATGGGTTGCTGATCTAATTCTATATTCAATACTCATAACTTTAAAAATCAAGATGTAAAAATACTAAAATTATAAAATTAATTACCATGTATAGGTAGGTATTCTAGTGTGATGACGATACGGATGGCTTTTTTGCTCTTGCCGTTCTTGATTTTCCTTGGGAGGATCCGTGAGGGCTGATGATGATGGATCCTTTGTTTTTCGCCCATGCAGCAGAAGGAAATACTCGCTGCAGGATTAGGTTTACCTTTAAAATAAACGAATTTCGTATTAGTTTTTTAAATAAAAAATTAAAATATTAAATACTAACCAACTTCGAACGATCTTAGGTAGTGCAAACAAAGGCATTCCTGTTTATTCAGCTCTTCGATATCTTTGTCGCTAATTACGTCCGCGATTCTCTGCGGAAGGAACACAACGCATTCTTCTAATTTGACGAGAATGATCCGAGAATTCTTCTTTGACTGAAGAGATTTGATGCTTAAAACCGGATAAGGGCGCTGTAGCTCGAGATCTTTGACTTTTACGGTCTTCTTCCTATCGATGCGGCTTACTGAATTAATTTTTTTAATTAACTCCATATTTTAATTCTAATTACGAATATAATTACATAAAGTTAAAAAATATATTTACAATTATTACCTGTTTTTTAATGCAAGCTGCACGATGACAAAACACGTTGCACGACTCTCAAACTTATATTTTACAAGATAAAAAAGCCTTACAAGGGATCCTCTATTTATATCACTCCGAATGACGTACAATTTATTACGCATCTGAAAACCGCTCCCCACATACACGATTCAGACATTAACGATAGCAATTCATTAGAATTAAATAGCATTGCCCTTGTTTTGGACAAAAAGCTCATTCAAATTAAAACGCCATCTTTTATTATGCGGATATTGAAGTCGCATAAAATTAATGAGGCATATTTTTATTCAAAGATGTAAGTAACTAAAACATTTTCCCCGACTCGGCATCGATAAAGAATATAAAATCCCAAACGTCTATATTTCGAGGATTTATGAGCCCATATTTGTTAAAAATAATGGGTTCCTATATAATTAATGATGCAAAACGATGTGTACTGAAATTAAAACTTACTCACGAATGATGTAATCATAAAACTACAGTATTTTCTTTACGCGTTCCAAGAAGCTATCTTTTATACATACAATGTTTTAACAAAAGCGATTCCCGACTTCGATAATAAAAAATAATTATACAAACATACTCGATTATTTATATTTTAACTTCCGCTTTATATAATGAATGTATACTATACAAAATTTACGACCACTTTTTATTTCTCGGCAAAATACGATTTCGTCATCGTATATGCTTTGGGTTCATATAATGCACACAAAATTAAGGAAGAACTTTTTTACCATTTATACCGAAACAATTACATTTAAAACGTCTTGCACGTGTCCGATGAGATAATCGCGACCCCGTTTTTTTTCTCTTGCCCGACGATCTGAAATCTCTGCGTTATTTTAAATACTTCATCATAATTGCCTACGAAAACATCGAGCGTAACATTTCCAAATTATTAAAAGTTTACTTGAAACGTCTTGCACGTGTGTCCGATGAGATAATCATGACCCTGTATTTGTATACGAATTAAATAGCGCACTTTCATCATCTTCTCTTTCGGAAGGCAAAAAATACACGCACACGTCATCGATCGAACCATCTTGAGCAAAAATACGATTACGTCAGTAGTATAGCTATGGAGAAGCTGAGACAGCCCTTTTAAAAGGGCCATCGCAATTTTTTTTCTTATCGACACCTGTAATAAAAAAAACCCTTACGGTTATTTACCCAGACTTATTTTCGATCGCGACCACCACCCCCGAAAACACACTCTTAAAACAAAACACGTTCGCACCACTTGCGCGCCCTTACGATATTTCGTCTTAGACTAAAACACGCACGCCCCCTACACACCTATACACATAACGATACATACCTTTCTTTTCGAAAATAAAACAACAACAACACCGCCCCCCCGATCGATATCTACACACACACACTTTTATCACGAGGGCGGCACGACTTCCACGTTAACTTCACCGACAAACCATACATACCTTACACCCTACACGCACACACCTGCACATACATACCTCTCTTTTATATAATACGCACACCCTTTACAAGATATTTATGATCCTTTTAAAAAGGGCCGGCCAGCTTCTCCATAGCCATACTATCGTTATCCTCAAACCTAACTAATACTAACACACACACACACCTACACATACATGACCTTCACACATACATACTTCTCTTTTCCATAATACACACACCCTTTACAAGATATTTATGACCCTTTAAAAAGGGCTGTCCCAGCTTCTCCATAGTTATACTACTTAAGTAGTTTAGTGTAATTTTAAAAAAATTATTTATTTAATAGCATGAAAAAATACACGACTTTTCAATATCATTGTATCCACTTTAGTTTGTTTCGAAATGGTTGTTGCTTGATTTAAAAGTTAGTTCATATTTTGTGCCTACATGCAATATTAACTAGTGGCAAAATCTCTAACATTCTGTTTCTCTCACATTCTTATAATGCCTATTACATCTCATTCTAGTTTAATACAAGTCAGGCCCGCGATAATATTTTTCCATACCTGTATAGCTATTTCTTTATAAAACAGATTTCAATAAATAGTGTATTGTGCGTATTGTCAAGACATTTTACTAGATGCAAAATAACCAGAAGATGGAATCAATTTCGGCGCAGTAAATATGCAGTTTGATACAAGTCACATTCTCAATATACATTAGTCATAATTGGCGGTAACCTTAGTCATTAACGATGTCAAAAACCAATATTTTTAGGTAAAGTAGTAAAATTAAGAAGAATGTGATTTAGTATTTATGTGCATGTTCATTAGATTTGGAAAGACCTATACAACATAGTAATAAGCAAAACAATTGAAACCACTTTGAAAATGGACCCTTTTTCGAATATAATTTAATTGGAAGACCAAATTATCTCCACTATTTGTCTTCCCAGCCTTGATAAAAAACAATAGTCTGAAACTGAGTAAATAGGTTGTCAATAACAATATGTAACGTATCTCCTGTTTTTAGTGAAAAAAGTTATTCCACTTAACGTCCATGTAGCGATTTAAAACAGGATTGTTTGATTTCAGGCTTTTGCATACTGGATTTCCGGATCAATAGCAGTTACTAGTTCTTGCTTATACGCAGCATACACAAGAATATCTAGTAGTAATCATGAAGACTGGCAGTTTCCTTATGGTCCACTTACAATATTAAACATAACGTGTAGTCCAAATTACGAAATCAGTATGTTTTATCAAACGATTAGTGTCGTCAGCGCAAGTTGCCATTTTATGACAATTGATCTACTAGGTGCTGCCGTTCTTACGCATGTTACTTATCAATTTAAGCTTATCCAAAATGTACTCAGAAATGTAGCGGATAAAGGCCTAATTGACAGGAAAGTGGTAAAATTGATACAAACTTTATTCTTTAACAATATCATTCGTCTAGGACAATCTTTGTGGTTACTGTGAAAGAGTCTTTAAAGAGGAAAATCAAAAGCATTTATTTCAGTTACTCACGGAAGCAGTGAGATATCATATAGAAGTACTGAAAATTGTAGACGAACTGGAGAAGGTGTTCAGTAGTTTGTTGTTATTAACATACCTAAGCACGCTGGGCATGATCAGTTCGGCGATACTACAAGTATCTGCAGTAAGTATTTTTTGCCATCAACAGTTTGGTAACAGGAATTTTAGTTAAAGCTAAATAGCGTTCGCTTCTGGAAAAACGGCTTGGAACAACTATGTATGATTCTGCAACTTATCCTAACCTGTTATTGGGCAGAACAAGTTTCTTTCGAAAGCCAGAACGTGGGACTATCTGCATATAGTGCCAGTTTCGTAGACACAGATGTACGATTTCAACGATGTTTAGTGGTAATAATTCGACGTAGCCAGAATGCATCTTATCTGACAGCTGGGAAGTTTACAAACGTTGGTTTAGCGACATTTATGTGGGTAAATTACCTAAGTGGCAGAGTTGGATCGAGTCACAATTTTTTGACCAGGTAACCCGAAAACAGACTGTTCTGTACCCGGTACCCAAATTGACCCGGTGACCCGAACTGATCCAATAACTCAATTTGACTCGGTGACCCGAACTGACCTGGCAACCCAAACTGATCCGATACTCGGGCTGATCCGTTGACTCGAACTAACCCGGCGACCCAAATTAATCAGGTGTTCTGAACTAAACCGGTGACCTAAACTGATTCGGTGAACTAAACAGACCCAATGATTAGGACCGATCTGGTGACCCAAAATGACGTAGAAGTTCAAACTGATTCCAATATCTTAATTGTTCCGTAAACACAAATTCAATATCAGATTTTGAAGCAAGAAAGTGAATCGAATACGTAAATAATAACAAACCGGCGCACTCTCCTGCAATAAGTTAATTTGGTTGCGATTTTTGGTTCTTACATCTTCATCTGTATATAATAATAATCACTTTAGGCCAATAGGTCAAATAGCCCACACTAAATTCTGAACCACCCAAAAAATATTCGTTCAATTGTTACGTTGTTATGGTGATAAAAATACGTGGATACTATACATTGTTCTAAAAAAATTGCAACTTCCACTTCTTATGCCTAGATAACCTAATATAGGCATTAAACACTAAATCAATGGTAGTAGATGCCATAAGAAATCAAAGAAAAGAGCATTTTATAAAATACTTTTATTATGTACTGATGTTAATTGTTAAAAACTTAAAAGTATATTAATTTTTTAATAGATCTAATTTGTTATATTATTAAATTTCGGTTCCGAATGGACCTGCACCTTGAAGAAGTTCTAGATTGCAAGAACAAGTGGAATGACTTAAGTTCCAATTTGCTAAAGAGCCAAACTACAGGTCCAACCAAAGTAGTAGGGCATTTAGTGAGGAACCAGACTAAGACAAGTCCCCGAAAGAGGGCAGCAGCTTTTTCGGTACTTAGAGTAATAGAGACCATAAGGGTCGGTATGGCATTTTAAAACACACTACTGTAATGTGGTAGGTAACGGGAAACCACCATATTGTCTCCCAATTACGCAGCGTACTTAAATTGTAAGTACTATGTTAGCATCCTCTGGGGTAAAAGATTCTCGGGTTAAATAAGTTCCCCCATTCGGATCTTCGGGAAGGGACTACTTTGGAGGATGTGATCGGAAAGTTTAAAGGAAGAGCAGCGAACATTTTGCGAGTCGGAGCGTGGAATGTCAGAAATATGAAGCAAGTAGGTAAGCTAGAGAACTTGAAAATTGAAATTGCTAGGTTAGCACTAGACATATTAGAGATCAGCAAAGTTCGCTGGCCAGAGGTGGGGGATTTTTGGAGTGGAGACTTTAGGGTAATTCATACAGGGTCCGAGGAAGGAAATTTGATAGTGGAGATAGTTATGCGAAAAAGATTGGACAACGTGTAGAAAACTACTTACAAAAGAACCAATGGGTACACATGGTTATATTAGAATCTAAACCGGTAAATACCGTTGTAATACAAGTATACATGCCCACCTCTAGCTACAGTGAGGAAGAGGTAGAAGCGATCTACAAATATATCGAAACTTACTAAGATACGTAAAAGGACATGAAAATTTAATAATTACGGGAAATTTTAATGCAGTGGTAGTCGAGGGTAGGGAAGGAGAGGTAGTAGGTTTATTTGATTTAGACACGAGAAATGACAGAGGAAATAGGCTGGTAAAACTTTGCAACAAGAACAATTTAACCATCACAAACACATTATTTCAACATCATGCTAGAAGACGATATACGTGGAAAATGCCACGAGACATAGGAAGTTATCAAATAGATTACATTATTGTTAGACAACGGTGTAGAAGTCAAGTAAAAGACTGTAGAAGAGGCGGGGATAGATGTAAAACTTTTCGAACTATAAGTTTGACAGCACACGTGTCAAAGATATTAACTAGAATTGTACAAAGACGGGTGGGAAAACAAGCTGAAGAAATACTAGGAGAAGATCAATTTGGGTTTAGACGAAACAGGGGAACACGGAAGGCAACTTTAGCTCTGAGAGTGATAAGGGAGAACACAATAGAAAAAGGGGAAAGCGTGTATATAGGGTTTGTAGATTCGGAAAAAGCATTCGACAATATAAAATGGAAAAAAATGTTTGAAATACTCAAACAGATTGGAATGAGTTTTAGGGATAGACGGAATGGAGAAAAAATGGTACAAATTCTGCTCTCGTTGATAGAAAAGCTCTGTTACCACCTCTGCACATCCAACTGGGACTGATGAAAAACTTTGTTAAAGCCTTAAATAATGATGGTGAAAAATTTCATTATCTAAGAGAGAAGTTCCCAGACTAAGTGAGGCAAAAATAAAAGAAGGAAATTTTTTGAAACGCAAATTTGTCACATCATCAAGGATAGTGTATTGGATTCAAAACTGACCGAGATTGATGTATGTTCCGATTTCTTGGGAAATACAGAGGCAAAGAATTATAAATTGTTAATCTTTTAATTTCCACATACAGCGATATAATTTGCAGCATGTCTTTAAAGATTCAATTTGTTCACTCGCATTTGGACTCTTTCTCACAAATCTAAGGTTTGTGAGCGACAGACATATTCGCACCCAATCTAATTAAGCAGTTTGCAAAATTGTGGAGCTGATTGTTATCGGTAGTGTGAAAGAAAATATATAAACTTGCAGTTACTAAAGTTTGTTGGCGTCGAACAAACATTTTTTCAGCATTTGAAACTATGACGTTCGATCGTTCACACAATGATGTTAGTTTTGAACCAATAGTGGTACGCGTATCTCCATTAACAACTAACGCTCATCTGCATTTTTCTATCTAACAATCCAGCCGTGTTAATAAATAGTACCGCAGCAAATCACAAAACAGCTGCTGTGTCGTTTGAAAGTAATAGGTAGTCTTTAAAAAAGTATTAATATGTTAGTTGACGTGATAACAAATAGAGACGTTTACCAAATTCTACTAACGTTCCTAGCAACAAACGAATTATTATAACTATTTCCCTAAGATTTTGAAATGGCTGCCCGCAAGACGAGCAGATCAGAAAAAAAAAGAACAAAATCAGTAACAGAATGCTCGATCGAATTACGGTAATAGAGATGCGAAAGGAAGATAATGAATGCCACGCTGACACACTTGGAGGGGTGGGGGATCGAAACAAAGGAATACACCACCCAATTTGCCCTGAAGAAAGATGATTAGCATGCATTTAAATATACATGCGGATAGGACACTAGTCAGTATATTACAATAAAATACAACTAGGGGTGGGCGATACGGGATTTTGCGTATCAAATATCGATACATATTCTATATCGATATGTATCGATATATCGAATATCGATATATATCGATACGTATCGATACGTATCGATGCGTATCGATACGTATCGATGCGTATCGGTGCGTATCGATGCATATCGATGCGTATCGATACGTATCGATGCGTATCGGTGCGTATCGATACGTATCGATACGTATCGATTCGTATCGATACGTATCGATTCGTATCGATGCATATCGATATGTATACATACGTAGCGGTACGTATAAATATATATAGCGATTCGTATCGGAACTTTTAGACGTGTAGTTTAAGTATACATATCGAGACGTAGCGATACCTATCGGTACGAATCGATACGCATCTATAAATTTTTCTACTCTTTCTTTGGGAATAAAATCACAAGATCGTTTTAAAATAATATATTTACTGACAATTCGATCTTTCACTTAAGATTGCTTGTTATCAAAATCATTAAAGTTTCAAGTTTAATATTTGTGACATAAGTATATATATTGGGGTGGGCGATACGGGATTTTGCGTATCGAATATCGATACATATTCTATATCGAATATCGATCCGTATCGATACGTATCGATACATATCGAGTATCGATATATCGATATTTATTTTTTGCTGTATCGGGGGGGTCGTATCGATACGTATCAATACGCCGACCCAGCCCTAAATACAACACCCTATTATTAACACAGAAATAAATAGAATATTTATGGGGCTTATTGCAGCATATTCAGGGTGACCATTATGTATGAAATATAGTATATATCTCGGTAAATATCGATATATAAAAAAATTTTATATAAAAGTTGTTTAACATTTTATTTTCCATAATAAGACAGTATTTAATTGTTTTCATTTCAAAAAACTATTGAGTAACGAATAACACTTTCATTTTTTTTTAAATAGCAATGTACCTTTTCATTAGGCTCATTTGACAGAGATGCTATTTCTCCTTTAGATGACGTAAAATCTTATTACCCTTATACCAGAAATTTTTGAAAAAAATGTAAAAACTGGTTATTAGTTAATTTCACGACAAAATGAATTAGATATCCGAGATCTCTTTTATTTGTCTTAACAATTGAATGAACAATAAATTAATTTTTGTGCAAAGCTTGAAGACAAAATGGAATTAGCAATAAAATGTTTTTTATGCAATAAGTGTTCAAGATGTTCGCCATTAACTGCAAGGCCGTGACCCACCCTATCACGGAAAGCTTAAAAAGAGTTTCTGACCAATCTTGGAGAAATTTCTGCAACTTCATCTTGTATTTGTTGCTACAATTCGGCTAGATTCTGAGGTCGGTTTGTATACACTATTGAGTTTAAATATCTCCTTAATAATCGCAATGTGTAAGATCCAGAAATCGGGGAGGACACTTCACAGATCCTCTTCTATGTATCAAACGGGCCAGAAATATCACATCTAAATATCGGTGTACATCTAAGTGATAGTGAAACCAAAGATCATCAAGAATTGCTTGGCAAGCTGGAATAATTTGCTCTTGCAATAATTACAAATAACGGTCACCAGTTAGAGTACCCCGAAGAAAGAAAAGTCCAATTATGTTATCTGCAAAATTCCCAACCATATGTGTAATTTTTGTCTTGTTTGGGAATGATTTTGAATAATTCAATGGGGGTTTCAGTGACCCAATATCGACAATTATGCCTATTTATATTTCCCTTTACAGAAAACTTAGCCTTGTCAGAAAAACATTATTGAGGAAATTTGGATTGTTGTTGATTCGCTTCATCATAATTTCACAAAATTCAACACGTCGATCGTAGTCAACTTCCGACAATTCTTGCAATATAATATAATTTTTCGGACTGTAATATTTTGTGTATTGAACCTTTACTTACCGAACGGTTTAAACTTACCTGACGAGTTGAAATGTTTGGATTTTCTTCGATTTGTATTAAAACATTTAGCTTTCTATCTTCATTGATTGCAGATCTCTGCGGACCCGTCTTCGGCAGATCTTACACATTACCAGTTTCCCTAGCCCGTTTCAAAGTTTTGCTAACTGCTGACTGGGTGATTGATTCTCGATGTGGATAACGCACATTAAAATTTTTACATACTTTTAATTGTGCTCGTTTGTGATTCCCATTACCGACGATAATCAAAAATTCTGTACGTTCCGTTTCTGTTAAATGAACCATTATTATTTTTCGATGTACCAACTTATCTATTTAAACAAGATTCTGTCGCATTTATAGCCTACATTCAATTGTTAAGACAAATAAAAGAAATCTCGGATATCTAGATTCATGTTATTGGTAAAATTAACTTAATAAACAGTTTTTGCATTTTTTTCCAAGAATTTTCTGGTAGAAGGGTATTAAGTCTAAAAGAGAAAAAGAATTTCTGTCAAATGAGCCTAATGAAAGGGTACATTTCTAATTAAAAAATGAAAGTGTTATTCGTTACTCAATTATTTTCTTAAATAAAAACAATTAAATGTTGTCTTATTATGGAAAATAAAATGTTGAACAGCTTTTATCTACAAGTTATTCGTATAAAGTCGATATTTACCTAGGTATATAGTATATTCCATAATGAGCACCTTGTATATTTACACCCCGTAACACATATCAATAAAAATATCACATATAAATATAAATATGACAAGAATCTTACCTGCTTACTTACTATTTTCACGATGACGAACTCGCTCCCAACAGAATTTACCAAACCTAAAAAAACAAATTAAATATTTACAATAGTGCCTTCTGGCGCAATAAACACACCAGCACCAATAGCTGATCAAGTACTAGAGCTAATGGATAATTATCAAACCTATATATAATTTCAAAATCAAATGACTAGGTTATTAATCAATGTAAAAACAATATCACCCCAAACCTACACTAAATCCTTATTATAATAATAACAGCATTAAATAATTAGCAATGGTTTGCTCAATAATATATTAATATTTTTATGCGACAAGTAAAACCCACGTACTACAAATGAGTAAAGCTATCGCTTTCTATCGACCATGATAACATTCCCTTTCGTAGGTGTTCAAGGGTTATTAGTAACTCTGCAATGTACCCATCTTATCATAACCCAATTTGCATAAAAACGACAGCCAGACGAATATGTTGTAATGACAAGATGAGATTTTCTGTGCGAAGGACAAGTAAGCATTGGTTCAAAGAACCTAATATGTGGATTGAATATCGGGATAATAATGTCATGCAAAATCCGGGCCCAAGCATTAAAATTTCTAATAAAAAACATGACCTGTCAATTATTTACCAGTCACATAAAAAGAAAGCAAGTTTTCACGAAAAAAACACGCAAACCAACAATCGATATGTAGTGAACTAGTTCAACGAAAGTGTTGTAAAACTGTTTTCTGAAGAATAATCAACGGAAAACCTATTATAGAGTAGCAACAATTTTGAGCATATTGCTAGCATTTAAAGATAATAGAACCGCTTTATCTAATTACAATTAAACTAGGTCAATATGCTTCAATAAATTTCAAATACTAACGTATCATAAGCGGCCGTATAATTGAGCAATTTTCCAAAAGCGAAAATAAACATTTATTAAAAACATGGCGTAGAGGTAAAATGCAAAAAATATGCAAACTACGATATGGAACGTAACAAAGTGGTATAGTTCAAAATCTTCATTTAATTCGAATTTACTAAATACATCTTTACCAAATAAATCGAAAACGCTCACAACAAAAACGTGCTATGCTTGACTGATGAAATGCAAAGTAAAACAGTTGAAATGCGCACACTTTTATCGTTTGATTGAAATTGTAATTTATTTTACTACCCATAAAAATACAATTTCAGTAGAACCATCTTATCAACCATCTAGGACGATAAACACAATTGTCCACTTTATTTAAAAGGTTTTAATATGAATTAAACTAAATGCTGATAATAATTTTATGTGCGCTAACCGCTTTTGATTTAAAGTATAGAAAAATCAAAAATTGACTCATCAATTATTAAGTTAGTAATTAAGCGACAATAATAATTAGAACCTCTTATGATGGAATGTTCTGGAAGTGAAATCATACACCATTATACAGCTAGATGTGTTTTGGTTCCTAATGTTTGAATAAATTGGAGACGCCTTTGTTGATTACGTACTTCTTTTGTAAAAATAAAAGAAATTGTTATAAAATGAAGAATTATTACGTACAGTATAAAATTGAATACCAAATTTAGCATGGCCTATTGTAAATGATGAAATAAATGTTACCGTCCTGTGTGCTATACGCTAACGGTTGGGCTTGATTAATCAATTTTAAAATAATTTTTATGCTACTTGTTGTATGCACCTATTTGAATATAGTCCCATTACTTTAGTAGAATTTAAACAATATATAGCGGCCGTGTATCTATGTGCTACCGAATCTCAATGTCAAGAGCAGCATGTACTGGTCACCTGATCAAACCGGATCATTCGGTTAAAGTCGGTTTAAAACCTGGTCACCGGGTCACTAGATTACAGGGTCGCCGTGTCAATACCGGGCAATTGGTTAATAACGGTTCATTTACCTGACCTGATGACCCGGCATTATAGCTGGCTCGGAATAACTCCGTGAGCAGGTGACTTAGTGACCCGGTCCAACACTGCTCCATGGTATTCACATAGACTGCATATGTTGTTTTAGATACTAAAGACATCCTATTCGGCATTTATGGTGCTGAGCAGCACTTACAAGCAATAAATGTCTCGTGGGTTCATTTATCTATATATCATTGTCAGGACAGTTTACAGCAACACCAAGCTAAGCAAGACTCAACTTGTTATCCACCCAATATTAACGGCTATACTTGAAGAGTTAATTGTCCCATTTTCTGTAATATGCTCCAACATTATTAGAAATTGTAGGAAACGAATATCTACCGCACTCAGCATTGTTTTACTACTTAGCCAATATTTTACAGAACCATTTGACGTATGGATTGACTGAAAAGCTTCCACATAAATTTTGATCACTAGAGTAGCACTAATTGCTGTTATAAAGCTTAAGTAGATCGATCGACAACACAAAAATTAAAATAGTAGGTAGTTCAACAAAACTTAGGACTTTTGATTCTAAAGTGCACACCGAACACGCAGCAAGATGTTTCAATGCTAGTTATCACGCGGCCACCGCCCACATGATTAAGAAGAGGATGTAGGTGCGTCTACCACTTTGCACCTTTCTATTGCAATATGCTTCACAAAAAAAAATTGCCCATACATTGGGATAGCAAAAAATAATCATGTAACGACATATCACTGCACCTATAATCATAAATCAAAGCACTATTAATTGTTTATTATTAATTACTAATTTATATGCACTAATTCTCAATCATTTATAACATGTAAATATATTTATATCAACACTGTGTAAACACTAATTTATTTCATATCACGACTTTATATATCAAGACTTCGAGTGAAACTTTCCTGGTACACGCAAACTGAAGTTTTATACGCTTAATTCAAGTGTTCTGGATCATTTTAAGAACGTGCGAGATTTATGCATATTACATCTAGATTGGCAAGTTTAAAAGAAGAACCGGGAATATTTTACGAGTCGGAAGGTGAAATATTAGAAACATGAAGTGAGTAGGTAAGCCAGAGAATCTGTAAATTAAAACGAATAGGTTAGCATTAGACGTAGTAGGGATTAGCAAAGTTCGGTGACCAGAGGCGGGGGATTTTTAGAGCAAATACTTTAGGGTAATTCTTACAGGATCTAAGGAAGGAAATGCGGGTTGTAACGGTTTAAATTTTTCTGCTACCAATTTTGTTAGTAGGCAATGTATTCTACTTATTCTGATAGATAGACAACCATACATACAGACCTCTTAGGAACGTGTTTTGATTGAAAACAACATTTTATTCGTTAATTTTAGAAACCATTTGTGCTTAGGAGAGATATTATCTACTTTGTTAGATACGCGAATTTTGTCTTCCTTTTTGATTCAAGCACTGCACGAAAATGGGTCTTCAAATTGTGAATTTGAGCTTAGCCTGAAATGCATCATGTACTTAGACGCTTATAACTTATTTTGTTCACTTTGTTATAATATGCAAAGCCGAAAGTGGGTAAGTTTACTTCGCTTTTATTAATTTGAAATTGTTAAATCTGATGAGGGTTTTTCACTTCAGCATGTAGTTACGGGTTCACGTGACATTAAATTATTGCAAGAAGCACGCAATAATCAATTAGTCACGGAAGCACATGGAAATAATTTTGATCCTGGCGTATTCACTCTGGTATCAGAAATACGTATTATTTTAATTGAATTCGCACATGCTGAATTCTAATCACTAAGTTTGGGACATCTCAAACACCATTAGTTGAACGTACCCTGCAATGTAGCAATTATTTCTGAAGAATATTGTTAGCAATTGTCAGTATAACCAATATACAGTTTAATAAGTTATTTTGCATGGAATCCACAAAATGCGTTTTGGTGATGGAATCGTAAATTATGGTAAGCCGTTGACCGTGCACGCTATCCAATTGTGTTTTTTTAAGCTGTTATCTTCACAGGTGTCGTCCTTGTTGGAGCCGTAATAGGAACTTCTGGTTGAGGCCCCTAGGTAACATCGTTATCAACTTATTTATCAGGTGACAACAACTATCTACATACCAAACACGCAAACAGGTATTACAAATTTTATTCCTCTTATAATAGCAAAATTTTAATTCTATGAGTAGTTAAAACAGTACTGTAAAATTTTTTAAAGCAGCACATGAAATATCATTAACCTCCATTTTTTTGCTTGAATTAATTACTAAACTAGGAACTTTAATTTTGTACAAGTCTGATACAATTAAAACGAGCTCGATGTAAAATACTTGACGACTTCATTCAATATTAAAGTAAATAACAATTTGTTTATGCAGTTTGCAGTTCAGCAATTTTTTAATTTTTATTGTTCTAGTGGCAACATTTCAATTCTGTAAATATTGCAAAAAAAACATTTATAAGAATATTTAGGTTGTACATATCATTGGTTGAAATGAGATTTATTATTAATAATATATTTTTTCTACTCACTAAAATAGTGGCATTGTGTTATTGTTTATTGAACTTGGATTAAATCAAGTGTATGGTTTTACTAGTAGGAATAACAATTCAAAGAACCCCACTGTATTCCCTGAGATAAAAGTGCAGTCCAACTACATTTTAGCAAGAAAATTGTAACCTAATTAATTTTTAGAAACGTAAATAATTAACAAAGGTTACAGGATGTGGGGATAGTTTTGTGGAAAAAATAGGACACTATTTGGAAAACTACTTCCAAAGAACGAAAGGTAAATGCGGTAATAATAAAAGTTTACATCTAGTTACCTCTAGCTACAGTAATGAAAAGGTATACACAATTTAGGAAGATATCGAAGTCATACTAAGATTCATAAAAGGGCATGAAAATTTAATAATTACAGGAGATATTAATGCAGTGGTAGGTGAAGGTAGGGAAAAAGCGGTAGGGGGTTTATTTGATTTAGGAACGACAAACGACAGGGAAAATGGACTGGCGGAATTTTTCGACACAAGCAAGTTAAGCATCACAAATACATTATTTCCATTTCATGCTAGAAGACGATACACATGGAAGATGCCAGGCGATATAGGGAGATATAAAATAGATTACAGTCTTGTTAGACAACGATACAAGAATCAAGTAAAAGATTGTAGAAACTATCCGGAAACAGATATAATCACTGACCACAATATAGTAAACTGCACTTAAATTAAAAAATTTGAGAAAAGGTATAGAAAAATCGCTATAACCTTGAGAAACTAAAAATAGAGATTCTCAGAAAAGATTTGAGAAAAAGTCAAACGAATTGTTGTAAGACATCGGGTAAATTTCTAATACGAAAGAAGTAGAAGTAGAATAAAATAACATTAAATTCAGCTTAGATATTGCGGCCAGAGATATTCTAGGGTACAAACAAAAAGGAAATAAGAAACTATGGATGAAAAAGAATATTCAGAAATTAATAGATAAAAGGAGAAAATACAAAAACAAATCAGGCGAATCAGGGAAACAAGGATACAAAACTATAAAAAAGTAAACTCTTTGCAACTGCAGGAAAGCTAGAGAACAATCGATTGAGGAAAAATACATAGAGGTACAAACTAAGGTGCAAAGTGGAAAAACAGACAAAGCATACAGACTCATTAGGGATATAAAGCAATATCGAAAAATATAAGGGGCACTGGAAGAGACATCTTTACAGAAAATGTAGAGAAAGTAGATAGAAGGCGAGAAAATATAGAGAATTTATATGCAGACTCGTAAACACAAGATTTAGAGAACAAAACAGACATTGAAAACTATGACTTCTGATCTCCCATACTTAGAGACGAGTTTGAACTAGCATTAAACAGCCTGAAAAATAATAAGGCGTCAGTTATAGATAAAGTGCAGTCAGAAACTCTAAAAGCTTCTAGACAAACAGCAACAGAGTCTCTCGTCCAACTTGTCAACCATATTGTTACATTCCAAATTTGGAGATGTACACTTTTAAATTTGTGAGTGAATTCCCGCCATTATTTTTAAAAAATAGACTTGTGCATTTCCGTCATTTCGGACAGTTGCGTTTGCGTAAAAGGAATGCGCAGACGCGAAGTGATGGCGCAAGGCGCGGTGTGTGACACGACATTATTAGCCAACGAGACGTCGAACAGTGACGTTTACCTGTGTCGTTCCTTTGTCTTTTCTCTTTCAGAAAATGTAGGTTTCCCTTTATCTCTACCTGATATCGTTGCCTTAACCTTATTCCTCCGTCCTGCCTACAAACAGAAGAAGGGGGAAGACATTAAATCTGGATTCAGCGATGGCATAACGAAACCCACGCCCAAACAACGCTGTCAATTTCTTGATGAAACTTATTTTGTTGTGTTATGTAATACCTTAATAAACGCTGGTTCACAATTTAATTATCCTTTTTATTATATAAACATAAACAGTGACAGGAATGTTCTTATTTTAGTTTTTCAAAACTTGACATTATATATATTTTAGCAACCATCAAAAGTAACTACCTACTATAAAATTAAGTGGACTGTAGTTTCCCTCATTAAACATTAAGTATACTAACAAGAACGCTAGTAGCTTGGCTTGGCGTAGTCAGGCACACAAGTTATGTGACAGTCAAACATGCTGTCCAAAACAAACAGGCGGCTCCGTGGCGTAGTGGTATGTGTGTGACTACTACGCCAAAGGTCCCGGGTTCGAATCCCGACACGGTCCGCTTGAAAAATGTTAGGCGAGCATTTTTCACAAAAATACACCCTCGTTCGGATGAGAGGTAAAGTGGAGGTCCCGTGTGTGAGTGTTGTCACGCACGTTAAAGATCCCTACCTTGCTTGGAACAGCAAGGGTTCGGCAAAATTCCAAATTTTCCAGGTAAAAAAAACTCCCTTCCTGGCCAATGTAGTACCTTCGGGTGGAGCATTGGAAAATCAAATGTAATGTCCAAAACAAACGCCAAACGAGATACATGGAAATCAGCACGACTCCTGCGCAAGGATGACAGCAAAGTCGTGAAGCGTTCCACATTTTTAAATGAGTACATTTTATCTTTTTAAGGTGCATCTTGTATCACTGTAAACATATTTGGTACGTGATACAATTTGGTAAATTATGTCGTAATATCTTTATTGCGCAATATTATGAACGTGAATAGTATCCGTGTTGCCAACTGTGGAAGTGGCTCTGAACACGCGCGCGCGGGGTTATAACAGTTGCGCGGGAGTATAACAATATGTATGAGACAGGCGATATACCCAAAGATTTCAAAGGTAACACCATAGTCACAATACCAAAAAAAGAGAAGTGTGGATAGAGGTGAAAATTTTCGAACAATAAGTTTAGAAGCATACGTGTCAAAAATATTAACGATAATGGAGAAAGACGGATGGAAAAATGGGCTAAAGAGGTACTAAGAGAAGATCAATTTGGGTTTAGGTGAAACATGAAATCACGAAAAGCCATTTTAGTTTTAAAAGTGATAATAAAGAAAGCAGTAGAAAACAGGAGAAAGCGTTTGTATAGGGTTTGTAAATTTGGAAAAAGCATTCAACGATGCACAATTGGAAAAATATTTGAAATACCAAAAAACCAGGAATGAGTCATAGGGATAGGCGGATAATACGTAACTTATACAAAGGGCAAACAACGGTAATAAGACTTCAGCAAAAACATAGAGAAGTAAATATTTAGAAGGAGTGAGACAGGGATGTGCGCCATCCCTATTAATTATTAACTAGTACATCGAAAAGGCAACTAATACTCTCAAATGCAGAAAGACATTTGGAATTATTGTACAAGAGCAAGCGATTGATGTACTTAGATTCGCAGACAATATTGAGGTAATAGCAATTGGCAAGGAAGAGAGATACGTTATATAAATCAACAAAAATAAAACTAAAGTACTAGTATGTAAAGAAGCGGTAAATAAGTCAAAGATCAAAATACAAGTAGCAACCAGAATTTACAAGGGGTTAAGAATCTCTGCTATCTAAGAAGCCAAAAAACATATGATGGGAAAAGTGCAAAGGATGTAAAACAAAAATTGGCACAAGGCCGCGAGTTAGACTTTGGGCCTCTTGGACCGGTTTTTTAAAAAGGTTTCTTCCAAAAACTCTTCTAACAAATTTATTTAAAACATAAATTACAATGCAAATTAATGGCTGCGTTATATTCATTAACGCTTTTAACAATCAAAATTATTTTTCCCTAATTAGTTAAACCAAAATTGAGTAGCTTGAATACCAACAATGTTAAAGTTGTGAAGCTCTAGACTGACTGGACATCTTGGGCTCCTGAGGGTATTTATGCTGTTCCTGCTCCTCACATTGCTTGTGGGAACTGCAGAGCTCATGTCTGCTATTTTCTTTATTCATTTATACAATACAAAGCAACAATCTTAATTCTAACAATAAGTTTCCAACAATCTATTGTGACCTGCACCTGCAGTGTCAAGTTACTTCTGAAATACAATGTATTCACATGCGTTCTCGTGTCTGGTTTATGAACTTCCATTAACCTTTTGTAATCTGTCTTTCAATTATACATTGCTGCATCTAACTTAAGTTTTAATGATTCTATTTAATTATTCATACATATATATATATATATGTATATATATATATATATATGTATATATATATATATATATATATATATTTATAATAAGTTGTGGGATTCAGGTCTGCTGGATTAAAGAATACTCTTTTTTATCACCTACATTTTCGGATATATTTCTATCCTTTTTCAAAGGTGCTACAATAAGAAAACGTTATTACAATATTAATAACTAAAGTACTTACTAAATTGAGGTTACTTGTAATAGCGTTTTCTTATTGTAGCACCTTTGAAAAAGGATAAAAATATATCCGAAAATTTAGGTGATAAAAAAGAGTATTTTTTAATCCAGCAGACCTGAAACCGGAATAAAAATACGAGAAATAGAAGGACAGGATACGTTCTAAGGCATTTCTGGGGAATAGTACGGGATATATTACAAGCAGAGATAGGGAAAGATAGGTAGGGGTAGACTGAGATCAGAATTTCGCACACAGATAGGGATAGATGCAGACTTAGCAAATTTCAGCGAAATGTATAGGTTGGTTCAGACTAGGAAACAATGAGGGTACGCGTCCAACCAGTTCTAGGACTGAAGACCTAATGATGATGATGATGTTTCCTAGTAGTAATTTATTTCAAGGATTTCTCGATAGCGTGGTGGTATTGAAAGTTTTCTGAATGGTGTTGTAAACACGATAACCGTTGCCAAATTTCTCAGTAGGCAGACAGAGAACGTGCTCAAATTATATGTCTATTTTACGAATGGTAGTTAGCAGATAAACAGGCAGGGATATAAGTGGATATAAGGTATCATGTGTTAAGGGTTCGTTTGACTTTGAAAGAAACTGTAGGACAAGGAAAGAATAAAGTTTATAGGTACGAGTGAGATACCGCATGTTTGTATAGACATCGTTTGAAATGTATTGAGTAGGGAATAAATATCGAAGTTATAGCTTACATATGAGGAACGGAGATAGATTATTCGATTTCGTATATAGAAGGGGGACAGGCGATAATTTTAAGATTGTTTATAGAGGATAAAATGTTATTTTAGGGATAAACGAACTTGCAAACGTGGTGTATAAACGATAGAGGATGTAAAAGTCCTGGTAAACTGGGATGGAGGTAACTCGTGGTCGGGATATGAAATATGGTGTGAGTGCAAAGTAGGAAAGGGAAAATGTTCATATGTAGGTTAGAGTGAGACGACATTAATACGCGTATTATAGAGGTGTGCTTTAGACGCTAAACTTATTTTAGTGAAGGCTAGAATTCTGTGAACATAAGATCCGTTGCGAAGCTACACTAGTATTTTCGTAGTAATCGTTTGTTTGTATCGTTCAAAATTCCAAGATTTCGAAGACGGTTGGTGCTCGGATAGAAAAATTACAGGGAATTGTTAAAGGTTAGCTTGTGTGTTGTGAGAATTGAGTGGCGGTTGAAAATTTAGTTTGGGGAAATGTGACCGTTTAGAAGATTACCAAGAAGGTTAGTTTGTTGGTGGTAGTGTATTTACGAGAAATTTCAAGTTGACGGGGGCAGATTTGGCTATATAACCACGAGGAGGTGGTGGTAGGGCTCTCTTTTCCTTGTTAAAGGTTAGCTTGTGTGTTGTGAGAATTAAATGGCGGTTGAAAATTTAGTTTGGGGAAATGTGACCGTTTAGAAGATTACCAAGAAGGTTAGTTTGTTGGTGGTAGTGTATTTACGAGAAATTTCAAGTTGAAGGGGGCAGTTTTGGCTATATAACCACGAGGAGGTGGTGGTAGGGCTCTCTTTTTCTGGTCATCGACGCGTACACTAGTATTGGTGAATAAAATTACTGTTGATTCTTAACAAGTGATTTTAGTATTTTAATTTGATAACAACATGCACAAGTGGGTGTAATGTTGTACTAACAGTCTGACAAATTGTTGAAATATATTTTGAAAAATGCGAAGCTTATGCAAGTAATGTAAGTAGAGACTCCTTTATAATTTGGTTATTAGTGCAAGTTAAGCACACAAATGGAATAGAGTTTATTGATCGATCGATTTGATGATATACCTATGGTAAATGAACTAGTAGAGTAATTGTAGAAGTTGGATGTACCGTAAATTGGTTTGAGAGAATTGAGTAGCAGATTGCCGTCACGGATGGTGTGATTCAACTTGGGGGTGGTTCCAGAAAGTGCAGTCATTGATGAGGGTAACGTCATCGATGGTTTGATTGCTGATCCATGTGCGGTGGTGCATTCCAGGTAACAGATTTTTGTAAACCATTGCTTTTATGTGTTTATTTGGTGTGTTATGACATTTTGTGCTTTATGGGTATATTTTTATGAACTCTGTGGACTAAAGAGTTACCTATTGAATGTTGATGATTTATTATTTGACAAATGTACGTAGGAATTAATATTCATAAAATAATTTTTATAATATTTGGTTCTGCACAAGGTAAGAGTGACTTTTGGGTAATTTGCAGTGCAAAAATTAGCACGAGTGTTTAAAAGTTTTACTATGAGCTCGTAATAAACCAGAATAACGTAAGGTTTATGGTTAAGCCCTATTCCTTTAAATTGTTTTTTTTGCAGACAAAATGTTAATTTGAAAATATTTGAACGTAAATGAACTATTTCAAAACGGAGGATGGATGTAATTTACTGTTGATAAAGATTTTTAGTGTTGAATTTTTTGTCCGAATAAATCCAGGCGAATTTCTGTAATCGAGTTTTTTTGCAGAATAGTAGGGTAGTATTTTTTAGGTATAAGCAGCAGAGCAGCCGTGGCAAACTACATCGTGGGAGTTATTACACAAGTAACTTCGCAATATCTATGCAGCCCAGGCGTGGGGCTTCAATCCAGGTAAACTTTGTGATATTATCCCGCCCAATTTGTGGGGCTTAAACTTCGTCGTGTAATTAACTATCTAATATATATGTATATACAGGGTGAGTTTTTAGTGTGGCAACGGTCGATAACTCCGTTATTATAAAAGAGACGTAAACCAAATTTGAAGGCATATTAGGCATGCCTAAAGTGCACATTTTAAAAATATTTGGAAATATACAGGGTGTTTCATAATTTCAGGGCATATTAAACTTATATTTTTTTAAATAGAACACCCTATATATTATTACATTTTTGAAAAGCCCATAAAAAGAGCTTTAATTTGATATCAAATTGTATCTGTCTATTCCTTTTAGTTTTTGAGATATTTAACTGTTTTTAGAAAAAATTACCCTGATTAGATACATTGCCACTGCACCAATACACAACTTATGTTAATTTTCAAGATGCAGAAAATTTTACTATATACCATAGTATATTTGTAATTATCATTTTTCTGAAATTTCTTCACAGTATACAGGGTGTGTCAGGTTTCGCAAAATGCAATTTTTAAATTTTTTTTTAAATGACACCCTACCAATTTTATAATAATATATAGGGTGTTCTATTTAAAAAAATATAAGTTTAATATGCCCTGGAATTATGAAACACCCTGTATACTTCCAAATATTTTTAAAATGTGCATTTTAGGCATGCCTAATATGCCTCCAAATTTGGTTTACGTAGCTTTTATAATAACGGAGTTATCGACCGTTGCCACACTAAAACTCACCCTTTGTATATATATATATATATATATATATATATATATATATATATATATAAAAATATATTTCAGTAAATAAGATGAAATAATAACTTAGACTTTTGTGCAAAGCCCAAATGATCATTTCAAATCGAGCTAGTAATTGAAAGATGGAAAATATAAGGTCTTGGACAGGACTTGAACCTGTATCCTGGTTTTGCCGGAACCATGCGTTTACTAATTACGTTACCGAGACCGATGACGACAATTGGGAAATTTACAAATTTAAATCGTGTACAACACTATACATAAACCTAACTTTCAATTACGTTTGGCATTTTTGTCAATCATATCTGACATTGTCAAGTTTTTGACTTATGTCAGTTATAGACAGGAAGCTACGCTTAAAATTACGGCTATAAGCCAAGTATTAAATATATAAATATTTTAGGTAGCTAATTACACAAGGTAAGTTGATAAATACAATCGTATTTTAGTGGATAAGATGAAATAATAACTTAGACTTTTGTTCAAAGCCCAAATGATCATTTCAAATCGATTTAGTAATTGAAAGATAGAAAATATAAGGTCTTGGAATGGACTTGAACCTGTATCCTGGTTTTGCCGGAACCATGCGTTTACCAATTACGCTACCGAGACCGATGACGACAATTGGGAAATTTACAAATTTGAATCGTGTACAACACTATACATAAACCTAACTTTCAATTACGTTTGGCATTTTTGTCAATCATATCTGACATTGTCAAGTTTTTGACTTATGTCAGTTATAGACAGAAAGCTACGCTCAAAATTACGGCTATAAACCAAGTATTAAATATATAAATATTTTAGGTAGCTAATTACACAAGGTAAGTTGATAAATACAATCGTATTTCAGCGGATAAGATGAAATAATAACTTAGTCTTTTGTGCAAAGCCCAAATGATCATTTCAAATCGATTTAGTAATTGAAAGATAGAAAATATAAGGTCTTGGACAGGACTTGAACCTGTATCCTGGTTTTGCCGAAACCATGCGTTTATCAATTACGCTACCGAGACCGATGATGACAATTGGGAAATTTACAAATTTAAATCGTGTTCAACACTATACATAAACCTAACTTTCAATTACGTTTGGCATTTTTGTCAATCATATCTGACATTGTCAAGTTTTTGACTTATGTCAGTTATAGACAGGAAGCTACGCTCAAAATTACGGCTATAAACTAAGTATTAAATATATAAATATTTTAGGTAGTTAATTATACAAGGTAAGTTGATAAACACTATATCGCATTTCAGTGAATAAGATGAAATAATAACTTAGCTTCCTGTCTATAACTGACATAAGTCAAAAACTTGACAATGTCAGATATGATTGACAAAAATACCAAACGTAATTGAAAGTTAGGTTTATATATAGTGTTGTACACGATTTAAATTTGTAAATTTCCCGATTGTCGTCATCGGTCTCGGTGGTGTAATTGGGAAACGCATGGTTCCGGTAAAACCAGGATACAGGTTCAAGTCCTGTCCATGACCTTATAATTTCCATTTTTCAATTACTAGCTCGATTTGATATGATCATTTGGGCTTTGCATAAAAGTCTAAGTTATTATTTCATCTTATTCACTGAAATACGATAGTATTTATCAACTTACCTTGTATAATTAACTACCTATATATATATATATATATATATATATATATAAATTATAAATAATAATTTTCTATGGCAGCTAGGTGCCGTATACTAACATCGATTTTATCATGCTTCCCATTTCAAGTACAATAAATCCACCTAAGCACATTATTCAAGAATAAAAAAACCCGTGATCAAAAAATTTAAGTAGACCAACTCATTTAATTGATATGGAAAGTTCGCTTAAGTCTATTTTGACTATCTTTCTATAAAATTTAATTAGAACAATAAATTTATAGATATTTAATTTACTTACAAATTTTACTTTCGCTTAAAAGTACCCCTATTTTTAATAAATTCATAAATGTGATTTCCCCTTAATCACACAAACGTAATCTTAAGAACTAAAATTCTCAGCAAATTATTTATTACATTTTAGGAATAAGAGACTATTAAACTTTTAAAAATACAAATAAAGGAAAATCGAAGCAAGTTTTATAACTAATCCTTAAATTATAAAACTCTTAATCACTTTATTTTTAGCAATAAATAACCAAAATAAAAGGAATGGATTTTAGAAAAAAAAATTGGATGTTATTTAATATCTAATTTTGAATAGTCTCTAAAAATAAATAACACTTTTATTCCTTTAATTACTAAATTTTCTTTAACTGCTTAAATTAATAAGAATAATGAATTGTTTATAGTAAAGGTTTAAAAGCCAATTAAAAATTATATTTTACTATAATTTATATATATTTATATACCTATATATATTGCTGTGATAAGGGGTTGTTTAGGGGTGTATTGAGTAGTAAGGGTCGTGTAGTAACAATAAATAGCAATGGGAATCAGAAAACTGCATTTATTTAGCAGAAAAATAAGTAATTCGTACATTATGTAAATAGCAAGCATTTACACCCCGTATATAGACCGTAATTAACTTTAAACAATGCAAGTGAGCATATCTTTTAACAATAGAACGCGTATTCAGCAGAGAAATAATCGTACATGTAATTAAACATGCGTTGAGGAGTGTTCAACAAGTTATAAAATAAAGACTCAGAACATAAGACAAAACCTAACAAATCTTCATGCAATTACGCTGGAACCATGAGCACTTTGATTAGAAAACGCACTTTCAAATAAATAAATACATAAACGAAAACAGCACTAGAGTTACATCATTTATTTTTGTACAATTATCCAAAAGCATTGTTTATACAAAACAACAGACGTAAGTTAAAAGTCTGGCCACGATAACAAATAATAAGGTATCAAGATCGCAAATAAACACCATGCATGATATTAAAATCCGAAATAATTTTATCAGGAACAGCTTAAAAATACAGCGAATATTAAAGACAGAAGCTGGTTGGTTGAAACAATCTGTAAAACTGCTTGGAAACCCAAACCAGATGTAGTGGGAAAAAGCTATTTAACACCCACCGGTGATAAGATAAGTCAGTCCACACTTGATGCACGTCAAAGCCACGACACTTTTAACCAGAAATCTACCCGTCAAATAAATAAAGTTTAGAATATATCAAATTTATGTTATTGTGAAAGTAGTGCTGTGCAACAATTACGTTAAGCGTACATGAAGAGTTTTTGCCGTTTTTTTCAGAATACGTAAGTAGAAATTGGGTAATTAATTTAAATTAAATATTTATAATTTTATAGGGCTTCTAATCTGATTCTGGTACAATTCTAATTGACTTCTAATCAAATTCTAATTGGCTTCTGATACAATTCTGGTAGAATTCTAATCTGCGTCAAAAAAAACAATTCTAATCTGCGTCGAAGACAATTCTAATTTTGGAACAATTCAATTCTAATCGGCTTCTGGACTATTTCTGGTTCACTTATAAAACAATTCTAATTTTAATTCTGGTATATTTATGGGACAATTTTAATACGCTGCTAATTTATGATACGAAGTCTGGAATTTCTAGTGGTATTTATGGGAAGAGTTTCAAAGCACAGGCATAGAAATATAGAACAAAGGTAATTTTTGGAAAGAAAGGGGGTAACTGTACTGAAATATTGGTTTGACAAAACAGAGTATTGGTATTCGACTGAAAACAGTAAGGGGGTGTTGATCCACAACACGAAACAAAGCAGGTCAGTTCTACCTAGTTTTAAGAAATCTTTTCAATTTAAATTAACATTGAATATATTCATTTTCTCACTAATTTGTAAAGGATCAACAAAGACATTAAATACGTCAAAACTTACTTAATAATCATAAAAAGGTCTCAAACGTTTTTTAGTAAAAAGGTGTTGTTTTGGTGACTTTATATTGAATTAAAAGTATATAAATTTTGGGATAAATAATCCATATGATAGTAATTGATTGAAGGGTGTATTTAAAGAATTTCAAAAATTATAAATATTATTTCCTTTCATTATATGAATGTTGATTGACTTCGTTTTATCAATTCAAACAGGTACTCATAAAGGGGTTAAAAGAAAATTAATCATCGTAACGTTGTGCACTCTGTGTAGATTAAAAAGGGCTAGCCGTGGCATAATAATAAAAGTAAAAGATTGATTTGAGAGAAACACAGAGCGGTGGCGTTAAGTAAAATGTTTATTACATCCGACTACAACACATGAGGGGGCTAAACAGCAATATATATATATATATATATATATATATATATATATATATAATATATATATATATATATATAAAATAAGATGTATCTGTAAACAAACTCTGATGAAGATAAAAAGAGCTTATTGACGAATACAAATCGGGCTAATAGTTGTATAGCCATAACAAAACAATAGCTTTATTACTTCACAGGGGAGGAAACTTCCACTAAGCGCCCGGTTTCAGCTTCCTTAAGCATCTTCAGAGCGAAATAGTTTCCAACCCTATGAAGTAATCGACGTTATTATACTGATATAATTTTGAAGCAACTTCTGTACTATGGCAAAAGTAAATAATACCGCCGTTGGGTGGTAAAACACCAACACTACTAAGCGTGGAAGTACAAAAATTTTGTAAGTATTTTAATTAAATTTTAATATTTAATAAATATTTTATTTATTTAATATCAGATCAAGGTGAAGTTGGCAAAAAAGTATGAAATGTGTTACAAATTTAATAGAGTCGCTTTTAACGTTTAGTAATGTAGATTAAATTGGATTTGAATGTAAATTAGATTTTTCATTATTATTTTTTATTAAGTTTTAAAATGTGTACATATTGTCCGTCGCTCTCATTATTTGAAATAAGTCGTAACAAGGTAGAGATACTGGAAAGTGTATCTAGAAACAAGTAATGTCTTAAAATAAAGTATTTTATTTATATTAAAAAGTTCATTTTGTAAAAACGTCGTTGCGTAGGATTGGTCAATAGAAAGATAAAGGAACTCTTAAGAAAGAAAATTTATTAACAAACCGTTAAAAAATCATCATACAAGGTAAACCAACTCGCATAGAAAACAACATTTATCCAGCATATCCTGAATGACTTACATAGTACAAAAATCTTCGCAAATGTAATTAATACCTTTCTTTAATTACCTTAACCTAATTTTCTACTTTAATTCTAGTATTGATATCAAAAAAATTAAACAATCGTATGTACAGTGGACTATTTTCAGTCCTGTAGTTATCCAGTATTAAATCATTGATATCAAAATAGTTATAACACCATATACTTACGTATTGTGCACAAGTAACCCTTGATAAGTAATTACAAAAACAATTGTAACGGTAACTTACAGTATTAAAGTAAGAAACCATCTACGTTTTGCTGTAGCTGTAAAAAAATTATTAAGAAAAAAACGTCACACTTAAATAATAATGTACTCTAAATTTTTAGGTAGAAAATTTTTATGGTCAGTTGACACTTAATTTCTAGATAAATACCCAGACAGTAACAGTCATCGTCATAAGCACACTCCAACGATTTGAGCGACGTAAGTTCAATTTCCACAACGGAACATCTATAAGTGTGCGATGAGTAACCTAAAAACGTAAAGAAAAGCCAACCCAATTTTCCATGAGGAAAACCATCTAAACGATGTAAGGAAGAAACGGCAATTTTACAGCTTGGCACGACGTTCTACGCTGTTATTGCGTGTGTAGATAAAAAATATTCGCCATACGAGTAATAAAAATTTTCTCTATAATTTCCTACAACAAAAGAAAGGGTTCCAATCAAAATAGTATTGCATGTATCCAACTTATCTTTGAACGTGAATGTTTTGACACTAAAAATATTATGTCCCTAAAATAACAGTAGAGCTTCTATCATGAATGAAATCATTCCTAAAGTCGTAAGAATCGCATGCCACAAATGCATTACTCTATAAGTAGGCACCCATAAAGATTAAGTAAAAATTACGCCAACGCACTGATAAAGAAACATTTTTAAATACAATTTTATTCATAGTATTATTTGATTTGTTAAACAACGTCTATCATTATTACACGGGTTTTCACCAACAAATTAATAGAATTTCAGCAAATGTACCTAAATGTGCAGTCTTTAGTGCGAATATTCAACTTGTTGACTAGAACGTACTACTTTCGCAAACGTCGGAATAATCATCGCTAGTATTTTCCAATAAACATCCATATGTAGATAAAGAAACCGGCAAACTCCAATTGAATCAAACTCGCTTATTATACATGTAGAAAACCCATTTTATATATAAAACTTGCGATAATACTTTTAAATAATTCGAGCATATCGTTTTAGATAGTAAACGTTACTGATAACCGAATACATTTTCAATGCTATATAAAAACAGACATAAATTGAGGTACTTTAAATTATACTAAATATACTGATAAAATTCTACAGGATGACGAATAAGTAATCGTTTCAACTTAGAAAGCTGTCGAAATTATGATGAAAATTCGCAAATACAGTAAGGAATATGTAATTTAATTACATAAGAACAAAAATATTTGCGTACAGGGACGGCACGTGACAATTCGTTTTCCGTCGCAAACGCTTGATTTAGACCTCAGTAATTTGAAGGAGTATAATCTAAATATGAATCTATATATGAATGTGACTTCAGTCGCATATAAACATGTTGGCAAGTAGCGTTTGCGTTCAGCGGAAAGAGCGTAAACGGTTGCACAACTGTACTATAGCTGAATGCGCCCAATTTTCTTGTATTTGCCAATTATTTTATTTTTTATATAAAGTTTTGATGGAATGATGCACAATCAAATTCTAGACGCTCTAAGAGCTCAGTTAGAAACACAGTTACTTTTAGTTGGGGTATTTCTTGGGTGTTTATTCACCAAAACCATTCAATAAGATTGTAACATTTAAGTTATAAGTAGGACTGCTTTTGTTTTCAAGAACATCTAATTACCTATATCTTAACTAACCAAAGCAAAAAATTGAATGCTGTTTATATTTATATATATATATATATATATATATATATATATATATATATTATAATTTAATTAGAAATTGTGTTTAAAAAATTACTATTAAAGTAGTGAACGGTGGATCAGGGCGTATGGTATACAATGGATCATGATCCACTGTTTACGAGTTATTTAAATTTAAAAATGAATTCATTATAGTGAATAATTGTTATAATTTTGTTATTCAGAATGCCCCGAAAAAGCAAGATGTAAGAAAAATTGGAAATCATATCCAGATAGAAAAAGCGTTACAACTTATCAAAGATGGCTCGAGCATTCGTCAAGCTTCCAAGGAAAGTAATATTGCTTTCACTACATTACAGCGAGTTATGTAATTCCCCATTTGTTATATATAAATAAAGAAACTAATAATTAGGAATTATTAGAAATATTAGGAAATGCGCAACAATGTAATTAAAAGACAATTCATTTCAGTTTATTAACGTTCATGGGAACGAAAACGCTACTTTGTAGCACAGAGATAAGTAATACTGCAGATGTCAGGTCACAGGCGGTCGTAGACAGTCACGTACCGAGATTACAGAGAAGTAAGCTCGCAACAAAGTAGTTATGAATAGATTTAAGATAGCAACAATGTATTATGAATAAGAGTCAAATGAAAGCAGACATTAGGTTTGCAAGTTCCCACAGAAATGTAAGGGGGTAGGGATGTTATAAAAGGCCTGGGAGCTCCACTCACAGGCAGTTAATCCATTGTTCAGCTTTAGCATTGCAGTTCGTTAGATAACTCACTTTGTACAATTAGTAAATTAATTTCGGACTTAGATTAATTCATTCAAGATTGTCAAAATTCCAATTAATTTCTGTAAAATAATAAATAAATGTGTTAAGAAGTTCAAGAAGTCTTTCTAAAAAAGACCGCTTGCAGCCACGAACCTTAACTAGCGTTATAGAAAAAAACCAAACGAATACTGAGAACAATACGGAGTTACGTTTAGTTCCTAATTATTTGGTAAATAAAGTGTTTTCCGATTGGCAATAAGAAGCTTTTTAAAGCTTTTTTTTAAAGCTTTTTAAATCCTTTAGGATTATTACAAAAAATATGCGTTGCTTTTTTATGGTCTCTCAGTAAAAGATTGTCGCCAAGTGGCCTATCAAATGGCAAACGTTAATAATATTAAAATCCACCTACTTGGGATGTGAACAAGTTAGCTGGAAAAGATTGGTTTAGAGGTTTCCATGAACTTCATCCTGATTTAAATATAAGGAAACCAGAAGCGTGCAGCCTCGCTAGGGCTATGCCTTTAACGAGGAAATCATAAATATATTCTTCAATAACTTAGAAACACTCATTCTTAGAAACCAAGAGGCATTTGCTGACGGAACTCGAATATTTAACTTGGACGAGACGGGTACCACAACAGTTCAGAAACCTCAAAAAGCTGTTGGATCAAAGGGACTCAAAAATTTGTGTAAAGTTACCAGCGATGAAAAGGGGACATTGTTTACAACCTGTTGTATAATCAGTGCTGCTGGCCAGGCGTTACCACCAACCGTTATTTTCTCCCACAAAAATACAAATCCTAAATGGGCATCGGGATCCCACCTGGTACATTAATATTATCAACACCATTGGGTTGGATGAATAGCGAGCTGTTTCTTAGCGTCATGCAACATTTTATCAAATATAGTCACACCACTCCAGATAATCCGATTCTTATCATGCATAATCATGAATCTCATTTAAATATTGGAGCACTTGACTTAGCAAAGATTTCTGGAGTGTCTGTCCTTACTCTTCATCCTCATACGTCTACAAAAATGCAATCCTTAGACGTCGGGGCATATGCACCGTTTAAAAGTTATTACAATAACGCTATGGATTCTTGGATTATGCGACATCCAGGCTGCCCAGTTACTATTTATGATGTTGGAGAACTAATAGGGATAGCGTTTACTAAAGAAATGACTATTAGCATCATAACTAAAGCATTTAAAAAAACTGAAATTTTCCCTTTTGATAGGGTTTCTTACCAAGTACAGTAACACATTGTCCGATAACTGCAGGTTTAAATTGTGATCAGTTGGCAAATCAATCAGTTATTTCTAGTAAACTTGCTGTTCTTTCTTTGGTCACTACTTCCACATGCACTGTACAAGTTTCTACACCACCAAGTCCATTGGATAATTTATACAGAAATTTACTCTGTAAGAATAAAGGTGTTTCAGTTCCGTCATGCTTCAAGAGCAGTTAATATAGATTTGCTGTAATAATTTTTTTTATATTGTTGCATGTTTTGTTAACAAATTTTAAAAATTGTAACGATTCACTGTGCACCACAGGACAAACTACTATGTACGATTAACGTCAACAGTTATTCATTTACACACCTAAATTATTAATATTTTTGTACTAACTACTTTTGGCTAAACTGACTAAAAATTACTTCAAATTACTAAAACTAAGTATAATGCATACTACTAAGCCAAATTTGAATCGAATAGATTAATTATTTGTAGAGATATTGTAACAGTTTTTTTGACCACTGCAGAGCACCAATAAATTATTAGTTGTATACACCTTTTGTCCAGTCCATTATACCAGTAAACATCTTCAATTAAATAAATATCTGTATTGGAATAATGTGGTCTAACCGCAATACAGAGATGTTAGTTTGGTTGCTAACATCAGGAGTTAATTATTAGTATAAATATATCAAGGCCAAACAGCTTTCCTATTTCGTGCACAATGTGTCAGCGGTCACTTTACCTAGAACACTTGGCACGAAGATATCATGGAGAACATGAATGTTCTAGCAAGTAATTTGCACGTGGCTTTACGCCGTAGTTGAGCTCAAGTGTAATGAACACTTGACTTAGTGCTTTCTAATAATGGTAAGCAATTAAATATTATTTACTAGACAAACTAAATAATTCTGTTGTAGCGCTCCTTTTATACACTTCTATAATTAGTCTTTTAAGCATTTCTCTTAGAAATACTTTTGCATATTTTTACGAATACCTTTTAAATAATCTTTTTGTATATTCATTTGAAGACTCCTTCGTATATTCCTTTGTTAGAATGATTCCGTTTTATCTGATTTTATAAAAATTAGGCCGTTTAAATGTTGTGTTTCAAGATGATATGGATCCTAGAAAAAACATCCTGAGGCAATTATGGTGTTCTGATTCTTGGAATCACCTTGTTAATGTTTCGTAACAATAGAGCTAACATTTATTTTCAAGTTAAAAATAAACTCAACATTAATGACATGACACACACGCACGCACGCACACACACACACACACACACACACACACACACACATACACATACATGTGTGTACACACACTTGCAAAAGTGTCTTTAACACTAGAACTGAACGTACTTTAGTTTGCAAAGTTGCAAGATAAGTTTTGATGTTGAAACGTCGCTACGGTGCTGCTAACTGAAGATTGTATAACTCTGGCAAGGATTACGTTGAATACAAGCGTCACCTCGTGGAAATTGGATATTCTTAAACTTCGATACCTAGCGACTGGTGGATGGAAGCTGGCGTAGGGGCGGCTTCCTTAGGAGGTAGAAGTGCGCTAAAGACAATATATTTCCAATCCTGGAATGGGTGTTGGCGTCACGTACACTACGAGGTTATCTTGGTGGCTTTGAAAGTAGATCGGTTCAAGTTATATGGGATTCTGTCCATAGCGTTGTGAAAGTTCACTTTATTTTATACCGTTAGATTTGGTGGTCGCAGAGAGATAAGCTAAAGGAATACCCTTAGTTCACCAGGAGCTTGGTGACTTCCGTCCAGCGCTATTCTATTCTGTCGAAGAGGTTTGATTACTACCTTAAAGAGAAAACTAGAAGTGGGTTGCTCTAGCGTTTGTAGCGCCATTTATACCATGGGTTTGTTTGTAATCTATATTCCAACGGTTCTATCTGTATTTCAAGTGCTTTTGGCGAATGCATTATTGGCTAAGCGGTGTTTTAAGCGTACTTGCTATTTATTTGCTTGCTGCGTGATTATTGGGTGATTGGGTGATTGCATACTCCTACACATTAAAGAAGCTGCATGCTATAAAAACATAAAAGCAAATGGTGTCCAAGCGGCAGCAGCTTGAGGTTAATGATATCGATGAAGGGGTTGCTGCAATAACTCCATTTTAATGTTGTCAAGTTACTTGGAAGAGGAGATGTTGCTTATTTATACTGTGGACAAGCAATCTTAGCAAGGGTTCGGCATAATTCAAAATTTACAAGTAAAAGGAACTCGCTTCCTGGCCAATGTAGTACCTTCGGGTGGAGCATTGGAAAAAGGTCAAATTATAAGGAGAAGCAAAACACTTATTTACGGTTTATCCAACGGTTTCATTCTACCATGCCGTAGAGCTGTTTTGAAAAAAATACATGAACGAAGAGATTGTAACAATTACGATTTTCTGCTATTTAAATATACGCTTTCGTTCAATACACCTATTCAATAAATATTAAACTTTTATTGAAACCTTATATTACGAATTCATACATCGTGCTCCATCTACATTAGAATAGTCAAAGTAACCTTTAAGTGCTCTTCTATTTGCTTGTATCTTGATTCAATATCCCCTTTCCCGGCGCATGCTTAAATAGTTAACATTGCCTCGTGGTCAAGTCATTTTGATAGCAGCATGTAATCCGTATAGAAGTGTTATCGAGGGCCTGCAGATTTTTAATTAAACATGCCGTCCCAGCAAGTAGTAAAGTGGAGTCAACGTATACCATGGGTTCAGTTTTAGTTGTGGACCTAAGATGGTTGTACATATATTTCTACTGTAAGAAAATAATTCGCAAACTTACCTTTAAATTCAATTTTCCCGTTTTATTTCAGTGCAAGTTTTTTAAAGTACCAAGTATTAAATATGAAGCAAGTTTTTTTAAAGTATGAAGTATTACGCCCGAGTTATGCAAATAGCAAGTTTTAAGTATTAATTCCAAGTTTAAAATATTAATTTCAAGTTTCAAGTATTAAAGTAATGGAAATTATGTATTATATAAAACAATTGTTAACCATATGGCAAGTACGAGACTGAAGTAAAGTAAAGACACGTTTAAAATTCTTTTGGAAATTGGTTGAGCTTTAGATGCAGTTTCAATTGTTGATAGGCGAGGGAGTGGAAACCCCCACATATGATTGGTTAGTATGAAGGTCAAATCCGGACCCCTGCGTCGACCCGGCCGCACTGCAGATAGCCAGCGGTGAGTCATCCTCCATTTTATACCTATATTCTTTTCAAGGAATATTCATTTAAGATGTACCAATAATTTTTGCAGAAGCTATATATGTTTATTTAAAGTTAATTCTCAAATTTTTGTGAAGGTTTGAAGATCAGTTAAATTGATTCACGTAAAATTTAGTTCAAAATTTAGTATTTGAATAATGCATAAATGACCTTATTATTTTCAAGGTATTTCTGTAAGATTATTTTTGAAGTTACAAAGTTGTATTAAAATGTTTGCATAACTAAACATGTGATACGATAAGAATTGTTTGCCGAATTATTGTGTATAACACATTTTGACAGTACACCTGAAGTACAACTTAATGCCGACAATAAGTATTTTTCTTTGATCTCTGATTCCATTAAAGATGTCTATTAAAAATATAGTTCTATAATCTATAAAAACTTTTTTTTTTGAGCATTTAATTTGTTTCTTGTAAACTGAACAGGATCCTATTCAAGTATTATGAATAAACTGTAGCATGAAAAATGAAAATCATATATTTCTTATAGAGAATTAATGTAAATTATGCAATTAACAAATATCCCATGAATATTCAGAGATTATTGTTAACTCGTAATAAAGAAACTGTTTTGAAAGTCTCCGTACAGTTAGCTTTATATAAACAATGTATATAAATTTTTTTTTAAAATTAATAGAAAAGATAATAAGTTGTCGTAAAACTTTCTTTCTTTGAAGTCAGCCATAATTGTCCTTATAGAAGCAAACATTTTACAAATATGAAAGTTTGTTATTGAAGAAAGATATTAGTGGAGTTAAAGTTAAAAGTTTTTTTTTGAAAGTATAATTTTGACCAGTAGATCTATTTATAATTTATTTGTGATAAAATGACTAGGCTCTAACGAAGCCCTAGTTCGAGCATGTTTAGATGTGGTTAAATTTTCAGATAGCACGAGATCGTCGTTCCCATCCCAGATTGCAGAGACAAAAGTAAGTATTTTTTTATGTTGCTCGTCTTAAGTTTCTTTTCATTCGAAGATTTCCGTATCTGATCTTCGGATAGTTGTTTATCATAACACTCTTTAGGATACGGTGGCGTCCAATAAAATTTCTTTCGTTTTATCGTATACCATTCTACGACCCTAGCTCATAGCTCTGCCCTAAGTTGAAGAAGCTTAGCTGGCTGGAAGATCTCTTTAGAGGGACCCTTTTATCTCAAAGCCATTTAACATCCTTTTTACCCTGGGCTTAACCGTTAAGCAGGAACCTCTCGTAATCTATCGAGGCTCTGCCGCCTATTTGGTAGAGCAGACATACCGTTTACCTTTTGAGGAATTTAGTATACTACAAGATTTTATTTTAATTAATCTAAAAGATTAATTATATTACATTGATTATGTTACCACAATAACAGACATTTGGTCTACAAGCCATTATATATCATTGCATTAATAATAGCTTGGATAGAAAATTTGTTTTACTGGTTTGTAGGCGTTAAGATTTTCTAAATAATAAATAAATAAAAGTTAAAAAAAATTACTCTTTTCGAAAAAAAAAAGTTTATTTATAAGGTGCGTGAATAGGCCACCCTTTGTTTATATGCATGCCACTCCGGTAACAGAATTGGGACTAGAGAATAACTCTATTACGCGCGACCAATAGTCCAAGTCAAAAGTGAGAATTCCAAACCCTTAACATATACTAAGTTCCTCACTTTGGGATTCACAACACAACGGTGCCATTTACTCCATTGTGCCAAAGTGATTAGATATTCTTTAGATCATCTTCGCAAAACAATTGAATCAGCTGACAAAAACGCTTCAAGCGATAGTTAACATTTTGGTCTTCAGAATATGGAATTTCGAGATGGCTAAGAGAATAGGACCACATGTAAGAAAGTGCCCAGCAGTTAGATAGTCAGTGCCGTCGATAGGATAGGGGGATGGCAAACAAGAAAGACGGCTATTTAACACCGCCTCAATGAACGCGAAAACATTTGACAGTTTCTCGAAATTCCGATGGTACTTAACCAAGTACGCAACATTAAAGTCTTGGTGGATTTAGCGTCAGCTTCCCAAATTCCGCCAAAATTTGGGCCGTAAGGAGGATTGAATAAACACATAATCTCACGAGAAGCAGTAGCAGAAAATATTTCTTTTTGATTTTGCTTTAAAAAGTCACTAGTTTCTTTAAGAGCGCGAGAAGCACTTATAAAATTTCTTCCGCAGTCTGAATATATACACTCGGGTGAACCGCGCCTGGAAGTAAATCGAGTAAATGAAACCAAAAAGGCTTCAGTCGATAATTCAAGAACCTGTTCGAAATGTGCGATCTTGGTGCATAGACAGACAAACATACAAAAATAGGTCTTCTGAATTGAGACACTTCGGCATTTGGAAGTTCTAATCAGAAACGGACCTGCAAAATCAACGCTCACATTAGTAAAGGCTCTAATAATTTGGACACTTAGTGCAAGCAAATCTACCATAACTAGCTGCTGAAATTTGGAGTCAAACCGAAAATAGGGTAACCACTTGTGAATTGATTGCTGAACTAGGGATCATAATCCGATGATCTAAAACTTGTGCTGAATCAAAGCTGGAGTTGTTAAACGAAACGAGGAAACAATGTGATAATGATCACAAATGAGGACGAAAAGCGGTGGACATTTAGGCAGCAATAGAAGATGCTTAAAATCGTAAGGTATCCGGGCGCTACGAAGACATCCAGGAACCCTCCAGAATTCAAGAAAAGCGTAAGATTTCGCATAGATTCAGAAAGAAGTTTACCCTTTCCCATTCGATGAATTTAAAAATTATAATGCAGCCTTTGTGTTAGCTTTCGCCAGAGTTAACAAAGAATTTTTAGTTCATCCGAAGTAATAATGCCAGCTAATTTTTTAAATGAGTGACGACAATTGTATATGAACCGTAACGAAACTAAAAATTCGCAGTAACTCTCCCTTGTAATAAAAATTAAAATTTTGGGTTGGGATTTGAGTTCAGAAGATTTAAAGGCACGAAAGGTTCGCAAAACTGTTCCAATGTAAGACCGGAGCAGTAATCCCATGCTACTCTATTTATGCTTACTTATAAGTTGGCACAGGATTAGACCACGAAAGCCCGGGTTGGCAGGATTCCTTTTGCAAGAAATATCATTGCAAAATTTGGGTATAGTTAAGAATACTGTCTACGTGGTTACCTACAAAGAACTTAAGTACATTAGGAATCTTTAGCTCGTTTTCGAGGATGCCTTCCCCAAGCGAATGTCGCCAAAAAGTGTGTTAGTATTGATGATCCGTAGGATGAACCAAAATTTGTCGGTATATCATATGGATGTCTGTGTATACTGCAATGTTATGAAAACGAAAAAAAGAAATTATTTCTGTCAAACTTTTTGAAGTTTGGTACTGGGGTTAAACTCATCATTGAGCGACAATTGTGAGGAATCGGGAGCAGAACTGTTGAACACTACGCGAAACTTGGTTGTGCTACTGCTCGCCTTTAAAACAGCATGGTTCGGCAATACATAGTGCGAAGGTTTATTAGGGATCTGCATGTGTCCTAAAGAAAGGTATTCTTGAAGAAATTCCTGATAAATTTGTTTCTGTTCCGGAAAGCAAGACAAACGACTTTCCAAATTTACATAGCCTTTATAAGTATTAAGATTATTACATCCAAAAGAAGGGACGCTCCTATTAAATGATAAAGATACTACATAACGCCCCGCTTCGTCACAGGGATGGCTCTCCGAAAATTGCTCTTTGCAATAAGCATCTTCAGGAAAAATAGTCCGAGACATATCAACTTCTTCCACTTTCCAGAATCTTTGGACTTCTTTATCTAAAGTTTCGGAAACCACAAAAGGCGAAATGAAATTAGAAGGATTGGGTATGTCAGACACTTGGCCTAACAGAATATGCCCCAACATGGTTCTCACCGCAGTGGGGTACCCCTGAATAATGTCCAAATATTACGAAAATAATATTTGAGCAGATATTTCGGCTTCCAAAAGCAAATCCACCGGAGCCGAGTTATAAAAACTAGGATCGGATGGTTCTCACCGCAGTGGGGTACCCCTGAATAATGTCCAAATATTACGAAAATAATATTTGAGCAGATATTTCGGCTTCCAAAAGCAAATCCACCGGAGCCGAGTTATAAAAACTAGGATCGGCTAGTTTTATATTTTGAAATTTCTTTAAAATCTCGAAAGGCGTTGAACGCCCAGGAACCTTACCCGTAATTTAAGGAAAAAAAGATTCGATAAAATTAAATTATTACGAGACACAATTGCAAACTAATATACAATTTACTACACCCTTAGAGCGCACTAAACTATTAGAAATCACAGTGATTTGATTATAATCGTATGAACGCTTAAGGCGCAAACGCTGTGCGCATGCATCAGAAATTGTGTGAATTGTGGCCTAGTATCTAAAACACAACGCACTGGCTGTAGATCCCCATTAAGATTCATATTTTTTGCTTGCATAGTGCCCAGTAGCACTGAACAATTTTCCGTGGTATTAGAAACAGTACAAGTAGTGCTCCGACATTTACTCCAGGTTCGGTCGTAACTTTATAGTGCACCTGTACGCACCAACAAATAGATAGTTGACAAGAATAATTCCAGTATCGCCCAGTTGCTTCGCTACTGCGTTTTAAACTTACCAATGATTCCTACTGTGGGACCTATGTGATGGACCTATAAGTACATGCACCAATTCATCACCAACAGGTACTTGTTAAATAAGGGCAAACGAAAGTAACCTCAATAAGCATAAAATAATTATATTAACAACTTACTCTGAATTAAAACTTGTAACACATGAACGTATGCACATTAGTAGTCTATTAAAACATATAAGAAACTCAAATTTAAACTTGAACTGGTAACTACTGTTATACCTTGAAGCAATTGCTTTAAAGTTTACAGGTAAACTTTGAATAAGTTTCAAAAACTATTTTACCATCAAATGAATTATGCATTTTATAAAGTTAAAATCTACTGTAAATCCCAACATAAATTATATTCGAACACATGATCGACTACGTAAAATAATGTCCCATTACTAATAATAATGGCACCAACACTGATTAAATTACACTTATTACTTAAATACTTATCGTTACATGAACAGCAGCATCCATCTGCCAAATACATCAACAGGACTTGAACCACATTCCCGCTAGAAATCAATCGTACTGGATTCCCAACATAACACTACCGCATTCGCAGGCATCCGCCGTCCCACGACTGGATGAGGCCTAACCAGACAAAACATACCCAAAAAACTATACAGCATTTGTACCCAAACCAAAAAAAAACTAAAGTAAGAGGAAAAATAACCCTCATGTAAGAACACTTACAGCCAAATATAATATTTGTTTAACTTACCCTGATGAATCGGGATTAAACAAAGATAGTACACAGGTAAAAGATCAACTTGTAACCACATGTGCTGATTAGAATATCAATTTAAAATACTAATAAATCCAGCTTAACTATATGCCAAAAAATTCTCTCATGCAGAATAATTTTGCAATAACTTCATGCGAATTGAATAAATCCCATTAATGGATGGTTTATACAAAACCAGATAAATACCAATTCAAGCACGCAAGTCTAACTATCACTGAAGTATGGCAGGACGACCAGTGATATCTAACAACACATTTTTAAAGATAACCCAATACAAATAACAAAATCCTAGGTCAGTAACAATTACAAACACATTATCAACAATCTAGTATCAACAAAGTAATCCAAGACAGCATTCAGTACACAATATGATTAAATTCATTATATACTAGGATATACAAACAAACATTCCAAATTATAAAGTCATATTTACAAATATACAAGTAAGGAATAATATGAGACAAACTCATCAGTTTAAAAGGAAAATACAATAGTGAAAATCAAATTAATATCAGAACTACTGAATACATATTTGTACAATTGACTTTCCTTTAAATAATGAAAGGCCTTATCTATATCACCAACATTCAACCAATAGCAGATAATAATAACATGTATTCCAAAATAATTTGAAATATCAAATGATTATTTAAATCTTGAATCTTAACAACTTAAACAAAACTGACTTTAAGCTTGATTATTATTAATCAACAAAGCGAAATCAATACTTTAGGTTATATCAGCTTGTTGAATTATTTAACTACTCTTACAATTTACCAAAAATTGTAACTGTAACAGTAGAAGTAGCTGCAGGGGAGCTAATCGAAGGAAGTATTTGAAGAAGCAGCGGAATATTGCTCAGAATTAGAATGTAATAAAATATTATGTTTACGCGAGCAATTAGTACAACTTGCGATAGAACCAAGAACCTTAATGCTTTAAAACTCAAAGATTCATAAATTCTATGATCACCTTCACAATAAAGACAAGAGAAAAGTCATTTTAAATTGCCGTTAGTGGCAGTCAAAGCATTTTGAACAAGTAAAGATTTGTTTGTGCTAAATTTACATTTTTGTGGAATTATTTATTATATTAGATTTAAAACCCTTTTCTGGTTTCAAATTTTCCTGCAGCTTAGAAGTTTTGCTATGTAAATTCAGAAATTCAAAAAGCTGTCTGCAGTAGAAAGAACGAAGCTAGCTTCATATCGAACACATTTTGAATTTTGAAGTCTAGGCTTCCGTAGCATAAAGACAGCAAACGACAATCAGCAGGATCTTCTATATTTGGGGCTGCCTTCATAGTAATTATCGCGTTGAAGTGAACGTTATTGAAATTAGAAAGAGAGCCGCCGTGTTTGTATAGCAAAATTTTATTTAAAAAGACATAAATTGTCTGACGTGGATCGTTGTAACGATCTACCAATTTTTTCTAAGCCTTATCGTACAACTTTGGAAGTATTCAAGATTAGGAATACTAGCTAAAGTTTCGTCCTTAACCACGGAGCGATGATAAATAAATTTGTAGTCATAGGCAAAGCTGAGTTAGAATCCAAAAGATTAACAAAAAGAATTTTTAACGTGGACCATCGTGCTACTTGGCCAGAAAAACTGGTATCTAGAAGGGTTTCAAATGAGCAATCGAAGTATTATCAGCAGTACCTGATTACTTTGGCTCAGAGCTAGTGATACACCAGTGACATCCGACACATCATCGAAAGAGGACCTATTTGCCTTTACCTGCAGCTTAACTTCAACCGTTACATTGTAATTTATTATTTCGCTATGCAATGCGTCATAACTAATTTCTAAGTCATCCAAGCGTAATACCTTAGCTTGTAGCGTATGCAACTTGGACAAACTAGAAGCTTTGGCCTATTCTACCAATTCCGTCATACGACTAACAATGCTCCTTAATCTAGCTTCTAATTGGGCTTTGAAGCCATAATAATTCCAAAAAATCGTCAAGAAAGTAGGATTTGCAAAATGTTTAGTGCAGTGCAATTAAATTATAGCAACGTTCCCCAACAGTAGTGCAAATAAATTTAAATTAATTAATCAAGTTAAACTGCAATCATAAATCATACATTCTAGTTACATCCTAATAAATCGCCACGAATGGAAATTATATTTGCAATGTTTGTAAACACCAATTTATTACTTAGAATATAAACAAACTTATTGCTATGGTAACGTCACAGGTTAATGTAATAAACAACACCTATTAACCTGATAACCGCGAGCAAACGTTGATCGCCGACCTTTAGACAGATAATGCTTGTATGTTAGAATAATTTTATTGAAACAAGAAATAAAAACTTTGCACAAAATTACTGTTAAAACAAACATTCAATGCTTGTAAGGATCACAAATTATTCGCTTTGATACTATTTTAGAGCTAGGCGCATTGTTTGTTAGTTGATTCAGTTTAAATACAATAAAGTGCAAAGAATACAAGAAATTAAAACAGATATACTAGTACATGAATGCTGAAAATAAAGCAATATTGAGGAAGGGAAAGGAGGAAGTATCGTTTGTACTAACCATTTTACAGAGACGAGTAGATTTCTACTGATTGTAAGCTATAGACTCTAGCACTTTATTATTAGAATATAATTAGTACCATCATGAAAAACAGCCGTTGTCATACTAGTAGACGGTTAACGACGCGGCAGTAGTTTTATTGAACCACTTGTGCTTAACATGAATGACTGATTAAATATGCAAATTTCGACTCGAATTGTACCACATCTGAATTTAGATGAGAAGTAATTAATCATGTTGTTTCTATCAACGACATTGAACCCAAACGTATCGAAGATAATATTCAAAGCATTACCAATTTTATTGCGGTTGTGCATCTAGATTTTGCTTTTTAATCCAAATCTAGTATTGTAGGGTTTAAAATACATTAAACGGTAGGTATACTTCCTAAAATCATTCATTTACTATAACAAGCAATTAAAACACCTCTAACGCTCATTCAGCTTTTAAATCATCTTTAAAATAATAATAAGTATACAATACAATCGCACACAATAGAAAAACTAAATGAAACCATAACCGCATCAAAACACGTCAAACAATACAAAAAGTTTGGTTAGAATTTACTAGTCGAGGGAGAGAGATGACTAGATTGGTTTGACAACTAACTCAAATGCGTTACCCCGGAAAGCTTGTAAATGCTGTTTCCCTTTTGCCATATGCATTTGTGTGTATCTTTTTATTAATTTATTTGTGACTGGTGCCCAATTTCGTTGACAAACGAGTCGTAATAGCAGGACGCGTATATACTCACGCATGCTCAACTGGCATGTGCAACTCTTTTACAACTGCAATTATACAAATCCGCTTCGTGTAAGAAGGGCGTCTATCCTCCCTTACGGGTGCTAAATCTTTTCCGTATAAGGTTTGTGAATACAAAACATCTCGAATAGACAAACTTGAAGTATATATGAAAACACATATTGGTAATAAAACAATATAACGTACGGTTTATGATTGCAAAGCATCTGCTACGGGCTTTATAATAAGATGAACGAGAAGACATATACACGATAAATGATGTTCGCATTTAGTTTGTCATTATAAAGCTCTCAAATGGGTAGCAAAATACGTACGAAATTACAAAATCGGAATAAACTGTTTTTGTGTATGGTTTGTGATTACAAAGCATCTTGAATAGGCAATCTAAAAATTCATATCAGGACACATACATACTAATGATAAACCATTTTCATGTTCAGTTTGTGATTACAAAGCATTAGAAATGGGTAAGTTTAAAAAGGCATATCCGAACATATGCTGGTCATAAACTATTTTCGTGTATGGTTTGTTATCGTAAAACATCTGAGATGGTTAGTTTAAAAAGACATATGAGAACACACACTGATGACAGATTATTTGCATGTATGGTATGTAATTACAAAACATCTCTAATGTGTAGTTTAAAAAGACATTTGAGAACACATACTGGTGATAAACCCTTCTCATGTTCGGTTTGTGATTACAAATCATCTCAAATGGGCAATCTAAAAATTCATATGAGAACACATACTGACGATAAACCATTTTCATGTTCGGTTTGTGATTACAAATCATCTCTAATGAGTAGTTTAAAAAGACATTTGACAACACATACTGGTGATAAACCCTTTTCATGTTCGGTTTGTGATTACAAAGCATCTCTAATGAGCAATCTAAAAATGCATATGAGAACACACACTAACGATAAACCATTTTCATGTTCGGTTTGTGATTACAAAGCATCTCAAATGGGCAATCTAAAAATACATATGACAACACATATTGGTGACAAACCCTTTACATGTTCGGTTTGTAATTATAAAGCATCTCTATTAAGAAGTTTAAAAAGACATATGAGAACACATACTGGTTATAAGCCATTTGCATGCTTGGTTTGTGATTACAAAACATCTCGGAGAGACACTTTAAGAAACCATATAAGAACACACCGCTGATTAGCAATTTTTATATATGGTCTGTAATTACAAAGTATCTCAACTAGGCAATTATAAAAAAATTAACAAGGACACATACTAGAGATTTTTGACATATGGTTTGTAATTATAAGGAATCAAATGATTAGTCTAACGTATGAGAATGAATACTGGTGATAAGCCATTTTCATGTATGGTTTGTGATTTCAAAGTGTCTAAAATGAACAGTCTAAAAATACATGTAATTACAGAGCATGTTATTTGAACAATTTAAAAGGGCATATCAGAAAACAAGCTAATAGTCCATTCTCATGTACGATTTGTAGATATAAAACTTTCGAAAAGGGCAGTAATTGAGCACGCATCATTCCAGTAGATTGGTAATAATACCTACACTTTTACTACATTTGGTTCACGAAAACGTATAATATGGTAGAAGAACCTAAAACGAAAAGGCTGTACTTAAAGCCTTTTAACGGTTGGGATTTAATTTATCTGCTTATACAGAGCTTTTTCTGGTTCGAATAAAACTAGCGTGTTTGTTATAGTCGAAACCATGAAAGAAGTCGTCTGCATCATCACTTGTATTCGTACAAATTAAGTTGAAAATGTAGAATCGCACCAAACACTTAATTTTCATTAATTCTTTTAAAACTTTAAAAAATATATTCCATTTACAAAAAACTACGAAAAATATTCTATTTAAAAAAAAGCATAATTTTACCAAAGGTTAACCTGCTAAGTATATAAAGTTCAAAAATACGGGCACATACTCTTCTCTGTCGTTTTCCCAGATGAACGTGTTCACGTATGTCTGTACTTAAAACACATATAAATCGTATTGAAAATTAGAGGTCTTTCAAAACCTCATGGGCTATTGCGCAGAAACCAATTTAAGTTATTTACGTTAAAGTGCGTCCTAAGAACATTTACAACTCAGCTGTTGCGTATTAAGATTTGTGGTTCACTATTATTGTTTTTTGATTATTATTTATGAGATTTCAGCCTTGATTCAACTTTAACCAGTTTTTTTGTAACTACTGCAACTCAGTCTAGTTTTTTATTTGTAGATCTAATGAAGGTTTCTATTTAGTTAGAGGAATAATGTTTGGTTTTACAGATTATTTTGTTATTTCTGAGCTTTTAATTTTACAATGAGTAACCGCAAGAAAACAGTTCACAGTCAAGGAAGAAAAATTATTTATAGTGTGTAAAGTTTATGAGAAAAAAATGGAATGCCTGTCATTTCTGCGAATAATTTACAAAAACGAGTACTTACAGCAACTGGAGTTGGACTAAACACTGTCGAGCGAATTATTTCAGAAGAAAAAAAATTAATAAAAGGTGTCCTAAATCTAATGCGGGCCAATTTGAGGATTGTGGTTGTAATTTTATAATTCTATGAAATATGCATTCATAAAAAATAATAAGAGGACAGTATTTTGGCTGCCAAGAGTTTTAAGAAATTTAGCCTGTCTATTTTTATGCACACACGCATGGAAACATGACACACGAATAGAACAATAAACAATACACCTAAAAAGTTACAGGTTCGCATACAAACATTGTACTTTTATAATTTAGATTATGTTGATAAATTACTGGTTATGCAATCCACATAGCATAGCAGTTGAGTTAATTCAGAATACGCATCCGGAAATTCAATGTTTTTAGATTTTACTTATATTGTATTGTTCTTTCTTTTTATACGATACCTCTCGCTTCCTTCATTGCGCATCTCACAGCCCATGAGATTTTGAAAGACCTATACTATCTTTATCATATATATTAGTTAAGTTTTTAAATAATCTTAAACGTATATTTGAATTGAGTGAGACACCTATGACGTAGAGGACTTCTTTCGTGGTTCTTATTAGAGAAGTAACTATATGTCATTTTTAGAAACATTCATTATCAAAGCAAGGTATAACAAGTGGATAAAGTGCCAACAGAAGTTATAACAAATGATTAAACGATGAACAATTGTGACTGTATTAGTTAAACTTGAAATTCGGTTTTTGTAGAGGTATTTCCCTTTAAGAAGATTGCGCCGATATATCAGTGGCGCAGTTGATTAATTATGGCGACGGTTAGGATGGCCCATTTTATAAATACCTTCACATACAAAGGTGCATTTTTTTCATTAGTTCCAGATCAGAGCATAGTAACTGACAGAATTTAGTGATATGATCTAGAGTTATCGCATACTGATAGTATAAATGAACTTAAATGGCGTTATAGTAGATTAGGTGTTACAACATGGGTATATACGGACGCAAAGTAATTTCTGATTGGTTGATTAGTAAACTCAGCACCACTAATGCTTAAAAACTGCAATATCTAATTGTATATAATGAACTCTCCCAAACCGTTGGTTTGTACACATTATGACTTTGAGTTTTTTTAAAGTAAACTAGCTTTACAAATGGGCAGTGCACTTTGTTATTGCTTAGAAAAAGAATCACATGAGAAAACTTAAGATTTAAATTTTAAGATAAGAATTAATTAAGATACGTTAAAGATTACTGTAAACTTTTATAAAGAATTGTAGTTTTAGGCGTTAAGATATACATGCAAAAGTCTGTAATTAACTAAAACTTTAAATAGCATGTACTATAAGACAAGATTGGGACCGTTTGTACGATTGTTGTTTTTCATAAAAGCTACAATAATCATAGGAAGTTTAAAATGGCATTGAACAATACCCCAGATATTATACTTATATCAAATAGGTTTATTAAAGCAATTTATAAAAAATTGTTTTCTCCTTGACAATTAAGTTGTACGAATCAACCCTCTATAGGGGCGAATTCGTACACCGCTTGAGGTGCGTTAGTATTTAAGAGGACGTACTAGAAACTTTAATAAAGCAGAAGTATAAACAGGCTATATTCTTTTTGATTTATAAACTTCACACCTTTAAACACAACGTTTTGTGACAGGTTACTTTTTACTGTTAAAAAAATGGTCATTATATACAAGTAGTACACATACGTAATGTAAAATAGATTCCAACAACAGACTATAATATTTTTACGAAAACCAAAGCATAATGTTTTATTCAAACAAAGCATTATCTAATACCTAAATATTGCGCTGTGTTCACTTAAATTAACTAGAAAAGTAAACACTCAATGTTTTAGCTGTGGTACTTAAAGATGATAGAGCAGGGAGAACTAAAATAATATCCGATATATGTACAGTATCTAAATCTTTAACTTTTGAAAAAAGAAATGTTCGAAAAAATAGCCTGGATTTTCCAGGTTGTCTATCTTTTTGTATTTTATTCATTTATTTAAAAGCTGGAAATGGTTTAACCACTGTTGGTGCTATTGAAATTTTATGTGGCTTCGGTGGCATAATAGGTTCTAGCAAAATACTACTTGATGGTAGAACTGCAACAGCTTCAGAATTCACCAGAGCTATTGGATCAATAACTATAGAATTGATGGATAATTGTACTAAACTAGATGCAACATCTATAGATGTAGAATTTATTACTTGAGCAATCTCGGTAGTATTTATTACAGCTGCATCTGTTATAGATTGAACGGAACTGGCAAATAATACATAGGGATTATTTTCATCAGAAGCATGGACACCTTTAAGGACAAAATTGTTGTCACTGTAAACTAGTGATTATAAAACCAAGTATTTGGATCGGTAGATCCACTAATAATATGTTTCACAGAAAATGATTCAAATAACTTAGAAATGCTGTAATTGCCAACCGTTTTACTAGGATTAGAAATATGTCAATCGTAGAGACAATTTTCAACTTGGGTTTTAGCGGACCGAAAACTCTGACGTCGAACTATAATCGAAATGGTTATCATTCAATTTTATTGCAAGGTAGGTAGTGTACTTTGTCTTAATGCTAATATATTTACTAATAGCTTCAGGAATATGTAACCATAATAATAAGTTTTGGACGTATTTGTGGGATTTCCAAATACGGTCCATGATGTGTTGATTTTTAGGAATAGTCCTATATTAACAGAAATTAACACCTTACTCAGACATTTCCACATTATTGGCAATTCAGCATATCACTTGTCTGTGAACTGTTTGGTTCCTTTTAAAGACAACGGTCATTTAAGTTTGGTTCCTTTTAAAGACAACGGTCATTTAAGTGTAGTAGAAGTAAATTATAACACCAGATAAAGTTGCACAAGAAGTATTATTGAAAAATCATTCGGTTACTTAAAGAGGAAATTTAGAAGATTGAAATATTTAGATATCTTTAAACCAGCATTTGGAAATACAATTATAGCTGCAGCGTGTGTTTTGCACAATTTTGTTATTGTGCAGGATCAAGAGGATGATGAAGAATTTGTAGTAGATGTGGGTATTGCAAACCAACCGCTAATTGATGATATTAAAGAAGCCAACAAAAGCGAAGCTGTCCAGAACCGTTTAAATAGAGCAAATATATTATAATTGTAGTATATATATATATATATATATATATATATATATATATATACTCATATTTAGACCAGGGTAGAAAATTAAATAATCACATCAAAGAATTTTAATCACCGTGTATAAGGAATTTTATTAAATAATACGCTTTATTAAAACCATGAAGCATAAATAAATTCGGTCGTCTCAGTAAAATAAGAAATTTAAACCATGTACAAGACGCTTTATATCAAAAGAAACAGTATTAAAAGCTCTGCGTGTAATGTAATTATTCCTAAACAAATGGAAATTACGTGCAAAATTTATCTTAATTAACTCTATTTCAAGTAACCGGTATTGAACAAAACGTACAGATAATATCTATAGAAACTTGTAAAACCTAATAAAATGCAAATCCTAGAAGTGTTAGTTAGAAGTAGGATGTTTGAACACACCTGCGTATTTTAAAAGGCAATTTCAGTTTAATTTGTTTAGAAAACATGTCGATTCTAAGGATATTGGAAACGGTCAGATGCTTTAGCACGAAATACAAAACAGGGTTTATTTAAAAAGCTCATTCGGCGAAAATTTTGCAGATAATTAATGTTTACAAAGAATCTTGGAGAAACCGGGGCTTAATATTCACGAGAAGGTGCGATACGGGGTTATTTAACCCAGATAGTCCACATGGACTAAAATATAATCGATAATAAAGAATATCAATTTGCACCAATACGAACAGGTTAGAAAAGGAAAGAAAATGCGTCAAGCAAAGACACATATAGTAAAAGGCGTGATTTAAGCAACGTCACGAGGGTCACAATTGGTTGAAAATAGGATGCAAATATCAGAGGTAGAAACAACAATTTTTGTACAAAATTAATTAGTTTTTCTCGGACATGTTTGCGTGCCGTGTGAGAATTTCTGAGTTTTAAATGGGGCGAGTGAAAAATTCGTAAAAACCGACGCGCGAGCGACGGACTGGGAACATAGAATGAGAAATTCTTAAGAATTGTCTGTTTTGAGGACAAAAGCAACGTGCCGGCTATTCGCTATATATACCGGTGGTAATATGAATTTCGGCCTCTTAGACTTTTGACTATTCGATGCGTTAAAAGCTCTTAGATCCGCGACTTGATTGAAGATGTTACACAGTGCATTTTAGTTTGATAAAATAATTTAAAGTTTGCTCGTATATTTTAGTGATTCAAAATAGTTTGTTATTTACGTGCTAACATGAATGTACTTCAGTGCACTTAGATACAAGGTAATAAAATTTAGTATCACTGTACCAATTAGCAAAATTTACAACGACAAATGTATACACAAAAGTAGGCAGTTTTGGCGTATATTGGTGAAAGAAGTATGAATTTCTTTGTTATTTTCGGGGTGTTAATAATTAAATGGTTCAAAACGTGTCTGGATCCACGAAACAAGGGTCAGATATACACAGATGAGTTCCGGAAAAGCCCAGAAACAACTTTAAATAAATGGTGATGGAGAAAATTTTAAAAGCGTTGAGAATTAGAAGCCGTAAATATAATCCTGTTGGAATGGTGTGATTAACTAAAGGGACGATGTACATTGAAGCTACGAGGACAGTAACCTTCAGGTAAATTATACTATTTTGTTTGACATTTTGTGTGTGTTGAATAACTTTATAATTGATTTACTTTAAATGGACATTAGTGAAATTGTACTAACCATAAAATTTTAATTTTAAGATGAAATTTGCTTGTTTAAGTAGAAAGGGTATTTAGTATTGATGTTCTGAATTATGATGAAACTTTGGGTATGTCTTTGAGCTCAATTAGACGAACCTGGTTAATTAACGTAAAGGGTGGTAGATGCTCCCTTTATACTCAGACTCCGGTCTGCTTATATTGTTATATTAATTAGTAGGCATCCAACAAGGACTTTAATTCTGGATGCACGTTAAAGTGATAATAAAATTAATCTTGAAATTCTTTTTAAAACTGAATTTTATGCTGAAATTTAATTTGAAAATTTAATGTATTCTGAATATTGATGTAAATAGAGTTAACGTTGATGTTTGTGGTAGGAATGTGTTGTTTAATTTTATGAATGAGGAGGTTTATAAAATTAGGTGAGCAGCCGAGGCGAAAACAGGATCACAGCAGTTTATGACGCCCAATCGGTGGGACTAGAATTTTTTTGTTGAAAGGACCCAGTTCCCGCATTCAAAGGAGCATATCACAGCAGTTTATGGCGACCACAACGTGAGGGCTCGAATTCCAGATAGTGTTTAACTATTCCAGGAAACTGGCGATCTGAGAGAGAGAGTTTCTGTTTGTGTATAAATTTAAGAGTATTTTAGAGTGTGTGTGAGTGAGTAGAACGTATGCAGAGAAAAGAGTGGTTAAGGAGTCAAGGAGTGGAAATTGGAAGTGACGATAGTGCATTGTGCGAAAAAAATTCTAAAATGGAAGAAGCTGGAGGCAGTAGAGATCAGTCGAGGACGGAATCAGGGGATCAAGGAAACGAGATGATATTGAGAATGTTAGAGAGGATGAGTGAAGAATCGAATAAGAAATTTGACCAATTAAATCAGGAATTAGGGGATAAAATAGAAAAATCGACGAGAGAATTTACAGAGTTTAAAAATAGTCTTACCGTAAAAATGGGGGAGGTTGAAAATAGGGTTGAAAAAAATGAGCGTGATATTACAGGTCTTCGACAGGAAATGGGACATTTAAAGTCCGAAGTACGCATGTTCTGTGAAGAAGAGATTAATGTAAAAATGACTGAAGTGACGGACTCATGTAGGGATCAGTTAGGCAGGGTAGAACGCGAAGTTAGTAGTATTAAATACAACATGTCAAATTTAACGGGGGATGGTCCCAGATTTTCTACAGGTGGAGTATCATTGGACCAACACATGAAATTTTATGGCGATAACAGGGTAAATCCACAAATTTTTATTAATAGTGTAAGAAATCTAGTGGGAAATTTATTTGACGAACAAACTAAACTAAATACAATAAAGGCTTTATTAAAGGACAATGCGGAAGCGTGGTACAATTTAGTAGGACAGGACATAGACACGTATCAGGACTTTGAAAACAAATTTTTAAAGCACTACTGGAGTGACCACAGACAAGATCAGGTACGAGACGACTTAATCACAGGGAAATTTAAGGGAGAATTTTCAGGAAGTAGGGAGCAATATGCTATACGCAAGTATAGCATAGCAAAGCAACTGAACCCACCACTGACGGACCGACAAATTATTAAGTATTTATCAAGACACTTCGAGGTAGAAGTAAGACAACACGTAGCACTACAGAACATAGTGGACAGAGAAATGTTTTTGGAATACCTGCAGAGGTACGACGACGTAAGTAGTGGACGACCTCGGGATATTAGGGAAAGACAGATCAACACAGTTAGGTTTGACAATAGACGGGACAACTATGCTAGAAGGGGGAATAATTACGGATACCAGCGACAGAATTGGGAACAGAGACGACCATACGTTAGGAGTAATAGTTTAGGAAGGGGACCTGCACCGAGACCGGGACCTACCAGAATGAATAGTTCACCAGACATGAGCGGGACTGCTAATACAGACACGGAACGAGTGGAAACGCCTAGGACGTACGCTGAGGTGACGGCTAGACCAGGACCGAGTAGGGAAAAGAGACTTGGACAGGATTTTTAGAACGCGACAGACCACTAGATTTCAGTGTAAATGTATATGAACATCCACGTGAATTTTTCAAAATTGAGGAGGAAGTAGAGCCAGAAACTAAGGAAAAATTATGTTTGCCAATTATTAATTTAGAAATTTTGAGAATAATGTAGAAGTATTACTTGATACAGGGGCAGAGGCGAGTTTAATATCGGAGGAATTCGTCAGCAAAATTAGGGATAAGGTTTGTGATAGAATTATGCCTATAAAGCGTAGCCATTTAGTAGCTCCAAATAAAAGAAGTTTGCTGTAGTAAATAGTGTTGTGGTGCTTAGGATAGATATAGGAGGTTTAAGCTGTGAACAGGAGTTTGTAATTGTGCCTGGACTGAAGTTTCAGAGCATTTTAGGTGTTGACTGTATGATGAAGTTAGGGGTGTTGATAGATATGGAACGGAAGGTAATAAGGATTAAGGATAGGGTAGTGCCATGGAAGGGCAGTTATGAAGTCACAGAGGATGACACGGGGTTTAGTATTAATGTAGTAGAGGTAGAGGATGATGAAGTTAAACAGATCAACACAATAAGATGTCCAGAGGATAGGAGAGTAGAGGTTCAAGCTTTAGTACAAGAAAATGCAGAATTAGTGGGGGTAGAAGCAACAGCAGCATATCAGGAGCAGGTGAAGGCGAAATTAAGTAAAGATGGCAAGTTTGTTTTTAATAAAGTAGATTTAAGGGATTCATTCTGGCGGATTCCATTACACAAAGATTCTAGAAGGTACATAGGATTTTCCATAGAGGGAAAAATCGATAATTTTAAAGTAGTATCGTTTGGTTTGTCGGCAGAAAAGGAAATGATAATGAATAAGAAACAGACAAGTGTAGGGACTAAAGAAGAAGCAATATTTAAGAGTCAGGATAATAGGGATGATAAGTTTATTGTATGTGAGATAATAGGGATGATAAGTATAGATATAGAAGGGGGAGAAATAGGGATGAAGAGTGTTAGGATGGTGAGAAGAAAGACTTGGAGGGTCAAGAAGAGAGTTAGATTTAAATAGGATAGGGATAGAATAGGTGTAGATAGAAGAGTAGAAGTAAGTGTTTATAGAAAATAAAGCTAGGTATATTATAAATATGGGAGATAATTAGGAATAGGTTTAGGATGAGAATAAAGAGTAAATGTAGGAAGAAAATAAGATAGGTTAAGTGTAGATATTTCATAGAAGATTAGTGGAGAGTTAGGAATAGAGTAAGAGTAGGATAGGCATATAGGATTAGGTAGGGGGAAGTAAAGTATAGTGAAGATTAGTTAAATAGGATAGGTATATAGGATGTATATAGGATTAGATGGATAAGTAGGACGAAGTTAGGGATAATTTCAGTTTATAGAATGAGGTGAGAGTTAGGAATAGGATAGGGATATAGGGTAGGTGTAAATATTTTTTTTGGATTGGAGACAAAGTAGGTAAGTTAGATAGATAAGGGTAGAGAGTGATAGGCAATTTTTTTTTGTAATTTTTTTTTGGTCTAAATGCGTTATATTTGCATTCAAATAAGTGGGATTATTTGTATTCAAATAGGGGGAAAATACTCATATTTAGACCAGGGTAGAAAATTAAATAATCACATCAAAGAATTTTAATCACCGTGTATAAGGAATTTTATTAAATAATACGCTTTATTAAAACCATGAAGCATAAATAAATTCGGTCGTCTCAGTAAAAATAAGAAATTTAAACCATGTACAAGACGCTTTATATCAAAAGAAACAGTATTAAAAAGCTCTGCGTGTAATGTAATTATTCCTAAACAAATGGAAATTACGTGCAAAATTTATCTTAATTAACTCTATTTCAAGTAACCGGTATTGAACAAAACGTACAGATAATATCTATAGAAACTTGTAAAAACCCACTAAAATGCAAATCCTAGAAGTGTTAGTTAGAAGTAGGATGTTTGAACACACCTGCGTATTTTAAAAGGCAATTTCAGTTTAATTTGTTTAGAGAAACATGTCGATTCTAAGGATATTGGAAACGGTCAGATGCTTTAGCACGAAATACAAAACAGGGTTTATTTAAAAGCTCATTCGGCGAAAATTTTGCAGATAATTAATGTTTACAAAGAATCTTGGAGAAACCGGGGCTTAATATTCACGAGAAGGTGCGATACGGGGTTATTTAACCCAGATAGTCCACATGGACTAAAATATAATCGATAATAAAGAATATCAATTTGCACCAATACGAACAGGTTAGAAAAGGAAAGAGAAAATGCGTCAAGCAAAGACACATATAGTAAAGGCGTGATTTAAGCAACGTCACGAGGGTCACAATTGGTTGAAAATAGGATGCAAATATCAGAGGTAGAAACAACAATTTCTGTACAAAATTAATTAGTTTTTCTCGGACATGTTTGCGTGCCGTGTGAGAATTTCTGAGATTTAAATGGGGCGAGTGAAAATTCGTAAAACCGACGCGCGAGCGACGGACTGGGAACATAGAATGAGAAATTCTTAAGAATTGTCTGTTTTGAGGACAAAAGCGACGTGCCGGCTATTCGCTATATATACCGGTGGTAATATGAATTTCGGCCTCTTAGACTTTTGACTATTCGATGCGTTAAAAGCTCTTAGATCCGCGACTTAATTGAAGATGTTAAACAGTGCATTTTAGTTTGATAAAATAATTTAAAGTTTGCTCGTATATTTTAGTGATTCAAAATAGTTTGTTATTTACGTGCTAACATGAATGTACTTCAGTGCACTTAGATACAAGGTAATAAAATTTAGTATCACTGTACCAATTAGCAAAATTTACAACGACAAATGTATACACAAAAGTAGGCAGTTTTGGCGTATATTGGTGAAAGAAGTATGAATTTCTTTGTTATTTTTCGGGGTGTTAATAATTAAATGGTTCAAAACGTGTCTGGATCCACGAAACAAGGGTCAGATATACACAGATGAGTTCCGGAAAAGCCCAGAAACAACTTTAAATAAATGGTGATGGAGAAAATTTTAAAAGCGTTGAGAATTAGAAGCCGTAAATATAATCCTGTTGGAATGGTGTGATTAACTAAAGGGACGATGTACATTGAAGCTACGAGGACAGTAACCTTCAGGTAAATTATACTATTTTGTTTGACATTTTGTGTGTGTTGAATAACTTTATAATTGATTTACTTTAAATGGACATTAGTGAAATTGTACTAACCATAAAATTTTAATTTTAAGATGAAATTTGCTTGTTTAAGTAGAAAGGGGTATTTAGTATTGATGTTCTGAATTATGATGAAACTTTGGGTATGTCTTTGAGCTCAATTAGACGAACCTGGTTAATTAACGTAAAGGGTGGTAGATGCTCCTTTATACTCAGACTCCGGTCTGCTTATATTGTTATATTAATTAGTAGGCATCCAACAAGGACTTTAATTCTGGATGCACGTTAAAGTGATAATAAAATTAATCTTGAAATTCTTTTAAAACTGAATTTTATGCTGAAATTTAATTTGAAAATTTAATGTATTCTGAATATTGATGTAAATAGAGTTAACGTTGATGTTTGTGGTAGGAATGTGTTGTTTAATTTTATGAATGAGGAGGTTTATAAAATTAGGTGAGCAGCCGAGGCGAAAACAGGATCACAGCAGTTTATGACGCCCAATCGGTGGGACTAGAATTTTTTTTGTTGAAAGGACCCAGTTCCCGCATTCAAAGGAGCATATCACAGCAATATATATATATATATATATATATATATATGATATGATAACGCCGTACTCGGTGTAATAAACGTTCTACTTAATACCACCGCTCTGTGTTCTCTCAATTTAATCTTTTACTTTTATTATTATGCCACGGCTAGCCCATTTTAATCTACACAGAGTGCACAACGTTACGATGATCAATTTTCTCTCACCCCTTTTTGAGTACCTGTTTGAATTGATAAAACGAAGTCAATCAACATTCATGTAATGAAAGGAATTAATATTTATAATTTTAGAAATTTTTTAAATACACCCATTAATCAATTAATATCATATGGATTATTTATTCCAAAATTTATATACTTTTGATTCAATATAAAGTCACCAAAAACTATGTCTTTGCAAAAAAATCTTGAACGTTCTAGACCTCTTTATGATTCATTACGTAAGTTTAACGTATGCAATGTTTCTTGTTGACTTCTTTACAAGTTTTGGATAAATTGAATAAATTCAGTATTAAAATTTAAATTGAAAAATATCTTAAAATTAAGTAGATCTGACCTGTGATATGTTGTTTCGTGTTGTGGATCAACACCCTCTTACTGTCTTCAATCAAAGACCACTGCTCTGCTTTGTTGAACCAATATTTAGTACAGTTACCCCTCGTTTTCCAAAAATCACCTCGTGCTTCTTTATTTTATATTTCTCTGCATATGCTTTGAATCTTTTCCCTTAAATGTTTCGGCGCAGATTAGAATTGTACCAGAATTGTACCAGAAACCAATTAGAATTGTAATTATTTCCGACGCAGATTAGAATCCAATTAGAATTGTACCAGAAGCAAAGTAGAAGCCGTTTTCTATAAAAAAAAACGGCAAAACTCTTTACGTATTCTCAACGTAATTGTTGCACAGCACTACTTTCACAATATCATAAATTTGATATACTCTAAACTTTATTTATTTGACACGTAGATTTCTGGTTAAAAGTGTCGTAGCTTCGACGTGCATCAAGTGTGAACTGATTGGTCTTATCACCGATGTGTGTTAATTAGCCTTTTCTCACTACATTTGGGTTGGGTTTCCAAGCAGTTTTGTAGATTGTTTCAACCAACCAGGTTTTGTCTTTAATATTCCCTGTATTTTTGAAGCTGTGTTCTGATGCAACTCCTTTGTATTTCCGTGTCATCGAGTTTATTTGCTATTGTTATCGTTGCCTTAACATTTGTTATCACGGCCAGACTTTCAACTTACGTCCGTGTTTTGTATAAATAATGCTTTTGGATAATTATACAAAAATAAATGATGTAACTCTAGTACTATTTTCGTTTATGTATTTATTTATTTGAAAGTGCGTTTTCTTATCAAAGCGCATATTGTTCCTTGTTTATCACAAGCGTAATTGTATGAAGACTTGTTAGGTTTTCATCTTATCTTCTGCGTATTGTATTTTATAAACTTGTATAACATTCTCAACGTAGTTTTAATTACATGTATGATTATTTCTCTGCTGAATACGCGTCCTATTGTTGAAATATCTGCTCGCTGGCATTTATTAATGTTAATTACGGTCTATATACAGGGTGTTTAATGCTTGCTATTTACATAATGTGCGAATTACTTATTTTTCTGCTAAACGAATGCAGTTTTCTTATTCCTATAGCTATTTATTGTTACTACACGACCCTTACTACTCAATACTCCCCTAAACAACCCCTTATCACAGCAATATATATATATATATATATATATATATATATACTCAAATTTAGACCAGGGTAGAAAATTAATTAACGACGTCAAATAATTTTAATCACCGTGTATAAGGAATTTTATTAGATAATACGCGTTATTAAAAACCGTGGAGCATACAAATTTATTCGTTTCACTAAAAATAAGGGTTTTAAATTATTTACTAGACCCTTTCTATAAAAAGAAGCAGAATTAAAATGCTCAACGTGTATCTAATTTAATTGTTCCAAGAAACAAATAGAAATTACGTGCAAAATTTATATTAATTAATTCAAGTTCTAGGTAACGGGTACTAAACAAAGTGTACAAATAATAATTAATATTTAATTTGTATTCACTAAAAATTAAAGGGTAGAAGTCAATGCCATTCATTATTATTTTAATTGGAGTTAATTGAACGATTATTAAGGTATAATATGCACAAAAACTTTTAAAAACCCCAATAATATTCAAATCGTAGAAGTGTTATTTAAAATATTACGATTGAACACCTGCGTATTTTTAAATATCAAAGTTCTAATTAATTTGTTTGGATAAACATGCAGCTTCTAGGTATATTGGAAACGGTCGGATGTTTTAACGGGAAGGCTAGATACGGGGTTATTTTACTTACGAATCCACGTGGATTGAAATAACCGATAATAAGGAATATCGATTTGTACCACTCAGATAAGGGTAGAAAGAGATGGATGAAACGCGCAAGGCAGAGACACAGATAATGAAAGGCGTGATTTGAGCAACGTCACGAGGAAATGATTGGTTGTAATAAGATGCAGATATGAGAGGTGTAAACGTAACGATTTCTATACAAAATTAATTAGTGTTCCCGGACGTGTCTGCGAGCCGTGTGAAAATTTCTTAGATTTTCAACTTGGACGTGTGCAAATTTAGGAGGATCGCTATGCCTGACCGTCGAAAGGAAACAGAGAATGCGAAATTCTGGAAGTTGTCCGTTTGCGGGACAAAACCGACGTACAGGCGAGCTATTATATAAACCCGGACTTTAAACAGTTTCGCTCTCTTAGATTTTCGATTTTGATTCAATAATTTAAACAGTTTGCTCTTATATTTTGGTGATTATTGAATACTTTAAAACACTTTGCTCTTTACGTGCTACGATACAAGTTATTATGCATTAGTGCACTTAGAAAAGAAGATACAAGGTAATAAAGTCTAGTTATATTTGCGAGTATTACTGTACCAATTATCGAAATTAGTAACGATAAATGAATAAACAAAAGTAGGCAGTTTTGGGGTATAGCGTGAAAGAAGTATGAATTTCTTTGCTATTTTTCGGGGGCGTTAATAATTAAATGTTATTCGTAATCGTGATTGGATCCACAAAACAAGATTTAGATATACTTAAATGAGTTCCTGAGAAGCTCTGAAACAACTTTAGATGAATGGTGGTGTAGAAAATTTTAAAAGCGTTCAGAATCTGAAGCCGTAAACATAACCCAGTTGGAATGGTGTGATTAACAAAGGACGATGCACATTGGAGCCACGAGTGCATTAACATTCAGGTAAATTATGCTTTGTTCTTCGATTTTTGATGTTTTGGTGTGTGTTGAATAACTTTATAATTTGTTTGCTAAAAAATGGACAGTAGTAAATTTGTACAAACAACAAATTTTTAATTTTAAGGTGAAATTTTCTTGTTTAAGTAGAAAGGAGTATTTAGCAGTTTATGTTCTTGATTATGATGAAAATTTGGGTCTGTCTTTGAGCTCAATTAGACTAACCTGTTTGATTAACGTAAAGGGGTGGGAGAGGCTCCCTTTGTACTCAGACTCAGGTCTGCAAATATTGTTAAATTAATTAGTAGGCATCCTACAAGGACTTTAATTCTGGATGCAAATTAAAATGATGACAAATTTAATCTTGAAATTTTATGATACTGAAATTTATGCTACAATTTAATTTTGAAATTTTAATGTATTATGAATATTGATGTAAATAGAGTTAACGTTGATGTTTGTGGTAGGAATGTGTTTGTTTTTTTTTATGAATGAGCATGAAAGTTTTAATTAGGTGAGCAGCCGAGGCGGAAAGAGTAAAAAGGCGACTATCTGAAGAGATTCAAAAGGGCGAGAACCACGGCAAATCTTGGTGCCCAATTCGAGAGGCTCGAATATTTTTTTTACTCTGGTGAGGCTTTTTGTAGGTTTCACAGCAACTATGACGGCCCAACGCTGGGGCTCGATTAGAAAACTTTAGTTCACGAATAATGGTGAGGTTTCACAGCAACTATGACGCCCAATCTGTGGGGCTCGAATGTTTTTTAGAGAGGACCATTCACCTGTTGACGAGGATCACAGCATTATTTATTATATATATATATAATACTTATATATATATAACTATTAGATGAAATAATACTTAGACTAAGTTATTATTTCATCTATATTATATCATATACGTTAGTATTTATCAACCTACCTTTGTAACATATAAATATAATATATATATATATATATATATATAATATATATATATATATAAATAGTATAAATTAAAATTCATTAGTTTATTATATTTTTACATAATAAAAGCAATAGGTAAATAACAAATAAGTTTTAAAGTTATAACTGAACTCCGTTCCGAATGGACCTGCACCTTCAAGAAGTTCTAGATTACTAAAACGGGTGGAATAGCTTCCACGTTCCAGTGATCTAAAGAGCTAAACTACAGGTCTAACTAAAGTAGTAGGGTCTTTAGTGAGGAACCAGACTAAGACAAGTCCTCGAAAGAGGGCAGCATGTTTTTTTGGTACTTAGAGATCATAGAGACCATAGGAGTCGGTATGGCATTCTAAGACACACTACTGCGATGTGAAAGGCAATCGGAACCCACCACATTGCCTCCCAAGTACACAGCGTACTTAAATAGATATTTAAGATGATGGCATCCTCTGGGGTAAAAAATTACAGAGAGAGGACTACTTCGGAGTATGTGAACGGAAAGTATAAAAAAAGTTGTGAACATTTTGCGACTCGGAGCATGGAATGGCATAAGTATGAAGCAAGTAGGTAAGTTATAGAACTTGAAAATTGAAATGGATAGATTAGCACTAGACATAGTAAAGATCTGCAAAGTTCGCTGGACAGGGGTGGGGGATTTTTGGAGTGGAGACTTTAGGGTAATTCATACAGGCTCAGAGGAAGGAAATTCGGGTGGGGGAAGAGTTATGCAAAAAAATAGGACAACGTGTAGAAAACCACTTACAAAGGAACGAAAGAGTACTGATGGTTAGATTAGAATCTAAACCGGTAAATACAGTAATAATACAATTATACATGCCCACCTCTAGCTACAGTGACGAAGAGGTAGAAGCGATCTGCAAAGATATCGAAGACATATTAAGATACATAAAAGGACATGAAAATTTAATAATTACGGGGGATTTTAATGCAGTGTTAGGGAGGGTAGGGAAGGAGCAGTAGTAAATTTATATGGTTAAGGCACGAGAAATGTCAGAGGAAATAGGCTAGTAGAATTTTACGACAAGAACAATTTAACCATCACAAACACATTATTTCAACATCATGCAAAAAGACAATTCACGTGGAAGATGCCAAGAGACATAGGAAGATATCAAATAGATTACATTCATGTTAGAGAATGGTTTAGAAATCAAGTAAAAGAATGTAGAAGCTACCCAAAAGCAGATGTAGACACTGACCACAACATCGTAATTATGAAGGCAGCTCTTGAATTTAAAATTTTGAAAAGAAGGAACGGAAAAAGGCACTTTGACTTTGAGAAAGTAAAAGATAAAGATATACACGAAAGATTTGAATGCAGAAACTCTAAAAGCCACTGGAGAAGCAGTAACAGAACGTCTCTTCCACCTTGTAAGCTATATGTATGCAACAGATGAAAAACTCAAATATTTCAACGTAAAATCATAATCACTATACCAAAAAAGAGAGGCTGCGATAGATGTGAAAATTTTCGAACCATAAGTTTGACAGCATACGTGTCAAAAATATTAACCAGAATTGTAGGAAGACGAATCGAAGAACGAGCTGAAGAAGTACTAGAAGAAGGTCAATTTGGGTTTATGCGAAACAGGGGAACACGGGGGGCAATTTTAGCTATGAGGATGATAATAGAGAAAACAATAGAAAAAGAGGAGAGCATGAATATAGGGTCTGTAGAACTGGAAAAAGCATTCGACAATGTAAAATGGAAAAAATGTTTGAAATACTCAGAAAGATTGAAATGAGTTTTAGGGATAGACGAATAGAACATAGTTTATACAAAGAGCAAACAGCGGTAATATAATTAAAGGAGGAACGTAGAGAAGTAAATATTAGAAATGGAGTGAAACAAGGATGTGCCCTATTTCCATTAATTTTTAACTTGTACATCGAAGAGACAATGAATACTGTCAAATGCAAGAAGACATTTAGAATTATTATTCAGTGACAGCAGATTGACATGCTTAGATTTGCAGATCCTATAGCGGTATTAGCATTTACCAAAGAGGAGTTATAAGCTGCTCTTAATGAAACGGAAACAGTTCTAACAGAGAGATACAGTATGAAAATTAATAAAAAAAACTAAAGTACTATCATGCCAAGGAGGAGAAATAAATTGAAAACTAGAATACAAATAGATAACAAAAACTTACAAGAAGTTAAAGATTTCTGCTACCTAGGAAGCCAAATAACGCAATATGGGAAGAGCGCAAATGATATAAAACAAAGATTAGCACAAGGTTGTACTACATTTAACAAGAAAATAGAATTACTGTGTTCAAAAACAACAAACATATAAACAAAGAAAAGATTGCTTAAAACATATATGTGAAGCACAGCACTGTACGGCTGCACAACCTGGACAGTAGAAGAAGCGGGCAGGAAAAAGGTAGAAGCCTTTGAAATGTGGTGCTACAGACGTACGATGAAGACATCACGGACAGACAAAGTTAAGAATAAAGAGATACTAGAAATAGTAGGTGAAGAAGGAAGTATGTGGAAAACAGTAAAACATAGGAGAGATAGGATGATAGGCCACATACTAAGGCATAAGGGAATAGTGCGGAATATATTAGAAGCAGAGATAGGAAGAAAGAAATCTACAGGTAGACTAGGTTAAAATTGCTTACAGATAGTAAAAGATGTAGGCTGTGGGAATTTCAGGGAAATGTACAGGCTAGCTCAGAATAGAAATCTTTAAAGGTAGAGGTCTTTCAAAACCTCATGGGCTGTTGCGCAGAACACCAACTTAAGTTATTTACGTTAAAGTGCTTCCTAAAAACATTTACAACTCTGCTGTTGATATTTAATTCTCTGTCATTTATTTGCCTATTAAGATTTGTGGTTAATTATTATTGTTTTTGATTATTATTTATGAATTTTCAGCCTTGATTCAACTTTAACCAGTTTGTTCAGAATTATTGCAACTCAGTCTAGTTTTTCATTTGTAGGTATAATGAAGGTTTCAATTCGATTAGAAGAATAATGTTTGGTTTTACAGATTATTTTGTTATTTCTGAGCTTTAAATTGTACAGTGAGTAACCGCAAAAAAACAGTTCACAGTCAAGGAAGAGAAATTATTTATAGTGTGTAAAGTTTATGAGAAAGGAAAAGAATGGAATGTCTGTCATTCCTATGAATAATTTACAAGAATGAGTAGCAATAGCAACTGGAGTTGGACTAAACACAGTCAAGCGAATTATTTCAGACGGAAGAAAATTAATAAGAGAAGTCCTAAATCTAATGTGAGCCAATTTGAGGATTATGGTAGTAATTTTATGACTTTATGAAATATGCATTCTTAAAAAATAGTAAGAGGACTGTATTTTGGCTGCCAAGAGTTTTAAAAAATCTAGCTTGTCTAATTTTATCCACACACGCACGGAAACATGACACACGAAAAGGACAATAAATAATACACCAAAAAAATTACAGGTTCCACATACAAACATATAGTTTTATAATTTAATTATGTTGATAAATTATTGGTTATGCAATCTACATTGCATAGCAGTTGAGTTAATTCAGAATACGCATCCGAAAATTCAATGTTTTTAGATTCTAGTTATATTGTATTGTTCTTTCTTTTTATACGATACCCCTCGCTCCTTCATTGCGCATTCATATCCCATGAGATTTTGAAAGACCTATACGCGTCCAATTTCGAGATGGAAAACCTAATGACGAAAAAAATAACTGTACTTAAAACTGATGATTAGTTAAGCAACTACAGGTATTAGTTTTGCAATGCGCCCAACTAATGTTAATTTTGCGAAAGGATATATTGGAAAACTATTAATTCGGCAAATATTCAAGTGTTGGGGATCCTTGGCAGCTACAGGCTGCTTAACCTCCTTCACATACTATTGAGTATCTGGGAAATAGAGTATATATTTATAAGCAATAGAAGGGAACCGAACTACATCTAACAACAAAGAGCAGTGGCTACGTTCGAAGTCAACAAACATAGAAACAAGGAGAAAATTGTTGAAAGCATATGTGTGGAGCACAGTACAGTACGTCTATGAAATTCTGGCAGTAGGAGAAATAGACAGAAAAACGGTAGAAGCCTTTTGGAATGTTGTGTTTCTGATGTATGAGGATGATAGCATGGACAAACGAAGTTATTAACAAAGAGGTTTTGGAAATAGTTGGGGAATAAAAATAACTGTGGTATGCAAAGAATAATAGAAGTAGAAGGGCAGGATACGTTCTTAGGCATTTTTGGAGAATAGTGCGGGATATATTGCAAGTAGAGATAGGAAAAAGAGGTAGAGGTAGACCTAGATCAGACTATTGCACACATATAGTGAAAGATACAGACTGCGGAAATTTCAGGGAAATGTGTAGGTTAGCACAGAATAGGAAACAATGAGAGTACGCGTCTAACCAGTTCCAGAACTGAAGACCTATTGATGATGAACTGAACTATTTGTCTGAAAAGCGTTTCAATAAGCAACTGTATTTCTTAACCCTGTTTTCCTTGATAGTAGCTAACCAATTTTGTAAATTGTATAAGTTTTTTGTTTGAGTGGTAGAAATCGATATTACTGTCCGCATTCTTTTTACTCCGTGTGGACTTTTATACGTGCTTTGCGATTGTCGTTTAACCAATATAGTTTGAAACTTGCTTGCTATCTATAAAAATAAGGGGAACCTGACATTTCGAAAACATGCAGGTGTTCAATTAACCGACGTTTTAACATAACATTTCTAAGAGTTGGCTTTTCAAGGTATTTTATATTCAACGGCTGTTTATGTGTTAGCAAAGCGTTTCACCTTGGCATTATCGATTTTTCATGCTTTTATGCGTATTATACGTAATTACCCGTTCAATTAAACTCCATTAAATTAATAAATAAATTGCACTGGCTTCTAAAATTTCTTTTCTTTACGAACCTAACTAAATTTTATTCATTAATTGTAAAATTATGGTAATACTTGTTACTTTAAAATGAACTAAATGGAATAAATTTTGCACGTAAATTCTGGTTGTTTCCTCTATACAGGGTGTTTGAAATTATCTCGTTTACAAGGCCGCCCACAGAATAATTTGTAGAGGGGGTCAAGAATACTTTCAAAAATATTAGTTATGTTACACAAAGGATGAACACTGTTAATGCAACCCCGTTACCGGACGTATTGGAAAGTAATGTAAGGCATAAAATCTTATTTCCTTAGAGTAGCTCAAAAGCAGTTAGGACCATCGATAATGCAGCGTTTTTTAATATTATGGTTGAAATCACGAAAGCATGCATTCACGCCATAGGTTACTGAATTTAAAAGCGATATACATTAAAAGTATGTCGGTGTTTAATTCAGAAACCTATGACGCGAATGCATTCTTTCGAGATTTCGGCTATAGTATTTGAAATTGAAAGAAAAACGTAGGATTGATAGTTTCTTAATAAATGCAGCATTCTGTAATTAATCGAATTTTCATAAAGTGTAAAGTTACTTGCCAATCTGGTAAATTGCTGGTGCAGCAGGCTATCAATTCTTTTGGCTTGATGATGCACAGGGTAGCAAATGGAAAAGCTTGGATTTTACATTAACACACACTAATTGAAAATTGAATGGACTTATTCCAATACACGTAATAAGTCGCCCGTAAGAAAATGTAAAAATACAGACACGACACAACCATATTTAACGGAAACAGAAAAGCCACATTGTCAATCAAATGACCACAAACCACAGATATTAATTAATAGTAAATAAATATCCGACCGGCACTTTAAATAGTGTCTTTAATATTTGTTGCACAAACAAACATGACTAAGAACTAAGAAGGGTACAACAAACTATTATAACTGGCACTGCTGAAAAAGACTGTTCTCGCGTTTTATTAATCATCATCATTTTTAAATAAAAATATCAATCTTCTTCGGTCTTGACCAAATCTATTTAGGACTTCATTTATAAATGCTTGTTTCTCCCTACCTACCATGTCCTTATGTACACTAAGCATGCATAAACCTGATAATCTATCCTGACATGCTTGATCTAAGCCACGATTTTACCCGCTTTAGCGTACTAAATGACCTTTCTATTGTTGCAGTAGTTAGAGGTAATGCCAAAAATATTCAGCGCAGTTTTGATGGCCGAAAAAGAAACTTCATTATCAAGCAAATGTACAAAGTCTGTATCTTGTTGAATCTCTCTATTTTGCCAAAGTTCAACCCACGTTTGCAACTGTTCTGAAAAGTTATCAATGTTGTAACTTCTGGCTATTTCTTCTTTTTTATTTAACAATGCTCTTTTTATATTGTTGTCTGTTAAGTTATTTGGATGTAATCCAGAGAGTAAAAAAGAAGTCGTAGCATCTTCAGAAAACCTTGTGGAAATAGACTGTATAACAGAATCCAAATAAGGAATAAAAAGGCTTACTCGAAAGTAATCTTCAAGACTACTCATATGATAATTAGACCTATGAGTTTGTCTTGGTGCAATACGTGGTAATGTAATTTCCAATCCAAAACCATGGGCGTGTTCAACACTTTTTTTATAAACATCTTTAAAATATTGTTCAGGATCACTACGGTGTGTCTTAAAAAGTTTGAGTAGTTCATCTATGTGCTGTTTACCGGAAAATAAGTTTATACTTTTAGACTGCAGTGCATTACAAACAGATTCCAATTTGCTAGAATATTTGGCCATAATATGCAGACAAAGAATAAATTTCGACGAAGAAACGCAATTTAAAAGTTGACTGGCCCTATTTCTTGTCTGAGCATTTATTTCACGGTTATGAGCTAAATTTTCCAGAGCGTTCATAGTATCTGCAAAATGTTCCGCAAACAACCTCATTGATTTATATTTGGCGGACCAGCGTGTTTCACATAATAGTGGAATATTAGAAACATATCTACGTCTTAATGGACTATCTCGAAAGAAAGTAATTACTTCTTTAATGGTACCTACTGAATTTTGAATATCCGGAATCTTGTTCAAATCATTTATCACTAAATTTAATTTATGGGACGCGCAGTGAAAATATATCGCTTTTGGATATTTATTTTAATAAGTTTTGGACTCCTGCTCATGACCTGCCATCGTCGAGCAACCATCAAACCCTAATTCAACTAATTTATCCATACAAAGACCATATTCATTACAAGCGTTTAAAATTGCAGCAGTTATACCTTCTGCGTTCATCGATGTAAGGACTACAAAGCCTAAAAATTCTTCTCTGACCGAATTGTCATTACTAACAAATCTTACTCCAAGTGATAACTGTTCTACCCCAGCAATATCTGCACTTTCGTCAGCCAGAATTGAAAATGCTTCACTCAAATTCACATTTTTCACAATTTTTTCCCTAATTAATGTTCCACAAATTAAAATTATTTGATTTTGAGTTCTTCTTGCAAAACTTTAAGTGCTCGTTTAGAATGCGATCCCCACTTTCTATTCTGAATTGTAAAATACCTCAAAATTACATTTTTTATCACCTCGTAATAGCAAATCATGCATACCACAAAAAATGACGGTGGATATTATTGGTATAAGTTTTTTGCGATTCGATTCAATCAAATCCCGCTCAGCTTCATTTATTTGAGAGGTAATTGATAGACGTTTTCCTTCAATAATTTTTGTAAAACTAGAAGCTTTTATAGTTGAATCACGATGCCATTCGGTTGTAGCATGTGCTTTTGCAGAAGCGACAAAGTCATGATATTTTGTGAACGGCTTCACAATCAAAGAACCAAGAACCCCTCTTTTAACAGTTGGCCGAAAAACTACGCAATATTTGCAAAGTGCGCCTTTGAGTTTTGGAGAATACGCAAGCCAATCGTATTGTTGAAGCCAGTCATATCTAAAAGCACGTCTTCTTTCTTCGGAATCGTTCTTGAAATTATATTTAGGATCTGGTTTGTAAGGATTTGTTAATAATGAAAAGCGAACATCGTCGGAAAGTGTTTCATTCGAGTTAACAAAATTGTCCAAATCGAGCATGTTCTCATTCTTATCAGTTGAAAGATTGGTGTCATATTCACATGTGAGAGATTTTAAAGTATTAGGTGACGAACTATCAGCTTTTATTTAGATCATTGACACTATTATGTACTATACTATTACACTCAAAAATAGCATTAGCACCAGCACCGCTACTACTACAGCCTATGCTAGATGATTCTTTTAGTTCATTTCGTTTGAAAAATTTTCTAATATCCATTGTTAGTATTGTTACTGATCTTAGATCTGAATTTCTGAAAAAAAATAACACGCTTTACTTTTCTGATACTTCAAAAGAAGAGATTTGTTAATCAAATAGACTTTAAAGGAAAAAAATAAGAATCTCCCAATTGCAAATAAATATTATTTTTAAATATGTATTCTCACGCATTAGGTACATTAGTACTTACTGCTATCCTATCCGTAACTAAACTGTAACTGCAATCTTCGGCCTTCTTTAAAAACAAAACCAGTAACTACACTACTTATCAACACTGATAACAATAACTACAAGGAAAATGACCAATCAATATCTATCAACATACACGTTTTCTACTAATTCAACAGTCAGATAAAGTTTCCTAAGTCACAAATTAAAAGTACACCGCATTCGAAAACACTGAATACAAACTGAAGTCACTGAAGATATAGACGTACTTTACTGTTATAGATAAAAAATATAATTTTTCTCAGAATAGAACACAATGACACATTTGTAGAACATTCCAAAGTTTTAGTTGTAGAGTACCTGAACCTGTACAATAAGAAAGAAACCATTATGAAAGCCTTTATTTATATTTCGTTTGAATAGAAACTTTCAGGGTAAAGATATTTAGATATTAAAGAATGAAAATAACAGTTTTGTTATAGGCGGTTAGGGTTACCATTGTAAGGTAATCGCATTAATTCGCATTTCCTGCTTAAAATGACATACAAAGTCGGTCTATTTATAGTTAGACAATAGGCATACCTGTAGTGTAATCTCAACATTTAGATTTACTTTATTTTTAAACAATAGTATAACCGATAGTGAAATCGTAATCTTCTTCAATCTCTAGTGAAGGTGCACTTCGTGTTGCGATTTCTAACGAAAAAAAACCAAAGGAACATATTCAGGGGGGGCCAAGCGACCCCCATTGGCCCCCTTTGTGGGCGGCCTTGCTTGTTTATACGTAGATTTAGCCCTTTAAAACAACTACAATATATATATATATATATATATATATATATATTGTTGTGGATTCAAAGGGTTAAAATTTGGGGTAAACAATACAATTTTGACCACCCTGTATAGAGAAAAGAACAAATTATTTATGCGCAAAATTTATTTAATTTATTTAGGGAGAACGGACAACGATTGACGTATTTTTATAATTAATGATTGAAAGGTTAAAAGTACATAAAGAAAAACAGTTTTAAAACAAATAGAATACGCATAATTAATTTAATTTATTTTAATTCAACACGTAAAAGCATTAGAAAACCTACTAGGGTAAGGAAAATCAGTAATTCCAAGTCAAGAGGTTTCTTTGTAACAAGCAAACGTTAGTTTACCTAATACAACGAAATATAAGCTCCAAGAATTGTTGTGCTAAACGGTCTATAATTAACGAACACCTGCATTTTTAAAAGGTTACATTCGTCGAAAGTATGAGCATAATAAGACAGGACTTCATAGAAAATATTTTCAACCGTCAGTTGGTTCGAACTACAAGCTAACAAATTTCTTAAAGAGCAAGGGAGATGCACAATCGGGTATATATTACAGATAGAGACAGAGATAAAAGCATTGATATTGGAAACGCACGTACTAATACACGTGGAGTGGAGATGGGCTGTCGGCAATATCGATTTTCTATAACTCAAGTGGGGTTTTGAACGCGACAACAGACATGCATCAGACAGAGATAAAAATATTACAGTCGGGGTTTTATGACGACACAGAATAGTATCATTGGTTAGGAACAGACAGTTTTCCAAGCGTACGAACACGCGACAGGTGGGAGTGATTTCGGATACATACGGCACGTTCACGAATAATTTCAGGAATTTTTAAAACAGTTGCATCAAAATTTGCAGAATTTTAATTTGAAAATAAGCTTTTCGCGTGAAGTGTGTCTGGGGTAGCATTTTGAAAAATATAAATACTCTAGCTAAATTATTAGGTTTCTCTTTGTCTTCTCGTCGCTTTTATACTACTTTACTACAGTAGACCAACATTATAGTAGAGCTTTTGGTTATGTAAGTATTAGATATGTTCATAATACAGTAAATATAGTGCTAGCACGTTTAAATTATTAGTAGAGGCCTTCTATTTATTAACGCGAAATACGAGTAGTGTATATTAAATTAATAGAGGTCTGGCTACTATCAAATCAAGCTAGAGAATCAATAAATAGAAGCATAATATACGTGGGTAAGCATCACAAACAACCGGATTGTATGCTGTTATGGAATGGTACTTTGAAACAAAGCGCTTGACGAATTAATTGGGTTATCGTATGTGAATCCGCTCAGTATCACAGCGCATGGGCACGAAGCTAAGGTTTTCTGGTGATCGTCGTCGAAGGAATGCAGGCCTGAAATTTCTGTTGTCTGACAAACTTTTGTACAATTTTGTGCTGTGTGAGTGAATTTTGGGGCTCTTTTATGGTTCTATAAACTTATTGGAAAAGATACATGTACTGGACAATCTATTGGGGTTATTTAAATATAGAAAAGGGGTATTTAAAACTTACAAAATTTTATTCTGAATATAAATTAGATTGTAAAGGGTAAACGGGTCTATCAATTTTGTATTAATTTATGCAAGGTAAAAGGCATATGTTAAATAAACTGGGTTATTATGTGCTCACCATACTCCAGTGTACTATCAACTAGGGTAATATGTGGGGCCCATCTACTCATAGTGTATTAAATTTTTTTGCAAATAATTAGAAAAGCAAGGACTTTAAAAACATATCTCATTTTGAGTTTGTAATTAGTGTATATTAAACTGGTTTTATACATGTGAATAATTTGTCTGTAGATAGCGGTAAATAAAAGATTGTGTGATTGTTGTATTATTTGGTGATTTTATTGAATGGTGGGCGAGTGTGAAAGAAGAATGGTTTTATATTTAGGTATATATTACTCATATTTAGACCAGGGTAGAAAATTAAATAATCACATCAAATAATTTTAATCACCGTGTAGAAGCTTTTGGAAAAGGTACGCGTTATTAAATAAAAGCGTGAAGCATAAAAATTCATTCACTTCATTAAAAACAAGGGAGATAAATTATTTATAAGACGCTTTATATAAAAGGAAGTAGTATTAGAAAACTTTACGGGTAATTTAATTATTCCTAGTAAAGAAACAAAGAGTGCAAAATTTATATTAATTAACTCTATTTTAAGTAACCGGTATTAAACAAAATGTACTGATAATAATTGAATATTTAATTAGGATTCACTAAAAATTAAAGGGTATTAATTTTAATTGAAGTTAATTGAACCATTAGTAACAGATAATATCTATAAAAACTCGTAAAACCCAATAAAATACCATGAAATAAAGCTCTGAGAATTAATAGTATGTTTGAACACCTGCGTATTTTTAAAAGGCTCATTCTGCGTAAATTTGGCAAATAATTAATGGTTACAGAGAATCTTGTAGAAACCGTCGCATAATAGTTACGAGAAATGCGAAAGGCGCGATACGGGGTTATTTAACCCAGATAACAGTCCACATGGACTGAAATAATCGATAATAAAGAATATCAATTTGCACCAATAAGAACAGGGTAGATAGAGACAGATAATATGCGCAAGACCAAGACACATATAGTAAAAAGGCGTGAGTAGAGCAACGTCATGGGGTTGCGATTGGTTGAAAGTAAAAGGCAAAATTTGAGAGGTAAAAATAACATTTCTGTATAAAATTCAATTAGTTATTTCTAGACGTTGCAAGCCGTATTGAAATTTTTGAGATTTAACTGGGGCGAGTGCAAAATTCGTAAAAATCGCATGCCGGGCTGCGGAATGGGAACATAGCAGGCGAAATTCTTTAGAATTGTCCGTTTTGGAGACTCGACCGACAGACAGGCTAACCTCTATATATACCCAGGTGAATATGAACAAGCTCTCTGAGATCTTCGACTTGATTCAACGCGTTAAACAGTGCTTTTTAGTTTTCCGGTTTTAATATTAAATAATTTAAACAGTTTGCTCGAATATTTTTGTGATGTAAAACAGCTTGTTCTTTACGTGCTACAATGAATGTACTTTAGTGCACTTAGAAAAGAAGATACAAGGTAATAAAGTTTAGTATCACTGTATAATAGAGTAAAATTTACAACGACAAATGAATACACAAAAGTAGGCAGTTTTGGCGTATATTGGTGAAAGAAGTATGAATTTCTTTGTTATTTTTCGGGGGTATTAATAATTAAATGGTGCATAAACGTGTCTGGATCCACAAGACAAGGTTCAGATATACACAGATGAGTTCCGGAAAAGCCCAGAAACAACTTTAAATAAATGGTGATGGAGAAAATTTTAAAAGCGTTGAGAAGCAGAAGCCGTAAATATAACCCAGTTGGAATGGTGTAATCAACAAAGGGACGATGTACATTGAAGCTACGAGTGCAGTAACCTTCAGGTAAATTATACTATTTTGTTCGAACTTTGATATTTTGGTGTGTGTTGAATAACTTTATAATTTGTTTATTTAAAATGGACAGTAGTGAAATTGTACTAACAATAATATTTTAATTTTAAGGTGAAATTTGCTTGTTTAAGTAGAAAGGGGTATTTAGTATTGATGTTCTGGATTATGATGAAAATTTGGGTATGTCTTTGAGCTCAATTAGACGAACCTGGTTAATTAACGTAAAGGGTGGTAGATGCTCCTTTGTACTCAGACTCCGGTCTGCATATATTGTTATAGTAATTAGTAGGCATCCTACAAGGACTTTAATTCTGGATGCACTTTAAAATGATAACAAATTTAATCTTGAAAATTTCTGATACTAAAATTTATGCTGAATTTTAATTTTGAAATTTTAATGTATTGTGAATATTGATGTAAATAGAGTTAACGTTGATGTTTGTGGTAGGAATGTGTTTGTTTTTTTTATGTATGAGGATGAAAGTTATCTAGAGGAGCAGCCGAGGCGATTAACGGAAGAAAGTCAATGGACCAACACAGTTAAGGTAATGAATAGCTTTTTGTAGGTTTCACAGCATTCTTGACGCCCAATTAGCAGAGGCTCGATTCGAAAAGCGTAGTTCACGGATTTTGTAGGTTTCACAGCATACATGGCACCCAATTCGTGAGGCTCGATTTTATACAGGCTCGATTTTATATATATATATATATATATATATATATATATTGCTGTGTATCCTACAAAACGCCTCACCAGAGTAAAAAAAAATATTCGAACCTCTCGAATTTGGCACCAAGATTTGATGTGATTCTCGCCCTGTTGACTCTCTTCTGATAATCGCCTATTTACTCTTTCCGCCTCGGGTGCTCACCTAGTTAAAACTTTCATCCTCATTCATAAAAAAAAAAACACATTCCTACCACAAACATCAACGTTAACTCTATTTACATCAATATTCATAATACATTAACATTTCAAAATTAAATTGTAGCATAAATTTCAGTATCATAAAATTTCAAGATTAAATTTGTCATCATTTTAATTTGCATCCAGAATTAAAGTCCTTGTAGGATGCCTACTAATTAATTTAACAATATTTGCAGACCTGAGTCTGAGTACAAAGGGAGCATCTCCCACCCCTTTACGTTAATTAAACCGGTTAGTTTAATTGAGCTCAAAGACAGACCCAAATTTTCATCATAATCAAAACATAAACTGCTAAATACTCCTTTCTACTTAAACAAGAAAATTTTACCTTAAAATTAAAAGTTGTTGTTCATACAAATTCACTACTGTCCATTTTTTTTTCAAATAAATTATAAAGATATCCAACACACACAAAAACATCAAAGTGTATAATTTACCTGAAGGTTACTGCACTCGTGGTTTCAATGTACATCGTCCTTGCTAATTTTACCATTCCAACTGGGTTATGTTTCCGTCCTCAGATTCCTGGTTGCCTTTAAAATTTTCTACACCACCATTCATCTAAAGTTGTTTCAGAGCTTCTCAGGACTCTTCTAAGTATATCAAAATCTTGTTTTGTGGATCCAATCACGATTACGAATAACATTTAATTATTGACACCCCCAAAAAATAGCAAAGAAATTCATACTTCTTTCACGCTATACCCCAAAACTGCCTACTTTTGTTTATTCATTTATCGTTACTAATTTCGATAATTGGTACAGTAATACTCGCAAATATAAGTAGACTTTATTACCTTGTATCTTCTTTTCTAAGTGCACTAATGCATAATAACTTGTATCGTAGCACGTAAAGAGCAAACTGTTTTAAAGTATTCAATAATCACCAAAATATAAGAGCAAACTGTTTAAAGTATTGAATCAAAATCGAAAATCTAAGATAGCGAAACTGTTTAAAGTCCGGGTTTATATAATAGCTCGCCTGTATGTCGGTTTTGTCCCGCGACGGCCAGTTTTCAGAATTTCGCATACTCTGTTCCCTTTTCGACAGTCCGGCACGCGGTTCTACAAAATTTGCACACGTCCAAGTTGAAAATCCAAGAATGTTCACACTGCTCGCAAACACGTCCGAGAACAACCAATTAATTTTGTATAGAAATCGTTACGTTTACACCTCTCATATCTGCATCTTATTTCCACCAATCGCAAACCCAGTGACGTTGCTCAAATCACGCCTTTTATTATCTGCGTCTCTGCCTTGCGCGTTTCATCCATCTCTTTCTACCCTTATCTGAGTGGTACAAATCGATATTCCTTATTATCGATTATTTCAATTCACGTGGATTCGTAAGTAAAATAACCCCGTATCTAGCCTTCCCGTTAAAACATCCGACCGTTTCCAATATACCTAGAAGCTGCATGTTTATCCAAACAAATAAATTAGAACTTTGATATTTAAAAATACGCAGGTGTTCAATCGTAATACTTTAAATAACACTTCTACGATTTGAATATTATTGGGTTTTTAAAAGCTTTTATACATATAATACCTTAATAATCGTTCAATTAACTCCAATTAAAATAATAATGAATGGCATTGACTTCTACCCTTTAATTTTTAGTGAATACAAATTAAATATTAATTTATTATTTGTACACTTTGTTTAATACCCGTTAGTTACTTAGAACTTGAATTAATTAATATAAATTTTGCACGTAATTTCTATTTGTTTTTTGGAACAATTAAATTAAATACACTTTGAGCATTTTAATTCTGCTTCTTTTTATAGAAAGCGTCCTTATACACGGTGATTAAAATTATAGAAAATTAATTAATTAATTTTCTACCCTGGTCTAAATATGAGTAATATATATATATATATATATATATATGGATTCAAAGGGTTAAATTTGGGGTAAGCAATGCAATTTCAAACACCCTGTATAGAAAAAGGAACAATTTATTTATGCGCAAAATTTATTTCATTTATTTAATTTAAACGAACAAGTATTGACGTATTATTATAATTAAGGATTGAAAAGTAATAGATTCATAAAAAAACAGTTATAAAAACAAATAGAAACGCATAATTAATTTAATTTATTTTAATTCAACGTGTAATAGCATTAGAAAACACACCGGGGTATAGAAAATCAATAATCCGAAAGCAAAAGGGTTCGTGGTAGCAGACAAGGACGTCAATTGTATCGGATACCGTGAAATATAGACTCCTAGAATTGTTGTTTAAACGGTCAATAATTAAGAACACTTGCATGTTTGAAAAGGTTACCTTCTTCGAATTTATCAACATAATAACGCGGGCTTCAAAGAAAATATTTCCAACCGTCAGTTACTTCAAATAACAAAATAACAAAGTTTCTTAAAGAGAGGAGGAGATGCACGTTCAATAATATGCTACAGATAGAGACGGGTATAAAAGCATTGGTTTCAAAACGCATGTATTCAATCCACGTGGAGTCATGCGACGCGGTCAGCAATATCGATTTTATATAGCTCAAGTGGGGTTGGAACGCGACATCTAATATGCATAGGACTGGGATAAAAATATTACAGGCGGAGTTTTATGACGACACAGGACTGTATCATTGGTTGAAATAGATAGTTTTACAACGGACGAACATGCGACAGGTGAAAGCGTTTTTCGGATTATATAGCGCGTCCACGAGGTAAATTTCTGGAAGCTTTAAGTCAGTTAGATTAAAATTTGCAGAAGTATTATTTTAAATTAAGTATTTCGCGTGAAGAGTTGACGAGAAGTGGCATTTTGAATTGTATAAATACTCTAAGAGAAGCTCTCTTGGTATTCGCATCGCGTGTGTCCCTTTCCCAAATATTTTTTAGCTACTTCACAAACAACAGAAGCAGTGTGTCCATTTTCATTGTTTACTGTCCCCTTTCTACAATAGACAAAAAAGTTCAGCAAATAACCATCAGGTGTGCACAATTCATATAACTTTATACCGTATTTTGCCTTCTTATTGGGAATATATTGCCTAAAACTGAGTCCTCCTCTAAAAAAAAAAAGCAGTGCTTCATCAAGTGACAAATTATTACCAGGATAATATAAACCCTAAATATTTTCCAAAATATGATTCGGTAGCAGGTCAATTTTATACATTTTATGAGAAGTATCCTCATTTTCGTGATAGAAACACAGGTACCTTAGTATAGTTTAGAAACGATTCCTTGCCATAGTTGATCCAAAAAGTAGATGATTGTAAATAACATTTTTTTTCCAATAATGTTTTATTGATGGCATTTGTATGTTGCCCATAACGATGCATAAACCAAGAAACTTTCCAATTTCATCAGGGGTAGTTGGTGTGCATTTGATCATATTGGACCCTTTTTTCAAATCTTTATCACTACATATCTTGTATGCACGTGTATTTGTCCAGTTAAATTTTTTTTTGATGTGTTGGTTATCAAAGATTAATGAAAAAATATCATAAACCGAAGATGTAACTGGGATGTGCAGCTTCAATCCTTCTTGTTCAGAGAAAATATGTGTAACTGGCGGTTCATCCGTATCTGTCCATTTCTCTACATCATCGTCATTCATGTTCAATTGAGCGTCATCATCATCAGAGTTGATAATTGGATTGTTGTCACCTGATTAACTGTCTTCAGATTCGCTTGAGCTGCTGGATCCAGATGGATGATAACTGCTGCCTGATTCTGCAAACAATTCTTCTTCTGAACTGTCACTTTTTTCGCTTTTCATGATGCGATCCACTTCCTCTTGCAATTCCATCTGCGTTAGAGGTCTATTGCTTCTATTTGAACTCGTTTTTATATATCTACAATAGAATTCAACTAAACATTATTGAATCACGTTTACAGGTTATCTACGACTATAATACACAAATAGGGCCCTATTTATCTTTTCCTCATAAGTTATTCATTCGAAAATGATTGCTGTGTAAAACTATAATATGCGCACTGCAAGCAATAACGGCAAACTGAAATCTAACCTCATATTTGCGCTCTGTTTACACGTGCTCGCACTTTGCACTCTATTGCTTGAACCGGAATGTATATCACAAGACCAAGCGACACATAGATGTGACAGACATAGATAGACCATGATGAAAAGAAAAACCTTCCATGCAGACCACTACAAACGGCAAGGCATTTATATTATTAGATGTCTGTGTCACATATGTGTGCCGGTGGTCATTCACACAAATTGCTGTGTCACATATATGTGACGCCTGGTACTCAACGTGTTAATATTCTATGGAAAACGAAGAAAATAATTCTCTACCCATTGTATTAAACGGGATGTTCTTTAAAATTAAACCGAAGAACGATCATGATCCGTTGGAATCGTTTTCGCAAATCCTAACTGAATCTCAAATTTGTTTAAACAAAATAATTATTTCTTGAAGAAAAGCTGTTACTGGGAACTTTTATGCACATTTCGGGATAGAGTATCTATTTATACATAATTTTTTTAACTATAATGCTACTAAGGCAAAGAAATAACTTATAATAATATTGGATGTAATATTAGAAAAAACATCCTGAGGCAATTATTCTGATTCCTGGAGTCACCTTGTTCATGTTTCGTAGCAATAGAGGTAACATTTATTTTCAAGTTAAAAATAAACCTAACATTAATGAGATGATACACTCACAGGAAATATTTACAGGTCTCTGTGTACGTAATTAAATTGCAAAAGTGTTTTTAACATTAGAACTAAAAGTACTTTAGTTGCAAAGTTGCAGGATTAGTTTTTATGTTGAAACGTCGCTACTGTGCTGCTAACTGAAAATGTTCAGGGTTGTATAACTCTGGCAGGGATTACGCTGAATACAAGCATCACCATCACCTCGTGGAAGTCGGATATCCTTAAACTTCGATACCTAGCGACTGGTGGATGGAAGCTGGCGTACGGGCGGCTCCTTAGTTGGTAGAAGCGCGCAGAAGACAAAATCTTCCCAATCCTGGCGTGGGTGTTGGCGTCACGTACTCTAGGAGGTTATCCTGATGGCTTTGAAAGTAGATCGGTCCAAGTTATATGGTATTCTGTCTATAGCGTTGTGAGAGTTCACTTCATTTTATACTTTTAGATTTGGTGGTCGCAGTGAGATAATCTGAAGGAACACCTTTAGTGCACCAGGCGCTTGGTGACTTCCGTCTTGCGCTATTCTATTCTGTCGAAGAAGTGAATTGCTCTAGCGTTTGCAGCGCCATTTATACCGTGGGTTTGTTTGTATTGTACATTCCACCGGTTCTATATGTATTTCGAGGGGCTCTTGACGAATCTATTATTAGTTAAGGGGTGTTTTAAGCGTGCTTGCTATTTATTTGGATGCTGTGTGCTTATTGGTGAGTGCGTTAGAAGTATGGGTGATTGCATACTCCTACACATTTAGAAAGCTGCATACTATAAAAACATAAAAGCAAATGATGTCCAAGAGCACCAGTTTGAGGATAATGGTAACGATGAAAGCGGTGCTGCAGTTACAATAACTCCATTTTAATGTCTTCAAGCACAAATTGGAGGGGTCGCAAGATGAAATCACTAACCTTATCCTTAGTTACTTGGAAGAGTAGAAGTTGCTTATTTATATGGTGGGCAAACAATCTTAACAAGCATTCGACAAAATTCAAAATTTACAGGCAAAAGGAACTTGCTTCCTGGCCAATGTAGTACCTTCGTGTGAAGCATTGGAAAAATATCAAATTATAAGGAGAATAAATCCTTTAAAATGTATATTTACGGTATCCAACGGCTTCAATTGTAGTGTAACCGACCTGAAAGCTAACTCAAACGCCCTCTATCAACGGTACACCGGTCTCCATGATCTAACATCTAGTGGCAGTGGCTCGACGACACCCACGTTGTGTTGTTACAATGTAACCCAAATTCACACTGGGAAGATGGCGTTAAGGCGGGAAGGTTTGAAATAAAAATACAGCATTACCTAACCTTACTTTTAATCAAAACAATAACCACTAAATAGGTCATTCGCATGAAAGCATAGAAAAATTATATTTAAAGCAAACAGTGCCGTAGTCAACTTGGGCGATTGGGGAAAGAGCACGGCAGAGAAAACCCCAAACTGCCCTCACATTTCCAACTGCATTTGGCACATCTCGACAAGGACGGGTAACATACAAGTACCCAGATCACCAACACTAAAATTGACGGGATGTCAACTGACACCCAGACATACCACACGTGACAACTGAAGAAACGTTAGTGTAGGTCAGCTAGTCTTTTCTGACAGATACTGAGGTTGGAAAACCAATACTACCCAGCTAAAGTTGAAAGAGAGGGAACACCAGGAAGGTAAAATCTGCCTCACTACCAATGTTCCTTCCCACACGGACATAAAATGTTAGTAATATTCAACAAGGCTCGATCACACGCGCCCACATACATATATTAACAGTTTCTAGCCCGTGTTACAAAATATTTCACAAAGGCTAACCGACTTCCTATTATTTGCAAGAGTACAACTGTTACGTACATTGACGTAACCTATAAAAAAAAACAAAAATAGGAAAGAAAGAAGTATTACCGGGCTCGATCGGCGAGTTGGCAGGGTTTCATACATACAACAAAAAAAAATTAAGGGACACCTGAAATAAAGAAGGAAAAATTATATACAGTCACACATTCACACTCATTCACGCTCAAAACAAAACATACCAAAAAAGAAACCTATAATTCAGCACAATATGTACACAATATAGTGGTACCAAAAAGAAACAAACAACAAAAAAAAATTAGTTCTTAAACACTAAACCTGGCAAGAAAATAAAAAACCAAATCATTTTTTTTTAAATGGTGAGCTGCCGGTTTTAGGCTACTACCCTATCTTAATTTCCAATCAAAAAGAAACAAAATTACCCCCTAAAACTAAAAGCTCTAAATCCTCGTAAATATAAAACTTAACCTATACATAAGAATGGCCACAACATTTTTTGTTTTAGTTATTTAGAACCAAATAGCAATGCATCCACACAATGCCAATAGATACCAAAAAGGGTTCAACAATGGTCGAATTGACGAATTAAATTTAGAAATGCAGGATAATTATTATATAGAAAAACTAAATGTGGAAATGCATGCGCATAAACAATAAAATTTCCATTGATATGGTTGCAACCCGAGCAGTTGCTGGCGTCGGGGTTGAGTCGTTAGCTGGTCCACATCAACTGGTAGGGGGAGCCTACACCCATAAAGAATACTTTGGGCCTCTCATGGGACGACCATTCATTGCAGCTTTAAGGCCGTGCATTTTATATTTCCAATCCTCCACCAGAAGGTACTACATTGGCCAGGAGGCGAGTTTTTTGTTGCCTGGAAATTTAGAATTTTGCCGAACCCTTGCCGTTCCAGACAAGGAAGGGATCTTTAACGTGCGTGACAACACTCACACACGGGACCTCCATTTAACCTCTCATCCGAACAAGGGCGTAATTTTTGTAAAAAATGCTCACCTGTCATTTTTCAAGCAGTCGGCCGTGTCGGGATTTGAACCCAGGACCTTGGGATCCGTAGTCTTACGCTTACTACATTGATCCACGGCGACGCCGCAGCTTTAAGGCCGCCAGAAGAGAGCTAAAGCAATTACAAATAAAATTAATTTGTGGTAGTCGGAAGGTATAATTTTATAAAAACCACGCTATAATGCGTGCTCGAAATTCGCATCAACCAAAACGGAAACAACCAAACATTCTACACGTATTTACTTGTGCAGAGCAAAATGAAGCAAAATGAATATTAATTTTGTTTAATTAAGAACCAAAGCTCAACGTAATCTTGTAGTTAGGCTTAAAACTGGAAAAACACGGTTTATAATGGAACAATACGCAACTATATATCGATGAATTCTTTCAAGGGGAAACACATAATTTTATTTAAAAAGAAATGACTTGTCTGACGTGGATCGTCATAACGATCTACCAATTTTTTTTTAAGCCTTATCGTACAACTTTGAAAGTAATTCAAGATTAGAAATACTAGCTAAAGCTACGCCCTTGAGCACGGAGCGAAGATAAATAAATTTGTAGCCATAGGCAAAGCTGAGCTGGAATCCACAAGATTAACAAAAAAGCTTTGAACGTGAACCATCGTGCTACTTGGCCAGAAAAAGCTGGTATCTAGAAGGGTCTCAAATGAGTAATCGAAGTATTATCAGCAGTACTTGATTACTTCGGCTCCAAGCTAGTGATACACCAGTGACATCCGAAAGATCATCGAAAGAAGACCTATTTGCCTTTACCTAAAACTTAGCTTCAACCGTTACATTGTAATTTATTATTTCGCTATGCCATGCGTCATAGCTAATTTTTAAGTTATCCAAGCGTAATACCTTAGCTTGTAGCGTATGCAACTTAGACAAACTAGTAGCTTTGGCTTAGTCTACTAGTTCCGTCATACGACTAAAGATGCTCTCTAGTCTAGCTTCTAATTGGGCTTTTGTAGCCATAATAATTTCAAAGAATGGTAAAGAAAGTAGGATTTGCGAAATTGTGTAGTGCAGTGCAACTAAATTATAGCAACGTTCACTAACAATAGTGTAAATAAATGTATATTAATCAATCAAGTTAAACTGCAATCATAAATCATACATTTTAGTTATATCACCACGAATGGCAATTACATTTGCAATGTTTGGAAACGCCAATTCATTACTTTGAATATAAACAAACTTGTTGATATGGTAACGTCACAGATTAATGTAATGAACAACACCTGCTAACCTGATAACCGCAAGCAGACGTTGACCGCCGATCTTTAGACAGATAATGCTTGAATGATAGAATAATTTTATTGAAACAAGAAATAAAAACTTTGCACGAAATTACTGTTAAAATAAACATCCAATGCTCGTAAGGATAAAAAATGTATTCTTTTCGATGTTAATTTAGAGCTAGGCGTATGGTTTGTTAGTTGATTCGGTTTAAATACAATAAAGTGCATGGAATACAATAAATTAAAACAGAAATAATAGTCCGTAAATGCTGAAAATAAAGTAATATTGAGGAAGGGAAAGGGGGAAGTATTGCTTGTACTAACCACTTTACACAGACATAACCTGAGCAGGTTTTTCTGATTGTAAGCTATAGACTCTAACACTTTATTATTAGAATAGGATTAGCACCGTCATGAAAGACGGCTGTTGTCATACTAGTAGGCGGTTAACGACGCGATAAGGTTAAAAGGTGTGAACATTAGTTTTATTTAACCACTTGTACTTTACGTAAATGACTGATTAAATAAGCAAATTTAGACTCGAATTGTACCACATCTGAATTTAGACGAGAAGTAATTAATTATGTTGTTTCTATCAACGACATTGATCCCAAACGAATCGAAGATAACATTCAAAGCATTACCAATTTTATTGCGTTTGTGTGTCCAGATTTTGCTTTAAAATACCTCTAACGTTAATTTAACTTTTAAAGCATCTATAAAATAATACAATACAATACAATCACATACAACAGAAATACTAAATGAAACCATAACCGCATTAAAACACGTCAAATAATACAAAAAGTTTGGTTAAAATTTACTAGTCGAAAGAGAGAGATGACTAGATTGGTGTGACAACTAACTTAAAAGCGCTACCGGAAAGCTTGTAACCGCTGTTCCCCTTTTGCCAAATGAATTTGTGTGTATCTTTTTATTAATTTATCTATGATTGGTACCAATTTTCGTTAACAAACAAGTTTGTAGTAGCAGGAGGCGTATATACTAATGCATGTTTAAAAGACATGTGCAACTCTATAACTACAATTATACAAATCTGTTTCGTGTAAGAAGGGCTTCTATTCTCCCCTACAGTTGCTAAATCTTCCCGAATAAGGTTTGTGACTACAGAACACCACGAATAGACAAACTTGTATATGAAAACACATACTGGTAATAAAACAATATAACGTACGGTTTATGATTGCAAAGCATCTGCTACGGGCTTTATAATAACATGAAGGAGAAGACATATACACGGTAAATTTAGTTTGTCATTATAAAGAATCTCAAATGGGTAGCAAAATACGTACGAAATTACAAAATCGTGATAAACTGTTTTTGTGTATGGCTTGTGATTACAAAACATCTCGAATAGGCAGTCTAAAAATACATATGAGAATACATACTGGTGATAAACCATTTTCTTGTTCGGATTGTAATTACAAAACATCACTAGTTGGTAATTTAAAAATACATATGAGAACACATACTGGTGATAAGCCTTTTGCATGTCTGGTTTGTAATTACAAAGCTTCTGTAATTGGTAATTTAAAAAGACATATGACAACACATACTGGTGATAAACCATTTTCATGTTCGGTTTGTGATTACAAAGCATCTAGAATTGGTAGTATAAAAATACATATGAGAACGCATACTGGTGATAAACCGTATTCATGTTCAGTTTGTGATTACAAAGCATCGGAAATGGGTAGTTTAAAAAGGCATATCAGAACACATACTGGTCATAAACCATTTTCGTGTATGGTTTGTAATCACAAAACATCTGAGATGGTTAGTTTAAAAAGACATATGAGAACACACACTGGTGACAGGTTATTTGCATGTATGGTATGTAATTACAAAGCATCGCTAATGAGTAGTTTAAATAGACATTTGAGAACACATACTGGTGATAAACCCTTTTCATGTTCGGTTTGTGATTACAAATCATCTCAAATGGGCAATCTAAAAATACATATGAGAACACATACTGACGATAAACCATTTTCATGTTCTGTTTGTGATTACAAAGCATCTCAAATGGGCAATCTAAAAATACATATGAGGACACATACTTATGATAAACCATTTTTATGTTCTGTTTGTGATTACAAAGCATCTGAAATCAGCACTTTAAAAATACATATGACAACACATATCGATGACAAACCATTTTCATGTACGGTTTGTAATTATAAAGCATCTCTATTAGGAAGTTTAAAAAGACATATGAGAACACATACTGGTGATAAGCCATTTGCATGTATGGTTTGTAATTACAAAGCATCTCGGAGAGACACTTTAAGAAAACATATAAAAACACATACCGGTGATTAGCAATTTTTATGTACGGTCTGTAGCTACAAAGTATCTCAACTAGGCAATTATAAAAAAAATTAACAAGGACGCACACTTGAAATCTTTTATATTTGGTTTGTAATTATAAAGAATCAAATGATTAGTTTCACATATAAGAATGCATACTGGTGATAAGCAATTTTCATGTGATTTCAAAGCATCTAAAATAAACAGTCTAAAAATACATGTGATTACAGAGCATGTTATTTGAGCAATTTAAAAGGGCATGTCAGAAAACAAGCTAATAATCCATTCTCATGTACGATTTGTAGATATAAAACTTTCGAAATGAACACTAATAGAGCACGCATCATTCCAGAGTCTTTACAGTAAAGGATTGGTAATGATACGTACACTTTTACTACTTTTGGTTCACAGAAACATGTAATATAGTAAAACCTAGAACGAAGAGGCTGCACTTAAAGCTTTTTAGCGGTTGAGATTTGTGATGTAAATGAAAAAAACACAAATGTTTTTCAAAAATGGTTTTTTTTTGTGAAAAAAAACAAAACGGGCTCGTATTTTTTCTAAATGTGTTTTTCTTTAAATAAAAACTATTAAGATGTTATTTTATTATATTCTTAACACTGCTACTATAATATACTGAATATTGCTAAAATAGGAATTAGTGTGTATAAGACAGTATAATTCACGTTAATCATTGTCGTAGTCTTTCTAATTCTAAATTCTAGTGCCATTTTCATTTACTGGAAATTAAGATTCTGATTCAGACTAGATTTTTTTAGAAGAAATAGTGTCATGAACAGAAAATCAGAGGTCGAAAATTCAGTTTTATCTACGCTGTCCCCTTCATCAATCCATTCTATTTGCATCATATTGCGAGCATTTGGTGAAAGCGTTGTGAATCCACTTGTGGTAGATACAGACGTGTTTGAAGAATCTTTTGCTTTACTTACACTGTTAGCTGAAGTGGCAATTTTGCAGCCATAGCAGAATTTGTATTTAGTGTTTGAAGATTTTGTAGTTTTAAGTTATAACTAATATATACCAGTTTGGCAGCTCTATTGTTTTTAATCTATTTGTTTTTGATGTATGTATTGCTCCATAGGTGCTAAAGGTCCTTTCACAAACCGCTGAAGTAGCTGGCAATTGTAAGAATCTAACTGCTAATTTTGATAACTCTGTACTTTTGCATAATCCACTCCACAAACTAGTTGGTGAAACTTCACAAACTGACAACCATAAGAATGGTTTACTAAAGAATCCATCTTTTGCTTGAAAATTGACAAGTTCGGATAAAACTATTTTTTCACTTACTTCTGGAATCTTTTTAGCAGCTTCATGAATTTGCTTAATGGCATCAGCCTGTAAAATAGTGATCATTACCTTATTATTAAGTGTGCTGGTGAGTGGCAAAACATTTATAACTTACCTGCTCCAGAGGATTGAGATCAGCACCTCAAATTGATGGATCCAATAAATTACAAATTTTATGAACATCATCATCATTTTGTTTTCGACCTTACTTAAGGTCGGTTTGACGCAGCTTTAACTTCTTTTCTATTCTGTGCTAATCTAGAAAGTTCTACATACCCTTCACAACCTAAATTTCTAATAATTTGACTAATATAGCTTGATCTTGTTCTTCCTATACTCTTCTATCTTTTTCTTATCTACCTGGCTCTACATAGATATTAGCAACCTGATGGTTGTTAAAGAACTCCAACATGTTTACATGATTCCCATTTATAAGGAAATGAAATATTATTGGTTATCCCCTCCAAAAAAAGGCAAAGTGTTAAATTATATGTTATGGTAAGGCTTATGCAGCGAATCGCTACCAACATGCCAGACTGCTAACTAATTGTGAGTTATGTCATGGTGACATTTAGTTAACTAATTTTTATTTTATTTGTTTTGTTTTGTTTTCGAACTTACTTAATATCGGTTTGACGCAGCTCTAAATTCTTTTCTATTCTGAGCTAGTCTAAAAAGGTCTACATACCCTTCACTATCTAAATCCCTAATAATTTGACCAATATAGCTTTGTGTAGGCCTTCCTACTCTATTTTTATTTGGTAGTCTATAATCTTAGATCTTTAAATAGTTCCTCATGTCTTAACTGGTGCCCTATCATTCTATCTCTCCTCATCTTTAATTGTTTCCATATACAGGGTTCCTCACTTATTCTTCTATAAACTTCCTCATTTGTTACTCTATCTGTCCAACTAATCTTTAACATTCTCCTATAACACCAAGTTTCAAAAGCTTCTATCTTTTTCTTATCAACCTCTTTAATTGTCCAAGTCTCACTACCGTATAATAGAACGCTCCATACGTACGACTTTAAGAAACTTTTTCTATTATCTTAACTAATACTTATGAAGATCGCACACTGCAAAATCCTTTCGGTCTACAATAATTTGCGCCGCTTTTGCTTCCTCTTGTTTAAGTAAGAGACAGGTAGGTAAAACTTTAATAAAAGGTTCTTCGAGCTGTTTAAAGATTCGAACTACTGATGAGATTCTGAGTTTATCGCTTTCTATAAATGTAATTGCTGTTGCAACAGGTTGTGGTAGCTGTATAAAACCTTGAACTTTGACCCAAAATGTATCATCTAATCCATTTCTTTATGACTGGGTGCTTTTTACTTAATGGCTGCAAGGCTTCATCAATTACAAGAGATGATGGCTTGTTTATTTGCTTGTAAACTTTGAAGTCAAGGAACAACAGATCCCCACCTTGTCACTACAGGTAACTTTAGTGAGAGTGGACTGACTTTACTTTGTTTTTCCTTCAATACTGATAGCAGAACATGTGATTGCTTGGTTGCTTTTATTAACAGTACACTTTGACTCAAAAAATGTTGTAAACTTTTTAGCTTCCTTAAGTCATTGAATATCAAATTTAGTGAATGTGCAAAACGCCTATATGTAAAAAGATTTGTATTCACATTTTGAGTCTTCAAAATAGCCCAAGCAATCTTCATACATTGTGCATTATCGGTCACTATTCTAAATACTTTTTGGTCACCAATTTAGCCGATCACTAAAGTAATTTGTTTTGCGATATACTCAACTGTATCAGATTCGTTTTTAGTTGTCAAACTTTTAGAAAGTAATGGCAATGGTGTTGTTATTACAAAGTTAATGATTAACTCATTGCGTACATTGCTCCAACCAACACATACTATTGCAACCGATTCAGAAACAGCACGTACCTAATCATATTCCCGCTGAAGTACAGGACTCGACATCTCATAACGAGAAGGAATTTTTAATGAAGGCCGAATGAAATTAAAACATTGCGGCCATTATGTATTTTCTACAATAGCTAGAGGTGCACCACTTGCATAAATTGCTCGTGATAAAAGTTCATTAGCTTTTAATTCATCTTCTGTACTTACTTTATCAACAAATGATAGTACTGTTTGGTTGCGGTGTTTTGATTGCGGTGTTGGTGTATAACGTACTTCATAGGAAGTTCTAGACATGGTCGACATGGAACTTATTCATCAACTAGATTAAAATTTCCCTTGTCAGTTTTAAATATTTATTTTTCACTTCTAACAGACATTTCCGTTCTACTGCCACTCCTAGACAGTTGTTTTGAACAGAATGTACAAATAACACGTGCAGTTTTTACTTTTGATGAAGCATCTTTATGCTTACGTAAGTGATAAGTATTGCAATACCATGTTAAATATGGTGAAAAATTACACTCTTTAGGTTTAACTAATTTCCATAAGCACAAAAAATAGCAAATTGTCGGCAAAAGTGAAAAAACAGGTTTGGCTTTTTTTTCATTAAAAAAAACATGTTTTTATCATGTTTTTCTTTATCGTTGAAAAAAAACGCTTTTTTACATCACTAGTTGGGATTTAATTTATCTGTTTATGCAGAGTTTTTTCTGTATCGAATGAAACTAGCGATTTTGCTAGAGAGGTAACTATAAGTAATTTTTAGAAACATTCATTATTAAAGCGAAGTATAACAAGTGGATAAAGTGACAACAAAAGTTTCAAGAAATAGTTAAACGATAAAAATTATGACTGCATTAGTTAGAATTGAAATTCGGTATTTTGTAGATGTATTTCACTTCAAGAAGAATCCAACGTCATTTCACAGATTGCGCTGAAACATCAGTGGCGCATTTGATTCTTTACGGTGATGTTTAGGAGGGTGTGTTTTATAAATATCTTCGCATAGCTGGTGCATTTTTTTATTAGTTCCCGATCAGGGCATAGTAAATGACAGAATTCAGTGAAATGATCTACAGTTACCGCATGCTGATAGTATAACGTGGCTGAAGTTGTCTTCATCTTCATCTTCATCTTTGCTCAAATTACAGCGGTCCAGTTAAATATTGCAACAAATAAAACTATAATACTGTATGCTTGCAAAATAGAATTAACCTGCAAAACATATATAAAAAAAGCATGAAAACGAATTTGCCGACCTTCTAGTAGGGCGGGAAGAAGGCGAAAACGGCAAATTAATTTGCAATATAAAATTTTCAATTTTCAAAAAACTTCTAGTGTTAGGTTTCACGTATTACCAAAAATGGTTAGTTACAATACCATAAGACATAAGACTAAGATACAATTACCAACTCTTCAGCAGGGGTAGAAGGGGTCATAGACGGCAATTCAAATTTCATAATCAAATTTTCGATTTTTGAGAGTTTTCAGTGTTTGGTTTCAATTGTGACCAAGAACGGTTAGTTGCAATACCAAGACCTTAGGAAAAAATTATCAACCCTCCGGCAGGGGTAGAAGGGGTCGTAAACGGCAATTCAAATTTCATAATCAAATTTTCGATTTTTGAAAGTTTTCAGTGCTTGGTTTCAATTGTGACCAAGAACGGTTAGTTGCAATACCAAGACCTTAGGAAAAATTACCAACCCTCCGGCAGGGGTAGAAGGGTCGTAAACGGCAATTCAAATTTCATAATCAAATTTTCGATTTTTAAAGTTTTCAGTGCTTGGTTTCAATTGTGACCAAGAACGGTTAGTTGCAATACCAAGACCTTAGGAAAAAATTACCAACCCTCCGGCAGGGGTAGAAGGGGTCGTAAACGGCAATTCAAATTTCATAATCAAATTTTCGATTTTGAAAGTTTTCAGTGTTTGGTTTCAATTGTGACCAAGAACGGTTAGTTGCAATACCAAGACCTTTAGGAAAAATTACCAACCCTCCGGCAGGGGTAGAAGAGGTCGTAAACGGCAATTCAAATTTCATAATCAAATTTTCGATTTTTAAAAGTTTTCAGTGCTTGGTTTCAATTGTGACCAAGAACGGTTAGTTGCAATACCAAGACCTTAGGAAAAATTACCAACCCTCCGGCAGGGTTAGAGGAGGTCGTAAACGGCAATTCAAATTTCATAATCAAATTTTCGATTTTGAAAGTTTTCAGTGCTTGGTTTCAATTGTGACCAAGAACGGTTAGTTGCAATACCAAGACCTTAGGAAAAATTACCAACCCTCCGGCAGGGGTAGAAGGGTCGTAAACGGCAATTCAAATTTCATAATCAAATTTTCGATTTTGAAAGTTTTCAGTGTTTGGTTTCAATTGTGACCAAGAACGGTTAGTTGCAATACCAAGACCTTAGGAAAAATTACCAACCCTCCGGCAGGGGTAGAAGGGTCGTAAACGGCAATTAAATTTCATAATCAAATTTTCGATTTTGAAAGTTTTCAGTGCTTGGTTTCAATTGTGACCAAGAACGGTTAGTTGCAATACCAAGACCTTAGGAAAAATTACCAACCCTCCGGCAGGGGTAGAAGAGGTCGTAAACGGCAATTCAAATTTCATAATCAAATTTTCGATTTTGAAAGTTTTCAGTGTTTGGTTTCAATTGTGACCAAGAACGGTTAGTTGCTATACCAAGACCTTAGGAAAAATTACCAACCCTCCGGCAGGGGTAGAAGAGGTCGTAAACGGCAATTCAAATTTCATAATCAAATTTTCGATTTTGAAAGTTTTCAGTGTTTGGTTTCAATTGTGACCAAGAACGGTTAGTTGCAATACCAAGACCTTAGGAAAAATTACCAACCCTCCGGCAGGGGTAGAAAGGGTCGTAAACGGCAATTAAAATTTCATAATCAAATTTTCGATTTTGAAAGTTTTCAGTGCTTGGTTTCAATTGTGACCAAGAACGGTTAGTTGCAATACCAAGACCTTAGGAAAAATTACCAACCCTCCGGCAGGGGTAGAAGAGGTCGTAAACGGCAATTCAAATTTCATAATCAAATTTTCGATTTTGAAAGTTTTCAGTGTTTGGTTTCAATTGTGACCAAGAACGGTTAGTTGCTATACCAAGACCTTAGGAAAAATTACCAACCCTCCGGCAGGGGTAGAAGAGTCGTAAACGGCAATTCAAATTTCATAATCAAATTTTCGATTTTGAAAGTTTTCAGTGTTTGGTTTCAATTGTGACCAAGAACGGTTAGTTGCAATACCAAGACCTTAGGAAAAATTACCAACCCTCCGGCAGGGGTAGAAGGGTCGTAAACGGCAATTAAATTTCATAATCAAATTTTCGATTTTGAAAGTTTTCATTGCTTGGTTTCAATTGTGACCAAGAACGGTTAGTTGCAATACCAAGACCTTAGGAAAAAATTACCAACCCTCCGGCAGGGGTAGAAGAGGTCGTAAACGGCAATTCAAATTTCATAATCAAATTTTCGATTTTTGAAAGTTTTCAGTGTTTGGTTTCAATTGTGACCAAGAACGGTTAGTTGCTATACCAAGACCTTAGGAAAAAATTACCAACCCTCCGGCAGGGGTAGAAGAGATCGTAAACGGCAATTCAAATTTCATAATCAAATTTTCGATTTTTGAAAGTTTTCAGTGTTTGGTTTCAATTGTGACCAAGAACGGTTAGTTGCAATACCAAGACCTTAGGAAAAAATTACCAACCCTCCGGCAGGGGTAGAAAGGGTCGTAAACGGCAATTAAAATTTCATAATCAAATTTTCGATTTTTGAAAGTTTTCATTGCTTGGTTTCAATTGTGACCAAGAACGGTTAGTTGCAATACCAAGACCTTAGGAAAAAATTACCAACCCTCCGGCAGGGGTAGAAGAGGTCGTAAACGGCAATTCAAATTTCATAATCAAATTTTCGATTTTGAAAGTTTTCAGTGTTTGGTTTCAATTGTGACCGAGAACGGTTAGTTGCTGTACCAAGACTTTAGGAAAAAATTACCAACCCTCCGGCAGAGGTAGAAGAGGTCTTAAACGGCAATTCAAATTTCATAATCAAATTTTCGATTTTTGAAACTTTTCAGTGTTTGGTTTCAATTGTGACCAAGAACGGTTAGTTGCACTGAAAATCACCCGGGAGAAGATAATTAAATTTTTTAATTTTTGTTATCAAGTTACACTGAAAATCACCGGGGAGGAAGATAATTAAATTTTTTAATTTTTGTTATCAAGTTACACTGAAAATCACCTGGGGAGGAAGATATAATTTTTTAATTTATTGTTATCAAGTTTCACTGAAAATCACCCGGGGAGAAGATAATTAATTTTTTAATTTTTGTTATCAAGTTACACTGAAAATCACCCGGGAGGAAGATAATTAAATTTTTTAATTTGGTTATCAAGTTACACTGAAAATACACCCGGGTAGAAGATAATTAAATTTTTTAATTTTTGTTATCAAGTTCATTGAAATCACCCGGGAGGAAGATAATTAAATTTTTTAATTTTTGTTATCAAGTTACACTGAAAATCACCCGGGAGGAAGATAATTAAATTTTTTAATTTTTGTTATCAAGTTACACTGAAATCACCCGGGAGGAAGATAATTAAATTTTTTAATTTGTTATCAAGTTCATTGAAAATCACCTCGGAGGAAGATAATTACAATTTTTACCAAGACCTTAGGAAAAATTACCAACCCTCCGGCAGGGGTAGAAGGGTCGTAAACGGCAATTCAAATTTCATAATCAAATTTTCGATTTTGAAAGTTTTCAGTGCTTCGTTTCAATTGTAACCAAGAACGGTTAGTTGCAATACCAAGACCTTAGGAAAAATTACCAACCCTCCGGCAGGGGTAGAAGGGTCGTAAAGGCAATTCAAATTTCATAATCAAATTTTCTATTTTGAAAGTTTTCAGTGTTTGGTTTCAATTGTGACCAAGAACGGTTAGTTGCTGTACCAAGACTTTAGGAAAAAATTACCAACCCTTCGGCAGGGGTAGAAGGGGTCGTAAACGGCAATTCAAATTTCATAATCAAATTTTCGATTTTTGAAATTTTTCAATGTTTGGTTTCAATTATGACCAAGAACGGTTAGTTGCAATACCAAGACCTTAGGAAAAAATTACCAACCCTCCGGCAGGGGTAGAAGGGGTCGTAAACGGCAATTCAAATTTCATAATCAATTTTTCGATTTTTGAAATTTTTCAGTGTTTGGTTTCAATTGTGACCAAGAACGGTTAGTTGCAATACCAAGACCTTAGGAAAAAATTACCAACCCTCCGGCAGGGGTAGAAGGGGTCGTAAACGGCAATTCAAATTTAATAATCAAATTTTCGATTTTTGAAAGTTTTCAGTGTTTGGTTTCAATTGTGACCAAGAACGGTTAGTTGCTGTACCAAGACCTTAGGAAAAAATTAACAACCCTCCCGCAGGGGTTTGAAGGGGTCGTAAACGGCAATTCAAATTTCATAATCAAATTTTCGATTTTTGAAACTTTTCAGTGTTTGGTTTCAATTGTGACCAAGAACGGTTAGTTGCTGTACCAAGACTTTAGGGAAAAATTACCAACCCTCCGGCAGGGGAAGAAGGGGTCGTAAACGGCAATTCAAATTTCATAATCAAATTTTCGATTTTTGAAAGTTTTCAGTGCTTGGTTTCAATTGTGACCAAGAACGGTTAGTTGCAATACCAAGACCTTAGGAAAAAATTACCAACCCTCCGGCAGGGGTAGAAGAGGTCGTAAACGGCAATTCAAATTTCACAATCAAATTTTCGATTTTTAAAACTTTTCAGTGTTTGGTTTCAATTGTGACCAAGAACGGTTAGTTGCTGTACCAAGACTTTAGGAAAAAATTACCAACCCTCCGGCAGGGGTAGAAGGGGTCGTAAACGGCAATTCAAATTTCATAATCAAATTTTCGATTTTTGAAACTTTTCAGTGTTTGGTTTCAATTGTGACCAAGAACGGTTAGTTGCTGTACCAAGACTTTAGGAAAAAATTACCAACCCTCCGGCAGGGGTAGAAGGGTCGTAAACGGCAATTCAAATTTCATTATCAAATTTTCGATTTTTGAAAGTTTTTAGTGTTTGGTTTCAATTGTGACCAAGAACGGTTAGTTGCTGTACCAAGACTTTAGGAAAAAATTACCGACCCTCCGGCAGGGGTAGAAGGGGTCGTAAACGGCAATTCAAATTTCATAATCAAATTTTCGATTTTGAAACTTTTCAGTGTTTGGTTTCAATTGTGACCAAGAACGGTTAGTTGCTGTACCAAGACTTTAGGAAAAAATTACCGACCCTCCGGCAGGGGTAGAAGGGGTCGTAAACGGCAATTCAAATTTCATAATCAAATTTTCGATTTTTAAAAGTTTTCAGTGCTTGGTTTCAATTGTGACCAAGAACGGTTAGTTGCAATACCAAGACCTTAGGAAAAATTACCAACCCTCCGGCAGGGGTAGAAGGGTCGTAAACGGCAATTCAAATTTCATAATCAAATTTTCGATTTTGAAACTTTTCAGTGTTTGGTTTCAATTGTGACCAAGAACGGTTAGTTGCTGTACCAAGACTTTAGGAAAAATTACCAACCCTCCGGCAGGGGTAGAAGGGTCGTAAACGGCAATCCAAATTTCATAATCAAATTTTCGATTTTGAAACTTTTCAGTGTTTGGTTTCAATTGTGACCAAGAACGGTTAGTTGCTGTACCAAGACCTTAGGAAAAATTACCAACCCTCCGGCAGGGGTAGAAAGGGTCGTAAACGGCAATTCAAATTTCATAATCAAATTTTCGATTTTGAAATTTTCATTGTTGGTTTCAATTGTGACCAAGAAGGTTTTGCAATACCAAGACCTTAGGAAAAATTACCAACCCTCCGGCAGGGGTAGAAGGGTCGTAAACGGCAATTCAAATTTCATAATCAAATTTTCGATTTTAAAGTTTTCAGTGTTTGGTTTCAATTGGACCAGGAACGGTTGGTTGCTGTACCAAGACTTTAGGAAAAATTACCAACCCTCCGGCAGGGTAGAAGAGGTCTTAAACGGCAATTCAAATTTCATAATCAAATTTTCGATTTTGAAACTTTTCGTGTTTGGTTTCAATTGTGACCAAGAACGGTTAGTTGCAATACCAAAACCTTAGGAAAAATTACCAACCCTCCGGCGGGGAAAGAGGTTAAACGGCAATTCAAATTTCATAATCAAATTTTCGATTTTGAAACTTTTCAGTGTTTGGTTTCAATTGGGACCAAGAACGGTTGGTTGCTGTACCAAACTTTAGGAAAAATTACCAACCCTCCGGCAGGGGTAGAAGAGGTCGTAAACGGCAATTCAAATTTCATAATCAAATTTTCGATTTTTGAAAGTTTTCAGTGCTTGGTTTCAATTGTGACCAAGAACGGTTAGTTGCAATACCAAGACCTTAGGAAAAATTACCAACCCTCCGGCAGGGGTAGAAGTTCGTAAACGGCAATTCAAATTTCATAATCAAATTTTCGATTTTGAAACTTTTCAGTGTTTGGTTTCAATTGTGACCAAGAACGGTTAGTTGCTGTACCAAGACTTTAGGAAAAAATTACCAACCCTCCGGCAGGGGTAGAATGGGTCGTAAACGGCAATTCAAATTTCATAATCAAATTTTCGATTTTGAAAGTTTTCAGTGTTTGGTTTCAATTGTGACCAAGAACGGTTAGTTGCAATACCAAGACCTTAGGAAAAAATTACCAACCCTCCGGCAGGGGTAGAAGGGGTCGTAAACGGCAATTCAAATTTCATAATCAAATTTTCGATTTTTGAAACATTTCAGTGTTTGGTTTCAATTGTGACCAAGAACGGTTAGTTACTGTACCAAGACTTTAGGAAAAAATTACCAACCCTGCGGCAGGGGTAGAAGGGGTCGTAAACGGCAATTCAAATTTCATTATCAAATTTTCGATTTTTGAAAGTTTTTAGTGTTTGGTTTCAATTGTGACCAAGAACGGTTAGTTGCTGTACCAAAACTTTAGGAAAAAATTACCGACCCTCCGGCAGGGGCAGAAGGGGTCGTAAACGGCAATTCAAATTTCATAATCAAATTTTCGATTTTTGAAAGTTTTCAGTGTTTGGTTTCAATTGTGACCAAGAACGGTTAGTTGCTGTACCAAGACCTTAGGAAAAAATTAACAACCCTCCCGCAGGATAGAAGGGGTCGTAAACGGCAATTCAAATTTCATAATCAAATTTTCGATTTTTGAAAGTTTTTAGTGTTTGGTTTCAATTGTGACCAAGAACGGTTAGTTGCTGTACCAAAACTTTAGGAAAAAATTTCCGACCCTCCGGCAGGGGTAGAAGGGGTCGTAAACGGCAATTCAAATTTCATAATCAAATTTTCGATTTTTGAAAGTTTTCAGTGTTTGGTTTCAATTGTGACCAAGAACGGTTAGTTGCTGTACCAAAACCTTATGAAAAAATTAACAACCCTCCCGCAGGGGAAGAAGGGGTCGTAAACGGCAATTCAAATTTCATAATCAAATTTTCGATTTTTGAAACTTTTCAGTGTTTGGTTTCAATTGTGACCAAGAACGGTTAGTTGCTGTACCAAGACCTTAGGAAAAATTAACAACCCTCCGCAGGGTAGAAAGGGGCGTAAACGGCAATTCAAATTTCATAATCAAATTTTCGATTTTTGAAAGTTTTCAGTGTTTAGTTTCAATTGTGACCAAGAACGGTTAGTTGCTGTACCAAGACCTTAGGAAAAAATTAACAACCCTCCCGCAGGGTAGAAGGGGTCGTAAACGGCAATTCAAATTTCATAATCAAATTTTCGATTTTTGAAAGTTTTTAGTGTTTGGTTTCAATTGTGACCAAGAACGGTTAGTTGCTGTACCAAAACTTTAGGAAAAAATTTCCAACCCTCCGGCAGGGGCAGAAGGGGTCGTAAACGGCAATTCAAATTTCATAATCAAATTTTCGATTTTTGAAAGTTTTCAGTGTTTGGTTTCAATTGTGACCAAGAACGGTTAGTTGCTGTACCAAAACCTTAGGAAAAAATTAACAACCCTCCCGCAGGGGAAGAAGGGGTCGTAAACGGCAATTCAAATTTCATAATCAAATTTTCGATTTTTGAAACTTTTCAGTGTTTGGTTTCAATTGTGACCAAGAACGGTTAGTTGCTGTACCAAGACTTTAGGAAAAAATTACCAACCCTCCGGCAGGGGTAGAAGGGGTCGTAAACGGCAATTCAAATTTCATAATCAAATTTTCGATTTTTGAAAGTTTTCAGTGTTTGGTTTCAATTGTGACCAAGAACGGTTAGTTGCTGTACCAAGACCTTAGGAAAAAATTAACAACCCTCCCGCAGGGTAGAAGGGGTCGTAAACGGCAAATCAAATTTAATAATCAAATTTTCGATTTTTGAAACTTTTCAGTGTTTGGTTTCAATTGTGACCAAGAACGGTTAGTTGCTGTACTAAGACCTTAGGAAAAAATTACAAACCCTCCGGCAGGGGTAGAAGGGGTTGTAAACGGCAATTCAAATTTCATAATCAAATTTTCGATTTTTGAAAGCTTTCAGTGTTTGGTTTCAATTGTGACCAAGAACGGTTAGTTGCAATACCAAGACCTTAGGAAAAAATTACCAACCCTCCGGCAGGGGTAGAAGGAGTTGAGGACGGTATAATAACTTTCTGAATAAAATTTCCAATCTTCGAAAATTCCAAAAGTGGTTTCTATTTATGATAAAAAATGGTTAATTGCTAAACATTGGCAGTAGGTTAATATTCACATTTTTCTATTTTATACGATTTTATATTATTACTGGAATGTAATTTGGTGATTAATAATATTCATTCAATAATTATACACTGTAATTAATTACATATTAAATTAAAATTGCAACAAATGAAAAAGAACAACATCTACTACATACATGTTTTTATGCTGACAGGTATATAATTAACATTTTAAAAATACCGCTGATTATATTTAATTCAGTTAGAGTTAGAGCTATTTTTAACCCTGCTTCTACTTCTACAACTATTTCTGAAATATCAAACCATCATTTTGATTGTATTCATTAAGCCATCAGCAAGTGTAAAAATAGGCAAAACTGCGTTACAATTGTCAACATAAAAATTTAAGTGTTTAAAACTTTTGGCGTCTGGTTTCATTTATGATCGAATATAATTATTCGCAATACAAACGAACCAGAACAAATGGCCACCCTTCCTGCAGATAACTTAATTTGTGTGTATTCTACATAACATTATTCATATTAAGAAGTTTAGTTCTTAATCTTTCTTTGTTAATTTCTCAAACAGTTCTTCTAATGTGTATGAAACCGGATAATCAAGGACACCATTCTCTTCTTCTGGATTTAATTGTCTATATTTGTCAATAAAATTTTGACTAAATTCACTTTCAAGTAAACCGTAGAATTTGTAAAATAACTTGGTATTGATGCACTTAAGCAAGCAGTAGATAACAAATTCCGGGCTTAATTGTGGAAACTCGTTTATCAGCAACCTTCCAAGTTTGAGAGATGTGGAATAAGATATAAATTCTGTTGAATAATCCCATTTCATGTGCTTATTTGGATGTCTTATTTCGCGATACCTGGCACATGTCTGATTGGTTTCCCTGGTATTGATAATGTTTAATAAGTAATATTTGTAATGCCTTATGAAGTAGTGCAACTCAAACTCCTCTAAACCAATTTTCCTTTGAGATTCAACACTCTTAAACGGATGCGTATGTTGACATAATCTACACACAAACTCGAAATCTTTGTTTTGCACTTCTTCAAAAGTCATCTTGGGAGGCAAAGAATTAACAGCGCACCGTTCAAAATGAGTCCATCGGCTGCATTTGTTACATTCTATGTATTGGGCGTCTTTAGAGTAAAGTCCACATATTATGCATTTATACGACATATCACTTGAACCAAATATAAGTGCATATTGCAGAGAGATTCGCCATTTTTCAGGATCAAAATGTTTCAATTTGCAGTATTGCACAAAATTGTCTACACCCCCAGACTTACAGAAACTATACATATAGTAAATTATATACATACCACAATTTACATCATCGCTTTGTTTGGGGCAGTTTGTAAGAATTCTAATTTGCCAGTCGCGTATATTTGTTGTTTCATTATTCATCCAATTTCGAGTATTAAAAAATTTTTTTATTTTACTTAATATAAATGCGTTGTCGTCATCAAGATTGTCATTAATCGCAGGGTTTAATAAATACACTATGTGAAGTTGTAAGTCCAAAATTAACAACACCCAGTGAATATTACGCACGTTATGAGGTAGAAAGATATATTTTACGTTTGTTAAATTTTTCGAGTACGGCTTAAACTTTCCCCAATGACTTTTAAAGGTGTCTGAAAACAACATTTGTACAGATGTTGTACAAATATATATCATTTCGCTTTTATTTTCGAATATGAGAGTAGCTGCCGCATCAATTAAATCGTCGTCAAGCCACCTTTCCTCGATATTATCTGGTGTGGTGTAGGATGAATTTAACTTGGAAAGAAGACGTTTTAGAGAAATGCTGTTTATTTGAATTTCGTATTCTCCAGTGTAAGTACCAAGTATATACTTCTTGTTATCCACAGCAGAAGACATATAATATTCTACATTCATAAACAAACCGTTGCACAAAGCTTGTTCATTAGGCGAATTTAGGAAATCGTTTTCAAAACTTAAAGCAGGTGCGGAATGAATTTCTTGGCCTTGATGTTCAAATTGCATGTCACCGAGCAACATTGATGGTTTTGGAGGATTTTGTTGTTTTCTATGTTTTCGTTTGTCACAATGGGAAGCATCGACAATTTTGCTGATATCAGGTGAAACAAGATGACTGGCAGAATGATTCAATGTTTCTTTGCTATTATGCTGATCTATATTAGTTGTAATGTAGTTGTTTTTGTTGTGTGATAACTTAGTATTGATTTTTGGTTCAGAATCGGTAATCTTAGATTTTTTGTTGTTAATAATTTGTTTTAAATGTGGGAGTTGGAAATATGACGTTTTTTTTTTCTTTTTTAGCCACTTTTCCTTTAAATGTGGATTATCAATTTCTTTCTTGTGAACCTTTGTTCTCTTCTTCCCAGGGATCTTACCTACACATAGACTCAACGCTTTCATTTCAACACCTAAACGCCTTTTTACTTCCTGTACAAATCTTCCCACCTTTAAGTTGGTTTGACCTTGAAGAACGTCTTTTTTTAAAATCTTAAACCAACACTCGGCTGTGGAATTACTATAATGTTCTCCATCTAGAAGACTTGATCACATTGGTGCAAAGGGCATGCATCGTTTAAGCAGATAGATTGCCATATCTTCTGATTTATAGTAATTTCGTTCGTATGTGGAACTAGATTTATCCAACTTCATAATTACTTCTTTAACATCCGTGAAAATTTTAAAAAAATGCAAGTAAAATGGCGTTGTATCATATTTACCGCTAGAGCTTTCCATATGCAACTCTGAATCGCTATTGTCCTTTAACTTAATAAAATGTTCATGAGTATACTTACACTGTTGCACATCTTCAAGTGCTTTAAATACAATGTCACTCAAATAAGGGGACAAAAGAACAAGCAATGTATTTTTAAAGGTACGAGACAACTCACCAAGGTTTGATGAAAGCAGCATTGCAGCAACGCAGTCTACAATTACTTTCCCATATTTTTTTGATAGTTTGCATTTGGATACTTTATTACAAATCATTTTGATGAAATGCGCACAACAAAACCGTAATTGTATAATGTCCGAAAAGGAACTGCCACGCGTGTCATTAATAATAAATTTATAAACTAGATGTAAATATGAATACAATGTCATTCCATTTAATGTTAGGCACGCAGCAGTGACCAATGCAAAACTCCAATCCGTCACTAAAACGTTCATCATTGGCCACTTCTTCCTACATTTTACAATAACAAACTGTCTGAATTGCATAAGAAAACACCCTATAGTAGCACTATCATGTTTGGTTGATATCAATTCCGCCATTGGTAATACTTTGTCATCTATTCTAACTACGGCCGCGTAATATAAAACTTTTTTTGTACTATTATAAAGAGGAGGTCTTACAACAGAACCTGTTGCATCTAAATATACTATGTTTTGTTTGTTTTTCAACGTCAATAGTTTAATTTGTAGTTTGCTATACATGTATACAAGCAATCGTCCGTTTGGAAATCGGATATATTTTTCATTTTTGTTTTCTTCTAGAGAATGTATTAAAATATCTTTCATCGGATCTGCGTGTTTATCATTATCAGCTTTGGCTTCAGAGCGAATTTTTTGATATACGGATAAGGATCGCAAATTTTGCCAATTACCTTCCTGCAATATTTCAGGATTTATGGTTTCTATATCCTTACACCGTACATTGTTTGGCAGTTGATTTTGTAGTGTTTCTTTCATGTTATTTCTAAAATGGCCTCGAAGTTGGTAAGAAAATACTTCAGTGTGGTTGGTTGCCACAGGGCCTTTGTAAAAAACTTGAACTATAACATTGATATTGACTCTTTTGTAATGCAATTTAAAACTTCTACAATTTGTATGTTTACAAAATGCATATTCTACAATATGATCTGGAGTCCTCTTATTCCTACGATAGTCATTGAAAACTAAAACGCAGGTGATTTCATTATGTGGCAACGCTTCTCTAAGAAACTGACGTCGTATTTCATGATTCTGTAGAATGTCATCCGAAAAATATCGTTGAGTTTGGAGTGATTTTAATAAAGTCCACCGCAACATTGCTTTTCTGAAGGTTCTGATTCTCTTTGATCTACAAAATCATTTTCCACTGGTTGCAGCTGTTGGTCATTTGTTCCTACAATAGAGCATATTTCACTATTTCCTTTATTTTCCGATTCTTTTCGCGTTCCAAAACTTATAATCTGAGGTAATTTATTAATCGCATGATTGCGACTCTCATCAGTTTCTTCGTTTTTGTTCGTACTACTTCGCTGCTTGTCTTGTTGAGAAATATCTAAAATGCATTCATTTGCTTGAAACAACATTTGTGGTTGGGCTTTGCAGTACCTTTTAATTTTGGTGTATATATTTAATCTATTCGACAAATTATCTTTCATTTGCAACCACTTACATAATTTTGAGATGATTCCACCATTACAGTAGTATTTTGCTTCTTTCAGTTCGCACATCGACAAATTATTTTCGCGAATTACGTTAGCTATCATTTCTATCGTTATATGAAACTGCTTCTTATTATAGGGAGCCATGGCATTGGTATACCTATACCTATGGAAATAATTGCGAAGTTACATTGTATACCTGCAGTAAAGATATATACATACAATTTGGTAAGATGAGATTGTTCTTTTATAATCGGGTCGAGTATACTTTTTATTTCACTTTATTGTTTGTAACGAATTAATAACTAAAAACATACACACTAAAACAATAAAACAAAAATATAAACAAATTATAATGAAGTACAAATGTTATTAATGTCTTTAAACACACGGCTTTGATTACACATAAAAGTACTTTTTAAATGAAAAGGAACCTACACAGTATTGAACCGCACCGAAGACGACTAGCTACAAGATAAACAAATACACCCCTAAATAAAATCTTTTGTAAAACTTCTTAAACCATTACGACATTACCTATAGAAAAGTTAAATTTTGACGAATAGAAAGAATACTTTAGCTTATGAGTCATTATTGTGCAAGTGTCTACCTGAAATTCCTGGAAAATAGATAAATCCCATCATTGTTAATTGCATCTTACATACAATAGAAGTCACCTTTGTTAAAATTGAATAGATATTCAACTTAGGGAAGATATATCTAAAACATAAACAAAACAGGTTCCAGTACAACCCACCGGAAAGCGTAATGTAATAGTGACCTGATGCGAAAATCAATTATTTATCTATAATAGATTCCCACGTATCATTTACAAGTACCACTTAGAAATAGGTTACAGTACCGCTTAAACAATTAAAAAATTCCTCTATTTTAAATATCGAACTCCTTGTTTGTTTGTATAAAGTTGTAATAATAGTAGCGATATTAACATTATCTTTAGCATGCATTTTTGGTATTATTTACTTCTTATTCTTCTGATTTAAATCAAAGTAACACATGATTAAACTACCATTAATTAAATCAGAACCGCCTAATAACTAATCATTTGCTATTAAATCAGTGATAGAAACGTTTTTGAATTTATGCACAGTATATTTTATAAATCAAGAGAAACGAAAATACAAAAGCCTCTTAAAAATTACAACTCTTAAATTTTCCGTAAAAAACTAGGTATTCAAGTGGCGATGAAACAATCAACAAAATTTCAAAAGATTAATTTAAAAAATAACAATACGGTAACTACGGTGTGTCCTTGTATAGAATTTACGATATTTAAAGAGTATTTAATGTTTAAACGAATGCGGTTTTCAATGAAATGCTTACAATCACACAAATTTTATTTGGACTTATCCAACTTTTTTCGTCACTTCCGGTTAGCCAAAAAAACCAAATTGGTGGTTATTTAAAATTTTCCTTTATTGATTTTAACCGAGCAATTAATGTGTAAGCAGGAGCTTGCAAATTGTACAAGGTGTTTCAAATATACATGACATAAATGATACGACCGACAGAACTCTGAAAAATAAGTAGGGTTTGCTTAATAAACACATGTTCTAAGACCCTCTATCATTGAGTTACAAAACGTTAAAGTTAGAAATTAAAAAATGATTGCTTCCCATTTTTAAAAATCAGTACGAATCTTTTAACTGAACTTGGCAGACAGTTTATTTAATTCGCATAGCTGCAAAAAAATCCTTTAATGCACTTTTGCCAGTGGCTTACAGCAGCAGTATGGGACCCTGTACCTCTCCCTAACTTGCACGGCACTCAATGCAGTTTAATTCTGGTTGCACTAGAGAAGTTGGCAATGCCTTTTAGATAAATGATGTATTTCTGTTTCACTTCTTTAAAGTTGCTTATTTGCAAAGACAATAGCCTTAACAAGAATGCAGTTTGTTTGTATTATGGATTGGAATTTTGTATTTCTCATAATTAGAGGTACATTGTAAAAATAACATCCGTATTAGTATCAAAAACCATCAACTAAACAAAAAGCATCAATTATCCACATCATTTATAATCCTGATAACTCCGCAAATATTCTGAAATTTGAATTGCCGTTTACGACCCCTTCTACCCCTTCCGGAGGGTTGGTAATTTTTTCCTAAAGTCTTGGTACAGCAACTAACCGTTCTTGGTCACAATTGAAACCAAACACTGAAAGCTTTCAAAAATCGAAAATTTGATTATGAAATTTGAATTGCCGTTTACAACCCCTTCTACCCCTGCCGGAGGGTTTGTAATTTTTTCCTAAGGTCTTAGTACAGCAACTAACCGTTCTTGGTCACAATTGAAACCAAACACTGAAAACTTTCAAAATCGAAAATTTGATTATGAAATTTGAATTGCCGTTTACACCCTTCTACCCCTGCCGGAGGGTTGGTAATTTTTCCTAAGGTCTTGGTACAGCAACTAACCGTTCTTGGTCACAATTGAAACCAAACACTGAAAACTTTCAAAATCGAAAATTTGATTATGAAATTTGAATTGCCGTTTACGACCCTTCTACCCCTGCGGAGGGTTGGTAATTTTTCCTAAAGGTCTTGGTACAGCAACTAACCGTTCTTGGTCACAATTGAAACCAAACACTGAAAAGTTTCAAAAATCGAAAATTTGATTATGAAATTTGAATTGCCGTTTACGACCCCTTCTACCCCTGCCGGAGGGTTGGTAATTTTTTCCTAAGGTCTTGGTATTGCAACTAACCGTTCTTGGTCACAATTGAAACCAAACACTGAAAACTTTCAAAAATCGAAAATTTGATTATGAAATTTGAATTGCCGTTTACGACCCCTTCTACCCCTGCGGGAGGGTTGGTAATTTTTTCCTAAAGTCTTGGTACAGCAACTAACCGTTCTTGGTCACAATTGAAACCAAACACTGAAAACTTTCAAAAATCGAAAATTTGATTATGAAATTTGAATTGCCGTTTACGACCCCTTCTACCCCTGCGGGAGGGTTGTTAATTTTTTCCTAAGGTCTTGGTATTGCAACTAACCGTTCTTGGTCACAATTGAAACCAAACACTGAAAGCTTTCAAAAATCGAAAATTTGATTATGAAATTTGAATTGCCGTTTACGACCCCTTCTACCCCTGCGGGAAGGTTGTTAATTTTTTCCTAAAGTCTTGGTACAGCAACTAACCGTTCTTGGTCACAATTGAAACCAAACACTGAAAACTTTCAAAAATCGAAAATTTGATTATGAAATTTGAATTGCCGTTTACAACCCCTTCTCCCCCTGCCGGAGGGTTGGTAATTTTTCCTAAGGTCTTAGTATGCAACTAACCGTTCTTGGTCACAATTGAAACCAAACACTGAAAACTTTCAAAAATCGAAAATTTGATTATGAAATTTGAATTGCCGTTTACGACTCCTTCTACCCCTGCGGGAGGGTTGTTAATTTTTTCCTAAGGTCTTGGTATTGCAACTAACCGTTCTTGGTCACAATTGAAACCAAACACTGAAAGCTTTCAAAAATCGAAAATTTGATTATGAAATTTGAATTGCCGTTTGCGACCCCTTCTACCCCTGCGGGAAGGTTGTTAATTTTTTCCTAAGGTCTTGGTATTGCAACTAACCATTCTTGGTCACAATTGAAACCAAACACTGAAAAGTTTCTGTTTACGATTGCAATAAGAATGAAAATTTCCTATTGTTTAACCATTTCCCTTCCTTATAAAATGTGGTTCAAATACTTTTGCGCGTGTGCAAGTGTAGTGTAGTATAATAACAATCATTGTCTATTAAAACGTGTTCGTGTAAGTGTGGAAGACCAGGATCCCGTGCCGATCCTGAACTGCACTATCTTCACTGTCTTCATTATAGTTACCCACGTCAATGTGCCGGTGAGTACCACAGATTATATAAGTTCCTTTCATATTTCTTTTACCTATTTTACCCGCAATTAGCAAGTATACCAACCCTTACAGTCCACTCTTAATACCTAACAAAAGTTCTGGTCGCAATCGAGGCCGAATTATTAAAAGACATTTTGTTTAATTGTGGGTGTATTAAAATATTTGCATTAAATATTAAAATTAAAAATTATTGATAATCTGTGCATGTTTTCAAGTGATACACAAATTATTGGAAACTTACATTTAAGTACAGAAACAGATGTGTGGGCATTAACGCTATTTATCTGCACAGCTGTTTTATCACTTCTAGCGAAACCTGAGTTTATCTTAATAAACACAGTGTATTCCAATTTCTATTTGGTAACTAATTCTTGTTTATTTTGATTACAATGTCAGAAAGAGAATTATGAAAGTTTTATTAGCTAATAGAGAAAAATTATACGTCCGTGCACAAATTCTTTTTGATTTGTCAAAAAACGTTTTAAATGATCCAAGTAAAATTGATAACTTTGAATCAAGATATTCCAAACTGGAAGATACTTACCGTGAATTTGAAAATTCAAAAATGCAATTATGGATTTAACCTTGCGTATTTCACCTGATCAAGAAGTTGATATGAAACCTCTATTGTCTTTTTGAAGATCTGTATTTTCAAATCAAAGCGGTAGCTAAAAATTTTTCCTACTGTAATATCAACTCCGGGACCGTCTCATATATCCAGTAGCAGTTTACCAAAAATTAACCTACCCCGGTTTGACGGTTCGTTACGAAACTGGAAAGTTTTTTATGATAGTTATCGATCTTTGATTCATAATAATCAGGGCCTAACTAAAATAGAAAAGTTTCATCACTTAATTAATGCTCTTTCAGGACCGGCATTGAGTATTGCCAAAAGTTTGCCATTGACAGAAGTAAACTATGATATTGTTTTTGACATCTTGCTTGCAAAATATGAAAATAAAAGAATATTAGCCAGTGATTTGCTAGATAGTATGCTTGCATCTAAGCAATTTCATACTGAAAATCTAAACAATTTTACGCAGTTTATCCAAACATTTTATGAAGCAGTAGTGTCATTAAGGCCTTGCAAATACCCAAACTTGATGATTTTATTCTGTTTCACTTGGCATTCAGAATTCTGCCCAATGACACTGAAAACAATTTGAAGCGTCTAATATAATTTGACCAATTAGTTAAGTTTGTACAAAATCAAATTCAGATTTGTGAGTTGTCAAAATTTCCAAATACTACTCAAAATGTTAAACCTTCACAAACAATAAAAAATACGCATACGATTTACAGGTGAGGCCAAAGTTCAGGCTCATAACCTGTGTTTCAATCGCTGTCTATAATTGCAAATCGAAAACTAGTTGTTTTCATTGTGGTCGTAAATATTGTTAATTCTGAATCTACTCTTTTGACCCATGCGTCATCTTGTGCTTCAGTACCACTACAAAATCAAATTGTCCTTTAGGAACAGCTATTGTTCACATAAAAGATTCATCCAACGTCTTTCAACCAGTCAGAGCGTTGATTGACTCAAGCGCTCAAACTTCATTTTAACCGCGTCTTGCGCTCAAAACTTGGTCTACATATTCAAAATTGCAACTTTACTGTTGCAAGCTTTGGGTCAAAACCCATACTAAATGTCAAAGGTACATCTGATTGTTTAATTAAACCTTACAGTAGCGAGAAACCTCAGTTTAATTTAAAACCTGTATTAGTGCCAAGTATTACTGCCGAAATGCCCTCGGTAGAAATACCTACTAATATTGTAAATCAGTTCAAGTATTTACATTTGGCGGATCCAAAATTTTATTTGCCGTCTAGAATTGAATTGTTACTTGGCGCTGACGTATATCCAGACCTGTTTACCGGCGAGAGGTTGCGTCCCAGTGCTGATTCTCCATGGGCACTTAATAGTGTTTTTGGTTGGGTTATTACAGGCAAAACTAATCTACGCTATAGTGACCCTTCTACAAATATTCAAACTGTATTATTTACATCACTAGCAGATTCGTTAGAAAATTCTTTACAAAAATTTTGGGAAATTGAAAATATTCCTGATCGTAAAATTATAAATCCAGATGAAGAGAAATGCGAACAAGTGTTTAAAAAATTTTATACTCGTACGAAGGAAGGTGCATTTGTGGTACCCTTGCCTTTCAAGACAAACAATTATCAATTTGGAAATACTTATGATCTAGCACTCAACCGTTTATATAATTTAGAACGTCGCCTTGCTCGACAACCGCATCTTAAGAAAGATTATATAAATTTTCTTCGCGAATATGAAAGTTTGGTCATATGGAATTTTCTAAAATAGTGAGGACGCACGATACTCATTCCACATCACTGTGTGATTAAAGCAGTCCAGCAGCACCACTAAGTTAAGGGTGGTGTTCGATGCCTCTGCTCATTTATCTAAGTGTCAGTCGTTGAATGATTACAACGTGATATTGTTGAAATTATCATGCATTTTAGACTGCATCCGTTTGTGTTTAGCGCAGATATTAGTAAAATGTACAGGATGATCCATTTAAGACAGGAGGATCAAGGTTTTCAGTTTATCTTGTGGCGCGAAAACCCCACACAAGCAATTAAGGCTTACCGTTTAAAAACCGTAACCTACGGTGTCTCGTCAGCCCCATATTTGGCGCTGAGAACTTTAGAGCAACTCGCTCAAGATGGGAGGAAAAATTTCCATTAGCTGCACAAGTATTACGTAGAGACACCTACGTCGACGATATTTTAACCGGGCTTCATCAATCGATACCCTTTTAGAAATAAAGAACAGTTGTCAAACCTGTTAGCTTCAGGTTGTTTTAGTTTACAAAATGGACTTCTAATTGTCCTCAACTGTTGAAAACAGTTTCACTGAACACAGAGAAACTTGCCGTTTCACTTGAAGAAAGCGAAACACTTTATAGCCTCTTAGGTTTGCAATGGGATGCAAAATCTGATTCCTTTTGTTATAAGGTGCTTTCGTTGTCTCCAGTTTTTTCTAAACGAGCAATATTATCGAATATTGCTAAAATATTTGACCCTCTAGGATGGCTTACTCCAGTTATTTTTAAGGCAAAACATTTTCTGCAAAAATTATGGTTAGCCCAATTAGGATGGGATGATCCCATTCTTGGCAACTTAAAGGTAGAATGGTCAGAATTTCTACGAGAATATGACTTCCTAAAAAATATAAAAATTGACAGATATTTTTCTATACAATCGGTGGCACATAATGTTGTAGTAGGGTTTTCTGATGCGTCGGAATGCGGCTATTGCGCAGCTGTATATTTGGTCATTTTAATGAAAAGGGTATAGTTGTTAAAACCAATTTGCTTATGGCCAAAAGTCGTAGCACCCTTAAAATCTATGACGACACCTCGCTTAGAACTCAGTGGAGCATTGTTGCTATCTCGATTATTTAAATATGTAATTAATTCATTGAATGGTGTAAAGATTGTTATATTGCAGAAATTAAACCACCTGATTGTAACATTATTCGACGCTTCTCTAATTTTTACGTTTGCAGCGGGTTTTGCCTGGTGTTTTCGTTTTATATTAAATTGCCGTGTCAATCGTGCGAATCGTAATTTCGGTTCCGTAACTTCTGAAGAAATACGTATTGCTACGTTTAAAATAGTAAAGCTAACTCAACAAGTACATTTTAGCAATGAAATCGTTTTGTTACCAAAAGGAGAACCTCCGTCTCCTTCTCTTCGAAAACTAAGTGTTTGGATAGATCCCCTAGGTCTCCTCAGGGTGGGGGGTAGATTACAACATAGCAGTATGACTCAGGATGCTAAGCATCCTTTGTTGTTACAAAAAAAATGTTATTTATCTAAACTTATTATCGATTATTATCACATTTTTTATTTACACGTAGGCCCTCGCAGCTTACAAGCTATTATTTGCCAGAAATTCTGGATTCTAGGCATTAGAAATGCCATCAGGTCTAACTTATCAAAATGCACGGTGTGCATTAGATTGAGAGCTAAGCCTGTAAACCCGTACATGGCAAATTTACCACCTCCACGTGTAACTCCATCACGACCTTTTTTAAATGTAGGGGTTGATTTTGGAGGACCTTTTATTATAAAAGAAAGCAAACGGCGTAATGCAAAACTACAAAAAGCGTATCTTGCATTATTTATTTGCATGGCCACCAAAGCCGTGCATTTAGAGGTAGTATCCGATCTTACTACAGATGCCTTTTTAGCCGCTCTTGATAGATTTGTATCTCGAAGAGGTCTATGCAGCAACATATATAGCGACTGCGGTACAAACTTTAAGGGTGCGCAAAGACATTTATCTGAAGTTTTTGCCTACTTAGCCAAAACAGAGACCCAAGAAGAGATTACTAGTGGGTTAAGTAAAAACCAAATCGTTTGGCACTTTAACCCACCTTCCGCTCCACACTTTGGAGGGCTTTGGGAGGCTGGGATTCGTAGCGCAAAATATTACTTAAAACGGGTAACTAAAGACCAACCTTTAACTTTTGAAGAATTGACTACACTCTTTTCTAAAATAGAGGCAATAATGAATTCTCGTCCTTTGTGCGATTTATCTCCTAACCCTAATGAGTATGCAGCTTTGACGCCAGGACATTTTTTAATTGGTTCATCGTTAGTTTCCGTTCCCGCATTTAATGACGTCAGCGATGTTTCCAATAATCGTCTCAATCGATGGCAGTTACTACAAAAAATGCAGTCTCATTTTTGGCATCGTTGGAGTTTAGAGTACCTTCATACTCTTCAACAACGTGCAAAATGGGATATTCATACAGCCAATTTAAAAATTGGTGATTTGGTTGTAATTATCGATCTAAATCAACCGCCACTAAATTGGAAATTGGGCAGAATCAAAGAAATTATCCCAGGTTCAGACAACATCGTCCGTGTTGTTTCTGTCCAAACTGCAACCGGTGTATTCACCCGGCCTGTAGTTAAGTTATGTCCACTACTCTTAAACTAAGTGCAAGTATCACATGTTAACATTATTATTATTTGATTAAGTTTCTTCGTTTTTTAAGGTGTGAATTTTCTAATTTTTTTTAATTTGTGAAACATGCGATATATGCACAGTATTAATTATAGTTAATAGAAAACTTTCCATTATATTATTAGAAATCCTTTGATTTCGGTGGGGGGAATGTTTACGATTGCAATAAGAATGAAAATTTCCTATTGTTTAACCATTTCCCTTCCTTATAAAATGTGGTTCAAATACTTTTGCGCGTGTGCAAGTGTAGTGTAGTATAATAACAATCATTGTCTATTAAAACGTGTTCGTGTAAGTGTGGAAGACCAGGATCCCGTGCCGATCCTGAACTGCACTATCTTCACTGTCTTCATTATAGTTACCCACATCAATGTGCCGGTGAGTACCACAGATTATATAAGTTCCTTTCATATTTCTTTTACCTATTTTACCCGCAATTAGCAAGTATACCAACCCTTACAGTCCACTCTTAATACCTAACAGTTTCAAAAATCGAAAATTTGATTATGAAATTTGAATTGCCGTTTACGACACCTTCTACCCCTGCCGGAGGGTTGGTAATTTTTTCCTAAGGTCTTAGTACAGCAACTAACCGTTCTTGGTCACAATTGAAACCAAACACTGAAAACTTTCAAAAATCGAAAATTTGATTATGAAATTTGAATTGCCGTTTACAACCCCTTCTGCCCCTGCCGGAGGGTTGGTAATTCTTTCCTAAGGTCTTAGTACAGCAACTAACCGTTCTTGGTCACAATTGAAACCAAACACTGAAAACTTTCAAAAATCGAAAATTTGATTATGAAATTTGAATTGCCGTTTACGACCCCTTCTTCCCCTGCGAGAGGGTTGGTAATTTTTTCCTAAAGTCTTGGTACAGCAACTAACCGTTCTTGGTCACAATTGAAACCAAACACTGAAAACTTTCAAAAATCGAAAATTTGATTATGAAATTTGAATTGCCGTTTACGACCCCTTCTACCCCTGCGGGAGGGTTGTTAATTTTTTCCTAAGGTCTTGGTATTGCAACTAACCGTTCTTGGTCACAATTGAAACCAAACACTGAAAGCTTTCAAAAATCGAAAATTTGATTATGAAATTTGAATTGCCGTTTACGACCCCTTCTACCCCTGCGGGAAGGTTGTTAATTTTTTCCTAAAGTCTTGGAACAGCAACTAACCGTTCTTGGTCACAATTGAAACCAAACACTGAAAACTTTCAAAATCGAAAATTTGATTATGAAATTTGAATTGCCGTTTACGACCCTTCTACCCCTGCGGAGGGTTGTTAATTTTTCCTAAGGTCTTGGTATGCAACTAACCGTTCTTGGTCACAATTGAAACCAAACACTGAAAAGCTTTCAAAATCGAAAATTTGATTATGAAATTTGAATTGCCGTTTACGACCCTTCTACCCCTGCGGAGGGTTGGTAATTTTTCCTAAAGTCTTGGTACAGCAACTAACCGTTCTTGGTCACAATTGAAACCAAACACTGAAAACTTTCAAAATCGAAAATTTGATTATGAAATTTGAATTGCCGTTTACGACCCTTCTACCCCTGCGGAAGGGTTGGTTAATTTTTTCCTAAAGTCTTGGTACAGCAACTAACCGTTCTTGGTCACAATTGAAACCAAACACTGAAAACTTTCAAAAATCGAAAATTTGATTATGAAATTTGAATTGCCGTTTACGACCCCTTCTACCCCTGCGAAAGGGTTGGTAATTTTTTCCTAAAGTCTTGGTACAGCAACTAACCGTTCTTGGTCACAATTGAAACCAAACACTGAAAACTTTCAAAAATCGAAAATTTGATTATGAAATTTGAATTGAAGTTTACGACCCCTTCTACCCCTGCGGGAGGGTTGGTAATTTTTTCCTAAAGTCTTGGTACAGCAACTAACCGTTCTTGGTCACAATTGAAACCAAACACTGAAAACTTTCAAAAATCGAAAATTTGATTATGAAATTTGAATTACCGTTTACGACCCCTTCTTCCCCTGCGGGAAGGGTTGTTAATTTTTCCTAAAGTCTTGGTACAGCAACTAACCGTTCTTGGTCACAATTGAAACCAAACACTGAAAACTTTCAAAATCGAAAATTTGATTATGAAATTTGAATTGCCGTTTACGACCCTTCTACCCCTGCGAAAGGGTTGGTAATTTTTCCTAAAGTCTTGGTACAGCAACTAACCGTTCTTGGTCACAATTGAAACCAAACACTGAAAACTTTCAAAATCGAAAATTTGATTATGAAATTTGAATTGCCGTTTACGACCCTTCTACCCCTGCCGGAGGGTTGGTAATTTTTCCTAAGGTCTTGGTACAGCAACTAACCGTTCTTGGTCACAATTGAAACCAAACACTGAAAACTTTCAAAAATCGAAAATTTGATTATGAAATTTGAATTGCCGTTTACGACCCTTCTACCCCTGCGGGAGGGTTGTTAATTTTTCCTAAGGTCTTGGTATTGCAACTAACCGTTCTTGGTCACAATTGAAACCAAACACTGAAAAGCTTTCAAAATCGAAAATTTGATTATGAAATTTGAATTGCCGTTTACGACCCTTCTACCCCTGCGGAAGGGTTGGTAATTTTTCCTAAGGTCTTGGTATTGCAACTAACCGTTCTTGGTCACAATTGAAACCAAACACTGAAAGCTTTCAAAAATCGAAAATTTGATTATGAAATTTGAATTGCCGTTTACGACCCCTTCTACCCCTGCGGGAGGGTTGTTAATTTTTTCCTAAGGTCTTGGTATTGCAACTAACCGTTCTTGGTCACAATTGAAACCAAACACTGAAAGCTTTCAAAAATCGAAAATTTGATTATATGAAAACTGAATTGCCGTTTACGACCCCTTCTACCCCTGCCGGAGGGTTGGTAATTTTTTTCTAAGGTCTTAGTACAGCAACTAACCGTTCTTGGTCACAATTGAAACCAAACACTGAAAACTTTCAAAAATCGAAAGTTTGATTATGAAATTTGAATTGCCGTTTACAACCCCTTCTACCCCTGCCGGAGGGTTGGTAATTTTTTCCTAAGGTCTTAGTACAGCAACTAATCGTTCTTGGTCACAATTGAAACCAAACACTGAAAACTTTTAAAAATCGAAAATTTGATTATGAAATTTGAATTGCCGTTTACGACCCCTTCTACCCCTGCGGGAGGGTTAGTAATTTTTTCCTAAAGTCTTGGTACAGCAACTAACTGTTCTTGGTCACAATTGAAACCAAACACTGAAAAGTTTCAAAAATCGAAAATTTGATTATGAAATTTGAGTTGCCGTTTACGACACCTTCTACCCCTGCCGGAGGGTTGGTAATTTTTTCCTAAGGTCTTAGTACAGCAACTAACCGTTCTTGGTCACAATTGAAACCAAACACTGAAAACTTTCAAAAATCGAAAATTTGATTATGAAATTTGAATTGCCGTTTACAACCCCTTCTGCCCCTGCCGGAGGGTTGGTAATTTTTTCCTAAGGTCTTAGTACAGCAACTAACCGTTCTTGGTCACAATTGAAACCAAACACTGAAAACTTTCAAAAATCGAAAATTTGATTATGAAATTTGAATTGCCGTTTACGACCCTTTCTACCCCTGCGAGAGGGTTGGTAATTTTTTCCTAAAGTCTTGGTACAGCAACTAACCGTTCTTGGTCACAATTGAAACCAAACACTGAAAAGTTTTAAAAATCGAAAATTTGATTATATGAAATTTGAATTGCCGTTTACGACCCCTTCTTCCCGTGCCGGAGGGTTGGTAATTTTTTCCTAAGGTCTTAGTACAGCAACTAACCGTTCTTGGTCACAATTGAAACCAAACACTGAAAACTTTCAAAAATCGAAAATTTGATTATGAAATTTGAATTGCCGTTTACGACCCCTTCTACCCCTGCGGGAGGGTTGTTAATTTTTTCCTAAGGTCTTGGTATTGCAACTAACCGTTCTTGGTCACAATTGAAACCAAACACTGAAAGCTTTCAAAAATCGAAAATTTGATTATGAAATTTGAATTGCCGTTTACGACCCCTTCTACCCCTGCGGGAAGGTTGTTAATTTTTTCCTAAAGTCTTGGTACAGCAACTAACCGTTCTTGGTCACAATTGAAACCAAACACTAAAAACTTTCAAAAATCGAAAATTTGATTATGAAATTTGAATTGCCGTTTACGACCCCTTCTATCCCTGCGGGAGGGTTGTTAATTTTTTCCTAAGGTCTTGGTATTGCAACTAACCGTTCTTGGTCACAATTGAAACCAAACACTGAAAGCTTTCAAAAATCGAAAATTTGATTATGAAATTTGAATTGCCGTTTACGACCCCTTCTACCCCTGCGGGAAGGTTGTTAATTTTTTCCTAAAGTCTTGGTACAGCAACTAACCGTTCTTGGTCACAATTGAAACCAAACATTGAAAACTTTCAAAAATCGAAAATTTGATTATGAAATTTGAATTGCCGTTTACAACCCCTTCTACCCCTGCCGGAGGGTTGGTAATTTTTTCCTAAGGTCTTAGTACAGCAGCTAACCGTTCTTGGTCACAATTGAAACCAAACACTGAAAACTTTCAAAAATCGAAAATTTGATTATGAAATTTGATTTGCCGTTTACGACCCCTTCTACCCCTGCGGGAGGGTTGGTAATTTTTTCCTAAAATCTTGGTACAGCAACTAACCGTTCTTGGTCACAATTGAAACCAAACACTGAAAAGTTTCAAAAATCGAAAATTTGATTATGAAATTTGAAATGCCGTTTACGACCCCTTCTACCCCTGCCGGAGGGTTGGTAATTTTTTTCTAAGGTCTTAGTACAGCAACTAACCGTTCTTGGTCACAATTGAAACCAAACACTGAAAACTTTCAAAAATCGAAAATTTGATTATGAAATTTGAATTGCCGTTTACAACCCCTTCTACCCCTGCCGGAGGGTTGGTAATTTTTTCCTAAGGTCTTAGTACAGCAACTAACCGTTCTTGGTCACAATTGAAACCAAACACTTAAAACTTTCAAAAATCGAAAATTTGATTATGAAATTTGAATTGCCGTTTACGACCCCTTCTACCCCTGCGGGAGGGTTGGTAATTTTTCCTAAAGTCTTGGTACAGCAACTAACTGTTCTTGGTCACAATTGAAACCAAACACTGAAAACTTTCAAAAATCGAAAATTTGATTATGAAATTTGAATTGCCGTTTACGACCCTTCTACCCCTGCCGGAGGGTTGGTAATTTTTCCTAAGGTCTTAGTACAGCAACTAACCGTTCTTGGTCACAATTGAAACCAAACACTGAAAACTTTCAAAAATCGAAAATTTGATTATGAAATTTGAATTGCCGTTTACAACCCCTTCTGCCCCTGCCGGAGGGTTGGTAATTCTTTCCTAAGGTCTTAGTACAGCAACTAACCGTTCTTGGTCACAATTGAAACCAAACACTGAAAACTTTCAAAAATCGAAAATTTGATTATGAAATTTGAATTGCCGTTTACGACCCCTTCTACCCCTGCGGGAGGGTTGGTAATTTTTTCCTAAAGTCTTGGTACAGCAACTAACCGTTCTTGGTCACAATTGAAACCAAACACTGAAAAGTTTCAAAAATCGAAAATTTGATTATATGAAATTTGAATTGCCGTTTACGACCCCTTATTCCCCTGCCGGAGGGTTGGTAATTTTTTCCTAAGGTCTTAGTACAGCAACTAACCGTTCTTGGTCACAATTGAAACCAAACACTGAAAACTTTCAAAAATCGAAAATTTGATTATGAAATTTGAATTGCCGTTTACGACCCCTTCTACCCCTGCGGGAGGGTTGTTAATTTTTTCCTAAGGTCTTGGTATTGCAACTAACCGTTCTTGGTCACAATTGAAACCAAACACTGAAAGCTTTCAAAAATCGAAAATTTGATTATGAAATTTGAATTGCCGTTTACGACCCCTTCTACCCCTGCGGGAAGGTTGTTAATTTTTTCCTAAAGTCTTGGTACAGCAACTAACCGTTCTTGGCCACAATTGAAACCAAACACTGAAAACTTTCAAAAATCGAAAATTTGATTATAAAATTTGAATTGCCGTTTACAACCCCTTCTACCCCTGCCGGAGGGTTGGTAATTTTTTCCTAAGGTCTTAGTACAGCAACTAACCGTTCTTGGTCACAATTGAAACCAAACACTGAAAACTTTCAAAAATCGAAAATTTGATTATGAAATTTGAATTGCCGTTTACGACCCCTTCTACCCCTGCGGGAGGGTTGGTAATTTTTTCCTAAAGTCTTGGTACAGCAACTAACCGTTCTTGGTCACAATTGAAACCAAACACTGAAAAGTTTCAAAAATCGAAAATTTGATTATGAAATTTGAATTGCCGTTTACGACCCCTTCTACCCCTGCCGGAGGGTTGGTAATTTTTTCCTAAGGTCTTAGTACAGCAACTAACCGTTCTTGGTCACAATTGAAACCAAACACTGAAAACTTTCAAAAATCGAAAATTTGATTATGAAATTTGAATTGCCGTTTACGACCCCTTCTGCCCCTGCGGGAGGGTTGTTAATTTTTTCCTAAGGTCTTGGTATTGCAACTAACCGTTCTTGGTCACAATTGAAACCAAACACTGAAAACTTTCAAATCGAAAATTTGATTATGAAATTTGAATTGCCGTCTACGACCCCTTCTACCCCTGCTGAAGAGTTGGTAATTGTATATTAGTCTTATGTCTTATGGTATTGTAACTAACCATTTTTGGTAATACGTGAAACCTAACACTAGAAGTTTTTTGAAAATTGAAAATTTTATACTGCAATTAATTTGCCGTTTTCGCCCCCTTCTCGCCCTACTAGAAGGTCGGCAAATTCGTTTTCGTGCTTTTTTTATATATGTTTTGCAGGTTAATTCTATTTTGCAAGCATACAGTATTATAGTTTTATTTGTTGCAATATTTAACTGGACCGCTGTAATTTGAGCAAAGATGAAGATGAAGATGAAGACAACTTCAGCCACGTGATAGTATAAATAAACTTAAATGGCGTTATGGTAAATAAGGTACTACAACATGGGTATACACGGACGCAAAGTAATTTCTGATTGGTTGATGACTAAACTCAACACCACCGATGCCTAAAAACTGCAATACCTAATCATATTTAATAAACTCTTCTTCCATACCCTTGTTTTGTGCACATAATGACGTTGGGTTTTCTTAATGTAAAATAGCTTTACAAATGGGCTGTGTGGTTTTTGTTATTGCTTAGGAAAAAAATCACATGAGAAAAATTAAGATTGTAACATGTCAATTCACTGTTCCCTTGCCATGTTACATTGTGATCCCGTTTCCTTCAATATAAAAGCATTATTCGTCTTAATTTTATACCAATACCGTTTACAATCACAAGTTAGTTTTAATTTGTATAACTTTTCCCTTTAGTATTATTAAATAATACGCTATATACATCGATCTTTAGTTTTAATTTAATATTCTTTCTTTTGTATAAATAATATAAATAATTAAAATCAGATGTAATTTTCCAATTGGTAAACCTTTGAATAATGTCCATAAATACCAACTGGTGTATATATGAATCTGTCATTTAGGATAGTTTTCTTGTTTTGTACCTCTCTCAAAATGTGTGGTTATCTTTAAACAGAACAAATTTTCGTTTGTCTTCATATCTAACGATCTTTTGAGCACATGCCGTTTTCCGATAAAGATGTCCTTCTTAAGGCTATGATGCCATACCTGGTATGTAAAAGGTATCTTTTATTTTATTCTTCTTAACATATATAAATATCATTTTAGAATACTAGCAAAATGCTTATCAAGAAAGCCTACCTGAATAACCCGTTCGAAATATTAATGAATGGTAAGCTGATTACAGATAAATTTTTTGACTGTTCCTCGTGGCGTATTACAAAATTTCGTGGAAATAGATTCTTCGTAGCACATTAACATATTATAATATTCGTGAGAAGTTAGCCATTCTGCACTATATTTATGTGGCTGCAGCATTTTAGTGCTGATAGTAATTAATCGATTCCGAAAATCAGAATTAAAAAGCTCTGTAATTCACTCTATATAAAACAATAAAAGCTTACAAACACACAAATGAAATAGGTTTGGGTTTATAAAGCAAATAATTTTTAACAGTTACATATTTCCTATGCAAACCAAAATTATAATTTATAATAAATGCAATACTGCATAAAATGGAATAAGGCAGTAAGCTGATTGATTCCTTTCTTGGTAACCGATTCCGGCGGCACAATAGAAATACTTATATTCTGTGCCGGAAGGATATTAACTTTCAAACAATGCAAAATTAAACAAGTAATATTAGGTTGATAGTTATTTGTTGTTGATGATTTATTAAATAGATTTCTAAATTCTAACACCAAAATGTATAGCAACATTTAACTGTTTTAGTTTATAATTATGAAAGTTTGATCGATCTTATAACGACAGTGATAAAAGTCGAACCCCATCAAAAATCTTTACAACCTATTTTTAAATTGCGCTTGCCTATAAATATTTGAGTGCATTATGAACGATAGTGAGGCGGGCAATAGAGGCAAGCCCTGAAAACTTACTTCTCCTCCACACTAAAAATATACTATTTTTTCTTCAAACGTTCTGCAAAATATACGAAAACTTCTAATTTGCATGTATTTTTACGGATACGTATTTTCCGTGTTTGATTAATATCTAAGGTTGCTTAGGTTCCGTTACCCCAGCCGGCTCACTTCACAATTTAAAAAAATTATAATACAGAAACATTGCACCTCTTATGCACCAACCTCACATTTTATTTCACGCCTTCAGTTAAATATTTATTGACAAATTTATAGTGCGCAGCCAAGTTCACGTGATCCAATAGCAGGTCGACATTTCAAATTAAAAATTGAAACATATTACCGTTTTTAGAAAGCAATGCACCCTTGTGCACCATCAAAATTTATCGTCTCACCCTTTCTTAAACCACCTTCACACCCTCCAGATTTAATTTTTGCAATCACATTTTTTGAACCCTTGTAGTTAAGAACTTATTTGCAATATAAATTAAAAAAATAACCCATTTTGCAAAGTTTTATTTGCATTAGGTTTTGGTAATTTAATTTATGTAAACTTTCACGCATTTTGGGAGTCATGTCGTTTCGGCACGGACGATTCGGTGCATGGACGGGTCGGCGCAAGGACATTTCGGCGCAAGGACGTTTCGGAGCAGAAATGTTTCGACGCGCAAAATTACTTGCTATTTGTCCATATTGCAATATTCTGCATATCTGCAGTGCTGTGGCGAAAATAGTCTTGAGGTTTCAACTTAGGTTAGTATTAGAAGAGTTTTACTAACAATAGAAAATAATAGATTAGGCTCATATGCAAAAATAGTTTTGAGGCGAAAATAGAGTTGAGGTATCAACGTTTCTGCGCCGAAACGTCCCTAGCCGAATCGTCCCGGCGTCGTAACGTTCCGACGTCGAAACATCCTTGTGCCAAAAAGTTTTTGTGCCGAATCGTCCTCGCCGATACGTCGTGGACTGGTTTATTTAAGTATTACGTTCCTTTAGACCTGTAGTATACATATTGAGTAATCAATTTTAATTTTGGGTTGTTAATGGTACGCCTTTGGTGACTTGAGTTTTTTATCTATATCTAATTAACGGAACGCTCAAGGGGTTTGGGGGTAATTGCGTGGTAGTAGCGATATCCGTTACATTTTTTTTACTCGGATTGGTAGTCGCCGTGGTAGTGAATTTTATTTCACCCTACCCCCTAAGGGGGAGGGAGGTTTCAAATTTTATTGCGTTGGGTGGTAGTTGCGCGGTAGTAGCGATATCCGTTAAAAAAATTTTTAATCGGATTGGTAGTCCTTATGGTAGTGAATTTTATATTAACCAACCCCCTAAAAACGAGGAGGGTTGAAAATTGTGTCGTGTTGGGTGGTAGTTGCGTGGTAGTAGCGATATCCGTTGAAATTTTTTTAATCGGATTGGTAGTCCCTGTGGTAGTGAATTTCATATAAACCAACCCCTAAGGGGGGAGGGAGGTTGAAAATTGTATTGTGTTGAGTGGTAGTTGCGTGGTAGTACGATATCTGTTGAAAATTTTTTAATCGAAATGGTAGTTCTGTGGTAGTCGTTTCCTACTTGGTCAGTAAATTAAGTAGTACCATAGATAACAACTTGCATTGTCGCCGACTTTGATGAGTATTTATTCACTTTCCTTAAACTCCAAGTTGTCCTTATCACCACTACAATGCATTTCAACCAAATTTTAAGGTAATGGAAAATAATGATGCTGCTAAATTAAATAACACGAAATCTCAAGTCGGGATATCAATTTATTCTACCAATGCTGAAGTGGTGTGGTGCTTGCCCCTATTCACCATACTTCCAAAAGTATTAGTTTTAAATTCGTCTTTGGATTGAAGCTAAAGAAAATATTTACAACCCGGAATTAATATTACAATAACCTTCACTTTAAGTACTCACTCCTAACCTGCGTATTAGAAGCATATTAAATTTTATATTTTCATATTTCACTTCGATACCATCAAGTGCCATTAACTTCAACAATAATACCGAAAAGACAGTCATGTTGACCTTTCAATGGATTTCAATCAAAAAAACTCGCGCCATCAAATCGAACGTCGACATCCCCGCCCTGAGCAATTGTGCTCTCTGAACAAAGAAAGACACTAAAAGGAACAGGAACCACAAGGTGAACATAAAAGGCGGATGTCGGAAACAATGCAGACATAATTTCATTTTATATATTTTTCTTATACTAAAATTTAAAGCAATACTACAAAATTTTGTGTTCTAAATGACAAATTTTTTGACTGCATAAGTAGTCAAAAAATTTGTCATTTACAACACAAAATTTTGTAGTATTGCTTTAAATTTTAGTATAAGAAAAATATATAAAATGAAATTATGTCTGCATTGTTTCCGACATCCGCCTTTTATGTTCACCTTGTGGTTCCTGTTCCTTTTAGTGAAGTGGGCAGGCGATAAATTGAAAAATAGCGACGAAGGACAACCAGCAGAATAAGGAATTAAAAAAAATAGTAAAACTGAAAAGAAAGACACTTCTCTCTCTAACTAACAGTATGCTAACTTCTGCAAATTAAGTTGCCTACATCCAAGAACTTGTAGCAGTAAAATTATACTGTTACAACGGGATTTCTAAAATAAAGATGCCAAAGTGTATATCAACCAAACATAGTTTGGAAATGGGATCTCAATGTCTGTTCGCCGCAGTCATCGGCGTCGTCACCGCCATCGTCTCCGCCGTCGCCGCCGTCGTCCGTCGCAGGGTTCCGGTGATTTTATAATATATATAATATATGAATTTTATTCAGTTTTTACGCTGATTACGAATATGCTATACACTATTCGATATATCACTTACTTTTCGAGTTCTTCGACTTTAAAATCGAAATTTTACAAACAACGAATGTTTTTGTTAATAAAAATGATTATAACTTAAATTAAATTTTTATTGTAAATGTGAACTATATTTAATAATAGAATATTCGTAAGTCTGGTTGTGAGCCGTACATGCGGCGCAATTTTTTTTTTGAAATTGTGTCAATAATATGTTCCGCACTATATTCTTTATTTTATTCGGAATTTGCATGATACATATATAAATAAGACAGGATATAAAGGAGACATAAAATAAAATAACAAACAAGTTCAGATGCTCATTTTATATATTGCTATTTCCTAATATTTTACATCTCTTCAATACTTAGTTTTTATTGCCATTAAACAAAGGAGACTTAGAGGACTTACGTCCCATTGTAGGTGACCTCTTTGGTGATCGATTGCGTTCCGGTGATGGAGACTGTCCACCACCATTTGCAGACACTTCCTTTCCTGATGCCTTAAGATTGACTTTCGTGTCCAAATGACGAAATCTATTCAAATGTAATAGGAATATTAACTTTAAAACCAAGTGCCAAAGATTTATGCAAGTTCTTTCATACGTTTGGATCAAATATAAAGAAAAATCCACATTAATATGAAAAAGATATAGAACTATACGTTAATGGGTTTGCAAAATAGCTATTCTTCTAATATTCTCACCTAATTGGAAGGTTACCCCCAGCCGAGTCTTCTGCAATTCCTTGGAATAAGAATGCCAATGGCCAACTAATCCATGATGCACTCCTAAAACATAACCGATTCAATAAATAAATTTTTATTCGACCGTATCTTAACTGCCTTACTTATAAAATAGTCGCACACATAATTAAGTAACTCTTTGATTAGACTATTACTTTAAAATAAATAACGTTTTCGAAGAAGTTCAAGTAGTAACACAAAAATTACTATATTTTCTCTCAATCTTTATTAATCAGAGGTATTTTTAAACTGCTTCACAATATTTATTCATTTTGAATTTTATCTTGATCTATTCTTGTTGCTATGAATGCTAATGGACGCCAGAAGGCAGTAACTATCACACTTACAAATATAGAATATTCCCAACGTTTCCGGTTCCAAACAAACTAGAAATCTTTAACACGTATTCGTTATATGAGACTTACGGTTTAATATTTCATCTGAATGGAGACATATACTAATTTGAAGCGACATGTGCTTTGCATCCTTCACAGTTAATGAAAACTTTTAGAGCAGTGAAATATAAAATTTCATATATAAAATCTATGTAATTTGCCTTTAAAGACCCTTTTTCTACTCGTTTTGCTGACTGTACTTGTCGGTTTATAAGTTTCACCTATTCTTTGTACATGATACACTGCGATGGAATAGTGATTAAGACGTGGTGACGATATAATTTTTGAATTTTTCTGTTACAAACGCATTCATAACGATTATTCGTAAGCACTAAACGTGTTATCGCTTATGCAGTTAGTAGCCAGTGGCATTTAATTGTACAAAGTATGACAAAATTGCCCAGATATAGAATACTGTTATGATTTTGTTATTTCCTTGACAAATGTCAGAAGTGAAGTTTTATAGTCTAACGTACAGTTGGCAAGCTTAAAGTATTGCTTGTTGTCTTTGATTCAAATTGTAAAATACGTATTTTTAAAATCTAGTCTGCTTGTCGTTTATTGTGTTATCGGTTGTCGGAAGGACACTAATATATCAGTAGTCGCAAACCAAAAAATAATTTAATGTGCGTTTTAATTCCGTTTTTGATGCTTGAGTTTATTTTTTTTTATGGTGATTATGTTTTCTAGCTATTCTGACATTTATCACCATTAGGTCTTCAATCCTGGAACTGGTTAGACGAGTACCTTCATTGTTTCCTATTCTGAGCTAACCTACTCATTTTCCTGAAATTTCCAGTCTGCATCTTTCACTATATGCGTGCATTGGTCTAATCTAGGCTTACCTCTACATCCTTTTTTTATCTCTGCTTGTAATATATCCCGCACTATTCCCCAAAAATGGTTTAGAACATATCCTGCACTTCTGTTTCTCCTATTATTTTTTTTTTGTTTTCAACATACGTTTTCAACAATTTTCTCCTTGTTTGTATGTTTGTTGTCTTCGAATATAGTCGCTGCTCTTTCTTGTTAGATGTAGTTCGGTTCCTCTTCTATTGTTTTACAAATATTGTAACAATTTTTTTGACGACTACAAATTCTTTTCAAATTATTTATAAAATACTCTGCATTGTCTATTTAAATAAACATTTAAATTTTGCGATGTAAATAAATATTTAAATCAGGGGCGTGTAACCCAATCACAAGCCGAATATTACTTTATAATATTGGTTTAGTTACTATTAGTAAAGGTTTGGTCGGTTGAATAGCATCTCCAAGGTCAGGCGATTTTGATGTGAGTTCTGCGCATCAAACAGACGATTCAGTCTAGCACGACCACTTGTGGAGTCACAAGCACCATGCAGTTAAATAGAGTCCTCGCCAGTAACCTGCGTGTAGCAATAGGCGTGGCCGCTTGACCAAGTGCAAGAAGCACTTGATTTTCTGTGTATTTTAATAATGGTAAGTAGATTAAATCATTGTTAAGTCAGACTAAATAATTTTATTACAGCGCTTTATGAATTTCTGATAATGAATTCCTTAAATTTGTTAATTTTGATTTCACTGAATTTAAAAATGTGCTTTGTGGATTTTCTAGTAATGCTCTTATAGAATTTCCAATAATGATTTCTTTAAAATTCGCTAATATTAATTTCAATTAATTTATTAAAAAATTAACATAAATAACGGTTGGCGAAATTTGGTCTTTGTAAGTTTATTCTCACTAACGTAAATGTAATAATGTTTATTGTGGACATTCAGGAATGATAAGATTGCGAGCTTACAAGTTCAAATTTCATATTTAATTTTCCAATTACCGTTAAATATTTTGTTTTTAACACCAGTTAAAGGAACGTGGAAAATGATGTACTTTGGATAGCCTTTTTTATGGTTCGATTTTGTGTCGATTTGCGAAGATGAAATGCACTTCAAGTTTATGTAAATGGTTCCAGTAAAGATCGAGTATATTACGCAATAAAATGTAGACAGTACGTTGACGTCATTTGTTTGTCAAAGGATCGCAGGCCAGCACATCTGGTTTCGACAACGTAATTGTTTCAATGTAGTTTAAAACAACAATTTGCAAAGTAAGCGTTTTTCTATCACTTTGACATGACTACAGCTGTTTGCCTATCTTAACAGCGAGACACATGATCGAAAACAACATTGTAGCAATTTATAATTCTTGTTTTACCATGTAATTACAAAAACTTTTGCTATTTAGAATTTATCACAGTTTGAATCAAGGGTTATATATGATATTATTGCAAATGAATATGAATATCTTTATTTAATTCTAACAAAGCATTTCATTCAAATTCAATCACACCTTAAGTGATTACGAGAACTAATAATTTTAGTCGTTGAATATTTAATACACATTTGTAAACAAAGGTAATAGATCTGTGTATTTTGGGTAATTTAATTTAGAAAGCTTTGTAAAAATGTTTAATACGTTATGGATATTTTTTATTCTTAGTAAAGACAGTCGTAATTTTCATATTCAATCATTGTGTTGAAGACTTTAGACCACATTTGTGATGTATATTTTGTACATACAATTTTATTACTTAGAAAACAAAATTTTAATTAAAGAACAACCATTAAATTCAATTGCATAATTGTTTTATTTTAAACAAGTGAGTTCAAAGATAGGGTAATTGAGTTAAAAAAGGAAAAAAGGCATAAATACCCTTTCATAAAAGTGAAGTTTATAACAGTGACTTGATAAAGAAGCACTAAACAACACCTTCAAGAGGCTTAATGTCTAAATTGGTTTATATAATAATGTTTAAATTATTGATATAAATGGTTATTCTTTTTCTTTATAGTATAAGGTAGCAAGAGTACATCTCTTGTGTCCTTCATTGTTATATTAATAATATTTTCTTTACAGTTCCTGCTTTAGCGGTAAATACGATATTTCTCTCAAAGGACTTCCAAGTTTTCTTTTAGGGCAAACCCGTGATTAAAAAAAATTTAAAACTTCGTGGCGCCCCTTTTGCACCCCTTATTTTAGTATTATTAGAGTCAGTAAGTTAACAATGTTTTGTCATAAAACCCACGACCACTTCTCACAAGCTCTACCCGAGGAATATACCCCTACCTTAGTCGGAAGAATGTCGAGATCCCTTCACCATAAAAAGATCTCCAATTTAGCCCTAGGCAATTAATGCACCCCATATATTTATATTACAATGTATATACATTATTTCCCCGATATTTAGTGATATGTGAAAGGCGTTGAGCAGCCTGCGGTTACTAGGATCCCCAACACTCGAACATTTGTAGAATTAATAGTTTTCCAATATATCCTTTTGAACAAAGTCTATGGATTCTGACACTAACGCTTTTAAAAATTATGACCCTACTCATTTTATATATATGGTTAAGGTCTGTAAATGGCCTTAATTAATAACATTGTTTATGACTGTTCTATCATAATAAAGTTATTATGAAATTAGAATTTTCTATTACTTCTATATATACCGTGTAATACTTACAAAGGTTGCTGTACAATAACATTTCTCTCAGGTGATTCTGGAGTATCCGTAAGATGGCGACGTGTTGATGGAAGAGTTTTTGCTATTGATGGATTGTATATTTTAGGATCGCTAACCATTCGGACAAAAAATGACCTTTTGTACGCCAGCGTTTCTTTCTTCTTTCGATCAAGATCAAATACTTCGTCTTCTTGTTCCTGTAGTTTAATTGTCTTATAAAATAGTTTCTAAACTGAGACTAACCTGTTCCTTTTCTAAAGCTTGTGCTTCAAATAATTCATCTGCAAACTCGGTTATTACTTCCCAGGCATGGTCTAAAAATTAAAAATTAGCATTTTTAACTTGTCTCAAAAATCTAAAGATTTCTAGCTATTATTATATAACTAGACGAGTTTATTTAAATTGCATAGTGTTGCTAACTCAGACTATTGCTGCAAACAGTGGTTGTCTTGTGGTTATAATTGTAATATCCATTACAGTTCGAGGTAGTTTGGGTTCATTGTGAGTAAAATTGGTATGGTTTGAGTTATAAATATGAGTTTATTAATTAAAATTTTAAGGCGCTTTATTCATGTTTACAGCGCAAGTAGCAATCTCTTAGCTAAATGAGAATTTAGCTATGCTGAGTTCAAAGTAAATTAATATACCTTGATATGGGGTTTCAGATGTCATATGTTTCACTTTAATGTAAGTGCTAAAATGTCTCTGCTTATTAATGGTTATTAAATTAGCCTAACTGTACAGTATTTAGAAGCTGTGCTAAAATTTACATTTATGTCCATTACGGCAAATTTATATCTCTATCGCGTATTTTACAGATGTACTTTTCATTATTGGCTGAAGTCGTTAAACACTTCCTGTCATTATATGTATGATTAGACAAATGAAATTTAATGCACAACAACAAGAGTTTCAAGATCTGCCATTCGCAACGCGTTGTGGGTGACTAGTGATGGATTCGAACCGAACCGAACCGAACCTTGCCCTAGGGTCGGTTCGGTTTGAAAACTTTTTAGTCCGGTTCGGTTCGAAAAAATATATTTCGGTTCGGTTCGGTTTGGTTCGAAAAAAACGAACCGAACCTCGAACCGAACCGAACCGGTTCGACATTTTGATATTTCAAACAACTAGTGGGTTTAACTACAACACTTTAAATGTTTAATGTAGTTTTTATATTTAGTAGTTGCTACTTTCAAATAAACCCAACACCAATTTGCTTTAGATCTTAGTAGCATAAATCATATTTATACTATTTGTCCAGGTTTGATTTTTCAATACATACTATCTTTAACAAAGTGTAATTACAATTAGGTTAATAGTGAAAGCCACCTCTAAAATTTAGAATGTGTTAATAATAATTGATGATTTTTACTAATGTCATTTTACCGTGGAAAAACGATATCACACGATCTTTGCGATTACTTTTATTTTAGTTTTAGTTAGTATACAAAGAGTATCAAGACAATAAGGTGTTGCTGATTTCTTATACAGTACAAACAAAAAGCTGTTTGTCATTTTATCTTTATTATTATTATTTCTTTTAAAAGACAATATCAGATGGTTCTCGGAAAGAATCGTAAATCTACCTCAAACAGTCTTTACGTTTTTCATAATAAAATATAACAGTATTTATGGCACGGGCATTATGTCTGCTTGTTATTTGCATTATACTGTGTTATTTTATGCCGGCATCGATTGAAAAGTTTATTTTGCCATGAGTCATAAACTTCAACTTTTGGTTTTAAGAAAAAGTTTGGGGTCATTCTTCTGGAGTATCGGCTACTTCTAAAGACGTTTGTGATAATGGCCACACTAAATAAACCTTAATTATTATGGTACTATGCGCTTTGTAACACCATTTGTTGAGCGATTATGTGCAAAAGAAAAGGAGATTAGTTTTTGCTACGTCACATGTTTTAATATTAATGGGGAGCTGGTTTTCATACAAAAGTAAAAAATTCAAAATGATGGATTAGTAATACATACTTAATTAAGAATTAAATTGTTTCGTTTATTCTGAAAACTTCTGTAGTCTCTAGACCGTAACCTCGGCTTGTATATCTTTAAGATTGTTTTCAACACGACTTCTGTTCATTAAATAAAATAAGCTTGTTTTTAAAACCAAATTTTCAAAATCATTTCGAGTTTCTTTAATATCTAATACTAGTTATATACAAACAACAATTTGAAATAAGGAGCATTAAACAAATCCAACTAATCTAGAGTTTTTTGATCTACAAACGTGCTTCGATGACAAAATTAATTATATGTGTAACACTAATACCTATTACATTTTTTACCTATTGGCTTAAAACTCGATGACCATGTACATTAGAAAATTATTCTATTTCTTATATGCTTGCAACTAGAAATTTTTAACATGTGCATTTGGGAGAAATGACATGTTTTTAGTGAAAATTAAATTTTTTAGCTACATTTTTATTTAAAAAATGGAACCTTTTGAACCGAACCGAACCGAACCTTGAGCTAGGTTTGGTTTGGTTCGAAAAATTTGCCGGTCCGGTGCGAGGTTCGGTTTGAAAATAAAATATCCGGTTCGGTTCGGTTCGGTTCGAAAAATCGAACCGAACGTCGAACCGAACCTCGAACCTGTTAGGTTCATGGCCATCCCTATGGGTGACGAATTAGACTCAGTGACAGTAAGTGTGAAACAGTATTCCATACGGACTAGAGAAAAGTAAGGTTACAGTAAGTAAAATAACAGTAAACCCGCACCAAGAGCCTCATCAAAAACAAGGGTTATCCACATAATTAATGCCGAGCTAGCTAAAAACGTCATAAAGTGGGATGCGAGTTACAGATTCGCAATATATAATGCGAATAAAATAATATTTGTAAAGTTGCTTTGCAAGCACTTTGTAGAGATGCTGTTAAATTATAGTAAGTGTTCTAAAAACCTATGGAAGCATAAATTAGTATAAGTTGATATTTAAACTGAAACGAAGTAAAGCTGTCATTTTAATTTTAGATTTATTAGAGAAACCATTATTATTAAGATTATGTTTTTGTACACTTTATGTATTTAGCTTTTGACACCAATATCAATAATTTCATGTAATTTATGTGTGACTGCGATACTCTGGTAATTTCTCAGGACCCTTACTGAACGTTTTACGACTTTCTGTCTAGACTAGAAATAATTAATATTTCCAATAGTGATTAAAGTACATGGCCGGATATTGTAAACGACCACTAAACCTTAGTAATAAAATATGTATAGTTTTAAGTAATCTAATGATTAATGGAATAGGGTAAAATGTCAATTGTTGAGTAGGGAAAAAACCCAAAAAGGGAACAGAAATTGAACTTAGAAAGAGAGACTTGTCCCAGCAGCCGAAGCTTTAACATTGCCTCTCTGCCGGAGTACAATAGTTTCAAGTAATAGTTTTACTACCTTTAAATAAATTTAATGCAGTGTCTAGCTATTGTGTATTAAGATTTTGCGACTGTATAATAAATCTTGTTAAAAAACTAAATAGCTTGGCCCAACCTGTATTTGGCGCAGTTTTGGTAGAATTCGATTGCAAGTGCAGAAGAAAATTGCAACTTCCAGCACGTGAGTATCAACTCTTTATGCAAGAACGAACTCGGCACAGCTAGGAGAGTACAGAATCGACTTTCCATTCAAGGAGAAGACAGAACAAGAATCGTCTGGCTTTTCAACGTAGACATAGAACAAACTGAAAAACTTCGCGTGAGTATAAATAAAAAGGAAACGTTAATTGAAATAAAGAATAAACTGTGTTTGATTTTTGAAATTTGACTGATAAATTATTTTTGTTATGATCTATATAAATATTATTTGTTGATATGTATAAAACTGTTTATGTAAATTGCTTCCAACTTTGAGAGGTGCGAAACTTATTATTATTTGTATATATATTGAAATACTAATTAGGGGTAAAAATGGCTCTTAATAATTTAAAATTGTACTTGGACTCAATTCCGGTATTTGACGGTAATCAAGTGACGCTTGGTTATTTTTATTTCGGCGTGCGAAAACTTTATAACGACGTTTTATCAAGAGAATAATGCTACACAGAACGAGTGGTTATTACGTTTAATTTTCAGTAAATTAACCAGGCGAACACTGACATTACTTGCTAGTAGGGAAGACTTAACCAGTTGGAACAGCTATAAAAAGCTTTTAATTGCATATTTTGGGGACCAGAGAAATATTAAATGTTTAATTAGGGACCTTCTTAGCTTACAAATTAATAGAGACGAATCACCATACCAATTCGGCATGAGAATTCAGGATGTTAGGAGTCTTATTCTAACTAAACTAAAATTAGAGGAAGACGACCCGACAACACGACAAGCTAAAGCAGACATATATGACGAAATGGCCTTAGACACGTACTTAAACGCCTTGCCGGAAAAACTCTCAGATAAAATTAGATTCAGAAACCCAGAAAGCTTAGAGATTGCAATGACGTTAGTAATTGAAGAGGAAAATGTATTCTATTACAGGAATCGTTTACATAATCCGAATCTAAACAAAAACTATAATCCTATACAAAAATTCCAGCCTGCTCAATTCAAACAATCGTATCAGCAACAGAACTTTCAACCAAAACCATTTAATGTCTTTGATAGAACCCCGCATTTCAATTTTACTCCAAGACAAAATTTTACGTTTAATCGACCGCAACAGACGTTTAATCGACCACAACAAACATTTAACCGACCGCAATCCGCATTTAATCGACAAACTCAGAATTCTTCATGGACGAGACCTAACAATAATTTCATTAACAATTTCGCGAGAGCATCAAATCCACAACAATCATTTAACCGACCTAACGATTATTATAAACCGACACCCATGGATACGTCATCTGGAAATTCGCAACCGAGGAATAATTCAAATAAAGCAACCCACCAAAGACCCAATTTTAGACCCGATGAATTATTTTATCAAGAAATTGCACAAAATCCACTAAACACTGACGATACAAATGAATCAGATAACTCTCAGTACCTTGACGAAACGGAAACAAACCCTTTTACAGAATACGACGCCATCCCAACACTAAATGACTCGACTTCAGAATACAACAAAGGACGTAACGAGGATAATGACCATAGTTTTAATCAAAATTTTCACGTGGACCTGACGAACCACAATCGGATGTGATACAATTAAATACAATAAGTCAAACCGCATTACCTTATATTGAAATACCAAAAGTAAATTTGAAATTCCTGATAGACACGGGATCATCACGAACATTAATTAGCCCAATAACTGTCAAAGCATTCTACACAGATTTTGTAGAGGAACAACCCTTTAAAATACAAACCGCACACAAAACGACCGTACATAAATATATAGGGCACATTCCTTTACCACGAATTTTCGGGACGAAAATGAAACATAAATTTTGTATATTTAACTTTAACGACAAGTATAATGGATTAATAGGCATGGATTTATTAGAGAAACTTGGTGCAAAAATAGATTTACAGAATCGTATTCTTATAACTAAGTTTAATAAAATCCCTATACGATTTCAAGACCATTCTAACACCGAACATAAGTACACCATCGAACCAAGAACGGAAAAATTAATTAAATTACCAATTAACGCTAAAGATACTGTAGGAATAATTAACCATATTTCATTCGGACTCGGATTGGAAACACCGACAGCATTAGTAAATATTAAAGAAAAATACGCACTAACGACAATTATTAACTCGAACGAACAACCCGTACAACTTACAGTCACGAAGTCGCTAGAAATTCTTGAAGTAAATTTCGAGGAAATAGACTTAGACGAGTACGCAATTTCTGAAGGACAACCTAACTTAGATGAAGACAGTATATTACGAGAAAATTTAAACAACCTCCGTTTAGATCATATGAATGACGAAAAACGTAAAACAATTCATAACCTTTGCTTAGAATACCGAGATATTTTCTACAGCGACAAACTACCTTTGACTTTTACGAACACAATTAAACATGCAATTAGACTGACGGACGAAACACCGACTTATAAAAAAGCATACCCATTACCACAAGCAAGCCAAGGAACAATTGGACAAGACAGACCTATATGTTACGCCTCGAGAACACTAAACGAGAGCGAACAAAAATACAGTACAATAGAAAAAGAACTATTAAGTATAGTGTGGGCAACGAAATACTTTCGACCGTACCTATACGGACGCAAATTTACAATCTACACCGATCACCGACCACTTGTTTGGTTGTTTCAACTAAAAGAACCCAACTCAAAGCTACAAAGATGGAAGGTAAGACTAGAAGAATATGACTACAAAATCATTTACAAAAGCGGAAAATGCAACACGAACGCAGACGCTTTAAGCCGCATTCAAATAAACGCTATAGACAACGAACCAATAATAGGAAACCTAGACGACACAGTAATTCGCGACGATTTGGACGAAGTAGAGGACAGTAAAACAATGGTGTTACGTTCCATCATGACAATAAATTGTACTTTGGTAGTATGTTAGTACGTTCCTTTAATGGACCGTTATAGCTAAGAAATGAGACGGCCTGCGTGCCAGTTTTGCCCTTTCACCCCACCATGCGGTGGCTGTAAAAGGAAATATTGGTAAAACACCGTTGTGTTCTCGTTACATAAGGTGAACTTCAGTACGCCGTCACCTTACAAATGGACTCAACACAAGACGCAGAACCTAAACACGCTATTCGAATACTAGACGATGCTATTGACTACAAACCGAATCAATTTTTTATTAACGAAGTCTTGACTGACCCAAAACCCTACAAAATTCACAAATCAAAGTAATAAGAAAATCTACCAGGTAGAAATTACACGAGACGAGAACGACGAACAAATCACGCAATTCTTTAAAGAATATACACCGAACAAGAAACGATACTACCTTTATTTTACTTCAGAAAACTTGTACAAGAAATTTTCAGAAACTTACGTTAAATTATTTAATAACATTGGACCCGAATTAATTAGATGTACGCGCAAATTAATCAACTTGACGGAAAAAGACGAAATAATAACCGCTATTAGAAACCAGCACGAGGGTAAAACTAATCATCGTGGTATAAATGAAACTTTAAAGCAGATCCAACGACGATACTATTTCCATAACATGAAAGAAATAATTACAAATTACATTAACAAATGTGAGCTCTGCAATAGAGCAAAGTATGACCGAATACCTCCTAAAATTCCGTTAATGCTAACGCAAACCCCCGATAAACCATTTCAAAAACTTTTCGTTGACACTTTCGAAGTGGAATCCCGAAATTTCTTAACAATCGTAGACGCCTTCACAAAACTAGGACAGGCGATACCAATAATATCGAAAAACAGTGTTGACGTAATACAAGGACTTATACAATATTTCACATACTACGGAACCCCTGAAATGATCACACTAGGTAACGGAACAGAGTTTAGAAACGAGACAGTACAGAACGTTTTAGAATTACATAAAATTAAAATTCATTTTGTAACGGAGAATAACCCCGATTCAAATGGCCTCGTAGAGCGCTTCCATTCGACTTTACTAGAGCAAATTAGATTGCTGAAAATTCAATTCCCCAAAGAACCCGCTACCAATATAATACCCTATGCACTAATTGCATACAATAATACCATCCACTCAACAACAAATTTTACCCCGTTAGAGTTAACCTTAGGGCATTCTGACGCCCGCAACCCGCTAGATATACATTATAACCACCAGGTATACCAACAATACGCTAAAGAACATAAAGACAAATTAAATATGACCTATAATAACATTAAGAATAAATTGGTCACCGAGAAAGAGCGAGTTTTGACCAAGCGTAATGCAGACACTTCAATGAAAAAATTTGAAGTAGGACAAACAGTGTTTCAAAGAAATTTCAAGAACAAACGACACAAAACATCACCTAGAAATTTAGGACCCTTCACTATAAAAAGAATATCAGACAAAAACGTTGCCGTGCTAGACAACGGCAAAATCACAAAGTACGTACACCTGAAAAACTTACGCCACCATTCTTTTTCAGATCCCTCACCGTCATCGTCATTGGCACAATCATGCTGTTCAAGCCAATCACAACCAGCGACGACGGAATGAAACTAGAGCTAATTACAGACAACCCAGGACTGATACCTTTAAAATTAGGACTTATGCAAAACACGATCGATTACTGGACACTCATACAAAAATTCGATTTAACTAAGGTAAAGAACGAATTTCAATTAATAGAACGCAATTACAACACAATAAATAATTCAGTTTTTCTATCCAAATTTGGCAAAGAATATTCAAGAGAAATGCACAATTACATCTACATCATAGAAAACATGTTACAAACAACAAACGAACGATTCAACCGAATTATACCTAGAACGACTAATAAAAGGCACAAACGTGGACTTATTAACGGACTTGGATCAATTATTAAAATTATAACAGGAAATTTAGATCAAACAGACGCCGAACGTTACGATAAATTAATACAAGAATTGAATAAGAATCAAGACGAGCTTAAAACAGTATTAAAAGAACAAATTTCATTAACCCAGTCAACGATAATTAAATTTAACTATACAATTTCTAAACTAGCGAGCAACCAACTTATTATGCAGAGTAGAATAATGCAATTAGAACAAAGCATGAATAATGTAACTATACACAATATTAATATGTACACTTTGGTAATTTTTAACACAGTATTTAATCAAATTATTGCAGCAATTGTAGTAATACAGCAAACTCTCGACACCTTAGAAAATGCCATAACATTCGCACAATTGAATACACTGCACTCAAGTATTATTGACCCAAACGAATTATTAACAGAACTACACACAGTTTCACCCTTCATAAAGAATAATAAATTACCTTTCGAGATAAACCCTGATAACGTAATTTTATTTACGAAAATTGCACAGGTAAAAGCATATGCGAAAGACAACGAAATAATTTTTATTGTAGAAATCCCAATTGTAGAAGCAAGTTCATATAATTATTTTCACATGTTCGCATTTCCAATCAGAGTTGGAGACAAATTTCAAATTATTGTACCAAAAGGTAAGTTTTTAGCACTAAATGACCTTAAGTACGGTCTGGCAAACGAAAAATGTAACGAAATTATGCCAAGTCAGTATATTTGTAACTCGCTTACTACAAATTATATTAAAGACGAGAGCCTTTGCGAGGTTCAATTATTAAAATTTTCGAGTAACTACGAAACTTGTTCGAGGAGATATAGTCAAAACCATTTAAACTGACCGATGACTCACCGCGGTACATTATTAGAAATGATAATGTAAACTGCATTGTCTTTGTCAGTATATGTAACTACTCTGCGCTAAAAAAGATGGATAGGAAAGAAGTACGTCTGTTAAAGATTAGTATGGTAGCATCAAAACGTATGTCTGTTATAACTAATATTTATGTATTATTATAACCTATAAATAATTTTAGTTTCCTGTCACTTTTTGTTGCCTTTTCACCTAGTTCTTGATATTTTGTTGTATTTATGTTTTTACATTTAGCTCAAATCGCAAATATAAAAGTTTTTTTCAAAAGTAAAAGGACTTCTTACACATTATAAACGGTAAATACAGTCGTCCTATAACAAAACTAAATACTATCGCCTCTTTGCTTTTTAGTTGTTCAAAATGCTTCGAAACAAACATCTCAAACCCCAAACACACCAGGTGATTTTGAACGTCATGGATTATTTTGAAAGAGAGCGTGATAATGAATGTGTTTTAGTTTCGTTTGGAAGTGTTATGCAGGTACAAAAATAAATACACTTAATCCTTCAAATCAATTAATTATTTCTTCAGCAAACCTCTGAAGCATGTGGTTTAGCCTTAGTGTTTTAACTAGGATTAAGAGAGGAGGCTCACAAGCTCTAAAGGAAAATTTTCCAATTCATTCGACGTGCAGGAAACGCAACCAAACAAAAAGCAAATCTTGCGATGTTGAAGATTTTATAAAACATGCAGTTAAACGTAAAATTTATGAGATGCACTCGAAAAGTAATATGAAAATTAATTGTAATTAGTAACTAATTTTATATTTGTAGGACTTCATGTAACTGCACAAACACTCCAAAAAGCTTGTTACTGCCGGCATATGTAATTTCAAATTAACTAGCTTAAGAAGACTTTTACCTACTATAGGATTTTTTATAAAGTAGATGATGGAAGGAAAGGATTGTTCGAGAAACAACATATAGCTGCTGCACGAATAAAATTCTTAAAGGATTACCATTCCAATAAGGAAACGCAACTATGTGAACCTGTTTTCTTGTCGAGACTTGGCTTTTTAGTAGGGGATCTGCCAAAAAGAATTGGCATGATAATTCTCACAAAAGTATCAAGAAGAAGCCATTTGGAACAGGAAGACGGTTACTTGTCAATTTGTTGCTGTCACTGTGCTTTGTATAGTTACCAAATGTTGTTTTAAATTTATTGTGATACATGCTGGAAATAAAAATGGTTTATACATGATGCATCTCTTTTGTTTTCTTCAAAATCACAATATGCAGATTATCATGGTGATATGAACACAGAAATGTTCACAAAATGGTTCCAAGAAAGTTTATTACCAAATTTAAGCGGTCCAAGTTTAATCGTGCTAGATAATGCTTCATATCATTCGCAATTAGTCGAAAAGGTTCCTAACAATTTTTCAAATAAAGAGGAATTAATTAATTATTTGCTTCGACATAACATATTTGCTGACACTTCAATGTTAAAAAGAAAATTACTTGCATTAGTAAAGGAAAATGTTCAACCGAAAATATTCATACTTGATGAACTTGCAACACAAAGTGGCAATAAAGTATTAAGGCTCCCTCCATACCATTGCCAATTTAATCCAATAAAATTAATTTGGAATAATTGCAAAGGCTATTACGACAAAAATATTGGAAGATTTAATGAACAATTTAATGACGAGCACGTACAATTAATATAGCATGAAGCACTTGGAAGGATAGATGACAAATATTGGCAAAAATGCACTCACCATTCAGAAAAATGTATGATAGAATGGTGGCAAATTGAAAAAAAACTTATTATCAACTTAGAGGATTCAAGCAGCAATGACTCTTATGAAGATGATTCAATTTCAGAATAATTGATTAATATAAAATGAAGTGGTGTCCTAGATTTATACTTTCTTAATGTAGTAGAGCAATATTACAATAAAATAATACAATACTGTTTTGTTTATTTAATACTAAATTTGATTAAATATTTACAAATACACTTTTATATGTACAACCATGCTTGTTGACCATATAAAACAGGAATAAAATAAAATCCCCGAAACTACAATTTCCTTGATAATTGTGTGAATAACAAGTCTAATTCCAACAGTAATTATTAGTCTTCAGATATCATCAAATCAATTAGAACACACGCATCTTTATACTTAATAACAATATAATATCTTGAAAATTCACTTTATGTTTTCAAAAATCAACAATATCGCGACACCATGCTAAATATCCAGTATCTGCAGTACATTTCTAAACTAAGATTTTATCTACATTCCTGAAAATAGCTTGTCCATTTCCATATTATCAATATCTTCATTTAAACACAATTCATCTGAATAAAATGTTGGTGTATTTCCCTTCCAAACTTCTAATTTACCTTAAATTTTTTGGTTTAATTTTTATAAAAGAAAAATGTATTTGATACTTATGTTAACGCCGTTGGCAACTGCATATCCAACAAACATTTCTTATAATTCGTAGAAATTAAAGGATCATTTATAAAAGCCCTGGGACATACATTCTCAGCTAGTATTTGTCACAATATAAACTGCATGCGCCATTTTGTATAAACAACTGAACTAATCCAGAATGCTAGAAATACGTTCTGATTGCATTGATGCATATGCTTTAACAAGATGAGTCATCGGTCAGCTTAACTGGTTTCGACTATATATAGATATCACTCAAAGAAAAATGCAAAAAGTAACTGAAAATAAATGGATCGCCATTTTTCCTCAAGAAACGATTGCGACTTCATTTTGCGGAATAGACGAAAACAACATGGCACTGCTCGGTAGTTATTTAATAACGTTGAAAGAGTACTGCTATATAAGAATTGAAAACGAAATTATCCGCGTGTATAAAAATCCAGTGTTAACAAAAAAATATGCGAATTTGCCAAGTCTAGAATTCGTATCTAATGAACGACAAGATTTAACCACTGCCGTAATAGGACCTATGAAACTAGAACATTTAGAGTTAGATAATCTGGATAGTGTTGTGAAAGCGATGGACGGAAACTTACAAAAAGTGAATAGTTTAAGAACGCCCAGCGTACACTACGATAATATACGCGTATGGACAATTGTCGGATATATTGTAATTATCACAATTGTAGTTGTATTGATACGTAAACTATATGTAAAATATCAAGCGCAGCAAGCACATAATGTCGTAAAAGAGATAGAGAATAAGCAAAAAAACGTATTAGAAACCATTTCATTAGCAAAGTAAGTTAGGTAAGAAGTGTAAAAGTAGGAACTTTTAATAAAATTTCTCGTTGAACTTGAAATTTTCCCATAGGATGGGAGGAGTTACAGATTTGCAATATATAGTGCAAATAAAATAATATTTGTAAAGTTGCTTTGCAAGCACTTTGTAGAGATGCTGTTAAATTATAGTAAGTGTTCTAAAACCTATGGAAGCATAAATTAGTATAAGTTGATATTTAAACTAAAACGAAGTAAAGCTGTCATTTTAATTTTAGATTTATTAGAGAAACCATTATTATTAAGATTATGTTTTTGTACACTTTATGTATTTAGCTTTTGACACCAATATCAATAATTTCATGTAATTTATGTGTGACTGCGATACTCTGGTAATTTCTCAGGACCCTTACTGAACGTTTTACGACTTTCTGTCTAGACTAGAAATAATTAATATTTCCAATAGTGATTAAAGTACATGGCCGGATATTGTAAACGACCACTAAATCTTAGTAATAAAATATGTATAGTTTTAAGTAATCTAATGATTAATGGAATAGGGTAAAATGTCAATTGTTGAGTGGGGAGAAAACCCAAAAAGGGAACAAAAATTGAACTTAGAAAGAGAGACTTGTCCCAGCAGCTGAAACTTTAACATTACCTCTCTGCCGGAGTACAATAGTTTCAAGTAATAGTTTTACTACCTTTAAATAAATTTAATGCAGTGTTTAGCTATTGTGTATTAAGATTTTGCGACTGTATAATAAATCTTTTTAAAAAACTAAATAGCTTGGCCCAACCTGTATTTTGCGCCACACAGAAAGAAAAAGGAAACATCAAGAAATAAATTTATTTACAAACTCTTAAGAAATCAACATGTAAGAAAAAGGAAAACCAACTTGTGTAGCACAAAACATTTATCGAAAATATCCCGGAGAATTTACATAGTACAAAAATCTTCGCAAAAATGAATAATACTCACCTTTGATTACCTTAACCTAAATTGCTATCTTAATGCTAATATTTATATAAAACAGAAATTTAAAAAAAAGTGTTACCAACCATATACTTACACATTGTCCACAAATAATGCATGTCAAGTAATTAAAAAAAATAGTAACGATAAATTACAATCAGTAGCTACGCTACAAGTCAAAATGAATTTTTTCTTGTGGCTGAAAAAAAAACAATTTTAGCAAACGTCACAATTTGCAGAGTGTATGTTAAATTTTTGTATAGTTGGCCAATTATATCTTAAAAATTGATACCCGAACAGGAAAAAGCTGTCTTTATTAGTATATTCCGCCAGTATGAGTAAAGAAAATTTAATTCTACACCGTGATACCTCAATCTGTGCGATGAGTAACCGGAAAAGCTAAATAAAGAAATTCAGACACAATTCTTACAGATTGCTCAAACAATCCGCTGTGGTCTCACACTGGTTACAGTCCATATAGGCGGGATCATATAGAGCAGCATACCAAAATTTTTCCTGGAAACCAAGCGAATCAAATTCAGAAGAAGCAACAATGAACGGAGTAACTTCTCACTTCCCTTGACCAGTAGCTAGTAGTATATCATTTCCTGACGTAGTATGTATGTCGGTACATATTACGTAGAGATGAATTGCAGTAGTTAAAACTAATTTAGCACCAATCGTCGTAAATAATTTTGTTATTGGAAAAATTCCATCTCTCAAAGTAACAGCTTTCTACAAACGAACTTTATAATTCCATGTTATAAATCTATCAGTAGATTTTCATAGAAATAGCTTTTAATTCGGGTCGTTAACGACACTAGATCGGTCTAAAATAAAAGTTTTAGGACGAGTCAATCAAATAGCTCATATTAGAAACTCAAAAGCAAACAACAACTGATAACGGAAAATCCATTTAATAAAACACGTCACTTAATGGATGTACTATTTCCCAAACAAATGACTCACCAACTCAACACCACGTTTTTAAACGTACTATAATTGCATGTACTAATAAAGCGTTGATATACATAATTGCTTTCAAAATTACATGAGTTTAGAAAAATTCCCACGATTAGGCGCACGTGTAAAGCAAATAATGATACTTTTTGAAGCACCTATGTTTGCAAACAATTATTTTCCGCAATGAAAATAATTAAAAGTTATTACCGATTGAGATTAAATTATGTACGGTTAGAAAATTGCGTGCAATTTATCTTCCTTTTACTATCCGATTATGCCGTTGATTAACAAATTTGCAGTGTGTGCCGTTGTCATTAACATTATAGATACCAAGTGTCCATATGACATATTCCGTTTTTCCGAAGTCTGAAGTGCAATGCATTCAAAATAAGAATAAACATGTGTTTTATCATTGTAACAAATGCACTGAGGGTAAGTCGAAAATAAATTTCTTAAAGCAGATTATCATGAAACTTAAAAAAAATCGCAAGAAAGAAAAACAGCATCGTCTAATCAGCAACAACTAAGTGCCGAAGAAATTATTAATAAAGTAGGTGAACTCCAGGATCGACCCAACGTTTTAATATTTAATCTTCTAGGGGATCAAACGCAAACACCACCACCTGTTTAATATAAGAGATATTACAGAACTTCTGAATAAAATACCTAACGTCAGCACATATAAACTTCGTGCTTTTCGCTTAGGAAGAACCGAATCAATGTCAAACCATGTCCATCAAAAATAATTCTCCAAGAGATATTCTTCGAATACTTAAGAATAAATTATTACTAGAATCCTGAAATTTGTTAAAGCTGATGCAATACCTATGTGAATTTATGCTTAAATTGCTATTTGAACTTAAAAACAACCGAAAAAGGAGAGAGAGATTTAACTATCCGCTATATTAAGGTGTCCCAAAGATAATAACTACACACGCCAAGAATTAACCAACATAAACTCGAAATTAAGTATATTTTAGTGTTATGTCTAAAATGCAAGGGGATCATGGATTAAAATTCATCAAATTTTTTCTGCAGTAAGTAAATGTAAATTTGATTTTTCGCGCTTTGTGGAAACCGTATTAACAATTAAAATTTCTAGCTTTGTAGTTTTTCCCGACTATTATAACATTTCTAGAAGTGATCGTAAATATTGAATCATTAACAAAGAATGGGGTGGCGATGCACTAATTACCGTAAAGATTCATATACCCATGGACTTATCTGTAGTAACAACACCTATGCCCACTATTGAAGTTGCAGGCAGCAAGTGCGCCATTTGATGTAGGTATGTTGTTTACCTACCTTTAGATACATACAACAATAACTGATTGTAGATTATTTATTAAACTTTTTAAACAAATGGATTACTATAGCAACAAAAATATTTTAATATTACGCGATTTTAATATACCTAATTTAAATATTCCGCCCACTAAATATACTGTGCTGAGATTTCGGGAATTAAGGAACTGTATTCTGGAAGAAGATTGGGCTCGTTCCAAAAAGATTAGAATATAGTATAAATTATAATATAAAAAATAGTAGGTGGGGAAAATATAAAAATAAAATAGAGATTGCTAGGAAAGGTTACCTAGGAAATAAATATATGAAGAAAAGACGGTTATTCTATAATTTTGACGCGAATAGTCGTAATTAATAAATGTTCTTAAATATTATTAAAGAATTGTATTATAATGGTGATTTTAAAGTACATAAACAATATTAAGTTATAAAGAACATTTAATTATCGAATTAGATTAAATTGATATATATTAAAAGAAGAAAGTTCATTTTGTATTTAGAAGTCTATTGTTTTTGAAGTTAAATGTCTCTAAAAAAAAAAAAGTTAATTTAAAACGTGAAGTGTTCTGTCATTAAAAACCAATTTTAAAAGGACATTACAGAAAATAAGTGTGAAAATTATATTTGGTAAAAGACGAGGATTTATTTATGAACATTTGGAAATGCTGTCAAAATATATCAAGAAAACAAAATTGAAATGAAAATAGTCTTAGAAGAATATAAACTCTACGTCTACAGTATAAAAATTTTTTAAGGAAGTAAAAGGAGCTAAATATTTTCTGAAGTAAGAAGAATCAAAGTCTACAAAATTATTCAGGGAAGTTTAAATTTATTATTTATTGTAATAGTAAAAAAAAAATTGTATGACGGTAATTATTCTATATAAGTTAATCATTATACAGATCAAAATTTGGAAAGAGCCAAAAAATATTCTTTACGGAACTTCCATAGAAAATATTTGATCTGTCAAATATTCTAAATATTTGATAGATAATTTTGAAGTGGAAGTTTTGTATAAAAGGTATTTAATCATTACTAATTTGTATTGAAATTTTAGGAGGACAAACTACTACTTTATGAATTAATATAACAGTGAATAGGAACCGTTATAACACTGAAAAAATTGAAGATTCAAGCCGCAAGTTTTGAACTATTTATTTATTTAAGTAAAATTTGAAAATAAAAAAATTAAATATTGAAGCGATCTATTTTAAAACATTTTATAAAGGAAACTTAATTTATATTCAATTAATGATAAAATTTGAACCCCGCCTGAGATCGTTAATTTAGTGAGTAAGAGCAATATTTAGTCGGATAAGAATATTTATAATATACCCATTTAGAGAGTCTCGTTGCAAAAAAAATACAAAATTTTTATAATTCTGTATTGAAATACATGATAATACATAACAAACTTAGCTAGTGTACGCACAACTTGACTTATTAAATATTGAACGTTTTATTTTAAAGCTTTCAGGAATTAGAATTATTAATTTAGAAGTTAGGAATTTTATTTTAATTTTTATAAAAATCCCCGTTTAATTAGTGCAATTCCGTCAATGTTGTGAAACCCCGGAATTAGTAACATTCATACGGATCTCGGCGCCAGTTGTTTATCGTTGCAAACGTAAGCGCTGACGTAGGGTTCTGATGTGAGAAAGAGTTCATCTTCCAACGAACACAAGCGGAAGTGTGTCAACTTCGATTGTTAGGAGAACACATAAAGCGAGGACCACCGATTAGTTAGGAATACTCAATCATACCGCCATATCTACCGTATCGACAAACTTATCGGACCGAGCAGTGCTGACGCAAGTGTTGTCGTTCCCAACCTTTTTATCTTCTTATCTTCTCGTTGTTGAAGTCCTAGCCGTAGCAACAACAAGTCTAACAACAACATGATAAAAGCAGAATTGACCGCGATCCCTGAGAAGTCCATCACCTGACAATACCCAGGGTTAGTGTTTTAATAATTTTAATTCGTTTGCCGGAGATTTATTGCTAGGGTTGAGCTTTTTATAATTAATGAACTTATAATATGTGTGTTATAATTTAGCGCCCAACGTATGGCCATCTTGTTGAAAAATCGAGTTTGTTGCTTTAAAATTAATCTAAAATTATCTGACTAATGATATTAGTTTTATTTGTTGTCTAAATTGGTGTTTAGCTAATATAATGGCATTTTGAAAATATCACTTTGAATAATATTTTTCTAATAGAATATGTGATAAAATCACTTCCTTGAATGGTTAGACACAATAAATATGACATGGCAGTTATCCTTTAAAAATAATTAGGTCATCATTTTAAATTTTTGTGTTATTATTAGAGAAAAGTGTTTTTTTTTAAATTAATTTCGTGTTTTTGTAAGAAAGTGTATATAAGGGATGCTTCTACCTTTAGCGTAAGTGTTTTTGAAATCTTTTATTAAAATTTGTATACATAACCTTACATATTTCCATGTGCTATCAACAAATCCCCCTTTAAATGTAAAAATACTTACGATCTAATTAAGGTGCAAATTTATACATTTCCTCTTCAACTATATTAATCTCGTTATATTTAGGACTTTAGTAAAGATTTCCTTCTAATTATCTACGAAAATAATCGATTTTAGTAAGCATTTTGCTAAGAATATTAAATTCACATACTCGTTGATTTAAAAAGTCCGTTATATCTGACTGTGTATCATTTAAAGAACCAATAACTATGAATCACGTCCATTTAAAATCTACAGAACTCACCTGGAAAATTTTAGCTCGTAATATAATTCCTGCCCCCATGGAGAAAGAAAAACGGAGATTATCGTGCTTGTTTCGATGGTCGTAAGTTAAACTTCGTTACAATCTCTGATAGCTATCCATAACCCCGAACGGACTCTATATTAAGTCGAGTTTGTAATGCTAAATATATATCCTCTATAGAGCTTACATAAGCTTTTTATCAAATACTTTTAGAACAATTTTCTCGGCAAAAACTGCTTTTTGTGTACCTGGAAAAGGTTTATATGAATTTAATTTCTTACCGTTTGAATTATCTATAGCCCCTTAAATACTTCAACGTACCATGGATAGAACATTAGGTCAAATTTTATATCAAGAACATGCTTTTGTATACCTTGACGATATTTTAGTCATTTCAAATACCTTTAAAGAACATATCGCAACTTTAAATGAAGTAGCATATAGCTTAGGCAATGCTGGTTTTAAAATAAATTGGGATAAATGTAACTTTTGCTGTTCATCTCTTTCCTTCTTAGGGTATATTGTTGACGAAAATGGGTTATGTGCCGACCCTGATAAAGTAAATGCTATTACTAATTTTAAAATACCTAAAAACGTCGCTGAAATTATACGTTTAATTGGAACGGTATCTTATTATCCAATTTTTTTGCCAAACGTATTTACTATCTTTGTTCCTATTATCGCATTAATTAAAAATAAAAAGAAATGATAATCTATTGATTGGACTATTGAAGCACAAAAGCTTTCGATGAAATATATCGTTTGATTACCTCAGCTCCCATCTTAATTTTCCCTAATTTTGAAAAAACATATATTCAGACCGATGCCTCACTGATATTCCATTGTCAAGGAATATCTTTAACTTTCACCAACACAGTGAAACGTAACATTGAACTAACAGATAACCAATTTTCACCAAAGCATATAGACTACCTCAGGCAAGTCAAGAAGAAGCAGATAGACAGGTAGCAGACCTACTGAAGCAAAATATAATCCAGCACTCAAATTCACCATGGAGCAGCCCCGTATTAATAGTACCAAAGAAATTAGACGCCGCAGGCAAACGCAAATATCGAATGGTTATCGATTACAGGAAACTAAACGAGAAGACGGTAGACGATAAATACCCACTACCTAATATCACCGAGATTCTAGACAAATTAGGAAAGTGTCAATATTTTTTGACATTAGCCTCGTCTCAAGATACCACCAAGTGAAAATGGACGAGAAGGACACAACTAAAACAGCATTCAGTACACCTAGAGGACACTATGAGTATAAACGCATGGCGTTTGGATTAAAGAACGCACCCGCTACGTTTCAGAGTGTTATGGAAAACATTTTAAGAGGTATACACAACGAAAAATGTCTTGTGTACCTGGACGATATAATCGTATATTCGACATCACTCGTAGAATACATCGAAAGATTACGAGAAGTTTTTGAACGATTACGAAAAGCTCATTTTAAGGTTCAATTAGATAAAAGTGAATTTTTACAAAAAGAAGTATAATTTTTAGGACACATAATAACCCCACAAGGTGTTATGCCAAACCCAGATAAAACAAATGCAGTATTAAATTACCCCTTACCGAAAACAAATAAAGAAATTAAAGGATTTTTAGGACTAGGTGGTTATTATCGAAAATTCATCAAAGGTTACGCGCAAATAACCAAACCATTGACAAATTGTTTAAAGAAAGGTAATAAGATCGAACACACCCCAGAATTCATTAAGACAGTAGAAAAAAATTAATGTATTCTTACAAATCACCCTATATTAGAATACCCTGATTTTTCAAAACCATTTGTATTAACAACCGAAACATCTAACGTTGCATTAGGCGCAGTATTGAGCCAAGTAAAAGTAGGTAGCGATAAACCAATCAGCTACGCATCTAGAACATTAAATGAAACGGAACAAAAATATAGCACTATTGAGAAAGAACTATTAGCAATAATTTGGGCATATCTTTATGGAAGAAAATTCTACATATACACCGACCATATGGTTATGCAAACTCAAAGAACCGAATTCAAAATTACAGAGATGGAGGATTACACTAGAAGAATAAGACTATGAAATTATATATAAAAATGGAATGTATAACAATAACGCAGACGCACTAAGCAGAATGCAACTCAACGCAATAGAAACAGGATCAGTAATAGGTAACGTAAACGAAACAGAGATTAGGGAGGACTCAGAAGAAATAGAGACCATACACTCAACGCAAAACGACGAACCGAAAACTGCAATTAAAATGTTAAATGAAGCGATAGACACGAAACCGAATCAATTCATAGTTACCGAAGTTTTAATCAACCCCAATCCAATAAAATATACAAAAACAGATAATAACAAAATATATCAAATTCAAATAACGAAGGATGATAACGAAGAGCAGATAATTAAAATTTTAAAAGAATATACCCCAGAGAGAACACGTTTTTATTTTTATTTCACCACATAACATTAATACAAAAGATTTTCAGAATTATATATTAGATTATTTAATAATTCAGGACCCGAGATTCTCAGACGTACACGAAAATTAATAACTTTAGATGACACAGACGAAATAAATGACGTAATTAGAAATCAACACAAAGGTAAAACCAACCATCGTGGAATCAATGAAACCTTAAAACAACTCGTAAGAAGATATTACTTTAAGGACATGAAAGAATTAACCACGGATTTCATCAACCAATGTGAATTATGCGATAAGGCAAAATACGACAGATCACTCCCAAAAAGTACTTTTAATGTTAACTAAAACACCCGATAAACTTTTCAAAAATTACTTGCAGGCACTTTGGTAGTAGAAGCCCAAAACCTTTGAACAATAGTAGACGCATTCACCAAAGTAGGCCAAGCGATTCCCATCACTTCAAGAAATAGTATCGATGTAACCCAAGGATTCTTACAATACTTTACATTTTAAGGTACTTTAGACAATGGCAGCGAATTTAGGAACAAGACCACTCAAAATAACCTAAAACTCCATAAAATAAAAATTCATTTTATAACATAAAATCACCCGGAATCAAAGATTACACTTAACTTTATTAGAACAAAATAGACTGTTTAAATTAACTTATAAGAAAGAGCATACCACTAATTTAATGTCATACACAATATTTGCCTACAACAACACAATCCACTCATCAACTAATTTTACACCCCTCGAATTAACATTAGAACACTCAGATTCCCGCAACACTTACGATATACACTATAATAAAGAAGTATACCAACAGTATGCTAAAGACCATAAAGAAAAATTAAAAATAACTTATGATAGTGTAAAAAATTAATTAGAAAACGATAAATAAGGTATTACAAAAACCCGCAATAAGAACGCCGATATAAATAGATTTTCAGTAGGACAAACCGTGTACGAAAGAAATTTTAAAGGTAAGAGACATAAACGGCCCCCAGAAATTTAGGTCCGTTTAAGATCAAAAAGATATTAGATAAAATGTAGCCGTAGTAGATAACGAAAAAATTGTAAAATACATTTACTTAAAAAATTTAAGACACCCTGTAATTTCACTTGACAGACATCACCCTTGCCGTCAACCTCCGCCCAAGTAGAACGGACGATAAAGACGCAATAGTGGAAAAATCGTAAAATACATTCACTTAAAGAATCTAATACACCCTGTAATTTCAAATGGACAGCCATCACCCTTGCCGTCAACCTCCAGCAAGGAAGAACGGACGACAACGACATAATAGTAGAAGATATTAAAAACAACCCCTGTATACTACCAGTAAAATTGGGAAGTATGCAAAACACAATAGATTATTAGACATTAGCACAGGAATTAAATATAACTGAATTAAAACGAGAATTTTATATAATTAGAGACAATTACTACAGACTGAAACAATCAATGGACACAGCTAAATTCGGAAAATAATACGCGATAGAAATGCTTAACTACAACAGTATAATGTAAATCATCCTAAAAAACACAGACGACACATTTATTAGATTAATACCAACAGAACAAATCACAAGATGAAAAAGAGGGTTTATTAACGAATTAGATAATATTATAAAAGCTATCACAGGCAATTTAGACAACCAAGATACGGAACGATACGACAATGCAATACAACACTTAATTGAAAATCAAAATAACATAAAAACCATTGTTAGAAATCAAATATCTTAACTCAATCAACCATAATAAAATTTAATGATACGTTAAGAAAGCTAGTAAAGGACCAAGACAGCATAACAAGCAGAATATTAACCCTTGAAAGTATCGTGCAAACCACAATGCTAGGAATGCGATATTTAATAAGATTTAACACGATATTTAATCAAATGATATCAACCCTTACTGTAATTCAACAAATTTTAGCCACATTAAAAAATGCTGTAACATTTGCTAAATTAAACACTCTACATGCTAGTATTGTAGAACCAATTGATTTATTAAATTAATTATTAAGAATTAGATCACTTATAACTAATAGTAAGGGTAGTCCTTTGAAGTAACAGAATCTAACATACTTATATTTGAAAAAATAGCCATAGTAAAAGGTTATGTAAAGAATGATGAAATTACGTTTTTTATAGAAATCCCCATTGTAGAGGTTAACACTTATAATCATTATTATTTATTTGCTTTCCCCATGAAAGTTATTAGCCAGTATCAAGTTATTATCCCCAAAAACAAGTTCCTTTCCCTGAATGAACTTAGGTATGGCCTCACGAATGAAAAATGCAAAGAAGTAGCAACCAGTCAATATTTATGTCAATCATTTACGACAACAGCTATTCAAACAGATAGCCCTTGTGAAGTACAATTATTAAAATTCTCTAATCACTATGAGAATTGTGATCCAAACCAGTACAAATTACGAATATGAAAATTCAAGAAGTTACGGACAATAAATGGATTGCTGTATTTCCGCAAGAAGTAATAGAAACCGCCCATTGCAACGAATTGAGCATTAATCAAAAGTAAAGTAATCGCCATAAAAGAAGATTGCTATTTACAATTAAAAAAGAAATTATTCAAGTATATCAAAACCAATCAGCAACGAAGAAATTCGCAAATTTACCCGAACTACAGTTCAAGATTACACAACCCGAAAACGACGAAATCATCAAGAAACCTATGAAACTAGAGTATCTAGACCTAGACGACCTCAACCAAGCCGTAAAGTTAATGGACAGTTATAAAGAACGCTTAAGTGAACTAAAAGTGCCAAAATTACATTACGACAATATAAGTGTTTGGACAATTTTATTAATTATTGTAATAATTTTATTAACTGTATATGTATTGTACAAAATGTATCTTAAATAGAGAAACAAGGAAACAAATTTTAGTCATAAGAAACAAGAAACAAAGGTAAATAAAGAAATAATAAATGAACCCTTAGGGACAATGAGTTTTAAAAATTAATTTTTATCTACGTCGAGAGGAGTTACATATCCCCCAAATCAATATATATATATATATATATATATATATATAAATCTTATAACTTTTTTTATAAATAATAATGACCTTCTATTTCACAATATTCGTTAATGTTGCAGGTTATAAGTTAGCTGGTGTATTGAAGAAACCTCTTTTTTGTAGCCTAAATTTTTGCTTTTATTTTTTAAAGCTTGATCACAGGCATAACTAAAACATAGATAAATTCTACATAAGCTGGTGTAGTTTTTAAAATTAGTTACTTACATTGAGGTTAAAAAATATTAGCGTTCATTACAGTTATGTTTTAAAAGATAATATCCTTATAAAATTTAAGATAAACAGATTAATATATAGTAGATATAAAATTGAAGTAAAATGTTGACTTGACGGAAGCAAAAATTGCTAGATTTTGATTAATATATGTCTTTGTTTCTTAATTAATTTATAAGTGTGTGTGTATATATCGGTAATATTTGATGTCAATAAATACATAGAAATACATAAATATAGCTACATATATTATAAATATATATTATAAATATATATTTATGCATGTAGTGTATATAAATGTACATGAAAAAGCATAACTATATATGTGTATATCTATATGCAAAAAGATACACATATACAAATATACATACATATATGTACACATAAATATAGAAACAAAAAAAAAATTATATACATACATGTATATGTGTATATTAAAAAATAAAAGCGAAAATTTAGGCTATAAAAAAGAGTTTTCTTCAATATACCAGCTGACCTATAACCTGCAACATTAACAAATACTATATATATATATATATATATATATATATATATATGTATATTTAAATGAAGTTATTAAAACTTAAGAATTATTGTTATATTGTATAATTGAAGGACATAATAAAACGTTAATGAAAGTTTACAAACCAGACATGAGAACGAAAACAGTTACTTTATATTCCAGACGTAATATGACACTGCAGGTGCAGATCACTGTAGACAATAAGACAACAATTATTAGAATTAAGATTATTAAAATGTAATACTTTGTATTGTATCAAGAAATTGCAGACATGAGATCTGCATTTCCCACAAAGTGATGTAAGAGCAGGGATAACATAAATACTCTCAAGAGCCCAAGATGGTCAGTCAGTCTCTAGCTTCACAACTTTAACATTATTGGTTGTCCAAGCTATTCATCCTAGTTTTAATTAATTTAATTAGTGTAAGTAACTTTGATTATTTTTTATTTAGAAACTTTAATGAACATAACGTAACCAATTGTTGAAATCATTTGTAATTTCTTTATAAATTAAAATACACTTGATAGGAGTGTAAATTTGGAAATAAAGTCTTTTTAAAAAGAAGCTCCCAAAGTCCCAAAACCTATCTTGCGTCACAGAAAATAAAATCACAATTTACTTACGAATATGTCGATGAGTCTGTACAGGATCCAAAATCCAACTTTAAAATATGTTTTTATTTTGCAATATTTAATGTGGCGATAAACTCTGTAGAAGAAAGATTTTCGTCAATAAAATACCAATAAAATAACTTTCATTTTCTGTGCAAATTAAAAACATACGATAGTAGTCAAATACAAAAATGTGTTAACGACATATCTGGAATACACCGAATCTGGTAATAAATTAGATGATTGTGATTTTGATGTCGTCCAGATATTTGATGAGATTTCAGCTTTAAGACCGTTTTTAAAGGAAGATATGATACCATTGTGAGTTCTTTAGTATATTGTCAGCAGCAAATTAACCACTCTATTTTCTAACATATGCATTGCGTTTAGACTTTTTTAACTTTACCCCTCACGGTGGCTTCAGGTGAACGTAGTTTTAGTATACTCAAATTTATTAAAAATTATGTGCGTTCAAGCACGTCCCAGGAACGTCTATCTGGGCTTGCTACAATTGAGATTGAACATGAAATAGCAGAAAAATCGATTACAAAGATATAATTTCAGAGTCTTCTTGGCGAAAAGCGCGAAGAGTCAAGTTCTGATACATATCCTACGCAACATGTTAATGAACTCAGTATGATGACCTATCTATATTTTACTTCGAATTTTTTTTATAAGTGAAATAGAATCTTAAATTCAATCTCTTCTGTTGTTTATAAATAAATATGTAGTCTTAATTTGGATTTTTTGAATTAAATAACAATTGTATTATTTCGAGTTTTATAAATTTCTATTGTAATAAAACATTGTTTAAGATTTGTTCATATTAACATGATGGAGGGGCAGCAAATTAGCTATTTGCACGAAGGCGTGCGAACCCTTAGGATCGGCCCTGTTGACTTGTTACTTTCATAACTTGTTTTCCTTTATTTTAGTACCATTGTTAATTATTTAACATTGGATTTTAAGTTTTCAAATGAAAGTCCTCGTTTTTTGAAGGCAGTGTAGTTAAGTATCGTTGTACCTATACGCATTACTCATTGTTTCGTTCCTACTACTTACTTCTTTCTTTGGACATTTTACCTATACATCTTTGCCAATGTACGAAACCCTATTTGAATATTTGGCAAAACGTTTCTACATAAAATTGATGTTACCGTCACCATGCTGAACATCTGGAAGGTTTATTGCCTAGTGCTTTGCGAACACCTGGTTACAGCTTAAATTTCAAAACCCTAAATATTGAAGAACTAAAATCCACTAACTGCGGTCTTAAGTTATACAGTCTATGCTTTTGACTGCTGTATTTATATGCAACTAATAACACTAACCCTACTGCATTATTCTTACTATTAAAAATGAAAACTGTTTACGATGCCTAACAATTTAAATTGAACCAAACTTATACTGCAACTACATTTTCCTCTCCGGATTCTTTCAAGCATAATTGTAACGAAATATTACTTATACTACTTACTCCAATTAATACCTGTCTTACTAAAGACTATATTAAACTGTTTACAAAACTTTTGCTAGTATCTTCATTATTTTATTGTGCTTTAGAATCTTTATTTATGTTAGCTACATGTACGCATCTCCTACCCCTTAAATCGGCGTATAATTTAGAACGTTTACGATTATATTTTTATTATTATTGAAGCGATCCGCAGGAAAGCGCTTTCTTTGAGGTCTCCTCGTCAACCGACGAACTATTTAATTAAATATCATTGTGCGTGATTTAAGTTTAGGATGTGCTTATGTTTTACATACTCAACAATATTAACTAAGCTGAATTATATTATTCAATTCTAATTTATTATGCTAATATTTATGAAGTCCTATGTTATTATTTAACGTTTGATTCGTTACATTATACTGACAGTTTATACCTCCATTGTTTCTATTATTATATCTAATAATTTTTATTACAGTTGGTTTGTCAGGCACTTTCGTTTTGCAGTGGGATCGCGAAGTGTGTTCCTATACTACAGCGTCTCTGGCGCCTTCCGAATATTTCTCACGTTCTTACTGGTTTCACCTACGCCACTCTTCCGCAATTAGCTAGCCGTAAGCTGGGCATTCTTTTCTATTCGCCGTGACCTAGCACTTTTTCGTCCCCTTATTTTTTTTTGTAACTCCCTCCGACCCTTTTGGGAATATTACCCGCTTAAAACGTTACACAGTGATTACTTACTTATTAAAATAATCCTCACCTTATGCTTGTAATAAGTACAAAACCCAAACATCTCTTATGTGAGTTACAAAAATTCTTTTTAAAACTCTCGGGATAATCTACCTATCCTTTTATTACATCGGTTGTCAGTGTAATTGGCCAACGACGTTGGACAGATTATTTAGTACAGGTCAAAATGCTTTGAACTCTGACCTTAAAATTGCTGGAATTATTCCCTTCACAAATAATTTTTACAAAATTAAAATCTTATTCTAGCTTAATTTACTCAAATATCCTATTTGGTTACAAAAAGCAAAACTATACTTGTAGTTGGTATGGTCAAATAGTGCTTATAAAATCTCACTTTCATTGTAATTAAGAACATTAAATAGGTCCTGGTTTCACTTCCAATTTCCATCTTTACCCAATCTTGACGTAGAAATATTAGTTTGCAAAGTGAATTTATTTTTAATTGATTAAAATCAGCAGTTGTGATCTTGTACTAAAATAATTTATATTATAGTGATAATTTTGCATGTATATTATCAATTGATTACGTTTGATAACTTCTATGTTACTTGTGGAATGTCAATAAAATATGTTACAAATTACTTGAAACGCAAATGTTGCTTGTCGTAAAATAAATTAATGAATGAAACATTATTCGAAACCTACATGTTGCTTGAGTTTGAATGAATAAGCCCCCTTCCTGTTAAATCTTGTCCTTAGATAATAAAACAAACTCAATATATCATCTTCTCGATTCTTCTAGTTTCCATTTCGAAAATTAGTCACGACTAATGTAATAATTACCTCAATTTTGCGTTTTAATATCTTATTCGTATAAAGTTATCGGAGTCGTACAATCTTCCATTCTTAGCTACTGAACGAACCGGATCGCTGCTATCTCTCTCTTAGAGCTACTAAAATAGTCCGTATCTGTTTTATTACTTTCTCGATAGTAGCGCTTCCTCAAATTGACGCGTTTGTTTATTGATTGAAAATAATTAGCTTAATAACTTTTATAATATTTCTAGTAAAACGACGTACATGCTTTATAACTCTTTTGAATTCTCTCAAAAGAAATACCATATTCTTTTATTAAATAACGTAATCATCATTTATTCTAGAAGTAATTCAAATTAACTTTTTGAAAGAAGGCTATTCTTTATTACAAACTTAAGAAAATGATATTTTTAACGAGGATGCATTACTTTACGCAAAAGGTACTAATTGAAATTTATTTAGTATGTAAAAGTGTATGCGACTCTGCAATAAATGCCTAGAGACCAAATTTAATTACATATTTGATTAGGGCTTCGGTCTTATGCTTCATAAATGCAATAAGATTTATATTACTGTAAATTAAACGTGTTCTAGCAAATTTATTTAATGTTCTTAAAGCTGATACATGTAAACTAATGTATTCCGTCTATTAATGATAGACATCCACGTTATTTACTACCCTTAGAGTAAGTGTTTTCAGTTTGCATATACGCAAAAACTTATTTTACGTGTTTTTTAAAGAATATCTACACACGGAAAATATGCTTTGCTTTATAAATGCCAATAAATTTAAAATTTTGTAAACTCGTTTTGCAGTAAATGCAATGAAAACTTGTTATTAAAGGGTATTTTTTGGAAGAATAGAACAGTTATATAGAACACGGTTTAATGAAGAAATACTAAAATATTCTTTAAGAATGGGCTTCGTTTTTTAAATGGTATGCGTCCTTAAAGAGTGTTATTTTACATGGTAATCTTATTTTATGTGCTAATGGAATACGCTTATGCGTTTCTACAGGATGAAATTTAAACATTGGAAAATTGTAACTTTTCTCCATTTTTCTTCTCTTTGGGATGGTGTTTTTTATGGAATTCGGTGCTCAATGACTTCTCGTGATCTCATTATCACATATTTTTTCCCCAAAATAAAATATAAAATTTTAAATCAATCCGTATGAGTTTACGTTGAGCACCATATTTCTACATTGACAAATAATTTTATTGTTTTTATTTCTAACTACATACTATATCTAATTATTTCTATAAGAGTTTATAATACACACGCATAATCCTTTTTGTTTTTTATTGTGATTTTTCTGTTTCATATTCTATCTATTTCTATCTTAAAATTAACTAAACTTACTTTAACTCTATCCTAACATTACCTACAATCTAACATTATTATCTTTCATTTCTAATTTAATAATCTATCTATTTCTATCTTAAAATTAACTAAACTTGCTTTAACTCTATTCTAACGTCATCTTTAATCTAAAATTACTATCTTTCATTTCTAATTTTCAAATATTTACACATGGTCTCATCAAGTTTCATTTCAAACAGAATTCCTTACATTTGCATACATAACCCATCGTACTGTAGCAAATTCTCCTCTAAATTATCACAATCTCGGAAAAAATATGGGGTATAAAATTTCAAGAAGTTGTCCCAGCACCTATCTAGCAATACTAATAATGTCATTTATAAATAGTGAAGAATAATTCTCACTATATGGATAGATTAAATTTTAGCATTGGATGGTTTATTATTAATAACTTCTAACCTGTTTTCATAATCTGTCGCTATTCTTAACTCTTTATTTACCAATTCAGAATATTACTCCTTTAATAATTACTCTACTTCATTCTTAACTTCACCTGGACAACAAGAATTCTTACTTCTTCCTCTAATTCTCTCTCAAAATGATTTAAATTTAAAATTTTAACTCTTTCTTCCTCTTTCACTTCACCAACCTCTTTTTTTTCCTAGCCTTTTAATTTATTCTCACATCTACATAATTAAATAAATGTTTCGACAAACCAAACGCCATTTCTCCATATTTGTATTTACATTTATATGTGATATTTCTATTTTTATTTATGTGTTATTTTTTTATTGATATGTATTACGGGGTATAACTATATCGAGTTAAAAATGTTGAAAAGTGCTGGAATAAACTTTATAATTAGTATGTTTATTTTTCTGATGTTATTGATTGAGTGTAGTATTTTATTGTATTAGGCAGCCTGTATATATTGTATTTATACTAATATTTTTTTTCAGGGTTGTGTGCTCCTTGTTTCATTTCTATAGAACCCCCTAATCTGCGCCAGTGTTAGCGTGGTATTCGTTTTCTTTCATTCCCTTCATTCATTACCATAAGTTGGGAAAGCATTTGCTTACTGATTTTGATTTACCTTTTTTCTTCCTGGCCCACCCGTCTTATGCGTAACAAATTTCAGAAACAGCTCTCGTGCAACATCCACACCACCTTTTGTATAGTAAAGTTTATAAAATAAACTATTTTACGCATAACATTTCAATGTGTATAACATTTTTGTTAGCAATTACTTGATCTATAATGCAAAACCATATACGAAAGAGCACAGGCTGCAGATATATTTCGTTTTCTATTTCAGAAGGTAATTACTCAAACTTCTGATCTAACTTTCTTTTAAGCAGCAACTTTCACCTTTCCCATTAAAGTGCATTACAGAAAAGTATTTTTATGATTCATTGTGCCCAAAGGAACCGCTAACCGCTTATTATTGTTAGTATTAGAAATAAAGAACGTTGAACTAAGCCGAATAGTTACGAGAAAATACTTTCCTGAGAAGTTATTTCAAATTCGATGCTCACTCTTGGGATCTCATAAACATGAGATACGAAGTTGGTTATTTCGAGACAAAGTTGAAAAAAAAAATTGCTCGCTAATACCTTGAAGAGAAATTTTACATTTACGTTTTAATTTATAAGATTTTACAAAAAGATAAGTAAAATTTGCATAATATTGTTCAAAATACTTTCGCTGTTCTCAGGATAACAAGAATACTGAGCAGATTGTTATAAGCTACGTTCGATGCAATCGGGCGATCAAATTTTTATTCGACAGTAAATGAAAATCGATGATTCGAAAACATCCATACGATTTCTGCTCCACTCTTTCATCGAAGATTTTCATACCCATAAAAATCAACACTTTTTAATTTTTGAAGCTTTTGGTGGATTATTGATCATTTTTTCCTGGAGGTATAATTTCTGGTGGAAGTTTTAACCTAGGATAAACTCTTCAGTTAGGACTAAATGTGGTGCCATTTTTTATTTTGCACTATATTGTTGGCATTATAGCAATGCAATCTATTGGAAAAATCGAATCTCTTTAATTCTAACTAATACAAATTTACAGAGTAGAAATCGTCGTACTATTTATAGCATCGACACAGAGATACCAATAAAAAATTACATCGCTTGTTAGTTTTATATTAAAGTGTTTATTGAGACTAACTGTAGAGTATTGTAGCGAACTATTAGGCAACCCGTTAAACACGCAAGTTGCATAACCGAAGTGTATTCTACAGAAGTCCAGATTATTCGAGCAAACTCCAGACTATGAATCATCTAGTTAATTTTAGGGTATATATAAGATCGATGACGAGTGTACATCGATTAGTCTATATCCAAATGTCGTATATAAATCATATCGTGTATAGTTAGTTGGTCACTATGTTTTGAAGATCCTATAATAAATATAAAATTGTGTTATGTGAACGTGCATATTGTACCTTCAGTTTGTACATAAACAGACAAAAGGGTAATAAATAAATTATAGTAGTGTTTGTGCTTTTAAGAAGAGTTATGGTTAACGATTTAGTTTAAAAAGATATTAGTGCTTATAAATAGCATTAGTGTGATAGTTCTGCATTGTTAATTGGACTGGAAACATCTATAAATTAGGCATATACTGTTAATTAAGCTTGTGAATGGTTGTCTCAAGACTTAAGAAAGGTTTACCACAAGAAAAATTAAGGTTTAAAGCAAAGATAGAGGGATAAGAAAAAATAGAATTTTAGGATAAGCATCTTAGAGAAGAAGTAGGGGTTAGAAAATGTCTCTGTTAAAACAGATTGCTCTAAAGGACCAACTACAATGCTAACGATAAGATAAAATCTATATCATAGCGTAGATGTTTAATAACAACTAGGTTTGAAATGAGACCCATACAAATCATCTTCCCGCCGAGCACATCCGTTGCAATAAGAAAATCAAACAAAGATAACGTAAACAACTTATATATCCACATACGATAATGTTAAAGACATGATTGTCATAGACACAACAGTAATTGTACGATAGACGGTTAGTAAAAAATAAAAATAGGAAATTTCGATACATCAACAACATAAAGAATAATATTTGAAACAAGTCGATAGCCCCTCACCAACAACACGTTCACGAAAAACAAAAAATGCATTAGTATTCCACCCATATAGAATGATTGATAACGTAAATTATTAAAAATGAATAAAATATAGAACAACACATCGAATAGAAATTTGTTGTTTTTGCAACTGCGGAAACTTATTTTTACTATATAGACGCAGGTCGAGATCATCAGTAAAGCATCAATCCGACATCAGCTTGGACAAGTCGACAGATTCGCTGGGTTGTTGAACTGTGTTCAAAATTTAGGCCCATCGCTCGCACGATTTTTTCAGATTACTTAGGTAATATAAGGAAAGTGTAGATAGATATTTCGTTATGTGTAATCCGCATAGCATACTTCCGATGAGTTGGTTGTCTGCCTTGGAGGGGATTTTACTGTCGTTGTACATTTGTTTTAGTTGAAAGTTTGAGGGGATAGTCATGCACGCATGTTGGGAATTGAGATATGGAGAAATGGCATAAGATATGTATTGTAAGCGACGATTTTGAGCCGTTAAAAGTTTTTAATGGCATGGCAGTTGCTGATAGCAATGGGTAATTGCTAACCCAAAGCAATGTGTTTAATTGCTTAAATGATGATATGAAATGAAACGGTTAGTATCTAACTAAATTTCTTTGATAAAAAATTTGTAATTACAGCAAGTTCCAAGACAATTGTAAAAAAGCTTTCCACGTAAAGATTTTGTAATTCATTTATTTGGTTTCATTTAGATGAAGATCGTCTATGTGGAATAAGCCATGGTTTAGAGGACGTTTGTAGAAATCCATTATTTTATTTGATCTGAATAATATGAAAGATTCGAACCCCAGTTTGAACTTCATTATGTAGTTTGATGACCTACAGATAGCAGATGTTCAAAAAGACATCTTTTTGTTGACGTGTTTAACAGCTGGAGTGAGCTAGAGAGATAAGTACAAACATTCTTAGATATTTCATTTGATAAATCCTTTGAGAGCAACAATAAAAATTATTAAACAAACAAAAGAATTTAAAATTAACTATTAGGATTAATTCTAAAGCTTGTTAAAATAATATTGATTCATGCGATTAGTATAAAATTAATTATCAATAAATAAATATGTACCGGTAAAACAAAGATATCTTTGCTTGATTCCCTAGGAAGTTTAATTTGTCAATATCATTTTGCTGATTGTAAAGTAGTAGGACTTAATCTGAATTTAGTTTGCATTATTTTGTTAAAAGAGAATAGAATTCCTAGATTGATCAATTGAAATGAAAGGAATAATATTTATACATATATAGCGTTGAATTAATGTAATGTATATAAATTTAAACAAGAGAATATTATATGATTTATTAAATGATGCTATCCTTATTTGCGTAATACTGATGTTTTACTTATTAATTCTTTGGGACATAAACAGTGCTCTCATTTAACTAAAGTTGTGATCTAAAAATCCAAAAACATTTATTTCATGTTGAAGTTGGATTGCTCTTGCCAAAATACACTCTGTAAGTTTGATTAGAAGTACAACATTATTGTTTTGGTTAAAGGATTTTCTGTGTTATCCCTTAAAACTTATTTTAAACGCGGTGGCGCCTATTGATAAAGCTTTAGAGTTACAAGAGTTATATTTTTGATATAGACCCAACCCCTGCAATCTCAGACCACTGCAGGGATAGGCCCCTGCTTAGTATGGAAGAAATCCATTTTCCCTTTTACATTCTGCTACGGGAATTGGACGGCGCCTTTCACCCGACACCTCAGGGGAAAAAGAAAGAAGAGTCCATTGTTCAGACGAAACATGCGTCAACCACGATGATGACTATATTAGGTTGTAGAGTAATAACCAAATAGACGATGTAACGGGCATTTTTATAGTTTAACCTTTTTACACTACTCAATTGGTAAACACATTTCTGCAACTACTATCTCTATGTTTTATATTTATTAACTCGTGGGTATTACTTTAAAAGTAGATAAATTGAAGTTTGATTTTCATTAATAAATAAAGTGGAACGATTTGTAAATAGGATTATTCGTAAATTGCATTCCAACTTGTCGAAAGTGATAAACCGCTGTAATTAAGTATTAGATAAGATTGCGGCATTTCACGTTTTGTATGTTCCTTATGTTATTATACCAGTCTAGATAAGAGTCGATACGCGGTTGGTATAACAACGATTGATATATCTACAGACAAGAGTTGTAGTTTGTCCTTTGTTCCTATATGTTAATTACGTTACGTTGTTAGTTTCGTGCTTCGTTCCTATAGATTGTTTACGTTGAGAAGACTGTTTGCTGTTTGCTTTGAAACGAATGAAAATAGATGAGCGGTTGTTAGTTTTCGTGCTTGGTTCTTATATATATATATATATATATATATATATATATATTAATTACGTAAAAGTTACTGTTTGCTTTTGCTTTGAAGAGAGTGTGGAAAAATGCGATGTTGTTTGTTGAAGCCACGCTCGTTTTTCACTAAATAAACTGTGATAAAATACAAAGAACGGTATATAATTTGTTATAAAGTGCTTATAATGTGTATTTAAAGTGGTTTTGTGTCTTAGTAATATTTACTCGTTCGGGGTACCTAATGTGAAATCTGCAAAATCGCTCTTTTACGGTGAACCTATCTGCATTTTTACGAGGTCGTTCTAAATGTCTATGTGGTTGGCGCGGAGTTTGAATTGGTAATCATAACCTATTCAATTATATTCCTAGGTGTTTAATTCTTGTATAATGTTGGACGAAGAACAAAATTCCGTGATCACTGTTGCTCCTACAGAGGTAGAAAGAGCTCCCGATCTTATTCGAATTCCGACGCGTGATAATGTCTGCTGCTAACACCAGTGAAATACGTAGGTGTGATTAGGGTAACTTGTGATAAGTTCCATCAACACCCTCCCAGTAAAGGGTGAAGTGCTTCGCTATTGCAGGGCCTCGTGGATCCCACACTTCAAATGCAAGGAAGCGTTCCTGAAGGACTTTCTGTAAGTTGAACTATTTCCTACTTGTTTTTTTTACTTTAAATACCTGTCCGTTGCTTTGCCATACCTTTGGCGTTCTGAGACCTTTTACCATAGACTTGCATGCTATTTTAAATAAAAGAAAAAAAAAGAGAAAAATCAATACTACTGGACTACTCATATTAATTGTGTTTACCTATTTATATTTTGTTAAAATTTTATCTGCTTTATGTCTAATTGGTGTGTGAGGAAACGTTTCTGCTACTCCCCAATATTACCTCACTTTGTACTAAAGATTTGTTATATTGCTTTTAACGTTGTTATATTATATAGATTATCCCAACAGTTTTTCTTTTATTCTACAAAGTACTGAACAATTATACTTGATCCGTATGCTATTCTTTTTCTTTGTTTCAGGTTTGCAGGACTAATCTTTTTCTTTTATTGCAGGTTTGCTATTCTAATTTCTTTTATTGCAGGTACTGTTACTAACTCCTTACCGCCGCATACATCATAGGTCAGTCTGCTTTCTACAACCCCCTCTACTCTCCGATTGAGCCCTGATAATGTCTGCTGCTAGCACCAGTGAAATACGTAGGTGTGATTAGGGTAACTTGTGATAAGTTCCATCAACACCCTCCCAGTAAAGGGTGAAGTGCTTCGCTAGTGCAGGGCCTCGTGAATCCCACACTTCAAATGCAAGGAAGCGTTCCTGAAGGACTTTCTGTAAGTTGAACTATTTTTCTCTTTTTTTTTCTTTTATTTAAAATAGCATGCAAGTCTATGGTAAAAGGTCTCAGAACGCCAAAGGTATGGCAAAGCAACGGACAGGTATTTAAAGTAAAAAAAACAAGTAGGAAATAGTTCAACTTACAGAAAGTCCTTCAGGAACGCTTCCTTGCATTTGAAGTGTGGGATTCACGAGGCCCTGCAATAGCGAAGCACTTCACCCTTTACTGGGAGGGTGTTGATGGAACTTATCACAAGTTACCCTAATCACACCTACGTATTTCACTGGTGTTAGCAGCAGACATTATCACGCGTCGGAATTCGAATAAGATCGGGAGCTCTTTCTACCTCTGTAGGAGCAACAGTGATCACGGAATTTTGTTCTTCGTCCAACATTATACAAGAATTAAACACCTAGGAATATAATTGAATAGGTTATGATTACCAATTCAAACTCCGCGCCAACCACATAGACATTTAGAACGACCTCGTAAAAATGCAGATAGGTTCACCATAAAAGAGCGATTTTGCAGATTTCACATTAGGTACCCCGAACGAGTAAATATTACTAAGACACAAAACCACTTTAAATACACATTATAAGCACTTTATAACAAATTATATACCGTTCTTTGTATTTTATCACAGTTTATTTAGTGAAAAACGAGCGTGGCTTCAACAAACAACATCGCATTTTTCCACACTCTCTTCAAAGCAAAAGCAAACAGTAACTTTTACGTAATTAATATATATATATATATATATATATATATAAGAACCAAGCACGAAAACTAACAACCGCTCATCTATTTTCATTCGTTTCAAAGCAAACAGCAAACAGTCTTCTCAACGTAAACAATCTATAGGAACGAAGCACGAAACTAACAACGTAACGTAATTAACATATAGGAACAAAGGACAAACTACAACTCTTGTCTGTAGATATATCAATCGTTGTTATACCAACCGCGTATCGACTCTTATCTAGACTGGTATAATAACATAAGGAACATACAAAACGTGAAATGCCGCAATCTTATCTAATACTTAATTACCGCGGTTTATCACTTTCGACAAGTTGGAATGCAATTTACCTATAATCCTATTTACAAATCGTTCCACTTTTATTAATGAAAATCAAACTTCAATTTATCTACTTTTAAAGTAATACCCACGAGTTTATAAATATAAAACATAGAGATAGTAGTTGCAGAAATGTGTTTACCAATTGAGTAGTGTAAAAAGGTTAAACTATAAAAATTCCCGTTACAACGATAAAAATTTAAAAGAAAAATTTTGTTTACTTACACGTAATGACTACTAAAAAGAATTTATTTAACTAGGTATTAGAACTCCATCTTTTAAAATTAGAAAACTACATATGGCGTAACAAGGTTTGGAAAACTTATAGATTAGGGAGTTAAAAATCATTTAGATATAGAGGAGTTCGATAATTAGATAACGTTAGGGTACTGAAGACAAAGCTGTAAAAATTGCTCGGGATAAGAATGGAAAAAAAGAGGAATATGTTTAGATAAAGTTATGGATACAAGCGTAAGTATGTATTACTCGTATATCGTTGGTATAGTGAATTCAATCGTGGTCATATGTCGCTAGCGGTCATATGTCGTCCAAAATTGGATGGAAGAATACATCGATGCTGTGCGCGACTTGATAATGCAAGATCATCATGTGACTTATCGTGAGATTCAAGCATCCCTAGGTATTAGTATAACAAGCATACATTCAATATTACATAAACATTTAGCTGTGAAAAAGCTATGTGCGCGTTGGATCCGACATAATTTGACAATCGCCAAAAAAAAATACTCGTGTCGATTGGTGCAAAGAAATGCTCAAAAAATGCAATTGCGGTGCATCTACACATGTAACGAGTCTTGGATTTATTGGTATGAACCCGAAAGTAAACAGCAGACGACTGTATTGGTCTGCCAAGATAAACGAAATCCAACAAAAGTTGTCTGCGTTCGAAGCATTTCGAAGAAAATGATTGCTTGTTCTTTCGGAATAAATGGACATGTCACGATTGTTACTTTAGAAGATCGTAGAACAGTTAATCCTGCTTAGTATACAACCATTTGTTTGCCACAAATTTTCGGAGAAATAAGAAAAACACACCGATGACGCCGAATTATTCATCATCATGACAATGCGAGCTCTTACACATCAACTCAAACAAGTGACTATTTGAGCACTCAAAACATCATTGATAGGCCGGCATCCGTCGTATAGTCTTGATTTGACAACTAATGATTTCTTTTTGTTCCCACACGTGAAAAACAAACTATGTGAACAACGATTTTCGACACCAGAAGAGGCGATTGATGCGTTCAAACCCCATGTTTTGGAGATATCTCAATCGGAATGGAAGAAATGCTATAAAAATTGGTTCCAGCGTATGCAAAAGTGTATCAATCATCGTGGAGAATATTTTGAAAAACAATAAAAAAGTTTTCACACCTTAAGTTTTGTTTTTGTTACTTATAGAGCATATAGAGCACTCCTCGTACGTATACATAGTATGAGTTCTTCTGAAGCTGAATGAAAAGTAAAATTTCTTTGCAATTTATAATAAGCTTGTTTTCGTGTTGAGATGGTATTTTGAATATTTTATTAGGTTAAGTGAAGGGTTTGAAAACTACAACGATTACTACCACTAATTAATTGATTAATTAGAAATATTGTTCAAAGTGAAACGTTGGATATTTCTGGTCAAGCAACTTCCACGGCATACATAAAAAGTACGGAGGTTTAATAAAATGAGCAGATACTGTAGATACAATACGGTAATATAAATTTTGTTATCTGATTTTTAGCAGATTTTTCATTATTTTATTAGAAATATTGTGTTTTAGGGGTAGGGAAAAATTCCAGACAGATTTGCAAATATGCTATTTTGTAAGTATTGAATAGACGACAGCTTTGCGCACACGCACATACATGCACAGGCACATACATACGCGCACGTACACACATAGCCACACATACATGCGCACGCACACACACCACACACGCGTGCACACACAAAAGACAGATACACATACATCACAGTAATGTGTATACAGGTATCAAATGGTTATAGCAATCTATACAAGCTAGAAATGTTGCAAAGTATCTCTCAAATTCAAAATATGCTGTGAATTAATATATTACTAAACGTCTATCGTCATATCCCTCCGGTTTTGCTTTGGGAGCGCTTATTTTAAACCTCGCTTCCGATTAAATGATCGCCTTTATTTTTCTTTCAAATGAATAATAAATTAGAGTAAACTTTTAACTATAAACTTTCTAGAAACATATTCTCTGTTTTATCATCGGTAATACCATAATATCTAGCATAAGGATAATTTTAATTGATAATGCATCTTACCAATATCATCTTCAGTTGCATGTTGAGCTACCGCACAAAATCGAATAATATATTTATCGCAAACATGTGCAGGCACCATATGTAATTTTCCAGATGCATTAATGTTGCTCAACAGTTTTTCGTTGATTTTGTCACTACTTTTAAGACGGAAACACACTAGACCCAACTACAAAAATACCTCTGAGTTTATTCAATCGTTTTATTGAAACATTCTTACCTTGACATCGTTGCACACTTCAAACCTGCGATCCTTAAGTACGTGCTTTTCAAACCTTTTAGCTAATTTAATATGACGCCGAATGTAGTCCTGCAATCCAGTTATTCCAAAACTACGCATTACAAACCAAAGCTTTAGAGATCGAAAACGTCTGCTTAAAGGCACTCCCCAATGTCGGTAATCTATCGATGCATTTGAGTAGCCGTGTTGAAGATAAAGTGGATCGACGACAAGCGCTGATGTAAGGCGAATGCGATCTCTAACCCACATGGTGGAACAATCGAAGTTAACTAGCAGCCATTTGTTTGGATTTGTGTTAAAGGAGTCGGCATATTCAACACCTTTTAGAAGGTATTTGAGTTCAGGACATATGAAAGCATTTCCTGCGTACGCTGCATCAACATGGAGCCATACACACGGAAAACGATGACAAACTTGACCGATTTCTGAGAGATTGTCGAAAGAGCAGCAGGATGTTGTACCTAAAGTTGTGGATACGAAGAATGGAATTAAACCCATGGTCTCATCTTCTTCCATTGCCTGAAAAAATTAAACTTTGTAAATACCTAGGTGAATAGACTTGGCAATGGTTTGTGTTTGCGTTTAGATGGCGAGTCCAATATTTCTGAATTTTTGTGCAAATTTATGCATGTGGTTTAGAAATAGGAATAAGAATTTTATGTTTCATTTTTTCTTACTATATTGAATTAGACCTCTAGAATGTAAAACGATGCTGAAAACTCTAAAGGCAATTTTAATTTTGATTGTTGTTAAACGTCTTGTGTCGAAGAGGGAGACATTGCTTGAGATGCAGTTCATTGAAACGCTTTTATTTTAAGAAATCTCTTTAAGGCAGACTATGTGACTAAACGTATTACACTTACAAAAATAATGCTTTTAAAAGATATTGCTAACACTATAGGCGTATATTTATTGTTTCATGAAATAAAAAATGCATCGGTTCTGAACTATGGAATTTCTCAAATTAATTAACTTAACTTTTGACATTTTGCTACAAATGCTATGCCCTTCGATCACTTTCTAAGCATTTTTTAATATCTAAAGGTATAAATAGTTTTTTTTTAATTACCATAGTAACACTTTTATATTTTTGAAACATTTCTAAGACCCTATCCTTACTACTTTATCTATTCAATCGATCTTAAACATTCTCCTATAACACCGCCTCTGAAAAGGTTCTTACCTCGAAACTCCTTTTTGGTCTGTCCGTGTTCCAAGCATACACTTTTAATGGTTCTAAAATTCTAGAGCTTTCTTAGATTTTAGTATCGTCCTTTGAACCTCGCAAAAATTCTTTCTTTAAGCTATCTTACCGATAACATCTTTTTTACATCAATTGTTAGTTGACACTTGTACTCGTTTAAACAATTGAAGAGTTAAAAAAGTTTTGGCTACAAGTCAGGAAAGTGAAATATAAATTTGTGTACTATATTTGACTTCAACTGGGGTGTTATGGACTCTTAAACTACAACAAAATGACACCGTGTTTTAAACAGAAGTTATCTGCAATAAAATTATATCCACCTAGCTGCAAAGCAATGTGCCAAAACCTAGAAAACGCCACTATATTATGCACAATATATAGGCGTTAATATTACTGATAAACGGACGACAAAGAAGTTGGCAGTTTTACAGTTAATAGTTATAAAGAACGATCCTTTTGTCAATTATCAGTTGTGTCACAAATATTCGCTACTATTTTGTGGTATTCCTGTTTATTTGATTGGTAAGTTACTACTAGTGCAGCGCAAAGTATTATTGCTTTGTTTGAGAAATATTGGCGTCTTTCATTTAGAAAAGACTGAAAATCGTTGGACAGATTCTTATTGGCAAGGCTTCTTCCAACATATTTATAGGAACAAGAATTTCTCGTAAAAGCGTTTGCGGAAATAGAAACGCAAACTACACAATTTGATGTATAAGTTATGGTGAAGGATTAGAGAATAAAAATTCGGGTCCAGTGATAGTTATGCGGAAAAAGATAGGACACTATGTAGAAAACTATTTATAAAAGAATGAAAGAGTACGCATGGTTAGATTAGAATCTAAACCGGTAAATATAGTAATAATATATGTATGCATGGCCACCTCTAGCTACAGCAAGGAAGAGGTAGAAGTAATCTACATAGATATCGACGATACTAAAATTCGTAGAGGGATAAGACAATTACTAATTATAAGAGATTTTAATGTGGTGGCAGGTGAGGGTAGGGAAGGAGCGGTAGTAGGTTTATTTGGTTTAGGCACGAGAAACAACAGGGAATATAGGTCTGTAGAAATATGCGACAAAGACGATTTAATTATCACCAAAACATTATTTCAACATCATGTTACAAGACGATACGCGTGAAAGAATCCAGAAGACATACGGAGATATCAAATAGATTACGTTCTGGTAAGATAACGGTTTATCAAACAAGTAAAATACTATAAAGGCAAACCAGAAGCAGATATAGACACTGACCACGACATAGTAATTATGAAAGTGTGCTTAAATTTAAAAATTTTAAAGGAAGAAACGAGAAAAGGCACTTTGACTTTGAGGAACTAAAAGATAAAGCAATCCACAAAAAATTTGAGAAAAAGTCAAACAAATTGCTGAAAGACATCGAAAAATTTTATGATACAAAGAAAGTAGAAGCAGATTGGAATAACATTAAATCCAGCTTAGGCTTGGCGGTTTGAGATATTCTGGAGTATAAACAAAAAGAAAATAAGAAATCATGAGTAACAAAGGATATTCTGAAATTAATAGAAGAAAGATGAAAATACGAAAATATTCCATACAAAGCAGGCAAACAGAGACACAAAGTCATAAAATGGGTAATTATTCCCAAATGCACAAAAAATAAAGAAAAATGGATCGAGGAAAAGTGCAAAGAGGTAAAAGCTAAGATAGAAATAGGAAAGACGGAACATGCACACAAACTAATTAGAATGAATTTTAGGGATATAAAATCGTAAAGTAAAAATATAAAAAGCGCGGGTAGAAACATCATTATAGAGAATGTAGAGAAAGTGGTAAAGTGGCAAGAATATATAGAGAATTTATAAGCAGAACCGGAACTAGAAGCACTGGAACAGGAATCAAAACATTGAAGAGGATGACTTGGGATATCCTGTACTTATATATGTATTTGAATTAACATTAAAGCGTCTAAAAATAATAAAGCACCTGATACAGATAAGGTGCTGGACAAGCAGTAACAGGACGTTTCTTCCAACTTGTTGTATGAGACAGGTGAAATACCCAAAAATTTCAAACATAACACCATAGCCACTGTACCTGTTGAACATTTGTTTAAAATAATTGTGTTTATAGTTAGTTATTGTTATTATTCGTTGTTAGTTTACTCTGATAAACGTTGAACGAATTAGAAAAGTTACAATAGCATGGACTGGACGGAGAGTTGTCAAAAAGAATTGTTTTGGGATTTGGTTTGTCGATATTCTAAAAAAAGAGGAAATACAACATTTAAAGAACTTGTGATGGTTTATGTAGTATGAATTTCCCTTAACAAATGTTTACTGACTTTAGAAGCGCGTAACAGGAAAAAGAAAAGAAAAACATTATAAGGTTTTACAATTTAATTGTATGTGTGTTTATGAAAGTTCTGACATTAATTTTTATTAAAGTTTTAGAAAATTTCCCAAATTGCTCAAAAAAGGGTTGTGTTTTATTTCCTGCAATCGCCAACAGTACCAAAAAAGAGAGATGCGGATAGATGTGATAATTTTCGAACAATAGGTTTGACAAAACTGTACAAAGGATGATAAAAAGTGACTGAAGAAACAATAGGAGAAGATCAATTTGGCTTTAGATGAAACAATCGAACACGGCAAGTCATTCGGGCTCTAAAGGTGGTAATGGACAAAACAATAGAAAAAGAACAAGAGTGTATATAGGGTTTGTAGATCTGGAAAGAGCATTTATTTAACAATGCAAAATGGGAACAAATGTTTGGCATACTCAAAAGGATTGGAATGAGCTATATGGATATACGGATAATACATAGCTTATACAAAGAACAAGCATCTGTAACAGAATTAGAGCAAGAACGCAAAGAGTAAATATTAGAAAATGTGTGAGATAGGGATATTCACTATTGTGTTAATTTTTCACTTGTATATCGAAGAGGCAACGATCACTGTCACATGCAGAAAGACATTTAGAATTATTATCCAGGGACAAACGATTGATATGCTTAGATTTGCAAATGATATAGCGGTATTAGCATCTAGCAAGGAAGAGTTAGAAGCTGCTCTTAATGCAATGGAAACAGTTCTAACAGAGAGATACGGTATGAAAATCAACAAAAATAAAGCTTAGGTACTAGTATATAGAGAAAAATAAGTCAAAAACCAGAATACATATAGGAAATGAGAACTTACAAGAGGTTAAGTATTTCTGCTACCTAGGAAGCTAAATAACGCACGATGGAGAAGGTGTCAAAAATATAAAACCGAGATTAGCACAAGCCTGTGCTACAATTAACAAGAAAGAGCAACTGCTATGTTTAAAGACAACAAATATAGAAACAAGAAAAATAATGCTGAAAACAAATGTGTGGAGCACAACACTGTAAGCTCTAAAACGTGGAGAAGTGAGTGAAGCGGACATGAAAAAGATAAAAGCCTTTGAAATGTGGTGCTACAGACGTATGATGAAGATATCATGAAGGAAGGGTTAAGAACAAAGAGGTTTTAGAAATGGTAGGAGAAGAAATAGGATACAGTAAAAAACAGAAGAGATAAGGTGATAGAACACATACTAAGGCATAAGGGAATAGTGCCAAATACATTACACGCAGAGAAAGGAGAAGAAAAGGGAGGTAGAAATTGATGTAGATTAGACTATTGCACACAGATAGTGAAAGGTGTTGATTGTAACAATTTCAGGTAAATATGTAAGTTAGTTCAAAATAGAAATCATCGAGGTACGCATCCAATCCGTTCCAAGATGGAAAACTTAATGATGAAAAAGTATTTCTATTTAAACCTGATGATTATCATAACAGGTGTTGGTTTTGCAATATTCTCAAGAAATGTTGATTGTGCGAAAGGGGTTATTGGAAAACTATTGATTCGGCAAGTGTTTAAGTGGTGGGGGACCTTGGTAGCCATCAGGTTGCTATACCCCCTTAGCGTACCACTAAATATCGGTGAAATAGGATATATAGAAGCGGAAATGTGTAAGAAATGTAAAAAGGGTTAGACCAATATCGTGTTGTATCTAACAAGAAAGGGCAGCTGCTCTGTTCCAAGACAACAAACATAAGATGCAAGGAAAAAATTGTTAAAAGCATATATGTGGAGTACAGCACTGTACGGCTGTGAAACGTGTAAAGTAGGAGAAACAGGCAGGACAATGGTAGCAGTTTTTGAAATGTGGTGCTACATGAAGATATCATGGACAGACAAGGTTAGGATCAAAGAGGTTCTAGAAATAGTAGAGGAAGAAGGATAGCTAGGAAAAACAGTAAAACATGGATAGATAAGCTGATAGGACGTATTCTAAGGCATGAGAGGAAGCAGAGGAAAGAGAAAAATATATAGAGATAGGCTTAGATTAGACAATTGCACGTAGATAGTGAAAGATATAGGCAGTTTCAATTTTAGGGAAATGTGTAGATTAGTAAAGGAAAGAAAACAATGGCGGTACGTGTCTAACCAGTTCCAGGACTGAAGGCCTAATAAGAATTAAGCTGCTTTTTCAAAAAAATACCGCCAAATTAAAATTTATAATCTGGTATGGTACAATTTACATTAGTTGCAGACCAAAGCGTAATACATAAATTAAATATATACAGTTATGTGATCACTCAGTTAAGCTCTACCATATTCAATTTCTAGATTTTATTCTTTGGTATACTTACACTTTCCATCAGGAGCTATTCTAAAAAGTTTCCCAAAGCCGAGTGAAACTAAGGTGTCGCTCAACCCAATAATCAAACCAAACAGATATTTCTCGACAGTCCTGCCTATGCAAACACGCACCCAACATTTATCTTAAGTTACTTAGGAACCGTTACTTTGTATATAATCGAGCTAAATGGCAATTTTCCGGACTAAAAAATTTGGGCAAAGCACTTTACTGAGGTTTTCTGAAATACCTTCTAAACCAAAACTACTTTGAAGAAACTCTACTACAGTTGCAACTATTGTAATATGTTACAACTTATGATTACTGAGTTGTTTTACCGTGATTTACTTACTGGAACTCGTTTTTTGTCAAGATGTTTGTCCATAATTGTGGTATATATCTTCAGTGTGTGTAAGTTTGAAATTGATATGAACTCAAATGTGTAAAGAACCTTATGCACGATATGTTTTTTTGAAATAGCTATTGGGTCACATTGACTTCAACCTTAACGCCACGGAACCAATCCACGCAGTATGTAGAACACGTCTGGACGAGGAAAGAGTTTTAGCACGCATAGTCTAGGAATTTCTCGTTATATTTGGATACCGGCCCTGAAATACTTCGTACTTCTATTGTGAAATGATTAAACTTTTGATAGACGACCAAAATTGAATGGAATGTTAACTAAAATTTACATTTACGAGTTGTGATAGAAAGAATAGTTTTTTTTTCTCTTCTATCGCGTTAACTATGTAACAGAATATATTTTCTATTTTGCGTATGTCACGTTACTTAAAGAATGGCAAGAACATTTTTCATTGAAACGAAAGGCGAAAAATTTTAACAAATTGAAAATGATGCCTTGAAGCAGTCCTTGAGTCGCCCTTCCAATGTGCAGAGAAGCCTTATTAGAGTAACATCAAATACAAATGCAATGCATAATTGATATTTACCATTTCTAATCTGGGACTTGTCAATCTTTACAAGAATCTGCGATACTTTTGGATGAATTTATTCACGAAGAATGGAGTAATAAAAGGATAGAAGTAATAAAACTGATGTTCAGCTTATTATTAAACTCGTCCTTTTAAGAACACTGTAGCAGAGTTGAGAAACTCTAAAAAGGAAATTATTCCGCCGAAAAGGTATCAAGCTTTCATTTAGGAATTAAGAAAGAGGGAACACGCTCTTAAAAAATTTTAAGAAGGGAAGGATTCTTAAAAAAACTCAAAGTATAGTCACACTATTACGAGATATCCTGTGGTTTCAAGAGCTTTACTCCTCGCTTTAAAAGAAAGAAAAAAAAACAAAATAAAACTCTGATATTAGAAAAACGATTTTGTCTCCCTTCAGTATATTTGAAACCGTGATGTGGTCAATCATGAGCGTAGCTAGCGTTGGGGAAGGAAGGAGCACATGGAACACGTTTACTTGTTCTTTTTTGAATCGCAAAACTAAACTACAAAAACTTACGAGTAGATACCCTGCAGAAAATAAAGTTTTACTTTAATACTAAAGTTAATTTAGAACAAATGAAACTGATCGAGTTCAGATCAGTACTTAATCATTTACGATTTTTAAAAATTACGTGAATGTAATAATTATAGCATATTGTCACTCAAATGTAATAATATAGTAGTTTTAAAAAATTTGAAGTACAAACATTGGTAATCTGGTAACCTGTTACTGTTTCTATACTCCTCTGTTACGTTCCATTTCGTAATTGTACATCTTACTGCCTCCTTGATTTAGATACCGTTTAATTCTTACTTATTTGAATATTTGGATTCGCTACACTTTCATTATTTCAATTTTGTAATAAGGTCAATTAGGCAACCAACTTTGCTAATCCTTTTACTTAACCTACGAATCCGCATTTGATATATTAAACTTTTCGGTTTCTTATATAGACATGTGTTGAATAATCAAGAACAACCTTAATGTTTACTATTTAAAATACAATTGGAAATTGTTTGTTAATTGTTGTGATAGGTAATATTATAAAAGCGATCACAGGTAATTTAGACAACCAATATGCTGAACGATATGACAACGCAATACAACAAGTAATTGAAAACCAGAATGACATAAAAGCTATTGTCAGAAATCAAATATCATTAACTCAGTCAACCATGATAAAATTCAATGATACATTAGGTAAATTAGTAAAGAACCAAGACAGTATAACTAACAGAATACTAACCCTTGAAAGTAACATGCAAATCACAATGCTAGGAATGCGAGATTTGATAAGATTCAACACGATATTCAATCATATTATATCAATCATTACCATAATTCAACAAATTTTAGCCACGTTAAAGAACGCTGTAACATTTGCTAAATTAAACACATTAAATGCTAGTATTATAGAACCAATTGATTTATTAAATGAATTATTAGGAATTAGATCACTCATAACTAATAGTAAACTTTTCTTTGAAGTAACAGAATCTAACATACTTATATTTGAAAAAATAGCCATAGTAAAAGGTTATGTAAAGAATCATGAAATTACGATTTTAATAGAAATCCCCATAGTAGAAATTAATCCTTATAATTATTAACATTTATTTGCTTTCTCCATGAAAGTTGCTAGCCAGTATCAAGTTATTATTCTTAAAACCAAGTTCCTTTCCCTTAATAAACTTAGGTATGGCTTCACGAATGAAAAGTGCAAAGAAGTGGCACCCAACCAATATTTATGTCAATGATTAACGGCGATAGCTATTCAAATGGATAGACCTTGTGAAGTACAACTATTCAGATTGTCTAATCACTACGAGAATTGCGAGTCAAAACTAGTACAAATTACAAACATGAAAATTCAAAAACTCACGGACAACAAATGGATTGCTGTATTTCCACAAGAAGTAATAGCAACCACCCATTGCAACTAAGACGAAAACAGTCTAGCTTTAATTGAAAGCAAGGTAATCACAATAAAACAAGATTGCTATTTAAAATTAAAAAACGAAATTAGGGGAATATTCCAAAACGCAGCAATAACCAAGAAATTCGTAAATCTACCCGAACTACAGTTCAAGATTACACTAACCGAAAACGACGAAATCATCAAGAAGTCAATGCAACTAGAACACCTAAATTAGAGGACCTCAACCAAGCCGTAAAATTAATGGACAGTTATATAGAACATTTAAATGAAGTGAAAGTGCCAAAACTACACTACGATAATATCATTGTTTGGACAATTTGATTGATTATCGTAATAATTTTATTAGCTATGTATTTATTGTACAAAATGTATCTTAAAAATAGAAGCAAAGAAACAAATTTTAGTCATAAAAACACAGAAACAAAGGTAAATAAAGAAAGCATAAAAGATCTCTTAGCGATTTTAAAAATTAGGTAAAACCCTTAATTTTCATCTACGTCGGGAGGAGTTACATATCCCCCAAATTAGTATATAGGTATAATCAAATGAAATTACTAAGACTTAAGAATTATTGTACATTGTATAATTAAAAGACATAATAAAAGTTTAATGAAAGTTCACAAACCAGACATGAGAACGGAAAGAGTTACGTTGTATTCCAGACGTAATATGACACTTCAGGTGCAGGTCATAGTAGACAATAAGACAGCAATTGTTAGAATTAAGATTACTAAGAAGTAATACTTTGTATTGATTAACGAAGCAGCAGACATGAGATCTGCGTTTCCCACAAGTGATGCAAGAATAGCATAAATATCCTGAGAACCTCAGGAGGATCAGTCAGTCTCGAGCTTCACAACTTTAACATTGTTTGTTGTTCAAGCTACTCACCCAAATTTTAGTTAAATTAAAAAGTGATTGTTAACTTAGAATATTTTTGATCTCAATACGTTACTGAATATAACGTACCTATTATTAAAATTCATATTGTAATTTCTGTTTAAATAAAATTGATAGAAGAGTTTTGTGGATGAAGCCTTTTTAAAAAGCCGCTCTAATAGGCCCAAAACCTATCTCGCGCTTCTTCAAGAATTCATATTGTTCTTAGTTAGTAAGGAGTTTGGTTCATGAGTGCATACGTTTGTATAGCTATGTGTTTATCAAACATTTTCTCAATTATAGGTAGTGTTGAAATGAGACGGTAACTAGCAAATTTAGCAGCGCTTTCCTATTTATGTATGAGTCCAATAGTCACAATTTTCATAGCACTAAGAACTATTGATATCACAAACATTATTTTATTTAAAAATAAAAGATCTTTTGTCCTAATGTGGTCATAGTCCAAACTTCGTTAAGTAACTGCTAGAGAACCCTTTTTTGTACAAATTCAGTAGTTACAGATTGGAAACACAGGCTATAATTTGGAGAATTTGTTAAAGTGTTCATTTTTAGTAATTTAACATTGCAGCCGTGTTTAATTGTTTGAACACCAGAATGGAACACCTTTGCAAATTTGTTAGCTTTGTTAGCATAGTTTCACTATTTTCAATGTTTCTGTTTAGTTCACTTTTAAAATGCAGTCTATATTTCTCCATTTGAGAAAAAAAACTTAGGACATATGTGAACCCTCCCTCGGAAATTCAACCTAGGCCCCAAGTATTTGTATGGATTTTCTTTTACTATCTACTCTGTCTGTAGATCCTCTTCTGTTTTCAACTTGACCTAAATTTGTATTTTTTTTAGTTGCACATTATACAACTAATATAGAAATTCAAAATTGTTTCCTGATTACTTATTTCTAATTTTATGAATTAACTCTACTTGCTTTGACATACAAATTTGATAAAACTCTGATAATGAAGATAAAAGAGCAACGTATTTGATGGTGTAATAGACATTTTCCTATTGTCGCGGAAAAGGGAGTTTAATGGTGGTGTCGGGATAGTTCGTCAAGTTAAGTGCTCCTGTAGCTCAGTCAGCTAGAGACACTCAGTAAGGGGAGTTAATATTCTATACTGGACCAAAAGAACTCGTGAGTCCAGTAGAATTTCAGCTATCTTAAGAATATTTTAACGGGTTCCAGGAAAATGAAAGCTGTAGCCGCCCCTTCCACACTCTGCAGATGAACCTTACAAATACTCATCACAACACGCTGCCAATAAATATATAAATAAAACTAATTAACACAACAAAAAGAGTACCAACGATAAAACAAAGTGAAAGGGAAAAATCACAAATAAAAAAGGTATGGTACAATGAAATAAGCGGGAGCCTTTTTAGGGTGCGACTCTCTAAATTTAAAGTAACGCAATAACAGTAGAGCAATTTCGTGAAATACCTAAACATCAGAACAATTACGTTTCAAATACAACACGTACCAATTGGCTCATAACGTTCCATTGATTAATACACGGTTTCTAATGGCACGACAAAATACTACATTCAGGCAGCACGCTATTCTGGTACGTAATTAAGGTGGCTTAACATTAAACCAAGTAAAGTTCAGTACAGATAATTTTATATTCATTTACTAACCTCAAAAAGGAGCTATAGATTTTTTTGTTGCGGAACCTTAATGTACAACATACTGAAACAACAATGCCGCGGTGAAGAATGGGTTTAGTACCATTTCATTAAACACGCAAATAAGGGTACATCAACGCATGATACTATCATATCCGGTCACTCCTTAAAAAGCAATTTTACAGGCAAACTATTGTACAGCTTTTGCAATATTTAATACACTTGTAATAAACCGTTAAAAACATGACTTTTAATTACCTAAATTATCCAAAAAGCGACTACTAGCAAAGTACCATACAGTTAATCAAATTCGAAGGGAACGCAATTTTAGGTAGCTATCATAATAGATTGAAACTGAAGGACGTTATAGACATAGGCCTCAAATATGCTTACAACTAACAAAATTTTAAGGATCCTGCTACTTAGCTCAAATTTCTAGGTCATTCCAAAAAAAAACATTCGTAGGAAGTCCAAGTCTGCGTTTTACATTCCTTACCTTCTGGCCTGTGACAAAGGTAGCGCCAGCTTGATGAATGGAATGGAGTGCTTAACACCTAGCCGTATTTATTTAGGATGGAGATTGACACACCAGAACTGCTGCATGTGATAAATCACCTGAACGGTATCTTGCATAATTTAAATCACCCGATAGATGTTTCGTATAAATCTCTACTAGAAGTTGAGGAACGTTAATCACTTTGGAGAAGGTCGTGTTTACCGTTCCAGCTACTACCAAACACGAAATTACTTAGGAAAGATGCTCCCTTATACATATACACTATAGAACGAGAACCGACAGTTGCCGAAGACATCCGAACGAAGTTAGGGAGTTGGAGGGAAAAACAAAAATGAGAGGTAAATCTTAAAGAGCGTACGCGTGTATAGAAAAGCTTAGGCACGGTACTTTTTACAATCAACCAAAAATTATCGGCAACACCTCAAACAAAGTCCGCAACCTCCAGGAGTGTTGCCCACCCCAACCCCGGCACGTACCCTGGCATAAGCCGGCCCGTACTCTCAACAAATACGCAATTCCATTTCGACATGCCAACGCATTTCGGAAGTACAATTCCCATGTACAAACAGAAATTATTTTAATGAGCTCGAAAAACACATTTCCTGCCATACAACAGCTTTCGACCGCATGATTATATATTACTGCTTCTCGCATCCTTATACCATGTTCCTTAACAAAACAAGATCTAACTGTGGTGTATAATCTAGTACCCGGACAACTGATAGATAAATATATTATATGTTGTCTATCTGATTGCTAGTTATACGTTAAGCAAAAAAATTCAAAATTTCTAATTCCATAATTCAATCTTCATTTATTTGAGTTAGACATTTGCATTTAATATGTTAAGCGACTTTTAATTCTCCAACACCAAACGTACGTGTTTGTTTCTACCACCATCGAATACTAACTTACATAAATAGAATACTACCTATATTCTATAGAACAAGAGCTGAAGGATGTCGAAGACATGCGAACAAAGTCGCAGATTACGTTGGGAACGAAAGTGTTGAGTAAATCTACCAGAGCGCAAGCAAAACAATAGATCGTATTTAATACACTTTATACGAATCTTCTTTATGCCAGCTGGAACATTTTCGGCAACTTCTCTTAACGGATTCTTCAATCAACGTTTGTTAGTTGCAGCCTACACCAAACTTACATGGAATGCATATACTTTTCGTTAATATTTCCAACACTTCTGTCCAAAAACCTGTTTCTACCCATATGTTTTAGCTTTTACGCAAAGTCGAGCAGGCATAAGTTTTCGAGAACTTCCTGGGCAGGCTACTATTAAAGATCCTACACATGTCTATTTCTTAGCAGGAAATTTGCCATTTTTTTGTATTAATTTACCCCAAAACTCTCCACAATTTCGACAATTTTAACAATCTTTGTTTTTCCAAGGTTATTACCATATTTTAAGCCTAATTATATTTAATGTAATCATATTTATTTTTAAAGAGTGTTTATTTTCTGCATTACAATCTTTTTATTACAGAGGTATTCAAACTATATAAGAAAATCAGTTAGGTTATAACATTTTAACGGCTTAACTCGTACCACTACTAAAAGCCAGCTTATCCAATTTTTAAAAATTCATACTTAATACAATAAAAAAATATGCAAAAACTGAACTTGCTTACTAAGTCGTTTACTTCGATTTACTAGCGCAGATGCTGGGATCAGCTAAGTCTTCGGGGTTTCTTCAAATTCATAGACGCATTTCGAAAATATAATTTTCCATCTTTCAAAAGAATTGGGCTTACGCTTGGGCATAGAGTCAGAGTTTGGAGCGTAAGCCCTATTTTGGGGTCATTTTTGACCATTTTGGAATTTAGAATCAGGCAATTTGCCCTAGAAGTATCAAATGTGATATTGAATAGTAGAGTAGATGCTGTAAGTACCGGTAGAACCGATAAAAATTCACAATTTGATTCCCTATCTGCTTGCTATTGATTGAACTACGTGCTTGGTATGTAATTAACCGAAATCAAAACAAACTACATTTTAAAATTGATATTTAATGAAAACGGATTATAATACTTTAACGGCTTAAACTCGCACCATTATTAATTATAATTATAATTAAATTAGTTAAATTAAGTTATAATTCATGACAGATCTCCGTTTGTAAGTATGTTCAGTTTTCGGTTAGCGAATTATTAGAATTATATTAATAATTATAATTGATAACTCGGTATCCGAAAATTGAACATACTTACAAACGGAGATCTGTTAAACCGTATACTCTTGATGATGTCTGGATGTTGAAAGAGAGCGCGTGCCGGTTTTCATATACCACCTAACCTACTAGCCCCACTCACACTTTCTTTAAAAATCCGTGGTAAATATGATTAATAGGGGGTGTCCTTGCCTCGTGCTGAGAACAGAACTTCCACATTTTCTCAAACAAAACTGATAAAAATCGCTATTTTTTATACCGCGTGCCGAAGTTTCCGCAAGTCCTCATTAATTTTAAAAGACAAATTCAATTGTGGTTAGAGTATGTTAATCCAACAACGGGTTCCTAACAGGCAGTTATTTTAAAAATACAAAGAAAATGCAGATATATGATTGGTCGACATATAGAAATGAAGAAATATATTCTTTTAACAACACATATACTCAAGGACAAATACACTACCAGAAAGAATAGATCGGCGAAGTTAAAATGATAATGCGGAACAGTATAATAAAGCGAATTTTCATTACAGATCACACTATGCTTAATTAACTGTTATAAATTGAGTAATTTTTAAGTTGGTATAAGTTCCAGTACTCTTTCTTTTTACTTCAAAAAAAAAATTACAAAATGGGTTAGATTATTAAAGGTCGACAAACAACAGAGCCTGGGGTAAATTAAAATGGTTTCAGTTGGTTTGTCTTACGAATGGTAGCACAAAATTTTAATGTACTTATAGCCTAACATTCTCAATCGGCCATAATTTAAATGCCTACTCTAATCAAACAAGTTAAAAACTTACAATTGCAAGCGTTTGCCCTCTTAAGCTTGATTTCTCATCAGGTTCCAAAATTCTTAGCTTCACAAAACAAATCATAGCAGCTTTTTCCACGCACGAATGTGCTTCTCGAGAACAGTAAGCCATAAGCTTAGACAACAACACTCCCTCTTCTACGAATGGATGTTGCTGCTTTAGCCTTTTTAATGCTTGCGCCCTTGCTGCTAACATTGTCACCAGAACGCATTCGCTTGCACATGTCTGTAAATTTTATTAAGTTAACACATACATTCAATTTTGTATATACTTGTATCACTCCGCCACCTCTACTTCCTTCCTTCAGTGCTAAAAATTCATTTGGAAGACCTATTGCTTTACCTAAAAGAACAACTTTCGCGATAATAAGCGTTTTCTAGTGAATGCTCACCTAGCCAATCAAGAACTATAGTTTCTAGTTCAGTGCACGCCGGACTTGCTGCCTAAAACAACATTATTTGTTTAATTAATTATCATCTTTATTGATTGTTTTCTTACCCAAGAAAAGCCAATGCACCCAATTCCTCCTGAAAGCATATCACCTAGTATAGAGGGGAACGAGTTTCCTGAGGGAAAGTATGCATGAAATCTGGGATGTTGCCAATGAGTAACGCCCGGCATTATTTTGTTGTCGACATCAGCCATTATAGAAGCCCAGTCCTCTGGAAATTCTGGTGCTTCATCTGGTATTAGGTTACGTAGGTATCCCGGTTCCACGTTTGGCGTCACTCTCCTTGATTCAATGTTTTCCAAGTAATCGCAAATGAATTCGATCATTTCTTTTCCGCGGTGCCTGAACTCTTCAAAATCCATTTCTGCAAAAACTAAGATTAATTATATCAACATACTTTCCGGTAGAATATGAAATTGACTATTAGAATGAGCACAAAGTTTTTCTCAAAGTCATGACTGATCTCTAAAATTTAAAAAAAAAACACCATCATCAGCTATCATTACAATTGTATTTATTGGTGAATTGTAAAGAGGAAGCAAACAACGATCGATTTCGCTAATTTTGTAGCTTCTCAAATTGTTCTATTTTTCCTTCACAAACGCAAACAAAGTCGCGAAATTGTAAACATGACTCATATTATAATATACAGTGAAAAATTTTTAAACACTTTCTGGTATAATTCAACAACCATTGCTCTAGGTGACATCGTATACAAAAGACGTGTTAAGTGCAAAGCAATCGGTTTCTAAATCGTAAACGAATTACGCATCAGTTGTGCTTGTAGGTACTTTGTATAGAAATAATAATAAGTAACATGTACACTGTTGTTGAAGCTCCTCAGATTGCCTGTTTATGCGTATAGAAAATACCAACAAAAACGAAGTTATGAAATTATATACATCACTCAAATTTCCGACTTTGTTTGCCTAATGTGAGAGGGAAAATAGACCAATTTGAAGAGTTGAAAAACAACCAAACCAGTTGTCGGAGGCTTTCACGGCCGGAATCATTATAAACATTTATGGTTCCGGGTTGGCACCGTGTCATTTTATAAATTAAGTTCGACGTTTCGCCCACTTTTGTAAGGGGCTTCATCAGGACAAGAAAATAAAATAAGTAATAAAATAAAAAATACAAAAAATGAGAATGATAATATTAAGTAGACAAGTTAAAGTGTAAGAGAAGAGTTACTCCTGAACTAGCAGACTCACTGGCACATTCAAACCCAAAAGGTGTTTTGTGGCGAAGTAACAGTTACTCGCCACAAGACACCTTTTGGCTTTGAATGGGCTAGTGAGACTGCAGGTCAGGAGTAACACTTCTCTTTACACTTTAACTTGTCTGCTTAATATTATCTTTTTATATATTTTTTTTTTTTTTTGAGAACCTAAAAATCTAAATGAATAGGTTATCACTAGACATAGTAGGGATCAGCGAAGTTCGGTGGCCAAAGGCGGGGGATTTTTGGAGTGGAGACTTCAGGGTAATTCATACAGGAGCAGAGGACGGAAATTTGGGTGTGGGGATAGTTATGCGGAAAAAGATAGGATACTGTGTAGAAAATTACTTACAAAAGAACGAAAGAGTACTCATGGTTAGATTAGAATCTAAACCGGTAAACACAGTAATAATACAAATATACATGCCCACCTCTAGCTACAGTGACGAAGAGGTATAAGCCATCTACAAAGATATCGAAGACATATTAAGATACGTAAAGGACATGAAAATTTAATAATTACGGGGGATTTTAATGCTGTGGTAGGTGAGGGTAGGGAAGGAGCGGTAGTAGGTTTATTTGGTTTAGGCACGAGAAACTACAGGGGAAATAGGCTGGTAGAATTTTGCGACAAGAACAATTTAATCATCACAAACACATTATTTCAACATCATGCTAGAAGACGATATACGTGGAAGATGCCAGGAGATATTGGAAGATATCAAATAGATTACATTCTTGTTAGACAACGGTTTAGGAAACAAGTAAAAGACTGTAGAAGCTACCCAGAAGCAGATATAGATACTGACCACAACATCGTAATTATGAAGGCCGCACTTAAATTTAAAAATCTGAAAAAAAGGAACGGAAAAGAGGCACTTGGACTTAGAGAAACTAAAAGATAAAGATATTCAAGTAAAATTCGAAAAAAAGTCAAATGAATTGCTGAATGATATCGGGAAAATATCTGAAACTAAGGAAGTAGAAACAGAATGGAATAACATTAAATCCAGTCTAGACATGGCGGCCAGAGATATTTTGGGGTATACACAAAAAGAAAATAAGAAACCATGGATAACAAAGGATATCGTGAATTTAATAGAAGAAAGACGAAAATACAAAAATAAATCAGACGAAACAGGAAAACAGAGATACAAAGCCATAAAATGGGAAATTATTCGAAAATGCAGGAAAGCTAGAGAACAATGGATTGATGAAAAATGCAAAGAAGTACAAACTAAGATGGAAATAGGAAAGACAGACGAAGCATACAAATTAATTAGAATGAATTTTAGGGATATAAAACCGTATAGCAAAAATATAAGGGACGCACAAGGAAACGTCATTATAGAAAACGTAGAGAAAGTGAGTAGATGGCAAGAATATATAGGGAATTTATGTGCAGGAGAGGAACTAACTGCATTAGAACAGGAATCAGACATTGAAAATGATGACTTGGGATATCCTATACTTCGAGACGAGTTTGAATTAGCATTAAAGAGTCTAAAAAATGGTAAGGCGCCGGGTACAGATAAGGTGCAAGCAGAAACTCTAAAAGCCGCTGGACAAGCAGTAACAGAACGTCTTTTCCAACTTGTAAGCTATATGTATGAGACAGGCGAGATACCCAAAGATTTCAAACGTAGCATCATAGTAACTATACCAAAAAAGAAAGGTGCGGATAGATGTGAAAATTTTCGAACAATAAGTTTGACAGCACACGTGTCAAAAATATTAACTAGAATTGTGCAAAGACGAATGGAAAAACGAGCTGAAGAAATACTAGGAGAAGACCAATTTGGGTTTAGGCGAAACAGGGGAACACGGGAGGCTATTTTAGCTCTGAGAGTGATAATGGAGAAAACAATAGAAAAGGGAAAGCATGTATATAGGGTTTGTAGATCTGGAGAAAGCATTCGACAATGTAAATTGGAAAAAATGTTTGAAATACTCAAAAAGATTGGAATGAGTTATAGGGATAGACGAATAGTACATAGCTTATACAAAGAGCAAACAGCAGTAATAGAATTAGAGCAGGAACGTAGAGAAGTAAACATTAGGAAAGCGGTGAGACAGGGATGTGCCCTATCCCCATTGATTTTTAACTTGAACATAGAAGAGGCAATGAATACTGTCAAATGCAGGAAGACATTTGGAATTACTATGCAGGGACAAAAAATTGATATGCTTAGATTTGCAGATGATATAGCGGTATTAGCGTCTAGCAAGGAAGAGTTAGAAGCTGCTCTTAATGAAATGGAAACGGTTCTAACAGAGAGATACGGTATGAAAATTAACAAAACTAAAACTAAAGTTCTAGTTTGCAAAGGTGGGGAAAATAAATCAAAAACAAGAATACAAGTATTTAACACGAACTTACAAGAGGTTAAGGATTTCTGCTACCTAGGAAGCCAAATAACGCAAGATGGGAAAAGCACAAAAGATATAAAACAAAGATTAGCACAAGATCGTGCTACATTTAACAAGAAAAAGCAATTACTGTGCTCAAAGACCACAAACATAGAAACAAGGAAAAGATTGCTTAAAACATATGTGTGGAGCACAGCACTGTACGGCTGTGAAGCCTGGACAGTAGGAGAAGCGGACAAGAAAAAGGTAGAAGCCTTTGAAATGTGGTGTTACAGGCGTATGATGAAGATATCATGGACAGACAAAGTTAAGAACGAAGAGGTACTAAAATGGTAGGGAAGAAAGAAATATGTGGAAAACGATAAAAAATAGGATTGATAGGATGATAGGCCACATACTACGGCATGAGGGAATAGTGCGGAATATATTAGAAGCAGAGATAGGAAAAAAGAGAAGAAGAGGCAGACCTAGATTAGACTACTGCACACAGATAGTAAAAGATGTAGGCTGTAGAGGTTTCAGGGAGATGTGTAGGCTAGCCCAGAATAGAAATCAATGGAGGTACGCATCCAACCAATCCCAAGATGAATAAACTAATGACGAAAAGATAACTGTGCTTAAACATGATGATTATTATAAGTAACTACAAGAATTGGTTGGGCAATATTCTCGAATAATGTTAAGTGTGTGAAAGCATTTACTGGAAAACCATTATTTCGGCAAATGTCTAAGTGTTGGGGGATCTTGGTAGCCACAGGTTGCTTAACCTCCTTCACTGAATCTCGGTAAAAAAGGGTATAAAATTAAAAACAATAGAAAGGGAACGAGCTGAATACACATACTCCTGAAAAGAAGAAAAGAAGAAAACCACCAAAAACGCAAAATCAAAGAAGCTGCTTATATAACCCTACATAAAAATAACTGAGTTGCAAACGAATCCGTGACTTTTAGTAAACAATGGATTCCACTACTAAAAGAAATAACAAAAGAAATAACAAAGGAAAATCAAATGCCCACAATATCTAGGTAGCATTGCAAGTTTTTCCTGGGTTTTCCTTGCAATATTAACATGAAATACAGCCTACATACATGATTTCTATTTATACATAAAATAACTAATTACATAAAAATAAGCATATTAACAATCCTTGTAAAACAGCATTGGTATCTGACAAGTATAAATCCACGATAAGGTTACCTCAAAACCATATACAATCTCCGTTGAACAGTATTGGTATCTGACAAGTGTAAACCCGCCATAGGGTCGCCTCAGATCCATATACAATCTTCATAGAACAACATTGGTATCTGACAAGTGTAAACCCGTCGTAGAGTCGCCTCAGAACCATGTTAAAATCTACCAAAAAGGTAACTTAAATCATAATGAATTTTCCCCCTCAAAATAAATATAAAAAACGACTACTTAAGCCTTTCAATAATGCAATCGCACACTTCTTTAATAACCATCCTCTCAATTGTATAAATAGAAACATGTTAAAAAATGTTTTCCAATTCCAAGTTATTGAATTTATATAAAATTCACCAATAAAAATTAATCAGCTGATTTCACGTTAAGCGTATTGACTACCTAAAGAAAGCCGATCCCAGGTCGCAACACAAATTGAAGGCAATTGGAGAAATAGGGCATAAAACTGTAAAGCAATAGAAAGTGATCGAACTGCATCTAACAAGAAAGAACATCGCCTATGAGGAAAGACAACAAACATAGAATAAGAAGAAAATTGTTGAAAGCATATGTGTGGAGCACAGCACAGTATGGCTATGAAATACGGGAAGTCTGAAACGCAGACAGAAAAACGGTAGCAGCCTTTTGAAATGCTGTGCTTCAGATGTATGAGGACGATAGCATGGACAGACAAAGATAATAACAAATAAGTTACAGAAATAGTAGGAGAACAAGGATATCTGGGGAAAAAGAGAAATAGTAGGGCGGAATACGTTCTAAGGCATTTTGGGGAATAGTATGTGATATATTACAAGCAGAGATAGGAAAAAGAGGAGATGTAGACCTAGATCAGACAGTTATAGATGCAAACTGTGCATATTTCAGGAAATCTGTAGGTTAGTTCAGAATAGGGAACAATGATGGTACGCGTCTAACCAGTTCTAGGACTGAAGACCTAATGATGATGATTTTTTTTTATTACTTATTTTATTTTCTTGCCCTGTTGAAGCCCCTTACAAAAGTGGGCAAAACGTCGACCTTAATTTATAAAATGACACGGTCCCAACCTGAAATCACAAATATTTATAACCAAACCAGTTATTGGTCGTTATTTCATTACCAATTGCTAACAAACGTAACTGATGTATAATTCATCTTCGGTATAGAAATCAACTATAAAACCCTAATCACAGCTATTTGATGGTATTTTCATAAAAAATCAGCTACAATATTTGTTTTTGAACTTGGTTAGATGGCTTTTTGGAAATTTTTTTAATTAAATTTAAATGTAAGTTAATCATTTGATTTCAGTACTTTACTGGTATTTTGTGAAGCGAAAAATCGATGACGCTTGAGGAATTTACGACTGCGTATTATTAGATGTTAATCTTATAGCTTCATAAACAAGCAACATTTTATACATATATATTTATGTCAAGCCAACATTTTATTTATCTTAAAAATTTTTTATTCAATTCAATTTTATAAGATTATATAAAGGAACTTACAAAAAAATTTTGTTTATGAAAGCTAATTCTAACAATCCCAATGTAAGTAACGTTTATCAACACACCGGTGTCTTTATTATAGTTATATTATATTTTTAGTTATTGCCTCTGAAAAAGCATTAAATAAATGCGAAAATTTAGGCCATAAAAAAGAGTTTTCTTTTACCCCAGCAGAGCTAACACTACTTGCAAACATTATTATAATCAATTATCAAAAGGGAAGTGGTTAATACTCGTACAAAAAAAAATCAAAAGATACTTATATTAAAACAGAATTCTACCAAAGAATATCTACTAATTATGGAATAAACACTACAACAACATTAAAACGCTGGACAAAACTTAACAACAAATTCGCTTCAATGAAAAATCGAAAAAATCTTCCTTTTACAATGTCGGCACATGATGTTCTTCCAAATCATATGCCTAATGCTTTAAAAAACTTATGTAATTTATCAGATAACCATAGTAAAATTTTGGCTTCTAAGATAAAAAGCTTTAATAGAAAAATCAAAATTAAAATCTTAAATTTATAAATTAAAATTATACACACCATAGTAGATTAGTGTAATAAAGAATTAGAACATATAAAAAGAACCGTTTAAGATATACTTTCCAATTACATTTTTAATAAATATTCATGTAGGCAAACTATTCTTTACACCAGAAAGTTCTATCAAATAAAACAAAATAACCTAAAAAAATAGATGTCATCCTAAAAACATCAAAAACTTCAACCTTTAATCAAAGTGGCAAGTGGTTTATAAATATTAGTGACATTGAAATACCTAAAAATATCAAAAGAACTCTACCGCTAGGTCCGAACTTTAGCATTAAACCAACCATTAATGGTAGAACAATGGCCAATTTACTAGCTGACTTAGAAAGTATCATTCTTGATCTATCAACAGAAGAAGAACGTAATGTTTGTAGAGCTCGGATTGCTAATATTACGATCAATTTCATATACAAAGATAATACCTGCAATTTAGAAGTACATGTAGGTAAACAAGTCGATGGACTTTACACCTTTGACAATTCTGATTCTTCAATCGTATAAAGTCTATACAAACCAATTTCTACGACAGGAAGGAAGGCAGCCACAGGTAGCTTGTTTACCAGTATTGATTTAGCAAAGGTACTTCGAAAAACGATAGGCTAACATTACTGAGAACGATTTTATAAAATTAGAAATAGATTCCTGCTGAGCTTGTGGAAGGGAAAACTCGGCCCGTTAACTCAAATACGTTTGGTTACCAAGAACACTGCACCTTGGTGTCTGATGTCCCAAAAAAGAAATATGCCCTCTTAATTTCCACAATGCACTTCATCACTATTGACACCGAAAATAAAAAACCTGAAATAATTTCGTTCTACAATAAAACTAAAGGTGGCCTGAACATAATATCCACAAAAACTCTCCCGTTCTTCAAAAATGTTATGCTCAGATAAAACACTTTCAGATTATCATAATGTTGTATTTGACAGTCTCATCGTACGATCCCAATTTAAGGACTTATTCCGAATTAGTTACTTCTGATCAAGCTATTTCAGCAAGGAATCTTGATAAATTGAAAATTGCACTATCAAATCGATGCTACAGGGTGTCTCATTCTGGATAGCACTGGATGGATAGCTTTGTTATCCGAAGAGATTGAAAATCGGTTAAATAGGAAATGTTTTGTAGATGTAGTGATTGAGTAATATTCGTTATTTGGAATTCATAATTTTTTATACATTTTGTAGATATTTGAGAAAAGTGGGAAAAGTGATTTTTTCGAAAAGATCAAATATTAGTTTTATTCAAAACTTTATAAAAGAAACCCTTTAAATATAGGTTGCTGGAAATGATTCAAATAATTCAAAAATGTAAAAATAAATCTTTGGTATCCAAGATGCCTGAATAATACATACCTAGAGAAGCTATCAGTCAGACGATACCGGGTTCAAATCCCGCAACATACGGTAAGACTTTTTTTCGCAATTTTAAAAATAAAAGATTAAATAAATGTACCGCATGTGCTGAAATTCAAGGGTTAATAAAAAAATTAATATCCAGGACGATTCCAAATTCAAAGTCAGTTATGACGTAGTGAAAAACGAAGGAAGTGACATTTTACAAAAAAATTGAATGGCCGTCAGTCATAAGTTAGAAAGAGAAATTTGTGAAACTCATAGATAATTAAGCAAAGGAGTTAGTGTATTGTAGATAAATATATCCATAGAAATGCAATTAAATTAAAAAAAATTGTTCATGACCTCTCCAAAAGTATTTGCCTACGATTTTGGTTCTGTATGCTGCTTAAAACTAAATTCTGCTATATTTGGTTGTAACTTGACTTAAATTTGACACCCCTAAATCATGCAGTTGTTACGTGTTCTGTAATACCTTGCAAGTGCATTTGTAAGCCTCTTGTATGAACGTCCTGATCCTGTCCTAAAGTCCGTATTATTAGTCACCTCGTTATTAGATAATACTCCTATAATTAAATGAAATATAATTACACTGTTTTAAATAAAAGAAACGCAAGAAAAACATTTCAGCATTGGATCTGCTTAGAATTCTTTTGATAGCGCAATTCAGAAACATTGGAGTATGGCGGTGTTTTATGTAAAATAATATGAAAATAATAATGTGACGACTTATTGAAGGTGGTGCAAGCTCTAAATTTAGTTTTGCAAGCTTTCCTCTAACTGGTGCACATATCATTTTTTTGAAATTCGCATGGAGGGCGGCTAGCGCCATTCTAGCCCCCTCGAGAAACGGCCCTGTATCTAATTTTGTGAACTGGTGCAAGCTCTAAATTTAGTGGTGCAAGGTGGTGCAAGCTTTTCTCTAACTGGTGCACATATCATTTTTTTGAAATTCGAATGGAGGGGAGCTAGGGTCATAGCCCCCCTCATAAATAAATTACCGCAATTGTTTTTCCAGCATGGTGCAAGCTATTATTTTGGTGGTGCAAGGTAGTGCAAGACTAGTACTTTCTGGTGCACATGCTACATTCCAATAAATCGTTTGGAGGGGGCCCAAGTTGACGGAGCCCAAACTCGTCGCTGACACAGGTGTAACGTATACTTCACCACTGAGGTGACCAGTAGTGTATCAGAGGAACATGGAACAAAAATTAGGTAAGTCCTTGCCAAAGGCAATACTCTAATACTTAACATTCTTAAAGTACACGGGAGTTTTCTGGATACAAAAATAACCCGGGTAAGGATAGATGGCAATCGGCTAATAGTAAAAAAAACTTCCTGTAAGTCAATACGGCTAACTCTGTTAAGTCCAGCGTTCTTGCATGAGAATGGAACGAAGGCCGATTTTGTTTTAATATAGCTAAAGACAAAGTTTAAACACTCCATGACGTTTATACTACTACGAGTATAACTAAAAGTCTGGGGAAAACGCAGAAACCTGTATCTTTCATCAACCTTAAACTTAAAGAAAAGGAACAGGTTTGAAGGTCCATTCTTAGTTTAAAGCTGTAAAGAGCGGTCATTTATTAATCAAAAAGAAGGCCACATTTGTGGTCCTCTATCTAAATATAAAAAATTCAGAAATTAACCAAAATTAAAGGAGGTCTGATCACACTAAACTTCAAAACAGGTAACGCGTGATCATCTGTTATACTTTCAAAATTATAGGGTTCCCAAACTCTTCTTTATAGAAATAAACCTTAAAAGAATAATTCTTATGGTCACTTAGTTTTCATGTATTGTCAAAAAGATTCAGTTTAAGGTATTTACAATAATATACAAGACTTTAAATTTTGTATTTAAAACTTCATTCTAGATAATGATTAATAATCTGTTGCATTCAAAAACAAAATTGATAGCTTTTTCTTATTTAGGTTATCATACAGATCTATTGAAGATGACATGTGTTTCACAAAATATGTCGGCTACAATTTCTCAGCACATTTAACTTATTTTTGAGGTTCCGACAAACCCATGTCGTATCGATACCAAATTTTAACGCATTCTGTAAACAAGTGTGAAAGGTGACAACAGCTGATTTGACAATAAAAGCTATACAAATGTTAGAAATTTTGAAATATTCGTAATATTAGCTTTTGGTAACAGAAATTTGTTGTTTTGTGAATTAACAAATGTTGCAAATAATTCTAACACAGGCAAAACAAAAACTGATACCTACACCATTCAAAAGATTTCCTTTTAAGAAATTTACCTTAGGTCACGGACCAGTTTTTCATCCTCACGACGACAGCCAGCAAGATCTGTCTCGCGAACTAAAGCCAACGCATATGTTTTGTAAATACAAGAACAATAAAGATAAGGATCTTGAATACCTCCATGTGTGATGTAATTATAACATACATAAGCTCGTACTAAATACTATTATAGAGACATAAATTACAATTTCCGCATAGTGAAACGCAGTTCGGTTTAACAGAAATTATTCCAATCTACTTTGTTACACATAACTTAGGTTGCAAAAAATTTTAGCTTGCACTAAAAATCAAATGAATGCCTTTTATAAAATTTAAAAATAATAGCAAACCATTGAGGATAGCGTAAGACAAACACAAAAACTAAGCCACCGCCAAAGCTAAACTAACGCAAGACTTTTCTACCACACAATACCTTGATTATTATCAGAAAACATCTTGTCCTTAAATATTGTGGCGTGTAAGTGGAGCGACCACGTTAAATGCTTAACAGGTGGCGACAATTATACGAGAACAATATGTGATTTTAACAAGCGCTAATACAAACATCAACCAAAGTCAGTGCGTTAAATTATTAACACAAAATCAATAAGCTTTTTTATTATTATACAGGAATTTGATATGCATAAGTGAACAAAGTTAAAGCAAGTAGTAGTATATTACACACCGAAAAGGGAAGTAGATCGTTACTGATGGGTGCTTGTTAGATCCCCGAGGCGCGCAGCTCCGAGGGTAGCTATAAGTACGAGGCTGGAATGATTTTTTTCGCGAGGTATGTATACTATTTTACTCACAATTTCTTAGTAAAGATAGATAAATTTCAAATGATTTTAATTTTTATATGATTTGATAAATTATTTCAACAATGACATCTTTGAGACCGTTGTTAAGGAACATATTGTTTGTTGATTTTGACATAATATTGCATTAGTTACTTCTACCGCATTGTTAAATGTTGTATTTGTATTTTTACGCAAATATTACCGGTAATGACATTGGTAGTACTTCACAAGAGCTGCGGGATGCTGCAGAAAGGGCTACTGAACGTATGATTTCAGAAAAAGCAGGGCAAGAACGAAAGTACTTACGAAATATATAGTAAATGGTGCGTAACTAAAGGTGTGCAGCGCACTTTTGAAACGGTAATCCTTGCGTATTTCTTTGAATTAGCTAAACAACATCAAATCTCCAAGTTTTGGTCAAGATAGTTGATGTTGCGAGCAGTATTAAATATTAGGTGTACTGTGATATGAGTAATTATATCAAGTTGCGAGCATATTTAAAAAGGTAGAATGTGGGCTGCAAAGCTAAAAAGTCAAGCATACTATCAGAAACAAGCATCTATAAATTTTTAAATAATACCCCGATAGGATATCTTCCTTAAAAGGTAACATTTTATTTTCTCCAGTGCATATTAATTATGTGTTTAGTTAATTATAATTATAATGCGTTTTCGAAGCATATCAATACTAGCACTTCAACCATGAAAGGAGCTTTAATTAAATCTTTTGCACAAGTAATAAAAGATCTGTGGTCTGAAGATACTTTCGACAAAGTGATAAATACTAATAACTTGAAATCACACTTTCATCGATTTGCACCTAGTTTTATGGGCTTATATCAACAAGACGCACAAGAGTTTATGCGGTACTTGCTAGATGGTATTCATGAAGACGTTAATCAGGTTACCTCCATTCAAATTCCTATATTGTCAGAATTAAATGAACCATTAAGTGACTCTGACAAAGATAATGAATCCTGGCAGCAATATTTAAGAAGTAACAATTCCAAAATTGTTGATATTTTTGCTGGACAGTTAAAATCAACAGTACGTTGCACACACTGTAATCATTCTTCTGTAACTTTCGAAGTCTTTTGGGATCTATCACTAGCTATACCTAAGCACACTGGCTGCTTAACGTTACAGCTTTGTCTAGATCATTTTACTAGGCCTGAAACATTGGATGACGACGAAAAACCGGTATGTTTTAAGTGCAAAGAAAGGAGAAAATGCATCAAATCACTGTCCATACAGAGGTTTTCTAAAATATTGGTGATACACTTAAAACGGTTTTCACCTACAGATACATATCAAAGAAAGCTAACTACGCCTATAGATTTTCCATTAGAAGGTCTAGATATGCGACACTACGCTGCAGAAACAAATCTTGGAAATTGTCATTATAACCTGTATGCAATATCGAAACACAGTGGGACTACTTTGAAAGGCCATTACATCGCATACTGTCGACACCCGTATTCATTTGTATGGCATGAATATAACGATTCCAAGGTGTGCAGTATATCCTCTAAAACACTTGTAAAAGCAGAAGCATATGTTCTATTCTACGAAATTCATTCTGAAGAAATGAAACGAAGTACCTTAGTTTCGAAAGTTCCTAGAGATACAATGCATGCAAGAAACCTGTATCGGCCTAATTCTGAACTACATTGCGATTATCTGACAAAACATAATAAACCTGCCAATAGACGAACAACCGATCCAATTGTCATACTATCTAGTATTCTTGAAGAAATCTTAAATGAACTTCATGATATGCCAGATGTACAATCATTCTTATTTCCTGTTAATACGAATTTAGTCGAACACTATCAAAATATTATCCAACGACCCATGGATTTACAGTCAATTCGAGACAACTTGCACCAAACAAAATACCATACTCGTGAAGAATTTTTGGTTGATATAGATCAAATTTTTAAAAATTCTGCTTCCTATGACGATGCACCATGGTGTGGACATTGTAAAGCCCTTGCACCAGAATATTCCAAAGCTGCCAAAGAATTAGCAGAAAAAGAGTCAAAGATAAAGCTTGGTAAAATTGATGCTACCGAAGAGGAAGATCTTGCTAAGGAATATGATGTCAAAGGTTATCCTACCCTTAAATTCTTTAGAAATGGACAGCCTATTGATTATTCAGGAGGACGTGATGCTGCCCAAATAGTAGCTTGGCTTGAAAAGAAAACTGGTCCTGCAGCTAAAGAGCTTAAGACAGTCGAGGAAGCTAAACAATTTATTAAAGAAATTAAAGTTGCAGTTGTTGGTTTCTTCTCAGATCAAACTTCAGATAAAGCTAAAGCTTATTTATCTGTTGCTAATGCTGTCGATGATTATCAGTTCGGAATCACTTCTGACGAAGCAATTTACAAGGAATATGAAGCTACATGTGGTTCTATTGTCTTATTTAAACAGTTCGACGAAGGAAAATCCATTTTTAAAGGTGAACATACTGAACAGAACATCAAAAGTTTTGTTACATCAGAGTCGCTACCAAACCTCGTAGAATTCAATCATGAAACGGCACCTAAGATATTTGGAGGTGAAATTAAGAGCCATTTACTCATCTTAGTATCTAAAAGTGATGACAAAACCAGTGCTATTGTATCTGCTGCTCGTTCTGTCGCCAAACCTTACAAATCTAAAATTTTGTTTGTTACAATTGATGCAGAGGAGGAAGACCACCATCGAATTTTAGAATTCTTTGGAATTAAAAAAGAAGAGGTTCCCACTGCACGTATTATTAAACTTGAGGAAGAAATGTCAAAATTCAAACCTGAATCGTCCGAACTTGATGCTGAAAGCATAACTACATTTGTAGATAAGTTCTTAAAAGGTGAGCTTAAACAACATTTATTAAGTCAAGAACTTCCTGAAGATTGGAATAAACAACCCGTGCGTGTTCTTGTTGCAAGCAATTTCGATGAAGTTGTATTAGATAAATCCAAGGACGCCTCGTAGAATTTTATGCTCCATGGTGTGGTCATTGTAAACAGTTGGTCCCTATTTATGAAAAAGTTGCAGAGCATTTTGAAAGTAATGTTGATGTTGTTATTGCTAAAATTGATTCCACAGCAAATGAACTCGAACATACTCGTATTACAAGCTTCCCTACAATTAAACTATACAAGAAAGAAGACAACAAAGTTATTGATTACAATGGTCCTAGGACTTATGAAGGGTTATCTAAGTTTGTAGAGTCAGGTGGTGTTGAGGATGGTGCAGCAGAAGAGCCAGTTGAAGAAGAAACTGAAGATGATGATACTGCACGGCGAGATGAATTGTAATTGTAGTACTGACATATTTTTGTTCGTTTTCTTTTCAGATTAATTGTTTTCACATTTCTGTAAACTTTAGATATTAGTCAATTAATCCAAAGTAACAAACATTTTTCAGAATTTAAAAAAAAAATTATGATTGTTAAATTAATTACATATTTATTTTAGACTTAATTAGACAGTATTAAAAGAACATTTCCAGAAATCTGCCGTTTTCAAAGATATGTTGAAAATAATTCAAAATGAGTTATTTTACTACATTAGTGAACCATATCTAGAAGTAATTAGAAAGGAAGCACAAGCATTTGTGCCAATTTCATTAGATAACGGTCCCGTGCTGTGAAGCGATTTCATAATTTAAAAAAATTTAAATTCGAGTGCTTATGGTTTCATAGCTATCGCTTGTGCTGTAATGAATGAACATTCCTGTATTACAGACAATGAAGCAAATAAACTCTTAGCTCAAAGTTTTGATAGAACTATTGTAATGAGCGAAGCTATTAATGGCGTGCAAAAAAAGTTATAAAAATATGCCCAAATACAAATTTCAATCGTTCTTACGCTTGGGCAAATCTATAAATAGCACGGATAAACTAAAATGTAAGGTTTTTTTGAAAAATAAAGAACAAGCATACGCAGCTCAATTAGTGATACTAGTAAAAATTTTGATAATAATATAAAACAACTATCACAAAAAACGAGGGAATCGTTAGAAGTTTGTGATGCAGTTATATGTCAAGTAAAGGACAAGTTTAATGGTCAAGCTATTTGATAGCGGCAAACTATAAGCTACTAGCAAATTTAAAGGTTGTTGCTAAATACTTCCCAAAAAGTTTTTAAAACAAACTGTCAAATGTTATTCTGCTTTAAACGAGGATGAATTACACACTGTGCTTCAAGTAATTTACCAAAGAGACGAAGAAAACCCGTCGAATGAACTTTCTACTTAAGTCATTATAAACTATTCATCTTTATATATTGGCTAAATGCTTTTATAGATATAACATTTGCACTCCGCCTCCTTTAGAGGAACAAGCCGCAGCCGGTAGTTAGTAAATATACGCATATTACTTGAATACACTTATGTAAGGTTCAAAAATCTGCAAGTTTCACTTTATAAAAAATATTCCCAACAATCTAGTCTTTCGCAAATAATTCCTATTTTTGATCTTACATAAAAATAATAAAGGAATAAAATTAATATCACCGAATTCAGCATTCAGCACAGCATTCTTAGAATCTAAAATTGAAAGAAGCAACGCTATTAAATGAACAATGGCTTGATTGACAACTACAAGGTTGTATTTGAAGAACTAATGTAAAGCAAACGAAAGGAATGATTCAATTATTATCTTGTAGAATCTATAAGTTTCCGGTAACGTCAGGAATAAGTATAGTTCAATACCGACAGGCAGGGCAGTTCAAGTATTAGTACAGAACTGGTGTGCACTAAATTGTTATTCGAATCATGAAAATACATATTTTAATATCTATATAAATTAAAATGCTTTTGAAGTTGTTGATTTAGTAATAAATGTAGTTTAATCGTCGAATTAAGAAAGAAACTAGTTGACACAATGAGTGTCTTGCGTCACTGATTTTACTACAGCTGTGATACGGTATCTTAGGTCATTCAAGTTTGTGAGAAGAAGTGGTACGTAAACTGTATCTTTAACAAACCTCCACAAGAAAAAGTTGCAAGATGTGAGATCTGGAGAGCTCGGTTGCTAGAACTGAAGTGCCAAGTCTTCATTCTCCACGTCACCCATGGGGTGGAGCTACGCCCTGCCAGAAAATGTAATCCGCTAAATCTTCATTCACTTGAGGAACTAGCTGATTTACATCATTCTAAGATACGTCGCTACAGTAACCATATTTACGTAAAAAGGAGGTCCATAAATCTTTGCCAACGATACGCCGCAAAACACATTAATTTTTGGGCTATTCCGCTCATGTTCTACTGTTACATGGGGATTTTTATCCTCCATATCCGAACGCCGTGCCTGTGTACTTTTCCACTTAGGTGAAACGTGGCTTTATCACTAAAAATCACACGAGGCAGAAACAATTCATCTTTGTCAATGTTTCCGAGCATACAGTCACAACATTCTAAATGTTTTACTTTGTCGTTTGTGCGAAGAGCCTGTAATAGTTGTAGATGGTAAGGTTTGTACACTAAGAGGCATTTCAACACACGCCAGACAGTTGTTTGCGGTAGTCCAAGTTCCAAGCTTAGTTGGTTCGCATATGACTTATAACCTCAAGGTCCCAGGTTCAATTCCCGACACGGACCGATTGAAAAATGTTAGACGAGCATTCTTCACAAAACACACCTTCGATAGGATGAGAGATAAAATGTAGGTACCGCCCGTGAGTGTTGTCACGCACATTATAGATCCCTACCTTGTTTTGGAATAGCAAGGGTTCGGCAAAATTCAAAATCTCCAAGTAAAAAAGACTGCTTCCTGACCAATGTAATACCTGGCGGTTTCGTGGAGTAGTTGGTATGCATGTGACTTTTATGACCAAGGTTCCGGGATCGAAACCCGACACGGTCCGCTTGAAAAATGTTTGGCGAGCATTTTGCATAAAAATACACCCTCGGTCGGATAAGAGATAAAACGGAGGTTTCATGTGTGAGTGTTGTCACGTACGTTAAAGACCCCTACTTCATTTGGATGGGGTACGTATTCGAAACAACTGACGCTACAGTGCGGTGCGGTGCTGGAGCGCTCTAGTGGTAGTATTCGAAACTTTTCAACATGCTCTTCCAAATGTAACTTACATAATTAAAATTCAAGGTATAGTTTGGGAAATACAGCAATTTAAATTGTGTCCATCGTTTTAAATCACCCAGTATTGTTGTAATGATCACCAGTGATCTCTTTTGCAGTATTTGAGTATATTATGAATTTTCGATAAATGTTTGTGGCCAGACTTAATTCGAATAAAGGACTGCGAATTGAAGTTCGTTACATCTTTAAATCAAAGTTATAAGAATATGGTGGCGGTTCTATAATAAATTAGCACCTGATTCAAATTTGTTGAAAAATTATTTTAAAAGTAGGCACCATCTGATTATTTGTAAATATTTTTTTGACAAGTATGTCTATCTTTAGGTGCAATTTAGTAAAATATAACAGAAAATTCAAAATCTACAACACCGATTTTCTTAACATAATGTCTTAGAGCTCCAGCATCGCTTCAAAAATAATACACTAACAAGGATGTGGAACATAAGGAGTTTATAAAAGAACTCCTTGACTTTAAAAAATCATAACTGAAAAACGAAACTAGTAATAAACTTTTGGGTTTTGAACTTGAGTTCAGTATATTGTCAAGATTGTTTTGCTAATATTAGATTGAGTGCGTGGCCTTGGAACGAGAGTGGTGGGGGAAGAGTGCTACTGCTTCCATCGGCCGGCAGTCGCCACTCACCAGTCATGGCTACGCCACAGCAGAAAGTTCAGTGTGTGATTTGGTTTATTCAATCGAGTTCAGTGATCATAGTTTAGCGTAATTATCAACGTGAATATGGCGGTGATGCACCTACTAACAAAACTACTCTGAAGTGGTATAATCACTTTTGGGAAACAGGTAGTGTCTTGAAAATTAAGTCACCGGGTAGGCCTTCAGTCTCTGAACAGAATGTGGAACGGATCCGTACATCTAGTATACGTAGCCCTAAAAGTCATTGGCAAGGCAAAGTTTGGAGTTGCAAATACTTCAGTCTACCGTATACAAAGTGATGCGAAAGAGGCTCAAATTACGTGGGTATAAGATTCAACTTCTGCATAAAATCAAGCCCAATGACAAAGTGAAAAGATTTGATTTAGCAGATCTGACTCCACTAGATTTTTTTTTTGGGGACATGTAAAAAACATTGTTTATTCCGAGAAGATTCGTGACATTGCTCATTTGAGGGAGAGGATTGTTGCAGCTGTAGCATCCGTCACGCCCGATATGCTGCTGAATACCTGGGAAGAAACTGATTATCGTTTAGGCGTGGCCAACGCAACAAATGGTGCACATATAGAACTTTATTAGATATAAAAAAACTTGAGAATATTCTCTTTAATACTATATAGGTTTAATAACTTTTATTTTAACTTTACTGTATACAAATAAAACTTTAAATCCAGGAATTCTTCTATAAACTCCCTGTATATTAATCCTTCAATATTGAGAATTGAAATTTTCTGTAGCTTTAAAATGCAATAAAATTAAAAATACCTTAAAAATATGCTCTAAAATGATATATGTATACGGAGAAATTGGTGAGCTGATATGACTACTGAATGGAAGAATAAATCCTGCATGATGTAATTTTAACTGACCTATTACCTCTAGCCATACTTGTTGTCACTTGACTATTTTTAATTATTTTCTTCCAATACAGATGGCCCGAATTTAAAAGGTCACTCATACTATATCTAAATATTTCTACTACTGTTCACTCATTAATTGATTTTGAAATTGTAGATTGGTAGAAAGCTAATGCGATTTATAATCGCTCAGTCGTTAATCTCTTTTCAGCTATAAATCTGATTAGAGCCAGTTATAAAAGATGGGGTTATCGAATGTTCTAAATACTGGTTTATATCGAAGTAAGTTAACAAATTTTCTACTTTCATAGTTTTTTCAAACACGTGCTTGAGTTTCTGAAGCAATCTCTAAAATATTACTATTATAGTCTTTGCTCTAACTCGTAAATATTAATAAAATGATATGCTGTCGTCTTTTCGAAACACTTACGCAGAACGGTTTCTAGCAAGCCCTTGGTAAATATTAATATTTAACAACAAAACACGTTTTAACTACAACTACAAAGTGTATTCCAAAATAAGAGAAAAGCTTCTTTTTAATTAAAACTGGTTCTGTATTTATAATAAATCAAAGAAATTAATTTAGAAATGTCTGTTCAATTCCTTCCAATAGACTTTCCAGAACTTCCAGATTTCAAAGTGTGCGTCATTGTTATACGAGATAACTGCCCTATATTATACAAAAATTCAATTACGGCAGCTATCATCCACAATATTGATGTTATAGATGCTGCCGAATGAAAACGTCATGCACACATAACTACATTTGAATTCATACCCCGGAATCTGACGCAACAAGTGGACTCGGAATTTTATTTGTAGTTATTCAGTTGAGTTTAATTAAATTTGCGGCATTTAAGGTTAAAAGCGTCTTAAAATTTCCTCAAAGAGAACGTTATCGATTGACATAAATATCTAGGGGGTTCTTGGAAATATTTCGATTTAAACCAAAATATTTCACCAAAAATTGGTCTTTCAGATTGAGCGGTTGATATTTTTATGACTTCTGTTGCGCCATAGTCTCAATGCACAAATACAAACCCGGCCTTTTAGTAATTTATGTGATAAGTTTTATAATGCAACAGCAACTTCAAAATGGTTTAGTTAAACTCCTATGTAACATTTAAAACGGCGAAATAAATTTAGGCTATTTACCAATCAGACGTTAGCTTTGTTTCTTTGTAAAAATCGGTCACCAACTATTATGTTAATTTTATAATTCGAATTGTACCTGCATAAGCTTGTAGTTTTTGATCATAGAAATTTTATAAAAGATGTGATAGGCTACGTAGACAAAACGTGGGGCAACATGCTTCTCAACTCTTCCCTCGTAGCACTTTTATCCAGCATTTTCATCTCAACCGCTTCATTTTTTTAATTTGTGGGGTGTTTGTAGACATGCTCCAAGTAGTTATTCTGAAGATAATATTTCTGGTAGAATTTTACTTGGTGGTGGATATATATTCTTTATCTCAAATTGTTAAATCTAACTCGATCTATTGAGTACATACATTCAAGAAACCATCTTGAAAAGTTAACCATTTTTTCATGCCCATTCATAACTCTTTCTGTGGTTTCAAAACTTTTATCAGAAAATAGTTTCACTAATATTTGCCTCTTTCGACATTGCTTGTTCCCAATCTCATTTTTCTAAGACTTTGCTTACTGGATAACCATCCAAATGATTGTCGCGATATGTAATATTGTGCTGGAGATGCCAAAAATCAAAATTGTTAGTACCAAGATCACCTCCAGCTAGTCGCTCCTTTAATTATGTTTTTGGCCCGCAAAATTAAATATCCTGGAGATGAACTTTACGTTTTAATCTATCTATTACATTATTGATTAATTCTTCACCTGAGTAAACAATTATGGGATGTTCACATATAAACAAGCAACAACTAACTGAACAAATATATTTGTACTTGTGTGAAAAACATTTTAGTATATTGGCAGTAAATACATGGTCGCAGAAAATTGCGACGAAATTACAATGGTCAGGCGTAAAACATTTGTTGTTTGTTGTGTTCACTATTAGAAAAGCCCTGAAACTGTATTCGATGAAATTAATCAATATAAAGCAAATAGGTTTATTTAAGAAAAGATCAAATCGAATTCTAACTTTGTAGCCCACCCAATGCTATGAAACGAAAATTTTTATTGGCACAAGCACGCTTACAGTTAGAGGTTGATTGTTAGAAACTTCAATAAAACTTGAAAACTAGGTTTAATAGCATAATTAAAACAAATTCTGTTTTGTGAAGAAATTTCAAACAATATTTTCCTATGAGGATTATGGAAATCAAGAAGAATGCTGAAAGTATCTTTCAACAACTATTATGTATTTTATCTTCCTCGACATTAGCTAATTCTGTTGGACAATTAATTGGAAATTGTATTAGACTTGTTACTAGACGAATCATATTTTGCTTATGTGAATGTGAAAAGTTTTCCTATTGGATGTGTTCAAAAGAGGTGTACGAATTTTAGTCTGTAGTTGGAATTCAATGTAGTAACATATATTTCATTTCTTGTATTTAAGGTAGAATTACAATTCGTTGATAAAAAGGGTTTTGTAACTACCAAAATATAAGTGGTGCAGTTCTGACAAAATGTTCAAAGTAAATTTTATCGCAAAATTTTCGTCAGTTTCAACTGTTTACGGAATACCGAATTGGGAACTTAGAAGCATCCTTATGAAAACCCTATCGCTGAAGGGCCATTCTAGCAATCGAATAAGCCATCCACTATGGATCGATATTCTGGTAACCGTAGCACTACCTACACCGCGTAGCAGTCCCACGAATTTCTTGAAAAAGTATTATACAAAAGTGATGGTTATGATAAAAAGATTAGTTGCAATCTGCATGTAAGTACGTTTTTGAAATTTCTAATCTGTTGATTTGTGCGGAAAATATTTTATGTCTATTGAGACGTTAATTAAAAACGTGAGAAACATTCAACTATGAGAGTCGAACCTCTAAATGCAATTACAATAAATAGAGAAACAATAATGGTACAATTTAAAGTAGAATATTTAAAATGCGTGCCAAACTTTGATGGCAACCCAAATGACTTAAACGAATTTAGTTCTTCCGCAAAAGGTGTAATGGACTCATACAGTGATCCATCAAAACCAATTATTTTTCAAAAATTATTCATATTTAAATAAATAAACAAGTCAAACCAAAGTCGCTGTTAATATACCACATGTCGACACTATGACAGAATTGAAAAATAATCTCCTCAAAAAGTTTAGCAATCAACGAAATGATATTTGCTTAGTTCGCGATTTGGTGTTACTAAGGCAGAGTAGTGATAAGCCTTTGACATTTTACAAAAAACGTATAAAAATATTAAATTTATTGTGTTCGTTTGCAATTGCAAACAAAAGGAATGAAAACCTAAGAATGGCAAATCGAAAATTTTTTACCAAGCTGGCGTTGAAGTCATTTCTTTGTGGCATTAAAATAACCTTTGGGTAGTAGTATTAGAGTTATAAGGCCAAATACCCTACAATGGGCTTTGCAATTTATTACAGAAGAAGACAACGTTAGGTATTTTCAAAAGGACCAAGCACTTCATAATACCGGTAAATTTTTATTAAACCATCATCATCATCATTAGGTCTTCAGTCCTAGAACTGGTTAGACGCGTACCATCATTGTTCCCTATTCTGAACTAACCTACAGATTTCCCTGAAATATACACAGTTTGCATCTATAACTGTCTGATCTAGGTCTACATCTACCTCTTTTTTCCTATCTCTGCTTGTAATATATCACATACTATTCCCCAAAAATGCCTTAGAACGTATTCGGCCCTACTATTTCTCTTTTTCCCCAGATATCCTTGTTCCCCTACTATTTCTGTAACTTATTTGTTATTATCTTTGTCTGTCCATGCTATCGTCCTCATACATCTAAAGCACAGCATTTCAAAAGGCTGCTAGCGTTTTTCTGTCTGCGTTTCAGACTGCCCGTATTTCATAGGCATACTGTGCTGTGCCCCACACATATGCTTTCAACAATTTTCTTCTTATTCTATGTTTGTTGTCTTTCCTCATAGGAGCCGTTCTCTCTTGTTAGATGCAGTTCGATCACTTTCTATTGTTTTACAGTTATATGCCCTATTTCTCCAACCTTCAATGGTTGTGAAGGGAGGTACGCAGCCTGTGGCTGCCAAGTTCCTCCAACACTTAACCATTTGGCTATTTAATATATTTTCCAATTTATCTTTTCGCACAGTCAACATTAGTTGCAGGTATTTCGCAACCAACAACTAGTTGTTTATACTAATCATCAGATTTATCTGCGCTTATTTTTTCGTCATTAGGATTACCGTCTCATAACTGGTTAGACACGTACCTGCACTTATTTATATTCTGAGCTAGCCTACATAGTTCCCTGAGATTCTCACACAGCATGTATATTCACCTTGTTCCCTTTCTATTGTTTTCTAATTTTATACCCTATTTTACCGAGATTCAGTGAAGGAGGTTAAGCAACCTGTGGCTACCAAGATCCCCCAACACTTAGACATTTGCCGAAATAATGGTTTTCCAGTAAGTCCTTTCACACACTTAACATTATTCGAGAATATTGCCCAACCAATTCTTGTAGTTACTTATAATAATCATCATGTTTAAGCACAGTTATCTTTTCGTCATTAGTTTATCCATCTTGGGATTGGTTGGATGCGTACCTCCATTGATTTCTATTCTGGGCTAGCCTACACATCTCCCTGAAACCTCTACAGCCTACATCTTTTACTATGTGTGTGCAGTAGTCTAATCTAGGTCTGCCTCTTCTTCTCTTTTTTCCTATCTCTGCTTCTAATATATTCCGCACTATTCCCTCATGCCGTAGTATGTGGCCTATCATCCTATCTCTCCTATTTTTTACCGTTTTCCACATATTTCTTTCTTCTTCTACTATTTTTAGTACCTCTTCGTTCTTAACTTTGTCTGTCCATGATATCTTCATCATACGCCTGTAGCACCACATTTCAAAGGCTTCTACCTTTTTCTTGTCCGCTTCTCCTACTGTCCAGGCTTCACAGCCGTGCAGTGCTGTGCTCCACACATATGTTTTAAGCAATCTTTTCCTTGTTTCTATGTTTGTGGTCTTTGAGCACAGTAGTTGCTTTTTCTTGTTAAATGTAGCACGACCTTGTGCTAATCTTTGTTTTATATCTTTTGTGCTTTTCCCATCTTGCGTTATTTGGCTTCCTAGGTAGCAGAAATCCTTAACCTCTTGTAAGTTCGTGTTGAATACTTGTATTCTTGTTTTTGATTTATTTTCCCCACCTTTGCAAACTAGAACTTTAGTTTTAGTTTTGTTAATTTTCATACCGTATCTCTCTGTTAGAACCGTTTCCGTTTCATTAAGAGCAGCTTCTAACTCTTCCTTGCTAGACGCTAATACCGCTATATCGTCTGCAAATCTAAACATATCAATTTTTTGACCCTGCATAGTAATTCCAAATGTCTTCCTGCATTTGACAGTATTCATTGCCTCTTCTATGTACAAGTTAAAAATCAATGGGGATAGGGCACATCCCTGTCTCACCCCTTTCCTAACGTTTACTTCTCTACGTTCCTGCTCTAATTCTATTACTGCTGTTTGCTCTTTGTATAAGTTATGTACTATTCGTCTATCCATATAACTCATTCCAATCTTTTTGAGTATTTCAAACATTTTTTTCCAATTTACATTGTCGAATGCTTTTTCCAGATCTACAAACCCTATATACATGCTTTCCCCTTTTTCTATTGTTTTCTCCATTATCACTCGCAGAGCTAAAATAGCCTCCCGTGTTCCCTCTTTCGCCTAAACCCAAATTGGTCTTCTCCTAGTATTTCTTCAGCTCGTTTTTCCATTCGTCTTTGCACAATTCTAGTTAATATTTTTGACACGTGTGCTGTCAAACTTATTGTTCGAAAATTTTCACATCTATCCGTGCCTTTCTTTTTTGGTATAGTTACTATGATGCTACGTTTGAAATCTTTGGGTATCTCGCCTGTCTCATACATATAGCTTACAAGTTCAAAGAGACGTTCTGTTACTGCTTGTCCAGCGGCTTTTAGAGATTCTGCTTGCACCTCATCTGTACCCGGCGCCTTACCATTTTTCAGACTCTTTAATGCTAATTCAAACTCGTCTCGAAGTATAGGATATCCCAAGTCATCATTTTCAATGTCTGATTCCTGTTCTATTGCAGTTAGTTCCTGTCCTGCATATAAATTCCCTATATATTCTTGCCATCTACTCACTTTCTCTACGTTTTCTATAATGACGTTTCCTTGTGCGTCCCTTATATTTTTGCTATACGGTTTTATATCCCTAAAATTCATTCTAATTAATTTATATGCTTCGTCTGTCTTTCCTATTTCCATCTTAGTTTGTACCTCTTTGCACTTTTCATCAATCCATTGTTCTTTAGCTTTCCTGCATTTTCGAATAATTTCCCATTTTATGGCTTTGTATCTCTGTTTTTCTGTTTCGTCTGATTTATTTTTGTATTTTCGTCTTTCTTCTATTAAATTCACGTTATCCTTTGTTATCCATGGTTTCTTATTTTCTTTTTGTGTATACCCCAGAATATCTCTGGCCGCCATGTCTAGGCTGGATTTAATGTTATTCCATTCTGTTTCTATTTCCTTAGTTTCAGATATTTTCCCGATATCATTCAGCAATTCATTTGACTTTTTTTGGAATCTTACTTGAATATCTTTATCTTTTAGTTTCTCTAAGTCCAAGTGCTTTTTTCCGTTCCCTTTTTTCAGATTTTTAAATTTAAGTGCGGCCTTCATAATTACGATGTTGTGGTCAGTATCTATATCTGCTTCTGGGTAGCTTCTACAGTCTTTTACTTGATTCCTAAACCGTTTTCTAACAAGAATGTAATCTATTTGATATCTTCCAATATCTCCTGGCATCTTCCACGTATATCGTCTTCTAGCATGATGTTGAAATAATGTGTTTGTGATGATTAAATTATTCTTGTCGCAAAAATCTACCAGCCTATTTCCCCTGTCGTTTCTCGTGCCTAAACCAAATAAACCTACTACCGCTCCTTCCCCCTCACCTACCACGGCATTAAAATCCCCCCGTAATTATTAAATTTTCATGTCCTGTTACGTATCTTAATATGTCATCGATATTTTTGTAGATGGCTTCTACCTCTTCGTCACTGTAGCTAGAGGTGAACATGTATACTTGTATTATTACTGTGTTTACCGGTTTAGATTCTAATCTAACCATGAGTACTCTTTCGTTCTTTTGTAAGTAATTTTCTACACAGTATCCTATCTTTTTCCGCATAACTATCCCCACACCCAAATTTCCTTCCTCTGCTCTTGTATGAATTACCCTGAAGTCTCCACTCCAAAAATCCACCGCCTCTGGCCACCAAACTTTGCTGATCCCTACTATGTCTAGTGATAACCTATTCATTTCGATTTTTAGGTTCTCTAACTTACCTCCTTGCTTCATACTTCTAACATTCCACGCTCCGACTCGCATCCTCCGAAGTAGTCCCCTCCCGGAGATCCGAATGGGGGACTATTTTAACTCCGGAATCTTTTACCCCAGAGAATGCCATCATGTTTGTAACAATTTAAGTACGCTGTGTACTTGGGAGATAATGTGGTGGTTTCCCGTTGCCTTCCACATCGCGGTAGTGTGTCTTAGACTGCCATACCGACCCCTATGGTCTCTGCCAATCTAAGTACCGAAAGAGCCGCTGCCCTCTTTCGGGGACCTGTCTTAGTCTGGTTCCTCACTAACGACCCTACTACTTTGGTTGGACCTGTAGTTTGGCTCTTTAGCTCATTAGAACACGCAAGCCATTTCACCTGTTCTAGTAATTTAGAACTTCGGCAAGGTGCAGGTCCATCGAAATGGCTAAACCATAATAATAATAAATACGGGCAACCACCACATAATTCTGATAAAAGTAGATTCCCCTCGTAGTCTTTAAACATCAAATCTCATTAAAATTTTACATCACAAAAATTCCGTACAAATGCTCAAACTTTTGGAAATCCAAATAATCAAACTTACTAGAGCCAAGCCTCCAGAAACGTATTTAAGCCAAACCTAAATTTTAAACCCATTAATCCGGCAACCTCTATGTTTACTTCGACTAGATAAACCTTTCACAAACCATTTCAATATGTACCCAAACGATTTACTATACAATCAAGAATATAAAGAAAGTCAACCGGTAGACGAAACTTTGCATCATCAGGATGCTATCGATTCCAAAATAGAAGAATTCGGAAATAATGATGAAAATCAAAAGCTTCAGAAGAGAGAATAAACAAACCTCTTTATATATACTTCCCGAACAGAATCTGTCTATTTTAGTTGATACAGGAGCTACCTCCTCCTTCATTAATCCGGAAATAGTAATCAGATATTGGGCAGAAAAACTAAAATACGACCCAATATAAATTTCCAATTGCTCTAATAAATCTATAGAAGATTATTCTGAATTAATCCCCAGTTCAGAAATTTTCAATAACTTCGAAAATGCTTAAATTTCAGTTGTTTAAGTTCCATAGAATTTTTAAAGGTTTAATAAGTATGGAAAATTTAAAGGAATTAAAGATCATGGCAGATTTGGAAAACAGCATTTTAATTACACCTTAAGCAACAATTCCCGTTTACTTTCAAAAACTAAATAATGCTATAAATACAATAAAAGTCGAACCCGGATAAACAAATTGAATTGAAAGTTTCTGTTGAAAACGGAGAAATTGTTATACCCTATATAAAAATAGAACATACAGAAGTGCTTGAATGTCTAACAATAACAAAAATGGTTTAACATTTATAACAATAAAAAAAATTTACGGATTCTCCTATAACCATAAATGTTTACGGACCAATAACTGCTTTTCCTTACCAAGCAAATCAATATGAACGTTCGTGTGAATTAAATCGCTACGACTCCAAAACAAAACATTTTAATGCCTCTCTCATCAGAAAAGATCACATGAATTCGGAATAGAAATATGCTATTTTGAAACTGTGCTAAATATTCAGTACCAACAGCGAATAAAATTTCACTATACTCTAAAGCTTATCGATATCTCTTTGATCACAAGCAAAAGGTAAAACGAGAAATCGACAAAACGTTAAAATCCAAAATTATAGAACCCTCTACTTCTCCGTGGTCCAGTTCACTTTGGGTGGTTTCAAAAAAATTGAACGCGTCTGGCAAGCGAAAATGAAGCATAGTAATTGACTATCGTCGCCTTAATGAAAAGACAATCGATTATAAGTTCCCCTACCGAATATCAACGATTTACTGGACAAAACAGGTTAATGTCAATACTTTACATGAAGTCAAAATGGACCCAAGGGATATTCAAAGAACTCCGCGCAATACAGAGAATGGGCATTGTATAAAGTGTTTAAGAATTCTCTAAATAGAACTTCCTTTTAATAATTGAATAAAAATTCTTTTAATAATTATCATTCCCAAAATTAATCAAAAACCCAGCAAAAATCACCCTTATTATTATTATCCGAAACCCCATAAACGGTCATTGAACTTTCCTCAAAATTTACGTAATTCATAACGTGTATAAAGAAACGATATTTGTTGACCCACACAAGCAATTTTTAAATTATTCAAATTAGAAGTATACAACAAAATATTCACAAATAAAAGTAACAAAACATTCAAATTGGCTAACCTGTCGTTTCAAGATCGAATCCGTCCCTATACCAACTGCTCCCGTATTTAGCTTAGTGATTTAATGGTCCCAACGTTGAATCCAGATCTGCTTTAGATATGGTCTGCATTTTTTTTACCATAGCTTTAAATTATTTTAGCGTCCTTTGTTAAACTTCCTAGTCAGATCCAGTAATTAATAATTAAATTAAATGCTTGTTGAATTTGCTCATTGGATCCAGTAATTATTCAAAATCCTTTTATTAATGTAAATATTAGAATTTAATTTAAAACAATCTTTAGTTACTTATGTTTTTAAAGGATTAAAACGACTAAACCCATTCAATTTTTCACAATCACCATTGTACTATTTATTACTTAACAAAAGATCACTTCTAATTTTTTCACGTAAATATTTTCTTTCAAGTGATGTGGACTAAGCTTTAGTTCATGTTGAACTTATTTGTTTACAAATCCGGTCGTATTTAAAAGATTGCCTATCTATTGACAAGCACAGAGTTCAACGATTACGCTATTGTACGTAATTCTTACATACCAGGTTTTGGGTATTTCTATGGAATTTTGATGTCTACACAAAACTGATGCGCTACTTTCAGCACGTAATACTTCAAGTTAATGCATTGATTCTATTGGATTTTCATATTTCCTTGTCACGTACGTTTTACTTTGTTCAATAAGTTTGATAAACTTTGCTTTTATCACCATGCCGTATTTATTTGTAATCTATCAGGTGTTGGATTTTACCTTTCGGGTCACGTATTCTTAATGTAATTTATGTATTGAGTTATATGCGTTTTCTATTAGCCATTTTTAAACCTGCTTGTTCAATTGAGATTCTTAGCGTAATCATAATGCATTTTTCAAACGTATTGTGTTTCAACTTCCGTTCACGTTGTTTTGTGACTTGCCAAAACGTTTGTATAATCAAATCTTCTAAAGTATTTTTCATCGCTTAACTTAATTATGATTATAGTTTATATACAGTTATTTCAGGGATTTTGCAGGTCTTTTAATGATCGGAGCGCTTCTAAGAATAAAATGTTTATTTATTAATGAGTTTATTCAAATTTGACGTATTTTAAAATACCGATGACTCATCCTTTTATGTTCTAGAAAATTCTCTATTTAAAATGGATTGCTGTTATCCACGGGGTAATTAATTTAAACTTTAATTACTTTTTAATGCAAAAGGGCTTTTAAATACATGTTGATTGTAGTTTCTTAAACTAAACGCGTAAAGCTAGTACTCTTTTATGCTATTTACAGCAAATGAAATGCACTTTGATCAGAAATGTATTGATAATTAATAAGTAAAATATATAACTTTGTATTTATCTTAAAACGATGGATTTTAAGTTTGCATTTAATGCGTTTTACGGTATCTTACAATTAATTATTTTTACATATACAACTTCCGTTTCTTGCTATTTATTTACAATACACTTATATAATACATGGTGATTGTTTATACACGCGTTATTTGCGTTTTTCATGGTACTTTAATGAATAAAGGTGCGCTTGTATTTTACAGGGTGTAACCATGAATCCACGAAAATTTTTACTTTTCCAAATTATATCATATTTTGGTGGAATGTATTTTTAGAGTTGAGGCTTCAATAACATCTCGTCGCCCCTTATTACGTCATATATATATATATATATATATATATATATAGCATGGTGTGTATTCGAAGTCATAAACACCAACTTTTTACCAAATTAATTAATAAAATTAGTTTGTCGGGCGAGGATGACAAAAGGTACGTCATCCCTAATAGTACAGCAACCTATGCATGGGGGCATAAAGATATAGGTTAGGTGTTAGTTGTAAGTTGTATAGATTAAATGTACATACTTTAGCATTGACTTAACTACATAATTATGTTATGACATGCATTTAGAAATTAAAATGTAAAGCTAAAAAATTGATAAAATGTTTACCCTGTTTAAAAGTCAGTCATGTTTTTGATAAAGTGTGTTGGGATTAAAATGTTTTATTAAAGAACAGGTTTCAAATTTTTCTATAATGCTTAAGAATAAGGTACATTTATCTCAAAAGAAACAAACATAATCTTTTGTATGCTCGCTAGAAGGTATGTGTGTAAAATGGTAAAGGGTTGCCCCGATTTTAAATCTGTTTGCAGATTCGGATTTTGCGTAAAACAGCAAGATAAATCCGTATTTCGAACCCCCTAAAAAGTATATAGGGAGTGATTAAGAAACCAGTTGGTAAAAAATTCTTAAAATGAGAGTAGCTCCCTGAGGACGGTGCAATCTAAAAAATTCCTTGAAATTTGGGTAGTTGAGAAAAATCTAATATTAATTGATACTAAACAAGGTACATTTATCTCGTGGGTGGTAATGTGGAGAAAGATTTATCTGGCAGAGGGTATGTGTGTAAAACGGTAAGGAGTGGTCGGATATTAAATCTGTTTACAGATTCGAATTCTACGTAAAATTTCAGACTAGTTTGATGTGTCGCATTGCTAAAAAATTTTATAAGGATGGTCAGAAATCGCTGCTGGTAAAAAAACTTAAAATGAGGGTAGTTCCCTGGGGATGATGCTATCTAAAAAACTCCCAGAAATTCAGGTAGCTGAGAAAAATCTAATATTGATTGACACCGAACAAGATAGATTTATCTCGAAAGAGGAAATGGTTAGTCGAAGAAAACTATTTGGTTCGGAATGTTACCGGTAAAAATTCTTAAAATGAAGGTAAAAATTCCACAAGGAAGTCCACAAGGAGGGAGCAAGGAGGAAATCCCTCCCCACAAGGTGGAAACCCCTTAAAATAAGACTTTATGGTGGATTTTTACATGTAAATTCCCATAAGCAGGTGGATTCGGCGGATTCTATAGGTGGATTCCATAAGGTGGATTTGTCCCAGGATCGGCCAATTCATCTACTGCAGTGTTATATAAAAGTTATATAAAAGGCTTTATATTAGTTTTGGTGGGTAGCTGTTGTTTTTTAGAATGATAAATAATTTTGTCTAAATTCTTTTGATGTAGTGAAGGATGACATATTCTTTTGATTATATTTTTTAATTCTTAAGTTAAATGGATTTTTGTTTTGTTTGGATGATATGAAAGATAATTTAAGTGTCTGCCAAAATTAGTCGGCTTTTGGTATGAGTCTAATATAATGGCATTGTTACTGTTTCAAATTAATAAGGTATCTAGAAATGGTACTGAATTGTTATTTTCTAATTCTTCTGTAAATTTAATTTTATCGTCATAACTGTTACAAATTTCGAGCGTTTCGTCAATTTTGTTAATCGTTACAGATGTTATTATATCGTCAGCAATTTTTTTTTATAAAAGATATACTGAAGTTTAGGAATGGTTTCATCTAATAAATCATTCATTACAATATCTGCCATTGTTAGACTTAATATAATAAATAAATTATGGCCTAAAATTGCCAATAATTGAAATATTCCTAAATCCGTATTTATAGAAATTATAGATTTGGTTTTTAACACCAGCTATTTTAGTTACAATAACGAATTTTTCTTACAAACTTTTGGTTGTCTAATGGTGTCTAATTTTCGAATATTTACAGGAAAATTTCTGTTGATATTGAAAACGTGCTTGATGACTTTGCGCCTAAATCTTATTTTGTAAACTTTTTACTTTACATTGGTGTATGTAAGATTTTTTGTATTTGAAAACCATATTCTTATTTATTAAATAGTAGCTTTTTCCTTCCCTCCCTGATAAGTTTTTACACCCCCCCCTCTCTCTCTCAAACCAACAAAATAATTGGGCACACCACTGTAGCTAGAAACGTCTTTTTTAATTGTAAGCCAGTTAGAATTATGGTAGACCGCAATATCATTAAGTCGAAACCTATATGTACTAATTTTAAGTTGTTTCTCGACAAAAGAATAAATAAGTGAAATACATTGAGTAAAGTTTATTATAAAGCATACACTCTTCAATAATTATACTTAAAAGTTCGTGTTTATTTTATAAAATATTCAAAACCGCATTTCATACAATTGGTTCAAAGTTTGTCTTTTGTCCAAAATTAAAACAGGCACATTTTTATTTGTTATATTTGTTCTTTTTATTGGCAAAAGTGTGAGACATCAAATGGCCACAGTCTAAGCTTGCAGCAAGTTAAAACACACACAGCAACAACAAAAACTTTTCAATAGAGATTGTTGTCTCATGCAGACATCGTTTTCGCAACCTTCAACATAGTCTAAGAGGGGGTAACATGTAAGATTAGCGACTTTCTTTAACTCAACATTACTTTTATATAAAGATTTGTCTCTAAATTTATCCTCTACATGTTTTTCAAATCGATCACAAGCGATTACAAATCATTTAAATTTAACTTAGTCATATAATCTTTGGATAATCTTTAAAAGAAGGTGTTATCTTAAATAGGGCGTCTACATCTTTTTGTAAAAAGCTACATTTCATTACAAACTTTAATTAGATGAGAATGAATAATACTTTGATTTATGCCAATAACTATAAGAGAGGACCACGTAGCACATATTTTCAACCAATGGATTACAATCTTGGTTATACGGAATGTTAGAGGTTCATTTCCTACTGTTTTTCATTAAAAAGTTTATGTCGTGAATATTCGTAACGTATCGTTTGTTGAGTGACCCTGGCATTTTCCTTCTCGTGATCCTTTCAATTATGAAAAATATTTGAGTAGCAAAGGATTTGAGACATGTACAATATTCTGCCTTTCAGAGTTTACTTTTACAACACCAAAGTCCAAATTTATACCTAAGTTTTTTTGAAGGTTTTAATTTGTCAGAGTATTTTTAGAACTCTGGGTTGTTTTAACATTTTTGGAGAGAATACAAACATATATTTCGGTAATACTTTTCTATGCTAGATATTTTGCTATTGAAACACTTTTTATTTATTAAGCGTGCTTATGAATCAAATTACACTTTAAAAATAAAGGTGTATGCGTAGAATATGGAAATGTTAAAAACTACATGCCAACGGCTAACTTGGCCGTTACCTCAAGAGAGAGATAGAGGTGGGTAGGTGCTGAATTTACATAGTTAAATTGAAAACAATGTTAACTTATGCTGAACACCACTGTATCTAACAAGCATTAATCAATTTAGAAGAATATACAGAAAACCCATTCGTGTATGTCAATTTTAGAATTTTCTGTTTAAATTCTTAGATAAGCATAGAACACATGGGAGGTTTTAACTCATTCAATCAAACGTCTTCCTCAACAAAAAAATATTTTTAACGTATGTACTTCTACGAAACAAAAACCACTAGCGTAAATATTTGTATATTTTGTAACGAGAAATAAATAATTTAATCAAACAACTTTATAACGCCCATATTCATCAATTAAATTATATCACAGATTTTTAAGCTTTAACAAGATTTACACATGGTGTCAGATCTGGCAGCCATCTACATATTCGAGTAAGCAAAATTTTAATTTATAGAACTGGAACTTCAAGTGATCTTTATACAAACTTTATTTTGTTACAAATAATTATATATTAATGCTTTTAACATAATTTTTGTTCTGCTTTTCGCAAGTGAGAAATCCCCAATTGTTTCAAAAATTAAAGGGCGATTTACTTAAGTGATTTTCTTTTACAAAATGTTTGAAGATACGGAAATTCAATAGTTCTAATGCAATTACGAGTTTTACGAAACTGGTCCTATGGACTGAAATGATGGGCTTTTACGAATAGTAGGTTCACCTTTATTGCTTAATGGGGGTTGTTTAATACAACCGGTTTTCTTTTACAAATTTCATTAAGAATTCGATAAAATAAATCACACATTCTTAACAGCATGTCATTGACAGTTACTCCTAAGGAATCATTCTTGTACCGGATTTAAACAAGATTTAGACAATAAATATTCATCCGCGGTCCATTTTCAAGTAACAAAGCGGTGGACTCCAGATCAACTCTTCTTAAGTGAAACTCGCTATTATTGCCCTGAAGATTTTTGCGCTAAAAGAACATAGATTAAGGCACTGCCTTACTTTTCACCACTAATTTATACCACCAACAACCTCCATTCCGAATTACTCGAAACATAAAATGAAAGTGATCAAATTATTAAATCGATTCATGTAGACAATTCGAGCTGGAAAACTTTATCTCCCCGGAATTTTATGCCAATCGTAACAAATGCTTAACTACTAGCACTTATCACGCGCTGTGTATATGAAGCAACATGGAAACTTTGGCATATTTGTGAACAATAACTTATTTACTCGAATTTCTTAGTGATAAAATGTTTTTTAAAGCAATTACTTTGACGTTCATAGCAAGGTTCCAACACTTGAAGCATTTTAATTATGTTATTGAAACAAAACATGGAATTTAACCTTGCGATAGAATTAATAGGAAACAACGAATCTTTTATTGTTGTCCATATGGGACTAAAAATTTATTATGAATATGAAAATTATTTAGAATGGTAAATAAATAATTTTTAGCGAATTTATTCATTTTTCTTTCTTTTATACAAAGTGGTTACACTCTCAAAAAAATTGTTACACTGTAGGGAAATTGTTAGTCTGCCCTCTTCTAAAAAAGGAAAAATTCTGAGTATTAGACTCAAAGGAACCGAATAGTTTTAAAGTTAATCCAAGAAAAATAAAGTAATTATAACTGAACATATTAAGATTTAGTCACAAAAATATTTTCCAAAGAATTTGTCGTTTCACTAAAAATATGAAACACTGTTCTATGAATTACTGAAAGACTTGAGGGAATAATAGATTAACAAATGAGTGAGAGAGTAACTCCGTGTACTATACGTTCAAAAGGAATCAAGCCAAGGACAGACAAAATCGGTAAAAGTCACAATCGGTTGAAGTCACAATTGGTATGTCAAAACTCGTTACACCCGGGGGGGAGGCATAGGAAATGAAAATACAACCTTAAAACAGTATATATATATATATATATATATATATATATATATATTTAGATATTTTGGTTTTAAGTCGAAGCAAAATCTTTTTCTATTTTCTTTAATTTTATTAATACAAATACTGATATTTTTTTATTAGCATACTGCCATTGAAAAAATTTCTCTAAGTGCTGAATATTTATCCCCTGAAAATGTAAACTGGAAAAAAATTCAGTTTTCAACAAAATTATGAGATTCGACCTTAAACAGTTTCATGTATTACCTAAATAAAGCATTTCTCACTAGAAATCCTTCACACTACTCAAAAATTTTGATTTAAAGACAAAGAAATTTTCTTTCGGCAGAGTAACTTCGATCATTAAAAATTTTTTAACTTTTCTAGTAATGCTGCTCAAATTTAACAGCATTTATTTACCTCCTATAGGTGAGTAATTTATCTCGCCTCAAAAAAGATTACTAGAAATTTAAAAAAATTAAACTTTAACTAGGATACAGCAATAACTTCCTTCTGAAGTAAGTGTCACATTTGATTAGCAAATATGAACAAAATATTAATATACTATAATACTAAGATTTTTACTAAACAAAAAAAATTAAAAAGCTTACGAGTCCACAACTGTAATCTAATTAAAAAAATTTTAATCCTAACGCTATCCCACCGAAATATCGGAATTAGAAGCAAAATAAGGTTTTAGATCTTTAACTTGCTAATTTCCAGATCAACCGTGGAGGATATTTCTTCGTAAAAATTTACTGACAAAGGAGTGGAACGAGCAAAATTTAAAAATTTAAAGATGCAGCGGTATAACCTGTAATCTCCTAAGCAAGTTTTACATATAAACTACTAACTATAATGGCTAATCACAATTTAATATAATTTAACTGCCGATACAAATATAAAAGTATCCTACAACGCATAAATTTGCAAGAGTAGCAGATTATACTATGAACCTCACCTAGGCTAATCCACCAAAAAACTACAGCATTTTCAACCTAGAAAATAATGTAAACTGCTAGGGCGACCAACTCGCCACGAGTCTCGCTTAGACTAAGGTGCTGCTAATAGACCAACTTACCACGGGTCTTGTCTAGACTAAAGCACGGCTAGAACAACCAACCCACCACGTCGAGTTTCGCCTAGACTAAAACATAAATACGTTGTGTTGCAATGTCAATAAAATAAAATTGGGCCTCTAAAACAAGACTATGGCTGTGGACCAAAATCGGGTTTTACACCTTATAACGACAGTAAGACAAAACATACCCGTGTGACATTTCTCTCCTCGTGCACAGGTCTACAACTAACAATTCCTCAAATTTTTCAGTTTCTGCTATTCTTAGAATACCAAATGGTTAAACCACTTAATGCCTAAGGTATACTAAAGAATCCGCAGTAAAGGACTTTAAAAATTTTAGTTATTCAACACCACTAAAGTTAAGTATTTAAAAAACTTCTTTTAAAGATCAACAAAAATAAAACACGCAAATCGAAGTCAGGACCTCACGAATTTTTAATTCATAGTCCGTCATTGGTATGTAGCGGAGTTCGTACTTCGTTAACTTGAAATGATAATGTATAGGCAATTTTAAAGCAATTTGCAACAATTTCGTGATAACTAAATAGTTTTGATAACGTAAATACCATAAAATTAATATTTACTTGAACAGAAAGGTTCGATACAAACACCGATGTAATTGCTACAGACATAAATAAAAATATAAAATTCGTATCCTTAAAAGAGATATCGATAGTTAGCGGTTAATGAACATCCGGCCCAGGATACAGAAAGTATTTAATATTTCAATTATAATCATTACCATCTCTTTCTATTGCGATTCATAAAGAAGGTATACTAAAGTTTTAAATGACCTGTTCTTCCTTTTCTCTTAATTACTTGCTTGCTGTAATTTGTTGTACAATTAACGCACCAATATATGACATTGCATTTTGCCGAACCCTTGCTGTTCCAAGCAAGGTAGGAATCTTTAACATGCCTGATAACACTCACACACGGGACCTGCACTTTAGCTCATTCGAACGAGGACGCCTAACATTTTTCAAGCGAACCGTGTTGGAATTCGAACCCGGAGCCTTGGGTATAGTAGTCACACGCATTCCGACTACGCCACGGAGCCACCTACTAGAACCCACAACAGGGACAATAAGAAATTGAAAATAAGCTAAATTTAAATGCACTATAAGGGATAGGAAACAATAAGAATTTTTTTGTAACAAGATATCGAATACGCTTTTAATCCCCAGCAACTATATATGGCAATATTTTCTAAACTATCCAAGAATTAAATTTACAACAATCAAAAAAAAAATTTTCTAAGAAGAAAATTCCAGCTTAAGAAGTTTCGAGCCTCACTTTGCGGCGCTAATTGTAACAATTTTTTTACAACAATCAGGAAGAAATCTTTCCGTCAAGAAAATTCGGACCCTACGATGCGGCCTTAATGTTAGAGTTTTATAAAGCGTGTTTAGGGATATTGCCTCAAAGTAATGATAGAGATGGGTCGGGGTGAATTTACTTAGTTAAATAGAAAACAATGTGAACTTATGCTGAACGCCACTGTATCTAACAAGTATTAGTCGGTTTAGAAGGATAGATACAGAAAACCCTTTTGTGTTTGTCAATTTTAAAATCTTCTATTTAAATTCTTGGATTAACATAAAACATATGTGAGGTCTTATCTCAGTCTGATGTCTTCCTCAACAAAAATATTTTTAACATACGCATTTCTACGCAAGCAAATTACTAGTGTGAGGATACGTTATTTCATATTGAGAAGTAAATAATTTAATCAAACAACTTTATAACATACGTATTCAACAAATAAATTATATCACAGATTTTTTAACTTTAACTATTCGAACAAGATTTGTAATCCTTAATCATGGAGTATCAGATCTGGCAACCATTTAGATATTCAAATAAGCAAAATTTTAAATTATAAAAGTGGAACTTTAAGTGATCTTAATACAAATCTTATTTTGTCACGAAACATTACATGATAAAGCTTTTAACATAATTTCAGTTCTGCTTCTCGCAAGTGAGAATGCTCGAATTGTTACAAAAACTAAATAGGGATTTACTTAGGCGATTTTCTTTCACAAAATATCTGAAGTTACGAAAAATCGATAATTCTAATGCAATTGCGGTTTTTACGAAACACGTGAACTGAAATGAGGGCTTTTACGACTAGTGGGTTGACCTTTAATGCTTAAAGGAGAGTGTTTACTTTTACAATTTTTTTTAAGAATTCCGCAAAATAATCACACATTCTTAACAGCACTGATAGCTCCCCCTAAGGAGCCATTTTTGTACCGGATTTAATTAAGCTTCAGGCTATAAATATTCATCCGCGGTCCATTTTTAAGTAACAATGCAAAATAGTCCGGATTAACTTTTCTTAAGCGAAATGCGGTATTAATACCTTTTGCGATTTTTGCACTAAAAGAACGTAGATTAAGAGCACTTCCTTACTTTTTACCACTAATTTTTACCATCAACGACCTCCATTCCGAATTTTTCGAAGCACGAAATGGAAGTGATCAAATTATTAAATCGATTCATAGACAATTCGACCTGGAAAACTGTATCTTCCCGGAATTTTATGCCAATCAGAACAAATGCTTAACTACTACGACTGGTCACGCGCTGTGTTTATGAAACAACTTTGGAACCTTGACATATTTGAGAACAAAAACTTGTTTACTCGAAATTCCTAATGATAAAATGCTATTTAGAACAATTACCTTGACTTTCATAGCAAGGTTCCAAATATCTGAAGTATTTCAATTTTGTTATTGAAACAAAACATGGAATTTAGCCTTGCGATAGAATTAATAGGAAACAACGCATCTTTTATTGTTTTCCATATAGGACTAAAAATTTATTATAAACATGAAAAGTATTTAGAGTGGATAGTAAATAATCTTTAGCGAATTTTTTCATTTTTCCTTCTTTTATACAAAATGGTTACACTCTAAAAAGAATTGTTATACTGTAAGGAAAATTGGTACGCTATTTAGAAACTTAGGAAATGAATATGAATTTTTATGAGGTTTAATCGATTTTTCAAACAATTTCAATTCAATCAAACTTAAAATTAATTGGGATAAGACATTGTTTAGTAACAAATAAGCTAACGAAGAGCTCATCGATATTTTTAAAGTTTAAGTTTTACCTTTGAACAATTTTTTCCAGTGTTTCGTATTGGTAAGTTTCAAAAATAATAAACTACATTTTAGAAAATCAAGCATTAGATTAACAATTTCCTACTCTAACTAAATCTCAATCTACTTCAAATCTAAATTACGAGAAATTTTAATGAGAAAATTTGTAGGTACGCTAGTGGTAGATAGTCAATTAACAGTTAATTTCATAATTACAGCACGGAGAACGTCATTCTTGAAAGACTTATGTTCAAAATTAGCTAAATTACTCGTAGCTAGACATGCATGCACACTGCACAGCTTTGCATTTAATTAGATTTGGAAGCCTAAAAAGTATTCTCAAAGCGCAAAAAATAATGGTGTGAGACAGTTTTCGCATTTCTATTTCTAGATATAATCGCGAAACCAGGCAAAAAAGCTACTTTATTTACAAAATACATCTCTATAAACTACGTGAACTACATTCTAATTCGTTAAAATTAATTGAGAAAATTGTCCTACCTGTTGATCGTAGTTGATGGTTGCTGTGCGGAAAATCAACAAGCCACTAACGATGCCGCCGTTTAACTCTGGGGTATGCGACCCATTTCCCCCATTACATTTTCGCACCCCCTCCAATGCTTCTTTATTAAACTTTTTCTCTCACACTTTCACGTATATTAAAACACTCAATATAGACTTCGTCATATTGAGTTATATGAAATTGTGGTGAGATACGTGGTCAAGAAAGTACATTTCAATAATGTGTTTAAAAATGTACGCGGAAAATTGTTACCAATATTAACTCTATATTTGTTAAAATTTGAAAGTCGAAATTTTTCATGTTTTCCTTTATCTAATGATAACTGTACACGTGAGCTTTCGTCCAAAGTTCCAACGGAGTTCTTTAGGTATTACAGTTTTAAACTAATTCCAACTTTAGATTTAGTGAAGGCTTTAGTGGAGATTTTCGGTATAATTGTTTGGTCGATACTTTGATTATCTCTTCAATTCAGATATTAACTTGTAGTACTAGCAAAAGTTCGAGAATCTTGTTTTTGACCTGTCGTTATAAAGTCCATTCTCTAGGGGTTTATTATAAAAATTATTAGTCATCATTTTAAACATTGAAATACTCTGAATATATGATTTCGCACACAAAATAAGCAACTTTACTATAAATATTGCATTTATGTTCTTTAAATTATCAGAACTTTGTTTTAATTTTGCGTGACTATCCACCAACCTGTTCTTCTGGCAAAAGCCCGAAGTGAATTAACTACATACTACAGAATAGAAAAGTTACAAATTTGTATTTCTTTTCGTGACGATGTCTACCCTGGCACTAAATCCACCTTCAAGTATATAGAAAAATGAGAAGACAATCAACAACTTCTGTACAGTGATGCATAATGTAAAATATGTGATTGGTATGTCTTGTAACGAAATATTGTGGTAGTCTTACTCAAACATTAGTTTCAGCTACATATGTGTGGATAATTTAATAAATTGTTCCTGCAGTGGTACAGATTCATTTGAGTTTGTGGGCCTAATTGCAAGAGGGTCTAATACTTCATCAAGAACAGCCAAGTAAAGAATGGTGACGTTCCTTAGAAATATTTATAATCAAATTTCATTTTAATAGTTTCTGTATTAGTAAATTCCACAAATAGGGTTAAGTTATTTCTTTTAAGAAATATAATTTTTAAGTTAGTACAATTTTGATTTAAGGTAAAATTATTTTATCAGATATGGCTCATATTCAAAGGTGTCGAAATCATTCTGTCAGTTTTTGAAGGTTACAGATGATGTCATCAATGTAATTAGCACAGTCCTGATCCAGTTGTTTTGATTGATAAAGTATTATGCTGGCGCTAAATAATCTCATCATCTGAACGCAAAGACATGTTATACACAGTTTTGTACCAACTCAAATAAATGCAAAGTCCCTGTTTCTGATTTTAAGTCCACAATACCTAAATTTAAGTAGAAGTATACATTGGGTAAGAAAAACGACAACAGGTATACGCATTTTATACTCATAATTCATTCGTCCAAAGTTTGCCGAGGATATCTCAAATGATTTTAGGAAATGTAGATCTACTTTTCATAGAGCACTTTATACATAACATCCAAACCATCAACATGCCGCTTTGGTAGGTCAATTATCTTTTGACTAGAGTTTATCGAACAAGACTGAGAAGTAATTTATGTTCGGATAATGACCTGGCAAATGAGTCAGTTTCAAGATCGACAAGTTTGTGTTAGAAGTAACATGTTGTAAAGGACAACGTCGAGAGGTGCATTTTGTGATATCTACTAAAACAATAATCAATCACCCCGTCAGGTAATGATAAATCTCAGCTAACACTATATCAGAAAGAAAGTTTGTACCTAAATAAACAATTGAAATTTAATGCATGAACTGACGGAATGTACTTACAGTACATCTGTGTATCTAGATTAAGATTCTAGTTAAATAGATATGCGGTATATTTGATTTCTAATACTTGCTTAAGACTGTATTATGTATTTGTAATGAAAACGTATGTGTGTTATATAGTTTAAAATAAGTCGTGTATGATAGTATAAAGACATGTTTATGTTTGGCGTTTTCCATTGATATAACGGTATAGTTGTAGTTTTGCTGTAGTACATTGTTTTGTAAATACCTAGAAGCGTGATTGGGTTTTCCGGTCTTTAACATTTGCTTTTAGCCTAGGAATCTTCTTTGCAACTAGCAGTCTTAAATAGGGCTGTGTTCTTAGGGTTTATGTTTGTTGTATGATTAAAGTAATAGTATCTTTAGTGATTTTTAAGCAAGAATCACTCTCCTGATCTCAGATCTTGGCAGCCTTTTGTTAATTTTTTCTAGGACATTTCCCTAGCAACCCTGCGAGATCAGATAGTGTTCAAGGTATTTTCTGATCGAGGCATATTTCATACCAGATATCATTCCGGAAACCTCTTCAAACACTTATACCACCCATCCCACTGAGTTAATCGGCAACCAACTTTGATAGTACAGTCGAGATTTTCGATATTTCCTCGAAACCGGATTTGTAGTGCAGTACCGAGTTTTCTATTAATTACCTGCTAGATATTCTAGAGGCCAAAACTTTGCGTAACAGAATGCATCCAAATCTTTAGCTTAGGTCAGAATGAGGAATGTTAGGTATTGACGACAATCAGCTAGAATACCTTCATCTTGATTTTGCGAATATTAAAGATTTGAAAACCGGAAGAATTGTTTTCAAGTTTCTCGCTTAAGCCTCTTGAATTTATACTACTGCTTTTCATCTTTCCAAACGTTTTTTAGAATTTCCTATAAATTGAATCTGCCTTTTCCAAAGCCATATGGATTTCAACATCTTTGCATTTCGCTTGCAATCATCCTTCCTCTGCCAACTTGCATTTGCTATTGATCTCATTCATAAGACCCCTATATTTTCTTTTGCTCGCTTCATCCGTTGCATTGTTCAATATTTGTCGGTTATCCATCAAATCTAAGATCTTGTGTTACCCACAGATTTCTTCCAGATCTTGTCCTTTTTCCTAGTTTTTTATCTGCTGCTGTGGTAATTTCATCTTTCAACGCTGAACATTCTTTCTTTAAATATTTCTTTGTCACTTTTCAATTGCTTCAAGCTCAACTCTCTTTGAAACTCTCCCTTACCTCATGTTGTTACAACCTATCAAGGTCCCACCTATATGACTCCTTGCTTCTTTTCAGTTTTTTTAGTTCTTGAATGCATTGTATTAGCAGCTAGTTATAGTCAGAGTCTACATCAACTTTTTGCTTAACCATTGTGAAATCTAATCTAATCCTAAAAATCCAATGCACATTTTATTGCTAGTATCGCTGCATTTTCTGATACATTTAAATTCATAGGGATTACAGGTTTCTAGATCTGTACTAAGTTTATCACTTTCAAGCTCGTCCATCATGATTCTATAATACTCGTTCTGTCACAATAAATTATTATAAATTTAGCAAAGCCTGTAAAATTATTATAAATTATAATATAAAAGCTATTTGTTTATTTTAACCCATCACTATAAGCAAAGAACAGGCCAAAATGTTGCACAAAATCTCCATGTCATAAAATTTAAAAACTTCCGAAAATTGAATCACAGGAAAAATACAGATTACAGTTATTATAATCATCATAGAATATATGCCCAAACATTTACTTTCAGATTGAGAAAACGAAATTCCCACAATTTTGAAAATTTTTTTATGAAGGCTGAAATAGTCTTTATTTCTTTGGTCTACAAGAAATACTGAAATCATTTGTAACACTGAAATGAGAAAACTAAGCTATTTTAGAAACGACATTAAGTATATATACATGTTGAAACTTTTTCTAATTGACGAAGTAACTTTTAATCGGTTTAAATTAGTAAAACAACTGAATAATGTACATCATTACCATAGATGATGAAGTAAAGTTACAATGTTAATTAGCTATAATTTATTGAAGCATAGAAAGTAGTTCAACTTTACAGATACTTCAACCCCGTTTAAACAATGTGAGCTATAGATTTGGCGACAATCTGTAGGTTTAATTGAGTGTTCACTCACCAGACTAGTGGTGAAAAATTTGCAATGAAAGACGTTGACAAATTATTTACAGGGGATGATGTGTAGTGGAACTACCGAAATGCTGTAGATAATATTTTTGAAGTAAGAAAAGTGGTCTTGGGAGCTTTTGCCAGTCGCTTTTCGAATTTCTCACAAGTCCATATGTATTTTTACGAACATGCAAATAAACTAAAAATTTGAAAAGAAGTGGACAGTACATAAGTCAAATTGTAACGTCTAACTGTCGTTGCAGATCTATAATAAGGTATCAATAAAAATGGTTTTACGTGTGTGCGTGCGTGCGTGTGTGCGCAGTTGCGTGCGTGCGCGTCTGTGTGTACATGCATAAGTTCTCTGACGTGCGTGCATGCTTTCTTGCGAGCAAGGATGCGGCACTCTTGCCTGCGTGGGTGTGTGCGTACGTTAGAGAGCATTCGTGTTTAAGCAACTACGATTTGTAATGTAAGCAAAGAATTATATATAGTAAAAACGTATCTTTTACCAGTTTAAAATCTAACTGCTAGTAGGGTACCGTTAAAAAACATTCTGCATCTGGAATTGAACCAAAAGTCTTTGGACTATCGGTCCAAAACTTTACCATTGAGCTATGGTGGCCTTAGTCATAACATTTTGCCAGAATATTTTTTGGAATTTTCTAAATAAGTAAGTTTGGTAAAATATAAATAGAAAATTTAATATTATGACGCTTGCATTTTCTTGAATTTGTATCGCAATGTTTCTATAACTGGTACAAACTGGTAAAATTGCATTTGTGATATTGTAAGATTAAGTTGCTTTCAAGAGTAAGTCGTAAATCATCACATGTCGTCATTGTATGCTGATTAGTAAACCACGCTTTTGACATTCCCCTACAAATAATTATGATCACATTTCATTTTAATAGTTTCTGTATAAGTACAGTCCACCAATAGGATTAGGTTGTTCCCTTTAGGAAATATACGTTTCAAAGGTTAAAGGTTATAAAATTCATATGTCAGTTTTTAAAAAGGTTAGAAGTGATGCCACTGTTGTAATTGTTACAGCCTGATTTTGTTTTTTCTAAAAAATATATAATAGTGCCGATTATTTTCCTCTCTTAGAACAAAGACAGATCATATATAGTTGTATGCTGGCTCAGGTTACATGTAAAACTCGAAACACGTAAGTTTAAATTTATAAAAGGTTAGCTAGAGGAAACCACATGAAGGAGATCCTATTTTGATTCATCCGTCCGAAGTTTGTCGAGAATGCCTTGTGTGGTTTTAAAAAGAGCAGTTTCATTCTTCAAAAAAAGACTCAGTTTCAAATATCCAAACACTCAACAGACCGCTTCGATAGGACAAGTACCTTGATCCGAGCGTTGCGAGCAAGACCAAGTAGCCAATTGTGTTCAAATTATTCCCTATCAAGAGGCTCATTTTGTTTTTTTAGAGGTTATTAGTTCCAAAAGATTCAACCCGGAAACCACATGATGAAGATCCTATTTTGATTTATCCGTCCGAATTTTGTCGATAATGCCCCGTGTGGTTTTAAAAAGTGCCGTTTCATTCTTCAAAAAAAGACTCAGTTTCAAACATTTAAACACTCAATACACCGCTTCGATAGGACAAGTACCTTGATCAGAGGGTCGCGAGCTAGGCCAAGTAGCCAATTGTGGTCAAATTATTCCCTATCAAGCGGCTTATTTTTTTTAAGGTTATTGGTTTCAAAAGATTCAACCCGTGTGTTGAAATTAGGTTAAGATAACCGGAAGACCTAAGTTTTAATGGAGTAATAATCAGTCACCCGATTGCAGGTTCAAAATTTATATAATACTCAGATGTTGAAACTATACTGAAATAGAGGTCAGTACTTGAATGTAGCATTGAATAAATAAATTGTACGTACTTACAAGTGCGTCTGTGTTTAGAGTAAGTTTTTAGTTAGTAATTTACGACATACTGGACTTTCAATATTTGATTAAGATTGTACTGTATAACTGTGATGAAAACTTGTGAAAATATAGATTTAAAAATGTTTTATCAAATTACGTAATACTGTATAACTTTGGTTTTCCGTTATTCTAAACGGTATAGTTAGAGATTTTTCCGCAATAAATTGTGTTGTGATTTTTAAAAAGCGTGATTGAATATTTCAGGTCTTAATCAACCTTTACTTTCAAAAATCTTCCTAGCTGTTGTTAGCAGTCACAAATAGGTCTGTGTGTTTAGGTTTATTTTATATTTAAAATAATTTTAGTATGTGCAGCTTGATAGGCTAAAAAAAATTTTTTTCGAGTTCAGATGTCAATGAATTTCTTCTTAAACCCTGAATAGCATGTTCTATTTTGTTAAGCAACATATTAAAGTCTACTACTACATGCGGTAGAGTGACATAATTTTTTCCACCAAGTAAAGTAGAAAGACTTTTAAAATGTTCCAACGCATTGAAACATCAATATTTGTAGACAAGTACCTTAAATTTGCTGCATCGCAACAACTTTTTAATTTTTGTTGTAATTTTTCAGACCTTTTTATTTTTAAAAGCAATTGTCGCAGTTTCGTTACCGTCAAAAGATTTTCGTTGAAATCTTTGTCCATACCTGCATCTGCATCAGTTTCTTTTTCACAAAACTCTTCTTCTTCTTGTACTACTTCTCCAAACTCTGCTTCTTCTTCTTCTGCTTTAAGAAATTTCATCAAGTCTTGAACTCCAAGATTTAAAATGTGTGCGAAGCATCTGAAATGCGAATCTTTCCTGTTGAAGCAAATACGGTCGATTCCTTGTTGTTTTGGTTTGTTATCTATAAGTATTGCTAATTCCACCATAAATAATGTGTTTGCTGCTGCATTGTCTACTGTTATCCCTTAAATTTTGTGCTGTATGCTATACTTTTTAAGTGAATGGTAAACAGTTACGGCAATATCTTTACCAGTATGAGATTCATTTGCAGGAACAAAATGTAATACCAGCGATTGTAAAATCCAATCATTGTCAATACCATAATAAAATTTATTGGATACTGAAGTCCAACCATCAACGGTAAGTGAAAAATTATAAATGTTTTTCGTAAGGACACTTTTAATTTTTTCTTGCATTATAGCAAACTGTTTCAACACATTCTCCTTTAATTTTTGTGTCGCATCGTCTTCAAAAAAACTAAAGGGTAAATATTTGGTTGCCATCCATACAACCAAATTTCATCCCATTCCCGTTCCTTGCCAATTGACTGAAATAAGAAAAATAAGTTTTCGAACATTAATAACCAATTAATCATGATACTTTTGAGGTTTTACAATACTACGTTACCTATACGTTCTACTTACAAAAGTCTAAACTCTAAACAAAAGATATATGTAAAAAAAAGGGCTAGAACGGCAAGAAATGAAAGCAATTTAGAAAACTGCCAAGTAAATTTAGAAATTGCAAATAGCTAGTATCACTTAATTCAGTAACAATTATAATTATACTCTTTTTATAACTTACCTTAAGTGAGTTACTTCTATTTTTGTTAATCATCTTCAAAATGGGATTTGATTTTTGTTTTGGCGTGGACGTTCCTGGTTTACAAAAAATACTGTTATAGACTGCAGCGTATTTAAACTTTAGGTGTCTTTTTAAGCCGCTAGTATTAGAGCACTTCATTTTTATAACCGTACTGATTTTCTTTTCTAAGCACAGTTTGCATGTCCCGGTTTTATTATTCCTATCTTTCACATTTATGTGGTAATAGTCGCTCACTTTTATTTTCGATATTTTCGCTACTTTTGCACTGGGTATAAAAGCTTCTTCCTGGACATTTGATGGTGTTGATGATCATGATTCGATTATAAAAGGGAAAGGCCTATCGGAATCGTAGTCGTACTGACTATCCTCATCTAAGTTGGTGATGTTCGCACTACAACTTGAGAGAACAGGAACATACGTTCGATCAGAAAAGTTGTCATCGCTGCTATATGGTTCAGGATTATCTACTTCATTTTCATCTTGCTGTTTATATGAAAAGGCTACTTTTGATCGCTTCATCCTTCACTTTAAAAGTTTAACAGAAGTTACAACCTCAAGTTGATATGAATAAATAAGCAAACTCAGAGGTCAGAGAGTTTATATATGCAGCAAAATACAAAAATATTGAAGTGATTTTGGTATATTTATAGTTTGTACTTCAAGGATGACAGGTATTTGTTGTAGGATAAATTGTTATTCTTCTGACATACATTCAAATGTCAAACCTTTTTCAAATAATCTTAAGTTCTTCGACAGGACGTTGTAGTTATAATAATGGATTTCAGAAAAATAATATTATAGAAACTTATAAAAAGTAAATAAGAAAACAAAAGGCTTTTATACTTTTGGTACCCTTCAACTAGAAAACAGGGTTCGGTATCCAATTTTAGGTATACAAGTCACATGTTTTCTTAAACAAGTACATTGTTAAACAAGGTTTACAACTTTTGCAAAATAAATATGAATCATAAATAAGAAAAGCCAAAGCGTCTGAGTACGGTTTATACAAAGCCACGATAATCCCTGAAAGAAACAGTATGTAGAGGTTGCTGCTTAGCTTCTTATGTTAAGGAAGGTTATTCTTTTTAAAAGGTATGAAGTGATGTATGGGATATAGAATATTTGGACCCTAAAAAAATAACAAAAATTTCAAACAATATTTTGTTTAAATGCGTCTTCTATACGTTTCTGGGGAAATATTTAACTTTAGGTAAAATGTAGTCCCAAGTTTTGTTGCATCGTCATCGGTTTATGTATAATCGTAAACTTAATTAGTTAATATTGTAACGGGCTACTACTACCGCGTTTCTTTAATTTAAAACAAGTAATAATAATGGTCTTTATTACTCACTGTTCGCAAGTCTAATTAACAGTATATGCCTTATTTATAGATGTTTTCAGTCCACTTAATAATGAAGCACTACTACACTAATGAATTTACAAGCACTAATATCTTCTTAAACTATTCTTTACCATAGGTCCAGTAACAACACTAACACAATTATTTGTTTATACACTTCTATTTATTTATGTATACTACAAGCTGCATGTACATTAGACACAGCATATCACATTTATGTAAACTTCTAAAAGCTCAAAACTACTATTACTTTAACACGTTATAATTTATATACGACATTCTAGTATAGACTGACCCTTGCATTCATTAGCGGTCTTATATATACTGTGGATTATAAGGATGACTCATGCTCCCGTAATTTCTAGAAGAATTCTGGAATCCTTGAGAAGGCGCTGTGCCCCGAGCGTTTGTATGTTTGACGGGTTGCCTATTAGTGGATCGCAACACTGCCCCCTCTTTAAAACCGTTACGTCTCGTAACTGTAAATCCATCTTGACGCCAATTCGATGACTGGTGACGGTATCGGCAGCTATCTCCTCTGGTGCATCCACCGCGTCGTTGGAAGTAACAGTCAACACTTTTTTCCTGGTCTTGGTAGGCAACCGGTTGATAACAACAAACAAGAACCTGGGCGTTGGTTCCCTGGAAAACTACTTCTAGCATATTTCGGACTATCCTCCAGTCTAAGCGATCCAGTCCACAGCCCAGCTTGGGCACCGCTAGTCTTGTTACTCTATTTTCCATCATCTGCGCCTTAAGATTTAGCATAGCCTCCCATAGATGTCCATAACTAGGTCTCTGCCATGAAGAATTTTTGGTGACCAGATAGTAAACATAACGATTTTTATCTTGAAGGACCAAAGATTTTCCTACAGTTGGCTGCTGTTGTACTAATTCATCCACACATCCAAACTTTTTCTTGAAAACAACAGCTATTCCCCTTGACATTGCCAAATCTTGAGCTACGCAATGTGCAAGGGAATACTCTTCTGGCGTTCTAAACAGATCGTGCTGTTTTTCAACAACAACGCCAAATCTCGCTTTAGCGGAACCACCATACGCCGCCTTAAAGCTCTCAAAATCTACATTTGGCTCATGATTAATAACTTGCCGAACACCATTATCATTATTCGAGTCTTCCTGGTTGTTGCCAGCGTAGGATGTTAAACGGTCAAAGTGTACCACTTTCGGTTTACCACGAGGATCTTCTGATCCGGTACACTACATCATTAATCCTTTTAACACTTCGTACGGCCCTTCCCATTGTCTTTGTAGTTTTGGCGACAATCCACGTTTTCTTTGTGGATTGTACAACCACACTAAATCTCCAGGTTGATAACCACCTTCTTGTGCTCTCGTGTCATATTGTGATTTCATTCGATCGCTTGCTGCCTGTATATTCTTTCGGACGTTTTCGTGAATACTATTTGATCTTTCACGAAGCTTACTAACGTAATCTTCACCTGCGATCTCTTCTCTAGGTTTAAATCCAAACTGAAGATCACATGGTAGCCGCAATTCACGTCCTAGCATTACGCAAGCGGGCTAGTACCCTGTGCTGTCATGTACCGAAGATCGGTACGCCAGTAGGAACAAATGCAGATATTGGTCCCAGTCTCGTTGATGTTCAGAGACAACTTTGGCCAGGTACTTCCCTAACGTCCTGTTCATTCTTCAACCATTCCATCCGATTGGGGATGAAGTGGCGTGGTTCTAGTCTTCCTGATTCCAAGATGCTTGCAGACATTTTGAAACAATACTGATTCGAAGTTTCGACCTTGATCGGAGTGTAATTCCAACGGAACTCCAAAGCGACAAAACAACTCCCTCACTAGTACATCTGCAACGGTCTCGGCTTCTTGGTTAGGTATAGCATATGCCTCCGGCCATTTGGTAAAATAATCCATTGCAACCAAGATGTATTTATTCCCTTTCTCTGATTCAGGAAACGGACCAGCTATATCAATGGCTACCCTCTCAAAAGGATTCCCCACGTTATACTGTCTCATTGGGGCTTTCCGTTTTGTGACCGGGCCATTTGCAGAGGCACACAATTCACATTTCCGGCACCACTCCTTCACATCTTCTTTGCAGTTCACCCAATAGAATCTTTCTCTCACTCTTTCGAGAGTTCTTTTCACGCCAAAGTGCCCTCCGGAAATACCATCGTGCAAGTGCTGCAACACTTCCGGCACTCTGCTTCTCGGCACTATCACTTGAAGTCTCTCAGTGCCATCTTCAAATTCCAGGCGTCGTTTCAAGATTCTATTTTCCATCATCAAGGAGTCCCACTGTGCCCAGTATGCCTTCAGGCTCCTACTTGAAATACTAATTTCTTCCCAAGCTGGCCGTTGTCCTCTATTTTTCCACTCAATAATACGTCCCAATTCGGCGTCATTCTCCTGGTCTTCTCGCATTCTTTCGGGTTGCCAAGTATCATCGGTTACCGTCATTCTATGGATGACACTTATTTTCTCTTCCATCTTGGAGCAATGATTGCAGTCCATCGGACAAGGTCTCCTTGATAGAGCGTCTGCATTCCGATGGCTAGTTCCTACACGATGTTCTGTATCAAAGTCATATTCCTGCAGCCGCTCTATCCACCTTGCCACTTGCCCTTCAGGATTTCGAAACTGCAATAACCATTTCAGTGCAGCATGGTCTGTTCTCAACAGGAATTTACGGCCGTATAAGTACTTATAAAGTGCTCTACGGATTTGACGACGGCCGCAGCTCCTTCTTGTCACACAATAGTTCCTTTCTGGCCGCGACAAGACCTTGCTGAAATACCCAATAACTTTTTCTTGTCCGTCCTGCACTTGAGAAAGAACGCCTCCTATAGCTGTGTTACTGGCATCGGTATCCAACACAAATTTTCCCTCCATCCGTGGATAACTCAAAATTGGTGCTGTAACTAGTAGCCGTTTCAGTTGTTCAAATGCACTGTGGCAGTCGTCATTCCAATCATATTCTTGTCCATCTTCGGTTAATTTTGTTAACGGTTTGGCAATGTTCGCAAACCCAAGTATAAAACGTCGGTAATATGTGCACAATCCTAGAAAACTGCGTAGTTGGTGTATATCTGCTGGTGTAGGCCACTCTTGTACCGTTTTTATTTTGTCAGGGTCAGCTCTTATTCCGGTCTCCGAAACGACATGTCCTAGGTATTTCACCTCTTTTCCAAATAGGTGGCACTTCTTGGGGCTTAATGTAAGGTTTGCCCCCGCGTAATCTTTGGAATATCTCCTCTAGGTTCTTAAGATGTTCTTCAAAAGACCGCCCTAACACTATTACGTCGTCTAGGTACACCAGACACGTCTTCCAAGACAGTCCGCGAAGTATCGACTCCATCAATCGTTCAAAAGTAGCAGGGGGCATTGCATAATCCAAATGGCATGACCTTGAACTGCCATAATCCAGTTCCAATTGTAAAGGCAGTCTTTTCTTTATCGTTTGGCTCCAAGCCTACCTGCCAATATCCGCTTTTCAAGTCCAAGGTCGAAAACCATTTAGATCCGGATAGAGTATCCAAGGTGTCATCAATTCTGGGCAAAGGATAGCTGTCTTTCTTTGTCACATTGTTAAGCCGCCGGTAGTCTACACAAAACCTTGTCGACCCGTCCTTTTTCTTGACAAGCACTACCGGGGATGCCCATGGACTATTCGAGGGTTCAATCACTCCCTGTTCTTCCATATCGGTGATAATTTGCTCAGCTTCCTTACGTTTTGCCAAAGGAAGCCGCCTGGGGTGTAGTCTTATCGGTTGCGCATCTCCAGTATTGATCTTGTGTTGCACAACATTCGTCTTTCCCTTCTCACTATCATTCAGTGCAAACACACCTCGATATCGTCCGACCAGTTCTTTTACCTTGCCCAGTTGATCGCCATTTAATCTTTGACACGAGGGTATCAACATATCCAGCAATTTCTGTGAGCAACCGTTGGTTGGTTTATTTTTCGTGTCGTCCATACAACGTTTAATAAGACATACTGGAATGCAACTTCCCACAATCATGCCTTTCTTCAGGGTCACTGTATGAGGGTTAATGTTCAGCACCCTTACTGGTACCATATTTCGAGACTTTACCAGCGTTCTTCCAATCAGAAGTCCCTCCTGACCCATTCCCGATTCAGTTGCTTCCATCATGCATACTTGTCTTTCCCGGAGCGTACCATCCGGGTGTCCCATTACTATCATTTCCGCCTTCTCGGGTATTTTCACATCGCAAATCATTCGTACTTGCATCGTCTGGTTACTCCTACCTTGAAATGGAATCTCATCATCATCTATCCGAAGCACATTTTCTTTCATGTTTACATGAAACCCATATTCTCTCATGAGATCCATTCCCAAGATCACTTCTTCTGTAATTTCAGCTACCAACACTCGATGATTAATTAATTTGTCCCCAATTGTCAACATAACGGCAGTCTCTCCGTGAGTACCAATCTTCTCACCACTTGCCGTTCGGAGACACACCGATACAGGTAGCACTTTTCCACGACCAACCAAATCTGGTCTCACAATAGTTCTTGTCGTTCCTGTATCCACAAGTAATCGGACAACCCTACCATTAATTCTACCATCGATATAAATGCTGTCCAGACTTTCCACCGACGATGCAGCACGGATGATAATCTCCGGGCACTACGCTGTGCTGTCGAAGTTCGCCCCTTACATGGACCAGCTTTGGCACAACCGGTTGTTTCTTTGGTTGAGTACAGCGTCTCTGCATATGGCCAACTTCACCGCAGCTCCAGCATCGTAGACGCCATCTGCGCGGTCGTTGTCTTTTCAGCCTTTCCGCCTTTCGCTTTTCAAACACACGATTGATTATTTCATCTATGCTGTTCTGAGCTTGACCAGGTTCCTCTAAGGCAGACCGAGCTTTGTGACTCACCCTATGTGATGTCTGCTTAGCTGCTTCAAATTCAAGCGCATGGGCCAGTGCATCATCTAACATTTTTGGCCGTGCTAATCTTAGCGCTTGCTGTATTTCGCCATCTTTAACGCCATCCACAAATGTTTGTACAGCCAGTTGTTCGAGGAAACTATCTGGTGCCGTTGGATATGCCAATCTAACTAATCTGGCGATGTCAGCTTCGAATTCTTGCAGGCTTTCACTTGTCTTTTGCGAGCGGTTCTTAACTTGTGCGTGGTAAACCTGTTGAAGGTGAGCATCTCCATATCTCATCTCAAGCTTTGATGTTAAGAGGCCGTAATCATTCTGCTGGTGATCGGGAATCGTTTGTAAGATGTTAAGAGCCTCCCCCAGTAGGGCCACTATTAAGGAGATAGCCTTCTCTTTGTTGCACCAACCGTTGGCTATTGCAGCGGCTTCAAATTGTTTCAAATATGTGGGCCAAGGTGTTTTACCATCGAATGTAGGTGGTTTTACTTTAAATTTAGACGGAATTGACTCGCTTCTTTCCATGGTTCTTATTTCTGGAATGTTCTGATTAACAACTTGGCTTGGTAATTCAAGTGGTCGCGTTGTTAGTGAAATCACTTGTTCTTGCAGCCTCATCACATCTTCTTCCATTTTCATCAATTTACTGTCCAACTTTTGCTCAACTGTTTTTACCTGTTCAGTGAAATCTTCTTTCAATGCAATGGAACTTTCCATTAATCTTTGTTCTAACGTGGCTGTACTTTCATTCAACTTTTCTTCCATTTTGGCAATATTTTCAGTAAACTTTTCATTTAGTGTCACTTCCAGTTTAGCTGACCTCACTAAGTTTTCATTGAGTGTCACTTGCACTTCGGATTTAAAATCCTTAAGGAAGTTCATTAAAGTTTCTGCCTCCATTTTACTTCGATTTCTTGTAACTGGCATATACAAACTACTAAAATGTCTTTAGACTTGTGTTTTAAATTAATCACTATATACCCCACAAATGCCTGACACCAGTGTAACGGGCTACTACTACCGCGTTTCTTTAATTTAAAACAAGTAATAATAATGGTCTTTATTACTCACTGTTCACAAGTCTAATTAACAGTATATGCCTTATTTATAGATGTTTTCAGTCCACTTAATAATGAAGCACTACTACACTAATGAATTTACAAGCACTAATATCTTCTTAAACTATTCTTTACCATAGGTCCAGTAACAACACTAACACAATTATTTGTTTATACACTTCTATTTATTTATGTATACTACAAGCTGCATGTACATTAGACACAGCATATCACATTTATGTAAACTTCTAAAAGCTCAAAACTACTATTACTTTAACACGTTATAATTTATATACGACATTCTAGTATAGACTGACCCTTGCATTCATTAGCGGTCTTATATATACTCTGGATTACAAGGATGGCTCATGCTCCCGTAATTTCTAGAAGAATTCTGGAATCCTTGAGAAGGCGCTGTGCCCCGAGCGTTTGTATGTTTGACGGGTTGCCTAATAGTGTATCGCAACAATATTTTAAAGATTCATGCAATATTTAACGATTTTGAAATGTGCTAGCGTATATTGGGCGACGTTTAAAGAACAATTTTTGGTTGATACAAAAGAAGATATTTTCCCAAGACAATTTTGTTAATAAGCTGCATTTATAGCTGACAACTTATTGTAGCATGTGATAGATAAACCAAGTACATACCTAGTTATAAATTGCAATTTTAACCAGTACTAAATACTTGCAGAAAACAGTGATTTGAAATTTAATAGATTTTGCAAAACTATGGTAAAAGACTGTAAACTTTGACTTGTCCGCCACTTAGCCAACATATTGCATGATATTTTTAGTATAGTATACAATCTTTTGCGTTGAATGCGTTTAATTTGCATTTATTGTTATTAGAAGAATATTGAAATTAAAGGGCATTCTTATTAATTTATTACTTTCAGATGAAAGATTTTCAGTTCGTAATATTAAGAACGATTTAAAGAAAATACCTGAGATAGTGATCAAATAAAACGCAACCTGTATTAAATTTATATTATCAGTTGATTAATGCAATTAATTTTTAGTACTAACGGATAATAAACTGATTGCATAATTTATTTTTTAGCGTTTACTTTCATTTTCCATAGTGTTCAAATACAAATATATTAAGGTATTTTTCGCTTGGTTGCTTCTGAACTTTCGGGCTACAGTTACTAGCCATTCACAACAGAAGCAATTTATTATTCTTTTTAAGCTTCTTTGGGAATTAAACCACTCATAGTTTTTAAAATGATCTTTATTTACGTTTCGATCCATGACCTAGGATCGTTGTCAAAATAATAAAAACTTCAAGTTTGACGTTTATGACATAAATTGAAGGTTACTTTGATTTATTGATGTTTGAAATATTTGGTTTGAATACACTAAGCAAAAAATTTTTAAAGTTTAAAAGAATGATTGCCTTCAATTTGTGTTGCGACCTGGGATCGACTTTCCTAAGGTAGCCAATACGCTTAACGTGAAATCAGCTGATTAATTTTTATTGGTGAATTTTATATAAATTATATAATTATATAAATTCGATTAAGAGAACATAAATAGAAAATTTGAAAAATCCATGATTTGCCAACATGCATGGGACTCCAGTCATAAAATAAAATGGGAAGATGCAAAATTATCGACAAAGAAGAAAACCACCAAAAACGCAAAATCAAAGAAGCTGCCTATATAACCATACATAAAAATAACTGCGTTGCAAACGAATCCGTGACTTTCAGTAAACAATGGATTCCATTACTAAAAGAAATAACAAATGAAGATCAAATGCCCACAATATCTAGGTAGCATTGCAAGTTTTTCCTGGGTTTTACTTGCGATATTAACATGAAATACAGCCTACATACATGATTTCTATTTATACATACAATAACTAATTACATAACAATAAGCATATTAACTAGAAAACCATTATTTCGGCAAATTATAAATGTTGGGGGATCTTGGTAGCCACAGGTTGCTTAACCCCCTTCACTGAATCTCGGTAAAATAAGACATAAAATTAGAAATCTCTCAATTGTATAAATAGAAACATGTTAAAAAATGTTTCCTAAATTATTGAATTTATATAAAATTCACCAATAAAAATTAATCAGCTGATTTCACGTTAAGCGTATTGGCTACCTTAGGAAAGTCGATCCCAGGTCGCAACACAAATTGAAGGCAATCATTCTTTTAAACTTTAAAAATATTTTGCTTAGTGAATTCAAACCAAATATTTCAAACATCAATAAATCAAAGTAACCTTCAATTTATGTCATAAACGTCAAACTTGAAGTTTTTATTATTTTGACAACGATCCTAGGTCATGGATCAAAACGTAAATAAAGATCATTTTAAAAACTATGAGTGGTTTAATTCCCAAATAAGCTTAAGAAGAATACTAAACAAACCACAACAAACATACAGGGAGTATTTAGAAGCAATTTAATTTATTCCAGTTTCAATATTTAAAACTGCATATACGTACTATCTGAATGTATTGCTCACATAGCAATTGGTGGTTCAAAAACATTGTTGCAACTTGCAGAGCATTTTAGAAGTCGAGAATTCAAGAAATCTCGACTCGAGATCGAGAACGAGACGGGAAACATCCTTCGAGAACGAGAGCTCAACCAAGTTCTCGTTTCGAATTTCGAGACGAGAACGTGAAGTAAGCATTTCTCGTCTCGTTCTCGTCTCGCGGCATCACTATTCTCATGGCGACTTTATTTAATAAATTTTTCGCAAAGCTCTAGGCCTTATACTTTATGATATACGACTGCGAGATACGCTTAGTGGAAACGCCCGGTATATAGTTATAGGTCTTCGGTGAATGCGTCTTATTGTTCATGATCTAACCTAATAGGTAAACTTCAAAATTAAATATTCAATTTTTGGTAACTTGTGCCCGGTCCCAATCAATGGAGATTTGGAAAGCAATACGAAATAACATTAGATTTTATTCATCATTAAATTTGTTTTTAAGACCAACTAACAACATCCATAATAACTTTTAAGTAACTTGTATACATTGTAGATTATATAGGTGTAACCTAATTTTATCTTTCTAAATTGTGTTGAGCATAGAAATATTCGAGTTTAAACGTGTTCAGCCACAAGTATCAGTTTCATACATCGAAAAGTTGACTTAGTTGTTTCTCAAAACAGCATTGTACGCCATAGTACGTCAAATTTAATTTTATCCCAATGGAAATGGCATGGTATGGGAGAACGCATTCCACAGTATTTCATTCTTTGCGTCTCAAGTGAGCTACTAGTCGACCTCAATATCGTGTCTTCGACATTCTATTAAATATACTCCCATTCCGAGTGTTCATTACTAAGGCAGCGTAGGATGGTTTTCCGTCATCTTAACATTTATATAACGTCATTTTCTCTTATTTAGTCGCGAAAACGTTTAAGTTCCGATAAATTTAATAATACACTTTGGTGGAGCTTAAAACCGGCTAAAGACTAAAATATTAATTGGAAATGGTTTTCGCGCACTGCCAATGACGTTTTCTTTATTTTCACTAATTAATTTATTGGAGCATTTTAAAATTCTCTAAAGCGAACGTACTTCAAGAGAAGTGTAGTACAAACTTCGTGGAATTGAAAAATCTGCAGTGCACTTTTCTATTATTCGACTTACAATTTTTCAATGCGTATTGTAATTAAAACAAGTAACATCTACTGAGCGTTTCAGTTTTGTACACTTTAACGAAACCCCCTAAAAGCACATTAGAAATAGTTAAAACTCATTTTGATTTCATTAAATCTTAGAACGCATTTTAATTGATTTAACTGAAGAAGCAACTTAAAGAACATATTGTAACAGCCTACTATTAACCCGTTTCACCACTTTAAAACAAGTAATAACAAGTCTTTATTACTCACTGTTCACAAGTCTAATTAACAGTATACGTCTTATTTATAGATGTTTTCAGTCCAATTAACAATGAACCACTATCACACTAAAGCTATTTACAAGCACTATTATCTTCTTAAACTAAATTCTTAACTATAAGTCTATTAACAACACTAAACACTACTATAATTTATTTATTACACTTTTGTCTATTTATGTATTCTACAAGCTGGCGGTACAATATACACGTTCATATAACACAAATTTATATTCACTCTTGGACTTTCAAAAGCGTAACTAATTAACTTTACACGATATAATTTATATTCGACATTTAGATATAGACTAAATCTGTACTTCATCAGCGGTCTTATTTATACCTTGAATTAAATAGATGATTCATACTCTGGTACGTGCTCGAACATTCTCGATTCCTGGAGAATGTACTTGGGTTATGAAGCTTGTGTGTTTGACGGGTTGCCTAATAGTGGTTCGTAACAATATTAACATAACGGTATTCATACACTTTTGTTATCGTTAAATACACCGTTAGTGCGTACACGTTCAATCACACACAAGTCACGTCCACACCCACAAACATGTGCATATACACACGTCAAACTGCAAACCGACGGTCACATCTAAACCTGCATACACATTCACAATCAATCAAACCTACAATCGCACACACCAATACTCACATCCACTTGCACAATTTCTCCAATCTTTAACCCACGCCACGCATATGCAACACGTGGCACAATCTCTTGAATAGATTACATGAAGTTACCCACGTACGTACACACACAAACCCACAAACTACAACCTCTCACTCGCACAAGCGAACACAACCATAAGCATTACATACACAAGCATGCACACACATACGTACACTCACATGCTCATATGCGCAAGCAATAACACTAACATATATGCACATATGCACATGAACACATCTAAATAACCATATGCACATACACACGCACTTACACCTTCACCTTCCATCGCACGCGCGCACAAACGTAAAGAGGCATGGAGGTACATGCTCATACACATAAGCACAGGCAAATATTGCATTTGTTTATAGGAACCATGTTTAAATAAAAACTCAAAATTAATTTCCAATTTATAAAATTAATTTCCTTGCTTTAGAATAGTAAATTCTTCAATGATTTTATTGTTATCTAATTTATTGCAACTATCATATTCTATTGAGTAGGGGGGCTAAGCCGCTTTGGCAACATAGATTCACAGCAAGATATGTATACGCCGATTCGAGAACAATATGAACAGCTAAGCCGCTTTGGGAAATAAAACGTGCAGCAAAATATGTATACGCCGCTTTGAGAACAAAATTGTCTTTGTGTGTGTAAATTTGGTGCGTCGGGGGGTCGTTAGGTCTTTGGGGTGTGCGTTCGGCGGGGTCGTTAGATTTTTGTCGTGGGGTAGTGCGCGTGCGCTGGGGTGGAGATATTTTCTTAAGAAATTTTTTAGCAGCGTTCCCGACGTTAAATATTAAATATTAAATATTAAATTTTAAAAAAATGTCGTATGTGTAGAAAATGGAGTTCACGTGTTGGTTCTTGGCCGCTTCAGAGATTTTTCTGGGTAGGTTGATAAAAATTAAAACGCCGCGGTGAAGAATTTTTTTAATATTAAGCAAACGCGTGCAAGTGGTAAAGAGTGTTTTAGCTCTCCTCATAAGCTGCGTTTTGTACGAAGTAGCAAATAAAATTGAGAAAATATACGAAATGTTATATGATGGAGGTCAAATTTTTAAACGTTTGCAGGTAAAATCTTGTAAAAAAGAAGTCGTTCACATCTCGCAATTTCAATGTCACGATAAAATACTAAGAATTTGCATGCAGTCGAATATAACCTCGTGTTTTTTATTTGGTAATATATATGCAAATCATGCCGACATTCGACTTTTAATATAATGTATTTAATTAACATAAGGTGTGTTTGCAAAAACATGTTAAGACTATTTCCTTCTTGGTATGCAAATTATACCACCTTTCATCACGATTTATTTGCCTCTCAAATAAAAAAATTAATTTGATGTTATATCAAGCATCTCTTGCTTACATTTTAGCAATTTGAATATATCTAAATATTTAAATGTAATTATACATTTAATTTATGAGACAATAAAAATTCTTTTACTTTTAGCGGTTTGGTGATTGTATGTAGATGACGTATTAGACATTGTATATATATAATTCGTTTAATTTCACAAACGTGCTAAAAAATTTATAGGTTATGCAAAAACGTGCATGTAGTGAAGAATATAGCGGTGATCTTTAGAGCTTCGTCTTTGTTTTTATTCTCGTTGCTTTAGTTAATTAAAGAAAGATTTTTTGTTTAAGCAAAAATAGGAAATGTGGTGGATAATCATTCTCAAAATGATAAATGGTGGGGGAAGGGAGCTTCTAAACGTGTCCTAAACGGGGCTGTGCCCCATTATTTTTGTATTAAATATCAAAAAGAATAGGAGAAATTATTCGACTCGTATTTTATAATGGTTTTAATTTTAAATATTGGTGTGTGTGTGTGTGTGTGTGCAAAAAAACATGTTAAGACAGGTCACTCGTTATTTTGTTCATGATTGCATCACCCAAATAATTTATACAACTACACTGAACTCGTACCCGGATCTAAAATATAACCTTAAAAAGTATGCAAATCATGTCGTTATTTAAAACGTGGTGAAGAATTTGGATAGTGATGTAATCATTCTCAAATGCGAAATGGTACTCCATAAGGCGTTCTGAACGGAGGCTTTGCATGCATTAGGTGATTGAATACTTCGGAGATTTTTAGGTTACGCAAAAACATGCACGTGCTGAAGAATCCCCCGAGATTTTTAAAAAATTATTTTTGTATTCAATATATAATGTTAAAAAGAAACACACAAAATTTGAATGATTTATTTATATTAGTTTCACTTACTGGCATATTTTAATTACATGCTAATGAGTTCATATATTTTCATGCAGTTTGATTGATTCACTGCCGAAACAAAACATTTTTTTACACAGCTGGCAATACTGGGTGTCGTTCTTTTCAATATATCAGTAACTATTTACAATACAGCTGAATACTGAAAGGTAAAGTAACTTTCACGCATTTACCTACGTGTACTTAAATTTAATTGAATTCTAAAAAATATATGCATATCTATGGCAGGCAACCCAGCATACACCAATTATATATTCTTAGTGTAAAATTTTATTGTTAGGTGAATAACCAGCAATTTATTATGTAATATTTATTGCTACAAGCATGGTAATAATAATTTGCAATGTGCAAAATACCTCTTTTTGTTGTTAAAAGACCGATTTAATTAAACACTATAAAAAGATTGTGAATTATTTATTCTAGTTAAATTTTACAGTGCTAGAGACACTAATTATTATTAGTACTGGATATAGGTATAACAAAATTTGTATTCCAGATGATAGTATGTTCAAAGGATATTATTATTTAAAAAGACTCTGTAAACATGATTAGTGAAATTATTAAAGTTAAGGAATGTAAAGCAAAAATTTGTCCATAAAAGCAAATATGTTTTCTAAAAGATATGCATAACTTACGGATCTAAACGTTTCAACATCTCGCAAACTGAGATAAATATTACTTATTTCTTTGCAAAAGACGTTCATATAACGCCCTTTAACAACCGCGTTTAGTAAAGTGCATGGTAGTTAATGACATCGGCGATTGTGCTATTTATAGTATAATTATAACAACATATCGCTATATGTAAATTATATGGTTCTGGTTTATACCTAAAAACAACTATTTTGCATTATATTTTGTTGATCCTGGCAGAATAAATTACAAGTATAGCTACATTGTCAATACATTTTTATTTTCAAACTCGTTTCAATTATTGTAGAATTTAGTGCTTATAAATAACCTACTTTAATTTAATAAGTTAGTCTTAAATTAATAATTATTGTCAAGCGAAACCATATGGTAAATAATTGCAAGAATGTCTATAATATATCTGAGTTTTAATTCTGTTAAATGGAACATATGGCAACTGTGTAACTTCAAAACATTTTAGCATAATTGTCAATTACCAAAATTCACAATTTTCATCTTATATCAACAAATGTTATTAAATTGATGCTATACAATAAAAAGAATACCGTTATATTTCAAATCATTTTAATAGAAATACGCAATGTTAAGTCGTTATTAAAAATTAATTTAAACAGAGTTTTTATTGTTATCACCGTCTGTTGAAGAATCGTAGCAGAATCTGAACTATATCGCTTTTACAAAGCATGTATTCAAGATCACATTTAGTTAGTTTGAAAAAACTTTTCATCATTGTATACGACTTGTTTTAACTTGCAGTAGGTATCAATGACCGAATCAACATTACCACCCGAACATGGTTGACAACTTTAAATTTTATTTTCCCTATTACTTTCAAGGTATTAAACATTGGTATATATATATATATATATATATATATATATATATATTGCTGTGATATACTCCTTTGAATGCGGGAACTGGGTCCTTTCAATAAAAAAAAATTCTAGTCCCACCGATTGGGCGTCATAAACTGCTGTGATCCTGTTTTCGCCTCGGCTGCTCACCTAATTTTATAAACCTCCTCATTCGTAAAATTAAACAACACATTCCTACCACAAACATCAACGTTAACTCTATTTACATCAATATTCAGAATACATTAAATTTTCAAATTAAATTTCAGCATAAAATTCAGTTTTAAAAAGAATTTCAAGATTAATTTTATTATCACTTTAACGTGCATCCAGAATTAAAGTCCTTGTTGGATGCCTACTAATTAATATAACAATATAAGCAGACCGGAGTCTGAGTATAAAGGGAGCATCTACCACCCTTTACGTTAATTAACCAGGTTCGTCTAATTGAGCTCAAAGACATACCCAAAGTTTCATCATAATTCAGAACATCAATACTAAATACCCTTTCTACTTAAACAAGCAAATTTCATCTTAAAATTAAAATTTTATGGTTAGTACAATTTCACTAATGTCCATTTAAAGTAAATCAATTATAAAGTTATTCAACACACACAAAATGTCAAACAAAATAGTATAATTTACCTGAAGGTTACTGTCCTCGTAGCTTCAATGTACATCGTCCCTTTAGTTAATCACACCATTCCAACAGGATTATATTTACGGCTTCTAATTCTCAACGCTTTTAAAATTTTCTCCATCACCATTTATTTAAAGTTGTTTCTGGGCTTTTCCGGAACTCATCTGTGTATATCTGACCCTTGTTTCGTGGATCCAGACACGTTTTTGAACCATTTAATTATTAACACCCCCGAAAAATAACAAAGAAATTCATACTTCTTTCACCAATATACGCCAAAACTGCCTACTTTTGTGTATACATTTGTCGTTGTAAATTTTGCTAATTGGTACAGTGATACTAAATTTTATTACTTTGTATCTAAGTGCACTGAAGTACATTCATGTTAGCACGTAAATAACAAACTATTTTGAATCACTAAAATATACGAGCAAAATTTTAAATTATTTTATCAAACTAAAATGCACTGTTTAACATCTTGAATCAAGTCGCGGATGTAAGAGCTTTTAACGCATCGAATAGTCAAAAGTCTAAGAGAGCTTGTTTATATTCACCTCGGTATATATAGCAAAAGCCTGTCTGTCGGTCTGTTCCCCAAAACGGGTAATTCTAAAGAATTTCTCATGCCATGTTCCCAGTCCGTCGCTCGCGCGTCGGTTTTACGAATTTTCACTCGCCCCATTTAAATCTCAGAAATTCTCACACGGTACGCAAACATGTCCGAGAAAAACTAATTAATTTTGTACAGAAATTATTGTTTCTACCTCTGATATTTGCATCTTATTTTCAACCAATTGTGACCCTCGTGACGTTGCTTAAATCACGCCTTTTACTATATGTGTCTTTGCTTGACGCATTTCTCTTTCCTTTTCTAACCTGTTCGTATTGGTGCAAATTGATATTCTTTATTATCGATTATATTTTAGTCCATGTGGACTATCTGGGTTAAATAACCCCGTATCGCACATTCTCGTGAATATTAAGCCCCGGTTTCTCCAAGATTCTTTGAAACCATTTGTTATCTACACAATTTTCGCCGTACGTGATATTTAAACTACGCAGGTGTTCAAAATAATATTAATTCTCAGAGCTTTTAAATAAACCCTGTTTTGTATTTCGTGCTAAAGCATCTGACCGTTTCAATATCCTTAGAATCGACATGTTTATCTAAACAAATTAAACTGAAATTGCCTTTTAAAATACGCAGGTGTGTTCAAACATCCTACTTCTAACTAACACTTCTAGGATTTGCTTTGTATTGGGTTTTTACAAGTTTCTATCGATATTATCTGTTACTAACGATTCAATTAACTTCAATTAAAAATAATAGCCTTTAATTTTTAATGAATCCTAACTAAATATTAGTTATTATCTGTAGGTTTTGTTCAATACCGGTTACTTGAAATAGAGTTAATTAAGATAAATTTTGCATGTAATTTCTCTTTTGTTTAGGAATAATTACATTACACGCAGAGCTTTTTTTTGATATAAAGCGTCTTGTACATGATTTTAAATCTCTTAATTTTAATAAAACGAATGAATTTTTATGCTTCACGCTGTTATTTAATAACGCGTACCTTTTCCAAAAGCTTCTACACAGTGATTAAAATTATTTGATGTGATTATATAATTTTCTACCCTGGTCTAAATATGAGTAATATATATATATATATATATATAGATTTAGTGACATCAGGCAACATTTTTCTCAATCTTCGTTGGGAATTAAACCACTCATAGTTTTTAAAATCATCTTTCTTTACGTTTCGATCCATGACCTAGGATCGTTGTCAAAATTGTCAAAACCACAACAAACATATAAGGAGTATTTATCAGGCAACATATTTCTCGCATGGCTATGACAGCTTTTTGTGCTCTATGTAGAGTAATGATTAACGTTATGCTCTTTTGATTAATCTGCAATTTACCGGACATGCATCCTTCGTTAAAAGTGAAGGATATTCCCATAGATAATTTGAATAACAATCTATCACCGCCAACACACACCTCTAATTGGATTTTCCTTAAATATATTGGTCAAATTCAACAGAGTCGCCTTGCCAGAGATCATCTCGAGGTTGTTGATTTGTTGATGCTGTTACAAAAACTAGTGGGGGGTTTATCAGACAAATAACTAGGTGATGCTCAGTATCACAACACTTTAGCATTACCTATTTTGATGAATGTGCTATAAAAGCTAGGTACTTGGATAGTTCTCGCAGATAGTGGAACAACAACGATAGTGACGATAGTGGTGCGAAGTTTTCAAGTTAACATGGACAATGTACTGTACGATTTGTTCGAGAGTGAACAACGCATTTTACACCAACATCTGAAACATGCCATAGTATTGAATGATGTGGACAAAATCAAACATATACTGTTCAGAGTAGGCGTTCATGTTCCCTTTAAAGCCTTCAAATGGCTAACACTGACCAATGATACATCCATTGATGTAATGGGCATGCTGTTTAATCAACAGAGTAGGTGCGATCAATTTGTATCAAACTTCATGGATGCTTGCAACGGCAAAACAGAGTTAAAATGTCATCAGGTGCGCGGTGTACTAGACGCAATAGAGAGTAATTATAGTTTGAGCGATGTATATTTCCTTGAAGAATTACTAACCAACCGAGCTGTATTGAGTACGAAGGCATATCCTATCATGAATATAAAATGCAACTATAAATCACTGGTCACAGCAATTGACGATATGATTGTAGATGTTGTATATTTTGCACAACCTATGGTATTAGAAAAAGTATTGAAGTTAATTTTAAAATATAAGGTAAATTATAAGTACCAACCTAATGTAGTTGGCCCTCATAGAACAACATATAACTGGCTCCTCAAGAATTTGGCAATGGAGGGCTCAAAACAGCAACCAGGATGAACGTGTGTTCCGGATTCGGGAAAATGGCCATCAAATAGTATAGATGATTATAAAAAAGTGTATATGCTATTAAAGTTATTGTTTTAGTTCAATACTATTTTTTGTAAGTAAATCATGTCATCTTGGTAATCCTACCTGATGCGCTATAGATAGCACTTATTAGATATAATGGAGGATGCTATTGTACGTGTCGCATACCTTTTACAATAAATATATATACCTCGAGTGTTGGTCAAGTAGGGGAGAAATTGTTAGCTGAGAAGGTAATGTGTTTTTACCTGCTTGTTATTTACACATATTCACGAACATCGAAATACTCAAGTTCAACCAAAACAGCGAAAATCAACCTACATCAACGTTTTGCGCTTCGGGCATGAGGAATTATAAACATCTTTCTTGACGTAGAACTAGTGCAGTAATTAGTAGTACATAGATGTAATTTGTGTGTGTGTGTGTGTGTGTGTGTGTCGCTATAATAAAGCATATAACAGTAAAAAAAATTTTATTGATGAATGACATATGATGGTAAACAAACACGTAACAGAAAATCTACAAAATATGATTTTTGGATATCCAACTATTATGGCTAGAATCTAAATTTAACCATTTCACATATACTTGATTTTTAACTCTCTTCAATACTTTTTCCACTAAATATACATCCGGATAGTGTGTTCGTTGAAGTTCTTCTGCATAGAAGCCGCCTAATATTGGTTGTCCTCGACTATCGCGCAATAGGTACGTTAAAGGATTAGTCAAATGCACTTTGTACACCGTAAAAATTTCGTTAGACCAATTTGGTGTGTATCCCTTGGTAAATTGACCTCTATGTTTACTAATGCGAACATGATCCCCAACAGAAAATTTTTTACTCTTTAAGTTAACTGTTTTGATCGTACTGTATACTGTATTGAAAAGTTTGCGTTCATTGCGTTTTGACACATCTACAGGTCGCATGCCGATTGTTCGATGTTTGGTGTTGTTATATGCAGTCACGAGTGAGGATAGTATATTCAGCCATCGATACGAACCATTCAAACTGAATTGTATCCACATTTTTGACTTTAAGGTACGATTAACGCGTTCTACTACGCAAGCTTTTTTATTGCTGTACACACTATAATGTATAATCTCATATTTTTCCATTAAAGCCCTAAATGTTGAATTATACAATTCTTTTCCCAAATCCGTTTGAATGTACCGTGGAATACGATGGTCTTTGTTGAAAATTGATTGAAAAGCGTTTGAAACAGCCTTATCCGTCTTGCGCTTAACCAGTACGGCCCATAAGTATTTAGAAAATACATCGATAACAACTAGAATGTATCTAAATCCTTTATTCATCTTTGCATATGGGATCATTTCCACCAAATCGGCTTGAAACAGTTCGTTTAATCCTTTTGTGATTACATGTCTTCTAGGAAAGTTAATGCGAGCAGGCTTATGTAACTCGTGGACGATTTGCTCCTTTACAGACATATTGCTAATATGTGTGTGTGTATGGTTGACGGCTATATGCGTGCGTTTTTAAGTTTCTCTTGCAACTGTTGAATATCTGCTTGAATTCGTGCAATGTCTATTCTAAATTGTGCTTTCACATTTGAATAGCAGCGTCTAATGTCTTATATATGCTATTCATAGAATCATCTATCCGTTTGGTTACGATTTGTGCAACATTAGCGTTCAGAGTGGCTAGAACAAGGTTACGCATCATCTCTTCAAAATGGTTAAAGTCTGATCTTGTAACATACTGGCGCGAGAATTGTGTTATCATACTGTTTGTTGTCTCCTTCACAAGCGTGTCTATATACTGCTGAATAGTGGAACCACTTCCAAGCGTTGGTTCGCCCTCTTGCTGGTGTAGCGTTGCTAACCGCGATTCTAAGTACGCTTTCGTGACTGCATCATCATCTTCTTGTGGTGTAGCGACGCGCGCTAATCTCATGTTGTCAAAATCGTAGTAATCATCATAAGAAATATATGAAGCACAGTCAGACGCATGTCCAAACTTGTCGATAACCATCGTGATAATGAATAACAAGTCGCACAATCTACGCTATTATACGCAATTCGCGTAATTCTTCCATAATCGATGTAATTTCGTTGGTGTGACCGGTGTTACCTGCATCTTGCGAGGCGACCAGAAGCTTGAGCCGTTCGCACAGTTCATTGGGATCATCAAAGTATACATACTCTATTGGCATCTCGTTATAATCCATGAGTAGACCACGACCACTCGGGTTTATAGTTTGCTGTCGTAAGCTATACATTGCATTACTTCTTTTTTTAATGTCCGCATAATCGTTAATTTCTTTAAGTGAGAATTTACCCAAAGGATTGAGAAGTAACAGTTGCTCGTACAACCCTTTGCTACCGTTGTAGCAAAATCGTTCTACACACACCTTTTCACCAATCCCGAAGATTATGTCCGAATCACCAATCATTAATTTTCCTGTCTCCGGATTAAAACGTACTTTATCCCTGCGCAAGTGCTCCGTGTCATTGTTATAATTACCAGTAATGTTGGAAAACAGATTATCGACATAGTATCTTACCGATGGTAAAAATCGTTGTAAGTAGGCCTGATGTTCTTCGCTGTTTAGGTACCGTTCGTACTCTGTATGGGTCTCTGGAGTGTTGCCGCTACTCTCCGATTCTTCGAAGGTGGACTCCATAGGCTGGACTGGGCTATGAGGATTGTGTTCCCATGTCTCCTCTATTGGTGGTGCGGCGATTGGTGTGGAACTGCGCACCTGATCTAGAAATTTAGGGCGTCTTTTAGGAGTAGATTGTACGTCATGTTGTTGTGGTAACCAGTGCTGGCTTTCGATCTTGGACTCCTGTTTAATATCTTTCAGCAGACCGGTCTGAAGTGTTTGTAAACGTTTTGTAATAGGTGCATAGGCTTTCCTTAATGCAAGCTCCTTTTCAACCACACCTGCTTTTAGCGCTTGTAATTTCCTCTTAAACTGCCTTTCGTACTTTTATGAGTTCTCGTTTGGTTTTCACGTCGTTTGCCATCGTCTAGAAACGGGTAGGAAGTGATATGCTATTTATGTGCTTTATAAGTATATATAGGTGTCAAAACCTTTTCGGTAGCGACCGTTCTGCAAATCGCCATCTTTATTGATCACCAGGAACCCATACCGATCTCGCCAGCATACGCCGCACAATTCTTTAAACCGGTTAAACGACATATCCGTGTTTACATGGTCAGCGTATACGTGTTTTAAATTGAGTTCGTCTTGTTTGAATAGCACTAGGACATTAGCATTGTCTCTAATCAATTGTTTAGGTATTTTGGAATAGGTCTGACAGAGGTAAAAACAATCAATGGCCTAATGTCGACCCAAAGAAAAATATTCTCGCATTACATTTTGTTTATCGCACGACACGTCATCGAAAATAAATATCGAATTAGGTTTTGCATCCGCTGGAGTAACAATTGCATGCCATTTGTTAAACGCAAAATATCCTATTCCTTTTATTGGTTGTAATAACCTCTCTAGGTACTGATACTTTGGTTGATACAAGGAATTTGAGTAGAGATAAACGTTTTCAAAGCGTACACCATTCGGATGTTTCAAGAGACCGATGACTACATTAGTTTTACCACAATTGGATGGACCTGTAATGATACACCGTATTGTTGATGGTAATAGTAGTCCATGCTTTTGCACGTTAGTGTTGTTGCTGCAGGTGTGGTTCGTAATTTGCAACGCCAATTGTTGCTTTACCAGACGCATTCTATCCATATACTAAAACGTAATTGCAGTATGGTAAGCATTTAAGCGAGTAATTCTACACGCATGACCAGTCTCCTTTAAACCTTTCGACTGACAAGATTAATGAGATCCTATCGTGGCTACGGGTTACTCAATAGTGCTATCAATCGTTTACCGGTAGAATTACATTTACCAGGCTATCGCTTCTGTGGACCGGGTACTAAGCTTCAGAAACGCCTCGAGCGTGGTGATATAGGTCGTAATCCCTTAGATGAAGCCTGCAAACTACACGACATCGCCTACGATCTTTCTACAGACTTAACAACCCGACACCAAGCTGATCGACGTCTTGCCGAAATAGCACAAAAACGTCGTACTGCACCCGACGCTTCGTTAGGTGAAAAACTTGCTGCGTTTGCTGTTGGTTCTGCAATGAATGCCAAAGTTAAATTTGGTATGGGTTGTCGCAAGAAAACGATAAGGTGTAAAGGAAAACGACGTGGTCAGCGTCTACGTACTGGAAGTGGTATACCATTCAAGCGTTAATTCGCACCATTTGGGAGCGCATTAAAAAACGTTCGTCCGACCGATCTTATTAAAACTGCTAAACTTGCAGTGGCACCGATTAAAGATATAACAGATGAAATTCGTGGCATCCCACGTGTAATTCTTGTACACAAAACTGGAGGTTTCTTTCCTTTGATACCTATATTTGTAGCCCTCTCCGCAATTGGAGCGTTGTCGGGTGGAGCAGCTGGAATTGCAAAAGCTATCAACGATGCTTAACTTGGACAACAACAATTGAAGGAAGTGAAACGACATAATATGGCATAAGAGGCTGTGCTACTTGGAGAGGGTCTCTATTTGAAGGCTTATCGCCGTGGACATGGACTGTACCTAAAGCCTTTTCTTACACACGGGCAAGGTTTGCGTAAACAAAGACAACGAAAAAAAAAACTCAACGCATTCGTTAAACCTACCTATGCGAGTGTTGACCAATGTTGACTTGAACAAATACATAAAACGTTTACCAATATCCCACTTTCGTGGAATATTCATGCGCAATTCACTTCCAAACACAATTCGTTGGCGAGAATGTGGTATTCTTAATCATGATACTACACGTGGTGTGGGAACTCATTGGACCGCGTACAAAAAAGATGGTTCAAGGGCAGTCTATTATGATAGCATTGGTAATCTACGACCTCCAAGGGAACTTGTCAAATACTTAACCTCATCAGGACCATGCACTCTCTATTATAATTATGAACAATTTCAACCGCTTAACACTGTTACCTGTGGACACTTCGTATTGAAATTTTTACAGCAAAATAGTCCTCCGTTAAGTTTCTAACAACGTTATATATTATTTGATTCTAGTGTATTTTTAACTGTTTTGTATAAAAAGTGTTTAATTAAAAACCATATATTGCAAGTGTTTCAGGAATTTGCTTTTTAACACTACATCCCAACTACGAATACGACTAGTTGTTAGTTTATCGTCACCCACCGAACCTGTATACATTTACATTAACTGGAACTGAATCTACGCTCACCGCAATCATCAACCCACCAATTGTTCTCGATGATAACCATGAATACGTTACTGGTCTTACAAACTTTGATACATATTTTTCAATTCCCAATGTAACGGAAGCGAACAATAAATTTTACATTGATGACATCGTGCTTACTTTACCAGAAGGAACTTATGAAGTGGCAGATATTAATAAGTTTGTACGACGTAATCTGAACGATCCCCGTGAACGCACTTCATCCAAACGTTATCTTATTGATATTCGAGCCAATAATAACAGTTTACATACAGAAATCAAAGCATCAGGTATAGTGGATTTTACGCAACCAAATTCACTTGCTTCGTTGCTGGGTTTTGAGAAACGTAAACTACCAGCTCTCACTACTGCTATTTCGGACCATCCGGCACAAGTCTTTCCAATCAATTCAATATGTATTGAATGTAATCTTGTGGTCGTATCGTATCGGAATAGCAAACCTGTACACATTTTGCATCAATTCTTTCCTGCAGTTGCTGCAGGGTACAAGATTATTGAAAACCCCATGAACGTCACCTATATGCCACTTAATACACGAATCATCGATCGCATCATTGTTAAAATAGTTGATCAAAACGGTAATCTCATCACTTTTCGTCGGGAAACCATCACGATTAGATTTTATCTAAAGCGTCTTTAAACAATGGTTTTGCGCTATGAGCATAAACCACCAAAACCTATTAATAGACGCATTGTCAGCACCTTTACCAGTTACAAGACACCAGTGCACCGATTAACACCGGAAAACGTTAAATTTCTGCAAACATTAGGACTCAAAGTGCTACATAGCTAAAATGGATAGTAATATTTTAAATGTTACGCAACGTGCTATATTTGATACAACCATCGTCAATGCCGACAAACATATGCATACTCCGTACTCCAATACCACGTATGAGAAGAACGATGTTATACGGATTCCAATAGAAAACGAAGATGTCTATACACTACCATGGGACAGCGTAATTTATATTGAGGGTACAATGAATAAGTCAGATGGTGGCGTTTCGCCTACAGCCGATTTTGTCAACAACGGAGTTTTATTTTGTTTGATGAAATTCGTTATGAACTTGGTGGAAAGACTATTGACCGCGTTCGTAATCCAGGTATAACTACGACTATTAAAAATTTCCTATCCTACGATTATAGCGAAAGTCGTCGCTTTAGAAACGCCGGTTGGTCCCCATCGATAAGCTTGATCTCGTTGATGCTAATGGTCATTTCAACGTATGCATTCCCTTGCGCGTGGTTTTAGGATTTGCGGAGGACTACCGAAAATTCTTTTGAATATCAAACAGGAGCTTATTCTTATTAGAAGTAGTGCTGACGATGCAGCTATATCGAATTCTGATACCAAAGAGTCAATCAAAATTACTATTACACATATATCATGGCGGATTCCACATATAACCGTTGCAGATGCAGAGCGCTTAAAACTACTTAAACATATTCAACGCAATGTCACCATGGACATAAGCTTTCGCAGTTGGGAACTACACGAATATCCAGAATTACATACAACACACACGCATACGTGGGCTGTGAAGACGGCTTCTCAAGTGGAGAAACCACGTTTTGTTATTGTCTGCTTTCAAACCGATACATCGCACAAAAAGGGGCGCAGTCAGTTCGACCACTGTAAGTTGACCAATATGAAATTACATCTGGGTTCATCTATGTATCCTTACGATAATCTTAACATTGATTTCGATACCAATCGCTATTCTATACTATATGAACTGTATGCACAGTTTCAACAATCGTACTACGGGGGTATCAGCGAGCCGATATTAACACCCAATGAATTTCAAACGCACGCTCCACTTGTAGTCATCGATTGTTCCCATCAAAACGAAATAGTGAAAGTGGGAGCGGTTGACGTACGATTAGAATTTCAAATGAAAGAAGCGCTTAAAACTCACACTACAGCGTACTGCCTCATTCTACACGATCGTTTGGTCCGCTACAATCCTGCAACCAATATTGTGAGTGAAGTCTAAAATTAATAGTCCATTAGTTGTCGACGTTCAAAGGTTTAAAATTGCACATAATAACTTTGTGTTTAAAGAAATGGCTGTTTTACAACTATCCCTATCGAATGGAGTTGCAATAACATATGTGCTGAAACCACCATATTCTTGGAACTGTCTATCAGCTCGCTTCAAATACCAAAAAGTATGGTTAAGCAGAAACTTTCACGGTATATCTTGGGATGATGGCAATTTACAATGAATTTCCACACTTAAATGTTATTAACCTAGAAGATTTAGGGTGTACTCCTCTATATAAATTAAAGTATTACACCAATTCACACAAGTGTTTCTAGCATACCACACGACATTCGTCATTCAATTGCGCAACCACAGATGTAATTGTACTCAAAAACTGGTTTGTACATATAACCAATTATTCATTTTTAATAAAGAATAATCTTTACATTAAGTAGTGTTTTTATTTGTATATTTTATACCTACATACATACGTATTCCTTGAGACTAGTAAGATGTGTTTCAAAAAATGTCTTGAAATAAGTTTAATTGTAAAACTTACTAACGAATCTGTAATTATCATATTGAAAAATTCCTCTTAACGGATATGTATTTTGCATTTTTTATGCAAACTTTATGTTACAATAATACAATTAAAAAATTATATTCCACTACCGAGGTATTAAATTTTAAAGTATGTTATAGTTGTGTAAACATAAAAGGCATTGGATAGGTTTTTTATCATCAAAGTAGTACATTTTTATTTAATCCCACCTGTAAAATGATTAATTTCTTAAACTTAAGTTTCAAAAAATTTATTCTCCAAAGATCAACCAACTATAAACCAGAACTATTAAATTTACATAAATTTCGGTGCTATTTTAATTTAAACTATGCTCATAAAAAATCGTTTATATATATAGCACCAACATTGTTACTACCTATTAATGTCAAATCTTTAAAGGAATTTACAGTCATGATTAATTAAGTGGTCTTTTCATTTGTACACATTTTGTATATGTTGTTTTAGTTCCACTGACGACCTATTATTAGTAATCTGTTTATTATTTTATTGACGATATAAATTTTAAGATTGGAAGGGAAAGATAAGAAATCTGCCTCTGACATTTATATGCACTCCGCATAGTTGTTTAAGGTAGCAAATATAAATAAGCTGTTTAATGTGTTGTAGAAGAATTTTTACCATTGTATTATCGGTATGTATAAACTTACTATAGTTATTAAAATCTCCAAGATGCACTTACTTAATGTGTTTTTAACGGAAGTAGAAATTGTGAATTTTGGTAATTAACAATTATGCTAAAATGATTTGAAGTTATGCAGTTGCCATATATAATTTACATATATCGGTATGTTGTTATAAATATCACAACCTCGAAGTCATTAACTACCATGCACTTTACTAAACTATAATTAATAAAATCCCCGTACATTTAACTAAGATACATTTTTCTTAATGTGGAAGTCTTATCTATATCTTATTCAAATAAGAATCTGCTACCGCCACCTACAAAAAGATAGGGACAATTAAAGAATGTAAGTTTTTGTAAATAAAACATTAAAATATTGTGTGTTTCTTTTTAACATTATATATTTAATACAAAAATAATTTTTTGAAATTCTCGGGAGATTCTTCAACACGTGCATGTTTTTGCTTAACCTAAAATCTCCGAAGTATTCAATCACCTAATGCGTGCAAAGCCTCCGTTCACAACGTCTTATGGAGTACCATTCCGCATTTGAGAATGAGTACATCCCCATCCAAATTCTTCACCACGTTTTAAATAACGACATTATTTGCATACATTTAAAGGTTATATTTTAGATCCGGGTACGAGTTTAGTGTGGTTGTATATATTATTTTGGTGATGCAATCATGAATAAAATAACGAGTGACCTGTCTTAACATATTTTTTACATATACACACACATATTAAATATATATTGAAATTGCTAAATGTAAGCAAGAACACCTTGATATAAGATCAAATTTTTTTTTTTATTTGAGAGTCAAATAAATCGTGATGAAAGGTGGTATAATTTGCATACCAAGAAGGAAATAGTCTTAACATGTTTTTGCAAACACACCTTATGTTAATTAAATCCATTATATTAAAAGTTGAATGTCGGCATGATTTGCATATATATTACCAAAGAGCTATAATTTCAATAAAAAAACACGAGGTTATATTCGACTGCGAATTCTTGTTATTTTATATTGGTAATGAAATCGTGAACAACATGTTTTTACAAGATTTTACATGCAGACTTTATAATTAGAGCCATTATATCACATTTCGTATATTTTCTAAATGTTATTCGCTACTTCATACAAAATACAGCTTTTGAGGAAAGCTAAAAAATTCTTTACCACTTGCACGTTTTTACTTAACATAACAAAATTCTTCATATAGGTAAAATCACCACTTCGATATGCTCTCGGCTACCTAGTTTCGGCTACTTTTCCAAGGTCGTTGTGACGTCATAGCCTTTTATAAATAAAAAACAATGTAATACTATTCTAAAATTTTTATTCTGGCATTATACATAACAAAATTTAAAAATATTTAATGCCAAGCATGGAGCCATTTAAACTTAATTTTAATATAAATTCGATTGTTTAACATGGCTAACAACCAATGCAAGAATTAACATATACAACAAATTTGTGTGTCAGATAACAAATCCTGGTGTTAATAAACAACTTGGAAATTATATACTAGATTTTTTACGTTGTCCAGATGCACGTTTAAGATCAACATTCGCGTCTACTTTGACCAAAGAACACGGTATTACGCAATTGGAAGCGACAATATAAAACTGTACAATTGGAAGCTATGTCAGTGCGGAACGGGTGTATAATCCCTTAAAAGACTGTTTAACCTTATTGGAAGATAGTAAGTTATACTTCCTACAGGCGCCAATGTACTCGGTACCGCCAAAATGTGGAGTAAGTTATCGGACAAGCTACAAAATAGCTGCTGTTTAATGTATAATAACCTGCTACAGTACATGTATTGGTGGAACGGCAATACAAAGAAATTGACGGGCTTGCAAATTAAGTTGTCAGAAAAACCAGAGAAAAGGGAAAAATTGATAAAGTGTGTGCTTTCAGCTTTTAGTTTTAACTATTTACCCGTAAATTATTTGGAGATAGTAGAGGAGGAAGACAGCCAAGATAAAATAAAAATCTTACACAAGTGCTACATTAAAGCAGGTAACATATTTTACACAATCTGTAACACCATATTCTACAATTCCAAAAGAAATAATCATTTCGGTATCGGGGTTGATAAGTACGCCTAACATTCGCCCAGAGGTTGTACGACAGCGCGTAAATATTGGCAGTAAACTCTCTCCGTTGACGCTGCAGGAAATTGCCCAATTATGCACGCCATACGCTGTAAGTGGAAGAGAAAGACAGCTGGAATTAGAGGAAATGCATGCAAAAAGGCGAAAGTTGGACTAAATGGAAGACACTGCGACAATACGCGAACAATACAAAGATGTGTTAGACAAAGAACATCTTATTAGAGAAAGAGGAAAGGATTAAAAGATTATTTTATGTGCCGATGGACTGACTTGGATACATCCGCGTTCTACAAGCTGTATGTATTTGTGGTTAGTAAGAAAGACTCTTTTTAGAATTTTAGAATAGTATTACATTGCTCTATATTTATAAAAGGCTATGACGTCACAACGACCTTGGAAAAGTAGCCGGAACTAGGTAGCCGAGAGCATATCAAAGTGGTGATTTTACCTATATGAAAATGAAAATGAAGAACTTTTAAATTTTTTGAATAAATTTTGGTAGGAAATATTTAATAAATAAGTATATGTTAATGAAACGCATATTTTCTAAATGATATTGGTGCTAAGGAAAGCTATTTTTATTAAGTTCTATAGTTTGAGAGTAACGTAAAAACCTTGATGCTACACCTTGAGTTGTAAAAGTTAATACATAAGCAAGAAATACTTGATATAAGATCAAATCAAATAATTTGAGAGTCAAATAAATCGTGATGAAAGGTGTTATAATTTGCATATATTTTAAATTCATACGGGTATAATTAAAAGATTATATTTTAGATCCGACTGCAAGTTTAGTGTAATTGTATAAATTATTTTGGGGTGATGTAATCAGAAGGAAATATACGGCATACCTGTCTCAACAAGTTTTTACAACACACCTTATTCTTCTTAATCTCGGTAAAATAAGACATAAAATCAGAAATCTCTCAATTGTATAAATAGAAACATGTTAAAAAATGTTTTCCAAATTATTGAATTTATATAAAATTCACCAATAAAAATTAATCAGCTGATTTCACGTTAAGCGTATTGGCTACCATAGGAAAGTCGATCCCAGGTCGCAACACAAATTGAAGGCAATCATTCTTTTAAACTTTAAAAATTTTTGCTTAGTGTACTCAAACCAAATATTTCAAATATCAATAAATCAAAGTAACCTTCAATTTATGTCATAAACGTCAAACTTGAAGTTTTTATTATTTTGACAACGATCCTAGGTCATGGATCGAAACGTAAATACAATAGATTTTAAAAACTATGAGTGGTTTCATTCCCAAAGAAGATTAAGAAGAATGCTAAACAAACCACAACAAACATACAGGGAGTATTAACACACCTTATGTTAATTAAATACATTATATTAAAAGTCGAATGTCGGCGTGATTTGCATATATATTACCAGATAAGAAACACGAGGTTATATTCGACTGTATGCAAATTCTTAGTATTTTATCGTGACATTGAAATTGCGAGAAGTGAACGACTTCCTTTTTACAAGATTTTACCTGCAAACGTTTAAAAATTTGACCTCCATCATATAACATTTCGTATATTTTCTCAATTTTATTTGCTACTTCGTACAAAACGCAGCTTATGAGGAGAGCTAAAACACTCTTTACCACTTGCACGCGTTTGCTTAATATTAAAAAAATTCTTCACCGCGGTGTTTAAATTTTTAGCTTAACCTACCCAGAAAAATACGAACCAACACGTGAACTCCATTTCTACACATACAACATTTTTTTAAAATTTAATATTTAATATTTAATATTTAACGTCGGGAACGCTGCTAAAAAAATTTCTTAAGAAAATATCTCCACCACAGCGCACGCGCACCACCCCACGACAAAAATCTAACCGGTTGCATCCCTATGTTACGCTCATTTTCGGAAATAATTGGTTAGTTTAGGTACAATAATTTTTAACTCAAATCCCTTTGGCGTTAAACACAAAAATTAATTCCGTAAATTAAAATAACCCTTTCACGTGTTTAAAATTGTATTGTAATTAATAATAAATATCCTATATATTTTACTTGATAAATCTTTCTGCTCATTAAAAATAAATATACTTTCCAAGAATTCTTTAACGTGGAATTTACGCCATAATTAGATAGGCGAGAACGTCTTTCCAAGTCATCATCATCATTAGGTCTTCAGTCCTGGAACTGGTTAGACGCGTACCATCATTGTTTCCTATTCTGAACTAACCTACAGATTTCCTTGAAATTTGCAGTCTGCATCTATCACTATCTGATCTAGGTCAACATCTACCTCTTTTTTCCTATCTCTGCTTGTAATATATTCCATACTAATCCCCAAAAATCCCTTAGAACGTATTCTGCCCTTCTATTTCTCTTATCTTTTTCCCCAGATATCCTTGTTCCCCTACTATTTCTATAACCTATTTGTTATTATCTTTGTCTGTCCATGCTATCGTCCTCATACATTTGAAGCACTGCATTTCAAAAGGCTGCTACCGTTTTTCTGTCTGCGTTTCAGACTGCCCGTATTTCATAGGCATACTCTGCTGTGCTCCCCACATATGCTTTCAACAATTTTCTTCTTGTTCTATGTTTGTTGTCTTTCCTCATAGGCGCCGTTCTTTTTTGTTAGATGCCGTTCGGTCACCTTCTATTGTTTTACAATTATATACCCTATTTCTCCGACCTTCAGTGGTTGTGAAGGGAGGTAAGCAGCCTGTGGCTGCCAAGTTCCCTCAACACTTAACCATTTACCGATTTAATATATTTTCCAATATATCTATTCGCACAGTTAACATTAGTTGCAGATATTTCGCAACCAACAACTAGTTGTTTATACTAATCATCAGATTTATTTGCGCTTATTTTTTCGTCATTAGGTTTTCCGTCTCAAATCTGGTTGGACACGTGCCTGCACTTATTTATATTTTGAGCTAGCCTACATAGTTCCCTAAAATTCTCACACAGCATGTGTATACAGCTCGTTCCCCTTCTATTGTTTTCTAATTTTATGCCTTATTTCACCGAGATTCAGTGAAAGGGGTTAAGCAACCTGTGGCTACCAAGATCCTCTTCTTTTCCCTCATGCCGTAGTATGTGGCCTATTATCCTATCTCTCCTATTTTTTACTGCTTTCCACCTATTTCTTTCTTCCCGTACCATTTTTAATACCTCTTCGTTCTTAACTTTGTCTGTCCATGATATCTTCATCATACGTCTGTAGCACCACATTTCAAAGGCGTCTAGCTTTTTCTTGTCCGCTTCTCCTACTGTCCAGGCTTCACAGCCGTACAGTGCTGGGCTCCACACATATGTTTTAGGCAATCTTTTCCTTGTTTCTATGTTTGTGGTCTTTGAGCACAGTAGTTGCTTTTTCTTGTTAAATGTAGCACGCCCTTGTGCTAATCTTTGTTTTATATCTTTTGTGCTTTTCCCATCTTGCGTTATTTGGCTTCCTAGGTAGCAGAAATCCTTAACCTCTTGTAAGTTCGTGTTACATACTTGTATTCTTGTTTTTGATTTATTTTCCCCACCTTTGCATAGTAGAACTTTAGTTTTAGTTTTGTTAATTTTCATACCGTATCTCTCTGTTAGAACCGTTTCCGTTTCATTAAGAGCAGCTTCTAACTCTTCCTTGCTAGACGCTAATACCGCTATATCATCTGCAAATCTAAGCATATCAATTTTTTGTCCCTGCATAGTAATTCCAAATGTCTTCCTGCATTTGATAGTATTCATTGACTCTTCTATGTACAAGTTAAAAATCAATGGGGACAGGGCACATCCCTGTCTCACCCCTTTCCTAATGTTTACTTCTCTACGTTCCTGCTCTAATTCTATTACTGCTGTTTGCTCTTTGTATAAGCTATGTACTAATCGTCTATTCCTATAACTCATTCCAATCTTTTTGAGTATTTCGAACATTTTTTTCCATTTTACATTGTCGAATGCTTTTTCCAGATCTACAAACCCTATATACACGCTATCTCCTTTTTCTATTGTTTTCTCCATTATCACTCTCAGAGCTAAAATACCCTCCCGTGTTCCCCTGTTTCACCTAAACCCAAATTGGTCTTCTCCTAGTATTATTTCCGCCCGTTTTTCCATTCGTCTTTGCACAATTCTAGTTAATATTTTTGACACGTGTGCTGTCAAACTTATTGTTCGAAACTTTTCACATCTATCCGCTCCTTTCTTTTTTGGTATAGTTACTATGATGCTACATTTGAAATCTTTGGGTATCTCGCCTGTCTCATACATATAACTTACAAGTTGGAAGAGACGTTCTGTTACTGCTGGTCCAGCGGCTTTTAGAGTTTCTGCTTGCACCTTATCTGTACCCGGCGTCTTACCATTTTTCAGACTCTTTAATGCTAATTCAAACTCATCTCTAAGTATAGGATATCCCAAGTCATCATTTTCAATGTCTGATTCCTGTTCTAATGCATTTAGTTCCTCTCCTGCATATAAATTCCCTATATATTCTTGCCATCTACCCACTTTCTCTACGTTTTCTATGATGACGTTTCCTTGTGCGTCCCTTATATTTTTGCTATACGGTTTTATATCCCTAAAATTTATTCTAATTAATTTGTATGCTTCGTCTGTCTTTCCTATTTCCATCTTTGTTTGTACCTCTTTGCACTTTTCATCAATCCATTGTTCTTTAGCTTTCCTGCATTTTCGAATAATATCCCATTTTATGGCTTTGTATCTCTGTTTTCCTGTTTCGTCTGATTTATTTTTGTATTTTTGTCGTTCTTCTATTAAATTCAGGATATCCTTTGTTATCCATGGTTCCTTATTTTCTTTTTGTGTATACCCCAGAATATCTCTGGCCGGCATGTCTAGACTGGATTTAATGTTATTCCATTCTGTTTCTACTTCCTTAGTATCAGATACTTTCCCAATATCTTTGAGCAATTCATTTGACTTTTTTTAATCTTTCTTGAATATCTTTATCTTTTAGTTTCTCTAAGTCCAAGTGCCTTTTCCCGTTTCTTTTTTTCACATTCTTAAATTTAAGTGCGGCCTTCATAATTTCGATGTTGTGGTCAGTATCTATATCTGCTTCTGGGTAGCTTCTACAGTCTTTTACTTGATTCCTAAACCGTTGTCTAACAAGAATGTAATCTATTTGATATCTTCCTATATCTCCTGGCATCTTCCACGTATATCGTCTTCTAGCATGATGTTGAAATAATGTGTTTGTGATGATTAAATTGTTCTTGTCGCAAAATTCTACCAGCCTATTTCCCCTGTCGTTTTTCGTGCCTAAACCAAATAAACCTACTACCGCTCCTTCCCTACCCTCGCCTACCACGGCATTAAAATCCCCCGTAATTATTAAATTTTCATGTCCTTTTACGTATCTTAATATGTCTTCGATATCTTTGTAGATGGCTTCTACCTCTTCATCACTGTAGCTAGGGGTGGGCATGTATACTTGTATTATTACTGTGTTTACCGGTTTAGATTCTAATCTAACCATGAGTACTCTTTTGTTCTTTTGTAAGTAATTTTCTACACAGTATCCTACCTTTTTCCGCATAATTATCCCCACACCCAAATTTCTTTCCTCTGCTCCTGTATGAATTACCCTAAAGTCTCCACTCCAAAAATCCCCCGCCTCTGGCCACTGATCTTCGCTGATCCCTACTATGTCTAGTAATAACCTATTCATTTCGATTTTTAGGTTCACTAGCTTACCTGCTTGCTTCATACTTCTAACATTCCACGCTCCGACTCGCAGAGTGTTCCCGAATCTTATTTTTAACTTTTCGATCGCATCCTCCAAAGTAGTCCCCTCCCGGAGATCCGAATGGGGAACTATTTTAACTCCGGAATCTTTTACCCCAGAGAATGCCATCATGTTTATTACAATTTAAGTACGCTGTGTACTTGGAAGATAATGTGGTGGTTTCCCGTTGCCTTCCACATCGCGGTAGTGTGTCTTAGACTGTCATACCGACCCCTATGGTCTCTGTCAATCTAAGTACCGAAAGAGCCGCTGTCCTCTTTCGGGGACCTGTCTTAGTCTGGTTCCTAACTAACAACCTTACTACTTTGGTTGGACCTGTAGTTTGGCTCTTTAGCTCATTAGAACACGCAAGCCATTTCACCTGTTCTAGTAATTTAGAACTTCGGCAAGGTGCAGGTCCATTCGAAATGGGTCTTTCCAAGTATCCGATAACTAATGCTTATGTGTTTTCCCTTTGAAAGAATTCGTCGAATAAAAGCTACATATTATTTCAATAAAATCGGGTTTTCCTGTTTTATTTCCTTAACAACAAGATTACTTTGAGCTCTGTGCTTTAGCTAAACAAATTTAATATTCACTTTCTGTTCGAATAGCAACACGAAAACGTCCATCCAGTTTTGCTTCGGTCCGTTTTTCGTTATGCGAATTTTGTGCACGCAATGAGGCGTGGTAGGTATTTAGGGTTTCTATAAGGCGGTACTTTTCGTCTTCAATAGATTAATTTATTGTTCGCAATTATTCTAGCTTCCTGCGGAGGACACGCTAATCCCTTGAATCGCCGCTTCTTATTGTATTGGGAGGACGCGTTCTTCCTGGGCATAGGCCCACCTACTCGCTGACGTGGACCAGCTACTGACTCAACCCCAACGTCAGCAACTCGAGGGTGAATTTTTTTGTTTTCTTTCGCTACTTACTTTGTAACCAGATCGCCTGGGATTTTACCGTTCAAATATCATGCATTTTCAAATTTGATTGATCTACACGAAAATTATTGCCCTATTTTGGTATTTATTGGCATTATATTAATGTAGCACTATTTTGTTTTTAAATAACTAAAAATGCACTACTTGTTAACGTAAAAATGGTTTAAAGACTTGCTGGCATGTGTCAAAACGTTGTTGCCATTATATTTGTAACCATATGTTAAGTTTATATTTACGATGATCTAGAGCCGTGGTTTTTAGGGTTGCGTTTGGTTCTGTTTTTTACTAAATAATGTCAGGGGGTAATTACCTAAAAACTACAACTTGCCATTTTCATAAGTAATTTTTTTTTGCTATTTGGAGGTTTCTCATGATGTATATGTAAATTGGGGACATTGACTTTTTTGTTGGGTTTGGGAATACTGTGTTCTGTAAATATTTTGTTTAATTATAAGTTCATTTTTCCTTTGTATGTTTTGTTCTGAGTGTGAATGAATGAGTGTATATAAATTTCTCTTTAATTATTTCAGGTTGGAAATAAATTTTTAAATGGCAAAGAAATAATAAGACAAAAAGTTACATTGGAAATAAATTTTAGAGGTTGCGTTTTCCGCCCCTTACAATCATGGGGTAAACCAAATAAATTACTGAGTAAGTGTATATTTGATAGTAAAAAATGTCACCTTAATTTCAATGTTGTATCTTTTTTAGTGTTTGTAAAGAAAATGAAAAACAAATTTTATGTCCCACTTTTAAGGGGCTGTATCTTAACAAGGGATGCTCCAATGAAGTTTCTTTATATGAAAGACCCTATCTCTTTTACAATGAGGAATCACCCCTGAAATGTTTTACACCCGATACATATATATATATATATATATATATATATATATATATATATTACTCTGCCCCCACACTTTTCTCGCGCGCCTTTTCTTATTAAATTTAAATGCTTTTTTGTATGATGTGCAAACACCTATTGCACGCCCCGTACTTTTGCAACGTTTGGTTGGTTATCTAATCAAAATGTTTATTACTATGCCTCGACTATATGAACTCTTTTCTCAGGGTGTCCACCTACTTACGGTGGGTTCGGTGGTAAGTAGATGTGCAATGCCCAACCAAACTGCACTATCTTTTGTTTTACTACTTTTATATAAATTTACCACTGTATATGCCAAAATTTAATGATCAACGTAGCCTTGTGCAAAATTAATTAATAATACACAATTTCTGACTTTGACGTTTTAAGATATTTCACAGTACTCACCTGGATTATACTTCGTTGCTGGCCTTTTTTTACTGCTGGCTCAAGATCTTTGTCGCGGTATGCGTCTTTACACGGATTCACTATCGTTGGAAACTTTCGTATCGCCTCCAGGTATCTTAGTATAATTTTGTTGATCCCCAATCTGAAATAAATAACCCGAATTTTAGAATTTAGAATAACCGTTTTGTTTACTTCCCCTGCGCTAATTCTTCCGTATTACTTTCTTCGTAGCCTTTAACTCTTCCAATTGCTGCTCTCAAATCGCTCAATCCAAATCTACTCTCCGTTCAGCTCAATCCAAACCTATTCTCCTTTCAGCTCAATCCAAATCTATTCTCGTTCCTTGTCTTAAAAACCACTCAATGACCCGCTATACATATATCTCTATCCAAATCAATCCAATCAATGCCCCATTAACCATAAATCCGTAACCAAATCAATCCAAATCTTATTCACGCTTACAATTCCTCACCGATGCCTTCTGCCTTTATCAAATCTCGTTCCTAAACAATCTTACTTTTCGCCGCTTCGCTATTTCACTAACACCAATCTTCGCTTTAATTCGTCGTCGCTATTCATTTACTAACCACTGATGCTTCTCGTTACTCCACTTTATTAAATCAAACTCTTAAACTCCAAACACATTTATTTACTTTCCAATATTTAAACAATTTTAGCGCAGGTTTACAAAAAATACGTCTTTACACCAAATTAAATCGAAAAAGATTTTCTTGTTTACTTTCCAAGGCGATTATTACAACAATATCATGCCTACTTAATCACATATTACATAAATAAAAATATCCAATAACATTTTATTCCTTATTTTGTGTCACAAATACCTTCACTGTTGTCCTTTTACACTTTTCTAGTTTGTACATAATTCTATCATTTGTCCTAAATAATTCACAATTCTCCAATCACATTTGACACTGCTATTACTTATAATTTTGAAATTACAAATTTGTCCAAAAGTTGATTCTATTTAAATAAAAAAGCCAAAATAATTCACACATGACCTGGATGTGTGGTTGATAGTAGACATCCGTAGACGCATCCGGTTTTCGGATGGCAAATGTACATTCAACGGCCTATTAAATTGTAACTCGGTATAAAACCTTGAGCACTGTGTATTTTATCAACGTCATTAAGTCATTATAATTTACCTTTTGGCACATACATTTCAAATTAACATTGTAAATACTTTAGCATATGTAAAGTACGGCAAAACATAATTTTTGAATTACGGGATCTGATATATGGATCATTCTATTTGGCATACACCCCCTTTAACCCAAAACTACCCTTAGAACCCTCGTAGCTCCCACCTGACACTACAATATATATATATATATATATATATATATATATATATTGTTATGTAAAGGGGGGGGGGGATACAAGGCTTCTAAGAGTAGATTTGTGTTAAAAAGGGTATATGCCAAACGACAGGATTCATATATAAGATCCAGTAATTCAAAAACTATATTTTGCCGTACTTCACATATGCTAAAGTATTTACCATTTTAGTTTGAAACGTATGTGCCAAAAGGTAAACAAGATGACTTAATGACGTTGATCCAATGCACGGTACTCAAGGTTTTATACTGAGTTGAAAATTTATAAGCCATTGAAAGTACATTTGCCGTCGGAAAACCGGACGCGTCTACGGATATCTACAATCAACCAAGCGTCCAGGTCTTGTGTGAATTATTTTGGCTTTTCATTTAAGTAGAATCAGCTTTTGGACGAATTGTAAATTCAAAATTATAAGTGAATAGTAATATCAAAGATATAATTGGAGAATTGTGAAGTGTTTAGGACCAATGGTAGAAATTAGGATTGTATGTAAAGACTATAGTTAAGGTATTTGTGACACTAGAGAAAAGAAAAGTTGTTATTGGATAGTTTTATGCTTTTAAAAAGTGATTAAGTAAGCTAGTTTTGTTATGCTTATTGCCTAGCGAAGTAAATAAGGGGATTCTATTTCGATTTCTTTTAGTAAAAAGACGTGTTTTGCAAACCTGCGTTAAAGTTGTATAATATTTGGATAAAATAAATGTTTTTGAGTTTACATAGTATGATTTAGTAAAGTGAAGGTATAAGAAGCATCGGTGTTATAAAAGCGACGATAATTGGAGAATATTTAGAGTGTTTATAGTGCGACGGGAAAGTAACGGATATTTAGTTGGATTTGAACGAGATTGGTATTGGATTTGGAACGATTTTGGTTAAAACGCAGTAGGAGATTCGAGTGGTTATACAAAGCGACGGCGAAGCAACGACGATATTAATAATTTTGGAGTGATTTGGATAAAGATTAACGGCAGTAGGACATAGAGTGGATATTGAAGTATAGCAGGGCATAGATTGAATTGGAACAGGACGTCAGGATATGTTTGGGATTGACTACGGAAGGACGAAAGGATTGATTGGAGCACGCAGAGAGAAAACAGGAGATCAGCAAAGTACAGGGGAAGATTCAACGCAGAAACCAAGGGAACACGGAAAGATTAACGCAGGGGAAGTAAATACTACGGTTTATTCAAAATTCTAAAATTAGGGTAAATTATTTCAGATTTGGGGTCAGCAAAATTAAATTAAGACACCTGGAGGCGATACGCAGGATCATCAGTGATTGTGAATCCTTGTAAAGGCGCGTACGGCGAATAAGAACTTGAGCCAGCAACATTTAAAGAAGGCATCAGCGCTGTATAATTCAGGTGAGTACCGTGAAATATCTTAAAACGTCAGATAAGTCAGAAATTGTATACATAAATTAATTTGGCACCAAGCAACATTGATAGGTAAAATTTGGCATATACAGTAAATAATTCCATATAAAAAGTGGTAAAACAAACGAGTGTGCAGTTTGGTTGGGCAGTGCACACCTACTCACGATTGAACCCACGGTGAGTAGGTGAACGCCCTGAGATAAAGGTTTCATATAGTCGAGGCATAAAATATAGTAAACAGTTAAATAGATAACCAACCAAACTTTGCTAAAACACATCATATAGGAATCATTCATTGAATACTAAAATTAGGGGCGACGACAAAAGTCGTGTATCAGAATTTAAATAAAAAAATTAATTTAAATTATATATAAAAAAAAATAAATATTAGGGCGGAGGGGTGGAATAATAAATAACCAGCATAAGAATATATATATATATATATATATATATATATATATATATTGAAGTGTTATGAAGGCCTAAAAGGTTCTAAAGGTTATTTTGTTGAAGGTAGTGTATGCCAAATAAAGAAAGCCAAATATCAGATCCCGTAACTGAGAAATTTATGTTTGCCGTACTTTACAAATGTTAAAGTATTTGAAATATTAGTCAAAGTATAAGTGCCAAGACGTAAAAAAAAACAATGACTTGATGACGTGATAAAGCACAGTATTCAAGGATTTACACTGAGTTGTATGTTTAATAAGCCATAGAACGTACATTTGCTAATCGAGAAACCGGATGCGTCTGTAGAAATTCCACTATTCACCACGCAGATCCAGGTTTATATGTGTAACATTTCGGCATTTATTTTGGACAAACATGTAAGATTAAAATTATAAGTGTACATATTTGTCAAATGTGATTGAAGGGTGATGCTGTATTATAAACCAATGAGTGAACATTTAGATATGAAATAGGAAAGTGTAAAAGAAGGATTATAAGGTATTAGTGACACAGACTTGTTGAGACGATTGTATTGGATGTAGAATTTGTTAAAATGTATAAGAGAGTAGGCATATTGTAATTATTATAATCACCTAGGAAAAGATAAATAAGAAGTCGATTTATAAATGTTTTGGTTAGTAAGACGTATTTTTGTAAACTGCGCTATATTTTGAATATAAAGAGTTAATAAATGTTTTGAGAAGTTTACGAGTTTAATTGATATACAGAAGAGTACTGATAAGCGAGAGAAATAATTAAATAATAGAAACGACGAAGTAATAAAGTGATAAGAGTGGATTAGTGAGATTGAAAAAGGCGGAATAAATAGTTGGTTATTGGAACGAGATTGATAAAGGCAGAAAGGCATTGAATGGGATTTATGAAACTGAAGGCGATATTAATGGAATAGATTTGGATATGGTATTATGGATAGAATGGTATTGAATGGTAATTAGAGGATAGCAGTGAATTGGAAAGAGTGGACTTAAGAGGAAAGCATTGAATTTGGAACGAGCGGAATTTGGAAAAGGAAAGCAGTGGAGTAGCAGGAGGATTAATACGAGTAAGGAAGATTCAACATCAGGAAAATTAGCGCAGGGGAAGTAACATTAAAAGATAGTCAAAATTCTAAATTTGGTCATATTTATTTTAGATTTGGGGATATCAAAATTCATTAAAAGAAACCTGGAGTCTGGACAGCAGATCTTTCATAGTGATAGTGCCACGCATTGTAAAGACGCATACGGCGAGTGAGATTTTGAGCCAGTTTTCATAGAGGCCGACGGCGAAGTGTAAAATAGGTGAGTACTGTGTGTTTTGAACGTCAAAGTCATAAATTGGTAATATTAATTAATTTGGCACAAGGCTACGTGGATCGTATATAAAAATTTGGCATATACAAGTGTAAAAGATCACAGGTACAAAAATAAAGGTAGTGCCGTCTGGTTGGCGCATTACACATCTACTTACCACTGAACCTACGGTAAGTAGGTGGATACCCTGGGAAGACGAGTTTTCAAATAGTCGAGGCATATTAATACAGTTTTGTTTTATAAACCAACCAAACGTAGATAAAGCACGTAACAAAGTAAATATTTTCATATCATATATAAAATTAAATAATAAAAAGCGGGGGTGCAGCATAAGAATATATATATATATATATATATATAAATATGCATATGTATATATATACTTGATCCTGCGAATCAAGGCTATGACGTCATATGCTAGCTGTCGACAACGTTGCCAAATGTTGAAAATGTGTTCAGTATTTAGAGATATAAACATTCACAGATCGTTCCTATATACAGTGCACGCCTACAAACCATTTCCTGTACTAGAAATATTAGCGCCCTAATGTATCAAACCTCCTTGTTTTATATCAAAACAGAGTTCAACAAATTAGAAAAATTACCGTTTTTCATTTAAATAAACTACTTATTATTGCTACGGTGTATATGAACGCTTTTAGAGACTCCGATCATGTATCATAAAAGGTGGCTCAATAAAGTGTACACAATTAAAATTGTGCACCACTGCAAACCATACCAAGTAAACATGCATTTCACTGTTCAACAACGATTAGTTTGTGATGAAATACATTATAAAAATGAGCTATCAATTATAGTTACATTAAAAAAAGTTCGTACAATATTAGGACGACGTAAAAACACTTACAAAGTTAACAGTTCTGAATTTAGCTAAAACTATTAAAAAACTGGTTCTGTTTTTAGCAATACGGCAACATCGATATATCTTCACAGAGGTTGGTCAAACACAAATATTACTGCAGTTAATACAAGTATATGAGATGATCAGACTAGGCTTGGCAACAGTGCATTGTAGTACCAATTGTAAAAACCAAAATTCCCTAAAATGTAATGTCAACCTACTATATCTTTTCATACGAATTGGCATTTAGAATTTGACTGCCTGAATTACTATTTTTGACGTCATATATATATATATATATATATATATATATATATATATATTTTGCCGTGGATCATGGGGTCAATCTCTGGAACTCCCTAAAAATCATTCAAGGCCCTTATGTATTTTCCAAAAATCGTCATAAAATTCAAAAAAAAAAAATTTCTTACCCAGATTCCTGCTTCATCACTTTATTACTTCAACAGCTCTCTGGCTAGCTTAGTTAGGCCTCCTCTTGGATACCTAGATTCACTATCATACTCGTTATCGTTCACGCACACTCTCCATAAAACCAAAAAATAATACAACAATCATACAATATTTATTTACCACTATTTACAAATAAAACTTCCAGATTATTTACATTTCGGTGATCAAGTTACACCTCAATAAATTCTATTTTTGTAACGTCCAGAATTTTAATTTGAAATATCAAACACATTGAATGTAACCGGAGTAAATGGGCCCTGAATAATATCTTATTTTTCTTTCTTTATTTATAATTAATTTTAATTAGGACACTCTGGTATGGTGAGCTCATGATAACCCAGTTTTTTTTATGATTAATATATGCTTTTTACTTTGCATACGCTTACTGCAAACACAAAAAAAAAACCCATGTACTCTTAACAATAAAACATTTAAATTCCTGAGGAACGTTAATAAGCTTTATATACACCTTTAGATTTATATTTAAATATCATAATAAAAGTTAGTTATACGTATTATTTTCAATACGCAAAATAATGCAAAATACCTTCATAGTTCACTCTCACACTCCACAACAACCTTCATAGTTTATACAAAACACAAATTCTAAAGCGTTACCTGGAATTTCTTGAAGATCTCTCCTCCGTTGACGATGCCGTTAAGTTGTTTCGCTCTCGGTTTCGTGGTTCTGCTCTGCTCGCCGCCGCCGGCTATTTGTAGATGAACACCCTTTAAGTTGTGCTGCCTGCTCTGCATTCACGATGCATCCAAATCCAAATCCACGTATATTACACTTCTTTTATAGTTGCTTAATATAATTTACGTTACATTACGTCACTTCACGAGCTTGTTAAATTATATGTTGCACCTCAATAAAATTTAGACTCGACACTATCCGCGTTTCAAAATTATGAGGCCAACACTGTACTACTTAATTTTAAAAATTTTATATATTTACAAGCTCGTGGTAAATTTCTGTACGTAGTCTGAAGCGATGAAAATACTAAGAGAGCCCTATTAATTTTCTTAAAGTATTTATACAATTCGAATGCCACCACTCGGCCACTCTTCCCGCGAACTACCTCATTTAAAATAACACTTTCTCAAATTTTGGTTCAACCGTTTTCAAAATCTCCGAAATTTAGCTCGTCGTTATGATATTCTTCCGAAAAAACCCGCATTCAATATTCCCGTATTTGTCTGTTTTGCAACTAACTATATAGACCAGTGAGATATTCAGTGACGTCTTGAAACTCCGCCTGTATTAACGCTATTCCTCTCTTATGCATATTCTATGTTTCCTTCTAACCTTGTTTGAGTGGTTGAAAATCGATATTACCGTCCGCGTTCTATTTAGTCCATGTGGACTGAATACGTGCGTTTCGAAATGAGCTGCTATTATGCCTGTCTCATTCCGAAGCATATCCTTGATTGTCCATCCCTTCTGCTCTTTAAGGAAACTTTTAGTTAGCATTTATACGAACCGTCCGACCGTTTAACCAATATACCTCGAATACTGTCTTTTATCTACACAAATAAGGGGAACATGACATTTCCAAACCTGCAGGTGTTTAATTTAACGATCGTTTTTAAAACAACATTTCTAGGATTGTACGTTTCAAGGTATTTTATATTCAACGGCTGTTCGTTTGTTAGCAAAGCGTTTCACCTTGGTATTATCGATTTTTCAAGCTCTTATGCGTATTAAACGTGATAACCCTTTCAACTAAACTCAATTAAATTAATTAATAATTTGCATTGGCTTCTACAATTTATTTTCTTTACGAACCTAACTAAATTTTAATCACTAATTGTAAAATTTTGTTAATACTTGTTACTTTAAATTCGCTAAATTTAAATAAATTTCGCACGTAAATTCTGGTTGGTTCCTCTATACAGGGTGTATTATTTAAATTTAATCCTTTAAAACCACTACAATATATATATATATATATATATATATATGATCATTTCAAATCGAGCAAGAAGGAAAATATAAGGTTTGGACAGGACTTGAACCTTTATCTTATTCACTGTAATACGATAGTATTTATCAACTTACTTTGTGTAATTAACTACCTAAAATATTTATATATATATATATATATATATATATATATATATATATATTTCTCTGCAGCTTAGGGTCTGTTGACTCGAACACCACCGTTGAGCGTCATAAATTCTTTGGTATTATCTTAGATTGGAAAAATCCCCACGTTTGGGTCGTATAAATTCTGCGAATTTCTCTTTTTGTTCGAAGACGCGTTGGGCGCCATAAATTCTGCGTAGTTTACCTGGACCAGAACTCCACCAAAGTTGACATAAATGCTGCAATTCACTCCCTGATGATGCTCTTCTTTTTAGACGCCAAAATACTTCCAGTTTTTTTTTTTTTGCTTCATCAGTGAAGTTTGCCACAGTTGCTCTACAGTTACCTGTAAAATCCTGCTCTACTTTTCTATAAAAGAAACTTGACTACAAAAAAAAATCCATCACAATTTATTTACACATAAAATCCCACAGCAAACATTTCCAATTATTATTGCATACATTCTTTAATTACATATATCCACGTTGATTACTAATTCATTTTCATTAAACATTTCTATATATAATTTTACTCATCTGACTAAATAAACTATTGAAAGTAACTGAGCTTAACTCCGTACCTTACTTCAACCCCTGGTTTAAATACGAGCTCATAGTAAACCCTTTTAAATATTTGTGCAAATTTACGCACCGCAATTACCAAAAGTTTCTTTTACTTCGTAATAAACAGATTTCACACCCTTATCTTATAAATAAAAATTCTTACATTAATATATTTTCAAATAATTTGTAATAAAATTCAATAATAAATTCCTTTGTCCATAAAAGTAAAAAACAAATCCACCAAAAATGCACAAAATGTCGTAATACACAAGTAACCACAAAAGACAATCTTTTATAAAAATCAGTTACCTGAAAGTATCACCACACATGTATCTGCCATCAAACCATTGCTGACATAGCCCTCATCAACGACTGCTCGTTCAAGTATCCTCTCCAAGTTGACTAATACCATCTGAGACGGCAATCAGCTACCCAAATCTCTTTAAGTACCAATCAGCAGCACCTCCAAACCTTCCAAATTCCTCTATTGTACCAATTACCATAGGTAAACCATCGACTTGATACATATACACTCTCTATTCTTTCCGTGTGCCTAACTAGCACCAACAACCCAAGTAAAAAGAAAGCAGCCTGTACTTACATTGCTTCCAAACAGCGTTTTTTTATTTTTCCCTAAACGTACTTCATAATTCTATCAGACCGCCAATACAGCATTACACCAACTTGTGTAAGTTGTAAGCAATTTAAACTATTAACACTTGTTAAATACAAACGGTAGTTTCGTTTATTAACATTCACGTAGATGGCAACTCAAATCGAAGCGAAAAAGCAAGAGAGAGCCTCATTACCACTTCCGGGCGTTTATATAGCCCAAAATGCCCCCTTTTCAATTAAATTCCTACAAAATACAACACTACAAACACACTCGCTTTCTCGGTACAAAATTTTCAACCGACGATGAATTCTCCAAATCCCGAGTTAGCCTTCGACAATTCCTCGTATCGTTATCCGTGAACAGCAACTGTCTTTTAAATCTAAGAATTTTGCCACTCGTAAATAATATTTTACTACGAAAACAGCTTTATCTGCTCAACGAGTATAGTCGCTTCCCAAACCTAGTCTCAACTGTCTTCAATTTCTTGGTCAACTCACGCCCATTATAACATGCGTATTACATCGTCTCGCTCTCTCCTACATACAAAATTTTCCCTCACTCACTTTATTGACAATTTCATTTATTCCTATTATGCCCTCACTCAATCTTAACTATTGTTTGTCTTACTTCCATCTGTGAAGTCTAATCCTCGTTCTCTGTCTTTCAAATGCATGCTACAATAGTCCTTGAAGCAAACCACCACTTTCAACTAATATACATCCTATATCCGTTCTATTCTTATCAATACATACTTTAGTAATCTTTCTTTGTTCCTCTTTAACAGCTTATCTGTAGCCTCCCTACCTTACTCCTTCCATATTTAAATCGATATCTTATACAAATATATTGCCTCTCACTCTTACTTATAAGCTCTGCTCTGTCCTAGCTTCATAGATCGTTGCAAAGTCAACCACTTTTATCATCTGTTAATTCCATCTCCCTCGATTGTTATGATACAAACAACCTGTCCTTGTTGTATATTGAACCTACCAATTTTAAACGATCAACCGCATTCGTAGAAAATATAATTATTATGAGCTTGTTCACACTGTTACCCTATCATCCTTGAAATAAATTACTACTCGGAACGTTTTATGTCTGTCTCTTTCAGAACTTGTAACCGTTGGAGCTTGTTTATCGTAAACATATTTCTATAATGAATACCTGGAAATATCTCCCTCTTCAATTCTTATGTTTTGAAATGTTATACCACGGTTAAAGTTTCTACTAAATTATGTTAAACTATACATTAGGAATATTTCCAGACGCTTAAATAATGCAATTAATATTTCAACTTCCTTAAAATTATGCTAACATAAATCTGAAAATCTTTTTAAGCAAATATACGTCAAACCTGATATAATTTACACTATACATTAAGAATATTTTCCCTTTTAATAAGTATACAAAATTAACTAGTTCTCCTACCTATTTTATAAATATTTTGAAGGTTCCTTGCGAATATTGGCAAAGTAAAAATAAAGTAAAATTAACTCAGAAACCTTACTCTAACTTTGTTAATTCTTATCCTAGAATGTTTAAAAAGTTGTATTTACATGCGACGTTTTATCCTAAGTTGTCAAATGACTTATATAATCAATTCTAACCTACAAATTACACAGAAATATATATATATATATATATATATATATATATAAATATTTTAGATAGTTAATTACACAAGGTAAGTTGATAAATACTATCGTATTATAGTGAATAAGATGAAATAATAACTTCGATTTTTATGCAAAGCCCAAATGATCATTTCAAATCGAGCTGGTAATTAAATATATATATATATATATATATATATATATATATATATATATATATATATATTAATAGAGAAGAATAATTCACATTTGGAATGCAAATGAATGCTTAATATATATTAATAGTTATTAAGATGAAATGAAAACCCAACTTTGTATTTAAAGTTGAATTACCATTTCAAATCGAACTAGTAATTGAAAACCACTAAAAGAACGGCTACAGCAGGATTTGAACCTGCAACCTCTGATCAGAGACAATTTTAGCGTTGTCGTAATCGATCGTGTGTTGGGTCTCAATAGCATGAGAAACTAATACGCAGTGACTCCAATAGGAACACCAAAACCTGCGCATTGGTTTCTCATGCTATTGAGACAACACACGATCGATTACGACAACGCTAAAATTGTCTTTAGAAAGTCATTACAAAAACGCATTTTCCTCGAAATGGTCGCGATATCTTTACAAGACAATCCTATCAATAAAAAAACTGACACTCAAAACTTAAATAATATATATTCCTATCTGATCTCAATTATAAAAAACATTACGTATCGTACATCTAGTTAACCAGTAAGCCTCCTTTTATGTTGTCCTTGTTGACCGTAATCTATACTTGTTTTAGTGTAATACAAACTTTTATCTATAGTTATCCACTGCAAAGTTTATATGTTAGTAGTATTTTATAACTTGACTAGTTCCTATGTAACTTATAATTTTTAAATTGTCCGTTAATGTTTTTTAGAAACGAACCACCTTAGTTAATTAATTATTATGTTAACTGTATTATGTGTTTTGAATGTACTCACTAAGTTTGTCGTCGTATCCTAACTATTATCATGCTCCAACCATTTACTAGATAGATTCATATAATCGTAAGTAGCACTAACGTATTAACATTTTGTAATCCTCCAATTATAGTCTTCCTGAAGAAGAAAATAAAATTTTCGAAAGCTTGAACTGATTAAAAGAATTATCTAATTGCCCAGATTGACTACGACCCGATATTTACTATACAATATATATATATATATATATATATATATATATATATATTGTTACGTGCCGAAAATCGGCACTAGACATTTTTAAATAAGTGCGGGAATTTCGCGCCACAAATTTGAAAGACTTGGTGCGCGTATTTCCGTCACGTCAGAAGTGCGTTGGACGAACTTCGCGCCGACGCGTAGGGCGGCAAAAAAGTGGGGGGTTTTCGAAAGACGCTGGAAACAGGACTTTGCCTTTCAACATCAAGAAAAGTGGTTGGTATCGTATCGTATCTTTATTTTAATTATGTATATTCCCTTTTGCTTATCTTTGATTGTCGTCCCTATAAACCCGTTCTTTATCGTTCCGCTACATATAGAAAGAAGATAAATTTGGAAGCAACCTGTCCCGATAGCAGCCCACGCTCTGCAGCCGCTAGCTGGAGCAATCCCGAAGGACGCCATGAAAACCATCTTTAAATAATCTGGAAAGGGGCCACGAGCAACCCTGAAGGAAGCAATTCTGTGAGACGCTTATATATTCACGTAAGTTCCCCGTGTGTGGGATTTTTTATAAACTACCTTTTGAATTTTACATATTTCGTCATTACGTGTAATAATTTGCATATTGTGTGACGTCATTGACAGATGGGCGCGCTAATTTCCACTTTATAGATTAGCGTTACCAACTGCCGTGGTGTCTTTTATACCGGGTTTGCGGTGTTGTAAGAATCACGCGTAAATGTAATATATATATTGCTGTGAATCCTCTCATATCTGCAGGTACTGATCTCTTTCAAAAAAAAACATTCGAGCCCCACAGTTTGGGCGTCAAGAATGCTGTGAAACCTTTTAAATCACCTGGTCCGTTGATTCCTTCTGTTAATCGCCTCGGCTGCTCTTCTAGATAACTTCCATTCTCAATCATAAAAATTAAATAACACATTCCTACCACAAACATCAACGTTAACTCTATTTACATCAATATTCAGAATACATTAAATTTTCAAATTAAATCTGAACATAAAATTCAGTTTTAAAAGAATTTCCGGATTAATTTTATTATCATTTTACTGTGCATCCAAAATTAAAGTCCTTGTTGGATGCCTACTAATTAATATAACAAGATAAGCAGACCTGAGTCTGAGTATAAAGGAGTATCTACCACCCCTTTACGTTAATTAACCAGGTTTGTCTAATTGAGCTCAAAGACCTACCCAAAGTTTCATCCTATTCCCGAACATCAAAACAAAATACCCTTTTACTTAAACAAGCAAATTTCATCTTAAAATTAAATTTTATGGTTAGAAAAATTCCACTAATGTCCATTTAAAGTAAATCGATTATAAAGTCATTCAATACACACAAAAAATGTCAAACAAAATAGTACAATTTACCTGAAGGTTATTGTCCTCGTAGCTTCAGTGTAATCGTCCCTTTTGTAAATCACACCATTCCAACCGGATTCTATTTACAGCTTCAAGTTGTCAACGCTTTAAAATGTTCTCCATCACCATTAATTTAAAGTTGTTTCTAGGCTTTTCCGGAACTCATCTGTGTATATCTGCCTCTGGTTTAGTGGATGCAGACACATTTACGAACCATTTAGTCATTAACACCCCCGCAAAATAGCAAAGAAATTCATACTTCCTTTTACCAATATTACCAATATACGCCAAAACTGCCTACTTTTGGGTATACATTTGTCGTTGTAAATTTTACTAATTGGTACCGTGATAATAAATTTTATTACCTTGTATCTCAGTGCACTGAAGTACATTCATGTTAGCACGTAAATAACAAGCTATTTTGAATCACTAAAATATACTAGCACACTTTAAATTATTTAATCAAACTAAAATGCACTGTTTAATATTAAGTCGCGGATGCACGAGCTTTTAACGCATCTAATCGTCGAAAGTCTAAGAGTCTAAGAGAGAGAAACACATATTCCCGCCTGTATATATAGCGAATAGCCGACACGTCGCTTTGTTCCCTAAAACGGGTAATTCAACGAATTCCTCATTCTACGTTCCCAGTCTGTAGCCTGCACGTCGATTTTATGAATTTCGTACTCACCCCATTGAGATCTCAGAAAATTTCAACACGGCCCGCAAAGTTGTCCGAGAAAAACTAATTACTTTTATACAGAAATTGTTGTTCTACCTCTGATATATGCATCCTATTTTTAACCAATCGCAACCCCTTGACGTTGCTTAAATCCCGCCCTTTACAATATGTGTCTTTGCTTGACGCATTTCTCTTTCCTTCTCTAACCTGTTCGTATTGGTGCAACTTGACACTCTTCATTATCGATTATATTTTAGTCCACGCGGACTGTTATCTTGGTTTAATAACCCCGTATCGCACATTCTCGTGAATATTAAGCCCCGGTTTCTCCAAGATTCTTTGAAACATTAATTATTTGCCAAATTTACGCAGAATGAGCTTTTTAAAAATACGCAGGTGTTCTGTATTTCCTGCTAAAGCATCTGATCGTTTCCAATATCCTTAGAATCAACATGTTTATCCAAACAAATTAACTTGAAATTGCCTTTTAAAAACACGCAGGGGTGTTCAAACGTAACATTTTAAATAACCTTCCTACGATTTGACTATTATTGGGTTTTACAAGTTTTATGCTTATTATTAATAATGGTTCAATTAACTCCAATTAAAATTGATTTCCATCCTTTCATTTTTAGCGAATACAAATTATTATCCGTACGTTTTGTTTAATACCAGTTATTTAAAATAGAGTTCATTAATATAAATTTTGCACGTAATTTCCATTTGTTTAGGAATAATTAAATTATCCACTGCGCTTTTCAATACTGCTTCTTTTGATGTAAAGCGTCTTATAGATAATTTAAATTTCTTATTTTTACTGAAACGACCGAGTTTATTTATGCTTCAAGGTTTTAATAAAGCGTATTATTTAATGAAATTCCTTATACACGGTAATTAAAATTATTTGATTTGATTATTTAATTTTCTACCCTGGTCTAAATATGAGTAATATATATATATATATATATATATATATATATATATATATATATATAAAGTAAAAAGGAATTATTGGTAAGTGACTCAAATAATTCCTTTTTACTTTGTTTAATTTAAGACTCATTAAACCTACTTTTCTCTTATATATATATATATATATATATATATATAATATAACATTATAAAATAGTATCTTGCTTGTGTAATACCATAATAATGAAACTTCAGCTAGATTTATAGTTGGACGTAGCATATGCGCAAACGTACTGTAAACAATCGAAGGATAGAGATTTGTGAGGTATTGTTTATTATTCGGCGTAAGTGTAACGTAACGGAAGCATAAGCACAAGAGGAACGGAAGAGATAATCAACTTTTATCTTTTGCAGAGTGCGCGTTACGTTTGGCCAATAGGAATCGTTTTATCCGTCTTGCTTATTTTATAATTCTAACTTCAGATGAAGTACATATGATGAGCACGACAATGTATATTTATAGTTGTACCATTTGAGTAAATGCTTCATTCACTTGTAAATGAATACGCCACTGCTTTGCTTGTTCTACATGTAAGGTAATATGTGATAATAATCTTAAAATGGAAGGTGAGTAGCATTCACACAGCAGTGCTCTTTCTTTAGGAAGAAAACATTGTTTGCATGTTTATGTACTAAGCGCGTATAATAACCCTTGTGGAAAACTATCTCCATTTGTATGATAAAAACAAGCATTTAAAAGGCTATTCAATGAATGATAACAGTCGGATAAATATTGCAAAACAACTTGGACTTGGCATTAGAGTGAAACCACGGAAAATATAATCAACTTCAAACGCATGCGCAAGTCTTCCGTACGTTTATTTATAATTAGAAAATGAATCGGCTCCTGTCAATACCATATACAAACCTTTAGATAGAAACCGCGGAGCATGTGTTACCTTGAGTTAGTAAGGCATGCAGCCGCTGGAGCAGCTTTTTATATTGCTCCTTATCTCAGTTTTTCGCCCACACAAAACAGACAACTTTTAACCTTTTTATTGAAACATGATGATTTTTTAAATCGATTGTTTTTGTATTTTTTTTTAACTTTACGCAATCGTTTGTGAAGATTAGCAAGAAACGTGGGCGTACTTGTTGTGTTCCCGCTTGCAGTGATGTGATTAGCAAGCGCCACGGATTTTCAGTTGCTTTGTGTAACCAAAAATACCAGAAGAATGTGTAATGCCAGAGGTTTGAATTAATAACGGCTTTTATTGTAAATGCAGTATTAAAGTAAAATCATTTTTAAACGTATTCTAATGTTAACATTGAATAATAATCAATGTAACGTGAATATTGAAAATTATAGCCTTACATTTAATGGTTTTATTGTCCATAATTAGTAGAAATGTATAAGAAACCAAAAGAAATAAAACGATGATCTGAGTGGTTTAATTTTTAGTTTACTTCAAGGTTTATAAGCTATTGTTGAGAAAAGAATACTAATTTTAGTAAATCGTTTCACTAATGTTGATAATTAAAATTTGGCGTTTTGTCTAAAACAGTTCAGCAAGCAGCCGCTTAGAGCGCTTTATTGGCATCTCTTTTGTGTTTAAGTTGCCTATATCGGTCTATAGTTAAAACACTACGCTATGTTATGCTATGCTTATGTTATGTCCAATTAAAACTACAGAAGCTGGACACGACGCTCTCAGCGTCGCTATAGTGCCTTGTAACTCTAGAGTTTTTCAGCTTGTAGATGTTGTTGTTTCTTGAGTTGTTTTGGTGTTTCTATCAGGTTGATCTTCTTAATTAAATAATATAAATATATATGTTGGACTGGATTCCAAAAGCCTGCTCTTAGAATCCTCTTGATTTTCTGCAGTGGGCAGTTTCCCGGATCTTCCCCTTAGTTGTCCTCCAACTACACAGTATTCCGGATCCTGGGTCCACTGGCCTGTGGTTTTCGACCAACAGGATGGCTACTCGCCACAGGGCGCTCCATCGTCAGGTAGCTCGTCTAAACAGGACTGACGGATGTGCATCCCCGACGACTTCACTTGTGTACCCATTCCTCGGCACCCCGCATAGCTGGAGAACTCCCTCAGGACGTTACCGTTCCGCTGCCCACCTTTGATCGCCCGAAGGCGGTGGTCGGAATACGTGAGTTGCTGCCTCGTCGGCGTCTGGGCAACAACTGTATGCCAATTATAAATCCAACTTTATTATAAACCACATGTTTTTCTTCTGTCTCACATACCATTTATTTGGAGAAAATCCCAGATGTTCTATTCTGGGAGAAAATTAAAACAATTAAAGGACACTTTACTAAGTTCATATTTTTAAAGCGTAACCTTTAGCTTACTTCTTTTACTACTACGTGGACACCAATTGACTAAATTTTTGTCAATAGTACTAAAACTTATTTTATAAAATACACAAATATTAAATTTACAAAGGAGACAAACGTTTATTTCTCATTCAAAAGTTTCCTTCTCGATCGCATTTGTTCTTCAAGTTTAATTGATACTATAACACTATAAGCTCCTTTTCTTCCTAAGTCAATGATGTGCATGCTTTTTCTAACCTCCAAATAAACGTTTCCTAAAATTTATGTTTTTGTATGTTATTGTTGTGTTTTTGCTTAAAAAAACATGAACTGAGAAATGTTTGTGTAGGTTCTAGTAGTGTATAAAATGTAATTTTTACATTGTCTTTTCGATACTCTATACACAGTTAGTTCCACAGGCCAAGTAAGGCATATTAAATTTTAAAGTGTTTTATGGTGAGTTTAAATTGATAATTTATAGTAATATAATTTAATGAACGTATAAATCAAAACGTTATTTATGCATCACATTTGTATATATTTGGTATATATAACTACTGAAATGCATTTAACAATTGCAGTTTTTGCAGTGGTTTTTACATATATATCTAATATGGATTAGGGCGGGTTTTTGGGAATCTGATGCACTAAATTTTAAAAAATTGACATGAAGTCAGACAACCAACGTTTTCAATATCCAACTTAAAAATTGCTGAAGACTCCTGAATTCTACCAAGAAGAAAAATAAACTTGCTTGTTTTTATGTTGATTTGTTGCAGATCTTATAAATTTAGAGTTGCTGATGGTTGTGGTGACCATGAGCGGCTTTGTGGTTCAGTTGGTATGCATGTGACTACTCAGCCCAAGGTCCTGGATTTGAATCCCGGTACGGTTTGCTTAAAATGTTAGGCGAGCAAAGATATGCCCTCATTCCGATCAGATGTAAAATGAAGATCTCTAGTGTGAGTGTTGTCATGCACTTTAAAAATTCTTGTCATTGTGAGGATTCGGCAAATTCAAAATTTTCAGGTAAAAAAAATCGCTTCCTTGCCAATGTAGTACCTTCGGGTGGAGAATTGGAAAAAATCAAATGTAATGTAGCAACAATTGGACAGCTATCTAAGCACTGTTAAATGCATGGCATCATCCTACTGACAACCATTATTAAACCTTTGATTAGAATAATGTTGTGTGATATATTCCAACATATACAATAATTAGTATACCTATTCACTGACTAAGTTGAAATACCGCAATAATTAACCATGCTATGTGAGATAACTGGAGCGAACACATGTTATTATTTTTATTGATTTAGGTCTCAAGTGCGAAGAAACTATGTCCAGCACTTTGCAAATGATTTCAATTTAGATTATTAATCTAAAAGTCTCTAAATTACTTAGAGAAGCACTAATTTCTTAGTGGTATACAAACCTGAACATTAGCAGTATTTTCATCACATTCCAAATAAGATTGAAAGGGTTATTCCAAATATATGATGTAAATAAAAATTCGGAAGCCGTCGAATCTTGCTGGTTTACACCTATATTAATAAACAAGTATTATAGCAGCATACAATGTTTATATGTGTTAACGTTAAGGAAAAACTAGATACGGTTCTTAAAAAATAAACTTGTGTGACATTTCCAATATCATTAGCATACTAAGCCCTCTTTTAAAAATTAACTATTAGACAAGGATGCAAACTCTGCACAACCAATACCAAAATACCCATTGTGCATCCTTGCCTTGCAAATGCAAAGCTAAATATAGCGCTGTCACATTATTACACAAATATAACCGCACTTGCAGATTATATTTCTTACACTCCCACTTAAGCTGCACTAAATCCACAATATTTAATTTTTCGCGAAGACAACAAAAAAGTTGAGGACCCAAAGGTTTGGTAATTATATGGTAGTAACTTCTCTGGCAATAAATAAGTACATTTATACACAATAAACAAATAATCTTTATTAAGTGATTCAAAGAACAGCTTCCTTTTTTTTCTTCGAACCGGAACTGCCTCCCCACCTCATTCTAGCGCGCAATCTTAACCTTTTTAAATTTAAAAGTAACCTGCAACTAAAAATAACCTACAACTCGGCCATCCTGACCCTAGATCGTCCCGATCTTTGAGCCAACAATTTCTAACTTAATAAAATAAGTCCTGATTACATAAAATATTAAACAAAAATGGTAATTACTTATTCTAACATAATTCTTTAAATAAAGCATAAAAGTGAACCCATTAATAGTAAACCTAACTGATAAAACATAAAGTAGCAAAGTAAATGTGCATATGCATAACATAAGGAATAACATAAGGTTATCGTAACATAAATTTGCATGTTTCCTAAGCAACATAAAATACAATAAGGATAAGGTAAGTAAATTATTGGCAATAAGGTTTTAAACGTGAGACCTCCTGAAACCCGATGATATCTGTGACAACGTATCTATCATGAGGAAGAACAGACTTAATTATATAGGAGCCCTTAAACTTTGGAATTAATTTCTTAGTGACCCCTACAGTCGTATCAACATTTGATATCATAACAGGGTCACCCACCTTGTAGACATGACCAGGTTTATGCATTTTGTCATAATAAATTTTATTCTTATTTTGAACTCCTTCATTTTTATTAGAAGCAGCTAACCTAATTGCATCTAAATCAGGGTTTTCTTCATTAAAGGATTCTAGTACTGATTGTACATTATCATGAATTTTCCCAAGCTCGTTGCAACCAAACAATAATTTGCTGGGGGTATCGCCAATTGATCGATTCAAGGTATTGTTAATGCAGAACTCAACATCATGCAATATGTTATCCCATGACGTTTGTTTCTCATTACTAATTTTGGTTAATAAAAAGGGTTAAGATTCTGTTTATACGTTCAATTTGGCCATTAGCCCTTGGTGCCCCTGCTGCAACCATTATGTGTTCAATGTCATGCTCATCAACAAATTCTTTAAATAAATTAGAGGAAAAAGCAGATCCTCTATCGGAAATTATAGTTTTGGATCTGCTATAATTACGGAAATAAGAGTTTAAGTGGTCAATCACTTCATTAGCACGCGTGCTTTTACATGAATAAAATTTGACAAAACGTGTGCAACCGTCTATTACTTCGAAAATAAATTTTGCCTTGTTTCTTGTACGACCTAAAGGTCCATAATGGTCTATATGCAATACCACAAAAGGTATCTGTCCCTTAGGGATATTATTTAACAATCCTTCGGGTTTTCCAAATTTGGGATTATACTCAATACATTTGAGACAATTATCGATGTGATTCCGGACTCTAGCTTTAATTTTAGGAAACCAATATGTCCTTAAAATTAATTCCAGCGTCTTATCTACTCCAAAGTGGCCCATCTCATTGTGATACATATAAATAATGGGATATATCATACACTCTGGTATATAAAATAAAATATCATCGCCCTTTTTGGGATAAACTATATTTTCCCTTAATTCAAAAAAAAGAGTGATCACTCTCCAATAATTTATTTTTGATTCTGATGATATTTTCATCTGTCCCTTGTTTAACTGCCAAGGTTTGCTCTAACGTGTCCCCCTCAAGAACTAGAATTTTCTGTATTTCGCGCTTAAGTTGAGACCAGTTCATAGTAACATAATCGACAGCTGAATTTTGCCATTCTTTTGCAGGGCCACACAATTTTCCCACTACAATTATTTGCATAACACTGTCTGGAACACAGTATGTAACTTGTACCGCGTTGTCTTTGTAGCCAGGCATTAACATCACCGCCAGTGCCCTTAAATTCTGGCAATAAGTTGCTTATTTCTTGATTCGTAAACGAAGGTCTTTGTGCCGGTGGTGGCACCTGATCATTCATTCCCGCGCCAACTACTTGTTGCTGCTGCTGAAAATGCATAATTCCCCGTACCATTGCTTGAATTATATCGTCCATTGTCAGAGAATTAGTTTCTGCACTATTTGCACTACTCTGTTAATCGGCGCTTTCGGAATTTTCTTGTAATCCATCCATAATCACAACTTAACCTAACATTTCTCTGCACGCCACGTATAATAATAATCACAAGTTTATCATAATCTCGGTTTTCAGAGTTGCTAAACCCCACACCTGAATTCGGTAGTAGTTTCTCTGGCAATAAATAAGTACATTTATACACAATAAACAAATAATCTTTATTAAGTGATTCAAAGAACAGCTTCCTTTTTTTTTCTTCGAACCGGAACTGCCTCCCCACCTCGTTCTGGCGCGATCTTAACCTTTATAAATTTAAAAGTAACCTGCAACTAAAAATAACCTACAACATCAGCCAGCTGTTCCCTAGATTCCACAAAAACAATGTCTATATCACCACGAGCATATAATTCTCTTATAAAGTGATAACACACGTTGATGTGCTTGCTCCGATTATGAAATTCGGAATTCTTTGATAATTTGATCGCTGATTGGTTGTCAACCATTACCGTAACACTCTCTTCTTGAATTTTTAAATACTGAAGAAAACTTTTCAACCAAATAGAATCCTTTGTACCATCACTTAGAGCTATATATTCAGCTTCTGTAGTCGAAAGAGCAACGACTCGTTGTTTTCCACTCGACCATAACACAGGACCACCATTTAGTATAAATATACAACCACTAGTAGATTATCTGGAGTTTACGTCAGTGGCATAATCGGCATCGGTATAACCACTTAATGCACAATTACTGCTCCTATTACCTCTATAGATAATGCCATAATTTTGGGTAGCCTGAAGATACCAGAAAATCTTCTTTACGAGTGTCCAATGTTGAGTACCAAAACAAGTAAAATATTGACTAACCTGATTTACAGCGTACTCAATATCTGGTCGGCTGACCCTGGCCAAAAATAGAAGTGCACCGATTGCCTCCCTGTATGGTATTTCTTTGGTATTTTTCATTTTGAATATTTCCAATGAACTCAAATGTAAACCAGGTTCTGCCAGAACCTTCAATGGTTTACATGTATCCATACTGAATTTTCTAAGCATTTTCTTAACATACTTTGCCTGGCAAATACTTATACTTCATTCATTTTGATTACGAATTATTTCCATGCCAATGAAATGTAAGCCATTTGAAACTGTGATTTGAAATCTTTGTTTCATTTGCGTCAATATGACAGAAATTGTTTTGGAACAACTGGAAATTAGCAATCCATCGTCAACATACAAGGCCAGAAAAACTGTGTTTATTTCATCTTCTCTAACAAAAACACCGCTGTCTGCATTTGTTGCTTTAAAATGGAATTCTTCCAAAAATGTGACAAATTTTGAATTCACACACCTAGGTGCCTGTTTAAGTCCATACAAAGACTTTTGTAGGAGACATACTGAAACCAAATCTTTTTCAACACCAGGAGGTTGTTGCATGTAAATACTCTCCTTCAATTCGCCATATAAAAACGCCATTTTTACGTCGAACTGTTTTATGTGATGGTCTTTTTCAGCAGTGATTGCCAATAACACGCGTACCGATTCATAACGCACAACTGGTGCGAAAGTGTTGAGCATAACCCTGAGCGACTAAACGTGCCCTAAACCGAACTCTATCATTACGTTCATACTTCTTTTTAAAAACTCATTTTGACCCAAGAATTTTCTCTTTATTAGTAAATTTTACCAATGTCCAAGTCGAATTTTCATGAAGAGCAGCGATCTCTTCTTGCATGGCCCGTAACCAAGATAATGAGTCTTTACCAGAAATTGCTTCTTGATACGTTAACGGTACACTATCCACAGTAAAAGCAGAAAGTTCATATTCTTCATATCTAATAGGTGGTTTAATTTTGTTCCGATCACGTAACCTATCTAATACATCGTCACCTTCATTTACAGAAATCGGTTCGACCAAATCAGGCTCTAAAATGTCCAAACCAGAGTTCTCAAACACAAAATCAATATCACCTGGTAGTTTCACTGATTCAACCGATGACACATTTTCATTAAACACAACATTAGTGCTCTTAAAAATTTTCTTAGTAGAAGGATCCCATAAACGATTAAGAACTGTTCCTTTTCGTAACCAACCATGATTCATTTCATTGATTTTGGATCAAATTTATGTCGTTTTTCTTTAGGTAAGTTCAGGTAAGCGTCACACCCAAAAACTCAAATATGCTGTATATCTGGTTTAAAACCAAACCATCCTTCAAAAGGAGTCATACCATTAGACTGTTGAGAAACTGTTCTATTCAAAAGATATACTGCACGTGCAACGTCCTCCGACCAAAGTGCTTTTGAAATACTCCTGTTATATAACATAGTTCTAGCAGATTCCACAATTGTTCTCAGTTCCCATTCTGAATGGCCATTTTGTTCATGAAGATATGGCGAAGAGATTTCATGAATTATGCCTTTATCTTTTGGAAACGTAGAAAATTGAAGTGATGTGAATTCTGTACCATTATCTGAGCTAAAAACTTGGAGTGAATTACCTGTATGTTTTTCAGAATACGCTACATATTCCTGGAATTTTTCATAGACCTGCAATTTATTTTGCAAAAAATAAACGTTTCTGAAACTTGAATTTTCATCTTTAAAAAGTAAAAAGTAGCGACTTCCACTTGGTGACATAATATTTATAAGCCCACAAACATCACTATGCACCATTTCGCCAGATTTGAAATTTTTCACTCGTGTACTAACTGGATGTGGTTTACTACTTTGTTTGCCAAGTTTACAAGCTTTACAGAAAAATTCGTCATTTGCTATATTAGGAATAAATTGTTTTAAAGTATCGTCAATATACTTTGTATTTATAGGTCCCAACCTTTCGTGTCACAATTGCAACGATTCTTTTTGTTGAACTGAGCATGCCAACGTTTTGTGATTGTGAAATAACATGCGAAATAAATTGCCCTATTTCACATGTACGGCAAATAAAACCCCATCTGACTGTCATATTTCACATTGATAATGATAACTGTGAAACGAAAACCCCTTGTTATTCACAGCAATTGTAGAAAATAAATTTCTCCTGAGATCTGGAACATAAAGCACATTTGTCAATTGACGATTGTGCCATTCACCATTTACTTTTGCCTGAATATCAATTGTGCCCTGACCTGCAACAAGCAACACTTTATCACTTGCGACTTTAATCTCTTTTATGTTTTCTATAAGCAAAATTTCACGAAATAGTTCTTTCTGAAAGGTCATATGCATACTTGCACCTGAATCCGGAATTCAGACGACTTCATCGGAAAGTCCACCTTTATGATTTTTGACACACCCTTTTTTAATGTCATCAAGTCGTTTCTTGCATTTTTTAGCCCAATGCCCTTTAATACCACAGTAATTGCAGTTTGTAGTTTTTATACGTTCATCCAAGCTCTTTTTGGATTTATAATCGCCATTATTCTTTGTAGGTTTATCTTTCAAAAACATCCGTTGTTTAGCCTTATTTAATTCCACTTTCAAAGGTTCTACTTGAAGTGCCAAAAACCAGTAATCCTCACTCGTTTGTGACAAGCGTTTATCCCCCTGATTAATCTAGATACTAGATTTTCCATTTTGCGATCCACCTGTGGTGTACATTCGCAAGCCATCCGGAAATTAGAAAATTTTTGTGGCAACACCAAACTTCCACATTTCAAAACAAAGATGATGCAACATGATTCCAGTAAACATGTAAGCTCTGTTCCAACAACTCCTAGTGGTATAAAATATATAAATTGTGGTGTTATGCACCCTTCATGTGTTATGACATCAAAAACAAACCACGACATTTGTAGGTAAAAACCACACGAAATGTTGTGAATTTCAAACTAGTACTTCAACAGTGAATGTGGAACAGCCGCTTTAAAAAGTTAATATGCCCTCGCAGCTGTTCAACCATCGTTAAATGATTTGTTAACTTGAGGTATCATATTTAAAGGAATTGTTAAAGCAATAGAATGAGGTCATCTATTATTAGAACATGACTATTACTGCCCTTGAAGATGAAGTTCTACTCCTTACGTGATGTAGATAGATTGATATGAAATCTAAAAGTGCATTGCAAGAATCAAACTCCGAAATTACAATTTCAACGTATAACATCGCAGTAAGTAAAAATAAAAGTGCAATTTCGATCTGTCGAATCAAGGCCAAAGTTTAAAGGTAATGTGTATAAAAAAATATGGTGTGTTGATATTACATTTTAGCGCATTTTAGTTTTTACTATTGATATTGCAATGCACTGTTGACAAGCCTAGTTTGTTCAGTTTGAAGTTAACCCCTGCCTTGATATGAAGTCTGTTTTTTCAACATTTGGTAATGTTGCCGACAGCTAACCATATGAAGACATGTCTCTGGTTCGACGGATCAAGTATATTGCAAGTAACAATAGTTGAAATCTAACAGAAAGGACCTATGAATGCTAGACTTCATTGAACCGCAGTTGATAATGTTGTTTTTGATTTGATGTCTGATAAAGACCTTACAAACCTAAACAGTAATAGTTCAAGTGTAAATAAGTGAAAACTGGTAATTGTTGATGCATCACAAATGTAAAATGCTGTTCATCAAGTAGAGCACAAAGCGGCTCTTGATAAACTAATAATTATTTATGACAATTAAGGTTAGTTGATTAGAAATAAACCAGTTGCTCGGTTCAGTAAGAAATCGAATATAATAATAATCAGTAGTAAAGCTAGTGGTGCTATAGCATGTCACTTAAAAGCAGAAACTAGGTTTGTGGACCTTCACGTATTTGAGCTGGATCCACAAACGACTGCCTAAAATGTTACTGAGTACTTGACGTCCATGTTTCCCGAAGGAAAGTGAGCTGATGTCAAGCATATTATCTTAAAGGAACGATTCAAAACACGAAATATATACAACGTTAGTTGCAAAAAGTTTTCATTGTTTCATATCATTATAAAACATAAGGACGCATACAAATGTTTTAATTTAGCGGTGCATCAGATACAAACTATAGCATTATAATAGTATTACGCGTACGCAGCACATTGAGAAGATGGTCTACATTTGAAGTCACAAGCCTGCGAAAAACCAAACGATTAAATGTAGAATACTTAATTACTCATATATCACTCTCCCTTAAGGTATTAATTCTGTGTTTCGTCTCTGTTACAATTAGCGACAATATTGCAGGAAGCAAAAGTGATAGTAGCCATAAAGTAAAATAGAAGGAGGATATACAGCGGACGTGAAACTAAATGGTTATGAGAGATTTCCAAAATGCTAGAAAGATATAAAATAGAGTATATCTAAATATTTCACTATTTTAAAATTCTTTTGTAATTTTGGGCTTCTTCTATTTGTCAATACTAAATCAAGTTTACGGCATGTTTGATTTGTTACATTATTACATTGTGATAGATGGTTAATGCTGAGAAATTCTTTGAACAACAAGGTACTAGGTAAGTCCACATCGAGATGAGGCAAATTAAAATCCCCAATTATGTTTGCATTAATAATTAGTAAATGATAGATTATATTATTGAATTTGGATTAACAATCGATCTTGGAATTTGGCAGTAGATAGATTTATACAAAATATATACTTAGTTTTTTGTTTGTTTGATCTTAAGGATAATGCATTCTAGTGTGCTATTGGATTCACAGACTTCATAACTCAGGTCACCCTTTATTGCCACCACCACCTTTATTTGTTTGTCTCACAATCGTGCCTAACAACAGCATATCGTTGATCAAGAAGTTCTGCATTTGTAATTCCTTGTGTAAGCCACGCCTCCATTAGAGCAATGATGTTAAATCCCTCTTGAGTGGCCTTTAGGTAAAAATCCATGATTTTAGTTCGTAGGCCTCTAACATTTTGGTAACATATTTTAATTGTGCTGCTATTATTATGACTAAAACCTTTGTTCTGCTCACTATCGGTGACTTTGTTAGTTTTGGTATATTTATGTTTGGTTTGACCGAGAAAGTCTCTTACGAAAAATATACGATCTAATCTTCGTTCCACTAGGCCAATTAGCAGGATTTTCTATAATGTTTTTGTCATCGTAGGCTACTCCCACACTGAAGCAGGCATAAATGCCTCTAGTTTTCAGAGCATTACAAGTAGCATTCTTGTTAGGCAAAATTTCTTTGATATGTTCTAACACTGTTTCGCATTGTGTGCCAGGTTTGATACGACCTATAAACACCCATGCTTTCGTTCCAGCTGCAGTAAGGTTTGATTTAAAGTTAGAATTGCAACCAGTGCCATAAATAGATTTCCTGACAATATTGGTTTGCATGGGTTTTACCCAGGTGAATCCATCGTCGTCTACAGCACTCACATTGAGTGAAGGTGGTTTTAGTTCTAAGGCCGCTCTTTGGGCATACGTAACAGGTTCGCTAACAGTCTGCTGGATAGAATTTTTCATTGCACAGTTCATAGATTGGCAGCGTGGTTTGATTTTTGCAATGGGTCGCACCATGTCCATTGTGATAATCTTATCTTCCAGTTCAGATCTAGATATTAATTGTGGGGTATGATTTTGAATCAGTTAGAGTACTGCAAGAGCCGATCAATTTCACACTGCTTTCCATTATCTTCACGAGGTATATATTTGATACCCTAAGATTTTGCACTTCGGCTTGTAAAAACTTGAACCATCTTCGAGATCTCTTCCATTTCCTTCATAAATAAGTTGACAGTTACCTCTGAGATGCTGAGTTGGAAATTAATATTTATTTCTCCATTAAGACCAGTATTGCAACTATCACAAAGAAACACCAGCTTTTTTGTAGTATATGGGGGATACTGCCACCACCAAGACTGGATTTGGTGCACTTTTGCTGGTGGATGTTTGTGCAATGTACTATAAGATGATTGTATGTGAATATTATGTAAATTTTGTATCGCATCATTTTTACAGTATAAGGATTTCTGCTACCCCTAAGACTGACTGACATAGAATTGCTTGAGAATAGTTTTGAAGCAGACTGTCAGAAGATTGCATGCGATAATTTTGAAAACTTTACAAGACACCATTTACGAGTTATAATTTTCAACGAACTTCGTTCGTTTATGAAATCGATTTGTCGTCCGTCTGTCCGTCCGAGGCCTTTCTAATGGTCGGACATCAATGTGTGATACATCACTCGATTAAGCTCGGTGTCCTGAGCTTAAGTTTTGATGTCAGTTGAAATCGGGCCACGGGGACGCCGTGCCCCCGCGATATTCCGTCGGAAAATTAAAATTTCAAATAGGTCCAAAATTAATGTGCGATACATATTTGGACTCCCCTAACATAGCTGAGTCGAAATATGGTACCCCCCACAAAATCTGACCACGGATACCCGACCCCCCCGGGGAATTAATTTTTATCAAAAATTTCAAATAGGTCCAAAATTAATGTGCGATACATATTTAGAATCCTCTGAAAAACTGAATCGAAATATGATGCCCCTTATTTACACACACACACACACAAACACATACATACATACATACATACATACACACACACACACATATATAGCTTTTAAAATATTTATTCAATAAAATAAAATATATTAAAATGTCTCTTTTGTTGTTTATAAATTTTTGTATTTTATCTGAATACTTATAATTATTACAACATAATAATTTTAATTTCTTTAAATTGTTTTAAAGTAAGTCTACATTTGGAAGTTCGTTGCGACAATGCCTTGCATTTTCAACTTGTTTTTAATATAGGGGTTAATTCCACCCCCTAGATGGGCTTTTGCACCATGTTGCTGGTGTTTATTTTTGTAGTAGAGTATTAGAGGATTGCATGTGAAAATTTTTAAATTTTTTATCCAGTCCTTTACAAGGTACAATTTATTTAGCATAGGTGTTGTTGCCACCTCCAAGACTGGCTTGGGCACACCATTGCTGCTGCATGTTTTTGTTATAGACTATTAAGCATTGCATGTTAAAATTTTTAACTTTTTCTAGCGACTCCTGTAGGAGTTAAACAATTTTTTAGTGTAAGGGTGGTCAGATAATAGAAAAAGTTTCTTAAATTCGTACGTATGGGGTGTTCTATAATACGGTAGTGAGACTTGGACAATTAAAGAGGACAATTGAAGCGGTAGATAGAAAAAAGATAGAAGCTTTTGAAAGTTGGTGTTATAGGAGAATGTTAAAGATTATTTGGACAGATAGAGTAACAAATGAGGAAGTTTATCGAAGGATAGGTGAGGAACCCTGTATGTGGAAACAATTAAAGATCAGGAGAGATAGAATGATAGGACACCAGTTAAGACATGAGAGACTATTTAGTAAGGTCTTAGATTATAGACTACCAAATAAAAATAAGTAGGAAGGACCTAGACAAAGCTATATTAGTCAAATTATTAAGGATTTAGGTTGTGAATGGTATGTAGACCTTTTTAGACTAGCTCAGAATTGAAAAGAATTTAGAGCTACGTCAAACCGATCTTAAGAGCTCATCGCAGTAGCGGCCATCTTGAAATTTCTAAAGATCCTAATTTCTTTTCTATTAGACACCCAAATTAAAAACGGTTTTAATAAAAGTTACTTATAAAATAATTGTCTATGTGGGAGTCATTTAAGTTTTTTTTAACTGAAAAAAATTTTTTTTGCTGATAATAGAGCGATTTAAACAAAACCAGTAACTTTCCCAAATGTGTGAATAATTTTATGAATTTTCATCAAAATTGCACACTACAATTCAGTTTATTTATCGAATAAATCAAATATTAGTATATTTTAGAAAAATGCACCTGCAATGTGCTGCTGTAGAAAAATTCAGAAATTCCATGTCACACACAATTGTAAAACAGAAATGGTTTGAATACATGCTATATAAAACTAATACAACAAACATCTATTGAGATCAAACTAACCTTATGAGAGTCTTCGATTATAGTCGTAATTGCTCGCAAATCTATTTATAACTTTCATCATCGATATTATTTAGCGTCTCGCAATTATAGAAATGAGTTGTTCTTCATAAACCTTGGATTTATATAAATTTTTGTTGGATTTCCTATTTAGTGAAGCAGTGGTATTCCCCCAGTTTGAGTAGTGTAAGACTTGTAAAAAAGAATAAAGACAGAATTGTTTAATTTTTGTCAAGTTCAATTGTTTTGGGATAAATTTAAAAAGCCATCAGTAATAATTCCCTCATATTTAGGCTTGTGTAGTAATAAGAAATAATGTAATAAAAATTCTAAGATGTGTACCCTCAAACTTCTGTAACACACATAAAAGCTGCATGCAAAATGTAAATAAATAAAAGCAAAACAAACTTTGGACTACTTAAAAATGCAAGACATGCATTTTTATTCTACTAGAGGAATGTTTACTGTGTCCGATTCAGTATACTTTGTTTATTATTTCGTCGTTAGAAAATGATAAGGGAAACGCAGATGTGATAAGAAAAGAAACTAAACCAATATTTGTAGCTTTTCACAAACTGTAATCAAAACCCACTCGACACTTTATCTAATCATTTTTTATTAGAGATACGTTTAAACCATTATTCTGTTTTTCCATTTATTGGCCAATTAATTAATATAACGGCTTTGTCAATTACATATTAGAAATTGAAAGTAATTATGCGATGCAAACGTGGAAATGTTAAATCTTGTAATTTCCTGTTCTCTAATAATTTTTTTTACATTACCTATCGGAATTTCAAAGGTTTTCACTGGTCATAAATGTTAGATAATATGTATAATTAAAATATCTGTGAGGTTTATAATTGGACTAATAAGTTCCACAACACTGCCATCTATGTGTGCTCCCTGGCACTTCATAAACCAACTAGGCAGAGTATTAAACATCATATCCTTTTCTAATGAATATCTACATCTTGACATTTCGTCCCGCTTTATGCTACCTCACCCCTACCCGCGCTTTTACAGCATATGGTAGGTAACCTGCTGTGATAAGCTCTTAAGTAAGTTCGAAAACAAAACAAAAAAATAAATAAATAAAAATCAGTTAACTAAATGTCACCATGACATAACTCACAATTAGTTAGTGGTCTGGCATGTTGGCAGCGATTCGCTGCTTAAGCCTTAAGCCTTATTATAATATATAATTTAACACTTTTCCTTGTTTGGAGGGGATAACCAGGAAATATTTCATATTCTTATAAATGGGAATCATGTAAACATGTTGGAGTGCTTTAACAACCATCAGGTTGCTAATGTCTATGTAGAGCCAGGTAGATAAGAAAAAGATGGAAGAGTATAGGAAGACCTAGACGAAGCTACATTAGTGAAATAATTAGAAATTTAGGTTGTGAAGGGTATGTAGAACTTTTTAGATTAGCACAGAATAGAAAAGAAGTTAGAGCTGCGTCAAACCGATCTTAAGTAAGGTCGAAAACAAAATGATGATGATGATATTCTAAAATAATGTATTGCCACTGATATTGCTGGATTTTAAAACATTCATATTCCTAGCCGTAATTCATTAATCCAAGCTATATAGGTATTTTCTATTATATATATATATATATATATATATATATATATATATATATATTTAGGAATTGGTTTCGGGGTTGTAGTCAATTAGGGCAAATTAAGAACTCCTTTTTGATCGATTCGAGCTTTTGAAAATTTTATTTTCTTCTTCAGGAAACTGCAAATATGTATAATTACAAGATGTAATTAAAATGTTTACTTACGATCTAGAGTCTAATCTTAAATGTAAGAAGCATGAAACTATTTTAACAAAAACGACTATTTTAGTGTTGACATTTAAAACTATTGACACATACTTGATGAATAATTAAAACGGAATAGTTATTGCATTACAATGAAGGTTGCATTAATAAATAAATCTAAAAATACATTGATGGATATAAGGGGTGTTGTTATGAAAATAAAATAAGTAATATGAATTAAATTATGATAGTTGACATGTAATAAACTAAGATAATAGCTGCAAGGAGATTTGTTTAATAAATTAATCAATTGTAGGGGTGTTGGTATTTGTTTATAAGCTTGAATAAGACCGTTATTCGAAAATATTAATTGACAATAATTTCTTGGCTGATTATTCTTCTTATTTGTATGTGGATTTACTTGGGGACTGTACCAAATAAACTCGAGGCTGTGGTATTGCTAAAATAAATAAAACCACTTCGTCACACAGCAGAGAGGCTCTGGCAAATATGAACTTAACAGCTAGATGGCGTGGCGAGTATGTGTGAATGCAAATTGAAATTTTCTTTAAAAATATTACAACCAATTTTGAACAGTATTCTTTATTATTGATAGTAAATATGAATAAATGTTATTTAAATTTTGCGTGTCTGTCCTTTTGTTTAGTGGAAGATCTTGTAGTGAAATAGCAACCATTTCGAGAAACAAACGTTTTTTGTAATTATCTTCTTTGAAAATAATTTTAGTGTTGTTGTAATTAAAAGTGTGACAAGTTTCTATAGCGTGTGACACTAATGCACAGGTCATGATTTTTCGATTGCAATCACTTTTGTGAGAAGTAATTGTGGCGGAGAGCCATCTAGATGTGTGTCCCACATATTTGCCATGACAGTTCTGACATGGTATTTGGTATACGGCTCCAGATTGTTGATCTTTAGGAGTTCGATTTTATAATTTACTAAAAAGCACTTTATCTAAAGTTAAAACGGATTTACTTGTCAGTTGTATTCCTTCAATGTGTTTAAAAATGTGTTTCAATTTGGTTGTAAGTTTTTTTATATAAGGAAGAGGAATAAAAATGTTTGGGTTATTAGATATCGTTGTAGTTAAACTATGATTGATATTAGGAATATTGAAAAGTAATTTATTTATTAATGAGTTGGGGTATGAATTTTGAAGAAGAAGGTTTCTTAAACTAAAAAAGTTTTTGCTCTTTAGGGTGCGATGTGAAAGAAGTTCTATCTTTTTCTTTAAGCCTAAGACAAGATTGATTTTCATACTGGTTGGATGAAACGAATGATAGTTTAGATATCGACCAGAAGAGCTAGGTTTTCTATACCAATCTGTAATGAGGATATTGTCTTCATGGATGATAAGAGTATCTAAAAACGGGATGGTGCTATTAATTTTTTTTTCAATTGTAAATTGGATGGTAGGATGGTAACTGTTGAAGATTTGAAGTACATGATCTTCACTACCAGAAGGAATACAGCAGATTAGATCATCAACATATTTTTTAATGAAGGAAGGATCAAAATTAAGTTTAGAGATGCAATTGCTAGTAGGTCATCCATAACGTATTGTGCTAATATAGGTGAAACACTGGCTCCCATAGGGGTACCAAGTATTTGTTTATAAAATTTATTATCAAACGAGAAATATGCAGTATCAAAAAGAAAGTCGATTAAATTTAAGAATTTTGTTTTGGTTATATTGCAATTTGTTTGTATAGTATGCCATCGGGTTGTTATACTAAGTTTAACTAATTCGACAGGTATATTGCTAAAAGGAAATCACATATAGACTAATGATTACGTGATTAGTTGGAACTTGAAAATCATTTATAAAAGAGGCAAAAATGAAAGAGTCAAGAACATAATAGCGATTGATAGTATCATATGATTTGGTGAGTATATTTGTGATTAGTTCAGAAATTTTGCAGTTTGGTGCATATATAGAAGAAATTATGGGACGGAGAGAGAGAGTCGGTTTATGAATTTTTGGAAGTCCGTAGAATTTAGGAGCGGTAGCATTATAAATCATTAGTCGTTTGGCTTCATCTGCGTTAATGTTGTTATTTTTCTTTAAGTCTGATATTAATTTATTGGATTTTTGTTGGATTGTACTTGTAGGGTCTCTATTAAGAGGATTGTAGTATTTTTTATCATATATGATATCAGTGGCTAGTTTGTGATATTGCTTTTTTTCTACTATTACTGATATATTACCTTTGTCAGATTTAGTTAAAATCAAATTATTATGTGATTTCATAAATATATTTCATTTAACATATTATTATATATCCTTCCTTTCTTGTGTTGCTTTTATAGGTTTTGTATAAGACCAAAATATATCAGTAGAATGTTTCCCAGTATCTCCCACACTGATCGTCTACCTAAGATTTTTGCTCCGGCTGCTCGTATATGCCTAACACATTCTTACCCGCACGGACCCCTTTTCTCAGGGTTTAAAATTTTATCTACTAACTTACAACTACCCTCGTCTGGGTTCTAAAACCAGGGTAATTTCCGAATGCAAATAACCTTATTATTTTACCACCAACCTTGACTATTTTACAACTCTGGTACGAGTGCACCTTTATGCCACGACTGCCTGTTATGTGTCATAACTTGTTTTATTTCGAGGATTTAGTTTTTCCTTTTGATCTTTTTTTTTTTGTAATTCTCAACGTTAAGTTTCGTTCAATAGCAATCAGAAAACTTAGTACTAAATATTTACCTTTAGTTCAATCCTGATTTTGTGGACGGCGCCTCACAGGTAATGTGGTCCAACTATCTTTTCTTATTAGCGGCAACAATAACCTATAGGATTGTGGGTTTTAGTTATATGTCCTTAAATGATCTCTAAACTAACTACAGTGAGTACGTTAATTGAAAAACAAATACTTATTAAAACTCCTGTCTCCACGAGGTCTCTACTCCAGCTATGCCTCTTTATGCACTAACAACTGGTGGCTGTAAACCGCTACCTACTGTACTTGTTGTTCGGTGAGTCTACATCGATCGCTTCCTACTCTTACGCCCTTTGTAATTTTTCTTGAAGTCTGCTAAACACTGAATCTTCCCAACTAACTCTACCTGTTTAATTTTTAGATTTCTCTTCTACTTGTTAATTGGTGCTTCTGGCTCCTTTTCCTTATTATATGTAGCTACTTGTTGTAGACAAGCCCAATCACTTCTAGTTTTATTCTTTTAAAGAAAACACCAACTTTTGTAAAAGGAACTTGAACTTTTATTTTTTAAAACATTTTTTTTACAAAAAAAAAATTTCTTTTTATCCTCTGCTTTTCAAAATTTCCACCAACGTTTCCATAGCAACCTCAACAAAACAAGAAAAACCAGCCAACTCGATTCCTACATTCTTTATACATTCTAATAGCTCAATGCCTACTAATTTTTTTATATTACAATTAATACTTGTCACATCATTTCAATTCTACATCAATTATAGATTTCAATCATATGGACCAACATTTTACTACACTACTTTCACCACAATTAATAATTAAAACAAGAACAGCCTTAATACTAACTTAATGTCTAAAACAATAAATTTGGATGGTTACCATACATTTAGAAATAAAAGAACTTGGATTCTGAGTTCTTAACACTTAGTAATCTGTTTGACTTTTTTAAAAATTATCTAAAGGTTTATACAAAAACTTTCAACAACCTGTTAAACGCCGTTGATCTCTGACGACGTCCACCATCAGTAAAAGGTATTTACTAAAACCGTCCTCTAGTTACCATATATTTGAAGACCCAACATTGAGAATTTTAAGCATCCTACCTTTTATTATATGTACAACCTCAAATAAAACAAGTTAAATAATTCAGTATATCTGACGTGTATTTATATCTACCCAATGTACTTTATAATATATATATATATATATATATATATATATATATATATATATATCACATTTTGAAGTAGTTAATTTTCCGTAAAATTTAATAATTTTTGAGTAAATTTTGATAATGTTCTGACACTATGATTTAACTGAAATTTATTTTAGTGAAATGGAAAATTATAGCAAAGGCAAAAATGTAGAAGAACCTCTAGAAAGGGATAGAATACCTATTCCAAATTTACCTACAGATTTTCTATGGATGCAGGTAAATATATCATTCCTATTCTTAGATAAAGTTTGAATTCCTTACTAATTTTATCCTACGCTGTATCATTATGCAGTTTTAAGCATTGTGTTGTTGTACTTGAATTTACAGTATACTTTTGGGGTGGATTCTACATGATGATTTGAAACAAAGCAGAAATCAAGCAAACTTTACAATTTATTATGCCTAAATTCTTACCTTTATAATAGCGGGACACAAATGTGTGCTTATAATTATTGTAAATCTCACAAAATCACGTCGATTAGTAAATTTTCAGATTTCAACTTACATACTCAGACTATCTATACATAAATGAATATTTAAACATAAATAATATTAAAAACGATACAAATTAATGCTGGAGTAACTTGAAAAAAGTGTTATTAAATCGGATCCCATGCGTATTTTTCTTGATGTGGAAGTATATTATTTTTGATATACTATCCAATTACTACGTTTTCTTCCATATCCAAAATTAATGGTTTTGTGTTCAATATTTAAGACAATTTCAACAAAACACAACTGTTTTAAGTACAGGTCAACCTCTTATTTCTTCACTAAAACACTACATTCTCGTGTCTGCACTTTTACCGCCTCTTTTCCTCCCTTTTTACATTTTCATTTTTAATCTTTCCGGATACATCCGGTGGAAACGCGTCTCCAGGTCTCAGCTTATCACTAAAAATTAAATGTAAAACAAATATACTAATGGCTAACATTAGAACCACTACAGTATTTTAACACGATTATAGCGACTGTTATAAACATACAGAAACAAATTTTGCTTTCTGTACATTAGACAAAAGCCAACCAATTCTGTCTGCAAGTAAGTTTGTTAATCGCATACACAACTGGAGATTTTTCAACTTTACACCTTTTGACATTAACACACAAAAATTATTACACTATTGGTTTAAATCTTCATCCCAAATATATCGGATTTTAATTATCAAGGGTTTTATTTTGTATTAATTTGTAAAACTAAGCGGATAAATGTAACTTAACTAATTCTTAATTAGCTGGACTTTTAGGAATTTTCTTATTTTGATATGGCAGCCTTGGTTGGCCTATAATGAGTACAAATTACCTTGGCTGCAACTAACATGACAAAGTACTTTGCAATAGCTTGACTATGATATATAACTTTAAATTTCAACTACGAAAACCTGAATACTTTTATAATGGCATTAATTTTATATAAGCATCGATCTGCTGTTTGTTAATTGTTTGCCTACCACATTTCTATGTGCATACATTTGTATTGACATTGCTTTTGTATAACAGTAAATCTGACATTTATTAATTGTCTGCCTACTATATATTTTTTGTTTATATATTTTATGTTATAATAAATAATCGAGTTGGCCAAGCACAGCTATAAGACCGAGTGACTTCAGCACAGACTTCAGTCTACTTTATCGACTTGTTCTGACTGATTCAGTACTCCTTTATGCTGTGCCCATATAGTCAGCGTTATTCTGAAATCTTCGTGTTATGTCCATAGCTGACAGTTTTGCTATCGTATAAGGACAGTGTTTACTGTAATTTTTCTAATTTCTATCTAGGTAGGCCATGAATGTTTAAGTGTGCATAATTTTAAATTCCTATCAACATTTTTAGATAACATTTTGCTCTGTATTTAAATTTAAACAAATTTTGTATATCATTAATCAGTTACAAATGTATGTGCTTCGGCACGAAACGTGGTTGTACAGGTACCATAACGTTGCACAAATTTTCATATCAAGAAAGCAATTAATTCACAAAATCTTATCTTTAGTTAACAATCGTAGTTAAGGTGTGCCCCTTGTTCGTTGCTTCTGTCAGAAAACTAATACTGATGTAAATGTAGAGCAGGGTCGTAGTAGTTTTCCTATGTTTTTCCATATTCCTGCAACGAAATGTTGAAACCTACACAGTTCTGGAACAGATATTTGTGGTGGTTGATATGTGATAGGCAGAGGATTTCACACGTACACTTTGTTGCAATTAACACACATTCACGATTATGTCATAAGATTTTGACAACACATTCTTATATGATTCATCAGCTTTGGTCCGTAGATCTCAGACATTCTGATAAAACAATAAATAATTTTATATGATCTACATTGTAGTGATTGTCAGAATTAGTAATGTACTTTTGAGGTTTAGCTATCGATAGAGGTGGTTATTATCACCATGGTTTTATAAGTTTGACAGTTGTAGTTGTAAAAAAGAAATATAATTTCGTAAAGTGACAGGACATTTTACTATATATTCTATTACAGGTAAGCACACCTAACATCTCAATCTTCACATTATGGTGACCGTGACAGGACGTTTTACTATATATTCTATTACAGGTAAGCGCACCTAACATCTCAATCTTCACATTATGGTGACCGTCAGTATTAGCAAGCTGAAGAAAAAAAGAAGAGTGGTGCGCTCCAATGTCACTAGGACACTGGGCAGTTTGGATATAGAAAATGATGCTAATGTGTTGGTATCAAAGTTAGAAAGTGTAGACAAAATGTCCAAAATAATGGAAGACCTCAATGAACAAATCCTTGATCTTATGTTAGACGAAAACGAAAATGAGGAAGCTTGTAATGATAAAGTCAAGGGAGCTTTGGAGGTTCAAGAGGAAATTTCAAAGAAAAGGTTGATGACGGAGAAGCGAATAGCCAGCCACGGAAAAGATAGGGTGAGCATTCGCAGTAAAATTTCACCATCGCCCAGTATTAGTAGTGAAGGGCGAGTTAAGTTGCCGAAGATCTCGCTTGAGAGATATGAGTTGTGCACAAGTAATTGGCTTTTATGGTGGGCACAATTTAAACGCATTCATGAGTCTGAGGATCTAGAAGCGGAAATTAAGTTCCAGTATTTGCGCATGACGCTTAGTGATCCAGCTAAACGATTAATAGACACGTATTTCAATACGTCTAAAAACTACGAAAAGGCTATAGAGCATCTACAAACTCGCTATGGTAAAGAGGAACTTATTATCAGCTCTATGTACAAGGAACTTTTAGCATTGGTTAGGAACAAACCCTCTCCCAGCGAATTGTATGATAAGGTTAGTTCAAAAATGCGAAGTCTGGAAACTTTAGGTATTACAAGCGAACGTGGCGTAATTCTTGTACCGCTAATAGAAGAATGTCTTCCGGTAGAAATATTGAAGTTATGGGAACGCAGGACAATTACAGATCCTAACGAAAATAAACTTGATTCATTGAGAGGCGGAGACCGACGAAAGGTTAAAACAAACTGGTTTGATAGAATCACGATCGCTTCCCACAGCTGCTGTTCTCATTACTACTCCTGGGTCAAAAAAGAAGGGTGGAGTCAAATGGGAAACGAAATCTATCAGGTGCGTATTCTGTACTGGTGAACACCGTAGCAAAGATTGCAAGAGTGAAATAACCTTAGAAAAACGTAAAGAAATCATAAAATCTAATAGGCTCTGCTTTGCATGTCTTGGTACTAATCACACAATTAGTAAATGTCGAATTAGAGTAAATTGTGAAAGTTGCCAGGGAAGGCATTATAGCTTAATGTGTCCAAAAAATATAGAAGGGTTTAACAATAGTAAAGTTTTAGAACGGGAACCTGGAGTTACTAACAACTTATTTGTAGGTCAAACACCAAATGAATCTGTTGTGTTGCAAACCATAATTGCTAAGATAGGGAGCCGTAAAGTAAAAATATTATTAGACTCTGCCAGTCACCGTAGCTATGTTTCAACAAATCTTTGTAAAGAATTGGGGCTGCAGAGAGAAGGTATAGAGAAGTTCCGTCATATTTTGTTTGGTGGTCAAGTGTCAGAAGTTGTATCTCATGATGTTTATGACATTACAATAGAAAGTTTAGTAAATAATAACAAGTTTAATTTCAAGGCTCTTGAGCAGGAGAAGATTTGTGGTAAGATTCCAAGTTACCCGATGGTAGCTAAGAAGTTGGCGTTAGTTGGTATCATGATCACGGATGATGGTATTAATAGGCCAATTGATATTTTGTTAGGAGCTGACACTATGGGTAGGTTAATAACTGGGGTACCTTCTGTTGAATCTTTACTTGCATTTGAAACGCATCTAGGATGGTGTTTGGTTGGTTCAGTCAAAGACGAGTATTCTCAAAGTACGAGTATGATAAATACTGTAACCTCGATGTTGAATTATGAGCTCCCTAGCTTATGGGAACTTGATTCTTTGGGTATTGAGAACCCTACAGTAAAGAAGGACGATAGTTTAGCCTGTGTTAAACATTTCCAAAAGAATATCAAGTTTACAGATGGACGTTATTGCGTTGCTTTACCTTGGATCGAGGGACATCCTCCATTGTCATCGAATCGAGGTGTTGCTGAATCTCGTTTAAAGGGCGTGTTGAAAAGATTAAACCACAATGGAATGTATGACGCGTATGATGCTGTGTTTGTAGAATGGGAAAAGCAAGATATCATTGAAAGAGTGAATGAATTGTGTGATAGTAGTAATTTAAACGCTTGTTATTTACCACATCGACCGATCATACGGGAGGGTAAAACTACAAGGGTAAGGCCGGTATTTGATGCTTCTGCTAAATCTGTAAGAAATGTGTCTCTAAATGATTGCCTATATGCCGGACCAAATTTGACTGCTGAGTTGACCACAACACTGCAAAGGTTTAGATTAGAAAGGATGGGAATTGTTGGTGATATACAACAAGCCTTTATAATGATTAGTGTCATTGAACGCGATCGAGACATGCTTCGGTTTCTCTGGTGGAGGGATGGTACTATGATTGTTTTTCGTCATTGTTGAGTGGTATTCGGTTTAACGCCTAGTCCATTCTTGTTGAATGCTACAATTGCATACCATCTTCAACAGTTTCAGGGCACCATTGCTGATAAACTAAAAGGGTCGTTCTATGTAGATGATTGCGTCACTTCGTTAGAGACTAGGTCACTAGCAGAGGGTTTCCGCGACGTGGCGTCTGATTTAATGATTCGTGCTAAGTTTGAATTACGAGGTTGGGTATTAAGTGGAGACGACGGTGAAGAACACGTACTAGGTATGAAATGGCTACCAAAGTCTGACATGATCAGTTGTTTGAAACCCAAATTTGAAAGAGAGGTTGAACTTACAAAAAGATCGCTGTTGTCAATTGTTAGTAAGGTGCTCGATCCAATTGGGCTTTTAGCGGCTCCATTGTTGAAATTAAAATTAATTTTGCAACAGTGTTTCCAGATGAAGTTGGACTGGAATGAACGACTACCGGAAAAGATGTCGATTCTAGTTTATGATTGGTTGCAGGAAGTGGATTTGATAGACTCCATTAGGATACCTAGATGTTTTAAAGGAAGGGCGGAAGAAGTAGAAATACACGTTTTTAGCGATGCTAGCAAATATGGGTTGGTTATGTGTGTATTCTTGCGCTGTGTTTTGGATGACAGTATTAATGTCTCATTTGTAACAAGTAAAGCTCGAGTTGCTCCTTTAGAGAACACTACGATTCCTCCTTTAGAACTAGTTGCTGCAACTTTGGCGGTTCGGCAGGGGATGAATGTTTGTGGAATGTTACAGGTATCAAATGTGTCGTTTTGGACAGATTCGGTGATTGTGTTATACTGGATTAAGAAAGGAGAATGGAAAACCTTTGTTGGAAACCGTGTAAAGGAAATTCGTAAGCTTACTAAGCCTGATCAGTGGCGGTGTGTTCCAGGTGAAAATAATCCAGCAGACCTGTTGAGTAGAGGCTGTTCATTGAGTGAATTTATTACTAAAAAATGGTGGGAGGGCCCTGCATGGATGTATCTGTCAAAGGATAAATGGCCTAAGGCAAATGTAGTACCTACAGATGAAGCGTTGCTTGAGGAAAAGGTCACTTGTTTAGTTAATACGAGTGGTGTTGCGCAAGACTCGAGTATGTTTGCGTATTTTAGTTCTTACAAGAAGAATTTGCGAGTAGTTGCTTGGATATACAGGTTCTTTAACAAGACTCGTCGTCGCTGTGAAGAGATAGGAGATCTAACGAGTGATGAGTTACGAATAGCCGAAGAACGGTTACTATTTTGAATACAAAGGACATACGGGGTGTTGAAAGAGTACGTACTAAAATTTTGAGTGATAAATTCTCTCCTTCGTTCCGTGAACCCGTTATATTATCTCGATGTCCGCTTGTAGAAGTAATAATTAAGGAAAGACACGAAGAAATGTATCATGCAGGTGTTAGTTGGGTTTAATACCACCTGCGTGAAAGGGTATGGTTAGTTAAAGGTCGACAAGTAGTGATTAAGAGATGTCTAAGACACCGCAGTAGAGCTATAGTTACCCCTCCAGTTGGATTACCAGATAATCGCGTAAATTTAGGTAAGGTTTTTCAGGCTTCAGGGTGCGACCTGATGGGGCCTTTGTTCTTGAAAAACGAGTCTAAGGTTTGGATAGTTATTTTCACATGCGCGGTATACAGGGCTGTCCATTTAGAAATAGTCGATTCGCTTTCTACAGAATCGTTTTTATTGGCTTTACGTTGTATGACAGCCAGAAGGGGCAGAATCACTGTAATGTATTGCGATAATGGAACCAACTTTGTTGGTGCTTGGAACAACATAAATAAACAGGAGGTTTAATTAATGAAGATTAAGTGGATCTTCAACGTAGCCACTGGAAGTTGGTGGGGCGGGTTTTTTGAGCGTCTTATAGGTGTCATAAAGATGTTATTAAGAACATCATTGAGTAGAGCTTTGTTAACCTATAATGAGTTATATACTGTTGTAGTAGAGCTGGAAGCTGTGATGAATAAAAGACCCATTACATGTGTCCGATGATGCTAGTGAGCCATTACCTATTACGCCGTCGATGTTTTTACAGCAAGAAGAAAACGAAACGTAATCTAAGTAGTAGAGTTCGTTATGTAGCATTTATTCGCCTGGCTTTAAAGGAAAGATTTGCGTACGAGTATTTAGGAGCACTAAATATCCACAAGTCGAAAGATAGAGGTAGTACCGCTGAGCGCGTAAAGGTAGGCAGTGTTGTCTGGATAGGTTCAGATAATAAAAAGAGGATCGACTGGGAATTGGGAAGAGTACTTGAAATGTTTCCTGGTAAAGATGGGGTTGCTCGTGTAGTGAGACTCAAAACCGCTAAGGGTGTATTGACGAGACCCATTCAGAGGTTATTTCCTTTGGAGGGGGTTGAAGCAGAAGCAGAGCAAATTAGTAATCTAAGTGACAGTAAAAACTCATTAGAAATTCTAAGCACACCTGTACAGAATACAATCCTTGATGATTCACACATAATTAACAAAAATATTTCGAATGTTATAGAGGAACGATGTACACGCAGAGGAAGAGTTGTTAAGAAACCCGTTCGTTATTCTGATTGAAGTTAACCTTTCAGAAAGTCTTCCCTCTGTTATTTAGGTACCATTGTGCATAGTTATTCGAAAAATTGTTTTTAGTTCATTAGTAGTTTAGTTAGGGTTAGACTTAGAATTGTGAGTTTATATTAGTGTCATACTTGTTTATGTGTTATTGTATAGTTGTGTTACGGTTCTTGAAAGGAAAGAAAGCTGTCATTTCAAGGGTGCGAGAATGTCAGAATTAGTAATGTACTTTTGAGGTTTAGCTAGGGATAGAGGTGGTTATTCCACCATGGTTTTATAAGTTTGACAGTTGTAGTTGTAAAAAAGAAATAGAATTTCGTAGAGTGACAGGACGTTTCACTATATATTCTATTACAGGTAAGCGCACCTAACATCTCAATCTTCACAGTGATAATCTGGATAGAGAGGTTAACTCTATTTGACCTCTCTTGTGTAAAATCCTACTTACTGATACCTTTGGCATTATTTTGAGCTTCACTTTTAAAAATTTTATAATGGCAATTCCTTCGAACCAGAATACTGTATTAAGTAAACCATGTGCATATAATGAATTAATTACAAATCTGAATTAACTGTAAAACTCTGGATAGCGTGATTGTAAATATTCGATTTTAAATTATGATGAGGAGCCTTGTCGGAAATAGAAAGTAATTTCGTTTTTACATATTTTATAACTGTATTTATGTCAACAGCATGGTTAAACCGTGTTAAGTGTAGATGCCAGTTTCTGTTTCTCGTGAGTACACCTCAACTGATTTAGGTGCAAGATACGATCACAACACAGGGAGGTATGTTACCTTGTTTTTTTATATCAAGAAATTATTGCTTATTAACGTTTGACGTTGATGCGTAACCCATGCACCACAAAGAAACTCAAATCAAATTACTCCGACGGGCGAAGCAAGTATATAAAAATCCATTTCGAAACTAGTTCACTAGTGTTACTTGTCACATTAAATTGCTCTACATGTACTATGTTTAACTGAAAACGTTTATTTAAAAAAATCATAAGTATTTCTTTTTTTGGTCATTATCTATCCATTTAACTTGTTACAATACTAAATACGCACTGCATACATCAATTATTAAAAAGAGTGGCATCTATAAATTGTCTTGTAGTACTTGCCAAGCTAGTTATATAGGTAGAACTTGCAGACTCCTAAAAATAAGAATTTCAGAACATCTTAATAAACCCCAACAATCAGCATCCGGCCACCATCTGAAATTTAATAACCACATGTTCAGTCCTTCCATAGACACAAAAATTTTACATCATATTACAACAAAAGATTTTACTACGATAGATTTTATTGAAGATTTAGAAATAGAGAAAGAATTACTAAGCAACCCCATGTCTTAAGTACCAAAGCTAATTTATATAAACCTATATATATATATATATATATATATATATATATATATATATATATATAAAAGGTTAAACTAATTTGTTTAGAGCCTGCAAATTTGGTACCCCTTTGGCCTTATCATTTTACTTAATTTTCTTACTTACATTAAAATTGCACTTGTTAACTATTTCCTTGTTCTGTTTCGTTATCTCCTTAGCATGTTTTTAATATAGATTTACTCTTAATACATTTTATTGTATCATACATTTTAATAACATACAACTTGTGATAGTACATGTCTATATGACATTTGACATATTTTGATTTATTTATTTTAATTTTAATATTGGATTTCTTTCCTACAAGTAAGCTTTTATATTTTACTGTACATTAATATTTTATATTAACTTTTTATGCCCTTGTAGGAAACAACACTGAAGATGACTAGTTTATAGTCGAAAGCGCTCTGTTTTAAACTTAATACATATTAACCATTATATTCCTTTCAACTAATTATTAAAATTGTCCGTACTGTAATTCTTTTTTTAAATAGAAATTTTTTGTATTTATTGGCAATCGATGACGATGTCCATTTCTTTGTCTGTGTGAACCATCCCACTCTCCGTTTTTGTAGTTAGCATGACACCTCTAAGTTTTTTTATCATTTTATACGTTATCATGATTCTTGAAGGTTCTTACTTTACTTTCCTTTCGGTTTCTGCCTGACCCGTGCATTTTACCATAGAAACTCTTGATAGCAGCAGAACGACTGGAACATATAATCATGGCTATATGATATGTATTACTTGTTTTTACCATTCACTGACAATGATTTCTTTATTTCCCCTTATTCCTCAGGCGCAAATGTTAAACTTTTATTCATCATCATCATTTTTTCTGTTCTCTGCTTCTAATATATTCGGCACTATTCCCTCATGCCTTAGAACATGTGCTATCATCTCATCTCTCCTATTTTTGTTTTACTGTTTTATATGAATATCTTTCTTCCCCTACCACTTCTAGAACCTCTTTGTTCTTACATGTGTTTCATCATATGTCTGTAGCACCACATTTCAAAGGCTTCTATTTTTTTACTGTCCGCTTCTTATACTGTCCGTGTTTCATAGCCATACAGTGCTGTGTTCCACTCATATGCTTTCAGAAATCTTTTCCTTGTTTCTGTATTTGTTGTCTTAGAACATAGTAGTTGCTTTTTCTTGCTAAATATAGCACGGCCTTGTGCTAATCTTTGTTTTATGTCTTTTGCACTCATCCTGCATTATTTGACTTCCTAGGCAGCATAAATTCTTAACCTCTTGTAAGTTCTCGTTTCGTATTTGTATTCTGATTTTGGAGTTGTTAATGAATCACTAAATTCCACGAAGTAAGTAGAAATGTTTAACTTAATTATCACGTAATTAGTGTGTTCAAACGTAAATACACTCACCTAGTCGTTTCATTTGCAGAAGAATAATCACGACTTTCTTGCACTATAGAAATTGAAATTTAATTAATTAAATTAACCAATCACAAACATACCACTCACCAAAATAAGCAAGGTTATTTTAATTAATTGGAAAGAAAGAAAAAAATAATAATAAATGTATGCCAATGTACTTGAACACATGAATACAAAATGTAACTTGAGCAAAATTTGATTCTTCACACAGAAAAGTAGTTTAATTGTACATATTACTATTTACATGGTGGTAGTGGTACAATTTAATTAAGGGACGATCTAATTTGCTATTTTGAGTGTGCACACGAGCGACCTTGACTACCCTGTCGTTGCCTGGAAAAAGAGCAACTACTTGACCAAGTTTCCACTGTAGTGGAGGCAAATTGGTATCTTTGATTAACACCAAATCATGAATATTAACATGGGAAGAAAATTTTATCCATTTCTCACGCTGTTGCAGAGAATAAAGATATTCTGAAGACCAACGCTTCCAGAAGTCTTGGTGCATTTTCTGCACACCTTTAATTTTACGTAATGATGAAAATCTATTCAATAAGACATTTATCTCATCAAAGGAGACAACATTTAACAAATTTAATTTCCTTTGTTCATTTTCTACCATTGGGTCTATTTCCGGTGCATCAAATGAAGAATATTCATTTGAATTGTAAAGAAAAGTTGGACCTACCCACCACATTCTGCACAATCTGCGGAAGCACAATCTGCACAGTTGTCCACTCCATTCACATGAAGCCATTGATGAGGGGCAATCTTATCCTGAATATGACTGATGTGATTACTAACAAATGTCTTCCATCGATGAGGAGACGATTTGATCCAAGATAAGCTTCTAGGAGAGGGAGAATCAGGTTTTGGAAAATGTAGGTATGCATAATGTCTCTGCTTACATACAGACATCGAAACTTTGATGAATACTTCGTCAGAGTATGTCCGCCACTTAGGCAATTGAAACACCGATTAGAATTTAAGCGATCGAAGGTTCTAACCGCAAGAAGTGATCACACTTTAAAAGTGATCTTCTTTACAGTACCCACACTTAGAACTATACAAAGTATTGCTATTAGAATTCATTGCACTGGTCACAAATGTAAAAGATTTATTAGCACGATTTTGACCAATTTTCGCAGATTGTTTTGGTTCTTGTTTTGATTTAATAGATGACATAGGCTGTCCTATAACCATCAAATTAGTCTCCAATACCATACAATGTTTTAACAAAAAGATATGTAAGTCTTCATATGTCGAAAGCTCCACATCATGAAGTTCAACACCAAAACGCTTTCTAGTAACACTATCTAATTTTTATAACAAAAGTTTGAATCAAATAATGTTCCACGTACTCAAGTGCTAATGAATTTTCAGAGAAGATTGCAAGCAATGAACGTAAAGAAGTTGCAGAATCCATATTAGCTTTCGAAGCATTATGTATAGACTGAAACAGAAAACGTTTGTTTTGATACTCATCGACCAATTACTGAAAGGAAATTTTATAATTATCTGAAGTCAAAGGGAGTTCCTGAACCATCGCAAGTGCTTTAGATAAAGACACCATATACTGATACTTCTCTATAGCTGAAAGACTATTATTCTCATGAATTAGATTATGAAATAAAGCGCAGAAGGTAGGCCAGTTTTTGAAACTGCCATCAAATTTTGGAATCACAATTTTTGGTAATTTTATTTTATTGCAACTTTCATTCACGCCACCTGTGTGCAAATTAGCATTTTACAATTTAGATGAGAATGATTTGAACTTACACGCGAACCCCTAGCACTAGATGGAACATCTAGAAGTCTCTGTAAAGTCAATTCCCTATAAATCTCTTTTATAGAATATTGACAATCATAAAATTCTGCTTGAATACTTTCCTGTTCCTCAATATCCTTATCGTCCACTTGAGATATAGTCTCATAATGTACCTCTCAAATTAACCAACTAATAATAATACATCCTCAAAACGAATCCCAAAATCATTTAACTTTGAAACAGGGTCTTGTTAAGCTACTTGAGCAATTTTCAACAAAGCTCGAACTTTATGAAGTAACACCTTGCGTTTACTTGCTAGTTTTTCAATTTCCATTTCCATCCTAGTAAACACAAAACACTAATGTAAATGTATGCACACAATGCAAATTCGCAAATACGTTTGCTTTTAACTGGAAGAAAATCACGAATTATTCAAAAAAATGCCCTGTAAATGCTTTGAATTGCAATAAAATGTATTACATCAGAAATCAAACCACAAACAAACATTAGTTTATATTTTCACCAAATCTAATCAATTGCAATAAACAACCAATCACCTTTAAACACAAAATTCCTATGGTGTTTGGAGGAATACATCAATCTGGCAACACAGAACCTAAGAGAGTTGGCAACTCCCCGCCGTTCACTATAAAGAAATATGGGAATGTCAAATTTTTACACTCTTGTAAACAATGGATAATCTTAACAAATAAATGGTATTAATTTGTGCAAATTACCTAAAGTATCCACAATTAATAAATGAATAATAAAGTTAACGTATTTGGAGGATTTAATGTTAAAGTTAAACGAAATTTCAAACACGTGCAAAAAATGTTGTGAATTGATAAAAACACGTAAATTTAAATGAACTGTGAACTGTATATTTTAAGAACTAATTCAAATCGGACTCGAAGACCAAAAATGTTAATGAATCATTAAATTTCACGAAGTAAGTAGAAATGTTTAACCTAATTTCACGTAATTGGCGTGTTCAAACATAAATACACTCACCTAGTGGGTTTCACTCTCTTCGTTAGTACTGTTTCCATTTAGTTAAGAACTGCTTCCAACTTTTCCTTGCTAGATGCTAATACCGCTATATCATCTGCAAATCTAAGCATATCAATCATTTGTCCCTGCATAATAATTCCAAATGTCTTTCTGCATCTGACAGTTTTCAATACTTTTTTGATATACTAAAAATTAACGGTAATAGGGCACATTCCCGTCTCACCCCTTTCCTGATATTTACTTCTCTACGTCCATGCTCTAATTCTATTATCGCTGTTTGCTCTTTGTAGTATCTATCTATCCCTATAACTTATTCCAATCTATTTGACTATTTCAAACATTTTTTCCCATTTTACATTGTCGAATGCTTTTTCAAGATCTACAAACCCTATAAACACGCATACTGATTTTTCTATTATTTTCTTTATTACTGTTAAAACTACAATGGCCTACCATTTTTCCATCCATCTTTGTACAATTCTAGTTAATATTTTTGATATGTGTGCTGTCATAGTTATTCTTCGAAAATTTTCACATCTATCCATGCCTCTCTACATTTGAAATTTCTGGATATTTTGCCTGTCTCATGTATATAGCTTACAAGTTGGAAGCGCTACTGTTTGTCCAGTGACTTTTAGAATTTCTGTTTGCACTTATCTATACCAGGTCCCTTTTTATTTTTCAGACTGTAATGCCAATTCAAACTCATCTCTAAGTATAGATATCTCAAATCATTTTTCAATGTTTGACTGCTGTGCTAGTGCTTCTTGTTCCTATCCTATATATAAATGTTCTATATATTCTTGCTATCTAGCACCACTTTCTCTACATTTTCTATAATGATGTCTCCTTCTGCACTCCTTATATTTTTACTATATGGTTTTATATCCCTAAAATTCATTCTAATTACTTTGTATGCTTTGTGCGACTTTCCTATTTCCATCTTAGTTTATACATCTTTTCACTTTTCTTCAGTCCATTGTTTTAGCTTTCCTGCATTTACGAAAAATTTACCTGTACTGTTTTTCTTCTTTATCTGGTCTGTTTTTGTATTTTTGCCCTTCTTCTATTAAATTCAGAATATTTTTTGTTACCTGTGGTTTCTTATTTTCTTTTTGTTGATACTCCAGAATACCCTTGGCCGCTATGTCTAAGCTGGATTTAATGTTATTCCATTCTGCTTCTACTTCCTTAGTATCAGAAATTTTCCTTAGTCTTTTATCAATTCGTTTGACTTTTTCTTAAATCTATTGTAGATGTCTATTAGTTTCTCAAAGTCGAAGTGCCTTCTTCTGTTCCTTTTTTTCGAATTTTTAAATTTAAGTACGACTTTCATAATTACTATGTTGTGATCAGTGTCTGGGTTGCTTCTACAATCTTTTATTTGATTCCTATACCATTGTGTAACAAGAATGTAATCTATTTGATATCTTCCTGTCTCATGGCATCTTCCATGTGTATGTTCTTTGAGCGTAATGTTGAAATAATATGTTTGTGATGGTTAAATTGTTTTTGTTGCAGAATTCTACCAGTCTGTTTATCCAGTCATTTCTTGTGCCTAAACCAAATAAACCTACTACCGCTCCTTCCTTGCCATCATCGACCAGTGCATTAAAATCTACCGTAATTATTAAATTTTCATGTCCTTTTACAAATCTTAGTGCGTCTTTGATGTCTTTGTAGATTGCTTCTACCATTCTACCCGTTCTAGTATTCTAGAACTGCTTCAAGGTGCAGGTCCATTCAGAACGGAAACTTTTAGTATGGAATCAGAATTTATTTCATTTAATAGTCACTTCAAAATACTACTTTACCAAAGCATGATTTAACACTGTCGCCATATATACTATTGTGTCTTAAAGCAATTACAATTGGACTGTACATTTTTTAATTAAAACTTGTATAGCATAAATTCCTTCAATATTGCAAATGTGTCCTGATTGTAGGTGAGAGGTGGCAGCAAAATAAGAAACTTATTAACATTTGCATTAAATGATTTCCCTCAAATCAAATCTGTTGTTTGGACGGGAATTGGTCCATCGCTTGGAAAAGCTATTACTTGTGCAGAAATAATGAAGCGGGAATATGGAGATACACTTCATCAAATCACAAAAATTTGTTATAGATTGTAAGTTAACATGATTATAAATAATTGGTTATTGAACATATTTAGAGTTGAAGAATATTGGGATCCAAAAATACCTGAACTGGATCAGCTTGTTGTAAAGCGAAAGTTACCAATGATTCACATTCTGTTATCAACTCAAGTGTTGAATAAAGATGAATTAGGGTAAGTGGTAGTCATTGTAGAAATTAAGTTAATTAGTAAAACTTCATATTGGAAGTATTGAATTTTCATAATTATTTATTTGTTAGAAAAGTTTTACATGCGCTTTGTATTACGATGGGTGAATCAAATTACAATAGAAAGAAATTTCTAAATCATACATTGCCAGATTTGAAATCACCACAATCAAATTCGAAATTAAGAGCATGGTTTGAATGATCAGAGCAGTGATTATTTATTATAAGTATTAATTTCATTTATCTTTATATAGTTTTGGATGAATATTTGATTTGAGTTAGTAAGGTGCCGGCAAATGTTTTCATATCAGAACACTTACGTTGGCAATATGACACTAAACATTATACCTTCAACCTAATAATATTTAAATTAGCACTGCTACCTCCAGATATTGCTTCCAAATCATGTCAATCTAAACTAGGGATATTCACCTGTGGAGATTCATTATTTTTTCCTTGGAGAATTTACAACTTTTAAATGTGTATCCACTTGATCTGAGACATGCTCCTACTATCTGCAAATATCAAAAACTAACATCTGTGATCGGCAATTTCTATATAATTGTACTGGTAATGAGCTTTTTACTGCTGTTTAGTTGGTCTAATGTAAGCCTGAAGATTCATAAATATGGAAAAATGTACTGCCTGCTACAGATATTACTGGTGCTAATTAGCTACAGTGTTTACGAACACTAAATTCTCTTTTAACATGACGATTATCTATATTTATCACAAGTTAGACTGTGTAATTCATCTACACAGACACTTAATTATATATACATTAAACATATTTATTTTAATGATTTTTCCAATAATTTATGTCATCACTTAACGGATTCATACTTCGACTGAAACTAAAATCTTTAGCGAGTCTGTTATGCTCACTACCTGCATTACCTAGTCTCTGTTATGTCTATGTTTAATTATTGACTGAAGTACATATATCTTATTTTGCTCTTTTTGGCTATTTCTAAATTTATACTGTCATAGATAACATATTTTAATCTGAATCCATTCATTAAAATATATATGGTTTGCCATTCATAGATAATCTTTGCCTAAACATCTGTTTAAAATTTGGGTTTTCAAGGAAAGGTTGATATTGGTTATCTAAATATTTAGTCGCGAAAATTTAATTACTAATACGTACATTCTTCCTGTTATGCTAGTTTTGAAATTCAACAAGCAGTTACAACTTCCTTTGTCTTACGTTCGATCGTCTTTGTGACTCTTTTTGTGCCGAAGTTGCATGATTGGTTTCCTTTTCGTGGAGTCGAGTTATCTTACTAAGTCCCGCCGACCATCTGATTCCCAGCACTTGATGAAGACTGCACCACACCGCTGGGTAGTTGGTAGAGTTCCGCACGGAGTGAGTTTTTGAAGAACTAATCTTTTAAACCTAACTGATTCCTAAAATTTTTACGGCTTCTGTTTGTTAAATATTTTGTTACTAACTTACTAATTACAAGTAACTGGAAAATAGGGAATTATTATGAGCATAAAGTTGTTTTTTTTATTTATTTACTTAACGGAAAACCCCTTTTTACCAACACTTATAAATATTTATTTACAACAGCATGTTATAGTAAAAAACAACACAAAACAAAAAGCATAAAAGCACATTCTAAAACATAAACAATTAATCTAAATGAACATTGATCTAATTTCTTGCTAACAACATTTTCTGCAAAGTACTATGGAAATTATTGATCGAAGGGCAGAACCAATCAAGTTGAGGAAACTTATCTGAATAAACTGCACATCGGTTAAGGTATGAATGGTAACCATAATTTGTGGTATGTATATAACGATGTACAAATGCAGTTGGAGTACCTCTGGTGACTCTATTGGGAACGTTGAAGTGTACTTGATGTAGAATTTCAGGACAGCAAATCAGGTAGTTTATAATTTTAAATAGAAAGCACAAGTCCAGAAAAAGATGTCTCTGTTGTATACTTAAGAGTTGGAGTTCATTCATCAAGTTGACAGTAGAGTAAGATGAACCGTACATGTTCCATTTGTAAGCAACGTACCGTAGAAACTTCTTTTGGACTTTCTCTATTTTATTAATATGAGTTTTATAATAAGGTGACCAGATAACAGACCCATATTCCAAAATACTCTGAACTAAGGATAAATACAGTAGTTTAACGGTTTCATAGGAAAAGTTTCTAGAGTTTCTTTGTATAAAACCTAGCATCTGCAAGGCTTTGGTTTGAACATAGGCAATATGTGAAATATATGAGAGCTTGGAGTCAATTACAACCCCAAGATCTTTGATTTTTACAACACGTTGAAGAATAACATTTTCTATAAAGTAATCCATATGATCTGTATTAGTCGCACGAGTAAGTGATCACATAACATTTATTAGTATTAAGAAAAAGTCTATTTAATTCACACCATACAACCAGCGAATCAAGATCAGCTTGAATTAATAGGTGATCACTTGCGTAAAAAATGGGTTTGTATAGCTTTAAATCATCAGCATATAACAGGAAGGAACAGTATTTGAAGCAGCTGACAATGTCATTAAAAAAAGAAGAAATAATAGGGGCCCAAGGTGCGAACCTTGCGGTACCCCCGAATGCACAGTAAATTTGAATGATACAAATTGTTTGTATTTAACTGCTGAACTCTGCCATAAAGATATGATGAAAGCCAGTTGTAGATGTTTCCTCCAAAACCAATCTTGTCTAATTTCTGCATCAGCAGTTCACTCGATCAAAGGCTTTAGAGAAGTCCGTGTAAATAGCCTCAACTTCTAGACCATTCTCCAAAGATTGTATAATTGAATTAGTGAATACTAGTAAATTTGTTGTGGTGGACTTGTGTTGCTGAAAACCATGCTGGTTACAACTTATTATTTCTTTACAATTCCAGTATAGAAATTTAGAAATCAAGAAAACTAACAGTTTTGGAATAGCAGATTGAGTACATATACCTCTGTAATTAGATCTATAAATCTAGTACTTAATTACATGAGTAACTTATTTTATACATAATTAAGTATTATTGTGGTTGTGGCACATCATGTAATATATTCTGTATTAGCAGTATACATAGATGGTGTTTAAATTATTCTAAAAAGAGTACATTTCACCATAGAAGTCTAGTTCTGACAATATTAGCGAACTCGCAATGAGTTTTGCTATCTTATTCTCCTGTTGACAGAATATTAGGTAAGATTTAGTTTTGTTTACGTGCTCGATAGGTACTTTTAATTTAGATTTAAAGTAGATTTGTGTTAAATGTTGATTGTTTGATGTTTGAACAATTCACAGTGTACATTTCTCAGCTAAGTGTTATTCAGAAATTTTCTACTAAGATTATACTTAAATAAATGAACACCTAATCACTATTTCTTGAGTATACTTTCCTATTAAACAGACTAATACTCAGTATGTTTATTTGGTACTAATATTTTTTATTTCAGATCGTTGAAATGTTGCCTCTTAATTTTTTTTTGCTTATGCGCCCCAGTCCAATCTGCGACTGAAGTTAGCCGGTATACTTTTCATAGTGTTACGACAAGTTGTACGTAACAAGGCTTGCAGTTTATGTATAGAACAAAATAACATCCAGAGGCTACCAGAAGTTTTGAAGCTTTTCTAGATTGTTCGCTTTTGTATGCTTTATATTACTTCCTTAAATGCACAATTTTACCTGTCAATCCATTGTTGGTTTAATGACTTCGTTCCTTTCGATTCTAAACTTTTCAACACCTTTGTTACAGTATTATATTCTTATAAATTATACATAAGTAAAATAAAATTATAAGATTATAAATCATAACAAGCATCATAAACTTTTATAATTGTAATTTTTAATACTTGAATTATGTTTTATTGAATAAATAGGCAACTAATTACACTTTATTTTTCTTAATCGGTTGGGAATTAAACCGCCCTTTTTCAATTCCCAACGAATATTAAGAAAAATGCTAAACAAACCACAACAAACATACAGGGAGTAATTACACTTTATTTAAAAGGATTACATTACGACAGCATTACGATGCCCATTTCATCTCTTTTATATTTCTTTTTATACTAGAAATGTCTCTTGTACCAACTCAATTCCATTGTACCAATACAACTCACAGGTATGTTCTTTTTTAAAACCCTCTCCCTGCTTATTTGTACTCTATACAGCAGAACATATTTAATATAAAAAATGTATATGTAGAACAAAACAAAAAATTATAACTATAAACCTAATTGATTAGCGACTTTGTTATTAGCCTCTTCTTTTTGTACACATATAATTACTGCCTGCCTTCAGTACTTCATTTGCAAGGCCGTTTTCTTTAACAACTGATTCTACCTCATTATCTTTAATTAACTTTTCCATAATACTTCTTAATAAAAGAGGCATTAATTCTTAAAATTGTGTTATTTATTTCTACCAAATAACTCATCAATGGAAAATCAAGCTTTTTCTATTTCCCTTTCTTCCAATAATTAGTTTTAATATTTTTAACTAAAACTTTTACATTTTACTTCACTCAGTGTAAAAATGTGCATTTTTGTTGTAATAACTGAACTACTGTTGATTTTCCTTTATTGTGTGTGGTAGTAGTAATATTTTTAAATAATAACACATACAAATTTATTTAAGGTTAGACTTCCTCCGCATTGTCAAACCTGTATAAACTGACATAAAGTGATTACACCTCAAATTGAGTTGCGTAAAAGATGTTGCGGGTAAAGTACACAAATTAATAATAACAAAGACTTACCCAGTGAAAATCATGGAATTGCGAACTCATCGATGGTGGTTTCTTGGATGACGTCCTACGTTTTTTGTCATGGAGGATGGGTATTCTTTATTTAGGTAGAGAGAGAATGTTATAAAGGAAAGATCACTTTGTCGACTCGAACTTAATCCACGCATGTCCGTATTTGATAATGGTTGATAGTATAGTACCATGTTTTTAGAGGCTGAGTTCTCACCAACTGTAGTCCTCTCCACACAATTTTCATGCTCCATTGCTAAAACTGCTAAACACAGCTGCATATTCATGGCCTGGTAATGTAACATTTGCAGTTTTTTAAACCACAAATGTAAGCCAATGGCCTGAAATGCGTAAGAACTTGGTATTCGTGTGATTTACACGTAAAACTTACATTAAAAGTGATAAACTTAAACTTCTCATGTGTCGTTTAAAACTCCCCTAAAATGAAATAGTAAAATAAACGTGAAACCTTATATAAACAAGTTGAAAATGCAAGGCATTGTCGCAACGAACTTCCAAATGTAGACTTACTTTAAAACAATTTAAAGAAATTAAAATTATTATGTTGTAATAATTATAAGTATTCAGATAAAATAAAAATTAATTCCCCGGGGGGGTCGGGTATCCGTGGTCAGATTTTGTGGGGGGTACCATATTTCGACTCAGCTATGTTAGGGGAGTCCAAATATGTATCGCACATTAATTTTGGACCTATTTGAAATTTTAATTTTTCCGACGGAATATCACGGGGGCACGGCGTCCCCGTGGCCCGATTTCAACTGACATCAAAACTTAAGCTCAGGACACCGAGCTGAATCGATTGATGTGTCACACATTGATGTCCGACCATTAGAAAGGCCTCGGACGGACAGACAGACGGACGACAAATCGATTTCATAAACGAACGAAGTTCGTTGAAAAAAAGCACAACATAGTATTTTTAATTATCACAGGTATTAATAAGCGATTTAATTGTTAGTATAGTTCACAATCTCCAACTCTTGATTAGTTGTATTGACAACCATGATAATCAGTAACTAGACTATGTCCTCAAGAAAATTTAAGTGAAAATCAAATTATCTTCGTTATGTTTAATTACGAGTTTCTTTACAAACCTAACATATTTTTCTAGGCCCATTAGATTTAGAATAAAGTGGACTAGATGTAATACTTCTAAAATGTCACTGTTTTGCAAATTTTTTAAACTTAAAGGAGTTAAATGACATATTATAAGTAACAACTGATTGTGGAATACTAAAGTGACCATTAATTTTTTTCGTCAGAGCGGGACACCTGCAGAATTTTTAACAAAACAAAAACTAATTGCTGTTTTAACTGCTTTTTATTTATTAATAATAAGTGAATGAATTTTCTTAATATAACGTTTCTAGAGACTTGTTTTATATTTGTCGGCAGATCAAATCTGTTTCAAAATATCGGGTCTCGTTTTCAAGTAAAAATGGAGCTGATTACATGATTTGTTGATGTTTGTCGTGGTGATCAATATGGCATTCACTTAACCTAAAGCTAAAGCGGGACATTTTTGCTCTTACTGGGGACAGCGGAACTGTCCCGCCCAAAGCGGGACGTATGGTCACGTTAGGAATACCCCATGTTGTAAATTTGCTTTCTCTACTTTAATTACAGTAGAAATATCTATTTAACATTTTTGTCACTTCTAACCATTTTAATAGTAATTAACAATAATTAAATAGTTTTAATCCTTGTATCGGCCAAGACCATATGTATTTTTAAAAACGATTAGTTGGGTATTTCATATTTCTGTAAGGCATCTTTTGTTTTAGATTGTTGGAACTTCTGAAATATTGTACAACTCTTAATAATGTTTATTAAATAACTCGGATTCACGGCTAAATGTATGATTATTTGATAGAACACCTATTTATTGCAATAGCTTATTAAACACTATTATACTGAAGTCAAAATTATACAGGGTGTTTCAATAATAAATTGTCCTTCTAAATTACTTTTCCCCCTTTTTCAATGATACTTATTTCCCGTAATGCCTAAACGTTACAACTTGAAACTGGTATCAGATTGTTAATTTGTAAGAATTTTGCTTCACTTTCATTTAAATTAATTTCATTAAGACAGATAGAGTCACATTCTAAATTGCTATGAGTTAAAAAAGCCTCGAGTTCATTGATCTTGTTTGAAATCGATTCAGACAAACAAATTCATAGAAGGGCATTCCTTGGATTTCTTTACAAAGTGTACAGTTTGTTTACAACTACATGGTCATTAGTATTTGAAAATCCGTATTATGAAAATTTAAATTGCTAAATAGCTTGTCAAAATGAACAAGAGTACTGAATATAACTGCTTTTTCGGATTCTAATGAAAACCAATATTGTTAAAAATCTTATTCCTAAAAGACGTAGCAATTAAATGATGACCCTGGGTGCGTGCCCTTAGTACTCTGTTAACATTCCCCTTTCAATACCCCAATTTTGACAGGTTTGTAATTGTTGAATTTCGTTTAAGAGTTCTTCACTAGATGTAACATTAAGAGATTGCTTTTCAAGATAATTCTTTATATCTGAATTAGTATATTTAAGATCAATTCTTGAAACAATAATATATGTATCTTTTTCTACATCCTGGATTTCAGATCTTTCATTATTACCATAAACAACAGATCGCAGTGATAACTGGTTTGGCGATGTATTCCTAACAACTGCAAAAGGTGGACTACTATTCTTGTGTTTATTAGTCTCATATAGTCAAAACCATGAAAGAAGTCGTCTGCGTCATCACTTGTATTCGTACGAATTAAGTTGAAAAGTTTAAGTCAATGTAGCATCTAGTTCATAAATACCCAATAAATATTCTGATTCGGAAGTTTCTGTCAAAGCTTTTAAAACTTTAAAAAGTATATTCCATTTACAAAAAACTAAGAGATATCCTATTTTAAAGAAAGGGCATAATTTTACCAAAGATTAGCCTGTTAAGTATATAGTTCAAAACGTACGGCACATACTCTTCTCTGTCGTTTTCCCAGATGAACGTGTTCACGTATGTCTTTAGTTAAAACACGTACAAATCGTATTCCTATCTTTATCATATACATTAGTTAAGGTTTTAAATAATCTTAAATGTATGTTTTGAATTGAGTAAGACATCTATGACGTAGAGGACTTCTTTCGTGGTTTCTACTATAATGTTGTTTATTAAATGTATTATCTTATCTATTATATTCCTTTGTTTATTTTCTAGAAAATTTACAGAGGTCAACGACTTATCTTTGCGTATTTTAATGTTGACGACATCTTTCACAACAGGTTGTTTATTATTCTGTATGGGTTTTTTCTTTATCGGTACTCTCGGACGTTGAAGCTGTATTTTCCAGCAAAGCAGTTGCTGCACTTCAGAATTACAATTAGATCTTAAAATGTTATTTTCATGTTGTAAGGTGATAATTTTGTCCTTGAGTATACCATTATTTTCATGTAATAAACCAATTTTGTTGTTTATGTAATAAGTTGTTTATGGAGCACATGAACTCGATGTAAACGAAACTTATTAGTTTCGTTTACATCGAGTTCATGTGCTCTATAGGCATCAAACTAGTGTCGTCCTACCCCTGAAATACCAAGAATTCAAAGTGTGTGCGCATTGTTCGTACTCTACCTTCATTGCGCCTCCTTGAATAAACTGGATAGCTGCTCCAAGAGTTGTTTTGTTTACTTTACTAATGTAGTTTTAACGCTACGTTCTTTTCAATTTGATATACATAACTAATATTTTGTTCATATCAAGCACCCTAAAAGATTTATTATTTGTCTAATTAAAATTTAATTGCCTAGTTAAAATTACAATAATTGGTCAAGCATAAGATTCTCATGCTGTTTAAATTATGAAAGCATAGTTGCCTGCACAAGCCATTTTATGCGTTGCCGTTCAGATAATTTATTAAGTATTTTGTAGTCAGATAACTGGTAGGGCAAGTGTGAGACTCTGGTGCACGCAACTATGCTCAGTTGCATTCATATAATTCCGGATCCCTGGCCAGGACACACTTTAGTTACATTAAGTTGATAATATTAGGTGTGTATGTAAACGTATATATACGTTTACTGTTTATTGCTTTACTCTATTATTCAGATTTATTTTGGTATACTAAAGTATGCTGCATGTTTGATTTATGTACTGATCTGCGTATTATTTTAGTTAAAGGTTTGTTAATAGAGTTAAAGAGAGTTATTGAGGTATATTATTTCTATTAGGGAACCTATGTTAGTAGGATGGATTATACCATGCTAGTTTTGAGTTTAATAATTTTGAATTACTGAGCTTTTGGACAGATGAGTGACCAGTGACGAGATTCTCCCGTATACATCTAGCTTTACGATTTTGCTGTTGGCGCCCACCCAATCTTGCCGTCATTACCGAATTTCAGTCTACCCGATTACGATTTAGGGCTGTTTGACACGTCCAATCTACGACTTTTACCTGACCCACCCCTCACGAACTCGAGCTAGGCCACTTGAGGACTTCGATCTTCCCCTTGGTGTCATAGAGTGAAACAGGCCCGTAACAACCTATAAAATTGTTCTTGACTATACCTGTCTAAACGTTTAAAGAATAGTTGTGCTGATGCCTAATTTGCACAATGAAGTGAGGATTTTCTTCTGCCCAATGATGTGTTTTAAGAAAAATCTAATATGCCATGTCTGTTGAATCCAACTTCTTCAGTGAAAAGAATATAAGATAAAAAGTTATGGTCTCTAGAATATTTATCCAGTATTGAATATTTATTCACAAAAAAACGTGCCTGTTGGGATAGCCATCGTTTAAAAAAGCGTGTACCTTTTGTACGTAGGGAAAGAGTTGTTGACTTCTTAAAATCCTGCAAACCAATGAATGTTCAATCTTTTCGACATCTTTAATGCTTCTTGTACTAGTGGGAGGATCCTCTAAGCTACCAATACACATTCTTTCACATCTACTGTTCTTATCGTTTGAACACGAAGAAGATTACCAAGTGAAGCCTCGAATGTATCAAATTGTAAGAGACACACGTGTACAAATATCATTTCAGTTGAACGTCTTTGGAAACGTGCAAAAATAAATATTTAGCTTCTGCATTATTACATTCTGCTTCTCAAATAGTTTCATTTCGTATATTCTGGCATTTCCTAAAAAAAAAGCAAAAATAACACAATAGCAAAAACTTTGAATTTAATAAAAGCTTATCGAGTTTGTCATCATCATTGGGTCTTCAGTCCTGAAACTGGTTAGACGTGTACCATCATTGTTTCCTATTCTGAACTAACCTACAGATTTCCCCGAAATTTGCACAGTCTGCATCTATCACTATCTGATCTAGGTCTACATCCCCCTCTTTTTTCCTATCTCTGCTTGTCATATATCCCATACTATTCCCCAAAAATGCCTTAGAACGTATTCTGCCCTTCTATTTCTCCTATTTTTTTCCCAAAGATATCCTTGTTCCCTTACTGTTTCTATAACCTATTTGTTATTACCTTTGTCTGTCCATCCTCATACATCTAAAGCACTGCATTTCAAAGGCTGCTACTGTTCTTCTGTCTGCTTTTCAGACTGCTCATATTTTGTAGGCATACTGTCTGTGCTGTGCTCCACACATACGCTTTCAACAACTTTTTGTTCTGTTCGTTGTCTTTCATCATAGGCGCCGTTCTTTCTTGTTAGATGCAGTTCGGTCCCCTTCTATTGTTTTACAATTATATACCCTATTTCTCCGACATTCAGTAGTTGCGAAGGGGGGTAAGCAGCTTGTGGCTGCCAAGTTCCCCCAGCACTTGAACATTTACTGATTTAATATTTTTTCCAATATATCTTTTCGCACAGTCAACATTAGTTGCAGATATTTCACAACAAACAACTAGTTCTTTATAATAATCATCAGATTTATCTGCGCTTATTTTTTCGTCATTGGGTTTCTCGTCTCAAAACTGGTTGGTCATGTACCTGCACTTATTTCTTTTCTAAACTAACCTACATAGTTCCCTGAAATTCTCACACAGCAATACAGCTCGGTTCCCCTTATATTGTTTTCTAATATTATGCCCTATTTCACTGAGATTTATTGAAGGGGGTTAAGCAACCTGTGGCTGCCAAGATCAGACATTTGCCGAAATAATAGTTTTCCAGTAAATGCTTTCACGCAATTACCATAATTCGAGAGTATTGCCCAAGAGTATTGTCAAAAATAATCATTATATTTGTATGAGTTTGTGTACAAATATAATGATTATTTTTGACAAATATTTTTCTTTGGATTTTTACATCACAGCTATAGCTGACGATTTTTTTAAAATTTTAATTACATATTCGTGTAATTATAAACCTTTAAATGATCGTCGTCACTCATTTGTTTATCGACTGATTATAAAAAAATAATTAAATAGGGGTTTTGTGTGTGTGTGTGTGTGTGTGTGTGTGTGCACGTGTGTGTGTGTGCACGCGTGTGTGTGTGCGCACGTGCGTGTGTGTGGGGGGGAGGGCGTGCGTGCATGGGCGTGTGCGTGCGTGCATGCATGTGTGCGTGCATGAACGTGTGTGCATGTGTAGTTTTTTTGAGGTATTGGTTTTTGTGAAATTTGACATTAATTTGAAAATATTTTAGAGGTAGAACTACTTACGATATTTTCCAAGTTTCAAATGATTTATTAGTAAATCATAAATGTTTCAAATTAAAGTAGTGATTAGAAATAAACACTATGAACCTAATTCTCTATTGCCAACAGGATGTACTGTGCCATTGTAGTATGTTCATGACTCTCCATAATATATCTGTTGCTTGTAATGATCTTGATTATTAAGAATTTGATAATAATTGTTTGTTCTAGATATCAAGCACCTGGTGCAACATTTAAAATAGATCCCACTGATGACAGTGGAGAACCAAGGCATACACCAACAAAAGAATTTGCTGCAATGGGCGTAGGATCTAAAAGAAAACCCAAACGTTTCAAGCAAAACAATCAAAAATTAAATAATAAAAGGGATGCTTAGTTATAACAAATATGTGTATAAACAAACTAAAATATATAATTTAAATTTAAATATAATATTCGTAAGTGTAATTTTTTATTCTTTTTATATCTTAAAAATTATATAATTTGTTTTTGGTTATAAGCATTTATTAATATACTTGCAAAATTTTGGTATTGCTAAGTGGATACATTTCTCAAATTGCTATTTATTGTAAATACTTCAGTCGGTTTTGTATTGCTTTTATAAATATGAAATTTCTTAAACTTTCCAAATTGTATGTATACAGCATTACACACCATTTTATGTATTAATTTTGATTAATGAAGAAATAATTAAACTAATCAATTTGTTTTGTCTATTTGTTATGTTAATTCACGGCTCCTCAAAAAAATCAAAGAAATGACCTGGCTCAATCGGAGAGTAGGGGGGGTTGTAGAAAGTAGACTGACATATGATGTATGCGGCGGTAAGGAGTTAGTGACAATACCTGCAAGAAAATTAGTTAAGCAAACCTGAAAAAAAAAAGAAAATAAGCATAGCAGCAATAAAAAGTCTAAGTTATTCAGTACTTTGTAGAATGTAAATAAAACTGTTTAGATAAACTATATAATATAATCACGATAAAAGCATTACAAAATTTTTTATCACAAAGTGAGTTAATATTGGGGAGTAGCAGAAACGTTTCCTCACACACCAATTAAACATAAATCAGACAAAATGTTTACAAAAGATAAATAGATAAGACACAATCGATATGAGTAATTCAGTAGTATGGATTTTTCTTTCTTTTTTTTCTTAATCGCAGGCAAGTCTATTGTAAAAGGTATCAGAACGACGAAGATATGGCAAAACAACGGATAGATATTTAAAGTAATAATAAGTAGGAAATAGTTCAACTTACAAAAAGTTCTTCAGTAACGCTTCCTTGCAATTGAAGTGTGGGATTCACCGATGTCCTGCACTAACGAAGCACTTCACCCTCGACTGTGAGGGTGTTGATGGAACTTATCACACGTTACACTAATCACACCTACGTATTTCACTGGGGTTAGCAGCAGACAATATCACGCGTCGGAACTATGTAGCCTTGATAAATTTCTTGGTAATTCTATTTCCTAAGACAATAATTTCGAAATATTCTGTAGCACTAGTATAATTTCAGCTGGGACCAAATGTATATTGTTTTCATAAACATCCCAAAAAGCAGTGAGAAACTTCAACCAATACCTTTGTAAGCCGGTAATCTGTTATATTTCGCAAATAACGAAATGCGCAAGTAATGATCTATTTTAGATTCTTGGTTGTTAGAAAATTCAGAAACTACAGTATCACTGTATTTAAATAATCGAAAGTATGCGCTACTCTGAGAAGAAAAGGACCGCGAAACTAGATCGCACACACAGTGTAAATATCAAAAGACAAAACAACTAAAAAGAACCATAACGGGTAAAGCACGTGTATCACTAAAGCAAGTCCGTCAAATGTTCCTTAAAACATTTATCTCACAAGAAAAACAACTAAAAACAATTAGTAGGCACGCATAAGCAATAAAACCGTCAGTCAATGACCCGTAAACAAGCACGTGCGGTCGAGTAAAACACGTTCGCCTATAAAGCATCTTTCCTTCAATGGTAAACAGAACTACACTGCTCTACAGTTAATAAACAACTTTTACTTCACAAGAAAACTCAACTCAAAACACAATTAGTAAAGCAACAAGGAAACAGTATTTTTAACGTAATATATCGGAACAAAACACAAACTACAGCTCCCATCTGTTTATATAAACTCGTTGTTACCATAACCTCTTATCGACTATTATCTCCAGTTCGATAATAACATAAGGAACTAAATTTATACGAGCGGCAAGCCAAGAACGATGCAATTTATAATTAATTGCAAGCGGTTTATAATTTTCAATAAGTTGGAAGGTAATTTACGAATAATCCTATTTAAAACTCGTTCCTCGCAATTTATTTATTAATGAAAATCAATCTTCAATTAATCTATTTTTAAATTAATACACACGAGTTAAATTGCATACAAATCTGAATTATTCTGAAGTATTTCCTTTATACAAACAGCGATCCCAAAGAAACGATGTATTTACTAACTGGGAAAAAGCGTAAAATGTTCAACTACAAATTTTTACAATTTTTGAGCTTGCATATAGGTATAGGTCTTTCAAAATCTCATGGGCTGTGAGATGCGCAATGAAGGAAGCGAGAGGTATCGTATAAAAAGAAAGAACAATACAATATAAGTAAAATCTAAAAACATTGAATTTCCGGATGCGTATTCTGAATTAACTCAACTGCTATGCTATGTGGATTACATAACCATTAATTTATCAACATAATATAAATTATAAAAGTACAATGTACAAAAGTACAACCAGTCCCAAGATGGATAAATTAATGACGAAGACAGTAGCTGCATTTAAACATGATATTTATTATAAGCAACTACAAGCATTGGATGGGCAATATTCTCGAATTATGGTAATTGTGTGAAAGCATTTACTGGAAAACTATTATTCCGGCAAATGTCTAAGTGTTGGGGGATCTTGGCAGCCACAGGTTGCTTAACCCCCTTCAATAAATCTCTGTGAAATAGGGCATAATATTAGAAAACAATATAAGGGGAACCGAGCTGTATTGCTGTGAGAATTTCAGGGAACTATGTAGGTTAGTTTAGAAAAGAAATAAGTGCAGGTACATGTCCAACCAGTTTTGAGACGGGAAACCCAATGACGAAAAAATAAGCGCAGACAAATCTGATGATTATTATAAACAACTAGTTGTTTGTTGTGAAATATCTGCAACTAATGTTGACTGTGCGAAAAGACATATTGGAAAAAATATTAAATCAGTAAATGTTCAAGTGCTGGGGGAACTTGGCAGCCACAGGATGCTTACCCCTTTCGCAACCACTGAATGTCGGAGAAATAGGGTATATAATTGTAAAACAATAGAAGGTGACCGAACTACATCTAACAAGAAAGAACGGCGCCTATGATGAAAGACAACAAACATAGAACAAAAAGTTGATGAAAGCGTATGTGTGGAGCACAGCACAGACAATATGCCTACGAAATACGAGCAGTCTGAAAAGCAGACAGAAGAACAGTAGCAGCCTTTGAAATGCCGTGCTTCAGATGTTTGAGGATGGACAGACAAAGGTAATAACAAATAGGATATAGAAACAGTAAGGGAACAAGGATATCTTTGGGAAAAAATATGAGAAATAGAAGGGCATAATACATTCTAAGGCATTTTTGGGGAATAGTATGGGATATATGACAAGCAGAGATAGGAAAAAAGAGGCGGATGTAGACCTAGATCAGATAGTGATAGATGCAGACTGTGCAAATTTCGAGGAAATCTGTAGGTTAGTTCAGAATAGTAAACAATGATGGTACGCGTCTAACCAGTTTCAGGACTGAAGACCCAATGATGATGATGACAATGTTTGTATGCAGAACCTGTAACTTTTTTGGTGTACTGTTTATTGTTCTTTTTGTGTATCATGTTTCCGTGCGTGTGTGGATAAAAATAGACAGGCTAACTTTTTTAAAATTCTTGGCAGCCAAAATACTGTCCTCTTATTATTTTTTAAAAATAATATGTCATAGAATCATAAAATTACTACGACAATCCTCTAATTGGCCCGCATTAGATTTAGGACTTATCTTATTAATTTTCTTCCTTCTGAAATAATTCGCTCGACAGTGTTTAGCCCAACTCCAGTTGCTGTTGCTACTTGTTTTTGCAAATTATTCATAGGAATGACAGGCATTCCATTCTTTTCTCGTAAACTTTACACACTATAAATAATTAGTCTGTGAACTGTTTTCTTGCGGTTACTCATTGTAAAATTAAAAGCGCAGAAATAACAAAATAATCTGTAAAACCAAACGTTATCCCTCTAACTAAATTGAAACCTTTATTATACCTACAAATAAAAAACTAGACTGCGTTGCAGTAGTTTTGAAAAAACTGGTTGAAGTTTTCATAAATAATTAAAAACAATAATAGCGAACCACAAATCTTAATACACAACAGCTGAGATGTAAATGTTTTTAGGACGCACTTTAACGTAAATAACTTAAATTGGTTTCTGCGCAACAGCCCATGAGGTTTTGAAAGACCTCTAATGCAGTGCGTAATCGATATTATAATCTACATATATTAGCGTCGCATCTCAGAAAACCATTCAAATTTCCCTACAAAACTCAGGGCATTTATTGATAGCTTTTCAGAAACCAGTGGTTATAACAAATTTAATTTTCCAACTAAACATTGAAATTTTATTTTGGTCGATCTTCCTGTAGAAAAACTCAAACTGTCTACACGGAAACACTTTGAGATAATCAAATCCAAAACAAGCACGTTTAAGGATTTATAATATTTCTTAACAACAACATGTAGCATTGGAAGACTTTTCTTCCACAACTCCAATCGCCTACTCAGCAAGTATACACTCATCGTTCACAAAATTATTGTCTAAGATATCCCCAACGTTTCAGTTTAAAAGGTTTCAGTCAATGTTGTTTCGTTAGAAAAATCAGATGGTTCTGGTAATACCAGCAATTTGTTTTTGCAGCATTGTCCCTCATGCAAAGGCAATCAGTTGATTTATAAATGTCAGTCTTTTGTTAAAGAATTTTTGACTGGACATTATGGTATTGCTAAATGTTTATGACTATACATTATTTATATTCAAATACTGCAACTCGAAACATACTTGTCAAACATATGCTAAGCAACACCATACACTTATATTTTTAAATACACACTGCAAATAGCCGCTCACCTGAACACATTCTAAGCAAGTAAACAAACAGTATAATGCCAATAGGATGCAATCAGCCTCTCGTATTTCGGCAAATATTTTACTGTTCCACTTGTTACAGATGAAACATAATATAAATATTTGACAAAACTAAATAAAACACTATATAGTAATCACCTAACACGTTCGCTGTTAACATTGAAAAGCAACTTTCACCAGAAACCAAATTATATTTTTCTCAATTAGTATTTAAAAAATGGTTAAATAGCTTCTAATTCACTTCGTTATGAATCACTAATAAATTTTTGACTTATTTTGAACATTTCACGCACTAACGCGTGATTGGCATTGGACATTAAATTTCATTCTGGGATGCCGATAACGCGCTTGTACGTGATGATTAAATAATTAGTAAATACTCAATTTTATAGTACAATAATTGAAAAACGCCTAGTATACTTTAAATACACTGACCCTGTGATGTACAAGCTTCATTCGCATTACGTAACTTAATTGTATTCTTAAATAAGAATAAAGCATATTCTGACTAAAATTCGTTTTTTAGAAATATTTGTCATCCATTATCAAATTACTCGATGAGGGACATTATAACAAATTCATTTAAATGCATTCTAAAAGAATACAGTTCATCATCATTAGGTCTTCAGTCCTAGAACTGGTTAGACGCGTACCATCATTGTTCCCTATTCTGAACTAACCTACAGATTTCCCTGAAATATGCACAGTTTGTATCTATAACTGTCTGATCTAGGTCTACATCTACCTCTTTTTTCCTATCTCTGCTTGTAATATATCACATACTATTCCCCAAAATGTCTTAGAACGTATTCCGCCTACTATTTCTCTTTTCCCCAGATATCCTTGTTCCCCTACAATTTCTGTAACTTATTTGTTATTATCTTTGTCTGTCCTTGCTATCGTCCTCATACATCTGAAGCACATCATTTCAAAAGGCTGCTACCGTTTTTCTGTCTGCGTTTCAGACTTCCCGTATTTCATAGGCATACTGTGCTGTGCTCCACACATATGCTTTCAACAATTTTCTTCTTATTCTGTTTGTTGTCTTTCCTCATAGGCGATGTTCTTTCTTGTTAGATGCAGTTCGATCACTTTCTATTGTTTTACAGTTATATGCCCTATTTCTCCGACCTTCAATGGTTGTGAAGGGAGGTAAGCAGTCTGTGGCTGCCAAGTTCTCCCAACACTTAGCCATTTGGCGATTTAATATATTTTCCAATTTATCTTTTCGCACAGTCAACATTAGTTGCAGGTATTTCGCAGCCATTAGGTTTTCCGTCTCAAAACTGGTTGGACACGTACCTGCACTTATTTATATTCTGAGCTAGCCTACATAGTTCCCTAAAATTCTCACACAGCATGTGTATTCAGGTTAATCTTCTTTGGGAATTAAACCACTCATAGTTTTTAATATCAACTTTATTTACGTTTCGATCCATGACCTAGGATCGTTGTCAAAATTATAATAAAAACTTCAAGTTTGGCATTTATGACATAAATTGGAGGTGACTTTGATTTATTGATGTTTGAAATATTTGGTTTGAGTATACTAAGCAAAAATTTTTAAAGTTTAACAGAATGATTACCTTCAATTTGTGTTGCGACCTGGGATCGGCTTTCTTTAGGTAGCCAATACGCTTAACGTGAAATCAGCTGATTAACTTTTATTGGTGAATTTTATATAAATTCAATAACTTGGAATTGGAAAACATTTTTTAACATGTTTCAATTTATACAGTTGAGAGGGTGGTTATTAAAGAAGTGTGCGATTGCATTATTGAAAGGCTTAAGTAGTCGTTTTTTTATATTTATTTTGAGGGGGAAAATTCATTATGATTTAAGTTACCTCTTTGGTAGATTTTAACATGGTTCTGAGGCGACTCTATGGCGGGTTTACACTTGTCAGATACCAATGTTGTTCTATGAAGATTGTATATGGATCTGAGGCGACCCTATGGCGGGTTTACACTTGTCAGATACCAATACTGTTCAACGGAGATTGTATATGGTTTTGAGGTAACCTTATTGTGGATTTATACTTGTCAGATACCAATGCTGTTTTACAAGGATTGTTAATATGCGTATTTTTATGTAATTAGTTATTTTATGTATAAATAGAAATCATGTATGTAGGCTGTATTTCATGTTAATATTGCAAGGAAAACCCAGGAAAAACTTGCAATGCGACCTAGATATTGTGGGCATTTGATTTTCATTTGTTATTTCTTTTGTTATTTCCTTTAGTAATGGAATCCATTGTTTACTGAAAGTCACGGATTCGTTTGCAACTCAGTTATTTTTATGTAGGGTTATATAAGCAGCTACTTTGATTTTTGCGTTTTGGTGGTTTTCTTCTTTTCTTCTTTTCAGGAGTATGTGTATTCAGCTCGTTCCCTTTCTATTGTTTTCTAATTTTATACCCTATTTTACCGAGATTCAGTAAAGGAGGTTAAGCAACCTGTGGCTACCAAGATCCCCCAACACTTAGACATTTGCCGAAATAATGGTTTTCCAGTAAATCCTTTCACGCACTAAACATTATTCGAGAATATTGCCCAACCAATTCTTGTAGTTACTTATAATAATCATCATGTTTAAGCACAGTTATCTTTTCGTCATTAGTTTATCCATCTTGGGATTGGTTGGATGCGTACCTCCATTGATTTCTATTCTGGGCTAGCCTACACATCTCCCTGAAACCTCTACAGCCTACATCTTTTACTATCTGTGTACAGTAGTCTAATCTAGGTCTGCCTCTTCTTCTCTTTTTTCCTATCTCTGCTTCTAATATATTCCGCACTATTCCCTCATGCCATAGTATGTGGCCTATCATCCTATCTCTCCTATTTTTTACCGTTTTCCACATATTTCTTTCTTCCCCTACCATTTTTAGTACCTCTTCGTTCTTAACTTTGTCTGTCCATGATATCTTCATCATACGCCTGTAACACCACATTTCAAAGGCTTCTACCTTTTTCTTGTCCGCTTCTCCTACTGTCCAGGCTTCACAGCCGTACAGTGCTGTGCTCCACACATATGTTTTAAGCAATCTTTTCCTTGTTTCTATGTTTGTGGTCTTTGAGCATAATAGTTGCTTTTTCTTGTTAAATGTAGCACGACCTTGTGCTAATCTTTGTTTTATATCTTTTGTGCTTTTCCCATCTTGCGTTATTTGGCTTCCTAGGTAGCAGAAATCCTTAACCTCTTGTAAGTTCGTGTTAAATACTTGTATTCTTGTTTTGATTTATTTTCCCACCTTTGCAAACTAGAACTTTAGTTTTAGTTTTGTTAATTTTCATACCGTATCTCTCTGTTAGAACCGTTTCCATTTCATTAAGAGCCGCTTCTAACTCTTCCTTGCTAGACGCTAATACCGCTATATCATCTGCAAATCTAAGCATATCAATTTTTTGTCCCTGCATAGTAATTCCAAATGCCTTCCTGCATTTGACAGTATTCATTGCCTCTTCTATGTACTTCTATGTACTTCTCTACGTTCCTGCTCTAATTCTATTACTGCTGTTTGCTAAGAATACAGTTAACAGGCATTTAATTTCATTTTCATAAAAAAATTTATAAGTATTAGATGTCTATAATAATGCAAAATATAGTCGTGTTTTTGGAGAGAAGCATGTATTTTAAATTGAAAAGTGTGTTTTATTAAGTGCTGAACAACGTGATTTTTCGAGAAAAATCTAGGTTGTCTATAAAATACTATAAGAAATTCAAACGTTCATCAACAATTAGCAAAACTAATAAATTAAGTGATAATGGTTGTAAAAATGAACAAATTATATCTATTAACCTTAAATATAACAGATAAGCATATAAAACGTATTAATTAATGATAGCCGCAACCCATGAAGTGCACTTCAGATAAAATCACATCATCCACATGAATGGGAACATATAAACGATGCATGGAAAATATGGGAGCTTTCTAGATTTATGACGTGGTAAGATTGGATATTATATAACCAATTAGAGAAGGCAAGTCGAGGTTCAGTGTTTTACTACTTTTTAAAGAAGTCAGTCAATAGATAGTAATAAGTCGGGTTAATGACCTGTGTTAAATAGTCGTGTTCAAAGATAATGTAATTCATAAACTTTGAAAGTTATGAAATACATAACTGAATTGTTTTTAAATTAATGAACAATCATAAACTCACCTTAAGTTCTGATCCAAATGACTTCCAATGCCTAATACCATTTACTTTTTTAACTATGTAATGAGAACCAGATTAATAATAGATTATCGTTGAAGAACAGAAGGAAGCTTTTTCAAAAACTCCACACCACACCTTTGAGTACACGGAAACAATGAAGATTTGAATATCCTTTCAATCAGAGGAATAAATGGAATTCTAAAATTGGCAAACCAACCAAATGGTGACACACTAGTTCTTATTAAAGACATTCCTTGACTTGGAAGGGATTGAACGGGTCCCTAGGATTTTACACTGCACCTATTGGCCAAATTAGCACCTCGTACCATACTTTATTTATTCTTATACTTATATCATAGTTCTCTTACATTTTATATTTATATATTTACATCATCATCATTAGGTCTTCAGTTCTGGAACTGGTTAGACACATACATCCGTTATTTCCTATTCCAAGTTAACCTACTACATATTTCTCTGAAATTCCCACAGCCTACATCTTTCACTGTGTGCAATAGTCTAACTTAAGCCTATCCCTTTCTTCCTATCTCTACTTCTAACATATTCCACACTATTCCCTTGTGCCTTTGTATGGGTTCTAGCATCTTATCTCTCCTATGTTTTACCGTTTTTCGCATTTCTTTTCTACACTACCATTTCTATAACCTCTTTGTTCCTAATATTTACGTTTTATATATTTTTTTGTCACTAATAAATTCGTAGACTATGGCTTATCTGCACCTTTTGTATTTTATTTCATAACAAGGTCAAATCTTATACGGTTTCTTTTCACCTAACTTTAAATTATCCGCTTCATTCCTCAAATTCAATAAATTTCGTAAGTGGTATGTTCCGTCACCAATAAAAAAGTGGTGAGTTTAGTTGTTGCAGGTAAGGCGTGTTATTAAATGCAAACATAAACATTTGTTATTGTAGAGTTCTCCGAGATGCAGCAGAAAACAATCCACAACACAATAGAGACAAAAATCTTACACAAAGCTTTGAATAACACGAGTACTGTGTGTGGAGACTCCAAAATCAGAAAATAAAAAGTATGTAATTTTTTCGCATTTCCTAATTTAATCGCTTTGCTTATCATCCAGTAAGTGTGATATATATAATTCAATAGTCAAAATTATGGCCATTAGTGTCTACAATATCTTTCTACATTATTTTTATGTATTTGTTTGAAAACAGTTTATATAAGTGTACATAAAGTTTATAGTATCAAAAATTTATAACGAGAGTACTCTCAAGCAAGACATATCTGCATATATGCTAAACAGTATTATACCACAACTGTAAGTTCAAAAGAAACATATTTTGAAAATATGAGATGGGCATTTCCACAGTAAAAGCAGATTTGTATGCATAATTATTACAAATTCCACGGTGCTGGCCATTGTAATAGTAATATTAATTAAAACAAAAATAATATATTAATCAATGATCTTAAAATAATTTGATATTTTTAATACCAATTTTAGAAATGTTGCTTTATCATTAACCCACTGACACTTCAAAACTCCTATCTACCACCAAAGATACTATTTTCTTATTATTCGATGAATATCCCTATAATCAGTGGAGGTTAGCTATTAAATATTAAACATAACTTTCACTCCTGAATCTAATAAGTATCATTCGGAAGTGCTCCCTCCTTTCGATTACCTAACTGAAACGAATTAATACATAAACAGACATCGTAACATAAAACCGTGTATTTTTGACAAAAATGAATTTCGTTGGAATTACACAACACCAGTTACATAGTACAAATATTTTTATCGAAATGTCTTTATTATGCTTCAACATGATTCACACTTCTTCCCTTCAACTTACAGCATTTTTTGTAATAAGAAGTAAATTATTTTGATTACAAATGATAGTAGCATTCCCAAAAATCTATATCAATTAAATGCAATTATTTTTGAGGAATTGTAAGGTTTTGTTAGTTACTATTATATTAACAATATAAAAAATATTCGAAAGATGCTATTAACTAAAAATGTTCTAGACCAATTTTAACATAAAATAACTTTTCTAAAAATTCACCCAGCATATGATTCATCTAATAAATTAACTTACGATAAAATACTAATGTATTTCAGAAACTCGACAAGCTAAGCTTCACGCCTCTGATTCACCAGGAGCAGCATCATCTCCCCAAATTGGTACGATTAAATTATCCTTAGACATTAAATTGTATTTGGTTACAAACTGTGTAAAACGTCGACACAAAAACGTTTCATTTTCAAATTCATCAAATATGCTACGATGGTGAAAATATGCATGAGAAAAAATACGATAAACACGTCTGCAAACCGAGCCTAGTTTCGCTACAGAAGACTCTTTAATACTGACCCTAAAAATAAACATTACAAAATACGTTTTCCATAATATAAAATTAGAAACCTGCTTGGAAAGTATTTATTGCTATTTAATAAACATGCAGCGCCGTCAAGGGTGTGTCTTGTATAATCAATTGCAGGGCATTCTTTAGGTGTTTTATGTGCAGCGCATAAAAATATCCATTGTTCAGTCGCTGTCATTTGTGTACAAGTTTCTGGATGGCATTCATTTTGCAATCGTACAGCTAATCCATTCAATTCCATACAAAATTGCCTAGAAATATTTTACAGTTAAGGAGACAACAGAAAATTGTCACTTTACCGGAGATGTTCATACTTCCAAACGCCTTCATCTTGAGCTTCTGGCATTTTTAGTATCAAGTCAATACATGCAGGATCTCTACGAATAAGTTGTTGAATGTATTGTTGTACAGCCAAAGTGCTATCCATTTCTTCAAACGCTTCATCTTGCCAGCGACAAAAATCCTGCAAATAATAAATTGGTGTGATAGTTTGTAATAAATAAATTAAAAAGATTATTTGTACTTTAGCTTTAGTGCCAGGTCTATTTCTACGCAAAATTATAGGGCCATCCGCCATCTTCATTTTTGACAAGTAATTAAAAACATACGAGTTGAAAAGCAATGGAGTCTTTAAAGAATGGGAACCATTTTAAACAAACAAATTCAGTATAGCAGAACCAGTGTGGTTTAAATGACTTCGGCGAATTAAAAAAGATAGTTTCCGCTAGCTTATTGTAATTTGTGTAATACGTGTATCAAAAACCGCTCATTTCGAAATAATCCGTTAACGGAATAACGAAGAGCAGGGAACCCAATTTTTAAATGTTTACTATTTTGCTTCCCTACTTGTCTCTACATGCCCTTGTTATCATTTGTTATATGGCTTTTTTTATTAAATATCAGTGGGTTTAGAAAATCATGGTTAACAATATAGCTACTTAACGCAATATACGCTCCTATTTCTTTGCATCTGCAACTTTTGGATATATTATATATAAAAATTTGTTCAGGTACTTCATGTAAACATAAAACTATGAAATACTTGTTTGGATTTATTGGTAAGAGTTCGGTTTAGAAAGACAAACATTTTTAGGGGTCGTATATATATTTCGATTCGACTTGGTCCCCTGAGTCTAACGACATACGACTTTTGTTTAGGAAACGACCCCTTAAAAAGTTATGGTCAATAAACTAACCCATGTTAAGCCTATGGGAATTTTTTTTTCTACCAAAAAATGGTTTTTTTCGTAAAACCAAACCTAACCCAACGTAACCAAACCTAACTTAACCTAACCTAACCTAACCAAACCAAACCTAACCTATGGGGATTTTTTTCTAACAAAATTTTTTTTCCCGTAAAACCAAACATAACCTAACGTAACGTAACCTAACCTAACCTAACCAAACCTAACCTATGGTTTTTCCCATAAGCTTAACATGGGACAGTTTATTGACCATAACTTTGTAAGGGGTCATTTCCTAAACAAAAGTCGTATGTCTTTAAACTCACAGGACCAAAACTAATCTAAATATATATACGACCCATAAAAATATTTGTCTTTCTAAACCGAACTCCAGCCGATTTATTTAATGTGAAAACAGAAATGTTTCTCATCTTCTGGTAACAAAAAATCGGGTATTGAAGTATAACCCCGCGCGGTAATTATCAAGAGTTTTATATAGTGCTACCAGCATAAAAAAATTACAAATGTAAAGGTAGTTCAAATTATTATTAGCTATAAAGATATAAAAGTTTGATTAATAGATTTACTGTGAAACAATTTTTTACCCCATTGCAATTACTATATGAACATATGTACGGAATACCTTGAGATTTTGTAATAAATTTATTACTTAAATATAATAAACGAAATTTTAAATAACCGGGAGACGAATTTTTTTTACTGCACAATTAGATCTAATCACGAATATACAGTAAAAAAATTATTCGAATATGAGCTACTATGCCTCCCTAAGTCTATAATTCGGACATTGTTATTTTTATATTTATAGGTTAGGATTTTGTAAATACTTGTTTTAAAGTAAAATGTTTAATAGGTTTAAGAAGATATTCATTACTCCTCTTTTATATACAATTCTTGCATTAAGTGTCTTCGCAATTACAACTTTTTCTTCGGATATTAAGCCACCCACAATACTCATTTCTATCTTAGTTCGAAATAAGGCCCACACTTTACCCTATTTTTTATCTCATCTTGAAAAATTGGATTACCCTAAAGATAGGATATCGTTATGGTGTGAAGCAATTTTTTAATACTGTAGTTTACTCATTTTTTGTAGGATTAGAAGTGATCACAATGTAGATAACAGTATTGAAATTTTGAAAAAATGGATTAATTCTATTCATGAGGAGTATCATTCAATTAGTACCAAATTTAGTGATGACCAAGTCTATAATGATGAAGATGGTGTTGCACATTGGTCTTCAATGCGTTATGATCATGTCATGCATCTAAGACAAGACGCTTTAAATTATGCTCGTAGTATATGGGCTGACTATTTGTTGGTTCGTTTTATGCATTACTTAATATAGAATGATATGTGATTTGTAGACAATCGACGCTGATGTATTTTTGATAAACTCGCGTACCTTACAATTATTAATATCAAAAGACTTTACAGTTGTTGCTCCGATGTTGAACTCTATAGGAATGTATTCGAACTTTTGGTACGGAATGACAAACGATTATTATTATCTTAGAACTGATGAGTATGCACCTGTTATTCAGCGTACTGAACTTGGATGTTTTGCTGTTCCGATGATACATTCATGTGTATTAATTGATTTGCACAAAATTGAATCAGATCACCTCACATATCTTCCAGAAACTATGCCAAATTATGATGGGCCACTTGATGATATAATTGTTTTTGCACTATCCGCAAATAAAAGTAGAATTGAACTAAATGTATGTAATGAAGAAACATTTGGGTTTATTATGGTACCAATGGAACATGATGGTACTTTATCCTTTGATTATTGGCAGCTGATTAACTTGAAGCTGGAAGTGTTGGTAGAAAATGAGCCATTGCATGTCAATGATTTGTTAAAACAATACACATTTCGTCCTAACAGAGATACACTTGGGTTTGATAAAATTTATCTAATTAATTTATTACGAAGACATGATCGCCGCAAACGAATGCTGGCGTGCTTTGAAGAGTTGGGTTTAGAAGTCACAATTTTGGATGCTGTTGATGGCAAGTAAGTTTTTCATTAACTTGTTTCCGTTTTATATATGGTAGTGACTTGCTTTCTGTAGCTAAGTTTATAGAATAACATGTTGCAACAATTTGGAACTAGGTTACTTATGAAATCTTTGCAGTGTTGTTCAAAATATATCAAAACTATTCAACAATTCCCAAATTATATTTGCATTTTTGATAATGCATTAGAAAATGTTATGATTAGATAGTCCGTAATTGCTATACAACTATTATTGGAAGGAGATAGAAAAATTTGTTTTTGAGTAACAAAACAAAAGATGGAAACGGAAACTTTTTGGTGGTATGTGCAGTTACGCCTGGCGTTAGAATTTTTAGCATTCACTTGTAAATTCAAATCAAACGTACTCTTTTCCACTCTTTGCTTTAAAATTAAGTTTGATAATTCTACAACTGATTAGGGTAATTCCACCTGATAGCCGGCCACTACCACTTCTCGGACAGTGAACGCTAAAATCGACGTAAATAACAAAGCCTTCTAATAATATATTTATTCTCAAAAATACCTATTCTCGGCCACCCCTGTCTCGCATTTAAATATGGTCATTAGAGTGTGCATGCAGCGTCTGTTAACAAGTTGTTCTTTTTATAGCGCATAATCATTCAATGCCATTTTGAATGGACCTGCACCTTGCCGAAGTTCTAGATTACTAGAACATGAAATGGCTTGTGTGTTCTAATGAGCTAAAGGGCCAAACTAGAAGTCCAGCCAAAGTAGTAGGGTCGTAGTGAGGAACCAGACTAAGACAGGTTCCCGAAAGTGGGCAGCGGCTCTTTCGGTTCTTAGGTTGGCAGAGACCATACGGGTCGGTATGGCCGTCTAAGACACACTACCGTGATGTGGAAGGCAACGGGAAACCACCACATTACCTCCCAAGTACACAGCGTACTTAAATTGAAATAAACATGATGGCATTTTCTGGGGTAAAAGATTCCAGAGTTAAATTAGTTCCCAATTCGGATCTCCGGAAGGAGACTACTTTGGAGGATGCGATCGATCAGAAAGTGCAGAACAAGAGTCGGGAACATTTTGCGAATCGGTACGTGGAATGTTAGAAGTATGAAGCAAGTAGGTAAGCTATAGAACCTGAAAATTGAAATAAGTAGGTTAGCACTAGATATAGTAGAGATCAGCGAAGTTCGGTGGTCAAATGCGGGGGATTTTTGGAGTGGAGACTTTAGGGTAATTCATACAGGAACAGAAGAAGGAAAGTTGGTTGTGGGGATAGTTATGCGAAAAAGAATAGGACACTGTGTAGAAAATTACTTACAAAAGAACGAAAGAGTACTCACGGTTAGATTAGAATCTAAATCGGTAAACACAGTAATAATACAAGTATACATGGCCACCTCTACGTACAGTGACAGATAGAAGCGATCTACAAAGATATCGAAGACATACTAAGATACGTAAAAGGACATGAAAATGTAATAATTACAGGGGATTTTAATGCAGTGGTAGGTGAGAGTAGGGAAGGCACGGTAGTAGGTTTATTTGGTTTAGGCACGAGAAATGACAGGGGAAATAGGCTGGTAGATTTTTGCGACAAGAACAATTTAATCATCACAAACACATTTCAACATCATGCTTGAAGACAATATACGTGGAAGATGCCTGGAGATATAAGACGATATCAAATAGATTACATTCTTGTTAGACAACAGTTTACGAATCAAGTAAAAGACTGTAGAAGCTACCCAGAAGCAGATATAGACACTGACCACAACATCCTAATTATGAAGGCCGCACTTGTTACATGCCAAAAGGCAATGTAGCATGTTTTAGATTTAGTTATAATTTATAAGTTAATTACCGCGTATTTTTAAATTAAAAATGTTAACTTCCGTCGTCACGGACAGTTGCGTCTGCACAGAGTGAATGCGGAGGTGCGTGAGTGTTAAAAGCAGGCATTAAGAGACGAGACCTGAAGCAAGCCACAACTATCTGAGTGGTGTGTTTTTTCTCTTTCAAAATAGGTATGTAGGTTCCTTGTACCTTACCTATGTTGTGCCTGTTACCCTTAAAGCGTGGTCGGTATATGTTACAAAATGGCGAGAATTATACCGCATAAAAGTATAACACACTTAAATTTAAAAATTTGAGAAACAAACGGAAAAAGGCACTTTGACATTGAAAAACTAAATGATAAAGATATTCAAGAAAGATTAGAAAAAAAAGTCAAATGAATTGTTGAAAGATACCGGAAAAATATCTGATACTAAGGAAGTAGAAACAGAATGGAATAACATTAAATCCAGCCTAGACATGGCGACCAGAGATATTCTGGGGTATACACAAAAAGAAAATAAGAAACCATGGATAACAAAGGATATCCTGAATAATAGAAGAAAGTCGAAAATACAAAAATAAATCTGACGAAACAGGAAAACAGAGATACTAAACCATAAAATGAGAAATTATTCGCAAATGCAGGAAAGTTAAAGAACAATGGATTGATGAAAAGTTCAAAGAGCTACAAACTAAGATGGAACTAGGAAAGACAGATGAAGCATACAAACTAATTAGAATCAATTTTAGGGATATAAAACCATATAGCAAAAACATAAAGGACGCGGGAGCAAACGTCAGTATAGAAAATGTAGAAAAAGTGGGTAGATGGCAAGAATATATTGGGAATTTATATGCAGGAGAGGAACTAACTGCATTAGAACAGGAATCAGACATTGAAAATGATGACTTGGGATATCCTATACTTACAGATGAGTTTGAATTAGCATTAAATGGTCTGAAACATGGTAAGGCGCCGAGAACAGTAACGTGCAGAAACTCTAAAAGTCGCTGGATAAGCAGTAACAGAACGTCTCTTCCAATTTGTAAACTATATGTATGAGACAGGTGAGATTCTCAAAGATTTCAAACATAACATCATAGTAACTATACTAAAAAAGAAAGGCACGGATAGATGTGAAAATTTTCGAACAGTAAGTTTGACAGCACATGTGTCAAAAATACTAACTAGAATTGTACATAGACAAACGGAAAAACGTGCTGAAGAAATACCAGAATATCAATTTGAGTTTAAGCGAAACAGGGAAACACGGAAGGCTATTTTAGCTCTGAAAGTGATAATGGAGAAAACAATAGAAAAAGCGGAAAGCATGTATATAGGGTTTGTAGATCTGGAAAAAGCATTCGACAATGTAAAATGGAGAAAAATGTCCGAAATACTCAAAAAGGTTGGAATGAGTTATAGGGATAGACGGATAATACATAGCTTATACAAAGAGTAAACAGCAGTAATAGAATTAGAGCAGGAACGTAGAGAAGTAAACATTAGGAAAGGGGCGAGACAGGGTTGTGCTCTATCCCCATTAATGTACATTGAAGAAGCAATGAATACAGTTAAATGCAGGAAGGCATTTGGAATTACTATGCAGGGACAAAAATTGATATACTTAGATTTGCAAATGATATAGTGGTATTAGCATCTAGCAAGGAAGTGTTAGAAGCTGCTCTTAATGAAATGGAAACGGTTCTAACAGAGAGATACGGTATGAAAATTAACAAAACTAAAACTAAAGTACTAGTATGCAAATTAGGGGAAAATATACCAAAAGCAAGAATACAAATAGGTAACAAGAACTTACAAGAGGTTAAGGATTTCTGCTACCTAGGAAGCCTAATAACGCAAGATGGGAAATCCGCAAAAGATATAAAACAAAGATTAGTACAAGGTTGTACTACATTTAACAAGAAAAAGCAACTACTGTGTTCAAAGACAACAAACCTAGAAACGAGGAAAAGATTGCTTAAACCATATATGTCGAGCACAGTCCTGTACGGCTATGAAGCCTGGACAGTAGGAAAAGCGGACAAGAAAAAGGTAAAAAGCCTTTGAAATGTGTTGCTACAGACGAATGATGAAAATATAATGGACATACAAAGTTAAGAACAAAGAGGTACTAAAAATGGTAGGAGAAGAGAAAATATGTGGAAAACGGTACAAAATAGAAGAGATAAGATGATAGGCCACATGCTATGACATGAGGGAATAGTGCGGAATATATTAGAAGCAGAGATAGGAAAAAAGAGAAGTAGAAATAGACCTAAGTTAGACTATTGCACACAGATAGTGAAAGATGTAGGCTGTAGGAACTTCAGGGAAATGTGTAGGCTAACTCAGAATAGAAGTCAATGGAGGTACGCATCCAACAGTCTCAAGATGGATAAACTAATGACGAAAACAATAACTCTAATAATATTAATTGTGTGAAATGATTTACTGAAAAACTATTAATTCGGCAAATGTCTAAGTGTTGGGGGATCTTGGCAGCCACAGCTTGCTTAACCCCCTGCTTGCTTAACCCCCTGCATATACCACTGAATCTCGGTGAAATAGGACATATAATTAAAAAACAATAGAAGAGTAACCGAGCTGTATATTGGCTGTGTGGGTATTTCAGGGAACTGTGTTAGTTAGCTCAGAATATAAATAAGTGGAGGTACATGTCCAACCAGTTTTGAGACGGAAAACCTAATGATGAAAAAATCAGTGCAGATAAATCTGATGATTATTATAAACAACCACAGGTGTCGGTTGTGAAATATCTGCACCTAATGTTGACTGTGCGAAAAGATATCTTAGAAAAAATATTAAATCGGCAATAGTTCAAGTGCTGGGGGAACTTGGCAGCCACAGGCTGGTCTCCCTCCCCCTCGCAACCTTACATGTGTTTTTCCAATGCTCCGCCCGATGGTACTACTTTGACCAGGAAGTGAGTTTTTTTTACCTGGAAAATTTTGAATTTTGCCGAACCCTTGCTGTTCTAAGCAAGATAGGGATCTTTTACGTGCATGACAATACTCACACACAGGACCTCCATTTTACCTCTCATCCGAACGAGGGTGTATTTTTGTGAAAAATGCTCGCCTAACATTTTCGAACCTGGGACCTTGGGCATAGTAGTCACACACATACCAACTACGCCATGGAGCCGCCTCTCCCTTCACAACCACTGAATGTCGGAGAAATAAGGTATATAATTGTAAAACAATAGAAGAGGACCGAACTGCACCTAACAAGGAAGAACGGCGCCTATGATCAAAGGCAGCAAACATAGAACAAGAAGAAAATTGTTGAAAGCATATGTGTGGAGCACAGCACAGTATGCCTATGAAATACGGGCAGTAGGAAAAGCAAACAAAAACGATAGCAGTCTTTTGAAATGTCGTGCGTTAGATGTATGAGGATGATAGCATGGACAGACAAAGTTAATAACAAATAGGTTATAGCAATAGTAGGGGAATAAAGATATCTGTGGAAAAAAATAGGAGAAATAGGCGGGCAGAATACGTTCCAAGGCATTTTTTGGGGAATAGTATGAGATATATTACAAGCAGAGATAGGAAAAAAGAGGTAGATGTAGACATCTAGATCATGCAGACTGTGCAAATTTCAGGGAAATGTGTAGGTTAGTTCAGAATAGGAAACAATGAGGGTACGCGTCTAACCAGTTTTAGGACTGAAGACCGAATGATGATGAATCATCCAATGAATGGTAAGTATTATTGTTATTTTCTAGGCTTATACATTTGTTTTAGTGAATAGGAAGTTATAAACATAAACACTTCAATTTAATACGTAAATACTCAATGTATTTGCAATAATAGCTTTAATATTAAATGACTCGTTATATAGATTGATGCAATGATTGCATCCTTTTTTCGTCCGAGGTGGCCAAGAACCGATCATATAAATACTAATTCCAAGTCTTTTTTATCTCATAAGAAACTAGGTAGATTATTTCTCTTTCTAAAAATAATAAGGTTATTGGGATTTGTAAATATGACCAATTCTCGGCCACTGCTTGGTGGTGCGTTTTTATTGTATTTAATTGCTAAAGTATGGGTGTTCGAGAAAAAGAATATGCACCTAGCTTTCGACCATTATAATAATTACATGAATTTTTGCAGTCGATAAATAGACTAGTTATTCAGCCACTATATTAAAAGCAGTTTTTTGATACTTTTGAAAGAAATCGGAATTAAAGAGTTTATGTTAATATACAGGCATTATACGCTTTTATTCTTGTATAAACGTACAAGTCAGCATAAATCTTGTAGAAAATTCATTAGTTGTTTTATACAAACTTAGTTTTTTTTTGTTTTTTCAGATGGCATCAGTAAAAAAGCAAAACTAAAAAGGCGAATGTTTTTATACTTCGAAGATTCTCTGCAACATGCCATTCAAGAAATTAGAAACCACAACTTAGGTATTCGTGAAAGTAGCATACAGTTCAGAGTACCAAAATCAACAATACAGGATAGGTTAAATGGATGTAGTTCTCCTAAAGTAATCTACAAACCAGGACCACAACCTCTTCTTACGGTAGAAGGTGAAAGTAAAATAGCTACGGGGGTAATGAATTTAGAGAATGCGGATTTCCAGCAACTAAATTAGTGTTAATTGAAGCGGCAACAAAATTTTGAAATATTGCGGTAAACAAAGTTTAATAAAAAAGAAAGGCTGGGTGAAAGATTGTATTTAAATTTTATAAGAAGACATCCAGAAATTTCAGTTAGAGAAGCAGAAAATATTAATAAAGCCAGGGCAATTGTTATTGAGGAATCCATCAGGTTGTGGTTTTTAGAGCTGACAACATATTTAAAACAGAATAACTGGATGTCAATTCTTGATAACCCCGATAGAATATTTAATGGGGATGAGTCTGGTTTTGCGTTCTGCACAAAGACTGGCAAAGTGCTTGCTCCAAAGGAATGGAAAAACTTATATAACAAAAAACTGACAATGAAAAAGAAAATTGAACAGTCCTAGTGCTGTTTAACGCTATTGGTAAAGTATGTCCACCAATAGTGGTATTCCCGTATGCTAGACCACCTAAATCTTTAACAGACAATATGCCACAAAATTGGATCCTGGGAAAAAGCGATTCAGGGTGAATGAAAGGGAAGGTTTTTTTATGAGTACTTTGCAAATACTTTTAATAGCTTGCCATGTACAGAGACATGGTCTAAAAACAAACCAAAAGAAAAAAAACAAAGAAAGAAGGACCGGGCTCAGTCGGTAAGTTGGCGGGGTATTATACATACAAAAATAACGGAAGGCCTGAAATAAAAATACATGCACTCATTCATCACTCAACAACAAAACATTAAAAAAAACTAATTAAAAAACATATTACTCAAGAACAGTAGTACCAAAAACAAATGAAAACAAAAATAATTAATAATCATAATATGCATCTATCAGAAGAACCACAAAAAATCAATTCTTAACATGGCGAGCTGCCGTTTTTAGGTACCCATATTAATTAACGAAAAAAAGGAAAAAAAATTACAACCCTAAAAACAACAACTCTAAATCGTCATCTTAAATCTAAAATTAAACATAAAATCGTTACAATAACTAAATATCAATAATCAGTGTCATCCCATGTACAGATGATAATCATTTTAAAACCACAAGGTGTAAGCATCCAACAACACTGAAATATACTGGTTCAACCAGTTCATAGAGCCCATACAAAGAAATAGTGGATAAACACAGCTACGTGTTGAATATGTTGGACCTATCACACCCTCCTTAGGGCTGCAGCAATTTGTGCCATATAAAAACGTGCAGCAATCGCTTCATCAATTAGGTCCAAGGTAGCAGGTAGTCCTATCCACCGGAAGAAGCATGCTGTATTGCATGCGCGAAATTCTCACGAAGAAAACGGAAACAACAAAAATATAATGAATGCTTTCGTCGAGTATAAGGAAGAGAAAGTGAATATTAATTTGTTTAACTAAATAACCAGAGTTTCGAGTACTATTGTTTTTACCGGAACGTGATTAGAAAACTTGAATACACGGTCTTATCGGATAGTTCAATACCTCATTTCAACAAGTCTTTAGATGGAAATCACTTAAGAATCAATTATACGCAGTCGTAATGTATAATAACAACGGATACCTAAAACAAGGTATTGACTATTTAATTTTAGCATAAACTTTACGTTTCGAAATAAATAAGTTTAAAATGAATATTTGTAGAAGGCGTACTTTTTGTAAACAGGATGTTGTCGGCGTATGAAAGAGTAAAAACGGAATCGATGTAAATGAAATGTCCAAATACCGTCGAAAATGAACATAACAAATTGGATCGTAGATGAAAATATAAGGAAACCTTTGATAGTATTTTTAGATGGCCACAGATCTCACATGACTCTTCTCTTGAGTGAGTTCTGTGACAACAATGACATAATTTTATACACTTTTCCCCCTAATACCACACATATTCTGCAACCTGCCGATGTGAGTGTGTTTCGATCTTTAAAGTAGGAATGGAAACAAACTGTTATTAACTGGCAATCTAGACTTGAAAATATAAATTTAAGTGTAACAAAAATTAATTTCTGCAAAATTTTAAAGAAAACATTGAACTATAGTGCTATGGTTGATTATATTAAAAATGGATTCCGAAAATGTGGACTTTATCCGCTAAATGCAGAGTGTGTAGATTATATCAAGTACATTAAAAATACATTAGAGCAACTGCGAATTCATCCTTCTATTAGTACCCAAAATATCACCGAAAATGACTGTATAGTTGCAGAAACAGTAATTAAGCATAAAGAGACCAAATTAGCCCAATCAGGAATTGACGTCAGCATAATTTTGGAAGAAATAATTACAACAGTCTGTTTTCACTGTGGATTTGAATCCTTTGGAAGTTGGCGTTATAGTGCCCATGGATTCACTCAATATTATGTCTTCAATATCATTTTTACTAATGACCTACAATTTGATAATGTATGCAATATGGAAGAATTACAAAACCGATAATGGAGAATTCCTTGACAACAGAATTACAAATAATTCAGATGAATTGGACAAGTTCAACTACTCGATTAAACGAAGATACTGATAATATGGTAAACAAACTAGAAGACTACTTATGCATCAAATTGAATCAATAATTTTGTATTACAAAACCTGGAAGATGAAGTGCTTAACACTCTAGATGTTGATGAACAAATTGGTTTTGCAAAACATTCTTCATCGTTAGATTTACTGAAAGATAATATTAATCACATAGATAAAACCCATAGCCAAGTAACCAACCACCTACGAAATAATTCTTCTTTTAATACTCATGATCCGTTTGTTACTCACTTATTCTATCTGCAACCTATAAACAAGTCATCTAAACCAAAAAGTCAAAAACAAAAACTGCCCAGTGCAATAAGCTCAAAAGCATGGAGAAACTATTGTGAAATAAAAGACCTAGAAAAGCAAGCTAAAATGAATCAAGTAAAGTTAAGAAAAGAACAAAAAGAAGCAGAAAAAGTCAAAAAGGAATTGGAAAAGCTAATAAAAGAAAACAAGAAAAGGCACAAGAGAGAAGAAGTACATCTAGCAAGGAAAATATAGAGAAAATTGTAAAGAATAAGAAAAAAATACCATGTGCGATGAAGGCTTGGATACCGATGCAGAAGATGACGATTATAAAAATATTGGATACGACCATTGTCCCAGCTGCTTTCATTTAAAATGTACTGCATTTTTTGGTAGAATGATCTATATGCAAGCTGCAGCTGAAGACTATAAATGTGATAATTGTTCATAAACAGTATATCCTTGCGCATTAATGCTTGACGTTAGTGTTCGTAGTTATAGTATTTATATAAACATCTGGATATATTTTGTGAAATACAAACCTATTTTGATTTTCCTTTAATTAATTACTTATGATGAGTGGACGAAAACTGGGTGTTGTCGTCCAACTGTCTGACAGCCGCGTTTATATTGCCCGGTAAGTGGTAACTTATGGCAGGAAACCAGTATACTAGACGCATTCAATTAATCACTTAAATTATTATTACAATAACTAATAAGTTCCAAAAATATTCTAGTTGCATTATTTAGAGGATTGTATAAACGAACACTTGTAGTTAAAAGATATTATCCCAAAACGTGACTAGGTGGCCGAGAACAGGTTGCTTCACTCTATGTACTTTTATAATTTCACTATACAACATAGTTTTCTTTCATGGAGATTATACTGGCCACTAAACTATAGAACTTACACGATTAATTTATATATCGACCAATTTGGATATAAATTTTGAGAAATAACTTAAACATAAAATAAATTACTTTTTTAAAAATTTTTACATATTTTTTTTTGTCATGTGATTGCTGATAGATATTTTATTTAATTGTCGATTTGTTAAAATAAGGTTTATAATTAAACATTCTTTAACAACACTGAGATTTTAAATGTTAACTGTACAAAAATATGTTTACAGTTTACAAAAACATTTACAATTTAGATATTAAATTTGTGAACATATATCCTGCTTAATTGTGTAGATCTCATTTTAGGTGAGGTTCGTATGAATAAACGATAAAAACTCAAACTTATGTGGATGTTTAATCATATTGACAAAATAGGTAAAAGTTTACAACAGAATTGAATTTCCTGTATTTAAAACAAAATAAAAATTAATACTAAAATCAATTTTTTAATAAATACCACTGTTCAGGCATTTGCCATTCTTCCTGCTCGCCACTGTAATACTTAAAAATCATGGATTGAGAATATTGTGCAACCTAATACGTTATTAACTAGCGTCAATTATTACGTTAACCTATGGCGTAATTTTTTATACCCCAAATGTGGTCGTAAATTATTGTCGTCAAATGACTATAGTTGTACATACAAGAAAGTAATTAAAAAATATGCAAGAGGCTTACCTTGTTCAATATCTGTAGCCAAGTCATTTTCCAGTCGTCCCTTTTAATGGAAAATCACAGCTGATGTCTTCAGGTAGATCAGAGTTTCTTATTTTGGTCCAGATTCTCGCAGCGAAGTGCATTGAACCTACACTTTTAAGGAACAGATACTTGTGGGGTTAGATGTGGGACAGGTAAAGGCTTTCACGGTACATTTCATGCAATTAACGTGCACTCGTGCCTAATCATTGATAATGTACGGTAGTTGATGCTCATGTTCCATTTAACACGAATCTTTCGCATAAACTCGTTATTGTTCCCACCATAAAAATGCTTCCTATTAGCTAAACTCAATAACCACACATTCCTTGGGCCTGGGAAAATGCGTGCCTAAACAAATTAAATAAATAAAATTGTAGTTTATTCCCCTACACTACCTAAGAATTGGAAACCGCAGTTTTATCGTAGTAACCTAATCTATACATACGATAACAATGATGGGAAAGTAAATGCTACAACTACCTCAAAGATAAAATGATAACATTATCAAGTGCCCAATTCTAAAAGTGCATCAAAAATAAGCTATTGTTAGAACAAATTAGTGCTAATTGATCGTATTTGATTTGCACTATAAAAATTTAGAATGCTATTATAATCATGCAATCAGTGTAACAATTTATCTTTATTTTGTTTTTGATAATTGCTACGCCTTTCTGTTTTATATCCTGCTGTTGTCCTAATAAGGTTAAGTGGTAGAGCAGGAATTGCAGCCTGAACCATGGCCTTTGACACTATTATACTCTGTTGAAACTCTTTTTGTTTGGTCTCTTTGTCGCAAGTTCGCGTGGTTAATTTTAAGTTATTTAAATTTGTAGTAGTAAATCTAATAGTAAAACTGTCATCCCTTGTTCCCTTATATCCTGCCATAAAAATTCCTTGTGCATGTGTAAATAAGTTGGACTAAGAGTAGTGAACAAACACTTTCTTATGGATATCGAAGCAGAACAGTCGTCGTTTTTTCGTTCGGTACCGTAAGTTAGTCAAGTGCCATGGACTTTATTTGTTAAACCCCTAAAAAACACAGTGCAAGTGCCACGTAACACAGACTCAATTTCGCATACAGTCCACTTGGTTGAAGGAATAGGAACTGCAGTTTAGAACAACAAAAAATCGCAGAGGTAGGTCGATGTATAAATTTATAAGACCCCCCGCGCATGAACACTTTTATTTATTATTATTTATTTATTTTTGTTTCTATTTTGTATATGTCAAATAATAGTTACTTATTATACAGGGGAAAAAAGTACTAGATTTTAACTTGAGGTGTGTTTGTCTCCCGACACGAAGCGGAGGGAGACAAAACACAGAGTTAAAATCTTACATTTTTACCCATGTATAATACACTATTTTTTTCTGTGACGGGGAAAACGATGATTTATTATTGAAAAAAATATTACAATATATTAAAGTCAAAAAATCAATCGATGTCAAATTTGAAGTCTCAAACAAAATAGGGACAGCGGACTTGCGTTGCTAAGGAAACCTTTAAAGTAATCAAATATATGTCGATTTAATTCTGCGAGTGATTTCAAAAATTGATTACTTACGTTGTTTATATCGGTTGTTTTGGACGTGATGAAGTTATGATATGATGTTATGTTAGATCCGAATGTTACAAGTGTGGACCCGACTTTAAATTAAATATCTCTGTGTTCTTGCTTATTTGCACATACCCGGGAAAAAAGAACTCATTTTTTTCTGGAGAAGAAAGTAAATTCATAAAAAGTGACTTTTTCTTACTTGTCAAGAAACATTAAGTTCAAATTTTTTCCATCACAGAAAAAAATACTATTATTATATGAAAATTATGTTGTGGTTAAGGTGAGCAACTTTGTTTACATTGAGTTACTTCAAGGCATGAACAAAAACTCATTTACAGTGGCAAGCAAGTTATAAACTAAACCTGACAGTTACATGCTTATAGTATGCCCTCCTAGAAGTGTCATTGGTGATCAAACACAGCACTACAAATTTTAACAAATCTTTGATGAAATATGGAGTATGACAGTTTATTTGATACAAAAATAATCTGTAAATTATTTGAAATATTTAAACGGTTTCACATTTATAGCCATTGAGTGGAATATAGTAAAATAGAACTATATTCAATAATACATTACACTTCTTGTAACATTCAAAATCTAAAAGTAAATGTCTGATAATAAACTTGATACGGAGACCGCTTTTTATGTTTTTACTAATAAGCATTAGATGGTGCCGTTGAAATGTATCGTTAAAATTTTCTAGAATTTGACATTTGTTATTGCGAAAACGGTGACACATAAAGACTTTTCCTAGACAGCTCAACCACACAGAAAGTGACTGTCCATTGGGAGTTCACTTAAGGAAGTTGAAGAAGCGTTCATGTGGGGTAGCATTAGCAGTAATGCACAACAAAGATCGTATGGAGTTATGAGCATTGTCTAAGACAATTTCTCATTGGTTGAAGTTCAAATCTTGAGTCCTTAATGCTAGACATACTGTAGACCACATCACGCCGTTGTACTTCTCAGTCTACCCATTTCCATGGGGATTATATGGCGTCGTACAACTGGTAGCGACTTGACATGAGAAAAGGTAGGCCTTCAGCTCTTGTGACATGAAACTAGCGTCCTAATCACAATGAATGTAGACCCAAGGAAAGGTAAAAGGAAAATGTAAAAATTCATCTATTACGGTTAGCATATAACGATTCTTGGTGGGTAAAGCTAGATGACTCTTGAAATCTACGCTTAATCTTTCGTAAGGCTACATGACTTTCACCAGTTTTCCTTCGTCCCGTGAAATTTTGGTTTTATTACAGTGCATACTATGCACGACGTTGGTACGTTCTTTACTTCTTCTATGGAGTAAGGCATGTTTTTGGTGCACAACCAGTGATAAAATCGAGTAATGCAAGGATGACAACGCGAGTCGTGAATGCTCTTCAATTTGGTATGATCCGATGTTATAGTAGCCGAATATACTCTCGAAAGCGTGTCAGCTGAAACATTTTCTTCTCCCACGTGGTATCTGATATCATAACTAAAACAGGCGAGTTGTAGTTTCCATTGCAATGTTTTTTCATTCTTTATCTTTCCATAGTATTTAACATTCAACATGAATCTGATCAACTTTTGGTCGGTAGTGAGAGTGAAATGTCAGCCCATTAAGAACTGCCTCCACTTATGCATCGCCTTGAGTATTGCAAAAGCCTATTTCTCTACCGGAAAGTGGCACTTCTCGCTATCGTTAAGGGTTCTGGAAAAGAACGCCACAGGGAAGGGAAGAATCTGTGGGTGTTCAGTCACGATTTGTATTTTTGTGGGGTCACCTTTTATTTGGTTAATTCATAGAGGTGACAAATGTGTATAAAATATTTACAATGGCTGCAAGAAATATATACAGTAACAGGAAATTGAAAATAGAAGTTACATAAGATTCTGCATGCATATGCAATACATAAACAAAGCAATTTTATGAAAAAATAAAAATTTTGCGTCACAGTTTTCGTAAATGTCTCTAACTAAACATTACATAGAATTGCTTTGTCCAACTTGATAACGAAGCACCTTCAGAAAAGATTGTTTACAATTGGTTTTCAGAATTTTGTTGCCATGTGCAATCAATGTGTGTACAGTGACATAGAGGCAGCTTTAGGGATATCCACGACTACAGTAGATTCGATTTAGCATGAATATATTTAATTATGACAAAAATGTATTTTGTATGATTTTATCGAAGCTTAAAAAACTTTTGACCTACGAACTGCAAAATACATAAGCAACATTGTATCAGGTGACAAAACTTGAATATATTTGTTTTGACTCTGAAACTAAGCAATAACCCATTGTTTGGACATTTTAAGATGAACCGAAATCAATAAAAGTTGTTTGTTCATCGAGCCTTTCCAAGAAATATGCTTGCTTCTGTTATACCTGCCATATTGTAACTATTCCTTTAGAAAATTGAAGAATAGTTAATGCTGAATAGTATACAATAATTTGTTTACTAGAAGTCATCAACAAAATCAGGAAAAACAACAATAAATGTATCATTGCATCACAACACTACCAGCTCACACTAAACATATCAAACAATTGATTATTTGAAAGAAAATAATATCGAATAAATGTCTCATTGCGAGTATTCGCCACATTTATGGTCTAAATACTTAATTGTGTTACAGAATGTCAAACAAAAATTCATGCATAGCGATTTTTATCACCTCAAAACTCATGTTTTTGAAATACCAACATTTGAGTGGTAAAAATTTTTCAAGTATTAGTTAGAATGCATGCGTAAGTATATGACTCAGAAAGGTGAATATTTTGAAAAGCAATAAAAGTTTGTTCCAAAAAATGTCTTTATTTCCAAGACTTAAAAGACATATCTTGTATACATATTTTATTGATGTTTTCTTATTTATTAAAACACATTATAATTTTCTAAAATATTTGTTTGTTTTAGGAGCCTAAATGAAAGTGCCTTGAAAGGAATTGAATTTCTCCCAGGATATGCTGATCCTTATCACAAGAGGTACGTTTTATTAGTAATGGTGTCTCTCTTTCTCTCTCTCTCTCTCTCTATATATATATATATATATATATATATATATATTCTACTGGCTAGCCCCCCCTTTTTCTTTTATATATATTTATTTATTTAAATATCAAATTATTTATACTCTACTTTTTGTCGTTGTCCCTATTTTTATTATTAAATGAATGACTTTTATATAATGTGCTTTAGCAAAGTTTGGTTGGTTATCTAATTAAAATTGTTTACTATTATTATGCCTCGACTATATGAACTCTTTTATCTCAGGGCGTCCACCTACTTACCGTGGGTTCAGTCGTAAGTAGATGTGCACTGCCCAACCAAACTGCACACTCTTTTGTTTTGCTACTTTTATATGAATTTACTACTGTATATGCCAAAATTTTACTGATCAACGTAGCTTTGTGCCAAATTAATTAATGTACACTATTTCTGACCTTTTGACGTTTTATGATATTGCACGGTACTCACCTGAATTATACTTCGCTGATGCCCTTTTTTAATGCTGCTGGCTCACGATCTTAGTCGCCGTATGCGTCTTTACATGGACTCACAATCACTATTGAACTTTCGTATCGCCTCCAGGTGTCTTAGTACAATTTTGATGACCCCAAATCTGAAATGAATAACCCGAATTTTAGAATTTTGACAAACCGTTGTAATTACTTCCCCTGCGCTAATCCTTCCGTGTTCCTTTTTTGCGTTGAATCTTCCCCTGCAATTGCTGCTCTCCTAATTTCACTCTTCGTGCTCCAATTAATCCGTCCGCCTTTTCGTAATCAATCCAAATCTAACCGCCGTCCTGTTCCAAATCACTAAATGCCCTGCTATAAATTCGATGTCCTGCTACTCTCAAATCTCTATCCAAATCAATCCCAAATCTATTTAAATATTCGTTGCTTTGCCGTCGCTTGTATAACCACTCTATGTCCTTCTATCTTTCCCAATATCGTTCCAAATCTAATTAAATATTCGTCGCTTTCCCGTCGCACTATTATCACTCTTTACACTTCTTTTATCGTCGCTGTTGCTTATTTAACCACCGATGCTTCTTGTAACTCCACTTTAATAAATCAGACTATTTAAATTCAAACACATTTATTTTTTCAAAATATTTAACAACTTTAACGCAGGTTTGCAAAAACACGTCTTTATACTAAATTTAATCGAAAAAGAATCATCTTGTTTACTCTCCTAGGCAATAAGCACAACAAAACTAGCTTACTTAATTACATTTTACATACATAAAAATATCCAATAACAATTTGTCCTTTTTTTGGTGTCACAAATACCTTCACTATTGTCTTTATACACATTCCTAAATTCTATCATTGGTCCTAAATACTTCACAATTCTCCAATTATATTTGATACTGCTATTAACTTATAATTTTGAATTTACAAATTCGTCCAAAAGTTGATTCTATTTAAATAAAAAGCCAAAATAATTCACACATGACCTGGATGCTTGGTTGATAGTAGACATCCGTAGACGCATCCGGTTTTCAGACGGCAAATGTACTTTCAATGGCCTCTTAAATTTCAACTTAGTATAAAACCTTGAGCACTGTGCATTTTATCAACGTCATCAAGTCATTTAGTTTACCTTTTGGCACATACATTTCAAACTAACATGGTAAATACTTTAGCATATGTAAAGTACGGCAAAATATAGTTTTTGAATTACTGGATCTGATATATGAATCATTTTATTTGGCATACACCCCTTTTAATACAAATCTACCCTTAGAAGCCTTGTACCTCCCCCTGACATTACATTATATATATATATATATATATATATATATATATATATAACAGTATATACGATGTATAGATAAACACCCACTTTACGAAAAATCGAAAAAGGGTTTTTAACTATACAAAGCAAGCTAGTAATTTGCATAGCCATAAATGAAAGAATTTGTATATTATATATATATATATATATATATATATATATATATATCTCGGCCGGCATTAGACGTCACTAAAAGGAAGTAGTAACACAATGGAGTAACATTAAATTCAGCTTATACATATACATGGCGGCCAGAGATATTCTGGGGTATACACAAAAAGAAAATAAAAAACCATGGATAACAAAGGATATCCTGAATTTATTAGAAGAAAGACGAAAATACTAAAACAAACCCGACGAGCTGGAAAACAGAGACACAAAACCATAAAATGGAAAATTATTCGCAAATGCAGGAAAACTAAAGAGAAATGGATTAATGAAAAGAGCAAAGTGGTACAAACCAAGATGGAAATAGGAAAGACAGACGAAGCACACAAACTAATTAGAATGAATTTTAGGGATATAAAACCATATAGCAAAAATTTAAGGGGCGTGGAAGAATACATCATTATAGAAAATGTAGAGAAAGTCATTTGATGGCAAGAATATACAGAGAATTTATATGCAGGAGAGGAACTAACAGCATTAGAACAGGAATCAGACATTGAAAACGATGCCTTGGGATATCCTATACTTAGAGATGAGTTTGAATTAGTATTAAAAGGCCTGAAAAATGGTAAAGCACCGGGTATAGATAAGGTGCAAGCAGAAACTCTAAGAGGTGCAGATAGATGTGAAAATTTTCGAACAATAGGTTTGACAGCACACATATCAAAAATATTAACTAGAATTGTATAAAAACAGATGGCTGAAGAAGTACTAGTAGAAGATCGATTTGGGTTTAGACAAAACAGGGGAACATGGGAGGCTATTTTAGCTCTGAGGGTGACGCTGGAGAAGACAACAGAAAAAGGAGAAAGTGTGTAACAGGATTTGTAGATCTGGAAAAAGCATTTGACAATGTAAAATGGGAAAAAATGTTCAAATTACTCAACAAGATTTGAATGAGTTTTAGGGATAGACGAATATTAACATAGCTTATACAAAGAGCAAACAGCGGTCGGTAATAGAATTAGAACAGGAACGTAGAGAAATAGATATTAGGAAAGTGGATGTGCCCTATCCCTGCTAATTTTTAACTTGTACATCGAAGAGGCAATGAATACTGTCAAATGCAGGAAGACATTTGGAATTATTATACAGGGACAAAAGATTTATATGCTTAGATTTGCAGATGATATAGTGGTATTAGCATAACAAGGAAGAGTTAGAATCAGCTCTTAATGAAATGGAAACAGTTTTAAAAGAAAATACAGTATGAAAATTAACAAAAAGAACTAAAGTACTAGTATGCATAAGAGGGGGAAATAAATCAAAAACTAGAATACAAATAGGAAACGAAAACTTACAAGAGGTTAAAGATTTTTGCTACCTAGGAAGCCAAATAATGCAAGATGGGAAAAACGCAAAAGATATAAAACAAAGATTAGCACAAGGTCGTGCTATATTTAACAAACAAAAGCAATTACTGTGTTCGAAGACAACAAACATAGAAACGAGGAAAAGATTGCTGAAAGCATATGTGTGGAGCACAGCACTGTGCAGCTGTAAAACTTGGACAGTCGGAGAAGTGGACAGGAAAAAGTTAGAGGCCTTTGAAATGTGGTGTTACAGATGTATGATGAAGATATCATGAACAGACAAAGTTAAGAACAAAGAGGTTCTAAAAATGGTAGGGGAAGAAAGAAATATGTGGCAAACAGTAAAAAATAGGCGAGATAGGATGATAGAGGTCACATACTAAGACATGAGGGAATAGTGCGGAATATATTAAAAGCAGAGATAGGAAAAAAAAGAAGTAGAGGTAGACCTAGGTTAGACTATTGCACACAGATAGTCAAAGATATAGGTTGTGGGAATTTCAGGGAAATGTGTAGGCTAGCTCAGAATACAAACCAAGGGTGGTATTCGTCCAACCGGTTCCAAGACAGAAAACCTTATGATGACAAAAAAATAATTGTACTTTAACTTGATGATTATTATAACCAACTACAGGTGTTGGTTTTAGAATATTCTCAAATAATGTTAATTGTATGAAAGAATTTACTGAAAACTATTAATTCTCCAAATGTCTGTGTTGGGTGATCTTGACAGCCACAGGCTACTTAACCCTCTTTACATACCACTGAATATCGGTGAAATAGGGCATGTATATCTAGGGTGTAGGAATGTCAGGGAACTGTGTAAGCTAGCTCAGAATAGAAATCAGTGAAGGTACGCGTCCAACCAGTTACAAGATGGAAAACCTAATGACGAAAAAATAATTACACTTAAACCTGATGAGTACTATAAACAAATATTGGAATTGGTTTTGCAATATTCTCAACTAATGCTGACTGTACAAAAGGATTTATTCGAAAACTACTAATTCGGCAAATGTCTAAGTGTTGGGGAATCTTGGTAGCCACAGGTTGCTTAACCTCCTTCACATCCACTGAATATCCATGAAATAGGTTATATATCTACAAAACAATAGAAGAGGAACCGAATTGTATCTAACAAGAAGGAGCAGCAGCTATTTTCGAAGAGAACAAACATAGAAACAAGGACAAAAGTGTTGGAAGCATATGTGTGGAGCACAGCACTGTACGCCTATGAAATAGGGACAGTAGGAGAATCAGACAGGAAAAGGAAGAAGTCTTTTGAAATGTTATGCTTCAACATGGACAAATAAAGTTAATCACAAAGAGGTCATAGAAATAGTAGGGGAATGAAGATATCTGTCTGAAACAAAAAAAAAAATAGGAGAAATAGAAGAGCAGGATATGTTTTAAGGCATTTTTGGGAAATAGTACAGACTATATTACAAGCAGATATAGGAAAGAGACGTAAATGTAGACCTAGATCAGAATATTGCACGCAGATAGTGAAGATGCAGACGGTGTGAAATTTAGGGAAATGTGTAGGTTAACTCAGAATAAGACACAATGGAGGTACGTGTCTAACCAGTTCCAGGACTGAAGACAATGGTGATGATATATATATATATATATATATATATATATATATATATATTGGATAATTGCACAAGGCAGGTTGATTAATACTAAAGTATTAGTTAATAAGGTGAAATAATAACTTCGACCTTTATGCAAAGCCCAAATGATTATTTCAAATCGAGCTAGTAATTGAAAGATGGAAAATCTAAGATTGTGGATAGGATTTGAATCTGTATCTTAGGCTTTCGTGTGCCATGCATTTTCCAATTACACCACCAGACTGGTAATGACAATTGAAAAATTACACAACCAATCATATACACAACCATATATCAACCTAACCTTCAATTACGTTTGGCATTTTTGTCAATCATATCTGACAGTGTTAAGTTTTTTGATTTATCATAAAAGTGTAATAATTAAAATGAAATTATGTTGATGGTATCGTCTCTAACCTTTAAAAACTACCATAATGAATTTAACTACCTTTGAACATGAGCCATGTATAATTCAAAAATAATTCTTCCTTAGAACAAAGATGCATGTAACCTAAAAATTATATTTCTTACAAGAAATTGCTCAACCTTATTGGTGGGATTTACTAATACAGAAACTAAAATGAAATATGATAATTAACATTTCAAAAGAGCGTCACAAGTTTTACAGAATTAGAGGCATATAGCAACTTAATCAGTTTTGTTTATTTATGAGATCTGTTACCGTAGTCAGCAGAGAATGATGTATGTATATTTTCTATTTTAATAATAATAATATTGTCTTTATTGCCCAACAGCAAATGCCAATTACAGGACAAACAACACAAAAAATAAATACAGTTACAAACATAACATTTTGATACAGTCACTATACAGCATGTACAATATATGAGAATGAATGAAACATAGAGTACACTTATACATCTAATAAATCTACCTAACCTATGTACCTAGCTGGAAGTTATAGTACTAGTGAAATGGTTTAGCTCATCAATGAAAATATCACTATTGCTACAGAAACTGTTACACAAAGAGCACATAACAGTTATGGGTGCTTTAAGCAGTAAGTTAGTACGGGCACAAGCAACATAAAACACGTTTTCCTCTACTACCACTACGTGGTATATGGAACTTAATTTTAGATAATATATACATGCAGTCAATATTATTGCGTAACAACTTATGGAGGAATGTAATGGCAGCTAACAGATGCCTGGTATTAAGAGAACTCATACTGAATTCATCAAGTAATGCTTGATTTGGAAACCCTCTGGGTGGATAAAAATGATGTTTTTTATACCATAAGTACTTTAAAAATCTACGTTGAGGACCTTCCAGAAGTAATTTATATCGCTCATAAAACGGATACCATACTACAAGACAGTATTCCAGGCGTGATCTCACCAAAGCAAAAAAGAGTAGTTTTAGTGTATTAATATTAAACTGACTACAATTACGTAAAATGCAGCCAAGTGTTTTATTAGCACATGCGATTATATATAAAATATGTGAGTTAAACGAAAGATCTGAATCAAACACGACACCTAGGTCAGTAATACTGCTACATCGAATCAACATAGAAGAAGCCACTGAGTAGTTGAATTACATTTGGTAACATTCAAGCTTAACTTGTTATTTATACACCAATCATTCACAAGGTTTATGTTATCTTGTAATTTAATACAATCGGTTAATGTTTCCACTGCTACAAAAATTTTAACATCATCAGCAAATACTAACACTTCACAGGTTAATACTGAGACTAAGTCATTTATAAAAAGTAGAAAGAGCAGCGGTCCAAGATTGGACCCCTGCGGTACACCAGAAATGGGTTTATATGGAAAGGAGCAGAAACCGCCATGTTCGACAATCTGAGTACGATCAGATAAATATGAAGTCAACCATTTAATACTAGGGTACAAGAAGTTGTAACCGCTTAGTTTGTTAAGCAAAATGTTATGGTTGAGACGGTCAAAGGCCTTAGAAATCAGTATACACAGTGTCCACCTGGCCTTGACAATCAAGAACTTCAGCCACAAACTGAACGAAACTGCACAAGTTAGTAACTGTTGAACGCTTCTCAACAAAGCCATGGTGATGATGAGAAATTGCACTTTTAACTGCATTATATATAATGACATAAACAACCATTTCAAAGATTTTAGAGAAGTTTGATAGTATAGTAATCGGTCTGTAGTTGCTAATATCACTAATATCATTTGCCTTGTGCACAGGGCAGACACGTGAAATCTTCCACACACTGGGAAAGGTTCCAGTTTTCAAAGATAAATTTATGATAGTTAGAAGCGGTGATACAAACACAGTTTCACAAGCTTTAATTAAAAAGCACGGTACCTGGTCAAGCCCCGCTGTTGGCTTATTTTTCAATTTTCGAATAGTATGCCTGACATCGCTTTCCGATACGAATTGAAGATCAAAATTATCATTACCGTGCATAGCAGGTACATTTCCACTATCCATTGTAGGACAATCTGGGTCCTCAAAAAACAGCGGAAAAGTGTTCCGCAAATTTATTCACAATGTCTTGGGGATTGTTATAATAAACACCATCATTGTGTATTCTCCCAGGTATTCTGGATAAACCTTTTTTGGACCTAATAAAAGACCAAAAATTCTTACTGTCAGTGTTAATAGAGATTTCTATTTCATCTAGGTAATTAGCATATGCAACCCTGGTTAGACTTTTAACCACCAAGCGTATCTTCTTAAACTCAGCAAAGTGGTACTGAGAGTTACAAACTTTGTACTTTCGAAATAGTTTCTCCTTTAACCTGATATATCGTATGATTTCACTGCTAAACCAAGGCGGATACTTCATATTGGTGACATTGTTTTTATTTTTATAATGGGGCACATATTGGTCGAAGACCTTATACAGAACTTCATAAAAAATACTGCACGACTCATCAATGTTAGTACACCTATTTAAGGTAGACCAATCTAAAGCTGTTATTTCGTGGCAGCCACGTTGGGCGCCAAAAATGTTACGTTACGTAATTCGTGGCAGTCCCTGTTCGGGCGTCAAAGATATGCTACGTTGGCTCGTAGCCGTGCGTAACACAAAGAAAATCAAAGAAATGACCGGGCTCAATCGGAGATTAGGGGGGGTTGTAGAAAGCAGACCAACATACCATGTACGCGGCTGTAAGGAGTTAGTGATAATACCTGCAAGAAAAATAGTCAAGCAAACCTGAAAAAAGAAGGAAAAAGCATAGCAGCAATGATTGGTCTAAATTATTCAGTACTTTGTAGAATGTAAATAAAACTGTTTAGATAAACTATAAAATATAATCATGATAAAAGCAGTACAAAAATTTTTAATACAAAGTGAGGTAATATTGGGGAGTAGCAGAAACGTTTCCTCACACACCAATTAAACATAAATCAGACAAAATGTTAAAAGAAAATAAATAGGTAAGACACAATTGATATGAGTAATTCAGTAGTATTGATCTTTCTTTCTTTTTTTCTTTTTTTTTCTTATGTTTTAAAATATCATGCAAGTCTTTTGTAAAAGGTATCAGAACGACAAAGATATAGTAAAGCAACGGATAGATATTTAAAGTAATAACAAGTAGGAAATAGTTCAACTTACAAAAGTCCTTCAGCCACGCTTCCTTGCAACGGAAGTGTGAGATTCACGATGTCCTACGCTAACGAAGCACTTCACCCTGGACTGTGAGGGTGTTGATGGAACTTATCACACGTCACACTAATCACACCTACGCATTTCACTGGGGTTAGCAGCAGACACCATCATGCGACGGAACTATGTAGCATTGATAAATTTCTTGTTAATTCTATTTCCTGAGACAATAATTTCGAAATATTTTGTAGCACTAGTTTAATTTCAACTGGGATCAAATGTATACTATTTTCATAAACCTCCAAAAAGCAGTGAGAAACTTCAACCAATACCTTTGTAAACCGGTATTCTGTTATATTTCGCAAATAACGAAATTCGCGCAAGCTATGATCTATTTTAGATTCTTTGGTGTTAGAAAAATGCAGAAACTACAGTATCCACTGTATTTAAATAATCCAAAGTATGCACTAATCTGATAAAACAAAGGGACACTAGACTAGATCGCACACACATTAATCCTAAAGAAAGAATCGGTCAGTTTAGCAAGTTCTACGACTATTATTTCACAAGACAAACAACTAAAACCACAAATTAGTAAAGTACGCGTATCACTAACTCAATGTTCCGTAAAACGCACGTGCAGGTCGAGTAAACACGTTCGTCTATCAAGCATACTTCCTTCAAAAGGAATTAGAACTCCACGTCCTACAGTTAAAATACAACGTTTATTTCACAAGAAAAACAACTAAAATCGTGCTTGTTCATGAACAATTTGAAAATTGTTACCGCATTAATTCTCACTATTGTCAACGCAAAGAAGAAGCAGTATTTTTAACGTACTTAGTATATCGGAACAAAGAACAAAACTCGACTCTCATCTGTTTATTCAACTCGTTCTATTACAACTTCTTATCGTTTCTTATCTAGACTTGTATATTCACATAAGCAACAAAATTTATACAAACTGCAAGACAAGGACGATGCAATTTATAATCAATTACAAGCGGTTTATAATTTTCAATTTATCTATCTTTAAATTACTACACACGAGTTAATAAATATAAAATATAGAACTAGTAATTGCAGACAGGTACTTACGAATTGAGTATAAAAGCGTAAAATGTTAAAACTATAAAAATGCCCGTTACAAAGCCTTTAAGGCATTATACAATCCAATAAAATTTGCTTTTTTGAAATTGTATTTTGCATTACTACGAAATTGTGGAAAATTGGGTAGAGTAGAGGATACAAGATCAAAATAGATCATTAATGCCGGATGATGAACATCCTCACTAACCAGAGGCACATTATCATGAGTAATTATGTAATTGAAAGTAGCAAATACTAAGTCGAGAATCTTATTATTTTCATTATAAATTTTGTTATATTGTTGTAGATCCATTAAATTAGTGAAATTAGTCAATGAGGAACATAACACGTCCTCTACATTCATATTACAGAAGTTTGGAATATTAAAATCACCAAGAACCACTAATTTGTCAACACTTAAGTAATGTTGCACCAAGTAATCAAATAATAAATTAAGGTGATTGATTGATGGTGTGCGCGGAATATAAACAACAAACACGTACAAACAACACCCAATCAATGTACATTTGCAACCTACTACATCAAATGTTGTTAGTGTATTCAGGAGTACAGATAAATTAAGCTGTTCAGTTATTATATCATTTTTAATTGCTAAGAGTACACCTCCGCCACGTTTAGCACTGGTAACAGCAAAGTTGCGATCACATCTATACACAATGTAGTTAGTAAAAGCAAAAAACTCACTGTTAGCTATGTCACTAGACAACCATGTTTCACTCACGGCAACTAGATCATAATTACAAACACATATGTTTCTTGTAAATTCATTAACTTTACCCCTAATACTGCGAACATTCTGGTAAAAACAGGAAATGCCTTTACTATCTGAATTGTTTAAATTATTTTGTAAAATGTTTTGTGAGTTATATTGAAGTTGTGATGCAACTGAATTTAAATACTCACATTTTTCTGCTATGCAGTCAATACTTGTTTTGGCTGAAGGAATAAAAAACGATTCAGACATACTCCTTTAGGCCATAACTGGAGTTGTTGAAGAATATCAGCAAACCCTTCCGGAACTGAAATTTTAAATGAAGCATATTGTGTGGGATATTTTGCATTCATTTTTACTACATCGACAATATTGATGTCTTTTGAATGCAAATAGTTAATAACCGCCTCAGTTATAGTTTCTGGTGCAAACCTGTAGACATGAAAGTGATTCATCTTTTCAACACCTTTTAACTCATTAACCTCAGAAATTCCCTCTACTTTTGCAGGTCTAGCTCTTCTCCTAGTTTTTACGGTTTTCCAGTCATCCTTAGCTTGATCACCATTTTGCATTTCCTTAACTGCACTATTGGATTGGTGTACTCTTGATCCTAAATATTTAGAATGTAAAACAGGATCCCTGTTCACCTTGGATGGAACCTCAATTTTGTTAGAATTTTGTGGAATGTAATTGATGGATGCTGATTGAGTTTCAAATTCATCAGCTAATTTAGTAGCTTGCTTAGGTAAGTTTAAGTTGGAGTCACTAGAAAAACTATGACCACTATTGAAATTAAAATCATTCTGGCATTTATTTACATTTGCCAGATGTTGTTTTGATACTGGAATTGAAGGAACATGTTGCTTTGTTAATAATCTTATCAAATCAATGTTGCTTTCCTTTAAATTTGCTATTTCAGTTTTTAACTCTTTAATTTCAAGGCTTAATTTACTTGTTTCATGGCAGATTAACTCCCTTAAACAAGTTACAAACCTTTCACTTATTAAATACTGGTCAAATTCATGGACAAGACCACTATTTTTAGGAACATCTGCAATGCTAGAACACATCTTGCAGATAAAAGCAGAATCTCCATTAGCCTGCTGCTGATGAACACCAACTCTTTCACTGCATGATACATGAACCTTTATATTGCACTTATTACACATAATGTATTTATTCACAACTTTTTTCTTACAATAATTGCACAATAATAGCTGCTCAGTTTCAATGACATTTCCACTGGTAGCCATTTTGTCAATGACATTTAACAATGCCATTTTTATCTGATGATGTCTTTCTCTCTTAAGCTGAAGAGCTACAAGGTATCACCTTTTAAAACATAACTTAAAATACCTGAAGCTCTCATTTTGATTTGCAAAGTTTGCATTTTTATATATCTTGCAGGACATGTTCATCTTGAAATTACACACATAAAATTTGCTGTTAGTGAACTATGAACCTTTGTAATTAAATACAGTTTGTTGAGTATTTCTATGTTGTGTTTTTAAATTTTGTACACTGAAACTGTGTATTGATATTGTATTGACATGATGTGTCTATTTAAAATTGTTTTGTTTCTTTACAGACCAATGAAGCTTGGAGAAATCGGTTGTTTTTTAAGTCATTATAATATCTGGAATGAGGTAAGTAATACTAGTGTTTGCTTGTAATTTTCCATTTGTACACATTCGCTGTCATTATAGAGGGAATATTCAACCTCAGAAGCCAAATAATAAATATGTGAACTTTTAATCTTATAAGTCTAGTTAAATGGTATTCAAACAATAAAATTGCAGCGAAAAGCAAACAACATGAAAAGTGGAGGTTAATCTTATAGGAGTCAGTAATACTAGAAACAAAAATTTACTGCTAGGTCCCTCTTCATTGCTATACTAAAAGTGATTTTATTAATTTTTTAATATGAAAACGCCAATACTTGGTATATAATTATAAAAATATACACATTCAGACTTGTAATACTTATTGAAGCATTCAAAACAAAATCCAGGATCATCTGAACAGTCAATACACAATGGTAGATAGATTGTTTTTGTTCTTGTTCCTTTTTTGTGCATCACCTGTATCCTTTGCATTTTACTCTTTTTACTATTGCCTCTATTTTGCGATTTCTATAATATTGCATGTTTTTTGTAATGTGTTGGTGACCGAAGCTGTTTGGAGGGATTTTGCTCAAAATCATAAAATGTAATTTTTCTCCAGGAAAATATTGTCAATGTAGGTTATGCAAATTGATCATGCTCAGTTGCATGGTTCTGATGATCAATCCACGATATATATTTGTTGTACTCATGAAGACTTGTGGTTTTGATCCATCTTTATTCGTTTATTTTCAAAAATTTCTAAATTTGTTTTCAAGGTCAGTGGTTATATATAGGTTGTTCACATTAATTTTCCAATTTTGCCATTATGAATTTATTTCCCATGAATATACGTATAACATAATTAAGGAATTCTGTGAACCTTAAGTTTGTGGTGAGGGGCGGAGAGATAACTTTTCCTTGATTGGCATACTTTGAAAGCTTTTAAAAATTAATACTTAAGTTTTAAATCCTCAATTTAAGAAATGTAGATAAAGTTGGATTGATATTTATTACTTTAGATAATTTAACAGAGATTTATTTAATAAATATGTGTATTAAAATAAATAACATATGTGGGTTGTAACTTAAAATAAAATTTGTTTTTAAGTTAATAGTACTATCTTTTGTTTTTCATGTGGCGGCCATATTAGATTTTGGGCTTGTTAGATAGCCCATAAAAAGTGCTTTTCCACTATGTATAACATGTCTGTTTAGTTATAAGGAAAATATTAATAAAAAAACGTAAATTAAGCTTTAATATGAAACTAGTAGTCTTATCATAGCATTATATATATATATATATATATATATATTATATATATATATATATATATATATATATATATATATATATATTGCCGTGGAAGTCAGGACAGTCTCTGGATTCTCTATTAAAATTCGTGCCCCACCTGGGTCAACATAAAAGTTTTCGAAAAAAATAAAAATTTTAAAAATTTCTTACCCCTCTTAACGAGATCGCCTTCGAATTCCTTCAGCATCCCTGGCTAGCTCAGCTGGGTCTCTTCTCGAATACCTAAATTTACAGACATACCTCTTTCACACTCGCACACCATTCAATAAAACTACCAAATAATACCACAACCATACAACCTTTTATTTACACCTTTTAACAGATAAATTATATTTACACATGTGTTAAAACAGTTTGATACAATAATTATAAAACTCAAATTATGGTATGTCTTTAAAGTCCTTGATTTTTCTTATGATTCTTAAACAAATTCAATGAGATATGAGTAGATGGGCCCCACATGTTACCCTAAATTGACTTCACACTGGAGTATTGTGAGCTCATTATAACCCAGTTTAGTTTGTATATGCCTTTTAAACCTTGCATAAATTAAAACAAAATTTACAGACCCGCTTACCCTTTACAATTCAAATTTTATTCTTAATAAAATTTTTCAATATTCAACATCAGTAAATTGTCCAGTATATGTATCTTTTACAATAAGTTTCTACAACCATAAATATGCCACCCAAAAAAAGTCAACCACACAACACAAAATTTCACAAATGTTTATAAAACAACAGAAATTTCAAATAAATTACCTGGAGAATTCTTCAGGCTTCCTTCCCGTTGGAGATGATTGCCAGAAAACCCCTCGGCGTTGTTTCCATTTACTGTGCTGCTCAGCGGATTCACAGGCCTCTACCATCTGATACCTCTGCAAGTTATGCGCCTCGTCTCACAGTACCAATCCATATATCATGCATACAAACTTGATTACTTGTGGTGCTTACCCTCATATATCATGCATCCATTTAATTTTATTTTTTTGTAGTAGCCGGACCTTTTTTAATTTAATACGCACTACTCGTACTTCACGTCAATAATTAGAGGTACGTTACTACTGTTTTATACTTTCAATTACTATAATTACAGTAACATTACTACACATACATAAAATACTCACAAAAAGCTTTATTATTATCGTAGTCTGAATAGGTATTCTGCACTTTATCGAAGTAAAGGAAAAGATAACCTTAATAACCTAGCTTGGATATTTATATCCTTTCAAACCCTCCTAGTGGACGCGCTTCCTTCGAAAAGCTTATTTTCAAAACGAATTCTACAAATTTTTGAACGTAACCGTCTCTAAATTCGTAAAATTTGTTCCGTCCTACGTCCTGTATACCCCGAATTCGCTTTCAACCTTCGCGTGTACGTTTGTTTGGAAAACTGTTGGCTTTCAACCAATGACAAAATTTCTGCCGTCACAAACTCCACCTAAGCGCTATGCATCTCAGTCTTATACATGTTTGTTGTCTCGTTTCAAACCCCACTTGAGTTACAGAAAATCGATATTGTTGACATCCTATCTCAACTCCACATGTATATTGGTATATTGTACGTGCATTTCAATTCCTTGCTTGCTTTATATCTGTCTCTATCTGTTGTATATTACCGATTGTCCATTTCCCTCGCTCCTTAAGATGTTTGTTACCCTAGTTGTTTATCCAAACTGACGGTTGAAAACAATTTTGATGAAATCTTATCTTAACGTACATAAAAATTCTGCGAACGTAACCTTTAACAAGCAGGTGTTTCTTTTAACTATCGACCGTTTGAACATAACAATTCCTAGACTTTCTACTTCTTCGTATCTGATAAAACTGACATTGGCTTTTACAACGAATACATTTGCCTTGGGATTATTGATTTTCTTACACAGCACGCTCCCTTTTGCTTATATGTGTTTAATTAAAATAACTTATGGTTAATTATGCGTATCCTTGAACTTCTATTTGCTTCGAAGCTTTCTTCATTTATGTGATTCTAACATTCCAATTATTAAATATAAAAATATCTTAATACTCGTCCGTTTTCACTAAATGAATTAAATTAATTTTTCGCGTAAATAATTTGTTCTTTTCTTAATACAGGGTTGTTGAAATTTTATTGTTTCACACTGATTTACTCTGGAATCCACAACAATATATATATATATATATATATATATATATATATATATATATATATATATTGCTATGATAAGGGGGTTATTTAGGGGTATATTGAGTCGTGGTGGTCGCGCAATACAAGAAAATAGTATTAGGAATTAGAAAACTGCATTTAATTAGCATGAAAAATACGTAATTCGCATATTATGCAAAGAGCAAACGTTAAACACCCTGTATAAGGACCGCAATTAACTTTAATCAATGCCAGTAAGCACGTCCTTTAATACTATAAACATATTCCGCAGAGAAATAATTATACACGCAATTAAACTAGTTTTAAATTAAGAAGCATTCATAAAAGAATCGCATATTTCAAAAGAAATGAGTTTTAAACACAAGATATAAACAGAAATATGTTATTTTATATCATTTATGCTACACAAACAAGAGCCATAAGCTAAATTAACAGCCAAGGTGAATTAAAATTTCCTGTAATAATACCAAAACAAGCGGTCAAAGATCGATAAATGATAGAAATATTAGGAGAATACGTGATCACTGAATCGTTTCATCAGAAATAAACTTGTAAAATCCACAGAAATATCCAAAATAACTTGTGGTTGGCTGCAAACTTTGAACGACAGTTCAGATAAACCAATGAATTTTAGATAGGGATAGGCTATATAATGCTCAGAGTTTGATAAGAGTCTCAGTCTCAATTAGAACGACGTAGAAGCTGCATCACTGTTATTTAAAAATTTTCGCGTTGAATAAATATGTGGTTGGCTGTAAACTTTGAACGACAGTTCAGATAAACCAATGAATTTTAGATAGGGATAGGCTATATAATGCTCAGAGTTTGATAAGAGTCTCAGTCTCAATTAGAACGACGTAGAAGCTGCATCACTGTTATTTAAAAATTTTCGCGTTGAATAAATATTTAAATTAAATAATTAAAATTTGTGAAAAATGTTGTTATACGATATTTTAAAATAAATTATAGTGAAAATAGATGAAAAAGGTTTTGCCGTTTGCTGGAAAACGGCTTTAAGTTACGTCCAAGCTACACACAAGTTACGTCTAAGTTACGACAAGAAAATTCTAAGTTGCACCAAGCAAACTTCAAGTTTATCTAAATAAAGCACGCAGTAAATTTTTGAAACAAATTAATACTGAATGAAAATTATTGGTTCAAATTCATGTGAGGAAGCGCAAAGCAAAGCATTGTTTTAAAAGCAGCTACTCGTTTGAAGGTAATCAACACATAGCAGCAGATCAAAGGGGAAAACAAGGAAGGACACGCCAGGAAAACTACAGGTCAGGGCTCCCTAGTGTAAGGCATTATTTCATTTTTTTAATTTGAACATTGACTATATTTTCTATATTTTGTAAGTAATCAACAAAAATATTTTATACGTAAAAATTTACATAAAAAGGGGAAAGGTCTTGAACGTTCTAGATTTTCCAGTAAAAGTGTCGTTTTTGGTGGCTTTGAATTAAAGAAAAGGAGATACAATTTTGGGTATAAATAATTAAATATTGTAAATTGATTCAAGGGTTTATTTGTCATTTAGTAAAACTGTGAAGTGTAGATATTATTTTCTTCTCATTATACAAATATTGATCGACTTGGTTTTATCATTCTAAACAGGAAAAAGGGTTAATTATGTGATTATCGTAACGTTGTGCACTCTGTGTGAGTTAAACTGATCTAGCCGTGACATAATTAAAATTAGAATATTAGAGAGAGACACAGAGCGGTGGTGGACAGCAAGAAACTGGACGTTTATTACATCGGCGTGCAGGGTTATCATATCAATATATATAAATAAACACACTGTGTATGATAATTGAAATACAGGATCAGCCTAGGTTACAATGAAAAAGAATTCAAATAATTTTTTCCCAGATACTCAATATTATGAATGTTTAATGTGGGAACCCCTTGTCGATTGTTTTAGTGGCTCTGGTAATCTGTTGCTGAAGTTCAGGTATGCTTTGTGGTAATGATAGTCTATACACTTTATCCTTGATAAATTCCCACAAAAAAATAGCATAAGTGGTTATATCAGGGAATTGAGAAATCTAGCTCAAGAGTGCACCGTCATAAGGACCCTTAGGGCCGATTCATCTGTCTAGCAGACGATTTCTTAGTTCAGCCCTAACATCCAAGTGATAATGTGGTGGTGCGTCGTCCAATTGCTGTATGAAATTCGGAGAATCTTGTCCTTTCTGCGGAAGAAGTTATTCTGTTAACATGTCCAACAAAATTAATCTTGTTCTTTTTTCAGTAAAGAGAAAAGGGCCAAACACTTTGTTACGAGTGATGGCACAAAACACAGCTGTGCTCGATGCATGCATGTGGGTTCTCTTCACTTTGTCACAAAAGTGAAAGTTGGCTTCATCGCAAAACATTAAACAATTTACATATTTGTCATTTTCCATTAAGGCTTGCATACTCTCACAAAAAAAGAAAATCTTTGCACTTTGTCATTTGGTTTTAATGTTGAAGAAGGTGAAGTTTGTAATGGTTAAATTTTATACATTTTGTAAGATATTGCAAACTGTGGCATTCAAAGTTCTCTGCTACACCTAACGGTAGATTTCTGTGGACAAGGTGTACTTTCCATTACATTTTCACCCACTACTGATGACCTACCAGTTGATTTTTTCTTACAAATACACTAGTGTTTTCGTTGAAATTTAATTACCACTTGCGAATTGAGTCACTACTGGGAGGATTTTCATTAAATTTTGTTCCAAAATGACATTGCGCACTTATAATTGATTGGTTCGTGTGAAAATCTAACACACAAAATGATTTCTTGTTTTTAAGGTTAGCCATAATGCAACTTACATTGTTGACTTCATCAAACAACTGACAAGTAACTAAACTAATGTAAACAAAACTTTTTAGTTTTTCTTTCCAGTGCTACCAACTTAAGTAGTCTTAAGGCATAGTAAACTAGTCATTTTACAAGTTTAGAATTGTGAACCTCATTTAGGCAAACCCTATTTACTTACAATAATTCCTTATCGTCTCAACATTTTCTGTATGCAGTGTGTTTTCTACATATTGGGGTATTGTAGCCTATTCTTTAGAGATACACCTTCTTGATATTTCAATAATGCAAGATCATTCTATATGCAGATACATTCAATATTCCAATTAAATTGTACTTAACCATCATATAAAAACAAATATTTTCTGATGAGTACTTTTTTTAGGTGTTAGAAAACAACTATGAGAAGGTATTAGTATTGGAAGATGATGTACGTTTTGAACCATTTTTCCGACTAAAAGTGGGCCAACTTATGAAGGAACTGGATCGTATGAAGAATTGGGATCTTGTGTAAGTAAAACAAATGTGTTTAATATAAACTCGAGTATTAATTTATGAAATTCTAAATGTTGTATCTTCTATAACATACTTTCGTTTTCAGTTATATACCATTTTCCACTTGATACGATATTTCATTGTTTATCTTCCTTCCAATAATTATTTATGTAGTGGAATGTAGGATGGCTAGCATCTCTTATGCTGGTATGAAGGTTGGTGTCAAACGAATTTGTTTTTTTCTCATATGGTTAGCATTTCATTTTTTTGTTAGATTGAACCAAAGGCAAAAATAGAAGGCTTAGTTTGGGCTTTTGGAGCTAGCGATGAGGAGCTTTTACTTGCCTGATAACAAGGGTATCACTATATCTTTAAAAATATCAAAAAATTAGAGAAATACCTCGAGGAAAATTGCAAAAATGGTCAGGTACAAATGAATAAGTTTCCAATAATAATTGTTTGTGTCAATCAATATTATACAAAAAAGATCAAAATTACAAAAAGAGACTATTATTAGTATTATTATTTGTACCTTATTTGTAAGAATCACTTGCCTCAAATTCTGTCCTTATTAACTCAATATCAAATAACCTGTAACACATTCAGGTCTATTTTTCTAGACCCACACTAAAGGAACTAAAATGTCCCACTTGTATTTTGTCACTATTTAGTGGGAAGGGAAATTAGATCTATAATACACTTCATTTGTTCCAAGAATATAAAAGGTGCTGTACAGTATTAACAATTTTGTTGAAGTTGCCTACAAATTTTGTTTATCATTTGTGTCTTTATATTCATCTGAATTTACTTTTTTAATTTAATATATGACATTTACAAATAAGGAATCGGTTATATTGAATGAATGAAATCATCTGTGTCATCCATCATAACTCTTTATAAATATTACTTATTTTAAATTAATTCATAAACACATTCCTTTTCTTAAGTGTTCGAGTTAGGTATGGCAAACCAAAATTAAAATCAACATATGGATAAGGGTAGTCCCTACTTTTTATAAACTATTTGAGGCAAACAAATGTGTTTGTTATTGACAAATTCTCGCGCCTTTTGTACAATCAGGTAGCAAATACATATATCAATTACCTTGTAACCAAAATAGATAGAGACATTGCTAAATACCTACAGACAAACTGAAGTACTGACATTTAGTGACAAGTACCTCACAGTACATAAAGACTGATCACATAGGCGTAACCTTGATTATTTAGCAATCAACATAACTTTGAAGAAATGCATTTACGTTCCAGTTGTTCTTTATAGATTACCGCCTCTTCACAATCTCATTCAGTAATGACTGAATTTGTATTCTCAATTAGTATCATAACCAATAAAATTATGTTTGTAGTAAATTTTAACTATGCTCTAGTAAACATTAGTAAGGCTATGTTCGACAATGTTTTGACATACTAAACACTGTGTTACGGTATTCCATGCAGACAAGAGAGAAAAGTAAAGTCAGCAAAGAAAATTGTCCACAATGAGTACCACAACAAAAATGAAATGCAAAGAAGGCTGTGCTAGCTAAAAAGTCAAATAAAGAAAACCCTCAAGAAAGGAATTTTATTTATACATGTTTAATTAAAAAAACACGTTACATAGTAAACGGGATCTTCTCAAAAATAATTAATACATTCCTTAATTAACTAGAACTAATTTTTAACTTCATTTCTCATATTTACATAAAACAAACATTAAAAAGAAATATGTAGTGGATTGTTTTCAATCCAATTATGAAAATCCTTTATACATAAAAATTTTCATTCAAAAAGAAAGCAATTTATATAATTATCTAGTGTCCGCAACTTCTTAAAAAATACCTAATAAGGAAATGTAGAAGTGGACCCTATCAATTAAGATGTATTTTAGTCGTACTAGTACAGAATTATATCATAACATCTCATAAACAACACGGTTACTCTAAAAAATTTTATATAGCCCAAATGTATAGTAGTGCATGAAGATTTTATTATATAATTTATACTCAACCAATAAAGCTATCGCCGTATGCATATTCCAACGATTTGAGCAAAGTAAAATCGGCGGCTACTGTAACATCTGTAGTTATGCGATGAGTAATCTGAAAAACTTAACAAAAAAAATCAGACCCAATTTTTCATGAGAGAAATCATCAAAACGATGCTGAGAAGTAACAGCAAGCCCTACAGTTTAGCATGACGTTCCTGTATTTAACTTTATAATGGTGTGATCTTGTAAATTCTGCTAATTTGTTGTTGGGGCACAACAACTTTTGTAGTCAACATCTAGTGGAACACATTTTACATTAGTAGCAACTGAATTTATTTATCTTCAACCAAAATGTGCTAAGTCCCACTTCTAGATATTAAGATTGCCATCTTATTAAAGGAGATCGCATATTTCTAATTTTACACAAACGAAGGTAAAACTGTTTCTTAAAAAGGAATTGATGAGATATCTCCATTGTACAACCAACTTATTGTTTCATTCTCACAAGCGAACTACTCTCGATAAAGGAAACGAATATACATCAACGTGTATCACTATAAGATAAGGAATATAGATACAAGTACACGCGTGGCATCATGACGTACTCGTGGGATGTTGATAATACAATACAAGATTTTAATGCTATATCGAAATAGAATATACTTGAAGTATTTAAATTTATAACTGGATATTTTAATAAAAATCCACAAAATGCTAGATAAGTAACCATTTAAATTGAGAGGGCCGTTGAAATCGTTAAAAAGAATACGCAAATGACTGTGAATTTAGTAAAGAATATGAAATTTTAATTAAATACGAGCAAAAATATTTACATGCATACGTGTGTTAGGGATAATTCAAGCACACTTGTTGAGCATATCGCTTCATCAGTTACAATTTAATCAAATTAATGCATGTAAATTTTTCCCATACAATATCCTATCACGCAGTTATTTGCACAAAAATTAACAACTTATACTAAAAATAATCACATATTTAGTAATTAGTGGATACGAAAGGGATTTATATGCCCCAATTGATTAGTATTGACAATAAAATACATTATTTCGACAATATTATAGTTTTAATTAATTTACACTGTGGAAATAATCTCTAATAACTAAATAACTTGACTAACGTATAACTAAAACTGAAACGCTATTAAGCATTATTTACAGATGTCCACTGAATTATTGTAGTAAGCTCCGAAATATAGTAAATGCATCAGCTTTTAAGAGAAAAACTGAATACAGACTAAACAGTTTGTTCAGAAAACCAGGTAATCTGGGTATCAATCAAAGGAAAACTCAAACAATACTGTCAACATCAAGGACTCAAACAAAATTAATGCATTCTATATTAATTATATTAAACATACCAGCCATTTTTATGACAAGCTTGTTAATTTTTATGTCATGTAACTAGTAACAATAAAATACACTCTTTCAATGCTCAATGCTACAGGTTGTGGCGTGTAACTGGGTTCTATTTGAAACAGCGTTTTTCTAGTTAATGAAGTCAAAAACAAAGAACTAAACTTGTGATTTGTAATTATGGGCCATAAATATTCACTAAACATAAATGTACAATAATCGCAGATGATCATTTTGGCTCTTCTACTAATAATAAAGGTATTTAAAGGAATAATTCAAGTACATATTGAAATTAGCATGTCATAAAATAAACTTAAGCCTGATTTAACATATAATTTTAACTCGTTTCAAAAACTATTAAACAGGTTTATTTTATTGTATTTATTATCGACATTAGATAGCCTAGTAATAGGAGACAACTTTGCACCTTATCAATATTGGGTGCCTAATTATTTTTCAGTCTCTAATGCTAATTCAAACTCATCTCTAAGTATAGGATATCCCAAGTCATCCTTTTCAATGTCTGATTCCTGTTCTAGCGCCGTTGGTTCCGGTCTTGCATATAAATTCCCTATATATTCTTGCCATTTAACCACTTTCTGTACATTTTCATAAAAATATCTTCTCTCGCACCCCATATATTTCTGCTATATAGTTATATATCCCTAAAATTCATTCAAATCAGTTTGTATACTTGTCTGTCTTTCCTATTTCTATATAGTCTATAGTCTATAGTTCGGCTCTTTAGCTCACTGACACACACACAAGCCATTCTATCTGTTCTAGTATTCTAGAACTTCTTCAACGTGCAAGTCCGTTCAGAATGGACATTTTACATGAAATTACTATTATACACTGCTTGAATAACCAGTTAGTCTATTCAAGATTAATTTTCTTCCTTTACGTTATTGGTTAGTGCAACGCATCGCATTACAAAGCGTTTATTTCAACATGCATTTGGGTTTTATACCATTGTCCCATTCTAAAAGCATTGGTCTTTGCCCACTGCTTAAAATATTGTATAAAGTACTTTTCATGTACCAGAATAAGTGAAAGAATGGTGTTTGTTAAGAAAATTATAGACAAATATCTCTCTATACTTTAAAGTGGTGAGTTATAGGTAATTTCATTTGTTTTTGATTTGTATTTACTTTTCTAAACAAAATACTGAACTTTATCTACAACTAATCTATAACATACGTATTACACCTGTTGTTCTTGCAGTATAATGCTATATATTAATTACGCTAGGGAATAATGAAGAGCAGAGGGAATAATGGCTCTTACAGACCAACTGGAAAATAATATTATTAAATCCCAATACCTTTGAAGTTTTAAAACAAACGTCAAATGCCAAATATCAAATACTATGTCTCAATACAATAACACAAACAACTAGCCGTGTTGGTTTTTGCTAATTTATTATAGAATTTCGATAATTTGGATAGTCAAGTTATATAAATTATGCTCTCTTATATTAATACTTAGTTGTAGATATCGTTATAATGAAGGGTACTATTCCCTCGGATGATTATTACACTCGCTCGCTCGTGTAGCAACTTTCATTCTCGGGAATAATAGCTTTCATTATAGCCTCGTTATATAATATACTATTATTTATGATATCTCTTCAATGAATTAAAATTTGTTTTATTATGCTGCTAATTGTATTTGTTTAAACATTAATGTAATTTTCTTTGATAGATATTTTGGTCGCAAAAAATTACAAGAAAGTGATGAGCCTTGGGTCGAAGGTTCCGAAATGCTTGTAAAAGTTAGCTATTCTTATTGGACTTTAGGATATGCAGTGAGTTTAAGAGGTGCACAAAAACTTATAGAAGCAGAACCTCTGTCGAGACTTCTGCCTGTTGACGAATACTTACCAATATTATTTGACAAGCATCCAGTTTCAGATTGGAAGGTTCATTTTTCTAAAAGGGATCTAATTGCTTTTTCAGTTGCTCCACTGCTGCTTTATCCTACTCACTATACAGGAGAAAAGGGTTATGTTAGTGATACTGAGGATTCCAATATTGTAGAAGCTGCGAAGGTATCTTTGCCCAGATCAGATCTGTAATGTAAATGATGGTAGTTGTAAATAAATATTGTTTAATTTTAAGTAGACTGAAGAGTGCCAGTTACCGAATATTTTATATAACAGTGCCATTTTTATACAATTATTGTTCGTATGATAATAAAGTAATTTTGAGTAATAACAAATTTTATTTGTGTAGAGAATTCAAAGTTTTTACAAGTCTTGTTACAATACTGAGTGAGCATTGCATAGCTTATTTGCTGATTTTTTATTTTGCTATGTAAAATGTTGACAAGATACACCGGAGTTGCTCAATTTATATGAACATTTAGATTGAGCAAAGGTTTAATTTAATCTATGGTAACAAACACAAGGAATGTATTGATTTCTAGACATACAACCCAGTATTGCAAAAGCACATACAATACAATGCGTTGGACAATTGGTCTGTAACCTAAATCTGTTTTCAAGTGTGTTTAATGCAAACTCGATATATACTATTTTTCAGGCCATTCTTGTTTACATCAATTTTATATCCATCTACGAGAGCTGAGCAACGTTATAATGAATCCCACCAAAGGGATTGTGGTAGAAAAACTTTTTGCGATTTGGGAACAAAGATTTTCTGTTATAGCTTACAGATGTTGTTTAAAATTAGACAACTTAATGCCTGTTGCTATTGGAACAGCTGTTTTGCATAGTATTTGCCAGAATATGGGCAAGGAGGTTCCACCAATACCTGATAAAATAAATCCTAATGCGTGTAACCAATTACTTTTAAAAGTAGATATTCACTACCAAAGTAGAGCTGTATGCAATTTTCAATTAGGGGATATTTTGGTTAATCAATACTTTGCAAAATTTGTAAATTTTTTTTGTTATTTTCTTAATGTTATATACAAGTTTTTAATCATGTTTCAATTTTCAATAACAAAAATACAATTATAATACATAATAAACATATACCATGGAATTAACTAATTATACCTATTTAATTGTAATTTCAATTTTTTTAACTTCCAACTCCTTTAACACTGTGCCTAAAACTGTCTTTTTTTTAAATGTACTATAATTTGGCGACGTTTTCTTTTTCTTTGAACGCTCTTTCTGCCTGGACATTTTCAAATTCAATTTTGTCAATTTTCTGTTTAATGTGTGCCAGCTACAGGTAATTCTCTATTATGGTTGAGGATAGTAAGGAGCTTGCAATAGGACGTCTCTTTGATGACCAATCTTGAGGTTGAGACAACCCTTTAATTGTATAAACAAAACCTAAGGCAACCACAAAAATGTAAAGTTACTTTATAAATCTTAGATATTATATAAAACTTACACTTGTTTGTTTCAAATTTCTGTTCTTATTTATTCTATACTACTATGAATTTAATCTTTATTTCAAACATTTCACTTTAACAATTAAACGAAACAAGATTAAACCATCGTTAAGTAATTTGACGAGAATTTAAAATATAATAAATATCCAATGAAGACTCCGAGAGAGGGAAGGCTCCCATGACCTATGATTTGGGCATTTCCACACTGGATACCTATTCGTATTCTTTGCAGAAGAAGGCACAAGAGTGGGGTTTCCCTGTCTGAAAAGTTAGTAGTCTGTCTAATTTGTTTATGAAATCTACAGCTTAAACACACCAAGGTCCCATTGTTTCAACTGCAAATGGCAGAAATGAGTAAGCTGGTCTACAACTGTTGAATATTTGTGTATTTTTGATAAAGCAACAGGTTTAGCTGCGGAACCAGCATATTTCGTAGATTGAGACAAATGTGATGGAGCAAGGGTATCAGCACATGTTGCATGCTAAACAAGGCACCTTCCTTTTTTCATAGAATTAGGGTGACACCATCTACTTTCTTCCCGTCATCGCTACATAATCCTGATGGTTACAAACAATTGGGAATTTTCACCGAAGACAAAGCACAGCTTATTATAACGTTTAGGCCCTGATAACAGGAAAACCAGTTTAGACTCTGAACAGTTAATCCCGTGGTATCTAAAATCATCCACTTCCTCCCTGCACAGATAGGTGTGAGGCTTACACAATTTACATCCCATACGTAGACGAGTGGCAATGTGGAAGTATTGTTGTGCAACAGAGTGCTTATTGTATAAGATGGGAAAGCTTCTATCCAGGCACTGGATTCAGGTTTTCCAAGTGCGAAACTAGTTACCTTCTCCATTTCAGAAAATGGGTTTCGTTTATCAAGTATAATTTTGAGTAGAGTTATCCCAGTTCGTCTGTTAGTCAACGCCTGCTGAAACTCCGAAATATTCAGTTAACTTATTCCATTCCTCCAGAGCTTCCTCATATTGTGAATTTCGCGACTTGTCTGAATCTTCCAGATTTAACATTATAAAGACAAGCTTTGAAACTCCACAAACAGACGAAAGAAAAGCAGGTAAAGAAATATGTTCAACTTTTCTTATTCCTAGGTCACCCAACTTTATGGAAAGTGTCGCATTGACATGCTGTGCTTCGGTTAAGTTGCAATTAATTATTCGTTCCAAAGATTATTTAATCATAGAATCAAAAGAAGTGATAAGGTCCCGTTGTGCCTATAGTGGTGATGTTTTCAAGAAGTATGTTGTTTTTGGAACAGCAAAGCATTGCTGAATGATGTAGAAAGCTATGTGATAATTGTTCGGTTCTGAAAGTCTTTTTACTAAAAGCGTAATTTTTTCCATTTAGATACTATGCATCTTTCAGCAACTGGCACACCCAGTATAGTTACTTCAGAAACAACTTTAATTCCTGGAGAGATACTTGAAAAACGATTCACTACTTCTGTAGAGACGTTTCTATAAATTTGTAGTTCGCATTTGGATGAATTTATATCCAATCCCAATTGTTTGTATTTCTCAATTATTGTTCCACAATTGTGGAAAATTGTCCCAGGTTCTTCAGCTAAAAGACCATCATTCAAACAGAAACATGATAGTTCCGAAGTCATTTTTTCAATTACGGAATGAATAGTTAAACAAACTAACATAGATCCGGCGGGATCTCCTTGTCGATATCCAGTTACTGAGGGTTTGGTGGCGTCTCCAAAGAAAAGATGTGAAAGGTCATAATATGCCTGATTCAAAAAAACTCTGGAGTTCTCGATTTTAAGTCCATCTAATCCTGAGCTGGCACCATTTGCAAAGCTGTAAATTATTACTTTGACCTCTTTCTTCGTGAATGCTATGGAATATTCTTCCATTGGAGCTTCTGGAAAATCCATACACATTGAAGGAGTTGGATGTTTCGATAATGTTTTCATATATGGATCGGTCATGAGGGGCCAAAGAGTCATTTGAAGACAAAATTCGAACTACTCCACTGATATCACTTTCACCAAATTTAGAATAAAAACAATGGGATAGAGGGATGTTATTTGGCAAAAAAGATGAAAAATTGGTGGGGTTGGACTGTCTATCCATTGATGTGTGCCTTCACCAATGTGGCTGATACGTTTTGGTACACATAGGCATGTGAAACTGAAAGTGAAAAGATTTGTCCATAATGTGGTATCATTATCTTTACTGCAGTCGTCCAGGATTGTGGAAAGTTTCATTGCTGCTTCAAAGCGGGCAGTCTTAGGAATACATTTGAAAACTTCAACTTTCAGTTTTGTCTTTGAAAATTTGTCAGCAAAATCTTCCAGTTGATCTAACAGTGCTTGTCTTTTCAGTTTGGGATGTTTCGTCGCAATATGGATAGACGGCAGCCCTCTTTCTGAGAAGGAAAGAGATCACAAGGTGGATAGTGTTTTGATTCCGGAGTTATGTGATCTGTGACTTTATTCTGTGTTCTTAAATGTTTACAATCCTCGTAGTACCAGTCCATGTCTTCGAATTCTAGTCTTTTCACCTCTTCATCATTGAGACATGCACAGTTGAAGTGGAGTCATAAGTGTCATTGGTCACAAAGGATCCATATTTCTGAGGAATCTGATTTTCCGCAGGGACAAAGTTCTTTTTCTTCTATTTCAGCCGCCTCTTTAGAAATATAACAATCTGACACCTGTCTGATGAATTTTTAATTGTATTTAGTTGCGGAAAAAGTTTGTTTGACGTACCGTATAAATTATAATGTGTTTAGTAACTCACCAGTTAACTCCGTTAATCAATAGACGTTTTCAGAAACTTACTATAAGTTTGTGATTAGCTTACATGATAATAACTTCAGGTTAGTGACTTACTCAAAATTTCAATGCTTTCCAACAAATTTATTTTGTAAACGTCAGAATCAAATACCATTCCGAATGGACCTGCACCTTGAGGATGTTCTAGATTATTAGAACGGTGGAATGGCTTATACATTCCAGTGATCTAAAAAGCTAAACTACAGGTCCAACCAAAGTAGTAAGGTCTTTAGTGAAGAACCAGATTAAGACAAGTCCCCGAAAGTGGGCAACGACTTTTTCGATACTTAAGAGTGACAGAGACTGAAGGGATTGGTATAGCATTCTAAGACACTACTACGATGTGGAAGACGATGGGAAACCACCACATTACCTCCCAACTACACAGCGTATTTAAATTGATATTTAAGATGATGGCATCCTTCGGGGTAAAAAATTCTGCAGTTAAAATAATCTACCAATCGGATCTCCAAGAAGAAACTACTTCGGGGGCTATGAAAGTATAAAAAACGAGTCGTAAACATTCTGCTAGTCGAAGATTGGAATGTCAGAAGTATGAAACAAGTAGGTAAGCTAGAGAACTTGAAAATTGAAATGGATATGTTAGCATTGGACATAGTAGGGATCAGCAAAGAACGGTGGTCAGAGCCGGGGGATTATTGGAGCGGAACTCTAAGGTAATTCATATAGGGTCAGAGGAGGGAAATTCGGATGTGGGGATAGTAATACGAAAAAAGATAAGACAGCGTGTAGAAAACTACTTACAAAAGAACGAAAGAGTACTTATGGTTAGATTAGAATCTAAACCGGTAAACACAGTAATAATATAAGTATACATGCCCATCTCTAGCTCCAATGAGGAAGAGGTAAAGGCGATCTACGAAGATATCCAAGACATACTACGATACATAAAAGGACATGAAAATTTAATAATTACAGGGGATTTTGTTACATGCCAAGGGTCACTTAAACATTGTTATTAGTTTAGTTTTGATGAATGGAAGTTTCGCGCCATAATTTCAAAAGACGCAGTGCGCGGGAATTTTAAATAGACTAGGCGTGTGCTTCCGATACGTCATAGTAGTGCATTTGCGCAAATCGTGCAATGCTAGAGGGGTAGACGAATAGCTTCGCGGACGTGAAAAAGACAAAGGAGTGGGGAAGTTTCCGGTTCTCTCTCTATAACGTGGCTTTTTGCCTGTTATCTTCGAGTGGAGTGGTCGTTCCTTTGGTAATGTATCGTTAGGTTTACCTATGTAGATTTCTTTTGCTTGATTATCTTTGTTGTCTATCCGTACCTAGTTTTCCTGCCCATTCCCTACATAGGTGACAATCTGAGAACCACCTAGGCGTACCAATCTCCACGACTCTGGAGGAAGACCTCATGACTGCCGCAGCTGGCCGGAGCTGATCCGAACGCTTTTGTAGAGCGTCGGCGTATCATCTCTAATCCCTCCGGGAGGAGCCCTGATGGACTAGGTTGGAGGCCTACCCTAGCGCCACTTCGCGGGAATCTGGACCTATTATGTGAGTACTTCATAGTTTATATTGTTCGCTTTTATCTTTGCTTTAAACTTAATATGTAAATTTCCGAAGTATTGCGTAATATTGGGGACATCATTGGTAGATGACCGCGCTCAAATCTGTATAAGATTAGCGCTGCCAACCACCGATGGTGTCTAGTAAACCTCGCTTCCGGTGTTGTATTTATCGAACTTTTTTAAAATGTAACTACAGTTGTAATGTAAGAATTTTAATGCAGTGATAGGTGAGCGTAGGGAAGGAGCAGTAGTAGGTTTATTTGGTTTAGGCACGAGAAATAGGCTGGTAAAATTTTGCGACAGGAACAATTTAACAATCACAAACACATTATTTCAACATCATGCTAGAAGACAATACACGCGCAAGATGCCAGGAGATATAGGAAGATATCAAATAGATTACATTCTTGTTAGACAACGGTATAGGAATCAAGTAAAAGACTGTAGAAGCTACCGAGTAGCAGATATAGACTGACCACAACATCGTAATTATGAAGGCCGCTCTTAAATTTAAGAATTTGAAAAAAAGAAACGGAAAAAGGCACTTTGACTTTGAGAAACTAAAAGATAAAGATATTCACGAAAGATTTGAAAAAAAGTCAAATGAATTGCAGAAAGATATTGGGAAAATTTCTAATACTAAGGAAGTAGAAACAGAATGAAATAACATTAAATCCAGCATAGACATCGCGGTCAGAGATATTCCGCGTTATACACAAAAAGAAAATAATAAACCATGGATAACGAAGGATATTCTGAATTTAATAGAAGAAAGACGAAAATTCCGAAACAGATCAAATGAAACAGGAAACAGAGATAGATACAAAGCCATTAAATAGGAAATTGTTTGCAAATACTGGAAAGCTAAAGAATAATGGATTGATGAAAAGTGCAAAGAGGTACAAACTAAGATGGAAATAGAAAAGAAAGACGAAGCATACAAACTAATTAGAATGAATTTTTGGGATATAAAACCATATAGAAAAAATATAAGGGACGCGGGAGGATACGTCATTATAGAAAATGTAGAGAAAGTGGTTAGATGGTAAGAATATATAGAGGAACTAACAGCATTAAAACAGAAATCAGACATTGAAAATGATGACTTGGGATATCCTACACTTTGAGATGAGTTTGAATTAACGCTAAAAGGTCTGAAAAATGGTAAGGTGCCGGGTACAGATAAGGTGCAAGCAGAAACTCTAAAAGTCACTGGACAAGCAGTAGAGGAACGTCTCTTTCAACTTGTAAGCTATATGCATGAGACAGGCGAGATACCCAAAGATTTCAAACGTAATATCATAGTAACTATACCAAAAAAGGGAGGCACGGATAGATGTGAAAATTTTCGAACAATAAGTTTGACAGCACACGTCAAAAATATTAACTAGAATTCTACAAAGACGAATGGAAAAAAGGGCTGAAGAAATACTAGGAGAAGATCAATTTGGGTTTAGGCAAAATGGGAACACAGGAGGACATTTTAGCTCTGATGGTGTAATAATGGAGAAAACAATAGAAAAAGGGAAGAGCGTGTATATAGGGTTTGTAGATCTGGAAAAAGCATTCGACAGTGTAAAATGGAAAAAAATGTTGGAAATACTCAAAAAGATTGGAACGAGTTTTAGGGATACACGGAAAGGGACGAGACAATGATGGAATTACAATAGGTAAAGGATTTCTGCTACCTAGGAAGCCAAATAACCTATGATGGGAAGAGCACAAAAGATATAAAACAAAGATTAGCACAGGGTCGTGCTACATTTAACAAGAAAAACAACTACTATGTTCAAAGACAACATACATAGAAACAGTTAAAGTATTGCTTAAAACATATGTGTTGAGCACAGCACTGTACGACTGTGAAGCCTGGGCAGTAGGAGAAGCGGACAAGAAAAAGGTAGAAGTCTTTGAAATGTGGTGCTATAGAACATGTGCAGAGAAGGTTAAGAACAAAGGGGTACTAGAAATGGTACATGAAGAAATAAATATGTAGAAAACAGTAAAAAATAGGAGAGATAGGATGATAGGCCACATACTAAGACATGAGGGAATAGTGCTGAATATATTAGAAGCAAGAGATAGGAAAAAAGAGAAGCAGAGGTAGACCTAGGTTAGACTGCACACAGATAGTGAAATATGTGGGATGTGTGAATTTTAGCAAAATGTGTGGGCAAGTTCAGAATAGAAATCAATGGGGGTACGTATCCAACCAGTCCCATGATGGAAAAACTAATGATGAAAAAATAACTGTACTTAAACATGATGATTATTATAGACAACTACAGGTATTAGTCTTGCAATGTTTTCAGCTAATGCTAATTGTGCAAAAGGATTTACTGGAAAACTATTAATTCGGCAAATATGTAAGTGTAGGGGGATCCTTGGCAGCAACAGGCTGCTTAACCCCCTTCGCATACCACTGAATCTCGGTGTAATAGGGCATTTAATTAGAAAACAATAGAAAGGAAACTGAGTTATGTATAGGCTGTTGTAGGAATTTCAAGGAACTGTGTAGGCTTGCTCAGAACATAAATAAGTGGAGGTAAGCGTCCAGCAGTTTCAACATTGAAAACCTAATGACGAAAACATAAGTGCACTTAAATCTGATATTACTATAAACAACTACAGGTGTTGTTTGTGAAATATTTTCAACTATTATTGATTGTGCGAAAGGATATATTAATGTGACAAATGCTGAGGGAACTTGGCAGCTGCAGGCTGCTTACCTTCCCTTCACATACCTTACATGTGATTTTCCAATGTTCCGCCCGAAGGTATTACATTGGCCAGGAAGCGAGTTTCTTTTTACCTGAAAAATTTTGAATTTTGCTGAACCTTTGCTGTTTTAAGTAAGGTAGGAATCTTTAACGTGCGTAACAACACTTACACATGGGACCTCCATTTTACCTCTCATCCGTACAAGGGCGTATTTTTGAGAAAAATGGTCGCCTAACATTTTTCAAGCAGACCATGTCGGGATTCGAACCCGGGACCTTGGGCCTAGTAGTCACACGCATACCAATTATGCGACGGAGCCGCCTACCCCCCCTTTGCATACCACTGAATATCGGGGAAATAGGGTAATTAATTGTAAAACAATAGAAGGTGACCAAATTTCATCTAACAAGAAAGAACAGCGTTTATGTTCAAAGACAACAAACATAGAAACAAGAAGAAAATTGTTCAAAGCATATGTGTGGAGCACAGGACGTCTATGTAATAGGGGCAGTAGGAAAAGCAGACAGAGAGAGATAGAAGCCTTCTGGAATGTTGTGCTTCAGATGTATAAGGATGATTGGATGGGCAGACAAAGTTAATAACAAACAGATTATAGATATAGTAGAGGAATAACGATATATGTGGGGAAAATATGGAGAAATAGAAGGGCAAGATACGTTCTAAGGCATTTTTGGGAAATAGTACAAGATATATTACAAGCAGAGATAGGAAAAAAAGAAGTAGAGGTAGACTGAGATCAGACTTTTGCACGTAGATAGTAATAGATGCAGACTGCACATTTTAGTCTTTGTGATAATTATGTACAACAAAAGTTGGGGCCTTTTCCTGTTTTCAAGAACTCTATCCGTTCGGTAGCAGAGGATTTGCATGCATCCTTTTTTCAAATTATCCTAGTATTACTGCAGAGACTTTTTAGTTCTTTGCAGAAAACCGAATTCCAAATTTCCTATTTTTTATGCCAAATAACTATCAGCTTTTTTTTTATTTTTCAATACCTGCTCATTCTGCAACTATATTTAATAAAATGCTTCTTTCTTGAGCACTATAATTCGCTACTCGGACGCATTTTGGTTTGTATTCATCAGCCAAAGGCATATATAATGTTCTCTATGGCCGAAGGTATTACAAAAATAACTAATATAATACAAATGGACTACGGCCCAACTGCACCGCTTATGCTTAAACTACAACTTAGTTAAGTTCTACTTAAATTTAAGGGCAGCTTAAAGGCGACAACTACACCGTGGTTATTTAAGTAGTACTTGCCTAAGTGGCATTTAGGTAGGAAAATTTTATGTTGCTGTGTTTGGGACTAACTTCATAGTGACTACAATTATCTAAAATTTGATAGTAGTTCATTATCACATGCTGATAGTTGTTCATTTGTAGCTTTATTCTAGAAAAGTCTTTTAGCATTGCTCTAAATGGAATCCACACAAAGATTATGAACTGAACTATTCCAGTAAAGAAAAACTACGTTTACTAAAACTTTATTTCACATTATAAGGATGTTCTCAAAAATAAAAAGACAGATGCTGTAACATGGAAAGGTAAGGATGTGTGGGCCAAGATACTGGTACAATATAATGCAGTAAGCAAGGTGCATCATAGTAATCTCTTAAAAAAAATTATGAGAATAAAAAAAGAGTTTATAAAGCTTGCTGCAGTAGAAAAACAAGAACGACTGGGGGAGGAGTTGTATATTGATCCGATCAAGAATGATCCTTGTACAGAGATTCGGTTGGATATTCATCATCATTAGGTCTTCAGTCCTGGAACTGGTTAGACGCGTATCATCATTGTTCCCTATTCTGAACTAACCTACAGATTTCCCTGAAATATACACAGTTTGCATCTATAACTGTCTGATCTAGGTCTACATCTACCTCTTTTTTCCTATCTCTGCTTGTAATATATCACATACTATTCCCCAAAAATGCCTTAGAACGTATTCCGCCCTACTATTTCTCTTTTTCCCCAGATATCCGTGTTCCCTTACTATTTCTGTAACTTATTTGTTATTATCTTTGTCTGTCCATGCTATCGTCCTCATACATCTGAAGCACAGCATTTCAAAAGGCTGCTAGCGTTTTTCTGTCTGCGTTTCAGACTGCCCGTATTTCATAGGCATACTGTGCTGTGCTCCACACATATGCTTCCAACAATTTTCTTCTAATTCTATGTTTGTTGTCTTTCCTCATAGGCGCTGTTCTTTCTTGTTAGATGCAGTTCGATCACTTTCTATTGTTTTACAGTTATATGCCCTATTTCTCCGACCTTCAATGGTTGTGAAAGGAGGTACGCAGCCTGTGGCTGCCAAGTTCCCCCAACACTTAACCATTTGGCGATTTAATATATTTTCCAATTTATCTTTTCGCACAGTCAACATTAGTTGCAGGTATTTCGCAACCAACAACTAGTTGTTTATACTAATCATCAGATTTATCTGCGCTTATTTTTTCGTCATTAGGTTTTCCGTCTCAAAACTGGTTGGACACGTACCTGCACTTATTTATATTCTGAGCTAGCCTACATAGTTCCCTGAAATTCTCACACAGCATGTGTATTCAGCCCGTTCCCTTTCTATTGTTTTCTAATTTTATACCCTATTTTATCGAGATTCAGTGAAGAAGGTTAAGCAACCTGTGGCTACCAAGATCCCCCAACACTTAGACATTTGCCGAAATAATGGTTTTCCAGTAAATCCTTTCACGCACTAAACATTATTCGAGAATATTGCCCAACCAATTCTTGTAGTTACTTATAATAATCATCATGTTTAAGCACAGTTATCTTTTCGTCATTAGTTTATCCATATTGGGATTGGTTGGATGCGTACCTCCATTGATTTCTATTCTGGGCTAGCCTACACATCTCCTTGAAACCTCTACAGACTACATCTTTTACTATCTGTGTGCAGTAGTCTAATCTAGGTCTGCCTCTTCTTCTCTTTTTTCCTATCTCTGCTTCTAATATATTCCGCACTATTCCCTCATGCCGTAGTATGTGGCCTATCATCCTATCTCTCCTATTTTTTACCGTTTTCCACATATTTCTTTCTTCCCCTACCATTTTTAGTACCTCTTCGTTCTTAACTTTGTCTGTCCATGATATCTTCATCATACGCCTGTAGCACCACATTTCAAAGGCCTCTACCTTTTTCTTGTCCGCTTCTCGTACTGTCCAGGCTTCACAGCCGTACAGTGCTGTGCTCCACACATATGTTTTAAGCAATCTTTTCCTTGTTTCTATGTTTGTGGTCTTTGAGCACAGTAGTTGCTTTTTCTTGTTAAATGTAGCACGACCCTGTGCTAATCTTTGTTTTATATCTTTTGTGCTTTTCCCATCTTGCGTTATTTGGCTTCCTAGGTAGCAGAAATCCTTAACCTCTTGTAAGTTCGTGTTAAATACTTGTATTCTTGTTTTTGATTTATTTTCCCCACCTTTGCAAACTAGAACTTTAGTTTTAGTTTTGTTAATTTTCATACCGTATCTCTCTGTTAGAACCGTTTCCATTTCATTAAGAGCAGCTTCTAACTTTTCCTTGCTAGACGCTAATACCGCTATATCATCTGCAACTAAGCATATCAATTTTTTGTCCCTGCATAGTAATTCCAAATGTCTTCCTGCATTTGACAGTATTCACTGCCTCTTCTATGTACAAGTTAAAAATCAATGGGGATAGGGCACATCCCTGTCTCACCCCTTTCCTAATGTTTATTTCTCTACGTTCCTGCTCTAATTCTATTACTGTTGTTTGCTCTTTGTATAAGCTATGTTCAATCCGTCTATCCCTAAAACTCATTCCAATCTTTTTGAGTATTCCAAACATTTTTTTCCAATTTACATTGTCGAATGCTTTTTCCAGATCTACAAACCCTATATACATGCTTTCCCCCTTTTCTATTCTTTTCTCCATTATCACTCTCAGAGCTAAAATAGCCTCCCGTGTTCCCCTGTTTCGTCTAAACCCAAATTGATCTTCTCCTAGTATTTCTTCCGCCCGTTTTTCCATTCGTCTTTGCACAATTCTAGTTAATATTTTTGACACGTGTGCTGTCAACTTATTGTTCGAAAATTTTCACATCTATCCGTGCCTTTCCTTTTTGGTATAGTTACTATGATGCTACGTTTGAAATCTTTGGGTATCTCGCCTGTCTCATACATATAGCTTACAAGTTGGAAGAGGCGTTCTGTTACTGCTTGTCCAGTGGCTTTTAGAGTTTCTGCTTGCACCTTATCTGTACCCGGCGCCTTACCATTTTTCAGACTCTTTAATGCTAATTCAAACTCGTCTTGAAGTATAGGATATCCCAAGTCATCATTTTCAATGTCTGATCCCTGTTCTAATGCAGTTAGTTCCTCTCCTGCATATAAATTCCCTATATATTCTTGCCATCTACTCACTTTCTCTACGTTTTCTATAATGACGTTTCCTTGTGCGTCCCTTATATTTTTGCTATACGGTTTTATATCCCTAAAATTCATTCTAATTAATTTGTAGGCTTTGTCTGTCTTTCCTATTTCCATCTTAGTTTGTACCTCTTTGCACTTTTCATCAATCCATTGTTCTTTAGCTTTCCTGCATTTTCGAATAATTTCCCATTTTATGGCTTTGTATCTCTGTTTTCCTGTTTCGTTTGATTTATTTTTGTATTTTCGTCTTTCTTCTATTAAATTCACGATATCGTTTGTTATCCATGGTTTCTTCTTTTCTTTTTGTGTATACCCCCGAATATCTCTGGCCACCATGTCTAGGCTGGATTTAATGTTATTCCATTCTGTTTCTACTTCCTTAGTTTCAGATATTTTCCCGATATCATTCAGCAATTCATTTGACTTTTTTTTTAATCTTACTTGAATATCCTTATCTTTTAGTTTCTCTAAGTCCAAGTGCCTTTTTCCGTTCCTTTTTTTCAGATTTTTAAATTTATGTGCGGCCTTCATAATTACGATGTTGTGGTCAGTATCTATATCTGCTTCTGGGTAGCTTCTACAGTCTTTTACTTGATTCCAAAACCATTCTCTAACAAGAATGTAATCTATTTGATATCTTCCTATATCTCCTGGCATCTTCCACGTATATCGTATTCTAGCATGATGTTGAAATAATGTGTTTGTGATGACTAAATTGTTCTTGTCACAAAAATCTACCAGCCTATTTCCCCTGTCGTTTCTCGTGCCTAAACCAAATAAACCTACTACCGCTCCTTCCCTCCCCACACCTACCACGGCATTAAAATCCCCCGTAATTATTAAATTTTCATGTCCTTCTACGTATCTTAATATGTCTTCGATATCTTTGTAGATGGCTTCTACCTCTTCGTCACTGTTGCTAGAGGTGGGCATGTATACTTGTATTATTACTGTGTTTACCGGTTTAGATTCTAATCTAACCATGAGTACTCTTTCATTCTTTTGTAAGTAATTTTCTACACAGTATCCTATCTTTTTCCGCATAACTATCCCCACGCCCAAATTTCTTTCCTCTGCTCCTGTATGAATTACCCTGAAGTCTCCACTCCAAAATCCCCCCCCCCCGAACTTCGCTGATCCGTATTCCGATCGCATCCTCCGAAGTAGTCCCCTCCCGGAGATCCGAATGGGGACTATTTTAACTTTGGAATCTTTTACCCCAGAGAATGCCATCGTGTTTGTAACAATTTAAGTACACTGTGTACTTGGGAGATAATGTGGTGGTTTCCCATTGACTTCCACATCGCGGTAGTGTGTCTTAGACTGTCATACCGACCCCTATGGTCTCTGCCAATCTAAGTACCAAAAGAGCCGCTGCCCTCTTTCGGGGACCTGTCTTAGTCTGGTTCCTCACTAACGACCCTACTACTTTGGTTGGACCTGTAGTTTGGCTCTTTAGCTCATTAGAACACGCAAGCCATTTCACCTGTTCTAGTAATTTAGAACTTCGGCAAGGTGCAGGTCCATTCGAAATGGCAGTTGGATATTATCAACAAAAAAAAACATATTAGGTTTATATAATCCTTTCGATGCTGATAGTGAGGACAAGGAGGTTACGATTCCTGACATATTAAAAGATCTCGTCGATATGGAAATTGTTTATGTTGGCGATAATAAATTATCAGCTGCAACCATTAGCTCGGCAAGAACTGTAAGTTAAACAAACTATCTGCATATTTCTCAATTGGCTGTGAATTGTTGAACAAAACAAACTGACATTTGATCAATTTCTAATATTATACTAATTTTCAGGTTGAATGGGGTGACCACACGTCCAAAAATTTGAAAAGACCTTTAAGTAAGCTTTTTAACATCAGGTAATTTTGACAAATAGGCTGGAAATAGAAGAAGGCCTCAAGTCGTTAAAGGCTTGCATACCAGTCATTTGTCCAAACAGTATATGGAGGTTGCTAAACTGAAAGAACCATATATATTGCAGGAGTTAAAACTTTCCCAAGAAAGGAGTAAGGGAAAAATTTAGATTCATGAGCTGCAAAAAAAAATTCTTTTATTAGAACCAGAAATTAAAGAGCAACAATTAAAGACATTAAAAACTCTAATATTTAATTTGTATTTGGCATTTAATTTTAGTATTTCATTGTCTTATATAAATAATTTAGAGTTTTGGACACTAATATTTAATTAACATATGATTTGAATTTAGCATAATACTTTTTCAATTACAGTGTTACTATTTTCCTACAATTATATTCTGAAAAATAAAATAATACATGTTATAGTACTTTATTCAGAACAATAAAAATTATTTATATACTGAACTTAAACAAACAACTATAAATATAATGCTGTTATGTCAGTCTTGAAAAAAAATCACTAATTAATTGACTTCTAAACTGCATTCCTATTACAGGACCTACTTTCTGATGAGGTATATGGCGAAATGTCACGGTGTTGTATTGAGTCTGTGTAATTCTCTTTCATCCATATCATCGATATCCAGCTCTGCTTTATTTGCATCTTTCGCTATGTTGTGTAGTAGTGATGTAGCAACTATTATTGCAAGCACTGTATCCATTTTTAAGCAACATCCGCATGCTAAACAAAGAAATCTTCTTTTAATAATTCCAAAGGCGCATTCAACTTTATTCCGAGTCCTGATATGCGATTCTGTTCTAGTTTTGGTAGCAATGAAGTTATTAAATAACTTTTAATGGGATAACAACGATATTTTAATATAAGACAACTTTGAAAATTATTATTTTCAATTTTGAAAATTATTATTTTTAATTTGGAATATTATTATTTTCAAAATTAACTTTTATGTTAGTTTGACTAAAAATAGTGCTGTCACGGCTTGAACCTGGCCAACGAGCAACGATGTCAATAAACTTACCATTTGCGTCACACACAGCTTGTACATTGATTGAAAAATAGTATTTCCGATTCCTAAATATTTCTGCATAATCACCTCCTCCTGACTGAATTCTAATGCGAGTGCAATTGATAGCACCAATTACATTAGGAAAGTGGGCAATTTGAAAAAATGCTTCCTTACTTCGGTCTTGCTCATCCTGTGTAGCCGGAAGTTTTACAAATCTTGCTATAACAATTGACGTTCTTTTTACAATTCTACCAGCTGTTGTTTGTATGCCCATAAAATCCGCTACCATGTCCAAATGAGCTGCTGTTACATGGTACCGTACAGTTGTTAGTAACTGATTTATAGCAGAAACCGATTAATTAACATCTAGTAAACATTTCAGTTGATTTTCGATAAGAGGCAAAATGAACATTACAGATTCTTTTGTCAATCTGAATTTTTTAAAAGATGTATAATCATCCACACTATGAAAATGGTCAGCTCTTGTACAAATATGTTTTGGTAATTCAAATTCCACCAACACCATCTTATCAGTATCATCAAGTATATCATTTTCCATTATAACAAAATTCATTATATCTCTGAAGTAAATTTTAAATTAAGCAAAGTATGCAAATACACGGATATAGTCGAAATCAGGAAAGAATGCATGCACGTCATAGGTTTCTGAATTAAAAAACCGACATACTTTTAAAGGATCTATCCGAATATACTTAATGCATAAGATTTGAAAGTATGTCGTTTTTTAATTCAGCAACCTATGACGTGCATTCATTCTTTCCTGATTTCGCCTATATAGTCAATTCGCTTTAACTTTTGGAAGACGTCACAACTGAATAAAATACCACATTGTCAATGTTAGCTTAAATCACGACCGTCTCAAACCAGTAATGCCGTGGCTGCAATGACAGGTTAGGTTACTGTTAAAAATAGATATTATTTTTAAAAACACAAATCCTTTAAGACGCATATCAGAACAGTCTGCAATAGTTTTAGCAACAACTGTTCTGATATGCGTGTTAAGTGATTTGTGTATTTTAATAATAATATCTATTTCTAACAGTAACCTAACCTATCATTGCAGTCACGGCATTTCTGCCGCGAGACGGTCGTGCTTTAACCATAATATATTTAATGAAAGATATAGGAATATTCCAATTGGAAAGAAGAATCGGTGGCAACACCGTACAGAACTGCTAACCTTTATTTTGTTAAATGACAGTATTCTTAAAGTGCAAATCTAAATATTTATTTACATACGATTGCCAACAGTTAATTACTGCATTTGACGTCATCCTAAAGTTAATTTGAATGGACTATAGTATTAAATTTGAGGTTAAGTGGAACTTAAACTACCGCTTATATTTAAGTACTACTTAGAATGTAAAAGTGTCACTTAAAGTGCGGTGCTGTCACATTAAACTTTTAAGCTTAACCCGTGCAGTTGGGCTTATAAGTTTATCGATAAATCGACAATTGGTTGACATTTTCATAAACAGAAATATGCATGGTTGCCAGGTATTTTTAATTTTAAGTTTTGCTTAACTAAGATTTTTTTAAAGTAGATTGTGTGCAATGCAAACTAAAAATAAATGGTATTTAAATTTAAGTGTTGCTAGCTATGGAAGTATTTTAAGAAAGACCTGTGTAATTATAGTCCATTCCAAATAAGAATAAAGTAGATGACCTTGTACGCAAGGTGGATTTACACAGCAAGTTAATTATAATTTCTATATATACATACAGAATAATTATTAATTCCATATTTGAGTGATTATAAATTGTGACTAGCCTAAATTAATTTCCATAACCCGTTTTTATTGTAAATTTGACAATGGCGCATTATATATATTTTAAATACAAATTTTTAAAATTAAGCTGTGTAAATCAGCATGATGTTTTAACCAATCAAATCGAACGCTAAACTTTCCTTATACCCTTCATCGAAGGTACCTTTAGTGCTGTGGAGATTTAGCGATTTGGATATTTGGAGAACGATGCTATTGGTTAAAGTGATCACGTGACACCTCCGAGAAACGTCAAAAACACCGAATCTCCAATTTCCCAAAAGTTGGTTCAAGTTCAACTTTTCTGGCTATTTTGAGATCGGAGCATGCGCGTTTGTTCAGAAAAGCACGTGATTTGTTTGTTTTGTTACAACCTTAACCTTACTTTTTCGTTCGACGTTATATAGTTTGCGTTTTGCCTATTAAACATATTGGAAATGAATAGGAATTCTGTTATTTCTTTAGATACTCATAGCTTAGTAACAAACATTGAAAACTTAACATCCAGTAACCCAAAACAATAACAAATATCATCTGTCAAACTTCTCCAAATACCCGAAGCAGAAAATACCCTAGATGATTAAAAGCGAAAATATCTAATTCCCCAAATATCCAAATCGCTAAATCTCCATTGCACTAAAGGCACCTTAAGTCACCGTAAAAGGTATTAATGATAGAGCGTGTTAACAGAACAAAATGTTTACTTTACCGACATACAAAAAGAAAGATATCTCAAATGTAATCCATATTAGCCTTACAATAGGTCCAACCATTAGTCGTGACTAACAACCAGGTCATATAAATATAAATTATCTACGTGACTAAATTATGGATTTTTGTCGTGGTAATTTAAGAAGAATTATTATAATCTAATTTTGTTGCCACGACCTACCTCAGCGTCTCGCGGTAGAAATAACGCGGCTGTAATGACAGTTGTAAACAGATTGAGGTTACGTAATTTTTTTTGTTTACATAAATTGGATGAGGTCTGTGTTAATGCTAAATTGATTGTTTATCTCCTTATTTATATAGGAGAAGTAAAAAATGAATGTTTGCCTAGATTGTGGTTCTGAATTTACGTAAAATAAAACTTTGTATGGCCACTTAAGAAAATTTCATGATTTGAATATAAGAGACCAGTTTCTATAAGCAACCAACTTTGGATAAAAAAGAAGTTAAATTTAGTGCAATGAAGGAAATTAACTTTACACGAATGTTATCTATACCTATATGTTAGCTCTTGTATGTAAACAACATGGTGTTTTGTACTAACTTGTTGCAATTCTAGGTATCTCTCGTACTTGTGTCAATATGCAGTTTAAAGGTACTTTGCTGGGATTTCTTTAATTTGATTTGTAAATTATTAATTACTTGAGTGAAATGTGTTTAATAATAGTAATAGAGGCTTGAGGTTTCAATAATTGTATTTTTATTTTTTAAAAAGTAAACACGTTATGTACCCATATACATTCTCAATAAATACCTAAATTAATTAAGAAAGAAACTAATTTTATTTTGTCGAGAATTTTTTTTGCACTGTCAATCGACTAAAATATGTAAAAAAACAAGGTAGAAAATTAAGATTATTTTGGTACTCCGACTAAAAGTAAAACTAAAATACTGCACTGTTAATATAAGAACACTCAATCCGACAGATGTGACGAAATTACAATAACTTACTAGCGCTTGTAACACTGATAAAACAAAGTGAAAACTGAGGATTAAATTAGATTAGTCACGTACTTGTAGGTTTCCCATCAAAATCGCTGGGATTGTAATGTACGTGTTTGCAAATGTTAAGCTTTATCATGTTAATACAGGTGCATTGAAATGTATGAACACATATGCTGCACTTTGTACAACTTAGGCATGAACCTTCACAGGCCTCATCTACTCTAGTAACTTGATACTGTTGAAAAGCACAAGTGGACCACGTAACTAAAAATTCCTTATCATTTTCAAGACGTCTAATAAAATCTGATGTAATTGTTAGACTTGCTTTATGACTTTGTTTAATTCTATTAATTTTGTCATTGGAAGTATTCTTTGCAAGTTAAATTATACGTTTAAACAAGCTATCTCGAGCAATTTTCATTACTGCATTAATGCTTTTGTCCAAACGTTTTACTTTCCGACCTTCCAAATACACATACTTCAAAACTTTCTGCATCGATTCAAGATACATGTTAGTGTTTATTCCTAAACCCAATCGATAGCAATATGCCCAAGATGTTGGACGATTTGCATAATTATTATGAAAATATTCAGCAAATGATTATGTATCAACATCGTCATAAAGATCTTCTACTACCTGATTTAAAATGTCATTAAATTCATCAATAGATACACACTGTAATAAAACACGAAGAGATTTATATACTACTACTTTCTTTTCAATCCCTCCATTGATTTTTGACAAATTCTTGCGCCAATTACGATCCACATGCCAGGTACATAACAACTGGTGAGGTACCTTGGCCATAACATAAGACCTTGCATTATAAAATGCTGGAGCATCATCAGACATAAAAACAGTAGTTGATATAATACCCACTCTTGATTTAATTTTTCCAAAAAACAACTTGAAAATCATTTCGTCAGCACGAATTGAAAAACAAAATGCCACTGGGCACCCTGAACCAAATTCATCCACTGTCATTAGTGTGTAGAACTGAAAATCGTAACTATTTGTACCGTGTGTACCATCAACGCACACCTTGTCGTTCCCAAATTTAAGCAACTGTTCACGTTGAAAAGAAGTGATTATGACTAATGCAAAATCTTGAACATATAAAATTATTTTTGAGTCATTTGGGTTTCCTTCTACACCTTGGCTTTTATAATATTACACTGGGCAGTCGCTTCCTAAGTTCATCATCTCCTCTACCCAGAGCCGTACGCTAATTGCATCATTTAGGTGACATTTCACACCATACTTAATATTGAAGTCCCTAATAATATTGTGCATATCTTTTGTTTCTAGCAACAAAATTCTCTGTGAATTTTCTTGTTTTAAAGCAGAATCACGAACATCATCCAATATATGTTGAAATGTAATATCTTCCTTTAATTTTCCTGAAACACATCAATTGTAAAATTTCAAACTAGAACTTTATGTTCAAAAATACCTGCAATTTCTGCTTTACTCTCTTTACTTAAAAAAAACTCGACCAATATCGTTGGTATGTCCAACATGAGTTGCCCAGAAGTCTACTGCAACAGACCCATCGTTCTTTATCGTCGCTTCCATTCTTGAGGGACAAACACTTCCAATTTTATTAGTGCCTGTGCTTTTTAAGCTTCTAAAACCCTTGCCTTTTGGAATGTAGTTGTACGATCGATGGCAATTATAGTACTCCTTTTTGGTGCCATCAGACAATAATTTAGCTGAAGTGTGAAGTATATACATTGCCAAAGATTGTTCCTGTTCTTGGTTTTTTCAGTTGTTGAACTCTGTTGAACAGAATAAAATTAGTATATAATTAACACTTTGCATAATAATCTTCAAACCTAATTGTAAATCAAAATGTAGTTGATCAAGTTTAGTTTCAATTTGATGTTCATTTACCAAATGTTGTCGAAGTTTTTATATCCCTTTAGGTGTGTTATACAATTTTCATAAAAGCACTTGATTCTTGACGAGTTGAGAATTATTGGAATACTTTTATGAACAGTTCTGCAATGACGACGTAAAGTTGCTTTACTGGTCAAGGATTTGCCACATGTATCACACAAAAATTTACTAGTTAAAGTAAGTGGTTTCCTATATTCAAAATTATGAATCTTTCTTAAATGGGCATACAAATTCTTCTTTTGTGTAAACTCAAAACCACAATCTTCGCAAGTATTCATTTTTACTCCTCGTTTACAAATAACACGGTAAACAATATTAATAGGTAATTTCCATGGATCCCATTCACTATATGTAAACAAAAAAATTAGGTAAACTCAATCTGTTTACAACTGTCATTACAGCCGCGTTATTTCTACCGCGAGACGCTCGTATCGCGGGGAGATGTTTGACAAGTGACAACTATGATTTAACTACAAAAGGGCGGCAACTAACTTTTTGATACACTAGTAATAAAATATGTTTAATGAATTGTGAGTTTTACTTTTTATCCAAAATATTATGGATTTTACATTTATTTTATTCGTTTTGTGTTTGCTTGAGTTAATTAAAAGTTTCCTACCATCGACGATAGGTTAAGTTTTAAATCAAATATATGAGACATTCACAAAATAATTTTTTAAAGAAGCGAGCCCCAACATGTTCATCACGATCAACAAATCGAGCTTCTTCTAAACACACACAAATTAAATGTAACTAAATCAACCGCTAAGTTGTAGGGACACGATATCGTAGCTGTATGAACTACGCGAATTAATGTTTTTAACCTTATTTAACAGTGTTACGAAATGGAATGTAATGGCGATGGTATATTGCATATTAAAAACGATTTTATAACAGGCTTCGATAACCTAAATGAGATTACTGAATACGAAGAAAGTCGTGCAAGTTTCTATAGCGTTTGCCATAATAAAAATCATGAAATGGACAAAAACGACCTCTATAAAACGGAATACAAATATGAGCATGTTGATAATACATTTTCCAATTATTGCCCCAACAACGTAAAAATCAGCAAAGCTATCGAAGCAAAAATTCAACTTGAGTGTCAAAAATTTTTCTGCTTTTTATGTGACCATCAAACATCTAAAAAACATCTCCTGGAACGACATATGCTAGTAGTACATCTAAGTAAGACGATTTTTCTGTGTGATAGTTGTGGTTTCAAGACTATATATAAATGGTCACTCAAAAAACATTTTAAATATCGCAAGGACAAAGAACCATTCTCCTGTAATATTTGTGTTTACAAAACACGCTGGAAATCGTGTCTTGATAGACACGAGAAATCGCACATTGGTGAAAGAATATTTCAGTGTAATGATTGCGATTATAAATCGTCTTACTCTCACAATCTTAGACAACATAAGAGGCGCTGCCATAGTGAAAAACCATTCATATGTGCCGTTTGTGAATATAAGGCAAACATAAAGCAATCTCTGGTGCGACATATGTTAAGTCACAGTATCTGTAAAAATTTCTTTTGTCGTTTTTGTGCCTACAGAACTTCAAGTGTGCGTTACCTAAATTTACACTTGAAAACTCATGCCGGCCGGACGTCGTTATCTTGCTTGCTGTGCAATTTTAGGTCACGGTGGAAAAGTAGTCTTGAGCGTCATGTAATTCTTCATAACTCGAAGGAACCATATAAATGTAGAGTTTGTGATTCTACGTTTTTTTATCTTAGTGATCTCAATTTACATATGCAAATTCATAGGAATTATAAGCCTTTTGCTTGTAAATTGTGTAGCTATATATCATATCATGATGCAACTTTTCAGAGACATGTACAAGGACATGAGTTAAGGCCATACAGATGTGGTGAATGCGATTACAAAGCGCATGGGAAAAGGAGTCTTAGAGAACATATAAACAATCACCAAACTGGGAAATTATATATGTGCAACATATGCGGCTATAGGTCTAATCTAAAGTACTTGTTTAATCGACATATGAAAATACACATTGGCATAAACTCTTGTAATTTATGTGAATATAATGCTACCTTACCAGAAGCCCTTAAATATCGTGTGAAGCATCATGTTTGTGTAAAGTAAATATTTTTACGATTACAAACAATTTTTGAGTTAAAATTTTACTATTTGGCCTTTAGGCTTGCATGATTAGATAATAAATTTTACCATATTTTGATTTAATATATCAAACATACCTTAACAGGAGCATTCTTTTTATTTTTGTGTAAGTAAAGCACCTATGCTGCACAAAATATCCAATTTTATTAATAAAAGTTGCTAGAATGCTAGAATTTCATTACGATCAGCCTACATTGATTTTCTTTATTTTGCAGTTTTTCTTTAAATTTTTTAAGAATTTTAAGTTATTCAATTTTTTTATATTCTTCTAAAGTATAGAAATACCTTGAACTTGAATGCTTTGATATTATTGGCGTTTCTGTAGTCTGTATTCCAAACAAGTGCTAATTGTAAAACCAATTAAAATCTAGTATGCCTGTGAAACAAAACATAGAATATTTATGTTGCAGTCAAATTATGTGATTGTCTTGTGAGTTATTCTCAGGAAACTGTTCAATTTCGCATTCAGTGAAATGAAAAAAATTAAACCACTCATAGTTGCTAAAATCATCTTTATTTGCGTTTCGATCCAGGACCTAGAATGGTTGTCAAAATAATAAAAATGTTTTTTAAAAGATACATTTGACAGTGTTTTTTTAAAGAATATTTATCATATCTTTGCTTATTTGATGGAGCTTACAAATTATTTTGATGGCTTTTATTGAAAATAGAGAATTTTATTTGGTAACGGAGGTGATGCTTAGAACACAAGAGGTGATGCTGTGAAGAGTAAATAAAACTGTATGCAGAATAAACGACGATTTAGAAACGAAAGTAAACAGTACAAAAGCAACATGTAATATAAAACACCTCTATAATGTAGGCTTTAATAAACTCAAAATTCAACTAATACTAGTATGACATAACTTTCTGACCAGTAACAACGTCAACTATAAAGTAAATTAATTACAGAAATTTATATAACAATCTTCCCCACTCAGTATCTGTTATAATCTTGTAAATAGGCGGGAGGTTTCCGCTCCCTTAGAGGTCGATTCATATGAGAGCCTAATTTTGAAACCGGTTCGTTAACCTCCTTTGACTCCGAGTTATTAGAGTCTCTCAAATATGTATCATTTTCTTTGGGATCACAAACGATATTTTCAAAAGTGACTACAACTAGGAATTACGATATTCTCGGTCCAGCAGATAGAGTTGGGGGCCACAGAATTTGATTCTTCGTTTGAAGTACTAGTAAAACTAGGTGGATTATCTTGTTCATTTGAATTACTTTGGGATTTACTTTGTTCATGTACGTGAGGATCACCTGTAGGTGCCAGATGGCGAGTTGATACAGTTGCCTCACAGCCATGGGATTTTCGGATATGGCTGTAGTCTGGAATAGCTTCCATCAGGTACACTTCTTCGACTACAGGTTCATATTTGTTCTGATGCAATGATTTTTGAGGAACACAGGGCCTGGAGTACTTAGCCATGTAGGAATAGAAATACTATACTGTTAGCGGACTTTCTTGTATGGTTGAACATCGTTCATGAGGGGAACAGTTTGTCGCAGTACACAATAATGATCTTATAGAATGTAATGCATCTGTAAGTACATGCTGCCACAAATTAATTTTCATATTCTGAGATGTTAGGATTAATAGTACAGTTTTCCAAATTACTCCATTGTATCGCTCACATTGTCCATTCCCTTGTGGACTATATGGGGTAGTGCGGCTTGTAGCTATTCCTTGGCTTGTTAGAAAGATTCTTACTTCTTCTGACATGAAACAACCTCTATCAGTATATATATATATATATAGGATGGAGATCCAAAGACAGCAAAAAGTTGCTTCAAGCAGTTAATCACTGTTGATGCAGTCATATCTGAACATGGAAAAGCCCAGGGAAATCTTGAATATTCATCTATAACTGTTAAAACGTAGCGATTTTGATTGGTTGATGGTAGAGGTCCTTTAAAATCTAGATTTAGTCTTTCTAATGGTGCTGTTGCTTTTAATAGAGTTCCTTGATGTTTATAAAACCTTGGTTTTATCTCCGCACATACAGGACAAGCAGATACAATTCTTTTCACGTCATCCAGGGACTTAATGAAGGTTATTGCAACGTACCCAGTGGTAGAATCTTGTAATGCCAGGATGACACAAGGAATTATGTAGATTATAAAGATTTGTATCAGAAGTAGAATGCTGTGTAGCAGCAGAAATTCTTGAAAGTGTATCAACCACAATATTCTGACTTCCAGGTCTGTAAATGATGTCATATCTATAACAGGACAATTTTAATCGCATTCGCATTATTTTCTCATTTTTAACCTTTGAAGATGAGGCATTGTTTTCAAACATAAAAGCTACAGATCGTTGATCTGTAATTAGTCAGAAATGCCTTTCCGATTAAAAATTGCCTCCACTTTCGAATAGCTTCAACAATAGCATATGCCTCTTTTTCAACTGAGGAGTGGCGCTGTTCTGATTTTGATAGAGTTCTTGAGAAAAAGGCTACTGGTTTTCCTGACTGTGAATATACTTTCGTCATCAATTGCTGTAACAGCGGCATTTAAAATATCTGCTTTTAAGTTTTTAAAAGCCTCAATTTAATTTTTATTCATTGGGAAATGTTTAACTGCTATCAAATGATGAATTTTATCGGAGAATTTGTATATAAATTTTGAATAGTGGTAAAATAATCCTTGAATTCGTTTCAGTGATGTCATATCAGTTGGTAAAGGCAAATTGACAATGGAACGAAGTCTATCCAAATCAGGTTTTATAATTTTATTTTCAATGGTGTATCCAAGAATGTTAATTTTAATCATAGAAAATTTACATCTTTCACGGTTCAGAGTAAGCTTATATTTTTCAGCAATTTTTAAAAAATGTGGTAAATTTTGTCGTGTTGTTCTTTACTTTTCCCACATATGTTTATATCATCCAAAAAGGCAAAGGTATCTTGTAACTTTTCGTTTTGAATTATTTTATTGATATTTCGTTGGAAACAAGCAACTCCATTTGTCACTCCAAATGGAATTCTTGTAAATTGGTAGAGATTGACATTAGCTTCGAATGCAGTATAAATTTTTTCATGGTCTAAGATGGGTATCTGGTGATAGGCGCTTTGTAAATCAATGGAGCTAAAATATTCATTTTGCGAGATCTGCTTTACTAAATTTTCGATATTTGGCAGGGGGTAAGCATCTAGCAAAGTAAATTTATTAATTGTTGAAGAATAGTTGACTACCATTCTTTTCTTATGATTCTCACTACTAACAACAAGCACTTGTGCCCTCCATGGCGAGTTGCTTGGTTCTATTATCTTTTTTTTCAGAAGTTGTTACGTGCCAAAGATTTGGCACTAGACATTCCTTAGTTTAATTTTGATGTGAGGGAGTTTTTGCACCATAAATTTCAAAGACTTGGTGCACGTATTTCCGTTACGTCAGAAGTGGTGGGACGAACTTCGTGCCGACGCGTGTAAGGGAGAAAAGTGGGGAGTTTCCGAGAGACGCTGAAACGTGGCTTTTTGCCTTTGAACTTCGAGAAGAGTGGTTGGGTTTTCGGAAACATATCTTTATCTTTATTTATGTAGATCCCTTGTCTCTGTTATCTTTGTCTGTCGTCCCTATACCTGTTCCTCATTGTTCCCTACATAGGTAGAAGATAATTTGTGAAACAACCTGGCCGAACCGCAGTCCCCGCCGGAGCACCACCTTTAAACACTCCGGAAGGGATCCCTGAGCAGCTAGCTGGAGCAATCCCGAATGACGCTATACCACCATCTCTAATAAATTTGGAAAGGGACTACTAGCAACCCTGGCTATCCTGTGAGACGCCATCTTTAACTTATTCTGTAGGAAGCTGTACCTATTTATGTAAGTACCTTATTGTTTATACTTCATTTTTAACCTTTTATATGTTCCGTCATTGACGCGTATTAATTTGCATATTGTGTGACGTCATTGACAGATGGGCGCGCTAAAATCTGTATTAAAAGATTAGCGTTACCAACTGCCGTTGCGTCACTCATATATCGCGTCGACGGTTTTGTATAGTAAAACGTTTAAATGTAAGAAAGTCTAGATATTTCTTTTTCAATAAATTCTAAATCGGCTGGACAATAATTACGGAACTTGGTAGCAATTGGTTTGCAATCATCAGATAGGTGTGCAAATAACGGATAAGGGTCAACTTTGGCTATTGTCAAATTGCTTATAGAGAGAGATGGTCTACCTCCACCAAAGATAAATTCTACTCCAGAATGTTGCTTTAAAAGATTGTGCCCAATAATAACATCGGAACAGAGTTCTTCCAGAACATAAAGTTTGACATTTTGATAATAATTATTAAATATCTTTAAGTTTACGACACAATATCCATGGACTATTAAACTTAAGGTTGAGGATGCCATTGTGACGTTAAGATTAGTTGGAAGTACTTTAATCAGATTTCTGTTCACAATTTTTGCCGATATATAACTGTGTGAACTACCAGTATCAACTAATGCTTTTACATTGCATCCGTTTACTTCTATTTGTAGAATCGCTTTTGATAGGGAGGCAAGGGATGAAGCAGATATCATATTGAGAATGGCAGCAGAAGTATTGCTGTTATAAGCACTTTTCTGAAGCTTTGATCTGCATACTTTCATAAAATGGCCTTTCTTGCCACAAGAATAGCATAAAGACTCTTTAGCAGCGCATTTGTTTCTAGAATGTCGGTTTTTGCCGCAAAAATAACATTTGGAATTAGCAACGGCAATAGTAGAACTGCCTTCAGCTTGTGTATTTTGTAAAGTACTTGGCGTTAGTTCTTCTACTTGATTATTGCTTAAGGTTGCCGCATTCGCATAGGAATTAAACTGGTTAGAGTAAGACTCTGGGTGTTGTTGAGCCATTTCCAAAGCTCGAGCACTATCGTATGCCTTACTTAGACTTAAAGTGTTATTTTCTAAAGGTCTCTGTCTTATAAGTGCAGAATTAAGCCCCACTACGAATGAATCCCTGATAAAATCAAAAATCAGAAAAAAAATTCCAGTGGAAATGTCATTGAAACTGAGCAGCTATTATTGTGCAATTACTGTAAGAAAAAAGTTGTGAATAAATACATCATGTGTAATAAGTGCAATATAAAGGTTCATGTATCATGCAGTGAAAGAGTAGGTGTTCATCAGCAGCAGACTAATGGAGATTCTGCCTTTATCTGTAAGATGTGTTCTAGCATTGCAGATGTTCCTAGAAATAGTGATCTTGTCCATGAATTTGACCAGTATTTAATAAGTGAAGGGTTTATAACTTGTTTAAGGGAATTAATCTGCCATGAAACAAGTAAATTAAGCCTTGAAATCAGAGAGTTAAAAACTGAAATAGCAAATTTAAAGGAAAGCAACATTGATTTGATAAGATTATTAACAAAGCAACATGTTCCTTCAATTCCAGTATCAAAACAACATCTGGCAAATGTAAATAAATGCCAGAATGATTTTAATTTCAATAGTGGTCATAGTTTTTCTAGTGACTCCAACTTAAACTTACCTAAGCAAGCTACTAAATTAGCTGATGAATTTGAAACCCAATCAGCATCCAACAATTACATTCCACAAAATTCTAACAAAATTGAGGTTTCATCCAAGGTGAACTGTGATCCTGTTTTACATTCTAAATATTTAGGATCTAATAAAGTACACCAATCTAATAGTGCAGTTAAGGAAATGCAAAATGGTGATCAAGCTAAGGATGTCTGGAAAACTGTAAAAACTAGGAGAAGAGCTAGACCTGCACAAGTAGAGGGAATTTCTGAGGTTAATGAGTTAAAAGGTGTTGAAAAGATGAATCACTTTCATGTCTACAGGTTTGCACCAGAAACTACAACTGAGGCGGTTATTAACTATTTGCATTCAAAAGACATCAATATTGTTGATGTAGTAAAAATGAATGCAAAATATCCCACACAATATGCTTCATTTAAAATTTCAGTTCCGGAAGGGTTTGCTGATATTCTTCAACAACCCCAGTTATGGCCTAAAGGAGTATGTCTGAATCGTTTTTTATTCCTTTAGTCAAAACAAGTATTGACTGCATAGCAGAAAGATGTGAGTATTTAAATTCAGTTGCATCACAACTTCAATATAACTCACAAAACATTTTACAAAATAATTTAAAAGATTCAGATAGTAAAGGCATTTCCTGTTTTTACCAGAATGTTCGCAGTATTAGAGGTAAAGTTAATGAATTTACAAGAAACATATGTGTTTGTAATTATGATCTAGTTGCCTTGAGTGAAACATGGTTGTCTAGTGACATAGCAAACTGAGTTTTTTGCTTTTACTAATTACATTGTGTTTAGATGTGATCGCAACTTTGCTGTTACCAGTGTTAAGCGTGGCGGAGGTGTACTCTTAGCAATTAAAAATGATATAATAACTCAACAGCTTAATTTGTCTGTACTCCTGGATACATTACCAACATTTGATGTAGTAGGTTGCAAATGTACATTGATTGGGTGTTGTTTGTATGTGTTGGTTGTTTATATTCCGCGCACACCGTCAATCGATCACCTTAATTTACTATTTGATTACTTGGTGCAACATTACAAATTGACAAATTAGTGGTTCTTGGTGATTTTAATATTCCAAACTTCTGTTGTATGAATGTAGAGGACGTGTTATGTTCCTCATTGACTAATTTCACTAATTTAATGGATCTACAACAATATAACAAAATTTATAATGAAAATGATAAGATTCTCGACTTAGTATTTGCTACTTTCAATTGCATAATTACTCATGATAATGTGCCTCTGGTTAGTGAGGATGTTTATCATCCGGCATTAATGATCTATTTTGATCTTGTATCCTCTACTCAGCCCAATTTCTCACAATTTCGTAGTAATGCAAAATACAATTTCAAAAAAGCAAATTTTATTGGATTGTATAATCCCTTAAAGGCTTTAGATTGGTCTACCTTAAATAGTTGTACTAACATTGATGAATCGTGCAGTATTTTTTATGAAGTCCTGTATAAGGTCTTCGACCAATATGTGTCCCACTATAAAAATAAAAACAATGCCAGCAATATGAAGTATCCGCCTTGGTTTAGCAGTGAAATCATACGTTATATCAGGTTAAAGGAGAAACTATTTCGAAAGGACAAAGTTTGTAACTCTCAGTACCACTTTGCTGAGTTTAAGAAGATATGCTTGGTGGTTAAAAGTCTAACTAGAGCTGCATATGCAAATTACCTAGATGAAATAGAAATCTCCATTAACACTGACAGTAAGAATTTTTGGTTTTTATTAGGTCCCAAAAAGGTATATCCAGAATACCTGGGAGAATACATAGTGATGGTGTTTATTTTAACAATCCCCAAGACATTGTGAATAAATTTGCGGAACACTTTTCCGCTGTTTTTGAGGACCCAGATTGTCCAACAATGGGTAGTGGAAATGTACCTGCTATGCACTATAATGATAATTTTAATCTTCAAATCGTATCGGAAAGCGATGTCATGCATGATATTCGAAAATTAAAAAATAAGCCAACGGCGGGACTTGATCAGGTACCATGCTTTTTAATTAAAGCTTGTGAAACTGTGTTTGTATCACCGCTTCTAACTATTATAAATTTATCTTTGAAAACTGGAACCTTTCCCAGTGTGTGGAAGATTTCACGCGTCTGCCCTGTGCACAAGGCAAATGATATTAGTGACGTTAGCAACTACAGACCAATTACTATACTGTCAAATTTCTCTAAAATCTTTGAGATGGTTGTTTATGTCATTATATATAACGCAGTTAAAAGTGCAATTTCTCATCATCACCATGGCTTTGTTGAGAAGCGTTCAACAGTTACTAACTTGTGCAGTTTCGTTCAGTTTGTGGCTGAAGTTCTTGATTATCAAGGCCAGGTGGACACTGTGTATACTGATATTTCTAAGGCCTTTGACCGTCTCAACCATAACATTTTGCTTAACAAACTAAGCGGTTACAACTTTTTGTATCCTAGTATTAAGTGGTTGACTTCATATTTATCCGATCGTACTCAGATTGTCGAACATGGCGGTTTCTGTTCCTTTCCATATAAACCCATTTCTGGTGTACCGCAGGGGTCCAATCTTGGGCCGTTGCTCTTTCTACTTTTTATAAATGACTTAGTCTCAGTATTAACCTGTGAAGTGTTAGTCTTTGCCGATGATGTTAAAATTTTTGTAGCCGTGGAAACATTAACCGATTGTATTAAATTACAAGATAATATAAACCTTGTGAATGATTGGTGCATAAATAACAAGCTAAGCTTGAATGTTACCAAATGTAAAGTGGTAACTTACTCGCGGAAAATTCAACCTTTAGTGTTCAATTACTCAGTGGCTTCTTCTATGTTGATTCGATGTAGCATTATTACTGACCTAGGCGCCGTGTTTGATTCAGATCTTTCGTTTAACTCACATATTTTATATATAATCGCATGTGCTAATAAAACACTTGGCTGCATTTTACGCAATTGTAGTCAGTTTAATATTAATACACTAAAACTACTTTTTTTGCTTTGGTGAAATCACGCCTGGAATACTGTCTTGTAGTATGGTATCCCTTTTATGAGCGATATAAATTACTTCTGGAAGGTCCTCAACGTAAATTTTTAAAGTACTTATGGTATAAAAAACATCATTTTTATCCACCCAGGGGGTTTCCAAATCAAGCATTACTTGATGAATTCAGCATGAGTTCTCTTAATACGAGGCATCCGTTAGCTGTCATTACATTCCTCCATAAGCTGTTACGCAATAATATTGACTGCATGTATATATTATCTAAAGTTAAGTTCCACATACCACGTAGTGGTAGTAGAGGAAAACTTGTGTTTGATGTTGCTTCTGCTCGTACAAACTTGCTGCTTAAAGCACCCATAACTGTTATGTGCTCTTTGTGTAACAATTTCTGTAGTAATGGTGATATTTTCAATGATGAGCTAAATCATTTCACTAGTACTATAACTTCTAGCTAGGTACATAGGCTTAGATAGATTTATTAGATGTATGTAGATGTATTAGATCTATGTTTCATTTATTGTACATGCTGTATAGTGACTGTATCAAAATGTTATGTTTGTAACTGTATTTATTTTTTGTGTTGTTTGTCCTGTAATTGGCATTTGCTGTTGGGCAATAAAGACATTATTATTATTATTATCATCTCTGTTCTGATCTGCAGTTACATCAGTGAAATTGCAATCCTTACTCATCTGCTTTAAAATCTGAACATACTGATCAATTGATTCGCCAGCTTGTTGTTTTCTAGTAGACAAAGAGTATCTTGCAAAAATTTCATTCAGCGGTTTTACATAGAGATTTTCTAAAAGTATTATCGCATCTTCGTATTTGGTACATTCACTTATGTGTATTAAAATACAGCTGGACTGACATAGTTTATTAGGATATTAAGCTTTTCTTCTGTCGATGCAATTTCATTTGCTTTCAAAAAATTGTCAAAAGTTCTTTTCCAATGCTTCCAAAGATGAGCAGTAGAACTAACATTAGATTCTATATCTATTCGATTTGGCTTGAGAAGCTTATCCATAATGAGTTTATTAAATTGTAATATAAAACACCTCTATAACGTAGGCTTTAATAAACTCAAAATTCAACTAATACTAATATGACATAACTTTCTGACAAGTAACAACAACGCCAACCATAAAGTAAATTAATTACACAAATTTATATAACACAACACAAATAAAAATGTGTATTCACAAGAAAACTAAAATAAGGGAAGAAAATAATTAAATCAATTTAGGATATAATATATGGTTTAGATCTAGTTCCAGCATCTATTCTAAGTAATCAATATTTTCTAACTCTGATAAACAAAAAATACTGATTTCGCCTGTCACGTAGATTAGTTAGTACTCCGGCAATATATTTTAAGTCGACGGTTGACACATCTTGATTTGGACAAACAAATTTAACAAGACTTTTTCTTCATAGAAATTTTACAATATGTTCACCATGCATTTCGTCTGAAAGTACCAAGCAGGTGTAATGTTTCTTTCTCTTTTTCATCAAAAATTGAACCACTACATATTTGTTTTCTGATAAGTTTTTGTCCAGTTACATAATTTTGGTTTTCATCATCGAAATCTTCATTTGAGTTATAAACATCGGCATATCTAGGACGTTTGGATATCCTCTCTTTGAGGGAATTCCTTTTCGTCTGATGAGTGTATACCATAGGCTAAAAATTAAAATATAATTTTTTATTAAAATTAAAATATGTCGTAAGTGGAATCGATCCCAGATTGTAATGACGACATGGCAACTTAGAGACGAGCATTCCAGAACTTTAGGAGATTTTTGCACCAATATATATCTGATGCATCTGCATAGTACCTTCAAATTTTGAGGACTAAGAGTGATATAACATCCATTCCATGAGCTATTGCAGGATCTGCTATTCTTTTAATGACACCTTCGATTTCAGCAAAAGCCCCTTGTCCATGCCCACTCTCACTATAATGTCAATTAATTTTTTAGGTCTGTTAAGTTGGCAGGACCAAATCGGCAGAATCGATTCAGACCTATTGCATTATTTAGTGCTTATTTTGTCCTAATGTGTGTCATTAATAAAAATTTTGTGCTACGTACCGTTTTGAAAAAAATCGTGGCGCTGCTAGCTTAATATTAAGCTAGCGAGACCACGTGCAACAAAAGGAAAAACAAAAAAAAGGTATAAATACAACGGCCAGAATTTGTGCTAGTTTGTGCCGTCCAAAACAAGCAGCTAAATATATTCATTTCGCTTGAAATAACAGCGAATTACATTTACCACGATTAGGTTCAAGAGTAAAGTACCTGAGGATCAACCAGTAAAGTTACATTCGAAGCACACTAATTTGTGCTTCTCAAATGTTCACTCACGAAATTTGTACCCCACCCCTTTTCTGAAAAACCACCCGCGAAGCCTACTCGGCACCTGAATAAAGTATCCGTTTCCACGAGCAGAATCAATCGGTACTGCGACACTCGAAGCATCATAATTTGTGTCTCTCAAATATTCATTCATAGATTTTGTACTTAAATCTATTTTTTCAGATCCTAGAGCATTCAGAAAATGGGTAGTTATAAAATGAAACATTAATTTGGTCTTACACTGTATGGTAGGGCTAAGAAATGAGCTTCATTCGCATTAGGATCTAGCGTAAGGAGTTCTAAAAATAAGAGTTCCAGGTGGGCACAAATTGATTATGGGTCGTGACACAAATTATTCGAAATTGTACAAAAGAAGCTAAGATGACCTACTGAATTTGTTTAGGAAATTTTATAATAATCCACAATGGTATGCAATGGTATTTGTGTCTTGAAACCACCAAAGTGCGCTGATTGTACTTCTTGAGAATATTTACAATTGTAATTCTCTGAGAAGTCCATGTGTATGAGGATCTGTTGCTCTGAAATATTTTTTTTATAGAATCAATACATTTATATTGATGAAATATGTTTGATGTATGAGACATATATGTCATAACAAAGTTTTTAAGCTTTAGCAATAGTTCACTACAAGCAGATTCCACGTTTTCTTTAATTGTCTTTTTGCATATTTTTCTATATTTTCTCGTTTTGAGTTTTTGACATCAGGTAACTAATTTTTAATTTCAAATCATAGTCATTTGTCATTATTTGTCGATCTTTACAATACTAACAAGTTCTTGCTAAGCAGTTTCTCCTAATCGATCATTACCGCATAAACCATTACAGAGTTGATCCGAAAAACTTGTGTTGAAGACTTTAAGTTGTAAAGTGACATTTTTCATGCGGCAATGTCAAGTTACAGCTTTGCGAATCTGTTGGATTTACTCTTCAAATTTCTATTTTTATGCTAATTTTCTTTTACAACTTAACTGCTCATGATTAAGGTTAATGATGGTAAGATATATTCAGATATAATTAAACAGTTTTTGTTAGCATGTGTGGATGTTTCATTTTCTTACACAGATTCATTTGAAGGGTCCTATTCCTACTCTTACAAGTTTTACGTTTGAATAACTGTTTTAATTATAATTTAAGATGGTACAATAGTTAAAATCTTTTGTGGAATAAAAATTACTGGAAAGCATACCTAACCTTTTTCATCTACACCAGATGTAACTTTTAAAGGACTTGAATTTTTACATTGTTGAACTTGTCAAGCTTTACTTCATTAGTTTAAGTATCTCAAATAACCTTATTCTGGATGTCGCCCATGTGACAGTAAAACTCAGACAGAGTAACACTTTTTACTATTTAGTTGTCTTATCGTAAAGTATGTGTTTACTTTACATTAAGTAATGCAGTATTTATTATTATGTACATTTCTTAATTACATGGGGAAATAATTTAGCAAATGGTTTGTAAAATCAAAAATTTCATGAAATGATTGTTTATATAGTTGCTACTAAAAAGGTTTGGTATACATAATATTTTACAAGTAGTTTGGCGAATCATAATTATTATAAAATAAGTTGAATTGTTTATCCTTACAACAGTATTTTTTCAAATAACGTTATCTGTTAAACTTGTATTTTACTATCAAATGTAGATTTATTTTTACAAATAAAAGAACGTATGACCTTAAGCCTACAATACTGATTTAAAAATAGTAGGATCAAACAAAAGCTTTATGATTTTATACTACGTTTGACTCATGTCCAAAGTTTTACTAAATTAATTTTTTTTGTTTTGTTAACAAATTTTTGCAATTTCAATTTTTTATTGTAATAATTTCCTTACAAGGTTATAGCTTTTTAACTTCTTTTTATATTTTTCCTGACATTTCAAATCTTTTGCAGCTGCCACAACCAAAAACATTCAAGTCTAGCTGTGCCAGGGCAATTTATTTATACCCTGGCGTGTGCATATTCTTTTAATTACATCTCGTAAAGGGTAGAGTGTAAAGTTTTCTAACCATCAAAATCATATTCCCATGTATAATGCAAATGCATGTTTCTCTGGATTTTGCATTCAGAATGAGAATCCAACTTTTTTTAAATTTAAGTTTTGAAGTGTTAAGTCTCTTCACTTTTTCCCCAGGCAGCATTCCAAATATGCTCATTGTTTTCTAAAAAAATCTATGATGCAGTATTTTAGTTTGTTAATTTTCAATATCTTTAATTTTCCACTTTTTCTAAAGTTTCTGGGCATTCTTGGAGCAAAAGAAGTAATTACATGCTGAAATTTATATTTTCTTATCAGGGGACCAGAAATCGCATATACTGTGCCACGTTTTTCTTTAATTATTTTCACTAAAATTATTTTTGGCTTGTAGTGTTATTACTTCTCCTAAAAAAAAACATTTTTTATGTCTTGTAAATGAATTTTTATTAATTTCTCAACTTTCTGGGTCTCGATTTCATATTTTTCCTCTGTACCGTTTCTTGTAATTTTTAATTTTTTTCGTAGCTTTTTAATTTTTTCATTTAGTCTTTTAATCTTTATCTTTAATTCTTTTCTATTTTTGCAAGCCAATCGTCTACTTTGCTCAGCTTGTCGACTTGTAGTTAGTGTAATTATGAAATATTGATGCAAATTATTATACCTTTCTGAACGTGGACTTGCTGGAGGAGTATTATTATCCAAATAAGTGATTAATATGGTCCTCGTATTTCTATATTTTTTGTCCGATTACGCCAATATTTGTGAACTATTATCTTCTCCCTATCGTTCAACTCTTTTATAGCTTTTATTTTTTCTTGTTTTCTTTTATGATATCTCCCTCTTTCTTTTCGTTTCTGTTGTTGTTACTTTTCAGGATCTGCCCTAATTCGTTTCTGTATTCTTTGCAGGTTAAGTTTTACTTCCTTGTTTCTCTTTTCATCTGAAGCTTTCTTCTTTGTTTTTGCCATATGTACAATAAAGTGTAGACATATTTTGTTTAGAGAAAAAATGTTCAAATAACCTAAACATTTTAAAGGAAACTTCTAACAAAAAGTAAGTTTCTTACAAAGTATCATCTCCGTTATCAAGCATCACCTCCATTACCTGGCTATTTAACCGAGATGAATATTGGAAAATCTTTGCAATTTCTAAACCGACTTTAGTCAGAAACGACGTTGCACCTATACCAACAGTAAATTATATTATTGTCTTATTCTAACTCTAGAAAAGAGTTTCCCTCTTATTTTGGCAAATTTTGCAACATTGCTGCCTTCATTTAAGACATTTGTTAACATTTAATTATTACTTGTATAAGTTGTTGCATTTTTGTTGTCGTATTTGTTTGTTGTCATTAACCTATTGCATACTTTTTGTTTCGCATTTTGTGTTATTCTTGCTTGCTTCTAAAAGTGTTCTTTTCAGAACAAGCTAGCATTATTTTTGTTTGGCTGAATAAAGCATGTCCAGTTTGTTATGCTTTTTTTTAAAAGCTTCAACGTTTACTGTATTAGTTAGGTTTAGCGAACTTTTAATAACCCTCATGGGGAAATTCCTAGCTTATTAATATTTTAATGAAAGCATATGTGAAAACCACACAAAGTTTTCACAATAGTCGTCATTGGCCTATCATTGCGATCTGAGAACATGCAATGTTGGCATTTCTCAAGCCTTGTACGCTGTTGTACACCCTAATGTGCATTAGAGAACTTTAACCTCTCTTGGAATGAGATAGACACTTTCATGGGAAATGAATGTATCAAAACAAGGGATTCAACTACCGATTTCTCTCAAGTGTTTACATGTAGTGTAGTGCTGCGACTTATCAACAAGTGATTCTCCCATTCCGTACCCTATCCTATCGTTCAACGCGTATTGTATCAACACTTCATCACAGAGGGCTACAGCCAGGGAAACACCGGGACAACAGGACCCACTACGAAATCCCTACAGAGCTGTGAAAGCTGCTGCATCAGAAGCAAGATACCGTGGGTAGGTGTTAGTTATAATAACTTAGCTGAGCTCTAAATGCAGATTTACGTTCAGGAAGTACGGGAAAGCTACTTACAGCTAATATGATAGAGTTTTTTGAACAAGAAAGAGATGGAGGCCCATTTATTTCTTTGACATCAGTTCATGAGGTATTTTAATTATTTACTTCAATATTGTAACGCGCTACTACTACCGCGTTTCTTTAATTTAAAACAAGTAATAATAATGGTCTTTATTACTCACTGTTCACAAGTCTAATTAACAGTATATGCCTTATTTATAGATGTTTTCAGTCCACTTAACAATGAAGCACTATTACACTAATGAATTTACAAGCACTAATATCTTCTTAAACTAACTTCTTTACCCTAGGTCCAATAACCACACTAACACAACTATTTGTTTATACACTTCTATTTATTTATGTATACTGCAAGCTGCATGCACGTTAGACACAGCATATCATTTATGTATATATTCTAAAAACTCAACTACGTTTACTTTACAACGATATAATTTATATTAGACATTCAAGAATAGACTAACTCTTACATTCATAAGCTGCCTTATATATACCCTGCATTAAGATATGACTCATTATCTAGAACTTTGTAGAAGGATTCTCGAATGCTGAAGAATACGCTGTGCCCCGGGCGTTTGTATGTTTGACGGGTTGCCTAATAGTGGATCGCAACACTGCCCCCTCTTTAAAACCGTTACGTCTCGTAACTGTAAATCCATCTTGACGCCAATTCGATGACTGGTGACGGTATCGGCAGTTATCTCCTCTGGTGCATCCACCGCGTCGTTGGAAGTAACAGTCAACACTCTTTTCTTGGTCTTGGTAGGAAACCGGTTGATAACAACAAACAAGAACCTGGACGTTGGTTTCCTGGAAAACTACTTCTAGCATATTTCGGACTATCCTCCAATCTAAGCGATCCAGTCCACAACCTAGCTTGGGAACCGCTAGTTTCGTTACTCCATTTTCCATCATCTGAGCTTTAAGATTCAGCAAAGCCTCCCATAGATGTCCATAACTAGGTCTCTGCCATGAAGAATTTTTGGTGACCAGATAGTAAACATAACGATTCATATCTTGAAGAACCAAAGCTTTTCCTACAGTTGGCTGCTGTTGTACTAATTCATCTACACATCCAAACTTTTCTTAAAACAACAGCTATTCCCTTGACATTGCCAAATCTTGAGCTACGCAATGTGCAAGGGAATACTCTTCTGGTGCTCTAAACAGATCTTGCTGTTTTCAACAACAACGCCAAATCTCGCTTTAGCGGAACCACCATACGCCGCCATAAAGCTCTCAAAATCTACATTTGGCTCATGATTAATAACTTGCCGAACACCATTATCATTATTCGAGTCTTCCTGGTTGTTGCCAGCGTAGGATGTTAAACGGTCAAAGTGTACCACTTTCGGTTTACCACGAGGATCTTCTGATCCGGTACACTACATCATTAATCCTTTTAACACTTCGTACGGCCCTTCCCATTGTCTTTGTAGTTTTGGCGACAATCCACGTTTTCTTTGTGGATTGTACAACCACACTAAATCTCCAGGTTGATAACCACCTTCTTGTGCTCTCGTGTCATATTGTGATTTCATTCGATCGCTTGCTGCCTGTATATTCTTTCGGACGTTTTCGTGAATACTATTTGATCTTTCACGAAGCTTACTAACGTAATCTTCACCTGCGATCTCTTCTCCAGGTTTAAATCCAAACTGAAGATCACATGGTAGCCGCAATTCACGTCCTAGCATTACGCAAGCGGGAGAGTACCCTGTGCTGTCATGTACCGAAGATCGGTACGCCAGTAGGAACAAATGCAGATATTGGTCCCAGTCTCGTTGATGTTCAGAGACAACTTTGGCCAGGTACTTCCTAACGTCCTGTTCATTCTTTCAACCATTCCATCCGATTGGGGATGAAGTGGCGTGGTTCTAGTCTTCCTGATTCCAAGATGCTTGCAGACATTTTGAAACAATACTGATTCAAAGTTTCGACCTTGATCGGAGTGTAATTCCAACGGAACTCCAAAACGACAAAACAACTCCTGACTAGTACATCTGCAACCGTCTCGGCTTCTTGGTTAGGTATAGCATATGCCTCCGGCCATTTGGTAAAATAATCCATTGCAACCAAGATGTATTTATTTCCTTTCTCTGATTCAGGAAATGGACCAGCTATATCAATGGCTACCCTCTCAAAAGGATTCCCACGTTATACTGTCTCATTGGGGCTTTCCGTTTTGAGACCGGGCCATTGCAGAAGCACACAATTCACATTTGCGGCACCACTCCTTCACATCTTCTTTGCAGTTCACCCAATAGAACCTTTCTCTCACTCTTTCGAGAGTTCTTTTCACGCCAAAGTGCCCTCCGGAAATACCGTCGTGCAAGTGCTGCAACACTTCCGGCACTCTGCTTCTCGGCACTATCACTTGAAGTCTCTCAGTGCCATCTTCAAATTCCAGGCGTCGTTTCAAGATTCTATTTTCCATCATCAAGGAGTCCCACTGTGCCCAGTATGCCTTCAGGCTCCTACTTAAAATACTAATTTCTTCCCAAGCTGGTCGTTGTCCTCTATTTTTCCACTCAATAATACGTTTCAATTCGGCGTCATTCTCCTGGTCTTCTCGTATTCTTTCGGGTTGCCAAGTGTCATCGGTTACCGTCATTCTATGGATGACACTTATTTTCTCTTCCATCTTGGAGCAATGATTGCAGTCTACCGAACAAGGTCTCCTTGATAGAGCGTCTGCATTCCGATGGCTAGCTCCTACACGATGTTCTGTGTCAAAGTCATATTCCTACAGCCGCTCTATCCACCTTGTAACTTGCCCTTCAGGATTTCGAAACTGCAGTAACCATTTTAGTGCAGCATGGTCTGTTCTCAACAGGAATTTACGGCTGTATAAGTACTTATAAAAGTGTTCTACGGATTTGACAACGGCCAACAGCTTCCTTCTTGTCACACAATAGTTCCTTTCTGGCCGCAACAAAACCTTGCTGAAATACCCAATAACTTTTTCTTGTCCGTCCTGCACTTGAGAAAGAACGCCTCCTATAGCTGTGTTACTGGCATCGGTATCCAACACAAATTTCCCCTCCAACCGTGGATAACTCAAAATTGGTGCTGTAACTAGCAGCCGTTTCAGCTGTTCAAATGCACTGTGGCAGACGTCATTCCAATCATATTCTTGTCCATCTTCGGTTAATTTCGTTAACGGTTTGGCAATGTTCGCAAACCCAAGTATAAACCGTCGGTAATATGTGCACAATCCTAGAAAACTGCGTAGTTGGTGTAAATCTGCTGGTATAGGCCATTCTTGTACCGTTTTTATTTTGTCAGGGTCAGCTCTTATTCCGGTCTCCGAAACGACATGTCCTAGATATTTCACCTCTAGGTACACCAGACAAGTCTTCCAAGACAGTCCACGCAGTATCGACTCCATCAATCGTTCAAAAGTAGCAGGGGCATTGCATAATCCAAATGGCATGACCTTGAACTGCCATAATCCAGTTCCAATTGTAAACGCAGTCTTCTCTTTGTCGTTTGGCTCCAAGCCTACTTGCCAGTATCCGCTTTTCAAGTCCAAGGTCGAAAACCATTTAGATCCGGATAGAGTATCTAAGGTGTCATCAATTCTGGGCAAAGGATAGCTGTCTTTCTTTGTCACGTTATTAAGCCGCCGGTAGTCTACACAAAACCTTGTCGACCCGTCCTTTTCTTGACAAGCACTACCGGGGATGCCCATGGACTATTCGAGGGTTCAATCACTCCCTGTTCTTCCATATCGGTGATAATTTGTTCAGCTTCCTTACGTTTTGCCAAAGGAAGCCGCCTGGGGTGTTGTCTTATCGGTTGCGCATCTCCAGTATTGATCTTGTGTTGCACAACATTCGTCCTTCCTTTCTCACTATCATCCAGTGCAAACACACCTTGATATCGTCCGACCAGCTCTTTTACCTTGCCCAGTTGGTCGTCGTTTAATCCTTGACACGAAGGTATTAACATATCCAGCAATTTCTGTGAGCAACCGTTGGCTGGTTTATCTTTCGTGTCGTCCACACAACGTTTAATATGGCCTACTGGAATGCAACTTCCCACAATCGTGTCTTTCTTCAGGGTCACCGTATGCGGATTAATGTTCAGCACCCTTACTGGTACCATATTTCGAAACTTTACCAGCGTTCTTCCAATCAGTAATCCCTCCTGACCCATTCCCGATTCAGTTGCTTCCATCATGCATACTTGTCCTTCCCGGAGCGTACCATCCGGGCGTCCCATTACTATCATTTCCGCCTTCTCGGGTATTTTCATATCACAAATCATTCGAACTTGCATCGTCTGGTTACTCCTACCTTGAAATGGAATCTCATCATCATCTATCCGAAGCACATTTTCTTTCATGTTTACATGAAACCCATATTCTCTCATGAGATCCATTCCCAAGATCACTTCTTCTGTAATTTCAGCTACCAGCACTCGATGATTAATTAATTTGTCCCCAATTGTCAACATAACGGCAGTCTCTCCGTGAGTACAAATTTTCTCACCACTTGCCGTTCGAAGACACACCGATACAGGTAGCACTTTTCCACGACCAACCAAATCTGGTCTCACAATAGTTTTGTCGCTCCTGTATCCACGAGTAATCGGACACCCTACCATTAATTCTTCCATCGATATAAATGCTGTCCAGACTCCCCATCGACGATGCAGCACGGATGATAATCTCCGGGGCACTACGTTGTGCTGTCGACGTTCGCCCCCTTACGTCGACTTGCTTTAGTTTTCCTGCTGCTCAACCGGTTGTTTTTGGTTGAGTGCAGCGTCTCTGTATATGACCAACTTCGCCGCAGTTCCAGCATCGCAGACGCCATCTCCGCGGTCGTTGTAGTTCCAGCCTTTCTGCCAAACGGTTGACTATTTCATCTATGCTATTCTGAGCTTGACCAGGTTTCTCTAAGGCAGACCGAACTTTGTGACCCATCCTGTGTGATGTCTGCTTAGCTGCTTCAAATTCAAGCGCATGAGCCAGTGCGTCATCCAGAATTTTGGCCTTGCTAGTCTTAGCGCTTGCTGTATTTCACTGTCTTTGATGCCATCTACAAATGTTTGAACAGCCAGTTGTTCGAGGAAACTATCTGGTGCCGTTGGGTACGCCAATCTAACTAATCTTGCGATGTCAGCTTCGAATTCTTGCAGACTTTCACTTGTCTTTTGCGAGCGGTTCTTAACTTGTGCGTGGTAAACCTGTTGAAGGTGAGCGTCTCCATATCTCATCTCAAGCTTCGATATTAAGAGACCGTAATCATTCTGCTGGTGATCGGGAATCGTTTGTAAGATGTTAAGAGCTTCCCCCCGTAGGGCCACTATTAAGGAGATAGCTTTCTCTTTGTTGCACCAACCGTTGGCTATTGCCGCAGCTTCAAATTGTTTCAAATATGTGGGCCAAGGTGTTTTGCCATCAAATGTGGGTGGTTTCACTTTAAATTTAGACGGAATTGACTCGCTTCTTTCCAGGGTTCTTATTTCTGGAATGTTCTGATGAAAAACTTGGTTTGTTAATTCAAGTGGCCGCGTTGTTAGTGAAATCACCTGTTCTTGCAGCCTCATCATATCTTCTTCCATTTTACCAATTTACTGTCCAACTTTTGCTCAACTGTTTTACCTGTACAGTGACATCTTCTTTCAATGCAATGGAGCTTGCTATTAATCTTTGTTCTAACGTGGCCGTCTTTTCATTCAACTCTTCCATTTTCATCGCGTTTTCACTAAACCGTTCTTCTATTTTCTTAGCATTTTCAGTTAACCTTTCGGTAAGATTTGATTCCAGTTCAACTGACCTCACTAAATTTTCACCGAGTGTCACTTCCAGTTTAGCCGACCTCTCCTCCATTTTCTCAGCATTTTCGTTTAACTTTTCTTCTATACCCGATTTAAAATCCTTAAGGAAATTCATTAAATTTTCTGCCTCCATCTTATTTTGACTCCTTGTAACTGGCATATATATAAACTACTTAAATGTCTTTAGACTGGTGTGCTTTCCTTTTAAATTAATCACTATATACCCCACAAATGCCTGACACCAGTGTAACGCGCTACTACTACCGCGTTTCTTTAATTTAAAACAAGTAATAATAATGGTCTTTATTACTCACTGTTCACAAGTCTAATTAACAGTATATGCCTTATTTATAGATGTTTTCAGTCCACTTAACAATGAAGCACTATTACACTAATGAATTTACAAGCACTAATATCTTCTTAAACTAACTTCTTTACCCTAGGTCCAATAACCACACTAACACAACTATTTGTTTATACACTTCTATTTATTTATGTATACTGCAAGCTGCATGCACGTTAGACACAGCATATCATTTATGTATATATTCTAAAAACTCAACTACGTTTACTTTACAACGATATAATTTATATTAGACATTCAAGAATAGACTAACTCTTACATTCATAAGCTGCCTTATATATACCCTGCATTAAGATATGACTCATTATCTAGAACTTTGTAGAAGGATTCTCGAATGCTGAAGAATACGCTGTGCCCCGGGCGTTTGTATGTTTGACGGGTTGCCTAATAGTGGATCGCAACAATATGTAGTACATTGATTCTTCTATTTTATCATGTAGCAGCTACTTTAAATATCGATCTGTTCATGGTAACAGTTGTGTTACAGGCAGTTAAAAACAATGAATCTTTCACTTCCAAGAAAACAGTTCACAAAAAACAATTATTGAAGTAGACGAATTTACTAAATGTTGTATTTGTAATGTAATTTATGGTATGTATGATAATCTTTAGTAAATTCTATTAATTTTGAAAGTGTTTATATTACTTTAAATAATTTCAGACGAGCATACTTCTGTAAATATTTTTTGGGAGAAGGTAGTACACATTGGGTTATTTAAAGGTGGTATTAGATCGTTAAATACACTTATACATAATATAGGTTTTAAATGGAAATAAAATAATCCAAGATGGTGCAATGAATAATTTTGTCTGGCATTAGGAAAGTAATTTGAGCATAGTGGACAAAAATTAATATGAATTGGTTATTTTGAAAAGAGAAAAGACGGGAGTTGACCAATATCGTCAATAAAAGGGTGTGATTTCTGAAAACTTATATGCCAATTAAACAGAAAAGCTCGTATCAGTTGTTTTTTTTGAATGAAACTTAGATTTTCAAAATGGTGCTGTAAGCTGCTGTTGGCTAGACACCAATTTGAAATGTGTAAAAAGTACAAGAATCGATGGAAAAAAGTTAGCGAACTTTACATTTTATAACATAAATGTACAAAGTAATTCTGTAGCTTAAGTACATAGCGTTGCATGCAGGCAATGCAGATGATTTTATTGATGGTAATGAATTGGTCTTTTGTTCATCGACAAATAATCAAGAATATCACGGCGAGATGAATGAGAATAATTTTTACGTTGGTTTGAAAATCAACTGCTTCGTATCACAGTATTACTGAACAAAAAATATGAAACACTTTGTGGAAGAAAAGTAAACTACTCCTGTGGCAAATAGAAATGGTAATGAAAAGATGAAACCAAATATTGTCGCTCACTACAACCAATGCATGCTGTGTATAGACAGGGCAGACCAGATGGTTTCATATTATTGCACGCCTAGAAAAAGCGTTAGATGGTGTATGAAATTTTTCCTTTATTTGTAAGATATTTGTATTTGGAATGCTTGTTGGTTATATAAAAATGTTCCAAAAAATAATGTCAGTTATCTACAATTTAGAAACGAGATTATTATTGCACTGATAGCAAATCAACAAAATGTAGAAACAAAAAGACTCCAAAAATATCTCATATTTTTGAAGAAAGTAGAGAAGAGAGTTAGGTGCAGGGTACGCAGTCAGAACAAAAAAAAAATAGATACAAACATAGTAGATTTGTCATTCATGTACAGATGAAAAGAATAACCCAGTAGGACTCTTCATAAAGTGTTTTTCTGTATATCATAACGTATAACTTATTTGATGTATTTTCAAATATAATAAAGTAATTTTCTCTCACTGAAAATGCTTACTCCTAGACAATTACCAAAGAAATATTGTTATGCAATGAACGTATTATTTTCCTTAGTCAAACGGTTAGCACAGTAAACAATGAGATACCTTTCAGAGGGGGTTGAACTCCTTTCTTTTTTTATTCCTGAGATGTTGGGTGAAAGACATCATCCAATTCCGATAGCAGAATGTAAAAGGGAAAATTGATTTCTTCCGTACTAACCAGAGGTCTATTCCTGCAGCGGCATGAGATTGCAGAGGTGGGTTTATATCAAAAATATAACTCTTGTAACTCTAAAGCTTTATCAACAGGCGTCTCCGCGTTTATAATAAATTTTAAGGGATAATGCAGAAAACCCTTTAACCAATACAAATATGTTGTACTTCTAATCAAACTTATTGATTGTATTTCGGCAGGAACAATCCAACTTCAACCTGAAATAAATGTTCTTGGCTTCTTAAATCACAAATTTAGTTAAATGAAAGCACTACTTAGGTCTCAATGAATTAATTAGCCAAACATCAGTACTATGCAAATAAACATAGTATCATGTTAAATCATATAATATTCTCGTGTTTAAATTTATATACAATAAATTTATTCAACGCTATATATGTATGAATATTATTCCTTTCACTTTAATTGATCAGTCTAGAAATTATATTCTCTTTTAACAAAATAATGCAAATTAAATTCAGATTAAGTCATACTATTTTACTATCAGCAAACTGATAATGGCAAATTAAACTTCCTACGGAATCAAGCAAAACTATCTTTGTTTCACCGGTACATATTTATTTATCAATAAAGTTAGTTCAAAATTATACTTAAATATTTATAGGTCAAAACAATTAATTTTATACTAATCGCATGAATCTATATTATTTTAATAAAACTATACTTGAATCTAAAGAGCTTTAGAATAATTATTTTTAATAGTTAATTTTAAATTTTTTTCAGGGTACATTATGAACATGTTATTTAATATTTTTCTTGTTGCTCTCAAAGCAATTATCAAATGAAATATCTAATGATGTTTGTATTTATCTTTTTAGTTTATTCCAGCTGTTAAACACGTCAACAACAAGATGTCTTCCTGAACATCTACTAGCTGTAAATCACCAAACTACATCATGGAGTCCAAAATGAATTTTTAAGATAATTTTGAACGATGTTTAAAACTTTTATATTACTCAGATATAAAATAATGGATTTCTACAAACGTCCTCTAAATCATTATTTATTCCAAATAGACAATCTCCATCAAAACCAAACCAAATAAACGAATTACAAAATCATTACCCAGGGGGTTTCTTTACAGTTTTTCTTGGAACTTGCGTTTTAATTTCATATCGTCATTTAAGCAATTATACACATTGCTTTGGGTTAGCAATTACTCACTGCTATCCGTAACTGTCATGTCATCAAAAACATTTTCAACTGCTCAAAATTGTCGCTTACAGGACACATGTTATATCATTTCTACTACGTATCTCCATTTTCAACAAGCGCACATGACTATCCCCTTAAACTTCCAACCAAAACAAATGTACAACAACAGTGAAATCTCCTGCATGACAGACAACCAACTCATCGCAAGTTTGCTATGTGAATTACACATAACAAAATGTCTATCTGCACCTTCTTATATTGCGTAGGTAATCTGCAAAAATCAAAAGAGTGCTGTGCCCGAATTTTGAATATAGTTCAGTGTTCATATCATCATCATTAAGTCTTCAGTCCTGGAACTGGTTAGACGCGCACTTCCAATGTGACCTATTCTGAGTTAACCTATACATGTTCCTAAAATTCCCACAGTCTGCATCTTTCACTATCTGCGTGCAATATTTTGATCTAGGTCTACATTTACCTCTCTATTCCTATATCTGCCGGTAATATAGCCCGCACTATTCACTAAAAACGCCTTAAAACATATCCTGTCCTATTTCTTCCATTTTTTTTTTGTTTCAGACATATTTTTATTCCCCTACTATTTCTATAACCTCTTTGTTATTAACTTTATCTGTCCATGTTGAAGCATAACATTTCAAAAGACTTCTTCCTTTTCCTGTCTGCTTCTCCTACTGTCCCTATTTCAAAGGTGTACAGTGCTGTGCTCCACACTATGCTTTCAACTCTTTTGTCCTTTTTTCTTAATCTTCTTTGGGAATTAAACCACTCATAGTTTTTAAAATGTGGTGGTTTAATTCCCGAAAAATGCTAAACAAACCACAACAAACATACAGGGAGTATCTTTTGTCCTTGTTTCTAGGTTTGTTGTCTTCGAACATAGCCGCTGCTCTTTCTTGTTAGATACAGTTCGGTTCCCCTTCTATTGTTATGTAAATATATACCATATTTCACCGATATACAGTGGATGTGAAGGGGGTTAAGCAGCCTATGACTACCCAGATCCCTTAACACGAACATTTGCCGAATTAATAGTTTCCAATAAATCCCTCTGCACAATCAAGATTAGTTGAAAATATTGCAAAACCAACAACTGTAGTTGTTTATAATAACAATCAAATCTAAGTGCAATTATTTTTTCGTCATTAGATTTTCGGCTTGAAACTGGTTGGACACATACCTCCGCTGATTTCTGTTCTGAGCTAGCCAACACAGTTCCCCAAAATTTCTACTGCCTGAATACAGCTCAGTTCCCCTTCCATTATTTTATAAATATATATCATATATCACCAATATTCAGTGGTATGTGAAAGGGGTTAAGCAACTTGTGGCTATCAAGATCCCCCAACATTTGACATTTGCCGAATTAGTAGTTGTCCAATAAATTCTTTCGCACACTCAGTATTAGTTGAGAATATTGCTGTATGTGGCTATAGTACTCAAGCTTAAGTGCAATTATTTTTTCGTCATTATGTTTTTCGTCTTGGAACTGTTTGGACGCGTACCTTCACTGATTTCAGTTCTGAGTTAGCCTACACAGCACCCTAACATTCCTACAGCCTATTTTACCAATATTCACTGGTATTTAAAGGGGGTTAAGCAACTTGTGGCTGCCAAGATCCCTCCACACAGGCATTGGCCGAATTAATAGTTTTTCAGTAAATTCTTTCACACAATTAACATTAGTTGAGATATTGTAAAACCAACACCTGTAGTTGGTTATAATAATCATCAGGTTAAAGTACAATAATTTTTTGTCACCATAAAGTTTTCTGTCTTGGAACTGGTTGAACACGTACCTCCATTGGTTTCTATTCTGAGCTAGCCTACATATTTCTCTGAAATTCCCACAGCTTACATTTTTGACTATCTGTGTGCAATAGTCTAACCTAGGTCTGACTATACCTCTCTTTTTTCCCATCACTGCTTCTAATATATTCTGCACTATTCTCTCATGACTTAGTATGTAGCCTATCATCGTATCTCTGCTATTGTTTACTGTTTTCCACATATTTCTTTCTTCCCATACCATTTCTAGAACTTCTTTGTCCTTAACTTTATCTGTCCATGATATCTTCATCATACGTCTGAAGCACCATATTTCAAAGGCTTCTATTTTTTTCCTGTCTACTTCTCCGATTGTCCAAGTTTCACGGCCGTACAGTATTGTACTCCACACATATGCTTTCAACAATCTTTTCCTTGTTTCTATGTTTATTGTCTTTGAACACAGTAATTGCTTTTTCTTGTTAAATATGGTAACACCTTGTGCTAATCTTTGTTTGATATCTTTTGCGCTTTTTCTGTCTTGCGTTATTTGGCTTGCTAAGTAGCAGAAATCCTTAACCTCTTGTAAGTTTTCATTTCCTATTTGTATTCTAGTTTTTGATTTATTTTCCCTTGCATACTAATACTTTAGTTTTATTTTTGTTAATTGTCATACCATTAAGGGCTGCATGTAACTCTTCCTGCTGGATGCTTATACCGCTATATCGTCTGCAAATCTAAACATATTAAAAATTAACGGGGATAGGGCACATGCCTGTTTCACCTCTTTCCTAATATTTACTTCTCTATGTTCCTGCTTTAAATCTATTACCGCTGTTTGCTCTTTGTATAAGCTATGTACTTTTCGTCTATCCCTAAAACTCATTCCAATCTTTTTGAGTATTTCGAATATTTTTTTTCCATTTTACATTATCGAATGCCTTTTCCAGATCTACAAACCTTATATACACACTTTCCCCTTCTTCTATTGTATTTTCCATTATCACCCTCAGAGCTAAAATAGCCTCCAGTGTTCCCGTTTCGTCTAAACCCAAATTGATCTTCTTTTAGTACTTTTTCAGCCCGTTTTTCCATTAGTCTTTGTACAATTCTAGTTAATATTTTTGACGCGTGCGCTGTCAAACTCATTTTCACATCTATCCGCATCTTTATTTTTTGGTATAGTGACTATAGTGTTACGTTTGAAATCTTTGGATCTCACCAGTTTCATACATATTAGCCTACAAGTTGGTAGAGACCTTCTGTTACTGCATGAACCTTATCTGTACCCGGTGCTTTACCATTTTTCAGACCTTTTAATGCTATTCAAATTTATCTCTAAGTATAGGATACCCCAAGTCATCATTTTCAATGTCTGATTCCTGTTCCAATGCTGTTAGTTCCTCTCCTGCATATAAATTCTCTATATATCCTTGCCGTCTATTCACTTTCTCTACATTTTCTATAGTGATGTCTCCTTCTGCGCCCCTTATATTTTTGCTATACGGTTTTATATCCCTAAAAGTTATTCTAATTAGTTTGTATGCTTCGTCTGTCTTTTCTATTTCCCTTTTAGTTTGTACCTCTTTGCAATTTTCATCAATCCATTTCTATTTAGCTTTCCTGCATTTGCGAATAATGTATCTTTGTTTTCCACCTTTGTCTGGTTTGTTTTTGTATTTTCGTTTTCCTTCTATTAAATTCAGGATATCCTTTGTTATCCATGGTTTCTTATTTTCTTTTTGTGTATACCCCAGAATATCTCTGACCACTGTGTCTAAACTGGATTTAATGTTACTCTATTCTGTTTCTACTTCCTTAGTATCAGAAATTGTCTCGATATCTTTCAGCAATTCATTTGACTTTTTCAAATCTTTCTTGGATATCTTTATCTTTTAGTTTTTCGAAATCAAAGTGTTTTTTTCCATTCCATTTTCTTAGATTTTTAAATATAAGATCGGCTTTCATAATTACGATGTTGTGGTCAGTATCTATATCCGCTTCTGGGTAGCTTCTACAGTCTTTTACTTGATTTCTAAACCGTTTTCTAACAAGAATGTAATCTATTTGATATCTTCCTATATCACTTGGCATCTTCCACGTGTATCGTCTTCTATCATGATGTTGAAATATTGTTTGTGATCGTTAAACTGTTTTGGTTGCAAAATTGTACCAGCCTATTTCCCCTGTTATTTCTCTTGCCTAAACCAAATAAACCTACTACTGCACCTTCTCTACCTACCACTGTATTAAAATCCCCTGTAATTATTAAATTTTCATGTCCTTTTACGTATCCTGGTATCGCTTCAATATCTTTGTAGATTGCTTCTACCTCTTCCTCACTGCGACTAGAGGTTGACATGTATACTTGTATTACTACTATATTTACCGGTTTAGATTCTAATCTAATCATGAGTACTCTTTCATTCTTTTGTAGGTAGTTTTCTCATAACTATCCCCACACCCAAATTTCCTTCATCTGGTTCTGTGTGAATTACTCTAAAGTCACCGCTTCAAAAATCCCTCGCCTCTGGCCACCGTACTTCGCTGATCCCTACTATGTCTAATGCTAACGTATCCATTTCAATTTTTGAGATCTCTAGTTTCTATACTTGCTTTATACTTCTGACATTCCACGCTCCAACTCACAGAATGTTCACGACTCTTTTTTTATACTTTCTGATCACATCCTCCGAAGTAGTCCCCTCCCGAAGATCCGAATGGGGGACTATTTCAACTCCGGAAAATTTTCACCCTGGAGAATGCCATCATCTTTATAACAATTTAAGTACGTTGTGTACTTGGGAAGTAATGTGGTGGTTTCCCGTTGCCTTCCACCTCGCAGTAGTGTGTCTTAGGACGCCATACTGACCCCTATGGCCTCTGCCACTCTAAGTATAGAAAAAGCTGCTGCACTCTTTTGGGAACCTGTCTTGGTCTGGTTCCTCACTAAAGACCCCACTAATTTGGTTAAATCTACAGTTCTGCTTTTTAGATCACTGGAATCTCTGAAGTCGTTCTACCTGTTCTAGTAATCTAGAACTTCTTCAAGATGCAGATCCATTCAGAACAGATTTCATATATGCAACAATTTTCAAAATGTACAAATTATTATTTTTAAAATTACCCTTTTGTTTAACTGTTGTTTACTCTTTTATATTTTAGAACAAAACTGGTGCAATATATGAACCTTGAATGTGTATATTTTAAATGTAACTATATCAGCCAAAACTTTGTCTATGAAATATTTACTTAATGTTTTGAATTTCAGTTCAACAGTTTTCTCACAACTACCGTATTTTTTTAATGTAAATAACTTTTCTAATTGTGCTTAATTTTACAACTTTCAGGTATTAATATCTCACCAGCTAATGTTCTGAAAACAAATATGCATAAGAAAATTTAAAAATTATATTGACAAATGACGTTTCACGAGTGATCTTTCATTAATTACAATTTGGACAATTAACCAAACTTCTTTTACAAATTAACAGATAAAACAAATTTCTCCAAATAACCTTCATGCTTATTTATGTACCAACAATTATACCACTAATTAAAACTCTCACGGTAGTTTCCATCACAAACTAAATACAATAGAATCTGATTGAACTTATCCTACAAATATCACTTCAAACAAAATATAGTTTTTCAAATTTGACATGTTACTTCCCTGAATAAACGTTGAAGTTCTGGATCTCTTAGTAGACAACGCTTCGTCTGCTTCTCTACGTATTTCCTGCGATCATCTACCAAGCCTTTTTATAATCTTCTTTATTGTTTTTGGATGCTACCTTTTTCAAAGCAAACTTTGATAGATAGAATAAACTGACAGATAGGATCGAATTCAAGTTTAATCTTCTGTAAACATTAGTTTTTTAATTGAAGAATATACTATTTTTCTCCAATTTACATTACATTCAAGTCTTTAGGTTTTTAATTCTTACTTTTGTGTCCCAAAATTATTAGAAAAACCTGTCATAATAATAATAATTTTTCATAGCAATCTCTTATACCTTAACTTTTTTTATCAATTAGTAAATTAAATACTTATGCCTACTACCAAACATTTTTTTATATGCATACATTTCCTTCCGTTTGTCTAAATTAGATCTAATAATTGCTTAGCTCATTTCTCTCATATCTATCCTGAACCTAACATTGTCTTTTAACTTTAAATATTAGTGCATAACATTCTATATTAAGTTCGCCCTTATAATGTCTGCTCAAATGGAACTACCGATTAAATAGTTAATTGCTAGTGCTTTCTAGGTTTTTAATCCACAAATTCAACCGTCCTTTTATAACACAACAACATTGAGACTAATATATGAAACATCCCGTCCATTCAGTGAACTGAAGCTTCTGTAGACCTATGTTCCACATATGAGTCATAATCATAACAAAATATCAACTGTATTTTTTGGTTAAAATACACCTTATATTCATGTAACAGAATTAGTTTTGTGTAATCTGTTTAAAAATATATCATTGGTCTGTGGGAGACAGTGCCCTATTGCATAGTGGTAGCGAACGTGTTAAAACATCGACTGCAAAATCACACCTTTCATTTGTGATATAATTGATCTTTTTCGGATTGCACTTTTATTGTCTTTAACAATCTTATTTTGCTAACATTATTTACTTATTTCTTATGAATAGTCAAATGTAGTATATTTTCAAATTTAATGTGAACTTGGTTTATTCTTGAGGATGTGACTTGTTTTACTACTTTCACACATCTCATAATGTCAAAACTTAGCAAAACTAATAAGCATTATTTTACAACCACAGAACCAATGTTTTGAATAACAACTAATGGAATAGAACACTACCACATGTCGTATTTGTTGTATGAACTTAGAAATTAGATTTAACAAAGTAGTTCTTCACAGTAGTTGTGGGTTTGGATTACACATCATCGGCAGTTTTTATGTCTTGTAATTTCAAGGGTTTTGATACATCAACTAGTTTTCACAATATTATGTGTCAGTCCTTCTTCGATAATCATATGTAAGTTGCAGTAATAATGATTATGCTCAGAATTCTTGTACGTTATGTAGCTCTTCTCGAGAATAAAAATACAATAACTACCTTTCGCCTGAAGTACGGAGCCGACTGCCGCTTTCTCTTTTGAACCAATCCCATATTCTAACAAGCTCCCCACTCCACCCCAATCGGGAAACCAACATCACCCGTTCACTTAAAATTCCAATAGTAGAAACCACTATACAGCTCCCCAAAAGTTTTAAACTGAAGATTGCGTCAAGTCAGCTGAAGGTTAAAACTTTTCAACACTTTTACTTATATTTTAACAATTCTGATCTAGAAAGCATACCAAATCAAAGTGACTCTCCGTGTTACTCAAAATAATAATGGAATTGTTGTAAACTCTTAACTAGTTGCACGAACTTATGACAAACCAAAAATAAGTCAGCATAAACCTGTTTTACAATAAACGTACATAAATTTCTACAACAAAGATGCTTTTATAGCAAATGTAAATTTAAAATAAGATACACATGAAAAGTAAGCCAGTTATTGTTAAATTCAATATTCTAATACATAATAATAGTTACTTATCTAAAATTTCAACAACAAGAAAAGAAACAAATATTTATAAGGCAATTTATAAGGCAAATTACATTCTTATATCATCAGGTTTCTTATAGGGTATCAAATTCACAATGTTTTGAATATTCATGGGCAAACCAGACTTGTCATTAACAATTTCACAAGAATTTGGAGTTACCACTCTAGTAATAGTTCCTGGACCTTTGTATAAAAGGAAAAACCTTTTATAACATTGTGACGACAAATCATGCGTTTTGATAAGGACCTTATCACCTACTTTAAATGTAATAATCTTATGTTTCTTGTCATGTTTGTATTTTTGCTTTTCTGTGTAATAATTTTATTCCTTTTCCCATCAACATATTTAGGTAAATTTTGCTTGAGAATTGACTCCCATTATCGCTTAAGACACTACATGGCAACCCAAATTTATCAAACCATTGATTCAAACAACGTAATATAGCTTTTGAAGTAGCTCTCCATTACGGAAATAACTGAACATATTTGCTAAAAACATCCAAAATTACAAATAACTGAGTAGTCTCACCCCGCCATATAGGCAAAGGTCCAATAAGATCTATACTTAACATTTGATTTGGTTTTTCTGTTACAACACTATATATTTCCCGATGACTTCGAACTGTTGCCTTTGATTTTTGGCATACATCACAGTGGGACGTAAACTTTCGAAATAACTTCTTAGCTTTTGGATAATAAACATCTTTACTAAAAGTTAAATAACCTTTACTAGCACCAAAATGACCCTGTTCCTCATGAATATATTTGATTAAAGATTGTATTTGTTCTTTTGGAACTACAAGTTTGTAACCTGGTTCCCTAAGTGATCCCTTCTTCAACAACATTCCTTGATGTATTCCAAACCATTTGAATTTTTGGGGAATTTTGTCCCTGCATTTTTCCAGTTAATTCTGTTTTAATTTTTGAACAAAACTTGTCAGAATTTTGAGTGATACAAACAACATTTCTGTTTTTAAAGAAATTCACCTTTACCGTATTTATTTCTAATTTTTCATTAGAAGACTTGTCGATGAGCAAGTCGTTTCCCTTAGGATATCTAGATAAACTATTAGCAATATTCAAATGTAATGTTAAATTCTTGGATACAAAGCATCCATCTTTGCATGCGATTATTTACAAACCTACATCTGTCGAGAAAATTCAAAGCTCTTTGATCAGAACGTAATATAATTTTTCTTCCCAAAATTAATATTTTTCAGTGGTTCAAGGATGAAATTACCGGTAACAGCTCCTTTTCACAAACGGAATATTTGGTTTCAGCACCTTTCAAAGCTCTACTATAATAACGAAGAACAAGAATTTCATTATTACTTGTTAATTGATACAGACATGCTCCAATGGCATACCCGCTAGCATCTATATGAATGTAAAATTCTTTCGAAGCATCTGGGTGATTTAATACTACAACCTTAGCAAAATCTTGTTTAACAGACTCAAATGCCGTTTGCTCAACTGCTCCCCAATGCCATTTTACATTTTTACTTAATAGTTTATTTAAAGGAATCATATGTTCCGCAAAATTTTTGACAAAACGACTGTCATATTGAACTAACCCAAAGAAAGCTCTCAAGGTTCTAACATTTATAGGGGTTTTAAATTCCTGAATTATTTGGATTCTACCTGGATCCATTTCAAACTTGTTTGGGGTAACATAATGTCCCACAAACTGTAATTTTTTGTTCTTAGCAAATGCACATTTTCTTAATTTTATAGTAACATTAGCATTTCGAAATTTTTCAAAAACAATTTCCAGGTGTTCAAAATGAGTTTCAATGCTTGGAGGTGTTATTAAAATGTCGTCTATGTATGACATGACGAAATTAAGACCTTCCTCGCCTAATACCCAATGCAAAGCTCTCAAGAATCCTGCTACTTGTGACAAGTTCCAACGGCTGATTAAACGAAAATCTTAAGTACTTTTGATGTTCCGTTAACACCCCCACTTGCCAATACGACGATGTTAAATCTAATACTGAAGAGATCTGACCAGGCCTAAATTTGTAAAATATTTCCGTATGGTTAATTGGGATAACATAATCCTATTCAACTCTTTAATTTAAATAATGGCAATCAACACATACACACAATGACCCATCATTCTTCTTGACAACCACAAGTGGAGAAACGTATTCGGTTTGGCGCTTTTCCACAATCCCTAAGTGTACCATTTCATCAATTTGTTTCTTCACCTCGTCACGATAAACAAACAGAATAGGATACGGCTTGATATAAAAGGGCGTATCATCTTTTACAATAATTGGATGCCGATAACCTTTAATTTTTCCCGGTAATTCAGAAAAAATATCTTTATATTTGTCTGATAAACCATTAACTGTTGTTGTTGCGCCTCGTTTAAAAGTTCACTTTTGTGACAGATTTCTGAAATAGCTTCCTGTGATAACTTTGTACTTTTATTCCTATCATGATAGCTTTCATCACCAATTACTCGATTGTCTAACCTCTTTTTTCCATTTGTCTGTATAGAACTACTATTAACCAACCTTATGCCAATTTGCAATTTATTACCATCATTTTCTTCGCACTTCTCACTAATCAATTTCACCTCGTTGCAATTATTGTATATAACCTCATTCAATTCCGCACTTGCTCCCCCAGATTCAAAACTCATACAAAATGGTATATCGTTTAATTTACCCCTGAGAATTTTCATTTTAAAATCAATACATACCTTATTTTCATATAGCCAATTGCACTCTAATATGATATTTCGACAAAGGCTTGGAACTATTATACAAACAAGCTCAACACTAGTGCCATTTAAAACCACTCTGATACCCATACTTGGTTTTTAATTGTTAACGGTTCAGATTTAAATGCCCCAGAGAGTGAAACATCGCTAACTGGAAAAATTGGCACTAACTTATTCAACTTTTTGATTTCAAAAAAGAATGTCTGTGAAATACAACTAACGCAGCTACCGCTATCAATCAAAACATCTGACTCTATATTCTCAATCTTTGCTTTCAAAATAGGCATATTTCTTTTTACCGGCTCCCCGTTATTATCGGTTATCACCTCAGATTTATTATCTTGTAATTTATATGTAAGCTCTGCATTTATTTGAACTAATTTAAGACTAGCATTACGACTATCATTTAATCCATCCGCTTGACCACTATATTTTCCTGTTACCCCTAACACACTTTTATCGTCCAAAATGTGAGGGTCTACTCTATTATTTTCGTTCAGAGGCACTGTCAATTTAATATGATTCACGGAATGTTGACTGCGTTTCGCATCATTATCACGTAGGTCCTGCATTCCAGTTCCACGACTTTGATTTCCGGATTCATTGGGAAGACTATTATTATTATTATGCGTTCTGTCTGGATTGTTGCTGCTATATTCATTATGCCTACTAAATCTTGGGGTGGACTCATGACGTCTTAAATTATCCTGAGAATCGTGGCCATTGACATTTACATGTGATTCATAACCATAAGTGTTATTCCTAAAATTAGACTCACGGTTGTAATTTGAATATCTATTGCTTTCATAATTATTTACAACCCCGGACACTAGTGAACCAGTAATCCCCATATAACTGTCTACTTTATTCAAATATTCAACCGCCTCATCTCTCGACCTGCAAATCGCTAACCCCATTTTAATTTCCGGTGAAAAATGTTCAGATATGCTACTTAAAATTTGTGTTTGACTAAGTGGTGGTCTAAAGCAGAGGTCCGCAACCCTGGGGTCGCGACCCCATGTGGGGTCGCGAAAGATATTTATGGGGTAGCCAAAAAAGTCAACAAGGTCCTGTATGTATCGAATTTTATTAAGGTTCATGCATAAAATATAATCTCTTTACATACACAATTACACAATGTCCTTAAAACGGAGAGAATCGAAAATAATTACGACTGTACAACCTGTCCAGTCCCGCCCGTCACAACCTCACCGCTACCGCGCCCGCGCCCTCACCCCGATCTCTCTTTCTACGTTCAGTCTGTCTGTTCAGTCAGTTCTATCCGCACGTGCGTACTCATCGCCGCTTTGTCGATTGCAAATACATACTAAATTAATGTCAAAACACGAAAGATTACTTCTGTAGAAAGTTTTTTTTAGAAGATTAGTGTTCTCGTGGATAACCACGCACACGGTAAGTAACTGTGCACTCATACTTAGATAATAAAGTGAGGCGTCATCGCGGCGCGACCATGTTGGACGCGTGGGTTTAATAACAAAACCAGTGCGAATTTATAACTTCTATACTTTTAAATTATAATTCATTATACATATTATTTTATTAATGGCCCAATATTTTATGAAATAAAATTTATATAACTTATTTATCGGGCAAGTGTACTTAGCAACTGTCAATAAAAATATTTTTTACGCTTCACTTATGTATTTTTTTTGCTTGTCTATTTGTGCTTCGTTGAACATAAATTTGAAATAAATCCTGTTACCACGGGAGCATATGACGAAAAATCTAATATTAATCGTTTGGAATACATTTTTTATTTATTAATACGTATTTATTATTGCAGTTAACAATGGATAAGTGGCTAATAAAACGCACATCTAAAGATGCAGGTGGCGGAAGTCCTAATAACGCAACACAATTCAAAAGAATTAGACACGTAGTTCTTGACAACAGTGTCGCCTCACATTCTACAATGACAACTACTGTTACGAGTAATATAAGTCGTGAAAACAATGCCGCCACTTCAAGTACAAGTAGTGTTATTACTATCGATGACAGCAGAGCAACATCTAGTTCCACTACTATAACTATTAGTCATAACAGCGATGATTGTAGTTCAACAGCCACATCTACCTTACACATCGATACAGAGAGTGTCGCTTCAACTTCAATTAAACAAGCAACAGCTACATCGGAGACAACTGGGAAGCGTCAACGCACTTTTAAAGAATCGTACATCCAGTTTGGTTTTAAATGTACAGTGTTGAATTTTGAACAACGTCCACAGTGCGTTGTTTGTTCGGAGGTTTTGGCAAATGAGAGCATGAAGTTGGCCAAACTGAAAAGGCACCTAGAAACTAAGCATCCACAGTTAAAGAATAAAGATGAATCTTATTTTAAACGACTTGCCACCAAACTAACGTCACAGCAGGTTGATTTCCAAAATACACAACAGTTAACCAAAAAGCGTTACAAGCATCTTTCGAGGTTTCCTTTTTGATTGCCAAAACTAAAAAACCTCACAACATTGGCGAGACGCTCATTTTGCCAGCTGCAATGAAAATGGTTTCGATAATGCAAGGAGAAAAGTATGCCAATGTACTGAAAACAATTCCACTATCAAGTGACACTGTTCATCGTCGTATCAATCTACTTGCTGATGATATTAAAATACAACTTATAGATCGCGTGAAAGGGAGTCCCTATTATGCTATTCAGCTGGATGAAAGCACTGATGTAGCTAATGTAGCTCAACTTCTGATATTTATCCGATACCGATATGAAAACGACATATGCGAAGATTTGTTATTTTCTCAGGGATTAGAAGGAAGAACCAGCGGTGAAGCAATTTTAATGTAGTTAATACCTTTTTTGAACTCCATGACATAAAGTGGGAATATTGTGTATCTGTGTGTACAGACGGCGCAGCTGCATTGACCGGCTCCAAAACAGGATTCAAAGCAAAAGTAACTGAGATTGCACCTCACGTAGGCTTTGTTCACTGTATGATTCACCGTGAAGCCCTTGCAGCAAAATATTTGCAACCAGATGTAAATAAAGTGTTGGAACAAGTCGTAACAATAATAAATTTTATTAAAGTTCGCGCATTAAATAGTCGCCTTTTCAAAATAATGTGTCGTGAAATGGGATCAGAATACGAAAGTCTACTGTTACATACGGCGGTCAGGTGGTTATCGCGAGGAAAAATACTCCGACGTGTATTTGATCTCAAAGATGAAATCAGAATATTTCTACTTGAACGGGAACCAAAGCTAGCGGAATATTTCTTGAATGAAAATTGGCTGGCAACAGTTGGCTATCTTTCGGATATTTTCGAAAACTTAACGATTTAAATCAATCTTTGCAAGGAAAGAGTACAACTGTATTGATTTTAGCTAACAAAATAAAAGCTTTTTGTAGGAAAATAAGTTTGTGGATAGACGAAGTCAGTGCTGAAAACTACGAGATGTTTGCATGTTTGGAGAAATTTTCTGAAGAAAACAATATAAAGCTCGAAGAAGAAATTAAAACCAAAATCATGATGCATCTTACAAACCTTAAGCAAGACTTGGAAATAAGATTCCCAGATACGTCACACGGCGACCAATGGATAATTAATCCATTCACTTGTGATCTTAACACTGTGAAGATGAACTTAAAAGAAAAGGAGCAGTTGATCGATTTAATGTCCGATGAAAGCCTTCGATTTATTTTCAAAACCACGGATCTATCCAAGTTCTGGATAATGACGGAAAAGGAATATCCACTGTTATTCAAAACATCTCTGCTGAAATTGCTGCCATTCGCATCTACATACCTTTGCGAGACAGCTTTCTCCACATTAACTGCTATAAAAACAAAATATCGCTCCAGACTTAACGTAGAACCTGATTTGAGGGTGTCTGTTTCTGATAATATATCACCAAGAATTAATATACTGACTGCAAGTGTGCAAGCACAAGGTTCACATTAGTTTGTAAAGTTACGTATATGTACCTTTTTTTTAAATAAAATATTAAAATAATTGCTTGTCTCATTTAATGCCATCATAAATATTACTCGTATGTTAAATGCATATTTTCCAGTTTGCTCTAATATTACTTTCTAAAATAAATAAACTCTTCATATAAATAATTTACGAAATAAAACAGCTAACTTCGTTACCTGAACCAACCTTTGCACTTGTTAACTTAGTGTTTTTTTTTCTGGGGTCGCTCATAACTCTTTTTTTAATTTTGGGGTCGCAATTAAAAAAAGGTTGAGGACCGCTGGTCTAAAGTACGAAGCTTCTGTCGCTAACTTTTGAAAATACTCGAACCTCGGCCCACTTTGCTACTTACTAAACCTAAACTTTCTCAATGCATCCCTTTCTATATCGGTATTCCAATATTTAGCTAGGAATAACTCAGAAAATTCATCAAAATTGGTAAATTTATACTCATTCCATTCTGCCCAGGTTACAGCCGCTCCTACTAATGTCTTTACGGGAAAACTAACCCATTTGTTTTGTGAAACCTCTGCTTCTCCTAAGTATTTAATTAATTTTCTAATAAATGCAACAGGGTGCATATTTCCTGTTGGATTAAATTTAATAGTTGGCCCTAAAGAATTCTGCCATAATGTAAAATAATTCAAACTTGAACTATCATCATATCCCTTTTTAATTTTACATTCTTTAGCATCTAGACCCATTTGAATTTTTTTCTTTATCCCCTACCTGCAAAACTTTCTTATAGGATTCACTTTCAGGTTAACCACATTTTCAACCCTATTAGTTTGAATTTCCCCTTCTAACATTTATAAAATAGTTTGCTGCATTACAAACTGCCTTTGCCCTTGCTGTTGAATATTCTGATTTTGTATTTGTATCTGTTGGAGCATATTTTGATTTTGAACATTTATTTGTTGTCTTATAAAATTCAAATTATCTGCTTGTTGTTCCCTCATTTCTTGCATGTTTTTAGCAAATGATGTCAATAATGTATCCAAATTCCCTTCTCTATTAACCCCTACTACAGTGGCAACGTTTCTCCTTTCAATAACCCCTCCATTTACTTCAAACTCCCTACCTATTACATTATTCAAATCACTAAAGGAATTTTCCCCATTTGAGTTAAGAAATACATCATTCAATATTACACAGTTCCTGTCATTCATCATTTTATATATTTACCAAATACCTAATGTAACAGTTAAATAAACAAAATTTATTCTTAATTTCAAAGTTCCTCTTACATCAATACTTACCTGGTTTTAGCATTCTCAGCCAAATACAAGATGACCTTGTAACTATTTTTTCTCTCTAATTGGCTCCGCTAGCCTCACGCATGGGTGCTAGTGAAACAAACTTACTAGAACTACTAAAACACCAGCCCCACATTTGGTGTCAGTAAAACGAAGTCTTCCGACGTAACTAGGGTCTATTCCTTGGGTAGAGCTATGAGCAATGGGGGGTAAGTCGAAATCTGTTGGGGGTCACACTCAAACTAAAACAAATAGGCGCCACCAAGTCCAGATTGATTCATGTTAAAAGCATAGCAAATTTCTAAGGGCGGACGTGGAGACCCAAAGAAAAAGATCGCTTTCGGTGACAAAACCTGTCTTAACAGAATAAGACGCTGTTCCTGTAAGAAAGAATAATAATTAAGTCAACATAGAAAATGGGAACACTGTTTGTGTCCCTCAAATATGCCTAAAAAAATAAAAGAATATTTTCTACATAAGGGTGGCATCAAAATTCAACTCTTATTGCCTTTTTGGGTTGCTAGGTTTGATCACACTTGATCAAAATAAAAACTTTAAACTTAGGTTAATAATTTACTAGAAAGAATTCCTTTAACTTTAAATAAAATTGAATGCAACAAAATTAAATAATTACTTGTAGTAGTTTGGAAATTTAAGATAAGGTTTATCAATCTGTTTCTAGATCAAGAATATTACAACAGAGTGTAACTTGTTACATTAATAGTTTTAACCCATTCAGATCTGATTAGGTCTATTACATTGTCAAAATTAAAATACAAAATATTCTCGTTAAGTTACATGTGCTAATTTCAGTTTAAAATGAAAATGTTCATAAAGATATTCTCGTCTTCAAAGTTGGTAGTAATAAAATACTAAGCATCTGCTTTCATAAATACAAGTGTCAGCAGTACATCTCAAACAAACAAATGACGTAATTTACACATGTTATTTTAAAGTGAAGCAACGTGTTGTTCTGACAAAATAAACAGTGAATTTTAAGTTTGACGCTGGGAAATCCAGCTTAGCAACAGATAAAGTGAATAACAAAATCGTATTTATACGTATCAAAATAAAATAGCATGTTTCCTGAGTGGAACACAATTGAATTTCTTAAAATTACTACGAACCAAACAAAACTGCTTTCATAGGCTGAAATAGGATTTGCATCGTCATGCGGAATTAACTGCTACATCCTAACAAAGTAGTATCTTGGCTCGGACCAACAAACGATCTCCTGTTAATTAGATCTGCTTTCCATCCTCTAAAAGCATGTGTTAAATTGAAGTGGTTTCTTAACGTTGATTCACAGTTCTAAGTTATTATTGTTTAACTTCTCATCGCCTAAGTGTTGTAGTGTTTCGTCGTCTAATCTTGGTTTGCGCTAAACAAATTTTCAAATTACATACTATAATAACGAGTATACATTACCAACCGTTATTCAGAAAATGTTTCACTTAATCAAACCGACCCGCAGGTCACTGGCCATTGTTCTCTTAAACATGCTGCTGCCTCTTTTACCTATGGCCGAGTGCCTATCTCGTGCTCTCGTACGATGGGAGGATCCCAAAGGAGGGGGGTTGTCATTCCTCTCTACGCGCTTGCGACTGGGTGTGAAATACACCGCCATCCAAAACAACAAGACTAACGAGTCGAGATGCTGTCACAATGTAATATTCTAATTGTAAAATGTATTATGACTTTACTTAATAAAGGTGTTTAACTATTGTCGTACCTTAAATGAAGCGAATTATGAATTCGAAAATAAAATTGTTACAACCTTGCTATGCGAAACCTTAAAACCATCCGGTAACTTGATCTGTAGATCAATTATATTTTATAAATAGAATAACTGGATATTTTTTAGGATTTCGGTTGAACAACCTTGCTCCTACTCTCGTATACCTAAACATTAAAAATTAATGCATTTTTATCAACTTCCATCCTTTTAATTTTCAAGCTCACGTTGGGCGCCATTGTATTGTTTTTAATAATTGCACTGGGCTAAATACTCATTGGGTACTTTTGCATTGAAAATAAAGGATGGAACGGTTTTTTTATTTATTATGGCAACAAAAAATTATCAATCGTTAAATTGCTGGCTTACCTACTTAACTTTACTTATAACTAATTCAACCCTCGTTATTCTTGCGTGTTTAACTGGATATCGTAAATTTAGGATGAGGCTGTACGTCCTTCTTCGATAATCATATGTAAGTTGTAGTAATAACGATTACTGCTCAGAATTCTTGTACGTTGTGTAGCTCTTCTTGATAATAAAAATACAATTACTATATTCCGCCTGAAGTACGGAGCCGACTGCCGCTTTCTCTCTTGAACTTGTACTTTGGTCCAATAAAAAGAATGTATTTGTGTATCAAGCATCAATATTGTATAACAATCCTGTTTTATATTTTGCTGAAAATCACAATATTGTTGTTTTGTTAGTAAAAGCCAAACTTTTTCATTGGCAAATAGCAAATCCAGTTTCACAATAGAAGAAGTAAAAATGAACTTCACAAGATTAAAAATATTTTAGTTCTATAAACATAACTTCTGGAGGTCTTGACTATTCGTGGCTATTGTGATATGTTGTATGAACACGTCCCTGCACCTATTGAATTATGCATGCTCCATCGGCGACGGATGGGATAGGTATGTGAGATATCAAGTAATGCGATTAAAATATAATTGAGTTTTTACGTGCTCCCGTTTCCTTATTAAGTCGTGCCTTTGTGCTACTACAAAACAATTTAGCCAAAAGCGAGTATAAAAAAACGGATGCCATTTTGTCCATGATTCTTAAGAGATGCTGCGTTCACACATATGGTGATCTTCCCTTTATTTTTGATGCTGTATCCATTTCCCTAGCATAAAAAACTCGACGTGCTAATTTTAATAGAATTTATTGATGCAACTTTTTAAATATTCGTCGACAACTTTATAAAAGTTCATCACAAATCATTTAATATTCAACAAAGGCATGCTTACGTTGCATGACAAATCCTGTTACGAATTATTTAGGGTGTTTCTCTGAAATTTTATCGTTAAGCCACTTCTAAAAGGTTAGGAACGCCTTGGAAATTTATCGAAACAAGCAAGCATTTTCTTCTCCTCAAATCACTTTTAAACGTTATTCCTTGAAATACGCTTGCTATTTCCAATAGTTTATTCTACGAAATATGTTTGAAACGACTGCTTTGTATAAAAGCTTATAATGTTTAGTACTGAGAAAACCAACCGCGTTGTATTTGCTCGTGTTTGGCCGCTCGAGTTTTATGGGTAATAAAAATCGTCTCCTAATTAATTCATTGTAGGTATTCTCGTAACGTGGATCGATAATAATACAAACCTCTATTCATTCCTATAAGTCAGGCAACTGGTTTTATTTGACAGTGTGCAAGGATGCATACACGCTTGGAGGTTTTAAAATATATTTTGATTTCCTATGCGAACGAAATTCAATGAAATTAATTATAGTATTTTGCCGTCTTTATTGCTTGCATTCTAGGAATACTTAGCAGTTGTTGTCCGGAATATAGTTTTACTTGCTTTCGCAAAATATGTAACATTCTATTGTTGGGAATGGTTTTATACTACATACTCCCTTTCGTTTTCAAGTTGTATAAATACATGTTGAATTTTAGAAAGAACCTCTTACTTATTCGACTCTTCTCTTATGTATTCGATTCTAATTCTATACAACGTCCTTTGAGCGTTGTAAGTCGCGATTTTTTAAATGCTTTGTTGGACGTAGGGTGCTAGTATAGTTAAGTTGTTTGGTCCAGCACCCAGCCGTAGACGAGTGCAGTCCGCATATCCAATTCCTAAGATAGTACGAAAGATACTGATAGCTGAAGATACAGTTTTTCTGTTTGCTTTACTTGTGTTGCTGCTTTGGAAGATAGACACCTTTTTTGGTTGATTACCCGCTAAACTGCAAACTGTACGTTGCCAATTTCACGTTCACAATGCACGAACGATTATGCAATTATTCTTAAAGTCACAGCGAGTTAACCCAAAGCTTGCGTTATAACACTTTTTATAGTTTCCTTTCCTGTGTTCATTAATGCAAACGTCAACAACTGGCTAGTTAATACTTGATTACGCTATTATAATTTAATGTTACTTTCTTAAATCTTACAAGGTGCACTTCCTAAAGCAGGTAAAAATTATTGCATATATTACTGTAGTATTTAGGGTTGGAAAGACTATGTAAGTATATGATATTTAGAATATAAGATTTTATTCTCTATATTTTAAATTGTTTAGGTTTGTACTGTATTATATGTAAATTGATGCTTTGTTTACATCACGTTATAGGGAACGATTACGTAAATGTGTTTTCGACGTCTGTAAATATTTTTTTGGGACTGTATGTTTGTAATAGGACTTTTTACTGAGGTTTCCAATTTTTCTTTCTGCATCACCCATCCCAATCTACGACGTTTTTGAGCTAGTCCAAAATCTAATTCTTTTGGATTTCGATACTACCATTCTGTCCCTGTTTTCTTGCGGTATTCGGTGTGGGAGATTTTCTTTACTTACTTTACTGCGTTCTTTCTTGTCTGCACGAAACACCGTAGCAAAGTAATGTCTATGTTATCACAAAAAATTTGAGCATCACGAATGAAGGTATCAAATGCATGAAGCGTAAACATAAATGAATTGAATTTACCTGTAGTTGTTAATCCATGGTTTAAATTGTTATGCGATTCACAACACGCAAACAACACAGAACATTACGCTGACGAGAGGATTGTTCCAAAGATATTTGATAAAAGACTTGTTTAAGATCTACAGAAGATATACATTCAGCAATACGCAGCCTGCTTAGAAAAGAGTTGGTACGTGGTTAAGAATAGCTATCACGGATTGTAACAGAGCTTAACTTTCGACAATCGAAACAGACATGGTAGTGTCCGTTCCTTTTTCCAACTAATAAAATGGGATTGCTCCAAGGAGAAGAACTAGAGGAAGTAAGACCAGACTGGATTATTTTATCAATTTCGGCATATAGGTGTTTTTGAAAAACAGGGGATAGGAGTTATTGACTTTGTTATTGGTTTATCATAGGCAGTTAAAATTTTATGAGACAGCGATAAATCCCAAAACCGACAAGATAAAAATTAAAGTTATCCAAACCATAAGCACTGCCCTTATCGTCGAAATAGACAGCGAAACGGAAGCAAACAAAATTATCAAATACCCTAAACTTAAATGCGTAAAACTAAAGAAAAACAGCTACTCGTAACCCTCTACGACATCCCAACTTACCTGAGAGAATACGAAGTAAAAACACTAGTGTATAGACAGAACTACTAGATTAAAATAAGCAGAGAGGACTTTGACAAGTAGTTCTGGCTAAGCTTCAAAATGGGACCGTACGATAAACCAACAGTCAACCATGTGGCGACTACAAGTGAGAGAATAAGAACCTACTGGTATCAACCGGAAGAGTATACCTGGAATACCACTGTATCGCAGTAAAGGACTACCTGGTTGTGCCTTGGTGCATGAAATGCCAAGACCTTGACCACATTGCAAAATAGTGCCCAAAAAAGGGTGACACCTTGTAACAGGATAAATTCCTGATTCAAATCATAACGCTAGGCAACCCAATGTACTCTGCTCTCGTATCTATATTATATATGATTTAAATTAAACCTGGTTCACTCTTTCGGTGAATCTATTGTGGTTATAATTTAAAGGTATTCGTTACAGAACGAATCAATAGTAGAAGGAGTCGGGAGTTGCAACTTGATGCTCCACGATCCGATCGGATCCCGAACCGCCTTTTTGAAATAAACCGTTACGCAATATGGTTGACTGCAAGCACCTCATTGCGAAATTAACTTTTGGGTGGAAAAGTGTGCGACTCAAATTATAATTGGAAATCAGATTGATTTTTGATGCAGGCTAGGGGCGAGTAATCTGAGGATAATAATTAAAAGTTTGCTAGAGCGTCTACATATTTTTAGCTCCAATTATTACTTGATTAATTGATCGCGGAATTATAAGAACGAACCATATGTAAAATTACACGGAGGATCTCTAGCAAGAAGACGATCTCTGCTAATAGCAAGAATTAATATTTTACTGAAGATTTAACACTGTAAATGACTTGAAGAAGCTGATGTTCTGACATATCTATGGTTAAACCCACGAAGTTCGGCGAATCTCCACGTTTCTAAGAAGACAGTATTAGCTGCAGCGAATCTACCACATTTCAGGACGTCTGCAATTTTGGCCGAATTTCATAAACAGTCAGGTTTATGAACTCCCACAGCGGGGCCTCCGAAGATCCAGTCAAGCGTCGTGTATGTGTGGCCGCCAGATGTTTGTTTTCGTTGAAACGTAAACTGCAGGTATTTATCGATAACGTTAATTTAGTTCAATGACGTTACGATAGTGTCAAGTTCATTTTTTAGTCTTCGAGGTTATTCATAATTGTAGTTTAACCTAAATTTTTTTTAGTAAACTAATCTTTTAGTAGTCATTTTAAATAATCAACATTTAATGCTCATACCTTAGTTTCTTCATTAGTTAACATAATTACATATTCTAATCCTAAATTAACACAATCAATTAAAGTTTTTTTAATAATAAGTAGATTCTGTTTAGATCTTATATTTGTTAAAAATTCTTGCATGATTGCAGTATTACTATTTAGAGTCAAACCCAAGCACTGCTGGAATTTAAATTTATTAGTACATATGTACACCGTGTTTTGGTACAGAGCTACTTACTATCACCGGTTATTATTTTGCAACATTTAATTGCTACTGCTCGTGTTCAATCAATACTTTTATGTAAATATTGTGTGTATAGCAATTGTAAATATTTTCCCTTTAGGGAATCGTAAATTTTTGTACATATATAAAAATTTGATGGTGATTTAATATAGCTTGGTTAACCGACAGCAATCGTTTTATTTGGTAGACTGATTGACACTTAATAAAAAAAAGTTATAACCAATTATTCATTATTGCTAAGCAAAACAGGTCGAACCAACCCTGAAGATATTGTAGTAAGTATCTCATGTTTTCTGAAGCTTTTAATACTGGTGTGAGTGACCTAGCTGAAGCCAGATTCAGTTGGCTCACCAGTGTTTTGTTAGCTTGCATCGTATAGTGTTACGGGGACAAAGTCATAAGTGACGCACTTCGTCCCTTTTTTTATGTCCTATAGGCAAAGCTACAACCTGCGGACACTGCAGTAAGGAAGTTGCGGGACATAAGGGAGCGAACTGCCCGAGCAAGGACCAACGAGGGGTAGGCGTGCCTTGCTTAAAGCAGAACAAAAAATGTACCAGCGACCGGAAAGACTCTTCCACATACAAGATGCTGCTGGAACGACCAATTCAAAAACCCTACTATGAATAATACAATCACGCATAGAATGTACCAAATATAAAACGGACAAAACTCACAATTAACAACAACAATAGCAAGGACAGTTGACGATCTACAAAGAACTAAAATCGGGCCAAAACAAGCACAAGAACAAGACAGCGCACAAGTGCAAAACATAGTACAGACTCAGACTTACACAACAAAACACATACATATACATAGCAAAAACACTCCACAAACAGAACCCTTACATCTGACACCAGGGAATATGCATAAAGCCCCCCTGGTATCCGGCTGCCGACGGCCCGGGCACGAGTAGGAACGCGATCTTGGTTCCAGATTTCCGGCTGCTGACGGTCGTGAATCACGGAGATAGTAACACAACAGACACCACACAAACACACATCACCACACAAACAAACACACATGCGCACGCATAAACGCAAGTACATACACAAAAACTAAGGGAGGACGTACAAACTAAGATTGGACAAATAAACGTAATGCGAAGCAAGACAGTAATGCTGGAACTTTGACAGCTTGTCCAACAACTACAACTACACGCATTATTTATACAAGAACCGTACAAAATCAACAACAAAATAGCAGGAATGCCGATACGCGTAAGACATTACATGTGATTTTCCAATGCTCCACCCGAGGGTACTACATTGGCCAGGAGGCGAGTTTTTTTTTACCTGGAAAATTTGAATTTTGCCGAACCCTTGCTGTTCCAAGCAAGGTAGGGATCTTTAACGTGCGTGACAACACTCACACACGGGACCTCCATTTTACCTCTCATCCGAACGAGGGTGTATTTTTGTGAAAAATGCTCGCCTAACATTTTTCAAGCGGACCGTGTCGGGATTCGAACCCGGGACCTTGGGCGTAGTAGTCACACACATACCACTACGCCACGGAGCCGCGGATACGCGTAAGACAACATAATTTAGGCGAAAATCTGATGACAGCAGTAGTAGAATTCGACTGCAACATGACAACGACAATGATGCAAAAATACAGCAATGAGCACTCCATCTGCTTGAAACTAAACACAAAGGACGGAAGGGGGGGCTGGATAATGGTGAACAGCTACTTCAAGTACCGCCCGCATCCAGAATCGTATATAAACAATATTCGAAACATAGTACGCGCGTACAACAACAAAATGATTGTTATTATGGCAGACGTAAACAGGAGATCGACACTATGGCGAAACGAACGCACAGACGAAAAAGGGTAGATGGTGGAAGACCTAATTCACTAGTTGGAATTGCAAAACCGTCCAGGATACTCGCCCAACCACATCAACTACGCGGGGCCTAAAATAAACATTGACGTTTGTAGCATTTACAAATGCTCCTTTTATTTAATTCTTTAATATCTTATTATATCGGCCTACAATTTCGTATCGCTCAGTATAAATTTAATTTTGAATATTGATTAACAGTTATATAGTTGTTAAACACGTGAAGGTTTGATAAGAGCGGACGCGCTATCTTTCAAACTAGTTCACATAAGGTGAATGGATATTAATTTTTGGATTTGATGGTGCCGTGAGCACTCGTGGCTAATAAATCACATGTATCTCATCAAGTACCTGCGGAACTTATTTATCGTGTTCCCCTATTACAGGGGTAAGTATTTAGTAATTATATCTTATTATACGTTTATCTTGCTCAATTGTAATTTCCTTTGTATTGGTTATCTTAGAAAACTTTTGGGAGTTTGAAATGTTTGAAGTTTGGAACTTGGAAGTTTGGAAGCCCAGATAAATCGGGACAGGAGATTTGATACAGCACAACAAATATTGCTGAAGTAACATTCCCGTATCGTCACCTGGTAAAACAAGTTCTGAATCTATTTTCAAACACTTACCGTCGATCTTGGAAACCCTGATCATCTGTATTGTAACATAACACGCCCGGAGGCACATCTGTTATACACCGTCGAGGGTCGTGTTCAGCATACAAAGTTAACGGATAACAAGGCCGTATATCTCTTTCCTTATCTTATTTAATTTATTTTGATGCTACTATCAGCCTGTCAAAAGAATCAGGTGTTGGTAGATTCCTATAACATGTATTTGTGTGTATAAACGATATATTGGAAAATTATTTTATCCTGGTACTCACTAGTACTTGAGAGATCTAATTCCCAATTACGTTGCTAGTAATCTTATTGAAGTTATTTGATGTTATATTTAAATATTTACAAGATTAAAATAGCGTACCTAATATTATTATCAACTGGAAATGTATTAACCTACTCTATTGCTTAAATTATTGTTACCATAATTTTTAACAACTGAAATCTACATATATGTAAACGTTTATGTTTTGTTTGTAACAACGAGGTAACCATGATAACTGCGTTGATAGTCGCAGACTCTTGAAGTTTATAATAATCACTTTTTATGATTTACATATTTATTTATTTGAATTACTTGAGCATGAGAGCTTGTATTCAATATTATTTGAAATGACATTATATGCGATACGCTAAAAATTAACCTCTCGACTACTTTATTTATAATAATTGATATCTTTTACATACGCTTGATTGACACTCAATTTTCCTGTTTCCAGTTGAATGTGTCACTGCGTCTATTACCGAAACAGGTGGTGCCCAAAATATTTCCGATTTAGTCAAGTTATTCGTTTGAGATTTATATTCTTATTAAATTTTCTGCCCCTAAGTGGCCCTAATTTTATTCATACATAAACCCACGCCTATAGTGCTCTCCAACGAACCCCAGCAGTTAGCCGGCAAGGTGTGTTGTTGTTATATTTCCCTGCCACTAATATTTTTCTTTTAAAAAACAACACCACACGTTACACTATGCAATGACATAACAAACGCTGATGTTCAAAACTGGTAGGTGCACGATGGCAAAACTCTAAGTGATCATAGCCTGACCACCTACAATATCTGCCCCGATAACAATGTCCACCACAAGCAGGTCTACCAAAATGCTACAAAACCTAGATACAACCTTAAGAAGGCTGACTGGCACAAGATGCTGGAAACCTTCCAACCACCACCGGACATAGTGGAGAACGGAAACGTACACGAATATACAAAGACCTTGACTACCACCATAAGGACTGCAATGGAACACGCGATACTAACACAACGGCTAAACAAATCACCTAGTACCGTACAATGGACCACAGAGCTACAAGACAAGAAATGAGAAACACGGAAAGCAAGGAAGTGGTATCAAACCGCACGAACACCCGCGGAGAAAGCGCGCCTTACTATCTACAGATTCAAGAAAGATATATACGAAAAAGGGAGTAACAGACATGAAACGGAAAACACAGGAAGTCTTTGTGGTGGGACACTTAACCACGGACACCTGGGGAATATCCTATAAAATCGTAACCGGGAAAATCAAACCACCCACAGTGTACTCCACAAGAGTAAGGGAAGACGGTACAAAGACAACCGCCTACTCAGAAACAGGAACATTACATTTGGACACACTGCTACCGGATAACACGAAAGAACAAACACGGATGATAAACCGAGTGACAGAGTCAAACAACACTAGAAACAGACACAGCGCACATAACCACGAACGAGATGACCCCAATCCATTTATGGAGGAAGAAGCACAACTGGCAGTAATGACGAGCAAAAACAACAAAGCACATGGACCAGACGGAATTCAGTCAGGAATATTTCCGGCGCTCCATACCAAACTGACATCAAAGTTGAGAAAACTGGTAAACGAATGTTTACAAGTAACATTTCCCAACACGTGGAAGCAAGCGGTCGTAATCATTATTTCGAAAGAAAAGGACAAGGACCCAAGACAAGCAAACTCATACCGACCGATAACACAACTCAACACTCTAGGAAAGTTTGCGAAAGGCTATCGTGTAAAAGGGTGCAAGAGCACAGAGAAACAGTCGGCCTGCACAAAGCCCAAAATGGGTTTAGAGAAGGAAAGTCCACGGAGGGCGCTATTAATCGAGCACTCTAATGTGTGCAAATACGCAATAGCCATAATGATAGACATTAAGGGTGCCTTCAATAACCCCTGGTGGCTCACCCTATTTACCCGCATACTGGACAAGAACTACCTAAACCGGCTCTATCACATACTAAGGAACTACGGTATGGACAGATACATCACCTTACAAGGAAATAATTACACAACACGGCACATAATTAAAGAATATCCGCAGGGGTCCGTGTGCGGGACTCTTGGAGGAACTTGACAGCATTGAGGGAACGTTCTCGGTAGTAGCCTACGCAGATGGCGTTCTCCTGGTGGTGGACGGGGACTCCAGAGCCAAACTAGAGGACAGAACAAGTAATGCACCGCAGGTGACATAAAGCTAGTGCAAAGCCAACAAACTCAATATCACAATAAGCAAAATCTTCTACATGATAATAAAAGACTCTTTTATGAGGAACTCGGTCACAAAAATCGACAACAAACCAATAAAACCTTCAAGAACCACGAAATACCTAGGGATAAACCAGAACGAAAAAGGCAATTTTGAACACATCAATACGGCATGCGTTAACGCGACGAAGGCGAATCAAATCATATCAAGCATTGCCCAAAGACAGTACAAAATTCCCCTAAAATGTACAAGAATATACTTAAACAGCGTACTCGCGGCCATGGTCTTCTACGGGGCCAGTTGCTGAAAACACAGAGTACTCCTTGTGAAGCCCAAATAAACAGTATACGAAACACAGAGAGGGGAATTAATACGACTTACGGAGCATACAGAACAGTGGCCCACGACTCACTTACGTGATATTTGTAACACTACCGCTGTATCTGTATATGCGACAACGTGCAGCAATGGGACGAAAGCACAACCAGTAGAAGAGTGCATCAGTTACCGCCAAACATCAAAGAACGGATTAAAGCCAAACATATATAATGTATTCTAATCACGGCACCAAACTGTAATGTAGGGCACCTGATCGCTGAAACAAATCTGTACTTTAACCTACGTACGAACGAAGGAATTTTCTCTCTTGACAATAACTGGCTGTGATCAAATCATCTAGCGGCTGTGGCTAGTGACACCTATGCTGTGTGACCGAAACTTAACCCAAATATACACACCGAAAAGGCGTTAAGGCAGGAAGGTTTGAAATAACAATAGTTAACGATTCTACTTTAATTATTGTATGATAACTTCACAATTAGGTTACCATCAATTATATATGAACTACAAGAGCAAACAGTGCTGGACTCCCTGGGTTAGCGTTGAGGAAACAGTATCGGCAGATAAAACTTCAACAGCCCTGCGCCTCTAACTACATAAATACACCTCTCCAAGGATGGGGCGGCGAACAAGCACTCTGTGCACTTTTAATAGTACGGGATGTCAACTGTTACTTAGACTAGAAGGTATCCGGGACGGCTGTGCCATTACTACCTGGCTGAAGTTGAAGAGGAAGAACACTGGGAAGATAAGGACCTTGACTACCAATGTTCACATCGCCCGGCCATAAAATGTTAGTAAATTCAACAAGGGCTTAAACATTCATGTTAATCGTACATACCATTAACAGATTCCAGCCTGTTTGGCAATATGATTCACAATAACTAACATACATTCTATCGTTGCATAAACATTACTACAAATACATTGACAAAACAAATATTTATAAACAAACATGAACTTAAACATGAACATATGCTATGATAGTACAAAGGGCACAAATTGAATCCACCATCTCTTACATAGTCTTAATGTAAACGCGTGAATACGTATCATAGCAGAGGTTCGCCATTATCACATCATAACCAGAATAATAAATCTCAATATTAGTTACCGATAGAATTGTAGGTAATAATATCTAGTCAGATCATACTAACTTACCGTTAAGTTTTAAAAACGAGATATGAATTATGCAGTTATAAACTCACAACCAAAAACTGAAATAAACAATTACTTAATCATCACAAGTCACTAGAACATTGAAAACAAATTATAAAATATGTTGGTAGCAAATACATACCAAAATTCTACAGAATAAATACAAGCCCAGATTCAGGCGCTAAATCTTTATATAAAATGCTTGTTAAAACATATTCGATCTAGTAAGCAAAAGTTAAGAATTATTCATTATGATTGCATCAGCTAATAAACGTGCATTTAATAGTTAAACACATCGTGGCAATAAATTTACAAATACAAAATATGAATGACAACTGGATCATTAATTCAATTATTATCTTAAAACACAACCAAATAACATTAAACAATTCATCAAGCTTGGATGCAATCAGATAACTTCAAAATAGCATATAATTAAAAACAATGCTTTTAATAAAATTACCAAGTGAAGCTTTTCGACCTTCCATTTCGAAATCTAAAAACCAAGTCTAGTTGAAACTCGTAAACAATATCGATCGCCCCTACAACGGTCAATTCTGACGTCACGGAGTGCGTTCGGAAACCTAGAAGTGGTTACGGTGCTGTTCAAAAATATTCTCGAGTTTCGAAATATACACTATAATAATTGCAGTAATCATAAACCAATGAGAATCGACTAAAGAAAATAGTACTGATCACTACACGTATAATGCCCTCGCAGGACCTTATACACTGCTTAATGGGACACGGACCCTACCCGACCTACAAAGAACGGATGAGACTCTTGGACGAGGAAAACTGCTTCTGTGGAGCACGTGGAACTCTAGAGCAGTTGGTTTGCAAATGCCAAGAATTACAACAAGAGCTTCAATCGGAACGGGATAAACTGCAAGACATTCCAATAGCAGAAATGTTATGGAATGAAGAGACGTTCCCATATTTGAACAAAATCACCCAAGCAACAACACTTTTAATGCACAAGAAATACTTGAGAAGACGTAAGTTCGTAAGAAAAGAACAACTACAAAATACTGGAAAGTAATACACCCAGGACTACTGTAAATACTGGAAATTCCAAGAGCACCCCGTTCATAATGACACCAGTATTCCAGTATACCTAACATAATAGAACAGAGCAGACCAGAATAATAGAAATCAACAAAATATAGGAGATACAACCATACCGTAACACCAAACTCAAATACTTAGGACTACTGAAAATACTGGAAATTCTGGGAGCACTTCGTTTCTAATGATACCAGTATACCTAACCCCATACCAGATTAGAATACAAAGGTTTTGTGAATTTATGATTAAGTTTAGTATTAATTTTAGATTTAAACACAGGCTAAGTTAATAGAATAGGATTTTTATAACTAATCTTTAAACATTAATCAACCTTTTCAATTTCAAACAGTTTCAATTAATGATATATCATTAGCACTATACTTTATAAACTCACAATTAATAGGCTCTGATGGCATAAGCATAAACACGCTAAGATTTTGTATGACACACCTACTGTCTTACGTCACCATAAAATAAATTAGATTTTATTCGAAAATGTGTTTCCTGCATGTTGGAAAGAAGCTATTTTACATGCATTGCCTAAAGTCTTCTTGCCATCAGAATGTAAGGATTTACGAACAATAAGTATCTTCCCTGTGCTTTCTAAAATCGCTGGAAGAATTATTACTTCACAAATTAGAAAACACGTTATTAAATATAACATATAACCAGCAACTCAATCGGGATATCGTCAGGGATGCACCTGTACTGCAGCACTTTCTAAAATTCTTGATGACATCATTTGTGCTACTAATAATAATAGAACCACGGCATTGGTACTGCTGGATTACTCAAAAGCCTTTGATAATATATACCAACATTATGCTTGCTGTACTTTCTTACATTGGCTTTGGCACCAATGCATGTCATCTCATGAACAACTACTTAACAAACAGATGTCAATGTTGTAACAATTTTTTGATGACTGCAAATCCTTTAATATTATTTATTAAGTACGCTGCATTGTCTATTTAAATAAACAATAAAATCAGGCAATGTAAATATTTAGATCGAGGCAGAGTAGCCCAATCACGAGCCGAAAACTATTCAATAATATTGGGTTAGTTACTATTAGTAAACGTTAGTCGTTTGAATAGAATCATCAATGTCAGGCGAATTTGATGTTACTTGTGCGCATTGAGCAGACAATTCAGTCTGGCACGACTATTTGATAAAGAAGCACGATGCAGCTGAACTGGGTCCTCGCCAGCAACCTTCGTGTAGCGATAGGCGTTGCCGCTTAGCCAGGTACAAGATGCACTTGATTTACGGTGTATTTTAATAATGGTAAGCAGATTAATTTATTGTCAAATAAAACTAAATAATTTTGTTATAGCGCTCAAACGTTCTATGATAATTCTTTGTAAGATAGCATTCAAACGTTTTATGATAATTTTTTGTAAGATAGAGTTCAAACGCTCTATGGATTTTTAATAATGAATTGTCCAAATTTGTTAATTTTGATTTCACTAAATTTGTAAAACGTGCTTGGAGGATTTTCTAGTTATGGTCTTATAGAATTTCCAATAATAATTTTCTTAAAGCTTGCTCCTTGTAATTATCAAGTTTATTATCCGTAACGTAATTGTAATAATGTTTATTCTGGACATTCAGTAAAGATAAGACTGCGAGTTTACAAATTTAAATACCATATTTAATTTTCCGAATCACCGTTAAATTAAATGTCTTTTAAACAAGTTTAAGAATGTTGAAAATGATGCATTTTGGATAGCCTGTTTTATGGTTTGGTTTTGTTTCGATTTGCAAAGATAAGATGCACTTCAAGTTCGTGTAAATGGTTCCAGTATAGTTCCAGTATATTACGCAATAAAATGTGGACAGTACGTTGACGTCAGTTGTTTGTGATTTTGATTTGATTTGATTTGATTTCAGATCGCGTGCCAGCACATCTGGTCCCAACAATGTAATTCTTTCAAGGTAGCTTAGAACAACAGTTTGCAAGGTAAGCTTTTTTTATCACTTTGACATGACGACGCCTGTTCGCTTATCTTGACAACGAGGCAGATTGTCGAAAACAACATTGTAACAATCGACGATTCTTGTTTTACTGTGTAATTATGAAAACTTTTTCTGTTTAGAATTTTTCACAGTTTGAATTAAGGGTTATGCATGATATAATTACAAATGAATATGAATACCTTAATTTAATCCCAACAAAATATTTCATTTAAATTCAATCATACCTTAAGTAATTATGAAAACTAAAATTATTAAACTTTGAAATTCTTATACACACTTGTAAACCAAGATAACAGATTGGAATTTTGGGTAATTAATTTGGAAAACCTTGTGAAAATGTTTGATACATTATTGATATTTTTAATTCTTAGTAGAGACAGTCATAATTTCTCATTCAATAATTGTGTTGAAGAAATTAAACTACCTTTGAGATGTGTATTTTGTACATAAAATTTTATTACTTAGAAGGCAATATTTAATTAAAGAACAACCATTTAATTCATTTGAGTAATTGTTTTACTTTGAACAAGCGAGTTCAAGAATAGGGTAATTAAATTAAGAGGTAATAAAGCATAAATACCCTTTACAAAATTAATGTTTTTAGCTCTCGCTTGATTAAAGAGCACTAATAGCACTTTCAAGAATTTCAATGTTTAAAATTGTGTTTACAGTAGTGTTCAAATAATTGATTTAGTAGCTTTTCTTTGTCTTTGTAGTATAAGGTAACAAGAGTACACTTCTTGTGTCCTTCTTTGCTATATTAATTATATTTTCTTTACAGCTCCTGCTTAGGCAGTAAAAACGATATTTCTCTCTAAGGACTTCCAAGTACCCCTTAGGGCAAACCCGTGTTTAAAAAATTTAAGGATTTGGCGGCGCCCCTCTTGCACCCCTATTTTAGTATTATTAGAGTCAGTAAGTAAACAATGTTTTGTCGAAAAACGCACGACCACTCCTCATAAGCTCTACCCGAGGAATAGACCCTTAGCTTAGTCTGAAGATAGTTGAGATTCCATCATCTTAAGGAGACCATAACTTCAAGTTCACTTGAGTACACCATAAGATCTCCTAGTTGGTAATAATGTGTGTTTTTATTTGGTACAGATTCTAATAGGCGGAAATTAAGATCAGGTGTACCGCAGGGCTCAGTCCTTGGCCCACTGCTGTTTTCCATTTATATATGTCGCAGGTTTCATTTGTAATCAATAATTGTCCAGTGCACTTTCATGCAGATGATACACAATTGTATTATTTCTTTTTGTTAGAAGACATGGGTGGCTGCAGTAACTACAATTAATGGAAATAAAAATAGATTACTTAGAATCTCCGAGCAACGTATGCCAAACATTAATCCTGCCAAAGCTAATGTTTTAATTTTCGGACGTAGGAGTCAACGCCTAGTGACAATGCAAAACATGCATATAAAAGTAAATGATACAATTATTCCATACTGTACTACAGCGGAGAATGTAGAATTATTTATTGATTCTGACTTGAGGTCCTAGAGTTACATTAGTAAATTAATACAGAAAGCCTACATGAATATAAAGCATATATGCCAAAAAAATTTTATTAAACGTCGAAGCAAAACTATTTTATGCGAATCTCTGATGCTTTCCCTGTTTAATAATGCGCCTTGTTTAGACGAACAGATCTAGAAGGGTGCAAAAGTACTCAGTTTAAAAACACGTAAACCACGATGTTTTGCGATCATGGAAGAAACAACTGAGAAAAATGGGCTGAGATCCCCTGTAAATGGTCGGATGATCAAAAAGGGAAAGACGTAAATTAGAGCGTATGCTCACAGGCAACTTATATAACATCGTCCCAGGATTCCAATGTAACCTACACAATAAAATGATGTTATATACCCCATAACTAGGAGACAAGATATCTGTATAATTTGTATTTGCATTGTATTTTCTAAAAATAAAGTTGAATAATGTTTTGATAATGCACTGATAAGGAAATGTCGTTTTACATCACTTTCGCAAATACAGAGCCAAGTTCGTCATACCAGTTGCCCTTGGACTACGTTCAATGAATAGTTGCTCAATCGATTGCGATCTAAGCCGCCAATACATTGTGATATTCTAATCGCGCCCCTCTGACCAAACTGCTCACACATATACCCAAATTGCCACAAAACTAAGTAGCGTACTGCAATAAACCATAATAGGATATTGCAAAATAAAGCTTAGGGCGTCAGGTAGCTGTGTATAGCCACCAGGCCGCATTTTCTTTATACTGCATATACCTGACAGTTGATGAAAACCTGCTTTGTAAGCCGAGCTAAAAATCAACCAATATTGATACGTTCTCACTTTGTGGTACCTGTCGTATAAAGAATGATCGATCATCACTCAGAACCCCAATTCATTTTGCCAATTTTATATCCAATCATGATGCTATTGATAAAACTAGTGTTCAATACTTTATATTTAATTTGTAGTTGTGTGTATACGTTACTTTTGTATAAGACTGTACCACGCCCGCCTTTAATATGTGAAGAGGGTGCATTTAACCACGACGCACTTGTTCGTTAGCTTCTCTAAAGTGTAGACGCACTCGTGTCTACAACAATCTCTATATTTGTAATCTTATGCTCTTAAACTAAATAAATAATTATATACAGTCCGACGTGCATTTGTTAGTTAATTTAGTATTAACATTTGACGTAATAAACATTGGTCCTTCGAGCCGGATTATTGAATTAGCAATCACTTCGATTAACTATAATTGTAGATCACGCATCACGCTTCAGCATATCTCAAGCTCGAGTTCGCATTCTTCAACATAGCAAGGCAAAAGTAAAGGGGATGAAATATTAGATGTTTGCAGTAACAAACTGGTTTCTACCTAAGGGTTTCTTGATGCAATCCAACGGTACACTCATCACAAAGCTGTAAGTCAATTCCATTTATTTTATTCACTTTCCTATAAAAAAAACGTATTTGTGCTAAAAGTTGGTTATTTTGTATGAATGATCTAATGAGAAATATTACAACACATTATTTAAAGTATATCAAATAAGTGATGCATGTACACAAACCTCAACTGAAATGAAAAATTATTTTTGCTTTCAGTGATGTTCAATGCTCTTAAATTTCAGTAACAAGTGTTTGGTAGTAAATATTGATTGTATTCACGCTCTTTGTATAAAAGGTTGATGCGCTCAAATATCTCTCTCTGAAAACGTATTATAACTAAGTTATTTGACTAGTTTACAGCAAAATTAGTGCCTTGTCGTACAATTATACTTCTCAAAAAGTGTTATCAAATTTTGTCGCAAATCTCTCTCTTACTCTCTCTTGGTATTTATACCGGTCTTTAGGACTACCTTTGTTTTAAAAATATTTGTATTTTTATTAACATTGCTCTTAATTATGGCGACAGAAATTGAAACATTGCGTAAAAGGCGAACAGTACTCAAACGAAAGGTAACAAATTTTGGAACCTTTATTAGTAATTTACAACAAATGGATTCTCCTTCTGCGGGTCAAATAATTGAATTGCGTAAACGACTAAATGATTTTATATGCTTACCGAGTGCATATGATGAAATACAAAATCTAATTGAAACCCTCTCTGAAGATTTCGATGCTGAACTTGCACATCGCGATAGTTTTGAAGAAAAATATTACGCTTTGACTACAGAAGCCGAACTTTTGTTACAAATGACCGTTAAAAATAGCTCTGCGAATTCCGTTCTAGAATCTAAACCTCCTAGTATTGATAATTCTCCAAGGCAGTCTCCTAATTCTCTTCACTCTAGAATCTCAAGTACTAATGATTGTCCTGGGCAATCGGCAAATGCGCCTTTTGTGCGCCTTCCTGTCATAGAGCTCCCTCGTTTTAATGGCAGATCGCAAACTACTTGGATAGAATTTCGAGACACTTTTGAAAGCTTAATCAATTTCAATACTAATCTAAGTCACATACAAAAATTCCACTATTTGAAATCTTCATTGACAGAAAAAGCGGCAGACGTTCTTAGAACTCAATCGTTCAGTTCGGACAATTACGAATCAGCGTGGAAGATGATTTGTAAAAGATATAATGATAAACGTGGTCTCATTAGGAATCATGTAAATGCTCTTTCTCTTTAGAAGTTGCCCAAAAGAATCCTCCACTCATATCAGAAAAATAATAGACAATACGTTAGAACATTCCAAATTTCTAAATTCGTTGGTTCCCTCAGATAAATTAGGCGAAGTTATTATAACTCAAAATTTAGTTTCCTTTCTTGACTCGGTTACTAAACGTGATTGGGAAACGCACAAAAATGATAATGAAATACCTGCTTTGCCCGAATTTATCCAATTTTTGGAACAGAAGGCGAGTGTACTTGAAGCGTTAGAAAGCGAAAATAGGTCGCACAAATCCTCTACAACCGCTCGTGAAAATAAGACTTTTGTTAAGCAAAAAAGCACTAAATCCTTTGTAACTAACGCTAACCCGGCTCTTTGTAATTACTGTAAAGGCACACACTCAATATATGTTTGCGAAAATTTAAAGCTCTTACTGCAGATGACAGAATTTCTAATGCAAAATCTCTCAAATTGTGTCTGAATTGTCTCGCTCGTGGTCATATCAGCAAAGATTGTAAATCTCGACACTCCTGTCGTACTTGCATGGCCAAGCATAACTCTCTTTACATATTGGTAAATCTCCTTCGTCAGAGGTAAACGCCCCAGGCCCTTCGGGTATTTCTCAATCAATTCCTTCGGAAGAAAGAATCTCTAACTTCTTCGTTTGTTGATAACAACACGAACGTCTTTCTCTCTACTGCCGTCGTGTCTATCTTGGACTCTCAGGGTAAAGCCCATAATGCTCGCTTGCTTCTAGACTGCGGAAGTCAAAGTAATTTCATTACAAGTGACTTGTGCAACCGACTAAAACTCCAACGTGACAACTTTAAAATAAACGTCACTGGTTTGGCCAATTATAACTCTCAAATAAACTCAAAATGTAATGTCTCTAACGGCCAAACATAGTTCGTATACCTTAAAAACCTCTTGCTTAATAATAACCGCAATTACTGGCAATATCCCAAATGCTCCAATTGACACAAGTCATATAAAGTTGTGCCAAATGTAAAATTGGCTGACCCCAATTTTAACACTCCCGGCAATATAGATCTATTACTAGGTGCTAACTGTTTCTATGATTTGTTATGTGTCGGACAAATTTCTCTGGGAAAAGGACAGCCCAAATTACAAAAACTCTTTTTGGCTGGATCGTTAGCGGCCCTATAATCTCTAATTCAACTTCAAATGTAGCTGTTTGTAATTTTTCCTCTAGTTATATGCTCATTCAAGATCAACTCGCAAAATTTTGGGAAACCGAAGAATGCTCTCCCAAAAAACCCATGTCAGTAGAAGAAATTGAATGTGAAAATCATTTCGCTTTCAACACTCGTAGGGAACGCGATGGTCGATTTGTCGTCACAATTCCTCTAAAAGATTCTCCGTTAAAACTAGGCGATTCATATAGTTTTGCAAAAAGAAGTCTTCTATCTCTCGAAAAGCGACTAAGTTTAAACCAGTCTCTTCGGGAACGATATTCACAATTTCTGGACGAATATCTAGCACTCTCTCATATGTCTTTAGCGAAAGTAGACAATGGAGTTTCGCAAGGTTCATACTTCTTTCCTCACCATGCCGTGCTCAAAGAACAAAGCTCCACTACCAAAATACGAGTTGTATTTAATGGTAGTGCTCCCTCAACCACTGGCTATTCGTTTAATGATATACAAATGGTCGGTCCTGCAATTCAACGAGACTTATTCTCAATCTTGCTAAGTTTTCGATCTCATAAGTTTGCCATATCTGCCGATATACAAAAGATGTATAGACAAATACTTATTAACCCCTCGCAATTACCTCTGCAACAAATATTATGGCGAAATAAAGCAACTAATGAAATTCATAGTTATAATTTGAGGACTGTAACTTATGGCACTGCTGCAGCCTCTTTTCTTGCAATTCGCTGTCTACACCAGCTAGGAATTGAATGTGCAAATACGCACCCAAAAATCTCCAAAATCATAATGGAGGATTTCTATGTAGATGATATTCTCACGGGTGCGGATTCCCTTGAAGAAGCTCAAGAAATATGTGAGCACTTACCAAAAATTCTTTTATCAGGTTGTTTTCCGTTAAAAAAGTGGATATCTAATGACCCTCGTGTATTGAAGGATGTTAATCCGACTGATATACACCCGGACTTCTTAGAAATTGGATCTCATAACCATACAAAAACCTTGGGTCTATATTGGAATTTTGAAAATGACAATTTGGCTTTTCTCATATCCCCTTCTACAAATGAACGGATAACGAAACGAAGTATACTCTCAGAAATCTCCCAGATATTTGACCCTCTCGGCCTGTTAGGTCCCTGTATTCTAATACCAAAAGTACTACTTCAACAGTTGTGGTTAAACAAGACCGGATGGGATGAATCGATATCTCTAGATTTGCATCAAAAATGGATTCAATTTAGGACTGAGCTGCCTGAATTACATGAATTAGAAATTTTCGGCATGCAATTTGTCTAAACCCGACGGCTATCGAACTGCATGGATTTTGTGATGCCAGCACCCAGGCATACGGCGCCTGTATCTATATAAGGTCAATCGATATCGATGGCGTGATATCTTGTCACCTACTGTGTTCAAAAAGCAGAGTAGCTCCTCTCAAAACCCTAACCATTCCTAAATTGGAGTTATGTGGAGCCGTTCTCCTCTCAAAATTGGCGTATACTTCAGTAAATGCGCTAAAGAGCAAGATAGATCGTTGTTATTTATGGACAGATTCCACAATTGTCCTTGGATGGTTAAAACAGCACCTCATCTATTAAAAACCTTTGTGGCTCACAGAGTCGCTGAAATTCAACATCTTTCTCGCAATGCCATTTGGTCGCATGTGCCTACTCACAACAATGCTGCTGATCCACTGTCACGCGGACTCATGCCCTCGCAATTAAAAGTATGCGATATTTGGTGGAACGGTCCCAATTTTCTCTACAAACACGACATTGAATTTAATAATTTAATCATCTCAGAAACAAGGCTTCCTGAAATGAAAGGGGAAGTCACCTCTTTAGTAATAAGCTCGAATGAACATTTTCCTATAGAAAATTATTCTAATTATAATAAGCTTGTAAGAACAATTGCATATTGCTTGCGTTTTGTTAACAATTGTTCCGTGAACTTTGATTTGAGGACATTTGGCCCACTATCTGCAAAGGAAATCGATTCCGCACTTATGCGTTTGGTTAGAATTGCTCAATTAGATTCCTTTGGAGAAGAAATAAAATTGTTAAGTGCTCAAAATGTATACCCTGCGTAGCAAATTAATAGCTTTGTCTCCTGTTCTTGATAACCAAGGTCTGTTACGAGTAGGAGGGCGTATTCAAAATTCCGAGTTTGACTTTGATAAAAAGCACCCTATTATTTTAGACGGTCGCCACTCTCTTTCCAAATTGTTAGCCGCATGTGAACATGTTCGGCTTTTGCACTGTGGCCCCCAGTTACTCCTCTCATATATAAGAGAACGTTTCTGGCTCACTCATGGCAGAAACTTGGTTCGACAAGTTGTGCGTAATTGCGTTAAATGCTTCCGTTGCGCACCAAAAACAATCGATCCGATAATGGGCAATTTACCACGTGATAGAATTTCACCAAACTTGCCTTTTGCCGTTGTCGGTACCGATTATGCTGGGCCCATGCTAATTAAATATAAAAGTGGCCGTCGCGGTACAACTACTAAGTGCTACAAATGTATTTATGTCTGCGTTGCTACGAAAGCTGTACACCTTGAGCTTGTTAGCGACTTATCCGCGCAAGCTTTCATAATGTGTTTGAGAAGATTTATTGGTCGTCGCGGCAAACCCTCCAGAATATACTCGGACAACGGCACCAATTTTGTCGGTGCGAACTCTAGTTTAAAGGAATTACATAACTTTGTTAAGATGAATAAAGACGCGTTAGTTAATACTACTTCAGAGAAAGGTATTGAGTGGCACTTCATACCTCCTCAATCACCTCACTTTGGGGGCCTTTGGGAGGCCGGTGTTAAGAGTATGAAACATCATTTAAAGCGCTCCATTGGGAATTCTCTACTTACATTTGAAGAGCTGTATACTCTTTTAGTGCAAATCGAATCCGTTCTTAACTCCAGACCACTTTGTCCACTATCCTCTGATCCTGAAGACCTAAACCCTTAACCCCAGCTCATTTCCTAATCGGGCGGCATATGAGCACGATACCACATCCAGATGTTACTGACACTGCTCCAAATCAACTAAAGAATTTTGCTCGGATACAACAACTGCAACAGTTATTTTGGAAAAGATGGAAACTACAATATGTTGCTGAACTACAGCTTCGCACCAAATGGCAGCATAAACGTGACATGCTCAGATCTGGTCAATTAGTGATTATCAAGGACGATAATACTGCAGTTGCTTCTTGGCGTCTCGGACGTGTAATAGACGTTCACACCGGAAAGGATCTAGTAAACCGCGTTGCTACAGTAAAGACCTCAAATGGGCTTGTTCGTCGCTCATTCGCAAAGCTCTGCCCATTGCCGGAGTGCGTATATTGAATGTGTTTGTTTAACATTTTATTGTTGTGCGCAATAGTGCATTAAAGTTTTTTGTGCTCTTTGTTCATTCTACGTATGTTAGTTTGTTAGCTTAAGGCTATATTGATTAAAAAAAAAAATAATTTTTTTTTGGCTCACCTTTTTTGGGCCCCACTTTATGTTCAATACTTTATATTTAATTTGTAGTTGTGTGTATACGTTACTTTTGTATAAGACTGTACCACGCCCGCCTTTAATATGTGAAGAGGGTGCATTTAACCACGACGCACTTGTTCGTTAGCTTCTCTAAAGTGTAGACGCACTCGTGTCTACAATAATCTCTATATCTCTTAAACTAAATAAATAATTATATACAGTCCGACGTGCATTTGTTAGTTAATTTAGTATTAACATTTGACGTAATAAACAACTAGGTTTACTTACTGTCATGATATTTGGACGCAAGGTAGCACGGTGCATTAACATTCACCTCATAGCCTATTCGCTAAGCTTTCGACGTTGAATTGGAACTAAGCCGCAAGCGCCGTGGACCCAGCTTTAGTAAGAGGAGCATGCAAAGGTCTACCACGTGCACAAAGATCAAAACAATATAGTAAATATCTTTTAATGCTTTTATGGATAAATTATAGCTTTTAAGTTGATTTTAGCAAAACATGCAGTTAAAAGTAGCTTTGCAAACGATTTTTATATAATATTAATCGATTCCCAATTTGTAGACCAGCTACAGGGTATTTTGCGTCAGGGGAACTTTCCCAATAGAGCGCCCACTTTCAGATATACATTTGACAGCGCAAATTAAAGAACAGCGTAATATTATATGCAAATACTCCCAAAGTTAGACTCAACTGCTGCCTTTGTAAATCAGGGCTCTTAGGAGGATGAACCCTAAGAAGACACCGGGGCATGACGGAATCACTTCAGACGCAGCTCTGGAGGCGTGCCTGTTAGCCCCGTGTGTCTTTGCCGGGTTGCTAATCTTTATCTAGAAAGGGGCGTCTTTTCGCGTTGCTGGAAAGTCCAGAACGTGAGATTCATACCTAAACCTAAAAAGGCGAATGAGTCAGACCCGGGCAGCTATCGTCCAATTAGCTTGCTACCGGCGCCGGGGAAAGCTTTGAAATGCCTTATAACTACCCGAGTTGAGCACTTAGTGCGTGGCAGCGCGGGTTTTAATAACCGACAGTTCGGTTTTATGGAGGGAAAGTCGACTATCGACGCATTAGAGTTCGTTGTCGGGGAAATTAAGCAGGCGAGAGATGCAAAGGAGTATTGTGTGGTTGTTGCTTTGGACATTTCAGGAGCATTTGATGCTGCCTTGGTGGCCATTGATTGTTTGCGAGTTGGAAAATAGGGGTTGTTCGCGAAACTTGATGTTTTTGGTCAAGAGTTATTTCTCGGGGCGATTGGCACAGGTAGAAATTTCGGGTGAAGTTTTGTCGCGCGTGGTGGAAATGGGATGCCCGCAGGGGTCATGCTCTGGTTCCACATTTTGGAAGTTGTTGTATGAGAGGATCTTTAGGGCCAAGTTGCCCACAGGATGCTCAATCGTTGGATTTGCGGATGATACGCTTTTAATTGTCAGATCGCGATTGTTAATGGATATGCGCACAAAACCGAACGAGGCGCTTAATAAACTATACAAATGGTCGCAGGCGGTAAAATTAAAATTTAACACGGCGAAGTCAGAGGCGCTTTATTTCGGAAAGAAACCGGCACAGCGACCCCCTAGGCTAGAGCTGGGAGAGGAGAAATTACCGTTTAAGGAAGCAATTACATACCTCGGCGTAAATATTGACGATAAGTTAAATTGGAAAGCTAAGGTGCAGTACGTTAAAAGCAAAGCCAGCGAAATATCAATCAAAATGATGGCGGCTGCGAAAATAAACAGGGGCGAATTGCCGAGGACGATTTATGCTGGTGAAATAGAGCCGGCAATGCTGTACCCGAATTCTGTATGGGCGGAAGGTTATAAAGTCCGGGAGATGCGTCAGTTGACGAACGTACAACGCATAACCGCGGTCGAATATGTTGTTAAGGAGATTAGAGATAGGAGATTGATAAACAATCATTATAATCACTATCTAACCTTATACGCGCGGAAATCGGGAATAAATTAAAAACTTAAAACTTAATTAAATCAATAAAATAAACAAAGGAATAAAATAATAAAATAAAATAGAATGAAACCGAGCATCCCTCCAGGACTTAAAAGTGAAGTGATAGTGATTGTGACCCCCAAGGACGATTAGTACATACAGCCACCAGAACTTCAGCAGTGCATATCCATTTCTCCCTAGCAGTAAGTTTAAATGTATGCAGACAACCAAATCTTCAAATGCTGGAGAAATATACTAACGAGGTAAGAACAAAATTGTGGCGGTTGTGCTCGCATAAGCATTGATTTATGATAATTAGTAGATTTGAAATAATTTAACGAGCACGTTTTGTGCATAATGGTGCTAACCAGTGTAATGCTTAAGCGAGTTCACCTGATAATTTGGGTTATGTTTTTTGTAATTTAATACACTGCTCAACGCTTAATGCTTATAGATGTTTATTTATATATTTACATAAATATTTATTTATATTTATTTTTATATTCATATTTTTGCCTGCTTTTATTGTTTGTGGCTTGATATTATTTGTTTGACGTTCTGCCGCCATTTTTGGTGGCAGCTTATATATGAAGGAAAATTGTTTGAGAAGATTGTAATTACAATATAAATCAGTTAGGGAATGATAGGAAAAGCTAGAGACGGACTTAGGCTAACAAATTACTTAGACCAGGGAAGACAAATTTGTAAATTTATAGAGCAGGTAAAATAGCGGGATTCACTATTAATACATTTGGCGTAGTCTTAGAAAATGTGAATCCATCTTAAATTAGCTAGTTAGATTTGGATATTTTTAAGTCGACCCTTCAGGTCGCACCGGTAAGCAGAGCTGGCAGCTGCTATCCGGCATTACGGATCCCTCCCCATTCATTTTGTTTGTGTCCTGTTGATCGGGCACACTCCAAAGTCAACGCTAGGGATACCATCAATAAAACCTTATTTTTAGTTTTTTTTCAGTTGTTAGATTTTTATTTAGGATGTGTTAATCTTGAAGTTAGAATAATTAAGAGCACGTTTATTTTTTCGTGTTTAAACCCAATGTAGTACTTTCGGGTGGAGCATTGTGGACGTGGCCGCAAGCATAGCGGCCCTTATTTAAATTATAATGCCTTTGTAAATCATCGTCGGAATACATATGAATGTCATGGACTAAGATTTATAATAACCACGTCATTATATAACAGGGTAAACCCGGAAATAGTGCAGCAACATAAGGACGACTGTGAAAACAAGTGAGTGGACACTTGGAAACCCAACATTTATATATCTAACACTTTTTATGTTATGTAACCTAAAACTTAAAACAGGAGGAGCCGGTTGGCCCCGCCTTCGTAGTAAGTAATCCAACAGGTGCATAGCTTATTTGGTATCACCCAGGGTCATCTTTGTGTACATACCAAATACTTCTAAATTAATTTTAAGTGTGAATCTCTAAGGTGTCCCGGATCAACTTAACAAAATGCTGCTTCTGTTCAAGTAAAAAGTCTCCAATGTCTCTCTATAACCCGACAGATTATTGACACAGTAAGTTGCAATCCGGGAACGGAAGGCTGACGATAACAGTTGGATCGCTTCTTGTTTAAGACCTTCGGATTCGGCCTTATGCGCGGTAGTGCGTAAATGTCTAAGGAACTGGCATGAAGGAACGTCCATATTGCAATCCTCACAATATCGTATGCCCTGTCTCTGGCGTCTTGGAGTGGGTGCAGTACACGGTGGTGATGCTCCACGTTTGGCTGACGTCGAGGTAGAAGAGGCAGTATCTCCGTGGAGGGCATGCTGATGCAGGCTTAAATTAGCTCGACGCTCGAAGTTCAAGCCACAAATGTCGCACATAAATAGTCTTGGTGCTGGTAATTCAGTCAATAGAACCGGGACTGTAATCAGACGTGGTGGTCTAACGATATTATAGATCTCCTTTTTGTGTCGGTTAAAGTTGCTCTAGATCGAGAAGTTCTTCTGGCACACATCCCAGGCAAATACTTTGATGGATTCCATTGTAATCAGCGCAATAAAACGATGTTTATTACTCGGTTTAGAAACACGTAAACCACAATGTTTTGCGATCGTGGAAGATACATAACTGAGGAAAATGGGCTGATATCTCCTGTAAATGGCCGGATGATCGAAAACGGAAAGACGTAAGTTAGAGCGCATGCTCACACACAATCTATATAACATCGTCCCGTGATTCCAATGTTTAGATGAAAAGATCTAGAAGGGCGCAAAAGGTGTATAATTGTTGTCTACGTTTAATTTTCGGAAGTAGGAAATTTGAACATGTTTCACACAAGTTAGGTAAATTGGTTGTTACACTTAACTTGCTTCTATTCATACTATTCTATTTAATAACTATTTAATAAAACATCACCGTACCTATACAATAAGATCAAAAATGGACAGATATTCATAATATCAATATAAAGCGTAAGGGTATGTTAACAATTCCTTTACATAAAGGACATCTGTTTAACCGCTCATTTTTATATAACGCCATACAACTTTATAATTCTATACCTTCGCACTTTAAGATTTTGCTTCCCTTACGCTTTAAAAACAAATTCGAAAGTTAATTTTTAAAACAAGGCTCTACATAGGTAGCATAAATATTTTGAACGGATTCTGCGCAAACTATACTCATTGTAGTAGTGTAACAAGTTTATTTTCCCGCAATATTTTGACGAATATTTATGTTATTATTTTTATAGAGAATCAATTCAAGCCTAATATCTCTACACATTTTTACGTAATATTTATTACATGTTGTTTAATCTAACGTAAGGTTCAAAACCGAGAGCATGAATTACAAGTTGAGCGGTGACATAAAATACCATTTACAAGTGTCATTATAAGACCTAACCCCTTCGATAATTATGAAGATCGTTGTAACTGTTGTCAAGCGATAGGAAACGTCAGAATACAGGCACTTTCACTTGGGCAAGTGGTTAAGAAAGTCGTTATTGAGATAAGAACATGGCGCTAAGCGGTTATGCTTGGTGCCATGTGAGAAAAAAGTCGATTTAAAAGTGAAATCGTCTTTGTTGGTGCACTTCATGTCAACGCTTTACCTGATTCAGAATGTATCAAGAAGATTTCAATTATCATTAAATATTCCGAAAATGGTTCAAGTACATCGCAATTATTCTTTTGAGAGATAACCATCTGGTATGTAATAAGTTGCTTATTACGTACGTTCAAGTTAAAACAACATTTGGAATGGCAAAACAAGTAAGTTTTTTTATATTGTTCGACTTGGAAATTTTCAAGTTCGTTATGTTGTTGACGTTTGGATATCCTTGTTATTTGTGAAGAGAACCTGTTAAACCTCATTTTTATTTTTCATTAGTACAAATGAAAAGATTACAGAGGGCAGTATATATGTATATTAAGGGTTAACTTTCAAGACTAACAAAATTGAAACTATCAAGTTGAATATAAAATTATCTAAGTTCAGATAACTAAATTGTTTCATTTTCCATTACAATATTAATTAATTGAAATATTTTAAAATACAAGTTAAATGTAAAGTCTATAGTAGTATTACCGAAGACTAATAAAGATTCTGTCAGTATATCATTAGTCATTCTTAATAATCAAGTTTGAATATTAATAAGAATAATCATTGCTAAATTTTTATGATGTAAAAATAACAACACTACCTAATTTTTTGTGAGATATAGGTGTTGAAAAGATTATTGTGTACATAGGTACATATTTTTCCTAACTATAACTAAGATACTCGAATTTTTTTGAAGTTTTTTTTGTTAAGAGAAATCATTGTAAATAATTTTCAACTGATACTTAAGAGAATAGAAAATCATTTCGGTCACGTCTATGCTTATTAGTTGGAATGAGTGAGGTTTGATTCTTAGTAATTATAAACTTTTATGAATTAATTAACAGAATGCACAAACTGTGCTAGTCTTGGTTTAGTTTGATTACAGGTGTAGCAGTGCATCTTTATCAACCAATATCGAGCCAGAAGGTAAGCATTTATAAGGGTTATGTTCACGTGATATTTTTAGTATAGCGGTATTTGAGCATAGGTTTCCGCATTCCCCTTATACAAACAGACTAAAATTAGGTCTTCATTGTATTTAAAAATTTGACGGCGCCATATTCACTATATTTTTGGTTGTAATCCAACCCTGACCCAAACTCATGTTCTACCCAGAGCAAATCACTCTACTAGCCGCTTAGCCTTTGGAGGTTTCCTTATGAGCCGTTTTTCATTTAAACTAACCTTGGGTTATTTACATCATCAGGAAATCCTCGTTAATTATCCTAGTACCTTTCAGTTGGCAATGTAGGAGTAAAAATGCGTTAGTAAGGCAAAACTTTACAGTAGTAGGAAAATTTTAAATCCAAACCCGTAAAATAAAGTTTTTCTACTTTTTAATTTAATAGTTAAAACCCATTGTAAGTATGTACTACAAATACGATTTCATTGTTTATTGTGCCGAAACAAATGCCAATCAATTGTAAATCGTACATTATAATAAATGTTAATTTTTTTTGTTGGGTTAAATGTAAGAGCAAGGGTTACTCAAAAACCCATCTGAACTCTGGCTTTTGCTCGCATTATGTAACTGAACGATTAACTATATAGCATATATTATTGTTGTGTAATAAAGACATTATTTCTCTATTGCAATACAAAAACATTATTCTGTTTTCATCATTATACGCCCTTATAGCGTTCTCGTTGAATCGCAGTTGTGTCAGAAAGGTGATTCAATTTGAGTATGGATATCTATGTATAAATATTACAAATTGATAGAAACAATAGCATGTTCCCTTATTTTTCATAAACATTGGCTTTATTAACTAACATCGATTCCAAAACCAAATATACGAAATCACAGTGTATACGAAGAGCTATTTAAACCCAAACTTTTCACCTTAAATTTATACTTATAATTAGACACTCATTAAACTCTTACTATATCAAAAGCCCATACTTGTCCTTTATAATGACGTCCTGATCCACCTAGTAAGCTATACGTTATAGCAGAGCAGGATGCAGACATTTTCTTCGTCCTGCGCATATTTACCTTTTCAAAGGATACGCAAACAACATGCAGCCAGTTGTTGCGTGACAGTGTGCTTGTTCTCTACGTTTTGATTATGTTCGCGAAACTGCATTCGAGAACGAACTTCAAATAAATTTTTGATCTTTATTCGAAATTTTATGGAGTAAATTATGGAATGGATTACAGCTATTGACAAACGGTAGGTAAAAAATTTATATTGTTTCGATAAGAAAAAATGTAGCTTAGAGTGAGTGCTGTTCCTCGAAGTCATTACGATTCGTTTGTAATTTCATCATGGACAAATTACGCCTCTCCCTACTACAATAAAATTAACAAGAAGTAAACTGTCAAACTTGAGTAGACGATGAAATATACCCGACGATTTGTACATTGAAATAATAAAATTTAATTAGGGGTTTTAAGTTTTATTGCTTTGAAAAGAAGTTTCATGGTTGTAAATTCTTTCCGCAGTTGTTTTTCTTAATAATACTTTCCAACGATTTTTTAATGCTACAAGGCGGCCTTGAAACTTTCAGCCTTTGTTAGCAATTGAAAATGTTTTAAATCTTTTAATATTTGTGGAAAAAACTACACTGAAAATACAACCAAAGAATTAAGGATCTATTTATCACGAGAGCGTTTTTTTACTGTATAATCTTCGAGGTGGTATATATTCATATTTATAAAATTTTGTACACAAATTATAATTGACGTTTTTTTGCAGTCGAGGGTGCTCTTTTTTTAAATAAACCACACTGAGTTTGCTGAAAACCTCATTTATAGCGATGGTCCTTCATGATTTCAATTTGCAATTGTAAATAGGGTAAATAAATTAGGTCATTAGACAAAGGGTATTTTGAAACTGGAAAATTACTGTGCTTTAAAAAATTAATTTTTTATTTGAAGGGTTTAATTATGAAAATACCGAATGCATGGAAAGATAATGATGGAAAATTGATTGTTTTCAGTTATATACACATTGTGCTACTTATTGATGTACAATATTTCAAGGTGTTTCCTCAGACTATTTCATAAAAAACAGAAATTCGTATGGACATATGTCCGGAAGGTCTAAATTTTTACTACAGAGAATTGAATTTTTTTTTAAATTGTCATTTTTTTAATATCTCCGAAAGTACTTTATATATTATTTTCAATTTTGTATGTGTAAATAGTATATAACAACATAGTTTAGGTTATTCTATCGCTCTGCCAGTGGCATCGGTGCAAACAAGTCCTATTGTAATTTTGTCCAAAAAAAACCTACCCCATTGACATTTCTCTATATGGATATTTTTGCTGATTGAAATCTACATTAAAACGATCTCTTATATTTTCTTCTCAGACCGTTCTTGATTAATACAGATAAAATTGCTTCAATAAGCAGTATTGACAATAATTTTTGAACACGTAATCGAAGTTTTTCTGCAATAAACGACCTTTTAGAAACATAATTTTCAAAACAATATTTCTTAAAATAAAGTAAAAATCTTAGGTTTAAATCCAGCTCATTTTATTATTTGAACGATGTTTAATGTTTAATTGAATTTATTTTCGTAGTTTTTATTCCAATATCTAATAAATATGGTGAATTATACAAATACAGAAATGGCGGTAACGCATGACATACATTCCGTGTGATGGGGCTATTTTGTGACATAAGGTTTAACTTTGTGACTAGAGCAATTTTTGAAACAATTTTAAATTTCCCACTAAAATATAAAAGATTGTGGTATTCTATTATTTCAACATAAAGTCTGTATTGTGCTGCTACCAACTGACACTTTGTAGAACCGCCACACTTTTGTAATGTGATGTGACATTTGATCATCTGCAGATTATGTTTTTAGCAGCTGTTTTAAAAAGTAAGGTTTGGCTAAAGTAGACTAACAGATTAAATTAATTCAGGGTAAGTTTGTTTAATTATATATTTTACTACCTATGTTTACAATATTTTAGTTTTGAAATTATTTTTAATCGTAATGTAAAATTTGCTTTTGATTGCAAAAACAGCACTTTCGGATGCTACTTTGTGACAAAAATTATTGTCACAACAGCAGTTGAAAGCCTAGAAGCGATGTATCAGTTTAAGGCTACTTCAATACAAATCTTAAAAGATGCTTCTATGGAATTGCGTTGTTGGGAATCGTCGAATTCCGAAAGGGGATTATCAGAAAGCAATATGTAAGATTTAAGATCGATGGCTTATAGTCCGGATTTTACTTCAGTTCTTGGTCTAACGTGGGATAAACAATCCAACCAGTTGTACGTTAAAGTTCGTAGCGAGGAAAAGGTGGATGTTGTTACAAAAAGAACGGTATTATCCGGTTTACAAAAGGTGTTTGATCCGCTTGGAGTTTTGTCGCCGTTTACTTTGCTACCTAAAGTTATGCTTCAAGAGGTTTGGACAGCTGAATTGGGATCAAGTTTTGCCTGATTCGTATGCAGAAAAGTTTAAGTTATGGTTGTTATCGTTAAAAATGATAAAACATATTGGTATTCCAAGACGCTTAGGATTGTTCACGCGAACAGAAAGTGAATGGAGTTTACACCGTTTTGTAGATGCTAGTAAGTCAGCTTATGCTGCAGTTATATATTTAAGGTGCGAAAAGGGCGCTAAAGTATCTGTGCAACTTCTTCAGGCTAATTCAAGAGTGGCTCCAGTAAAAAACGGTCACTATTCCTAGATTGGAATTGTTACCGTGTGTAATTGGATGTAGATTGAGTAAAGCTGTATGCGAAGCTATAAATTTGCATTGTAAACAGTACTTCCGGTCAGATTCATCAACTGCTATTGCGTGGATTTCGCGTTGTGAGAATTGCAGTGTTTTTGTTGCTAATCGTGCAAAGGAAATCAGGCGCCTTAGTAATGCGAATGACTGGAGGCATGTACCTGGCATTCAGAACCCAGCTGACCTGACATCACCAGGGTGTAGTGCGAAAGAATTATTAGATTTGCGATGGTGGTAGGGGCCAAGCTGGTTGAAACTGGAAGCAGAAGCTTGGCCAGGTGAAAAACCTGTGCCAAATGAAGAAATTGTAAATGTGGAAAAGAGTAAGGTTATTTTATCAGCGCACGTTGTTCAAAGTGAGATTCCGCTGTTCCATTCGTTGCTAATTTATACTACATACACACGACTTAGCCGTGTTGTTGCACGTATATATCGTTGGAAAAATCATGCATCTAGCTATAACGAAGAATACTCGACAGAGGAATTGATGAACGCTGAGAAGAGAATTTTATTTACGTGCAGAAAGACTGCAATTTGGAAAGTCATTTGCGTCATAAATGCAAAACCGAAAAGGACGAAGATGGATTAGTGCGGGTTGTAACGAAGGTTACCGAAAGAGATGTTTTGCATAATTTCCGGCACCCAATACTGTTGCTGGGTGACCATTTGATAGTTCGTTTATTGATTAATGAAGCGCATGTAAATAATTGTCATGCGGGCGTTCAAACCGTTATGAGAATTCTAAGAGAGCGATGTTTACGTTGTCGCAGGTTTACAGCCAAGAAAATGGATTAGGTAGATATAAGCCTTCCAGCAGCAAGAGTTGAAGATACAACGCCATTTCAAGTTGTTGGAATTGATTTGGCGGGTCCATTGTTTTTAAGAGGTGGTGTCAAATTGTGAATAGTTTTGTATACATGGGGTGTCTACAGAGCCGTTCATTTAGAGGCGGTGACGTCACTTAGTACGGAGAATTTTTTTTTGGCATTCCGAAGAGTTGTGTCACGGCGAATTCGGCCGTGCATTGTGTATATAGATCAGGATACTAATTTTGTAGGAGTAGCAAATATGTTAAAGGACGTTGATTGGGATAAAGTAAAATGTCAATGATCGGCAGACAAGATAGAATGGAGGCTAAACCCCCCTTGTTCACCCTGCTGGGTAGGATGGTGGGAAAGGTTGATCCGAATTGCGAAAGGATTATTGTTGAAGATTCTTGGTAGAAGAGTATTGAAGTATGAAGAGATGAATACTACGCTATGCGATGTGGAATCTGTAGTTAATACTCGCCCCCTCATGTATATTAGTGAAGACCCTAATGACTTACTTTGTTTGTCCCCTAGTTTATTTTTAAAAGGTGTTCAAGCAGATACTGATCCAGATGTGTTTGCAATTGATTCGCTTGGACTTAGGAAACGGCTTAGGAAACAAGCAAACCTAATGCGCGAGTTTTGACAGAGATTTAGAAATGAATATTTGAGTACCCTCAAGCAAAAGGCGAATGAAGTGGGGCATAGATTAGTTCGTATCGGAGACTTGGTACTGGTTGGAAACGACGAAACGAAGAGATTATTATGGCCGCTGGCAAGAGTTGTCGAGGTTTATCCTACGCGAGATGGTGTAGTGCGTGTTGTAAAGTTAAAGACATCTGCAGAGTGGCTTATACGTCCGATACAGCGTCTTTACCCACTAGAGACAAAAGTGAATGCGGCGGAGATAGAAATGAATACCGGATATGGCGATCGAAACGAAATATGTGAAGAGCCAGGGAAAGAAGCATCAGTGGTTAATAATGTCGTTATAACTCGTAGCGGTCGAATTATTAGAATGCCTAATCGGTATTAGCAATTAATGATGTTTTGTTATGAATCGTGTTGTGTTAAAATAGGTCTCACTATTTTAAGGTGGGAGGATGTTAAAACTTATGTATAATATTCAGCATATGGACACGACACGAGAAAGGTCAGTAGTTTTTGTAGTGGGCTTGGAACGAATAGAGTAGTTGTCATTGTCAAAAAGTTTAGAAATTAGTAGTTTTAGTTAAAAGGATAATAAAGAATATAAAACATGGCTTGTTATATTCAAGGTCTTGGAAGCTGCGTGTAGAACTGCGTAGGCACGGCAGCAAAATAGTAATTAACATAAACCAACTACCAACAATGTAGTAGTCGCAGAAGCCTTTTCCGGGCAGGAAAAGCGCAATTCTTAACATGCAACTTTTTATCCGGGACGATAGTGATACTGCAGGTGGCAGGTCACAGACGGTTAAGATAACGCAATTACCTAGAAATAAGATTGAAACAATGTAACAAAGTGTAGAATTAAGAGTAAAGCAGACATGAGATCTGCAAGTTCCACAGCCATGTGAGGGGGTAGGATTATTATAAAAAGTCCGAGAGGTTAAGGACCCGGCAGTCAGTCAAAGTATTCAGCTTTAGCATTGCAGTTTGCTTAGGCGACTCACAACATTAGTTCAATTAATTAATTTATTTAGATTTAAAGTTAAAATCAGTTTGTCAAAATTCCACATTAATTTCTGTATCAATTAAAAATAAATTTGTTAAGTTTTGGAAACGTTTTTTAAAAACGCAGCTCCCAAGGCCCGAACCTTAACTGGCGCAGTCATAAGGATGTCAAAAGGGCACTTAGAATCCAAAAATCGGAAGACTGGTGACCAAGAATTTCAATTCGCAATTTTGGCAGAACCCAAAGAGAAGTTGGATAAGATACACAAATCGATCGACTCCAACAAACCAAACCAACGTGGACAACATACAAGCATCGACGAAGTCCATGGAACCATCGAAGAAATTAATGTAAGTTCATTCCTTAAAACCAAATTGATTTTATAAACTATAATTGATATATGCTAGTATAAGAAATTTTTTATTATTTTATGTACGGAATTTTATTTTATGCCAATATTTTTTTTGAAAATAGTTTACGAAGAGAAATTATTTTCAAACGAAAATTTATTTTGAGAATTTATTTAAAGCAAACAAGAACTATTTAATGAGACTTGAATTTTAAAGAGATTTTTAAAGAAAAGAGACTTGATTTTTAAGAGATTTTTTTACAATTATTAGAACAAACCAAAAATTAACCAAAATAACTGGCGCACATTTATTAAATTAATACCAAACGTAACCGAAGTACGAAATATTATTAATACGAAATTAACTGGCGCACAAGTATTAAACTAATACGAAAACGCAACGGTTTAATCCAGCAAACTAAAAACAGAACGCAAATTAACTCCATCATTTAATACCAAAAGCTAAACGCAATTCTTACAAACAATCAATTACAGAAAAGACTATTTAAAACTTGACCTTCTATCATACCTTTATAAATTACAGCAACGCACTCTGCAAATCTATTATTAACCTAAACCATTGAACCATTGTTAATTAAAAACCAGCGTGCAAATTTACAACGTAATCCTCACACAAGATAAGACCGGAAATTATCAGTGAACAAAGCGTCATTCATCCAACACAACGTTAGTAAAAGCTATTTATTCCAGTACAAATACTGAATAAAAATAAACGTTCATCAGAAAAAGCTATAATTAACCCATATAAAAAACGCGTATCGCAAACTTTATACGCACACTACTGAAAGCTATAATTACAAAAACGTGCATCATAATTGAATATTCTTTATACAAAGATATCTAAAAATAATTATCAGACGCAACATTTATGCAGTAATTAAGGAAGTAAAAAAGCGATTTATTTAATTCTCACATCTTTCAGAAAAGTATTAACAAATTGCATATTAAATTAAGCAAAAGCTTTACGCAATTTATTTAAAATAACCACGAGACTGAAACTACATCTTCAAGTAGACATAAGTTTGTGATTAAACTACAAAGGCAATATTGTAACAAAGCAATTAATTGAAAACCTCCAAACATTATATTATATTTATTACATTATATTTAAAACTCAAGGTGACGAGACAAACGAATTACACGTTTATGAAATTCAATTAACACCCACGGATAAGATATAATTACAATAGACCTGATAAAATCAGCAGAATTAAACGAAGATAAAGTCATAACTGACGCAAAACATACAAAGTGAAGTAGGTACTGCGAGAAATTATTTATTCATGTCGAAATCTTTCAGAAGGCAAACCCAAGTAGAATTTACGACAAATTAACGTTCGCGAGATAAAAACAAGTGAATTCAAGGCTACAGCAATTAACCCAACATTATGGAGTATAAATCCCACAAATTAATTACCGCACCGTGTAACCAAATACAAATAATAGTAACTACGATTCTATAAATAACCCGACACAATCTGAACTGAAAATTAACAAATCCAATCAGAAGTAACGATACAAACAGTGAAATAAATCTCAATTTTTACAAAATTTGAAATTACTCGAAAGAGAAAGCAACCCTTAACCAAAATGAGTGCAGATATGAAACTTTATTTGGAAACGATTCAAATATTTAATGGCGAGCAAGCTTACCCGGTAATTTCATCGGAGCACGCCAAATGTTTTTGAAGACCTTCTACAAACCCGGAGATAACGAAAGAAGTTCATTACCCTTACGCCTAATAATAAGCTAACTGACCGGACGGGCACTAACCGTAATTGTCAGTCGAGACGATCTAGATGAATGACAAGACTTTAAACGCATATTCTGTCGTCCAACGTAATATAAAATGCCTTGTACGAGATCTGATAAACCTCAGAATGGAAAATAACCAATCCCCGTATCAATTCAGAATGAAATGCCAATACGTGAGAAGTCTAATCCTAACGAAACTAAAAATCGAAGAAACCGATCAAAATATTCTACATTTAAAAACGAAAATGTATGACGAAATGGCACTAGACACATATATAAACGCTATACCAGAACGACTATCAGATAAGATCAAATTCCAACGTCCCCAAAACCTAAAAGAAGCCATGAACCTGGTAATAGAAGAAGAAAATGTAATGTATTACCGCTACAGACTATACAACCGCAACGCAAATAAAAGTTATTTACCAATAATAACTATACAAGCCGCGAGACAAACAATCCACCAACAAAAATTCACACCCTTCAACGCACAAACAAATCAACCGCAAATTAATAACCCAAATTTCAACAATACGAATTTTAAGAATCAATATAAACATTTTTGTAAAGCAACGTTTAACACAAATTTTACGAAACCCGCATTTCAACCAAGATTCAACCAAAACGTAAATTAACAAAGACCAGCATTTAGCGCGAACCCAACTAGAAATACACCAATTGTAGCAATTTCATTTTCCATCTAATATATATCCGTATGATTAATCTTTTTATTTAATATTAAATAACATTAGGCATACTAATGCTTTACAATCCATTTAATTAAATATTACCGATTGTCCAATAAAGTAATAGCATTTAATCAAAATTTAATTTCTACGGTGACAAGATAAAAGCTCTTGTTTAGTATCATTCCGAGAGCCCCTTCTATTCGGAAATTACGAAGTAACGTTGTTACCGGGCAGCAACGCGCTTGACGACACTTCTAACACAGCTGTGGGGATAAGCAGGTCGAAATTGTTCTTAGGAACGATGTTTTTGACGATTTTTGTGTTGGAAGCATGTACGATAAAGTTTAAGAATAGTATGCCATCTCGGCGAGTTATTTTATATGGTCCATTTTGTTGAAACAACTCGTGGAGAACGAGGAATTGTTTTGTTAAAGGGCCGTTAGGAACAGTAAGTAAATTTGTTTCTATAACGATATTAATTAGAAATTTTCAGTGCAACTTAAAGTATAATGGAATTTAAAATATAATAAAACTTATACATAATGCAATTTAAAATATAATGCAACTAAAATTATAGAAAGCAATTTTTCTGAATGGTATTCAATCGAAATTACAGAAAACAATTTTATTCTATATAACATGGAATCCCATATATAATTTATTCAGTTTAATTACAAACAACGTTCGCTCTTTCTCGTGGTTTGAATTACTCCTGGAGCATCTGTAAATTAAAACGCAGATAATGGAGGTCGAGTGATGTGATTTTCAGAGTGCAGCACAACTATTTGTTTAAAATGGAGGATTCCGTGGTGCAATGCTGACGTAGGCTCCCAAGCAGGTATTTTTACGACAACTCGGACTTCTGGTATGTAGAAAAAGAACTGTTTTCGTATGTTATTTGAACTATGGACGTAGTAACGAGATAAATTTTACTTTAATCAACTTGTGTAAACTTTAAATAGGTCAAGGACAGACCTCAATTATTCTTGTCGATGTTATGAGATAGGAATCTGTAACTTTCACTTACCTCTTTCTTTTATTAACTCAATGAAGCATCAGAAGATGTCACTACGTGTTAGAAAAAGTGAATTCTTACAATTACGAGCACTTAAAAATTAAATTTCTATATTTGATATTTCATGAATACTTATCTGTAATTATCTACTGTAAAATTAAGGTAGATCTACCCTAGTTAACTTTTTGCTATAAAGAAGCAATTTTATGCTTTGTCAATTTGTTAAATAAAACCACATTTAATGGTAATTGGTACTGATCTTATCCAGTGCCATTGTAATTAATTTTTCACAATCTAAATTAACATATAAAGAAAGAATTATATTTTGTATAAAAGTACATTATTGAATACCAGAAGAATAGATTCTTATTTTCGGACTAAAGACTATTTTTTTATTTAGGATGAATGAACGATGATTTCAAATGAATTTAATTATTTTTGAGTATGAATGCACAAACGGTGCTATTCTTTGTTTAATCTGTTCATAGGTGCTGAAGAGGATTGCTAAGGTCAAGGTCGAGCCATAAGGTAAGAAACTTCAGAGATTATGTGGTCTTTAAAAAATTGTATAGCGGCTATAGGAGAAAGGTTTCCGCATTAGCCTTGTACAAGGGACTTGAGTCAGGTCTTCTCTGTATAGAAAAATACGGTGGCGCCTTATTCTTATTATTAGTGGTTGCAATTACACCCCGACCCACAGCTTATGTTCCACCCAGAGCATATAGTTCGACTAGCCGCTTTGCCTTTGAAATTTCCTCAACGTTGAGCCATCTTCCATCCGAACTTGCCGTGGGCTCCTTTTAAATATCGGAAATTCTCGTTAAACTAAATCAAAACAAACAGAAAAGGTTATAAATGGCGCCCAACGTGGGGCCTCGATTGCTGTGCCAATTGTATAAGCACATAAAGTATAGGCTTCGATTGACTTTGGTTGTTTACACTTGTGGTTTGTAAATCATTTACCCTCAGATTAATTTAGTCTATTGATGTTGTTGTTTAATTGAGTTTAATTTGTAATTAGTTAGTTAGTCTATCCCATGATGGCTGAGACGTATCAAGTAGTTTATTTGCATAAAGATGAGTTGGATTATGAATTGAGAATTCGAGGAGTTGTCAGCAGCAGACCGATGCAGGATAAGAGGAAAATGTTAGGCCGATTATTAGCCAAAGAAACAACAGTACCTGGTCGTTTAATTGATCCTTCCACATATGTCGTAGAATATTCAGATGAACGGGATGAGATTGAGGCTTCGATAGAGTCAGTAAAAAATGTTTTATTAGAATTTGAAGGTGAATTAGCAGACCCTACATTTAAGAGGATACAGTCGAGATTAATACATCTTGATGCTCGTGTTAGGAGAATGAAAATCCCTTTAGATAATTCAGACGAAGTTACTTTATTTAAGAATGAATCGTTAGCAACTATTCTTACCATGGAGGCAGAGCTACATGAAAAGCTTAAGAAGAATGAAGATGAAAACGCATATGGTGAATTTTCTATGAGAGAAACCATTCCAGCTGTTGTCAGTGCTCCTATTCATACTGTTTCATATTTAGTACCCCCTATTCCAATTGGTTCGTGGTCAGTAAAATTTTCTGGAGATCCAAAACAGGTTCATCAATTTTTAGATAGAGTAGCTGAGTTAGCACACTCGCGTAAAGTATCTGAAGAAGATCTATTTAATGCTTCTGTAGAATTGTTCACAGGTAACGGTTTAGAATGGTATCGTTGTGTTAGAAATTCTTTAACAAACTGGAGTTCATTGGTTATTCGATTAAAGGAAGATTTCTTACCATCACACTCAGAGGACGAGATTTGGGAAAAATTAGGTCGCGTCATCAACATAAAGGAGAATCTGTAGTCTATATATATAGCTCATATGGAGAATTTGTTTAGTAGGTTACCACAATCACCTGCGGAATGTACAAAAGTTAGAATGGTAAAAAAGAATCTATTACCTGATTTTATTTGTCAATTAGCTCTAACGGAAATTGATAGTATGTCAACATTAATAAAGTTGTGTAAGAAATTGGAAGAAGCTTATGCATCCAAGCATAAATTAGTACAAAGTCCAGTAAAATATGTTCCGAAAGCATTAGGAAATTCAAAATTTCAAGCTGAAAATAAGTGGTCAGCTCCTGTAAAAAACTTTTCAGCGCGAACTGGTCGTAGTTTTTATAATCAATCATTTCCCCCTCAAATACAATCTCTTGGTAACAATAATAGTAATAACAATAATCCTTCTAGTAGAGTCCCCGTAAATAAATATAAAATAAATAAACTTACATGTTGGAATTGTTTGGAAGAAGGTCATACGTTTTGGAGGTGTAAGATTCCTCGTAAAATATTTTGTTATAGTTGCGGATATAGTGGAGTTAAGTCGATAACTTGCCCGTCGTGTTCAAAAAACGAGTAGGTAGGCAGATGCAGAGTGGCCGGCATCATGCTTTTATGCAAAAGGCTACAGTTATGTTGTGTGAACAGAAAAATTTTTTTGATATAGATGATTGGTCAAGATGGCTAGGCATCGTTAAAAATTTTTGTCAAGGGAACGTCAAGCCAAAAGCTGACGCGTTATTTTTAAGGAAACCTCAGGACAATCGTCCGTATATTATGGTAAAATTGTTAGATAGAGATGTCACAGGTTTGTTTGACTCTGGTTGTACTACTACCGTTGTTGGTTCATTAGCGTTTTCTGTTCTTGAAGAATTAAATTTAAAAGTTTTTAAAACTGAAAAGAGAAAAGTTTCCACTGCGGATGGTGCTCTTCAAGAAGTTATTGGTTCAGTTGATTTACTATTAGAATTGGAAGACAATATCGTATTGTTAACGCTTTGGTTGTACCATCTCTTCCCCACACATTTATTTTTGGTAGCGATTTCGCAAAATCCTTTGGTTTATTAGCAGATTTCAAAAACAATACATGGCACATTCAAGATTATGATAACAATAGTATTTCGTATATAGGTCATTCGTCAGTACCCTTAAGTTGTAGTAATCAATTACTTAGTTTAGATGATTTGTTAGAAACACAGCAAGTAAAAGCACGAATAGCAATAGAATCTTTCAATGAAATTAGTAGTGAAGAGAGACTAGGGCGTACCGATAAAATTGTTTTAGATATTGATACTGGTGATGCAAAACCATTTCGTAAAAAACCATATGTCATGTCCCCCTTTATGAGCAGGATGTTAGATAAAGAATTAGATGAGATGTTGAGATTAGGAGTAGTGGAAGAATGTCAGAGTCCATGGTCATCCCCTGTACTGTTGGTTAAAAAACAAGACAGTGAGTACAGATTTTGTTTTGACGGAAGAGCGCTCAATGATATTACTAAACATGATAGCTACCCATTGCCAAATATCGATAGGATTATTAATTTACTTAGAGGTGCAAATTATATTTCTAGTTTAGACCTTAGAAAGAGTTTTTGGCAAATCCCACTTTCCGAAACATCTAAGGATAAAACAGCGTTTAGTGTCATTTCGAGAGGACAATATAGGTTTGTCACTATGCCATTCGGATTAAAGAATGCTGCTCAGACGCAACAGCGTTTGGTTGATTCAATTTTCGGACCGAAGTTTGAGCCACATGTTTTTTGTTATTTAGATGACATTATTTTGTGTTCATCATCTTTTGAGGAACATCTGAAGTTATTAGAAACGGTGAAGGAACGTCTTAAGGAAGCAAACCTTACGATTAATTTGAAAAAGTGTGAATTCTTTAAGAAATCGTTAAAATTTCTTGGTTACATTGTTGGATCGAATTCCCTTCGTACAGATCCCGAAAAGGTTTCTGCTATGGTAAATTTCCCCAGACCTAAGACCACTACTGAGGTCAAACGTTTTTTAGGAATGTGTAGTTGGTATCGTCGTTTTATAAAAAACTTTTCATCTTTAGTGTCACCGATTAGTGATTTAGTAAAAGGAAGAAAAAAGGGTCAATCTATTGTTTGGACATCCGAGGCTGAGAACTCATTTGTACAGATTAAACAGGCTTTAGTTTTCGCTCCATTGTTATCACAACCGGACTATTCAGTTCCATTTATTGTCGAATGCGATGCTAGTGATACAGGACTCGGGGCAGTTTTAGTTCAAAAAATCGATGATGTAGAGCACGTTATTTCTTATGCCAGTAAATCACTTACCCGAACTGAGCGCAACTATTCAATCACGGAGAAAGAATGTCTCGCTGTAATTTTCGCTATAGAAAAATTTCGACCTTGGGTAGAAGGTACCCGTTTTACTGTTATCACAGATCACTTTTCTTTGTTATGGCTTAATAATATACAAAACCCAACCGGAAAATTAGCTAGATGGGCTGTCCGTTTACGACAGCATACTTTTGAGTTGGTTCATCGAAAAGGAAAGTTTAATGTAGTTCCAGATTGTCTTAGTCGTGCAGTTCCAATCGTAAATCATGTGGATAATTTAGTTGAGATCAAGTTAGATAATGTGGATCCTTGGTATGTGTCTCTTCGAGAAAAAATTTTAGCTTCACCTGATGATTACCCACAATGGAAGGTAGAAGATAATTATGTATTTAAATTTCTTTCATCAAATTTACCACTCTCGTCGAATGTAAGGGAATGGAAATATTTAGTCCCTAGATCACAGAAGGAAGAGGTTATTCGGATAAATCATGACCCTTCAGTGGCCGGACATTTTGGATTTTTTAAAACATTGACACGCATACAAGAGAATTTTTATTGGCCAAAAATGCGTATTGATGTGTTGAAATTTTGTAAAAATTGTTTAACGTGTGGTGCACAGAAGGCATCGAATAGAGGACCCCTTGGTTTAATGGGAAAGGAAAAAGAAGTGAAGTTCCCCTTTCAGATTATTGCTATAGACTTTATGGGCCCATTTCCTCGGTCCAAGGTTGGACACAAATGGTTATTAGTTATTGGTGATTGGTTCTCGAAATTTACGTTAATGTTTCCGTTACGTAATGCAAAAGCTCATTTAATAGAACGTGTATTAGAGGAAAAAGTTTTTCTAGTCTATGGTGTTCCCAAATTTATTATTTGTGATAATGGCTCACAATTTAGTGGTAGAAATTTCAAGGCAGTATGTAAAAAATATGACGTTCAAAAAATTTGGTTTAATGCAGTTTACTCTCCCCAATGTAATTTTGTAGAAAGGATAAATAGAACGGTAGGAACAGCTATACGTTCGTATATTAAAAAACATGATACTTGGGACATAGAGTTACCCCAAATTCAGTATGCGATTAATTCTGCAAAACATCATGCCACTGGTTATTCGCCAAATTTCTTAGTTTTTGGTAGACATGTTCCTGTGTCTGGAAGATTTTATGGTCTTGATGTGGAACCCTCCGATGATATAGATATTATTTCTGGTAATAGACCTTCGTATGTGTTAGATCATCAAGGACTATTTGATATTTTTATAGACGTACAGAAAAGGTTACATTTAGCTTACACGCAGTCTAGTAATTCATATAATTTAAGGAGACGTAACATTTCTTTCGAAGTAGGTGACAAGGTTTGGAGGTCAAATAAAATTCTTTCGAAAGCAAGTGATAAGTTTACTGCTAAGCTTGCGCCAAAATATGTTTTGAGTATTGTTAGAAAAAAGGTTTCGAATTTAATTTATGAATTGAATAATGAAGATGGTTCAAAAGCAGACAGATGGCATGTTAAGGACTTAAAACCTTATTCAGAGTTCAGTGATGATATTGAGAAAGAGAATGTTTCTGAACATTAATTAGTGTTGTTGATATATTTAATGGTTGATAGTAGGAATTATTTCTGTCTTATCTTTTTGGTAAAGAATTTAATTATTGTATTGGAATACTGTTTGGTAGTCTAAAAATTTAGATGTTGGATAAGAAGTATAAAATGAAAATTTTTTTGTAGTGCAGTAAGGTTGATATTAGTCTGTGCTGATATTGTTAGTTGCAAGTTATTCATTTGAGTTAAGATAAAAAGTTGCATGTTTCCATTTGTCAAATGATTCCATTTGTCGTATAATTCTCTATTTCAAGGTTATAAAGGAATGTTTAGTTATACTTCTGGTGATGAATTTTAATAAAGTTGTATATATTTGGTTATTATTTTCTTTTGGATTTATGATTATAGTGTTTGAAGGTGATTTCGTAGTCGAGAGGACAACCGAGATCAATGGTAGTTCTTATAATTATATTGGGAATCAAGTAGCTTGAGTCCATATTAGATATTGGTAGGAGGTCAATATCGTTAGTAACTATAATAGTTATGTTTAGTATGAATATTGTGTGAGATAGCAATGTTCTATTTTGTTCATTCATACGTGAGTGAGATTTGTGAGGAGTAAGACGTAGTGACGTTTTACTTGTCTCTTCATTGATAGAGATGTTTCTACTTTTTGTTTGCATACACATGCGGTAGATTGCTGAACGTTAGTGATTTCAAGACAAGTTTGCTGTTTTGGAGTTATGTTTGTCGTGGATCTCAATGGTAGTGAAAGTCCTTTTTTTCTTTTGTAAATATGTAAATTACGGTTAATAAAGTAAGAATATGTTTGTCATGATAATTTATATCTTTATTAAGGAATTATAATACGGCAGTATTATATGTTTTGTTGCTTAAGTTTCGAGTATAAAATGAGTGATATAATAACCCCGAATATGTATTAAATGATAATGAAACCCTACCGATTAAGACTTCCCGAATTTGTCCCCTTGTGGCGTATAGTACGCGTAGTTACTCGTCACTCATTTTCCATTATGCAGTATCTTAAGTGATAATTTTTGTTTTGGCTTGTAAAAATTAATAATAATAAGTTGTAAATATATAACAGTAAATTCAAAAAAAAAAAAAATTCTTCGCATTTATTCCAGAATATTTTCTCGAATTTTTTTCTCTTAGAAAGAGGCAGTGTAGCAATTTCATTTTCCATCTAATATATATCCGTATGATTCATCTTTTTATTTAATATTAAATAACATTAGGCATACTAATGCTTTACAATCCATTTAATTAAATATTACCGATTGTCCAATAAAGTAATAGCATTTAATCAAAATTTAATTTCTACGGTGACAAGATAAAAGCTCTTGTTTAGTATCATTCCGAGAGCCCCCTCTATTCGGAAATTACGAAGTAACGTTGTTACCGGGCAGCAACGCGCTTGACGACACTTCTAACACAGCTGTGGGGATAAGCAGGTCGAAATTGTTCTTAGGAACGATGTTTTTTGACGATTTTTTGTGTTGGAAGCATGTACGTATAAAGTTTAAGAATAGTATGCCATCTCGGCGAGTTATTTTATATGGTCCATTTTTGTTGAAACAACTCGTGGAGAACGAGGAATTGTTTTGTTAAAGGGCCGTTAGGAACAGTAAGTAAATTTGTTTCTATAACGATATTAATTAGAAATTTTCAGTGCAACTTAAAGTATAATGGAATTTAAAATATAATAAAACTTATACATAATGCAATTTAAAATATAATGCAACTAAAATTATAGAAAGCAATTTTTCTGAATGGTATTCAATCGAAATTACAGAAAACAATTTTATTCTATATAACATGGAATCCCATATATAATTTATTCAGTTTAATTACAAACAACGTTCGCTCTTTCTCGTGGTTTGAATTACTCCTGGAGCATCTGTAAATTAAAACGCAGATAATGGAGGCCGAGTGATGTGATTTTCAGAGTGCAGCACAACTATTTGTTTAAAATGGAGGATTCCGTGGTGCAATGCTGACGTAGGCTCCCAAGCAGGTATTTTTACGACAACTCGGACTTCTGGTATGTAGAAAAAAAAACTGTTTTCGTATGTTATTTGAACTATGGACGTAGTAACGAGATAAATTTTACTTTAATCAACTTGTGTAAACTTTAAATAGGTCAAGGACAGACCTCAATTATTCTTGTCGATGTTATGAGATAGGAATCTGTAACTTTCACTTACCTCTTTCTTTTATTAACTCAATGAAACATCAGAAGATGTCACTACGTATTAGAAAAAGTGAATTCTTACAATTACGAGCACTTAAAAATTAAATTTCTATATTTGATATTTCATGAATACTTATCTGTAATTATCTACTGTAAAATTAAGGTAGATCTACCCTAGTTAACTTTTTGCTATAAAGAAGCAATTTTATGCTTTGTCAATTTGTTAAATAAAACCACATTTAATGGTAATTGGTACTGATCTTATCCAGTGCCATTGTAATTAATTTTTCACAATCTAAATTAACATATAAAGAAAGAATTATATTTTGTATAAAAGTACATTATTGAATACCAGAAGAATAGATTCTTATTTTCGGACTAAAGACTATTTTTTTATTTAGGATGAATGAACGATGATTTCAAATGAATTTAATTATTTTTGAGTATGAATGCACAAACGGTGCTATTCTTTATTTAATCTGTTCACAGGTGCTGAAGAGGATTGCTAAGGTCAAGGTCGAGCCGTAAGGTAAGAAACTTCAGAGATTATGTGGTCTTTAAAAAATTGTATAGCGGCTATAGGAGAAAGGTTTCCGCATTAGCCTTGTACAAGGGACTTGAGTCAGGTCTTCTCTGTATAGAAAAATACGGTGGCGCCTTATTCTTATCATTAGTGGTTGCAATTACACCCCGACCCACAGCTCATGTTCCACCCAGAGCATATAGTTCGACTAGCCGCTTTGCCTTTGAGATTTCCTCAACGTTGAGCCATCTTCCATCCGAACTTGCCGTGGGCTCCTTTTAAATATCGGAAATTCTCGTTAAACTAAATCAAAACAAACAGAAAATAATAATAACAATCCTAATAACTATTACAAACCAACGCCCATGGATACCTCATCTGGTAACACCAGACAAAATACCAAAATAACACATATGCGACAAAACCCTCATCAGAAACGCAATTTTACACAGGAAGAAAAAATTTGACAATGATCAGAATAATTACATTCAGCCCAGTACGAACGATGAATCAAACCATGTAGAAACTTATGAACGCGAAGAACCATACGAAATTTACGAAGAGGATGACGAAGAAAACTCGTGCTCAAATATTCAGATAGACCATTTTATAAACGACCAAACTTAATAAACAAACCTAAATAACATAAATCATCTAGTACTACAATACACAGAAATACCACACGCCAAATTTAAACTACTAATCGATACCGGATCCTCAAAAACATTAATTAGCTCCAGAACCGTGAAGAAACATTATTTAGATAATGTAGAAAGAGAACCATTTAAAATTAAAACAGCCCATCAAACGACATTACACCAATTCGTAGCTATTATACCCTTACCGAGAACATTTAATGTAAAAATAAAACATAAATTTTGTATTTTCGAATTCAATGACAAATATGACTGACTAATCGGAATGGACCTTCTAAGAAAATTAGAAGTCAACATTGACATAAAAAACCATTTATTAAGGACGAAATACGGAAAGATCCCCATTAAATTTCAAAACACTCAAATCGAACAAAAATACACAATAGAACCCCGAACGGAAAGAAAAATAAAAATCCCAGTAAATTCTAACAACAAAGTAAGAATAATAAATCATAAAACATTTCAACAAGGAGTAGAAACCCCAACTGCCTTAGTACAAATTAAAGATAATTATGCCACTACGACGATATTAAATTCAAATGACTATCCCGTACAATTATCACTAACCGACCCAATTAACGTAGACGAATTAAATTTTAACGAAATGGAAATAGACGAAAATTTAGAAAACAATTTCAACCCAATAGAACATGACAAAATGTTAAGAGAAAATTTAAGTAACATTCGTTTTAATACTGACATTAATCGAGAAGAGCAAAGAGCAATTAAAGATTTATGTTTTGAATACCGCGACATATTCCACTATGAAGGAATACCCCTAACATTCACCAACACAGTAAAACATAATATCGAACTAACAGACAACAAGCCAATCTTTACAAAAGCATATAGACTACCTCATGCAAGCCAAGAAGAAGCTGACAGACAAGTAGCAGATTTATTAGAACAAGACATAATCCAGCACTCCAACTCACCACGGAGCAACCCCTAATAGTACCCAAGAATTTAGACGCCTCGGGCAAGAGAAAGTATAATAATAATAATAATAATAATAATAATAATAATAATAATAATAATAATAATAATAATAATAATAATAATAAATTAATAACATTAGACAACCCTGACGAAGTAAATGATGTAATTAGAAACCAACACGAAGGAAAAACCAACCATCGTGGAATTACTGAAACCATAAAGCAACTCATAAGACGTTACTATTTTAAAAACATGAAAGAATTGACCACAGATTTCATTAACCAATGTGAACTATGTGGCAAAGCAAAATACGACAGGAAACCCCCAAAGATACCCTTAATATTAACCAAAATACCCGACAAACCATTTCAAAAATTACATGCCGACACTCTAGTAGTAGAAGCACAAAACTATTTAACGATTGTAGACACATTCACAAAAATAGGCCAAGCAATATCCATCACTTCATAAAATAGCATTGACGTAACCCAAGGATTTTTACAGTACTTTATATTCTATGGAACACCCGAAACAATAACGTTGGATAACGGTAGCGAATTTAAATATGAGACATACAAAACACTTTAGAACTCCACAAGATAAAAATTCATTTCATAACGGAAAACCACCCTGAATCAAATGGACTGATTGAACGACTACATTCAACCCTGTTAGAACAAATCCGATTATTAAAAATAACTTATAAGAAGGAATACATAACCAATTTAATGTCATACGCACTAATCGCCTATAATAATACAATTCACTCATCGACAAATTTTACACCGTTAGAATTAACTTTAGGACATTCAGATTCACGCAACCCTTACAACATACATTATAATAAGGAAATATATCAACAATACGCTAAAGATCACAAAGAAAAACTAAAAATAACCTATGACAAAGTAAAAGCTAAATTAGATAACGACAAAGAACGCATTACCACAACCCCGAATAAAAATACCAACACAAATAAATTTTAAATAGGACAAACCGTATATGAGAAAATGTCCAAAGTAAACGACACAAAACGGCACCCAGAAATTTAAGCCCATTTAAAATTAAGAGAATATCCGACAAAAATATAGCAGTAGTAGACAACGGCTAAATAACGAAGTACATTCACTTGAAAAACTTAAGACATCCTGTAATTTCAGATGGACAATCATCACCCTTACCGTCAACCTCCGCCCAGGTGGAACAGACAACGAAATAACAATAGAAGAGATAAAAAACAACCCCGGTAGACTACCAATAAAATTAGGCAGTATGCAAAATACCATAGACTATTGGACATTCGCACAAAAATTCAACCTAACAGAATTAAAACAAGAATTTCAAACAAACACAGATAACTATTACCGATTAAAACAATCAATGGACACAGCCAAATACGGAAAGGAATACTCAAAAAATATCAACCCTTACTTTAATTCAACAAATTTTAGTAACGGTAGAAAACGCAGTAACATTTGTAAAATTAAATACCCTACATTTTAGTATCATTGAACCAACCGATTTATTAAAAGAATTATTAAAAATTAGATCATTTATAACTAACAGTAAACTACCTTTTGATGTAACAGAATCAAACATTCTAATATTTGAAAAAATAGCTATAGTTAAAGGCTACATTAAGAATAACGAAATAATATTTTTAATAGAGATCCCAATAGTAGAGAGTAATAATAATATAAATTTGTTAAGTTTTGGAAACGTTTTTTAAAAACGCAGCTCCCAAGGCCCGAACCTTAACTCGCGGGCTGAAATAAAACCTACAGACCTGTGTACGGACAGCAGAAACAGAAATACTGAAAGCATTTTAAACATTTTGTGAAGTCTTTCCAATTCATGTTCAACCTCGTGAATATGCGCGTCAAATTCCATTTCTCAATTTCAACATAAGACAACACATCGTTGCTTGGCAAATATTCGTGATTGTCATCATCGGGAAAGAGCGTTGACTCCTCATCAATATCAATTTCAGCTAAGTATGTGGCAACCATTCATCCCGTCCGCCGTCTTCGCCTTCTGATAAACTTTGGTATCGAGTTGTATAATCGATGATGTCTAATACCATATCACCGTTATTTGGTGCTACATAAACAACACACACACAATAAAATATTGAACTGGCAGGAACGGAGGCAAAAAAAATCGGAACAAATAAACAATATCTGGCATATTTAAAAACCACAATAAACAACATTAAGAAAATAGACATGTAAATAATTACCAAGACGATCAATCAACCTGGATCAAAGAAAATTACTGTTACTTGAAAAAAGTCCAAATAAGAAGATGGCAAAAATGTGTAGACTGTTGCCAAAGGCTATTGCCACACTGAGCATGCAGCTTCTAAATAACTATACATTCGACGTACAATACACAAAATGTCACGCTCTAACGAAATGCATATTCATATTTGAAGTAGCTGAAAGATAACGTTATAGGTGTTTCCAAATTTCATAGGCTGTAAGGTGCGTAATGAAGAAAACGAGAGGCATAGCATAAAAAAATTTCATTATCATTATGTCTTCAGTTCTGGTACTGGTTAGACGCGTATCCTCATTGTTTCTTATTCCGTGCTAACCTGCACATTTCCCTGAAATTTCCACAGTCTGTACCTATCATTATCTGCGTGCAACAGTCTGATCTAGGTCTACCTGTATCTCTTTTTTCCTATCTCTGTTTGTAATATATCCCGCACTAGTCTCCAAAAATGCATTAGAACGAATGCCCTACTATTTCTCCTATTTTTGTTTGTTTTTCAGAGATATCTTTATCCCTCTACTATTTCTATAACCTCTTTGTTCTTAACTTTGTCTATCTATGCTATCATCCTCATACATTCGAAGCACAACATTCCAAAAGGCTTCTACCGTTTTTGTCTGCTTCTCCTACTGCCCCTATTTCATAGACGTACTGTGCTGTGCTCCACATATATGCTTTTAACAATTCTGTCCTTGTTTCTATTTCTGTTGTCTTCGAACATTGCCGCTGCTCTTTCCTGTTAGATGCAGTTCGGTTCCCCTTCTATTGTCTACAAATATATAACCCACAAAAATCTGAAAACATTCATTTCCCGATGCTTATTCTGAATACCTAGTTGTTTTGCACATTTAATCAAGTTAACAGTCGCCACATTCTCTATATTGGGTAGGCAGGTTCTTTCTGACAATCGTTTGCATCTCCTGTTTACTTTAGAATTAGAATTTAATTACTGAAAATTCGATTTATGAATAAGACGATACTATTTTCCGTTAAAGGTAGCACGGTCATTATTTTTTAATTTTTCAAACATGGCCTTCATGTTAAGTCTTTGCTCATGAATACTCACATAACTATATACAGTCGTTCGAGCAATTTCTTTTTCAAATTGGTCCACACTTAATTTACGGTTACTTATGTAAATTTGTTTCCTTGGAGATGCACCCCTTCATTTGGCAAATATGCAAATAAATGACAAACAAATTGCAAATTGACAGTTGAGTTGCTGATGTTTTTAGGATTGACTTTAACGTTAATAATTATATTAATTGGTGTTCCGCGCAACGTCGCATGAGATTATGAAAGACCTGTAGGTCTACACAGATCGTATCAGTGTTTCATCACTCTAAGAATTACTCTGTTCAGAAAACCTTAAATCAACTCTAAACCGGCTTCGTTACACTCAGCACATTGTATGACAAAATCACAAAATCTCAGTTCCCTATGTATGCGATACAATACATTTTTACAAAGGAATATCAAAACGGTTTGTTTAGACCTCACTGATTATCATAAGAGTAACCATGAACAAATTATTCCTCCCTTTACTACAATGAAATTACAAGAGGCATATTAGTAAACTCAAGTAGGCGTTGATATATATGCTGTCGAGTGGAGTATTGAAATAGCAAAATTGAATTAGGTGCTTTAATGCTTTGAAGAGACGTTGGAGGGATTCAGATTCTTTCCACGCGATTTTTGCTTTCTTAATAATACTTTTCAGCGTCTTTGAAACCTTGCAGCTTTGTTATTAATCGAAAAGGTTTAAAATCTTTTTATATTTGTACGAAAAACCATATTGAGACTACAAATCTAAAAACAAATTATTATGTGGCTTTCTACAGTTATAGTTTGCAGGATAACATAAATTCACACTTTAAAAATTTTGCATACAAAATTAAAATTGACATCCTTTTCAGGCAAGGGTGCTTTAATTTTAAATAAACTCAACACTAAAACTGCTAAAATCACATTTATAGCTAGGACTACTCATGATTTATATTTGTAGTTATATATTGAGGAAGAATAATATATCAGGCATGTCATATTTATTATAAAAATAAATACTCAGAAAAACTTAATACAAAGGGGAAGATAATAATCGAAAGCAGAATATTCCAAATGTAATAAATATTATGGATTTTAGTAAGTGTAACAAACTTGTTATTAATGCATTTTATTCGGTTCAATATAAGCCTAGTTATTCAAAAATACTGAGAAATTTCGTAGACTGAGATGCCGCTACGGATATCATTGATGATAATTTCTACTAAATTGCTTTTGACTCGATGATTAACTATATAGTAATACTAGTTTCGACTACATAATTTATTTACACAAGCACTTAAATTGTATACACATTAAACGTATTTATTTCAACTATTTATCCAGTAACATATTTTGTAGTATTTTCAATTTCATACCATGACTGAAAACTGTAAGCTCTGCCGGGTCGTGAGGTTTATACACATAACTGACGTAGCTTCCAAAGGCTTCTACAAATTATCAAATAATTTCAAGACTTTTATAGGTTCTTCGCGTTTGTATGCTTTATTTTTGTTCCTTAAATGCACCCATACAACTGTCAATCAATTTATTATTGGTTTGATGGCTTTATGTCATTCAAACCTGGACTCCGTGGTGCCTCTGTTACATTATGTTACAGTATACACTAGATAAGCAGATCTATTCTTGGTATAGTTTTATACAAGCAGTTCTCATGAACCTATTTATCAATGTTGAATTTATTTTACATCAATTATTATTTTCCTCTCATTGCTAACAACACATTAAATTAGTCGTATGAAAGACTGGAATTATAAGAATAAAATTTACCTCACTTTGGCAGAAAGGGCGAAAAGTCGTATAGCATAAATTAGCAGAAAGCATTTCACAGATTGAACCGGTCCCATGTTCAAACTCTAAAACAACATTTTCAAAAAGCAGTCAGACTGACGCATTTATTTCTTTTCACTGGGCGTGTGTTTTAAATTTATCAATATAACCAATCTTTCTCCCGGTGGTGGTAGGTTGCCATGATCTTAAAAGCAATTATGTGTAATCGATCAGTTAGAAGTCTGAAAATTAATAAAATTTTATAATCTGCTGGGAAACGTATGCATTTGGTAGCACAACAAATAAAGTTTGGTTTTAAATTGTCGTTTCGATGTTGTTTTTTTTGTATTAAACGAAAAATCTGAAACTGTGTCGGTCTAGTGCTCGAACTGGGATGACAAAGGTAATGTTTGTTAACCAGGATAAAAATCACTGGTCGTGTAATTTAATTACCGTATCTTGTACGTAGCGTAATACTAGGTACTTGGAGCAGCTAGTAAGTATGGTTTCTTCGAATAAGAATTGACAAAAACTGAATTTTCGGTACATTCGGAGCTGTATATAAATGTTTTCCCCTTCTGATTGAAGATGCGGTTTCCGCGGTAGGGGTTAAATGAATTACGTTCGTCCGGGTTTTTAAGACTCTGAACAAATTTTTTTAACGTCTGCCTCCCTCTCTCCCCAACATTGAATTAATTTTCGTTTAGTTGATAACAGGTGATGCTGGATGGTACGGGACAGGTCCTATGTCGTCGACATGGATCTTTATTGATCTGTCAAAGAAACTCTGAATCCGATAGGTATTTGGTCCTTTGACCCGAGTGGTGGTCTATAGTCCCGTCTATTGGGTCTGGAATTGAGGATTTGCTGGTTGATTTCTGGTTATTATGAAGTTGCCAACGGGGAATTGAAGGGCGTTGAGACCGTGGTTGGCGTAGCGGTTGTGAAAGTTCTCTTTGCGTTGGTGAACTCTTCGGATACGGTCTCCCCTAACTGGTCCGCGGTTTGGCATCGGCCTCTGAGTTACGTTCTCAGACCTTGGTCGTTTGTACATTATAATCGCTTTGCTATAAGTGCTGCGGTAATTGCAGTCGTCCCAACCATCGCGAAGGGCAAGCTGCAATTGAAGGTGCCGGGTTCTATTATGGCGTCTTGGGCATTGTTTCGACCTCTGTGGCGATGATCGTCCTTTATGCTGAGGACGTCAGTTGGAACGATTATGAGCCCAGTGGTACCTGTGGTTGTCGGATTTGCCGTCTTCCACAATATGGGCGAACCGTATCTCTACGTGCAAGACTCGATTATGCCGCCTTGGATCATTTTTTCGATATATGCGTTGTTGAGATCTTTTTGTTAAAGAGAATATCGCTGGGGCGGCAGTTGGATGGCGCTTCTAATGTCATCCTGATGATGGGTCTAGTGCTTGAGTGTGGGCATTAACTGGTACGGAAACTGACGTTCTATCTAGTCCCTGCGGACGTTAACCGTAGGTGCTGGTTGCCGTAACTGGTTCCAGTGTAGGGTACGGCGTTGGTCGGTTCCAAAGTGGAAGGGACCTCTGCCGTAGTCCATGATTGCCTTGAGGCGGCTCAGCCAAGATTACCCAAGAACGATGTTTTCTGTAAGATGGGGACAATCGTGAGGGTTTCTCGACGTGCCCAATGTTGAAGTCAAGGTTAAGTTCGTCGTCGATGTTGACCCAACTTTTGTCAGCCCTTTGAACGAGAGTATCCTTTGGCCGGATTGTGCTCTTGGTGGGAATCAATTTTTGTTTGAGTAGACAACAGGAAGATCCTGTGCCCAGTAGAAGTGTATGCACTCTTCCATGTAGGTTTACCGTGATGCGAGGTAAATCTATATCTCTAGAGGTTATTTATTAGCGGTGTAGCCAATTTTGTACCGACTGGACTGAATTCTGGTGTGGTCCGGCCGGTTGCTCGTTTCCCTGGTTGCGGGCAACGGATTAATCACTGTAAAAGTGGCGCTTAGCAGGTCTATAGCCTTTTGTTTGCCTTCTGACGGCCATGAAATTGTAGTTTCCTCCTTAGCGGCCTCTCGCAAGTCTTGTTCGACTTCAAATGATTTTACTATGAGATCCATCACGCTGCTGGGTGTATAGGTCCTCATGTGCAGCCATCTGTAGGTGATAGCAAGCTGATTTAAGCGAAGGTCAGCTTCCATGGGTAGTTTTAGCCAAGCGGCCTGTTGTATTTTCTTTTGTAGAAAATTGGTAACCGTTTCTCCTGACAATTGTGTCTTGTCCAAGTATTGCGATTGCATTTGTGCTAGTATCGCTGGGTTATTGTATTGCTCCAGAAGTTGGGCCATGAAGATTGCCTTATCTAGTTTTAAAGCGGCAAAGAACTGCCACTAGATTGTTGTTTCCCCACGAAGTTGCTTCTCGATTTGGGGCAAGCTTAGCGTGGACGTAGCGGTGAGGAAGTCCTCCGGATCCTCCATTAATTCCCCTGACAATGTAGGCAGCTCGATTTCCTTGTAGTGGATGAGGTTCCCCATTCCTCTGTGGTCATGGTGATTGTCTTGATCGACTGTTGAGCGTGATCTGGTTCTGACTTTAGTACGGAAACTCCAATATTTGTAAGAGGCTGTTTGACCAGCTCAGTGGAGGATGATTGCCTCTTTCTCCTCGACATGGTGTGTTTGGTCCCGAACAATTCTTGTTCATGACATTATTTCACCGGTCTGACGTTCTGAGCACCACTTCATACCGGGGCGAGTGTCGGTATCTTACAGCGCGCTCTACTGCAACTTAAGTCAATATACACACAAGCAAAAAATATTTATTTACAATACTGGCAATTATATACGAACTATAGCTAATTATTTACAAGGGTAACTCGTGTGCGTGTTAGTATGCAAGTATGCACAAACAAGAGCAAGTACATGAACATAAAAGTACATTAAGTCGATTAATGAAAAAGCATGAATATAACCTTTACGATATTAACAAATGCTTAAATTAGTTTATGACAAGTACAGTGGAATATTTACAGGATTAACACGAATGAGTGTTAATAAGCACTAACAAGAACTAACAGTTGTCTATCTTTATATATAATAAAAGCACAAACATACAGGCAATAACCGTATTAAATCGGTTAAGGATAAATGCAGCACGAACAGGATTAATACACAACAAAAACAAATGCTAAGTTAGTTAATGTAAGTATAACTACAAGATTAGCACGAGTGCCTGTTGATAAGCATATTGAGAACAAACGTGGAATAGACGCGAAGTCTATTTCTCAATAAACATACAAGTTTAATCTAAAAAATGTTATGAACTAATAAAGGATTATTATTATTCCACAAGAAGAAACAGGCACTCATGAGGTAACAGTCGGTGACGATGGTAGAACTGGTGCTCCTACGACTCATTGTAGTACGACGTGCATCCGTTGACAAGACCTAGCTGACTGAAGGTTTCGGCGAGGTGGTGCTCTGCGTATAAGAATGTAATTACTGACTGTGTAAAAGAATAGAATGGTTTTGTACCACCAGAATACAAAATCACTGGCTGTGTAATAATAACTAATAGAGTGCTGCCGGGATAAAAAATCACCGACGATGTAGTGCTTGAACTGGGATAACTAACACCGGAGATGTAATGAAGGTAATGTGAGTTAATAAGCATAAAAAATTAGTGGTCGTGTGATTTAATTACCGGCTCTTGTAAGTAGCGTAATACTAGGTACTTGGTACAAGCACCTAGTAAGTATTGTTTCTTCGGATAAGAATCGACGAGGACTGAATATCTGGTCGTTCCGGAGCTGTTTATAAATGTTTCCCCTTCTGATTACAAGTGCGGTTGCCCTGTTCGGGGCAAAATGAATTATGTTCGTTTGTGTTTTATGACTGTAAACAAGTTTTCTTCGACGTCCGGTAACAGGTTGTTTTAGAAACTGAAATAAGGGCCACTACAAAAACATAGACAACATTAACGTTATGTAAAACAAAAAGTATTTATGGTAACTGAAATCGGCATTTACTGGTGTGTAGAAGTCTTGAAGTTTACTTTGTGAACTCACAACTGTTCAATATGTGCTCTCCTCGTCACACAACATCCACCAAGACGACAATCAAGTTCTTTCCAACCCCGATGTAACATATCACATCGACACTTGCCATGCTTTGTCTGATACGTTTTCTCAATTCATCCGAATCAAGAGGAAGTGGTGGTACCAAAACTCTATTTTACACAAATTCTAATAGAAAGAAGTCGCACGGCGTGAGATTGGAACTTTTTGGTGGCCAACGTGCAAGAGAATTATTGCCGAGCATGAAATGGCCAATCCTACGTTGCGGTAAAATTTTATCCCGATGCCAGTGAGGCGGTGCTCTATCTTGTTAGTAGTTAAAGTTTTCTCATCCATCATTTAGCTGGAGCATCAACTAAATCTGTAACGCGACTAGATATCTAGGGCCTCTTACGGTTTGCTCTTAAGAAAAAAGAGGAAATACCCCTTCGTGTGAGATATCACACAGAACACACTAATTTTTGAAGAGTTCCGTACATGTTCCACAACAGCTCTCGGAGGTTTAGTTCCCCATACTCGCACATTTTGTTTATGCACTCTTCCACTCAGGTTGTTACGGGAATTTGAAGCGTTAAATCGTTAAATTTGGATTTGCCCAAAAGGGGCAGAAACCTCATAACAAAATAAGAATGTACTGGCTAACTTCAGTGGTGCGGGAGTGAGTCCCTATAGAAATAAAGAAAGAAAATAAAACATTAAAATTCAGAAAAAGTAACAATTCACTTGGTGAAATTTCAATACTGCATTACCATTAACAATTACCTTGAAAGGCATTCAGTCACTGTCATGTTTATGGGCGCCACCTCATCTAATCTAGTCTAGTGCGAATTCTTCAAGACGACAAGCAATTCAGAGGAGGATTTAATTACTTTATCCTTTCGGTGAAAAGGATTTCCATTACAAAAGTCACCTATATGTTTGAACTAATCAAACAACCATTTTCCACTTTCTACGTCACGTAAATCTATTTCATGGCAACAATATTTCATTTTCCTGTAAATAGGTATACATACCACAATTTTAGAGTAACTTCCATCAATGTAAATATCAGTGACATATGAAGTTCCTGTAAACAAATACACAAACGAAATGGTAAAATTTCCAAAGTCGGTTGATCTTTACATAATCATAACCTTTATCATTAACGAGAACAATAACTTACAACACACCTCTAATTGGCCATTAATTTGTAATGTCCAGATTTTAGACCCTTAATGATTTAACACGATACATTTATTAATAATCTTTAAAATAAACATCATACATAAATACCACCAAACCAATATCCAATTCTAATAAGGTTTGCCTATAGAAGTCCATTTGATCCAAGAGTAATTTAGCTGGTTATTTGGTGCTTACTTCCAAGTTGTCTTTGCTGGGAACCAAACCGTCGCAGTATATTAATGTTGTGAGTTCTGTGAAAAATCCGTGGCTCACCACGTTAACGCCCGTTCATTATTCCATAATCAAAGGAGTGTACCTGACTTTTCACTATTCTTCCTTACATGTGTTTCGGTCTTTGGTTTAGGAGAAATTAATTCCTTAACTTTTCCAGTCGGATGTAACTACTGTCATTTAGTTCCCTTTTCTCCTTGTGTTCAGGGAGGACTACGTCATCATCTGATCAGCCTGTTGAGTGTATAAATGATACACGTGATTGAGGTGTGAATCCATAGGATCTGATCACGTAAAAGCTACGGAAAAATCCCGTGTCTATGACTTGCTTTTTTTCACCAATCTGAATAAATACGTTGTAACCTCTCTACACTGTATGGAAAAATTTAGTTACCTGTAACTTAATTTTGGTGAGTTCTACTACTCAGCGACTGTGTTTTTTATTACATCGTAAGAACATTAAAAATGCGTCTAAAGTTTTTTTATATGTATTGACTCTAATTTATTTATTGGAATTTATAAAAAGTTATTCTATATTTGAAATGTATATTAATAAACTTACTGTTATTTCATGATTCTAAAGCTTTCTTAAAACGAGATGATTCCGCCATCAGAGTTTACTGAAATAAATATTAGGTTTACCCTTTTGCGGTTTAATATAATTTATGACTTTCAGTTCTATTTCAATATGTATTTAACATGTATTATTTCTAGTGAACAATAAAAGAACTTTCTTAATTTTATGTTAGAAATGCCTAATATAAAATCTGTTTTTTTCCTTGGCAGCTTTCAGATAAATTATTAACCTGAATTACGTTTAAGTATGTATAAAATGAGGCTTTTCTGGTTTTTAAGTTTATGATTCTAATAGAACTAACTATTTATTGTAAAACCATGCTTACTAAATTGTCTGTTTTAAATTAATTTTCCTCTTCATGCATTTGGTTTTTAATACCCGTAATGCCAAAGCGTTACAAGGTGGAAGGGAGGCTCATCGCTAAAAATGATGCGTTCACAGAAACCCGCACTTTCTTCGTTACGTCGCAACATGTCTATGCAAAAATCTTGACGTATGACCTTAGCTTCTTTACGTACATACTGCAACATCTGCAATTAGTAAGGTCTTATTTATTTGCAGTTGCTTCCGCAAAAATTTCCATGGCTCTCGGTTTCTGGGAATTTCTTGTGTAAGCAGTACTAACATGTTCAAAGGTTTTTTCTGATATTGCGCAACTTTGCCGGACTTTTATCTTTGCACAAGCAGTCCGTAGTCTTGAATTTTCTATCATCATTGGCGCGAATGCTTCAGGGAAAGAAAATATTGTAATTGAAAGTTCCTTTGATAGCGGACCACCCTTATATTTACGCCAAACAATAATGTAAACATGAACAGTAAATGTAAACGTAAAAATTCTTATTACTAAGCACTCACCATAATTGCCGTAGCTTCAGTCGAATCTTGTAACGTAGACTTGTGCACATTGTGGGAAAAATGGAAAAAGAGGAATGGAAAGAAGTAAATGGTTTTTAACGAATACTATCGCGTTTCGCTGTAATAAAGGTGAGACGCCCGATAGCTATCACTTCACTTACTGGACTGTTCTATCCCATTTTGCTGTCCACTTGGCGCGAATGCGATAGATCTTCCGTCCTGGAACTGGTTAGACCTGTACCCTCATTGTTTATTATTCTGAGCTAACCTACACATTTCCCTGAATTTTCCATAGTCTGCATCTTCCATTATCTGTGTGCAATAGTCTGATCTAGGTTTACCTCTACCTCTTTTTTTACTATCTCTACTTGCAGTCTATCCCACACCATTCCCCAAAAATGCTTTAGAACATATTCTGCCCTCTATTTTTCCCATTTTGTTCCCACAGATATCTTTATTCCCCTACTACTTCTATTTTCTATACCATACATAAATTGACTGTCTAAGGTAATACAGTATTAAGGTTATTTGTTAATCAGTTCGTTATTTTTTAGTGATCCCTACAGTATGAAATTAATGGGTTTGCAGTAGCTTTGTTAATTGTTTGCTCCAAGTAGTTTTTGTTTATTTAATTTGTTATGGGAACCTGTATGTGTTTCGCCTATTTTAGGTTTATAGTGTTTATATTGCGTTCAGTGAACAAATTCAGTAAGTGGGCTTTCCATAAATAAGTCCCAAGTTTAAAAAGAAATTTTGTATTGGTTGGCCGGGTTCACACAACCACTTAATAAATTTTGTATTGCCAACCTACAAATGTTACTTAGTTTCTCGTACATATTTGTTGTTACCACAATGTGTTAATTTGTTTCCTGTGGATCAATTTTGTGCTTAATCAAACTGCGCAACTAAAGTCCATCCTATTATTTAAATTACTGAGTCTGTTCGCTAAACGCATTATAGTAAAAATTAACGTACTTAAAGTGTTTCTCAATTAACAAAAACCACAAAAATATTTAAATAGCAAAATTTAGCAATTTCTATTTGCGTTTGGTTCATACTTTTTATTTTTAATTAATCCTGGTTAGGTGGCGCTCTGCATAGCGTCCAGTTTGGTGTTTTAATATTACGCCCGCGTTCATGCCTCCGCGGAGTTAACACCAGTTAGCTATTTTCTTTTCCGGAGTTACTCCATCTACCTTAGCCATTTATTCCATTTCTTTCTCCCGTGGACTGAACATCCTCATAACGTTTTTGAGACGTAACTGCACCCTTAAAACGTTTTACTTACATTATAGTAAAAGAAGATCGCCATAAGACAAAAATGTGCTAAAAATAACGTAACACTTTAACGATACATTACGCTGTAAATCCCTACTTGCATTTCAGGTAAAAAAAGTTAGCTTTAGAAGGCGCTCTATTAAAATAGATTGTCTTAAAAGTGCGTCTAATTAGCAACAGTAAGATATCATGTTTAAAAATTAATTTCGATTAATAATACACATTAACAAAAATAAAACTAAAGTACTGGCACGTCAAGGAGGGGAAATAAGTTAAAAACTAGGATACAAATAGGAAACGAGAACTTACAAGAGATTAAAGATTTTTGATACCTAAGAAGTCGATAACGCAAGATGGGAAAAGTGCAAAGATATAAAACAAAGATTAGCATAAAGTCGTGCTACACTTAACAAGAAAAAATAACTACTAAGTTCAAAGACAACTTATATAGAAACAAGGAAAAGTTTGTAAAAGCATATATGTGCTGCACAGCACTGTACGGTTGTGAAACATGTACAGTAGAAGAACTGTTGCGTTTTCTTTTGAAAAGGCTTCAATTTTTGTATTGTATTATTTAGGTTTAGGGGATTTGTAAACCCCAAAGAATTCTCCAGTATTATTATGTTAAAAATAAGCGTTGCGTGATAACTACACAAAGATTGGTTCTCGCCTAGGTTCGGACATTGATTTATGATTTGTGGTTTGGGAAACCGCAAGATTGCATATCCCATGCTCAACAAGGCGCCGTGCTTACCAATATGCGTCAGAAGTTAACCTATCTTGGAGGGGAACAATGGTTCGAAACCAAAAACTTTACTACCGGCCTTCCTCGTGTTTATGGAGTTCGGACAGTCGACGACGTGGTCCATTTCCCTTTTATCTTTCTCTTTTATCATTATACAACATATTGACGCTTTGTCGACAGAGGAGAGCAGCTACCATTCAAACAAGACGACATCTGAACGTCATCCCCACGAGATTACCGACGCACCCGAATCAGGACAACCACTTTTCTAATTTAAGGCGCATTTGATGCCACAGGGAATTTAAATCCATCTAAATGTGAGAATATGTGATTTTATTTATTGTAAAATTTTATAAAGTCGAAATTCACGTCGAAATTAACGATACAAAACGTTCAGTAAAAAGATTGAAGCCTTTGATAAAATGTTGTGCTGTAGACGTAGTATGAAAATGTCATGGACAGACAAAGTTAAAAACAGAGGGGTTATAGAAATAACAGGGGTGGAAAAATATGTGTAAAACCGGTAGACAATAGTAGAGATAAGATAATAGGACACATTAGGGCATGAAGAAATAGTGTGGATATATTAGAAGCAGAGAAAGGAAAAAACAGAGGCAGATGAAAACCTTGATTAAACTATTACACACAGATTAGTGACAGATATAGGCTGTTGGAATTTCATGGAAATGTTCAAGTTAGCTCAGAATAGAGATCATGGAAGTACGCGTCCTATCAGTTCCAAGACGGACAACCTATTGGTGAAAAACATAATTGTATTTAAATCTGGTGATTGCCGTAAACAACTACAGGTATTGGTTTTGCAATATTTTCAACAAATGTTGACTGCGCGAAAGGGGTAATTGGGAAACTATTGATTCGGCAAATGTCTAAGTGGTGGAGGAACTTGGTAGCTGTCAGCTTGCTTAACCCCCTTTGCATACTACTGACTGTCGGTGAGATATGGCATATTTTAAGAAAACAATAAAATGAGAAAAGTGCAAAAGATAAAAAAGTTTAGCACAAGAGCGTGCTGTATCTAACAAGAAATAGCAGTTGATATGTTTGAAGACAACAAACACAGAAACAAGGAAAAATTGTTGAAAGCATATGTGTCGAGCACAGCACTGTACGGCTGTGAAACGTGGATAGTAGACGAAGCAAACAGGAAAGACATGGACGCCTTTGAAATGTAGTGCTACAGATGTATGATGAAGATAACCTGGACAGATAAAGTTACAAAAAAGAGGTACTAGAAGTAGTAGGGGAACAAGATATCTGCGGAAAAGTAAAAACCAGGAGAGATGGGATGACATGACACGTTCTAAGCCATGAGGGAATAGTGCGGGATATGTTAAAAGCAGAGAAAGGAGAAAAGAGAGGCAGAGCTAGACCTTGACTAGGCTATTGTACACAGATATTGAAAGACGTAGGTTGTGGAATTTGAGGAAAATGTGTAAGCTAGCTCAGAATAGGAAACAATGGAGATACTAATTCTAGGACTGAAGACTTGAAGGTGAGAGAGAGTAATAAACATTTATAAAATAGAAATTGATGTGAATATACGTGAAAGTAGGTTAATTATGTTTCTACTTTTCAGTTAAAATGTTCTTTAAAACTTTATTAAAATTAACAGATAGCTTATAGAATATTTAAAACTAAAAACTATCTGCATTGATAATCTATTGAGATGGTTATAAGAATAAATAAACAAAACTACATATAATTTTACATTGTCTTTAATACGTCCGTATAAGTTTTCATTTACCACAAATGCATAAAGACCTGTAGTCAAATTGCTTTCTTTCACGGAAAAACGTGTGCTAATATTTTGTAAATACTAAATTTAGTATTCAGAGAAATATTTGCAGCAATACCGAAAGTAAAATATCTTAATTGTCAAAAATGGCCAGCTTACATCTTATGTAAGAGTGTACTTTACTTTGACCGAACGTGTTATTGGGTAGGGGCAGACGCTTCGTTCACATTTCTAAGAAACATCATCAAAACAGACGTGGGCGACTACATCTTAGTATACAGACTCACACACACAATTAAGCAAAAAGCAATCTTTCAGCAAAGTTGTAATTATAAGAAAAGTTATTTTGGGATGAGCAGACACACGTTCAATTAAGCAAAAAGATGTCTTAAGGCGCAGTTATTTAGTCAAAGAACACCTTCTAGCTTAATTAGCCGTGAGTGCTTGCACGTTTAGCAGTAGCGAATCACAAATATGCTGATAATTACGAATGTGGGCGAAACGTCGATTTTATTAGTAATTACTATGATACGTTTCAAATTGGAAACACTTAAAATTAACCACAAGCCCGTCTTAAATGCCTATGACATTCAATCCCTATCATATAGTGAGATATAAAGTTCTATTTAGTTTTCCACAAAGCATTAAAAATAAGTTTGTTCTTACATTTCAAACATTGAAATACATTAGTTTGTATTTTTTAGATTGTATATAACCATAACTTAAGACTTTCATTACAAGGTTCTTGTAACTTATTAAATACACTATGTTATTGATGCTTTAATACTTAAAGGAGGATTTGGAAACGTAGAACGAGGATATTTGCTACATAAATTTTGGCAACAAAGTATCATAAACAATCTATGAGTATGTTAACCAACATACAAAACTAAAGTCTGTGGTGTAGTTTTTCACGCCATCTGCTGTTCGTTGTCACGGGTGAGTCTTTGTTTAAAAAATATCGACAATACACGAACAACCTATTAACCAATAAAATACTCCCTGTATGTTTGTTGTGGTTTGTTTAGTATTCTTCTTAATCTTCTTTGGGTATTAAACCACTCATAGTTTTTAAAATTATCTTTATTAACGTTAATAAAGATAATTTTAAAAACTATGAGTGGTTTAATACCCAAAGAAGATTAAGAAGAAAACCAATAAAACACGTGACACTTCACTAAATAGTTTTAATTAAATTAATATGAACTAAACTCATTAAACATTGCAATCAAACATGCGCGAATCTATTATTAATAACTACTCCTGCATTAATAGTGGTTGCCGTAGGTACATTCCGACGGTCCTAGCGGAGCAGGCGGCCCGGGTTCGAATCCCGACACGGTCCGCATGAAAAATGTTAGGCGAGCATTTTTCACAAAAATACGCCCTCGTTCGGATGAGAGGTAAAATGGAGGTCCCGTGTGTGAGTATTGTTACGCACGTTAAAGATCCCTACCTTGCTTGCAACAGCAACGGTGCGGCAAAATTCAAAATTTTCCAGGTAAAAATAACTCGCTTCCTGGCCAATGTAGTATCTTCGGGCGAAGCATTGGAAAATCACATGTAGGGTCCTAGCGGAGCAAAATCCATCTCAATACCTGAAAACCTTAACAAAGGAAATAAATCATACAAATGAGCATGACGTTCTGCATTTGCTTCTAAGAACACTTTAAGAATATATGAATGGCCGGTTTATCTGGTAATGAGTTATTTCAAAGTCTTCAATATAACCAAACACAATATAGTACAGAAATTTACGTTAATCCTGAATTATGAGTAGCTGATACTGTCCTCTGTATTAAAGAAAATAGAATATTTTCAAGCTGGCACTATGATTTAGCAATCGACAGAATCCATTCGGACAGGTACTTGTCCTTTAACCCATTATACCATGCCAACAAACGAACTCAAGCTTCTTAAAAAGGAAGGATCATCCGAGATCGCTCGTATCCCCAGTGCATTCTTTTCAAGTAAGGAAACGACACAATCAGAATGAATCCACATTAGCAAATCTTCAAGCGAACAACTCTTGATAACAAGAAACTCAATTGATAATTTTTATTCCATCGCAGTGCATAGTATTTTTCAATAAACATCCATATCTAGATAAAAACAATCACATCAACATCATAATTAGGTCCTCAGTCCTGGAACTGATTAGACGCGTACCTCCATTATACCTATTCTGAGCTATCTGCACATTTCCCTGAAAATCGTAGAGCGTAAATACAGCTCGGTTTTCCTTCTATTGTTTTCTAAATATATACTCTATTTCACCGGTATTTAGTGGTATGTGAAGGGGGTCAAGCAACCTGGGGCTACCAAGATCCCCAACACTTAGATATTAGCTAAATTAACTGTTTTCCAATAAATAAACAACCGCATGCAAGATATTTTCAACACAGCACTTGTTGACATCACAAGTTGAAGACTTATTGGCTATGAACACGAAATTTTTCCAATAAAATCCACAAACAGAGAGCATTCTCGTATAAAAATAGTAAAAATAACATAATTATTTTTACACGAGAATACTCTGTTTTTTGATTTTATTAAATCACTTGTTGATACGGGGACAAGAGGGTAATCCGCCTCCACAAAATGGAGGGCTATATGTTTCCGTCCGCTCTGTACAACCAATCGCAGCACTACTAAACAACACGTGTCTAATCAGCTAAGGAGTATCTGCAAACGATCTTGCAGAGTCATAGAGTAAGTGTAGGATTGATTGGTTGCCTACTTCCTGCATAAAAGTACTGAAATTTAACATACCATTTAATACGCAGTGTACAATAACGCGATGGAAATTTCCATGGCTCGAAACCTATGCTTGAAACCGACATTGTAGTAAACACGTTACAACATTGTACCTTCTTGTAGAAAACAAACACTTTGATAATCAAACCACGTTAAATAAAACTCTTAAAGAAATACCCTTTAAAAAACACCTCATAATCTTTGAGAACAAATATTTTGACAAATAAAACAACATAAACTTATTTAAGCGAACACATATTGCAAGAATTTTTAACCTTTGATAACCAGAATAAATTTCCATACTTTGTAACTGAGTATTTAATAAAATTCTATAGGAATTTAGACAAATTTACGTTTAAAATTGAAAGGGAGACAAACCCGCTACTAAACATGCACATTATTCGTGGAAACAATAGGAGATATGAAATTTATATTAAGTATAAGCTAAAAATTTCGATTCATATATAAGCGCAAACTTTAAACAGAAATTTGGTTTTCGTTGGCTGGATTCACACAATCACTCATTAAATTCTGTATTGCTAACCTGTATTCTCATTTTCGTTAAATTGCATTATTTTTCGTTTAGTTTGTTCCGTGTTTTTGCTCTAATACTTAATCTTTTAATTACACCATAGCATAATAAACTTAAAGGACATTTGAGCAATTAACATATCGGTTCTTGATACTAAAACAATATGAAAAACTACAAACTCTAATTAATATGGCGGTTTTTATTGAAGCGTAGCTGACTAATAAACGGTTCTTTTACATAATATTTTTAATGTATTGAAAAGTTAATTGCACAGTTTTCCAAGTTTATTTGAATACTTATCTGAACATGGTTGTTAGCAACTAACCAGAACAGTGATAATATATTTACAATTTTTCGAAATTACTATTCAATTGATGCACGTGCAAGGGGTGTTCGATATGTACTGGGAATAAGTAACAGAAAAAAAACTTAAGGTGTAAAAACTTCTGTACTGTTTTTCAAAATATTCTCTACGATCATTGATATACTTTTGTATACGTTGGGACCAATTTTCATAGCATTTTTTCCGTTCCGATTGAGATATCTCCAAAACATGAATTTTGAACGCATCAACCGTCTTTTCTGGTGTTGAAAATCGTTGTCCACGCAGTTTGTTCTTCACGTGTGGGAACAAAACTTGTTTGAGCCGATGTGCGAGAGATTGCATTGTCATGATGGAGAATGATTCGGTATCGTTGGTATATTTTTCTTATTTCTCTGAAAACTTGTATCAAACAAATGGTTGTATACGAAGCAGAATTAACTGCACCACGATCCTCTAAAGCAACTGTCGTGACATGTCCATTTATTCTGAAAAAACATGCAACCATTTTTTTCGAAGTGCTTCGAGCGCGGACAACTTTTGTTGGATTTCCTTCACAGGGCCGCCCAGAGAAATTTCAGGCCCCTAGTGAAATACAAGCGCGGGCCCCTTTAGAGGAAATTATGTATATATATATATATATATATATATATATATATATATATATATGTTAATGAATAACTTAGAAATTGTTTGAAAACCGCACGAAATGTGAGTACAAAATGTTTAACCTAATATCACGAAATTGGTGTAGTTAAAACGAAAATACACTCACCTGAGGAACAGTTTCACTTTCAACACAAGCGACTTTCTGCAATTAGTCACCACATAGATTGAAAATTGCCGGCCGCATTTCCTGAAGTTTGCAAGGCAACACCTTTTATGTCCACCACGTTGTACACCGAAATAACAAGTGATAAGATGCACTTGTTTTTGACAAAATATGTTGGTGGGAGTGATAACGTCCCAACACACCAATTTTATAAACACGAAAATATAGGTATATAGGAATGAAATAAATTGTAATTTATAAAATAAACAAAAAAATATTTGAATTTGAGTAATGAAATTAATCAATCCCGAACATACCGCTCACCAAAATAAGCAATGTTATTTTAATTAATTGAAAATAAATAAATGAAGGTACATCAATATAATTGAACACATGAATAGAAAATGTAACTTGAACAAAATTTGATTCTACACACATAAATAATTATAATTGTACATGTGACTAATTACACAGTGGTAGTGAGCACAACTTAACTAATGGACGATCTAATTCGCCATTTTGAGTGCGCACACGAGCAACCCTAACTACCCCGTCACGACCTGGATAAAGAGCAACTACTCGACCAAGTTTCCACTGTAGTGGAGGCGAATTGGAATCTTTGATTAACACCAAATCATGAATATTAACATGGGAAGAGGATTTTATCCATTTCTCACGCTGTTGTAAAGAATGGAGATACTCTGAAGACCAACGCTTCCAGAAGTCTTGGTGCATTCTCTGCAACAGTTGCCACCGAGAAAGTCTATTAAGTTTCAGATTTGTAACGTCAGGATCCGGAGGACACGTCAACGGTTCCAAAGTAAGAAAATGTCCAGGTGTAAGGACCGATAGATCATTTGGATTACAACTGGGACTGTACAAAGGACGAGAATTTAAAACAGCCTCAATTTGAACAAGCACTGTTAAAAGTTCTTCGTACGTCAACACTTGATCGCCAATAACTCTATATAAGTGAGTCTTGATGGACCGAACACCTCCTTCCCAGATACCACCAAAATGGGGTGAGGCGGAGGATTAAAATGCCAGTTGATGGCTAAAGATCCTGATACCTCTTGAGCATAAGCAATGAGCAACCTTGATGCTCCGACGAAATTGGTACCCTGGTCGCTATACAAATCGGAACAACGACCTCGTCGTGCTATAAAGCGCCGCAAGGTAGCAAGAAAAGCATCACATGAAAGCTCAGAAACCAGTTCAATATGTAAAGCCTTTGTGGCCATACACACAAAAATGCAAATGTAGACTTTGGTATGTTTTGCACCTCTACCACGCCTTGAAGTCATAGCAAGAGGACCAGCAAAATCTAGTCCAGCATGACTAAATGGTTTTATTTGAGAAATTCGAGGAGCAGGTAAGTCACCCATTAACGGAGACAATGAAGTAGGCTTGACTTTAAAACACTGAACACACTTTGAAAGAACACGATTAATAACACGTTTTAAACCCAACACCCAAAATTGTTGAGAAATCAAATAACCTAAAGTTTGAGGACCTGGATGTAGATATTTACGGTGTGTATATTCTACAATCAACTCACTGAGTCTATGATCTCGAGGAAGTAGTAGAGGATGCTTAGCATCATATAATAATTCAGAATGTCGTAAACGACCACCAACACGCACAAGGTTATCAGAATCGATAAACGGAGCCAATTTTGAATTGATTTTGCACACACTTTCCTTTCTCAATACAATCTATTTCATTGAGAAAACTTCATGCTGTACTATTTTCACAATCACTAGTAATGCTTTATGTAACTCGGTCATAACAAGCGAACCTGTTTTTCTTTGATGAACTTCACTTCGCAAATTATTACCAAAGCGTAAGCAATAAGCCACAACACCTTGTATTTTACGCAATGATGAAAATCTTTTCAATAAGACATTTATCTCATCAAAGGGGACAACATTTAACAAATTTAATTTTCTTTGTTCACTTTCTACTACTGGGTCTATTTCCAGTGCATCAAATGAAGAATATTCATTCGAGTTGTAAAGAAAAGTTGGGCCGAACCACCACATTGAATGATTTACAAGATCGGAAGGCATCAGTCCACGCGAAGCACAATCTGCGGGATTGTCCACTCCACTGACATGATGCCACTGATGAGGGGCAATCTTATCCTGAATATGACTGATGCGATTACTGACAAATGTCTTCCAACGATGAGGGGACGATTTGATCCATGATAACACCACTGTTGAGTCTGACCAAGCATATATCTGATCAGGAGTAATCAGGTTTTTGTAAACACAAGACACGTATTCCACTAAATTGGATAAAAGCACGGCTGCACATAACTCTAAACGCGGTAAAGAAATTCTCTTAAGAGGAGCAACCTTAGATTTAGCGTATACTAATTTTACGGAAATGTTTCCTTCGAGTGTAACACAACGAATATATATGGCAGCAGCATAACCTGCTTCAGAGGCATCACAAAACCCATGAAGCTGCACCGATTGTGCATTATCTATTTGAATATGTCGAGGAATGGTAAGATTGGCTAAACATGGTAATTGTAGGTTATAAGATAACCAACGATCAACTACTTCTGAAGGGGGTTTATCATTCCAATCTAAACCTAAACTCCAAAGTTGTTGCATCAAATGTTTAGTAAGAAAAATCACAGGAGTTAATAAACCAATCGGATCGAACACTCTAGCAATTTCTGATAAAATACCTCGTTTGGTACAAATTTGAGCTGAAGGTTCTACCTTATATTGAAAACAGTCTGTTCGAGGATCCCACTGAAGGCCCAATACCTTCACTGATAATGAATCTGAATCATCAAAACATAACGGTTGAAGATCTTCCACAGGAAGCGACGATAATAATTCACAATGATTACTAGCCCACTTACGGAGCGTAAATCCAGCACTGGATAACAAAGATATAAGTTGTTGTTGTAAGTTTAAAGCACTATCTATAGAATTACATCCAGTCACTACATCATCGATGTAGGTGTCAGACATAAGCACCTTAGCAGCTAAAGGATAATTTCTCCAATTATCTTCAGCAAGTTGCAAAAGAACACGAATTGCTAAAAGGGTGACGAAGAAACACCGTAGGTTACAGTATTCAATTGGTATTCTCCAATAGAATCACTTTTAGAAAATCTCCACAGAATGCGCTGAAAAGCACGATGTTGTTCACATATTTCAATTTGACGATACATTTGTTTTATGTCTGCGGTCAGAACAAATTGATGTAACCTAAAGTTCAAAAGAATACCTGTTAAATCTCTCTGTAACTTAGGACCAACTAATAATATATCATTTAAGGATGTACCATTTGAAGATTTCGCAGAAGCATCAAACACGACTCTCAACTTTGATGTAGCACTATCAGGTTTGATGACACAATGATGAGGAATGTAAAACCCTGTCAATGGTTCACCACTAAATTTAGTCACTAACGACACATGACCTGAATCTAGATAATCTTTCATAAAGGCTTTATAGTTATCCGCAAGATCACAATCTCTAGCTAAACGTCTTTCTAAGAATTCGAAACGTCTTAGCGCCATAGAATAGGAATCACCTAATTCCACACTTGTTTCACGAAAAGGTAAATGCAAAACAAATCTACCTTCTTTATTACGTTTATAAGTTTCTTTGAAAATAGCCTCACATTGACTATCTTCGGGAGAAAGTAACACTGTTTCTGGAACTTGTTCGGTTTCCCAGAATTGTCGAAGAACTGTATCCAATGGAACACTCACAGTTGTACACAATGATTTCACTTTTGCATTAGAAGAGCAACCAGTTTTTCCACCAATTACCCAACCAAAAACTGTATTCACTGCAGTAGGTTCACCAACATGTCGATGCCGTAAACCAGGTAGCAACACAGAAGAATAAATATCTGCTCCTAATAACAAATCTACTTCACGGGGGTGACCATAATAAGGATCGGCCAAAGATAAATCCTTAAGATGATCCCAACGTTTCGAAACTGGGGCAGACGGTACGGAATTAGCGATTGAAGGCACAATAATCACGTCAATTTCAAATTGAATATTAGAATTTTGTATAGGTTTTATAAAACATGAAGCCACACCACAACTAGACATAGTCATTGTATTTAGACCATGAACATCTATTGAGGATGGAACTGCTTTTAGACCTAATCTTTTCACACATGTTCGAGTCATAAAACTTGCTTGACTTCCATTATCCAGTAACGCTCTACAAGTTTGAAAATTCCCGGCACTATCACGAATATGCAAAAGAACTGCGGACACTAAGACCACGGAATGTTTGAACACTGTATTGGTTAGAACTGACAATTGTTCAGATGCACTAGATTGTTGAGAAACTTCCTTATCAGTAGAACTGCTAGGATGGGAAGATTCCGGTTTTGTAAAATGTAAGTATGTATGATGTCGCTGTTTACATATACGACATCGAAACTTTGACAAACACTTCGCCAAAGCATGTCCACCAGTTAAAGCAATTGAAACACAGATTAGAATCCTTCGCCAATTTGTGGCGATCAAAAGGTTCTAATTGCAAGAAGCGATCACACTTTAGAAGTGAATGATCTTCTTTACAACACACGCACTTAAAATTGTACAAAGTATTGCTATTAGAATTCTTTGCACTGGTCACAAATGTAAAAGATTGATTAGCACGATTTGCATTTTGACCAAATTTCACTGATTGTTTTTGTTCTGGTTTTGATTTAAGAGATGATGTAGGCTGTCCTGTAATCACTAAATTAGTCTCTAATGCCTTACAATGTTTTAACAAAAAGGCATATAAATCTTCATACGTTGGTAGCTCCACATCATGAAGTTCAACTTCAAAACGCTTTGTAGTAACACTATCTAATTTTTGGAACAACAGATTTAATCGAGTAAAATTCCACATATCATAATTAAATTGCTCAAGTGCCAATGAATTTTCCGAGAAAATTGCTAGCAATGAACGCAAAGAAGTTGCAGAATCCATATTAGCTTTTGGAGCATTATATATGGACTGCCAATAACTAGTAAGCAGAAAACGTTTGTTCTGATACCTGTCCACCAATTGTTGAAAAGAAATTTTATAATTATCTGAAGTCAAAGGGAGTCCCTGAACCATCGCAAGGGCTTCTTTAGATAAAGAGGACACCATATACTGGTATTTCTCTATATCAGAAAGACTATTATTTTCATGAATTAAAGTACGAAACAAAGCATAGAATGTAGGCCAGTCTTTGAAACTGCCATCAAATTTTGGAATCACAATTTTCGGTAATTTAATTTTATTACGACTTGCATTAACACCACTTTTGTGCAAATTAGCATTTTCACAATTTGGATGAGAATGATTTGAACTTGCACGTGAACCTTTAGCACTAGATGGAACATCTACAAGTCTCTGTAGAGTCAAATCCCTATAAATCACTTTTATAGAATATTGACAATCATCAAATTCTGTTTGAATAGTTTCCTGTTCCTCAATATCCTTATCTTCCACTTGAGATACAATTTCAAAATGAACCTCTTCAAATTGACCAACTAATAAAGATAAATCTTCAAAACGAACCTCAAAATCATTTAACTTCGAAACAGGATCTTGTTGAGCTACTTGTGCAATTTTTAACAAAGCTCGAACCTTGTAAAGTAACACCTTGCGCTTCTTTGCTAATTTTTCAATTTCCATTTTCCCCATCGTAAACACAAAACACTCTAATGAAAATTGTTTGTGCACAATGCAAATACACAAACAAGAAAATCACGAATTATTCATAAAATGTCCAATAAATTCTTTAAATACCAATTAAATCAAAAAATATATATAAATATTAATTTATACTTTCCCATCAATTTCCTTAAACAACCAATCACCTTTTAGCAAGAAATTCCTATACTCTTTGAAAGAATACCACGATCTGGCAACACAGCACCTAAAGAGTTGGCAACACTGCACCGCTCACCATAAGGAAATATCAGAATGTCAAATTTATACCCATTTGTTAAAAGTATAAACCATGTGTAATCTTATCAATAAATAGCATTAATTTGTTTAAATTACCCAAAGTATTCACAATTAATAATAAAAATAAGCTATTTGGAGAGTTTAATGTTTATGTTAAACCGATTTTCAAACACGTGCAAAGCATAAAAATTTTATCACTTGAAAAAACGCGTCAATTTTAATGAACTGTGAACTGTATATTTTAAGAACTAATTCAAAATTTGGATCGAAGGAACCAAAATGTTAATGAATAACTTAGAAATTGTTTGAAAACCGCACGAAATGTGAGTACAAAATGTTTAACCTAATATCACGAAATTGGTGTAGTTAAAACGAAAATACACTCACCTGAGGAACAGTTTCACTTTCAACACAAGCGACTTTCTGCAATTAGTCACCACATAGATTGAAAATTGCCGGCCGCATTTCCTGAAGTTTGCAAGGCAACACCTTTTATGTCCACCACGTTGTACACCGAAATAACAAGTGATAAGATGCACTTGTTTTTGACAAAATATGTTGGTGGGAGTGATAACGTCCCAACACACCAATTTTATAAACACGAAAATATAGGTATATAGGAATGAAATAAAGTGTAATTTATAAAATAAACAAAAAAATATTTGAATTTGAGTAATGAAATTAATCAATCCCGAACAATATATATATATATATATATATATATATATATATATATATATATATATATATATAGTTATTAAGATGAAATGAAAACCCAACTTTGTATTTAAAGTTGAATTACCATTTCAAATCGAACTAGTAATTGAAAACCACTAAAGAACGGCTACAGCAGGACTTGAACCTGCAACCTCTGATTTTCCGGATCAGTGCTATAACCAATTGAGCTATCTAGCCCAATTGTTTAGATGATGTTATACTTAATACTACTGAAGCTTGGCTCTTGTTAACGATTTTTCAATTACTAGTTCGATTTGAAATGGTAATTCAACTTTAAATACAAAGTTGGGTTTTCATTTCATCTTAATAACTATTAATATATATTAAGCATTCATTTGCATTCCAAATGTGGATTATTCTTCTCTATTAATAATAATATAATTACATGTTTGTATTATTCCGAACGTTGCAAAAATGGGATGATCAAGTTATTAGTACATGAATTATGTATATAACTAGATTCAATTTCCTTAAATGATGAGCCCCAATTAGGGCAAAACGCGTCGACAGGATGCCCTTGTGGCTAATATTGAGTCACTTGCCAATAAATTTCATTCTTTAATATTATTTTAGGACTCATTAAATTTACATATTCTTTATAATTATAATCTTTTGGCTATGGAAAAAGGCAGTTGAACCGGATCTCCTCCGTGCCGACTGTTGATAAAACCTGCAAAGTCAGGTGAAACAGCACGAAGGCACAAATTGTGGGCTAGGTGATGCTGTACTTCCCATAATGTGTTCGTGTTAAATATTACATCTTTGCTACTCCTGTCCTGATGAGCCCCAATTAGGGCGAAACGCGTCGACAGGATGCCCTTGTGGCTAGTATTGAGTCACTTGCCAATAAATTTCATTCTTTTGTATATATATATATATATATATATATATATATATATGAGCAGGAGGGGGGGTTTGTGTGTGTAAACATTACCCACCTGCCCTCTATATATAATAAAAGATAAGAATAGTATTTATTATACACCTAAACAGTCATTAAACAAGTAACTGCTCAAATTTAAAACCTAACTTTACTTGCTCCTTTGCTTGCAAAATCCTCAATTATGTCACTGAAATTAACATTTCGGACTAGATCAGCCTCCATAGCGAGAATGGTTAGTTCACAAAGTCTTTCTTGGCCAATAGTACAACGATTGAAATTTTTTAATCTTTGAGTGCGCTTAATTTTATTTATCAACTTGAATGGTGAAAAGATAGAAGTACCAAAACTAACTGTATGAATACATTTTAGATTGACAAGTTCTTCTATTAGAGCTTCTGATAGGTCTTCTGGATAGGTAGTGAGTAACAACCGGCAAGAGTTAGCAATTTTAGTTTCATCCTTATCGAGATATGCCACAAACATTGAAAAATTTTACTTAAATTTATTACAGGCGGAAAAGCTACTAGGTATGTATTTTCCAGTAAAATTATAAAATGGGGGCGGCCTGTAAAACAAAAATTAAAGGGAGGTCACCGGCACTAGCTAGCGGAAGGTCGTGGATCATATAGAGGGTTAAAATTTTGCATAAAGGGTTAAATTAATTTATAATATACTACAAAAATGTGGCACTTACCTTTCATAAAATATTGTGGCTTAATGACAATTACCAAGGGCGCCAGACAAGCCGAGAATGTCCAAATGTTCGTGAAAAACCTTGAAAGGCTTGTCGTCCCAAGGAGGACAATTGTTTCTTGTAATCAACTCTTATCTTTTTTACTACTTATGCAACTTCAATGATAAAAAAATAATAAAAAAACTATTGATTTAATCAACGGCAAACAAAACTATTTAATTAACAGAGTAATAAACGTGAACCTCTTACATTCATTGATTTTAATTTAGAAATTTAATTGAATAGGTGAATATGGAATTATGAAAATTTTGGGTACATAAGTAATTCCCAAACACTGTATATGTAAGAAAACTTATATTATAAATCTTACACTAAATTAATCCTACGGTTTATTGAAATGTGGACCATACCTATGACCTATGACAGTTGTCTGCCATTAACAAAAGACCTGTTAACCCACTTGAGCCGAAATGGATTTTAAATACAATGGATGTCTCCAGACTACTTAAAATTTTAATTTTATCAGATTCGTCAATCTGTAACCGACCTAAGCTTTAAGTTTATTGTATTTGATTTACAAGGGTAGAGCTTTAAACTATGATGACCTGCCGCTGGAATTTCTAATAGTTTAGCCTGAAGCTATTTGTAACCCTGGTATTTTATTATAAGGGAGCCTAACTAAAATATGAAGTAATTTATTGTGGAATTTTTGTCTATAAGTTAAGCAAGTTACTGAATTTTAATTAATTAAGGGTTGATTCCAACTATGCAAATTCACTATAACATTCGGGCTCAATAATGTCAAGTATATGCCTATTATCTAATTGAGTGTATTTAAATTCATTTCAACATCTAGTTTTACATCATTACCATGTAAATTAAGATTACCTGAGGTAGATACACTAGGCTCGTCCTTTTCATTATGTGAGTCTAATACTCCGACCAACACGGCTTTAGGTTTCTCAAGTCCAACATCGAAAAAACCTTTTTTAAACCTTTCTTGCTATTCTCAAGTTTCTGGTCTCTCTCTTTCTGTACGCCGGACTTATGTTTATAATTATCCATTGTTTTAAAAGAATATGTATTCAGAGAACAGAACGACGCTTATATTACGCACGTCGCACACACCGAACGAATTATTTTTCAAAACTATTAATTGTCAGTTAGTCAGTAAAGAAAACAAAAGAACAAAGAATCGTGTCACATGAACTGTACTGGAAGATCGGTAGAATGCAAAGTGAATAGCAGAGGACTGGAAAGAGCAAAATCTACGAATATTACGACGTGCGTGGGAATCACTCGGATATTCGTCGCGCGGTGGACGTGTGGTATGGCGCCAGCGCGCCAGAGTGAGATATTATTTTTCTGTAGCGTGCCACACCGTCGTTAGGTCGACCCGAATATTAAACATTATTCAGAATACAATGTTGTATTTTAAGGGTTTTCGCTTATGCGAAAATATAAACCAATAAACTGTAGTTAGTTTTAAAGATTTAACTAGCTAAACCCTGTCAAAATTTGACGATTATTTTAGCAGAGATCTTACTCGTCATTATGTTCTCTAAATAAGTATTCTAGAAGAAATAGACTTTTGCAATGTAATGATCAGCGTATTCTCCACTTAAAGACATTAAATTGTAGTATTCTGCTACATTGGTAATTGGTAGCCTATAAGGCGGATCACCAATAATAAACGCTGCAAATAAGTTTCACTCGGTTTTTATTTTTTTTGACTACCTGCAGGCGGATGGCAAGATGGCTTTTGTCATTATTAAATATAGAATAACCAACTGCTCTGAACAAACAATTACTATCACCTAAAATTGGAACAACGAGACATTCTATTATAGTCGAAGATTATTAAAACTAACGGATTTACTAAACAATCCTGAAAAAATATCAAAAACGCAAAGACTAAACTACTACATTACAATTAGGCCTTTCTTCAAGTTAATTGTTTATCGCAGTTTTTTATTACGCCAGTTACATATCCCCCAAATTAGGATATATATGTAATCAAATGGAATTATTAAATCTCAAGTTAGATTGCAACAATGTATAATTGAAGGACGTATTACAAAAGGTTAATGGAAGTTCATAAACCAACAATGAGAACGGATGTGAGTACTTTGTATTCCAGACGTAATATGACACTGCAGGTGCAGGTCACAATAGATTACAAGAAACTTATTGTTAGAATTAAGATTATTAAAATGTAATACTTTGTAATGAATAAAGAAATAGCAGACATGAGATCTGCAGTTCCCATAAGCAATGTGAGGGGCAGGGATAGCAGAAATATTCTCAAGAGCCCAAGATGGTCAATCAATCTCGAGCTTCACAACTTTTGCATTTTGGCTGTGCAAGCTACTCACCGTAATTTTAATAATTAATTATTAGTAATATTCGACTTTGAATATTTTTGGAATTAAAACGTTAATGAATATAACGTCGAAGTTGTTAAAAAATCATTGTAATTATTATAAAATAAATTTGATAAAAGTGTTTTTTGGCAAAAGCCTTTTTAAAAAGCTGCTCCAAGAGGCCCAAAACCTATCTCGCCATTTAAAGAAAAAGCAAACGTTCGTTAGAAAGTTTTGTGAGTGTAATGGTGACTTGATGAAATTACATTTATCTATTTTAATATCCAAAAAGGTTATTCACAAAACAGAACAACCTCTTGTTTATGAATTTTAGACAACCAACCATACATCGTATCGCGCCCTTATTAATAATAACTTTAAACGTTGTTTTCATCAATAATATTACGCTTTCTGTAAAAAAATACGAACTTCGGGCACATCTACGAATAATAAGGTTCAGTTTGCTACTTGAATGATAAAAATCTGTTCAGTAGATTTCTCAAACTAAGCGTTACATGAAAGGGCTTAGTGTTTTAAATATATAGGATTAATATGATGAATGCAGACTGCATCATCAATTAAAACAACATTTAACCTATCTCAGCCTCCGGGCCTCCCCAGAGTCCGGGCCCTTGGGTAATTGCCCCATTTGCCTCCCCCTCCCTTTCTGGGCGGCCCTGTTCGTTTATCTTGGAAGATTCATATAGTCGACTGCTGTTTACTTTCGGGTTCATACGAATAAATCCAAGATTCTTCATCTGTGTAGATGTTATACACTGTGCTTGATGCACCGCAATCGTATCTTTAAGCATTTCTTTGCTCCAATCGACATGAGTCTTTTTTAAGCGATTGTCAAATTAGGTAGAGTCCAACGCGCACATAGCATTTTCACAACTAAATGTTCATGTAATATCGAAAGTATACTTGTCATACTAATGACTAGGGATGCCTAAATCTCACGCTAAGTCACATGACGATCTTGCATTATTACTTCGCATACAGCATCGATGTTTTCTGCCACAACAGCCGATTTTGGTCGACCTTCTTTAAATTCATCCGCTAGCGAACTACGACTACAATTGAATTCACTATCCTAACGATATAAGTGGTTTTAGTTGAAGCTTTTTTTTCCAAAAGTCGAGATAAGTTTATTGAGGAACTGTTGTGGAGATAATCCACGTCGGAAATCGTAAAAAATCATCGCACGGAAATGTTCACGAGTTAGTTCCATTTTTTGGCCGAGACGAAATTTGCAACTCAATCAAAACAAAACAAATAATGTTCATGTGGCAAAATGTTATAAACAGTATGTATACTGTGAAAAATGTCAAACTTTAGGTTAGAAACATCAGATCGTACCTAACAACACTAGTGTTGTCAGTTCCCGATATATATCGAGCACCCCTCGAATGTGTAGTTACCGCAATATGTTATTTTGTTCGCTGTGAATCATTCTTGTGTTCATTTGTACTACGAAACTAAAACCTATGCTATTGTTTTAATAACTGAATCTGTTCGTTAAACGTACTACAGTTTTTCAACTAAATTGTCATTATTAGCTTGTACGCAATTAATATTATGTAATAACGTCTTATTACTTTTTAATAATTGTTTGATGGAATCCCCGACTGGATCCATATCCGATTTCAAGAGACTTGAATTCTTTTTCGATGTCATTCTTTTAATAACAAAAAGCTACAATCATTAATTACATAACACTGACCCCTACCCGTACAATTAAAAAGTTCCTAACAAGCGTACGTTTGTAGACAACCTATCATGTATCCGTAATAGACCCCCTCCCCCCACATCAATAATAATATTGACCCAAAGCTGTAAAACAAATTCATTGTTCTTAAATAATGATACTTTTCAATATACTGGATTACTTTAACACCCTTACTCAATTCAATAATCGGTTATCCCTTGACTGGACTATTGTATTGGCAAGTTTCACTTTGTATACCCAAACATCCACAAACCGCCGAATAAGAGGTTGCTATAGGTACTGTATCCTCCTTGCTCTTGGATTTACTAACGAAGCAAATAACTATTCTAACCCTACATTTCTTTTGCAGCCTTTATTTCAACGTTATTTACGTTTTGTTTAGAATATTCACCATTGTTGGTAGTTGGTATCTCATGTACATGTCCAGTTTCTGCTCGGGTGCCAAATTTCACGGGTGGGTCTGTGCTTCAATAATTGTAAAAATGCATGAACAACTTACTAACTAATATTACACGCGATACTTCACTACATAATTTTAATTAAATTAATATGAACTAAACCCATTAAACATTGCAATCAAAACATGACAATCTATTAACGCCTGCTATTGAGGAATAACTTACGAGCCAGGAATGGTTACCCTTCTAACAAAACAAACTCATTATAGTTAGGTACAGGTATATTTAATTGAAATAATTGCGAACGTTGCAAGTCGACTGTATTTGATGATGGTAAACCCACACTCACGTCTTCACAGCGTCCACCTCAAAAGTTCACAAAACACAACCAGGGATCTGTGTGCTGTATTATGTGAAACTAAACATTTAGTAGAGTCCTTAAATCATTTGTAATAATCAATTCGATTTATTTTTAATTTTTCTAGTCTTGTGCCTTTTTATCTTGATCTCGTATAGTGGCTTGGTATTATTTTGAACCAAGATATGCCTTATGATTATGGAGGTTATTTTGATATTCAGTCAATTTGGGCAATCGTCTCTTGAGAAATAGACGAGAATATATTACTATTGGCTTCGTGAAGTGGTGCCTAAGAGTGGGCGCCGTAGATACTTTTTTTGATACGCTGAATAAAATTCAAAATGGTGTGATCAACACACAACCGTACGTTTCGGGCGGGCGTGCTTACGTAAGTGCGTGCGTGAGTGCGTATGTACGTATGTTCGTTTGTTCGTTTGTTGATTCCTGCATGTGTGTTGCCTCTAGGTGCCCGTGAGCGTGCTTGCGTACTTGCACGTACTTGCATTTTACGGTTTAGACCCTTTTGAATAAATTTGGTGTCGTGTTTGTCGGTTTGTCTGCATCTGGGAATCCTTGTACCTCACATAACTTTCACAATTTTTATCGGATTTTGATAAAATGTTCAAAGATTATACAGATTAGACCCCAGATGATCCCTATACATTTGAAAGCTTCCAGATTAAGGATACGCCTTGCGCATGCGCAATCGTGAAGTAATTTAAACAGCTATTTCTCACTGCTATTTAATAGTCCGAATTTGATAAAATATGCAGGATAGTCGATACTTGACCTTTAAATGATACCAAACGAATTTCATTTTGATCCAATCATTAATCATCATCGCTTGTTTTTATCATATTTGTTTTTAAAGAGAAGCATTTTTTGGAATCTTAGAGCGGAAGTATTGAGTTCACTTTTTAGAGATACAGTTTTTGCACCCAAAATATAAATCTCCACTTGCATTTTACGGTTTAGACCCTTTTGAATAAATTTGGTGTCGTGTTTGTCGGTTTGTCTGCATCTGGGAATCCTTGTACCTCACATAACTTTCACAATTTTTATCGGATTTTGATAAAATGTTCAAAAATTATACAGATTAGACCCCAGATGATTCCTATACATTTGAAAGCTTCCAGATTAAGGATACGCCTTGCGCATGCGCAATCGTGAAGTAATTTAAACAGCTATTTCTCACTGCTATTTAATAGTCCGAATTTGATAAAATATGCAGGATAGTCGATACTTGACCTTTAAATGATACCAAACGAATTTCATTTTGATCGAATCATTAATCATCATCGTGCATGCGTAAAAGTAAAATCCTTGCACAATCTTTCTATCCGATTTTGATAAAATTAGGTATTATGTGGAATAGGTCTTACATGGTTCCCTATGAATTTTAGTGCTATCGGATTAATAGTACGCCTTGCGCATATTAGACTCTACTTTTATTCCATTTCAACAAAATTTTTAGAGACTATGCAGGTTCAACCTCAATTGGTCACCTATGGTTTCAACACTCATGAATCAATGTGTTACAGTATTTGGCATGCACAAGAAAGAAAGCAGTAAAGTAGGCAAAGAAAATCGCCCACACCGAATGCCACAACAAAACAGGGAGAAGGGTAGAATAGAAATCCAAAAGAATTAGATTTTGCGCTAGCTCAAAATGTTGCAGAGTGAGGTCATACAGAAAGAAAAATTGGAAACCTCAGTAAGTAGATTTATTACAAACCTTTAATTAAACATATAATCTTTAAAAGGAGTACGTACAAAAAGTCAAAAACGCATCTTAGGTAATCGTCCAGTTATAACGGGATGTAAACAAAGCGTCAGATTGTATATAACAAAACATAAACATTTAAGCAAATACCGATTACAAAATCTTAAAATTTAAACAATACATACAAGGATACTTACACAAGTTTTCAGCCTTAAATATATACAAGAAAAGAAGTAAACATAATATATACAGCAATTTTTATCTGTTCTGTGAAGTGCACTTCTTAAATCAAGGACGTAACGGTAAATTTAAATAACGTAACCCAACCTAAATAAACCAGTTGTTTACTTACTCTAATTTAAAATTTGAAGCAAGTTGTTGACATTAACATTAATGTATAAAGAAAAAGGAAACAGTAAAAAGTGCTCTAACGTGAGCTTCGATGTATACTAATCGTGACTTGAGGAATAATTACATAATACGCATCCACTGTGAATGTAACTTTATAACGAGTAATCTGTACTTTATTGAATAATCATGAGTACAAAACTACAGAACTAGCAAAAGAAGTGTCTATCTTCTACAGCAGCATCAAAAGAAACGTAAACAGAATAACTGTACCTTATTAGAACTAGCTTTCTGCCTTTGTGATACCATCTTAAAGAAGTTGGAAATGTGGGCTGCACTCGTCAATGGATTGGGCACTGGATCAATCAATTTAACTAGGTTAGAAACCTAAGTACCACGAAGCGTCTTTGTGTTGTGACTCACAACATTTATTTTCGCTAAAAGAATTATATAGAATAGCACATGTATGGAATAGAATAGAATAGCATAGAATAAAATAGACCTCTTTTAATAGCTCAGCTTGTAATTGTATTTTATTGACCAATGGGGGAAGTAACGTCAAACTATTCCCAGCAACAAGTGAGATGTTCTGAAAATAATTGTAAAAGTATATTTTCCAGGCAGCAGCAGCTGCAAAACATTCCCAGAACAGCCAATTAACGCAATCAAAATACACTATAATGACTTCCATTAAATTTTGTGTGTTGTCCGCATGAGAAAGCAATCTCTATTTTTAATGTTTAGGCAGGCACGCAACACTGCCTACTGGCCCATAGAAAGAAACGTATAACAAGTTACCTAACTAATAGAAACGACAGCGATTTGTATATTAACGATAAGGAAAATAATTAATTAGGGGACGATGTTATTACCCATAACTTGAGCGAACTGAGCATGTTTAGATGACGAAATACTGCGTTGATTATGTCTTCGTACCATAAAAACTTTTATATTTGTACAATGCAGCTGTTTAGAACGCGAGTTATGTGATCCCCCATTTGTTATACCTATGAAACTAATAAAGTTATTAGGAAATATTAGGAAATATTAGGAAAATGCAACAATGTAATTAAAAGACAATTTGTTACAATATGTTTCAGTGATAAACGTTCTCATGTGAACGGAAGCGCTACAAAGTAGCACAAGGATAAGTGACACTGCAGATGTCAGGTCACAGACGGTCGTAGGAAGTCACGTACCGAGATTACGCAGAATAAGCCTGCAACATTGTAATTATGAATAGCTTTTAAGATAGCAACTAAGTATTATGAATGGAATCAAGTGTAAGCGGACATTAGGTCCGCAGGTTCCCACAGAATTGTAAAGAGGTAGGGAGATTATAAAAAGACCGGGAGCTCCACTCCCAGTCCGTTCATCAACGTTCAGCTTTCACATTGCAGTCCGTCGGTAACTCACTTGTACAATTAAGTATTAACTATTTCGACTTAGAATAAATTAATTCAAGATTGTAAAATTCCATGTTCAAATCTGTTTAAACAAATAAATGTGTTAAGGACCAAAAAAGTCTTTTTAAAAAGGACCGCTCGAAGCCACGAACCATAACTCGTGTTTCGAAGAATAAACTATTGGAAATAATAAGCCGCTGCTTGTTTATTGCCATGAATTTCTATAACGAAGTTGTTTAAGTAAATTAATGAATTCTGTGGATCCTAGACTTTAGATTTGTTATAATTAAACATAGAAGCGATATTTCCCCGATTGCCTCATACATTGAAAACTATTGAAAATGAATACTTAAGTTTTAAATCTTCAATTTAAGAAATGTGGATGAAGTTGGATTGACATTTATTACTTTGGAAGATTTAACAGAGAATTATTTAAAAATATGTGTATTGAAACTAATATGCAGGCTGTGCCGTAAAATAAAAGGAAAATGATGTACTGGAATATTATTAGTACAATATGCAGTAAATTATAAAATGTTCTGTTATCTAAGAATTATTAACTCGTATTTAAACTAAACTAAATGATATTAAAAATAAAAAAATTTCATTGGTTCTTGGATAAGAAAAACTGAAGACTGAACTCTTCTGTGTCGTGTGAAAGGGTCGTAAATGCAGATCTGTCGTATAACCTAAGACACAGTTGAAAAACCATATAGTCAATTGTAGAATTCTAGGTCCCTCAGGTATTATTTAGCGTCCTATTAGATCCAGCAGCAGAAAAGCTGTTGGAAGAGTGGCGTTCATTAAATAGCTATCATTTGAAGTATGATCCCACTTATCAATACGAAGATGTCCAAAAAGAAGCTTACAAGGAAATTCTAGCCTTGATAAAGCAACCTAATATAAAAGCTCAAATAATTGTTGAGAAAAGTGTCAAGCTTGTTACTGAATATAGTATTTTCAGCCAGGTTGGTTCTTGGTTCATCGTCTCTACGATAAAGGTAAAGAACAAATTGTCAACGTTGATGAAGCTTTACCAATTGATTCTAACATTTTCATATTGCTTTATAGATGGAAATGGTTGAAATTCCATAATTATTTACCTGATGATGGTGTACCATTTAAAGATTATTAGCAGCACTTTTTCTATACAAAGCTTTTTGGTTTGGCTAAATATCCAACTATGACAAAGGTTTTAAGGATAGCATTACCTACATTTACTAGAATTTTGATCTATGACAAAGTGTGTATGAATGAACATGAAATTAATGTCGAGATTTTAATAATTAATCACGATGTCATTAATTTATCTAACCAAGAAATATCCCATCTTTTCCTTTATGGATAGATTTCTTTGGACCTTAAAATTTTTCCATCAGCAATTTTGCCTGAAAAGCGGATATTTAAAAAAATTGCCGGATTAGCAAAATTTTTCCGTTACAAAGGGAAACTTATCCAAACAAAAAAATCTCGCGTCTTCACTGTTGAAAATTCAAAGCTTGAACTATTATATAATGTTTACGATAAGGTTGATTGCTCAATGTTACATCAGTATTTTTACATTATTCTAGGTCATGCTAAGCTGAGTCTATTATTGTTTGTATATTAATATTAATATTATTATTAGCGGTTTAGTTACCTCACCAATACGTAACTCCTGTTATTACTATGTTAATTCTCATTATTTTCGAGGGCGTATACATATGAGTTTTTATTATAAAAATAATAATGGAATCAAAATAAAATAATACTAGAAATTAATATTTTTATAAATATAATAAATATAATTAAGATGTAAAAACTAAATTACACATGTACATGTTATAACAAATCTCTTCACAGGGTTTAAAAACTGAATACAACTGTAAGAGAAAACTATTTCAAAAATAGTATGATTAAAAATTAACAACCTGCATATGCAACGGTTGTAACAGGTTAAATTTTTCTGTTACAATTTTTGTTAATTCGGCAATGGATTCTACTTATTCTGGTAGATAGACAACCATACATACAGACCTCGTGGGAACGTGTTTGGTTGAAAACAACATTTTGTTCGTTAATTTTGGGAACCATCTGTGCTTAGGAGGGATATTATCTCATGTTCAAACCAATGTCGATGGCGATGCTTCAATTTTTCCTAGATTTTCTTCATTTTCAGAATGCGGAGATACATAGAGCACCACATCCTGTGAATAAAATCGACCTAAAGAGAAAGAAAGTAAAATTTTCCAATATTTAATTTGTACCTTGTATAATATTTTTGAACAAGATAAGTGTATTCCACGTAAAATAAAATGCTTTAAGTGCATATAGCGTTGACACACCATTCAAGAACAAAGCCCAATCTAATCTGTGAAAATCAAGCAATCGTTGATTCAAATCCGTTTGGGAATAATTATTCTAGAAAAATACCTTTAAAACAAGCTTTATTGCATTTATAAAGACCGTAAAACGGTCTAAGGTTCTATGTACTTTGGGAATGCTAAATACCTTCAATATCAAGCTATCTTCTTTAAGAATATCATTTAATAGACGTAACATGCTTTGAAAGACAAATAGTTCAGAATCGTCAAATTCATCATATTCTTGTTAATAAAACGAAAAATACCACATTTATTCGCTTAAACAAACCACTGGTTCAAAATTTTCTTAAAGCCATAAATCATAGGCAAGGAACAGCTAATTATTTTCTGTCAATAAATATACGTTGATTCTCGGAAAGCGATAACACCGAGAAACTATAAACAAGATAAGATAACGAGTTTTAATGCCTATGTAGAAGCTCGTAAGATAACAACTATTGATGTTATTGACTAATAAAGGATGGAAAACTTTTGTGATCGTTATAAATTTTAAAACTTGCTGCTCATTAGAGATAACAAAACGCGAACCTGTGGTTAATTGTCACATCAGGCGGATGACTAATACTTCTAGAATGTAATCAGAACATTTGAGACCTATGGCGTATTTGTAATTTTATTATATAAAAGGAATTTAATGAGGAGCGAGTTTCATTCATTCATTCAGCATTCAAGATTTAACATTGAACTTTTGAACATAAGTTATGAGACATTCGATCATCGATAGATAATTGTTTTATGAAGTGCAACGGCAATTTATCGCTCTAATAACTAATAAGGTATCTTGGTGCAAGGTCACCTGGTATTTTTATCTAATAAAAATAAAAAGTACTTTCCAAGGCTAATGCAACATATTTCGACGTATGAAAATTATTTAAGATGGCGATCTAAATATTTGGAACCAGGAAATATTCGATACAGGTGATTCCAATGGAAACGTTCTGTTAAATGGCGCTCATAACTAAAGAAGGTGATCATGAAGATAAGAATATCAGCAAGAATTTGACGACACAAAATTTTATTTTAAACCTAAAAGAACCATCTGTGTATTATTAAGTAGATTAAGCTAGGATAAGTTTCTATTTTACGTATAAGTGATACGTGATTCGAAGGTAATCTCAGTATCTTTGTCCGTATTATTCGACCTGCAATTCCACTTTGAAAATCTTTGGTGGTTTATGCCTACAATTTAAAAAAATTACTGATACTCTACAAAGCACATTACTTTGACTTACATCATGACAAGTTCCAGAAGCTCAGTTTTAAAAGCACTACTTTCAAAGGAAATTGCTCGGTTAGTAAGACTTTCTGCAACGTCACTTTTTTCCATGATCTATAGAGTATTTCATTTGACAAGTACAATGATACGATATGTTGTCTAAAACTCTAGCAGATGGTCCTTTCCAATTCTTTAGTAATTGATTTTCAAACCAATTTAGGAAATTTGGTTCATTCATTTCTCTGTGGTAGTTTGGGTTTTCTGTGGCAGAAGAGAAAATCAATTCAGCTCCATTTATAAATCTATTTACTAAATTACCTCAGAAACCGCTATTAAAGAAATAAACGGTCCACCATCATCTTTCTCTTCTTCAAAAACGAGGTCTATTTAGAAATTACAAGCATTATAATTTATTTTTAGATGGGAATAGCATTTTGTCAAATGTACGTAATCAATATCTGACTATCTGTACAAGTTATCTTAGTCAAGATTAGCAGTTAATTAACCCATTAGCGCTTTGTGTGTTCATTCAGTTATGTATAAAATTAGAAACACCTGTTGTGCTAATAATCAGCTATAGTCATGTTTATAAGTATGAATAAACAAGAAATCGAATAATTTCCACTACAGACACTGTTGAAAAATTATAGAAATTGTTCTATTCGCAAAATTTGTATATGATTGAGTACTTCTTGTGGTAAACGACTTCTACGGACTAAGTTATTCTGTACACTGTACATGAACTTGCAACTGACGGCAGATTCAGATTAACCCTTTGTTAGCGGACGGTACTCCGATACACCATTTCTTATATACTATGTAAAATTTCTATAATTTCACAATACCTTCTCCCAACCGGTCGGTATGTTCTCGTATATCCTTTCCTAATAGTGTATTCAGTTGTCACCAGAGAACAACTTTCTGTTATGTGAATATCACAGTATGTTTTGAACTATCTGTGTGAGAAGTGCCAATGTAGTACCTCCGGGTGGAGCATTGGGGACGTGGCCGCAAGTATAGCGGCCCCTTATTCAAATTATAATGTGTGAGAAGTGATGTATGTGTTATTGGAGAAAACATAGATTTACCGTTTATTCTATGAGGTTTTTGAATACCAAAATAGTTCTGTATAATTAAGATGACTTTCGTGAAGTGATACAATCAATTATTACGGATCATGCGCGTGTAACTGGTTTGATTATTATCTCTGACAAACTCTCAAGTACCGTCAGACTGCTAACCAACAACCGGTAAGATTATATACTTGTTTTCTTACAACAATTTTGTCATTTATTATATTTTATATTTTAGTCGACAACTAAAACCTCGTATAAACGACATAACATGGATAAAAGACCGTTAATAGACGCTGAACTTTTGAAAATTATTGAAAATTTTGCATTTGATATACCAAACGATTCACGAACAAATACAGAAAGTGATTGTGAAAATAACTGTTCATGACAAATTACAGGAAAATGATTTTAGTAAAGATACTGGGAATTTTCAGCACTATGAGAAGGAACTGGATAATAAGAATCCGAAGGAAGTAGATCAATTGCAAGCTAAAGCGGAGAAACAAAAGATTCTCGTAAAAAACAAGCCTAAATCTAAAAGAGGCGAATCTATAGACAGAAGAACATGGAAGAAAAGAGAGGTGGTGAGTTCCATTCATATCAGCATTTGGAAAGTTGCAGAGAAGATAATTTTGTGGATTGTGAAACACCCACAGATATTTTTGTCATTATTATAAACCTAATTTTAAAAAAGTTGAGCAGTCAAATCTATATGCGGTACAAAGACACACAATTCTAAATACTCATACAGATGAGATATTAGTCTTTATAGTGCTACGTACCTTGACGTAACTTAAAAAAAACAAGGAAAAAGAAAGAAAGGATGACCGGGCTCAATCGGTGAGTGGGCGGGGTCTTATACCTATAGCTAAATTAAAAAGAAACCTGAAATAAATAGAAAACAAAATATAAACACTCATTCATTCACACTCAGAACAAAACATACAAAGGAAAAGAAAAAACTTATAATTAAACAAAATATGTACACAACACAGTAAAAAAAAATTACTCAAGAAAATGGCGAGCTGTAGTTTTTGAATAATTACCCCCTGACGGTAATCAGTAAAAAAAAAGAAAGAACCAAACGCAACCCTAAAAACCAAAGCTCTAGATCATCGTAAATATAAACTTAACCTATATTTACATACATAATGGCAACATTTTCAAAGGTGCCCGCAAGTCTGTAAGCTGTTTTTACATTAATAATTAGTATATTTTTAGTGATTTATAAACAAATAGTAAAGCAGTACGAAAAGAGCAGGAAATACCAAAATAGTTCAATAATTTTCGTATGTAAGAATTAAATTTAGCAATGCCATATTTGAACGGTAAAATTCCAGGCGGTCTGGTTCCGAAGTAAGAAGCGAAAACAAAGAAAAAACTCACCCTCGAGTTACTGCCATCAGGGTTGAGTCAGTCGCTGGTCCACGTCAGCGAATAGGTAGGCCTACGCCCAAGAAGAACGCGTTTGGCCTCCCATTACTAGCATAAACGACAGCTCAAGGGATTAATGTGTCCCCCGCAGGAAGCTAGAATAATTACAAACAATAAATTAATTTATTCAAGCCAAAAAGTATTGTTTTATACAAACTCTAAATACTCACCACGCTAGATAATACGTGCCCAAAATTCGCATCACGAAAAAAACGGAACGACGCAAAGCAGGACGGTTGTTTTCCTGTTGTTATTCGAACAAAAAGTGAATATTAAATTTGTTTAGTTAAAGCACCAAAGCTCAAGGAAATAAAACAGGAAAATCCTAATTTATTGAAACAATTTCCCCGAATTCTTTAAAAAGGGAAAACACACCAGCATTTATTATTGAATACTTGGAAAGACGCCTATCTAATTATGGCGTAAATTCCATGTTAAGAAATTCTTAGAAAGAATATTTATGTTTCTAATGAGCAGAAAGATTTATCAAGTAAAACATATAAGATGTTTATTATTAATTACAATACAATTTTAAACACGCGAAAGGGTTATTTTTAATTTACGGAATAAATTTTCAAGCTTAACGCCAAAGGAATTTAAGTAAAAAATTATTGCATATAAACTAATCAATTATTTACGAAAATGAACATAACAATAGGTTTAAATGTGGCAATGAGTTATCATAAACTTCGTAATTCGAGGCATTACTGGTCCACGTCTACAGATTTAAGTATACCTCTGATATCTTCTACTATGTATAGAGATAGATTTGACGCGATTCTAAGTAACCTTCATGTTAATGATAACACACAAATGCCAAATAAGGACAAATATAAACTATCAAATACGACCCATGAAAAACACTTTGAACAAATCATTTACGTCTCTCTACAATGGTACAAGAATGCTGTGTTGATGGGTCTATGATAATTTAAAGGCCGTAGTTCGCTAAAGCTATTCAATTCCATGAAACCAATAAACGTGGACATAAAATTTGGTCTTTGTTTGATCAAAAAGGTTGAATAAAGACCTTTCAAATAGATGAAGGAAAAAATGAAATAGTCCAAGCCAAATAGTAGAAAAACTAAAAACCGACTAGACACTAGCATGTGGAACCATCAGATCTGATAGGACAGGACTACCTAATACACGATCCATAGTAAAGCCCTAAAACGTAGAGATTATGACTATCGTTTTTCTCTATGGATATAGGAGTTTGGAAGTGGCAAAATTACAAAATCGTTTGTTTGGCTAGTAACTTCCATGGAAATGGAGAAACCTCTGTACAACACACACAAAAAGACGAATCAAAGTTACCTATCACAGCTCCGATAGTTGTCAAAGACTATAATAAATATATGGGAGGCGTAGTTCGCGTGGACAGATCGAGGGCTGCACGTGGAGTCAACGGACAATCCACTGTCCAAATACTCTACATGTCGTATATCTTTCTGTTGTAATTGTTGTAACTGTTTTTTAGAATTCGGCTAGGTATCTCGGAGATAATTTTTGAAGTATGTCAAGCAACATCTTTTTGTATATATAATGTATATGTTTATGTAGATGCAACATGTAACAAAATACAAAAAGGTTCAATTGTTACCTTTTCAATCATTTCCAAACGCCTGACGTTACTTCAAAGTACCATCGTTAGGTTTTTATGAAAAAATTACAAAACAAAATTATGAAAATTTGTAAGTGCTAGTTTACATATTTTAATGCCTCCAAAAAAAAATAGTTAAAATGATCGAAGTTTTAATAGGTCAGGCAACAAACGGTTAAGCTATCGCTCCTTGAATTGATGCTTCGGATCGTATACAGCAGTTACTAAACCAGTTGTCAAGATGCCGCAAAAAAATATGGTAGCAGCAAGCAAAGTATCTTCAAGATTGCATGAGATCCTTCATTTTATGAAATAATAGGAAGTTTATTTCTTAATAGTACGACTACCTAATTAGAAGCAAAAAATTTCTGAAAAATCTTAAGGACTGAATGGGTTTGTCTATTAATTGTAATATTTATGGTAAAATTTAAGGAAGTGATAGCAACAAAAATGCATGCTGTTACTTTTCTTTAAGATACGCTCAATTTCAAAATAATATAGCCAAAAGTGAGATGTATGTGAATAACTACTTAACTCATTCTTTTCACATTAATTTGTAACGTCTAATCACGCACTTAAACTCTCAGTACACCAATAACTCATTCTTATTCTTTTCGATTTCGTCTTAATCCACACAATAAAGTTTACCTTTAGTTATAAAACGCAGACGTCCTCTTGGTCCTGCGTCTATTTATCTTTTCAAACGATACTCTAACAACTTGAAGCCAGTTTTTGCGCAATTGTAATTGTTTTCTACGGTTTGAAGATGTTCCCGAAAGCACGCGTGAGAACGAACTTGAGTAAAACTTTGATCTATAATAATTAGACATTGTTCGAGTAAATTATGGAATAAATTACAGCAATCGACAAACAGTATGTAAAATTTATATTGTTTCGAAAATAAAGATGACGTATTGAGGAATAGTGTTACTTTTAAAGTCATCTCTTTATCCCTTACGATTCATTTGTAACTTAACTAAGAACAAATTCTGCCCTTTCTTACTAAAATAAAATTAATGAGTATATCTAGCAAATTTAAGTAGGGCCATAGAACAAAATTTAATTCAACTATTTATTACTTTGAAAAGTTTTATGGTTTCAAATTCTTCCTGCAGAAGTTTTCTTTCTTAAAAATATTTTAATTCCACAAAGGCACCCTTGAGAAAGTGCAGCTTGTGTTATTAATTGAAAATGTTCTAAACCTTTCCATATTTGTGCGAAAACTGCACTAAAACTACAAGCAAAGGATTAGGATTTTACTTATCACGAGAGCGTTTCCTACAGTACAATTTTTGAGGTGGTAGAAATTCATGTTTATAAAATTTTGTATTAAAAATTAAATTCGGAATCTTTTAGCCGACGAGGGAGCTTTCTTTTAAATCAATTCAATACTGAAACTGCCTAAAAACTCAATTATATCAAGAGCCCTTCATGATTCGAATTTGCAATTATAAATTGGGTGAATAAGTTAGGTCTGCGTGTCTTAATATCTAAGCGAATTTCAAGTTAGAAACGCTATTGCATTTTAAAATATATTGTTATAAAACCGTTCTACTATGAAAACCTGAATGCAAGGGAAGATAAACATTGAAAACGAAATATTTCAGATTATTAAATATTGTGGATTTTAGTTATATTATGTTATAACAAGCGTGTCTATAGCACGTATTGTGAGCAGTGTGCGGTTTCTGTGAGAGAGTGGTTGCCGATCTTTTGCAAAAATGTGTGTATAAAATATGGTAAGCTTAAACCACTCACTATTCAAAATGAATCAACCTATTTAATTTCTTTTTACAAAGTTATTACAGTAGTAAATTTAAACTGATCAATGTCAAAACTAATGATTTTATTTTATTTCTTGTTAGTTAAGAAACTTAATAATTTCATCTAGATCTGTTAACCCTGTGCCTAGCAACATCTATCCACAGTGTTACAAAATTCATTTATTAAGTGTGCTTTACTAACTGAATACAAGTCTCGTGGATACACTGAAATTACAATGCACTAATCATAATTTATTTCAAGTTAATCACTAACAATGCTACTGCACTAATTTTTCATAAAATTACGATACACCACCTTCTTAATTAATACCCGAAATACTATCAACTTATTATTCACTAATTACTAATTTGTAAGTTATGTAGACATATCCTATTTATTAGAACTACTAACTAATAATTTATATCACATTGAATGTTTTTATTTTAACTTTATCTAATTTATTTTGTAATCACAATTTCGTAACTGAAGCTCGGACTGAACTAATTGTTCTCTCGAAATGTGCGTCTTTATATACCGCATTCAATGATCCTAGATTGTACCAAATGCAAACCAGAAGCAACTGAATTTATTCAAATAAGCTTCAAGAAAGTTCCCTTTTGCAGCTCTATAATATCTTAAGCGCACTCTGATCAATCACTTCTTTATGCGTTGATTCGCCATATTTATTATCCATTTTGAGGGTAGTAAACTTCCTGACGCCTTGCTACAATATCTAAAAGGGTAATCTTTTTTTAAAGATTTTATTTGAAGTCGCTAAGCTGATTTTTAAGCAAGTCTGTTATTACCAGAATAACAGCTCTCTGTAGAACATTTTGGAAACTGACAGTTTGTGCCTCTATTTGCCAAATGTAGATATTTTAGTTCTAAACGTATAAACAAATTTACAAAACATAACAAAGGATATATATATATATATATATATATATATATATATATATTGATGTGATAAAAGTCAGGAGAAGTCATGGGACCCTAAATTCTATCAGTAAAACCCACCCAAATAGAAGAAAACCGGAGAAATTGAAATTTCCAAATATTCATTATTCCACCCTGTCTAAAAAGAAGGGCATTGCATGCACAAAAGCCATTCATTTTACTAATCATAAAAACACATTTCCTGTGTATGTTACAATCATTAAGATATAAATACAAAAAGCCATTTAATCTGTGTGAGAACAATATCAATCAATTGCCCTTTGTTAACTAACGTACTAAATCAATTTTCTGTAGGTAAAATATGCGTCGCAACACGTTTTAATTGCCGCAAATTAATCTTTTATTTCTCAATTATTAAGATGCATTTTTTTTTGCATTTGTAAAACTGTTAAGAAGGTAATTGAAGTTTTAATTAGTTAACTTGACTTCCGTGCGTGTAAATATATCGTTTTAATTCATTTTAGGAGTTTTAAATAAAGAGTTTTTGTGGAACTTTTTTGATTAATAAAGAAAAGTGTGCCATCTGTACTACGAAATACTTAAATAACTAATTACTAAAATAAACCCCTATTCAAAGAACTCGCGTAGTTATTAAAAATGTCATAAAATAAAACCTAGATAAGATAAGAGTGCGGTTTATTAGCCTTACGTATTAGTGAAGGAGACCGCGAACCATTAACTTGATGCGTTAGAAGAGGAGAAACGACGTTTTTACTATGAACATAAATCACGCTATTTGGTACTGATTACATCATAAAGCGCGCCATTCTTATTAATATTACATCACTCAGTTGACTAATTCTTCCAATTCAATCTGAAATCGTTTAGAAAAAATGACCTAGTTAAAATTTTTGTGTATAAGCGAAAGTAATCCACATTCATGGATTTATTTAGGTTTACGAGATTGGCCATGTAAGGTTCAATTAAATCACAACCAGTTTTAAGACGGACAACCTAATGAAGAAAAAATAAGTGCACTTAAATTTGATGATTATTTTAAACAACTACAGGTACTGACTGAGAAATATTTTCAATTAATATTGATTGTGCGAAAGGATATATTGGAGAAACTATTACTTCGGAAAATGTTCAAGTGATTGGGGAACTTGGTAGCCACAGGCTGCTTAACCCCCTTCACCTACCACTGACACAGCACAGCACGTCTATGAAATAGGGGCCGTAGGAAAAGCAGACAGAAAAAGATAGAAACCTTCAGGAATGTTGTGCTACAGATGTATGAGGATGATAGCATGAACAGACATAGTTAATAACAAATAGGTTATAGAAATAGTAGACGAAAAAAGATATCTGTGAAAACAAAAAAAGTAGAAGAAATAGAAGGACGGGATAAATTTTTGGGGAATAGTATGGGATATACTACAAGCAGAGATAGGAAAAAAGAAGTAGAGGTAGACCTAGATCAGGCTATCGCACGCAAATATTGATAGATGCAGACTGCATATTTTAGGGAAATGTGTAGGTTAGTTTAGAATAGGATGGTACGCGTCTAATCAGTTCCAGGACTGAAGACCTAATGATGATGATAAAAAAAAATTATAAAACAGAAAGTTATTCCTAACGATTATCCTTACCTACTTTTTGTTAAAAAATACAAAATCCTCTTTAATTAATACTTGGTTATTTTGCCTTTTTTTTATTACCACTCTTGTGAGAGTGATTGGCCAAAAACACTTCACAGATAGTTTATTAAAGGTCAAAATGCTTCGAACTTTGACCTCAAAGATTCTCTGCAAACCATCCGTTTCACATTGAGAAAAATGTAAACTTATTCTTATTTAAAATACAAAATATTGAAATATTATCAATCAGCAAACAAACAAATCAAAATTTTATACTTATGGCTATTTGTTAAGGAGCACTTATTTAAATCTTCTTTTCATTACCCTCAACGGTATTAAACTCTTACTTGTTTTATTTTAAAATTACGATTAAATCCCAGTTTATAAGATCATCCATATAACGTTAGCTTGCACAAGTACACCTGGTATTTTTAATTAATTAACTTTAGATTAGCTCTTGTATCGAGGAACTTTCAATCTTCATTGTATTTTTACAAAACAATGATGCTTCATCAATATATTGCGGTTGAGAACTTCTATGTTACGCGTAAAAACAATTTTAAGTATTCAACTCCGTTATAAATCCTATATGACAAACACATTTTGTTTGTTTTAAGGAAAAAATGACGGATCGCGAATTTTATATGTTATTTGGTTTTAGAAAGAATCAACCGCAAATGAATCTTTTAATCAAGTTCCGGCTATATATATATATATATATATATATATATATATATATATATATATACAAAAATTATCTCAATAAGCCATATTCGAAATTCTTCTCGATTCGTTTGGAAGTATTAGTCACCTTGGGTGATGTAATTTTTACGAGAATATCAGCATTTTACGATCCAATTAGTGTCAAATTTATGACATGTTTTAGCGTAATACTCTCCGTTTACTCTTGTCTAATGTACAAAGTTATCTCTTGCTGTCTCCTTCCTTCGTATGGCAATACATAGAGCAGTTGAACTCGTGTTATCTTATCTCGGATTTAATTTTACGATTTTTTTAATAGGCGCGGGTTTCTTTGTATCGTCATCTTTGTTTCTTTGTATCACACTTATAATTAATTGGCTTTAAAATATCTCTTAATAAACGTGATAAATTCGTTTCTGAATCATGAAGATTGATATTTAAAACTCACAAAGTGTTATTTTGAACAAGAACAAATATCTTATTTTTGATATTATACACACTCCGAAAAATACTTAAAGCTAAATATTTATGGATTAGCAAATACGAAAAGATTATAGAATTTCAATGCTGTCTGTTTCATGCTAGCAGAGGAAAAGGATTGAGGCACCATCACCAACCACCTCCCGCCTCCCACATTCCACCTCCAATCTCCCACCTCCTCTACTTCCCACAGCCTACCCAACTAACCTCCCACATTATCCAAATCCTATCCCTCAATTCACCACCTTCCATCGCCTACCTTCAAACCCGATATCTCCCACTCCCTCACCCCCCACCCTTACCTTCCATTACCACCTTATATCTTCCAGCTCCCACAAGCCAGATTTGTTGTAACGAGATTACACTCGTATACTAAATGAAGCTTAAATTAATTAGTGCTCAGTTTGAAAGTAAAAACAATAAATTATATTTTTTCAATGTGTATGTATACATACGAATGAAAGTTAAAACCAGATAATTTAAAAGCGTCATAGTTTAGTGTCTCAAGAGTTGAACTTTCAATGTTAAAGCATATGTAATTACAATAGTATTTATTTTAAATATGTATTTTTAAAACGTACATATTAAGAACTGTAATTTTTCTATTGCTATTCAGTTAATTTACTATAAGACACCCATTGCTTTGATGGAATGTGTAAATCTGCACGTTCAGAAGTAAAGTTTTAAATTTGTTTACTCAAAAAATTTTTGGACTTTACTATGCGTGCGAGACTGCATGCTCAGAAGTAACACTTAGATTTTTGTACATATCCACCCTCAATACGTACTTTAATTAACCCATTTTAATGAAAAGAATCAAATTATATAACAGTTATATAACAGTTTATTTTGTAACGGTATAACATTCATTATTGCACAATTTAAACAATCTTTAAATGCAACAACTCTAATTGATTGCTGTTTTTCTTAAAATCTTTAAATTTAAAATTCCAAGCTCCTTCATATTTACAACAATATTTGCTGGTAAGTACCCAGTAGTAATGTGTTTCTTCTGTACCCTTTTACATAAACGGTAGCATTTGCAGATATAACTTCTTGTAAAAATCAAGCTCAAAATGTAATGCACATAATGCGATAGAACAAGGAGTCTCTCTTTTTTGTTCATGTAGGTAGTGATTTTGTGCAAAAATTATTCTGTTTCTTAAATTCGCTGCTTAAATTCGCATCGTCCAACGGCATATCCAAAACCTCATCCCTTAATTTTCCAGTTTGCATATTAAGAACGGCTATTTCACTAACAGCGAAGCTGTTTGAATTGTACTGAAAACCTTGTATGTCTAAAATATACGCCATATTTTATTTTAAGCTGAGCCATAAAGGAGCAATTTCCAAAAGAACATCCACTTATATACTAAAACAAATCTATTGACGGATCCAGCTTCTCCCATCATTGATCCTTTGAATAAGAACTTCCTAATCGCTTTTCCATTTTTTTTATTAGGTATGCGTTGGGAACGGTAGTATTGTACCACTGGGCTTAGTTGGTATGAGTGTGACTACTAAATCCAAGGTCCCGAGTTCGAATTCCAACTCTGTCTGATTGAAAAACGCCCTCGTTCGCATGAGAGGTAAAAATGTAGGTCCTGTGTGTTTGTGTGTTGTCACGCACGTTAAACATCCCTACCTTGCTTGAAACAGCAAGGGTTCAGCATAATTCAGAATTTTTAGGTAAAGAACTCGTTTTTGGTCAATGTAGTACCTTAGAGTGGGACATTAGAAAATCATATGTAGTGCAGTTTGAACTCTTCACCATTTGCGGTTATTACATATCCTCATTGACCAGATTCCACCCGCATACGTTCAGAACGTCCAAAGCAATTCATAAACATTTTGAAAGTGAACAACTTTTTATTGTGTTTATTCTATTATAACCCTTTTCTCTTAATTCTTCAATAATTTAAACAATTTCGCTCGTGTTTTCTTCGCTAGTATTTACTGCATGACTGGATGCTATCAATAATTTTAATAGGTGTATTAATCCCTGAATTGTTCCAATGCATGTCCTCAATAGGATTCGTACTTAATTTTTTATAAAACCGCTTAGGAAACCCAAACCTCTCTCCGTGGGCTGTAGTCCTTTAGGCTTCCTCCGATAATCTGGGAAATGCTTTAGCACATATTTTTCAAACTTTTTTTATAGGTAGTCTGATTAAATCTCTAGATTTGAATGAAGGGAAATTTATTCCGACGATCGACGCTGATTTGATCATATCCAAATATTTTGGTAAATTTTCTTGTAGATTGAAATCAACGTCCTCGGGGCCGATGTCTTTTAAGATTAGTAGAATGTATAGTCCTCTAGTAGCGGGATAAGGCACATTATTTAAGATTATGTTGTTTTCAGGATTAATTTCGAGCACGCTCGTCACCAATTTCCATTCATCGAGTTGGACATTATACTTTACTCCATAAAGTAACTTGTCTATACCTTTGTCTTCATTTCTTCAGAACATATCCGCATAATGACGGTGTATAGATTCCTCAAAAAGAGGTTGTTTAATTTTTTTTAAAAGTTGTTTCCATGTCTTCGACATTAGCTTAGGAGAACTAGGAGTATTAAATTAGAAGATTTTGAGAAAAACAACATTCGATCAAATCACTGCCTGTTACATTTAAACAATTTTTAAATTGTGCAAAGGAAAATGTTACTATCACAAAGTGCTTTTTAAATATACTGTTACATTAATTTGATTGTTTACATTAAAACTAGCGCTATATGTACAAAAATCAATATGCTACTTCTGATCGTGCAGACACACACGCACAATAAGCCAAAAGATGTCTTGCGCAAAAAAATTATATCTCAACGTGCTCATTCAAGCCAAAAGGTGTCTTGTGGCAAAGTAACTGAATAGCAATTAATTACAGTTTTTAACATGTAATTTTTAAAAATACATATTTAAAATAAGTATTATAATATATACGTTCAAAATTTAAAACCAATATCGCTTTTTTGGTTTGACAAATAAATTTGCTGGTTTTAACTTTCCTTTGTATTTTTAACATGTACATTGCGAAAGTATAATTTATTGTTTTGACGTTCACCTTATTAAACAAGATTGTGTAATTAAAATCAGGATATATTGAACTATGAGCATTATTTGAAAAATACCTTCAAATTAACCACTAATTTGTTTAAACGCCAGATAGTAAACAAATGTAATAAGTATCTCATTAACACAAATCCGGCTAGTGGGAGGTGAAAGGTGGATGGTTTTAAATGGGAGGTGTGAGGAGAGATGTACAGAGTGGGAGACGAGGTGTGGGGGATGTGAGGTAGAAATGCGAGGTGGAGGTGTGGAATGAGTTGCATGGTGCATATGGGCGGCCGGTGAGGTGGAGATGCAGGAGGAGGAGATTGGAGGTGGGAGATGGATGTGGGTAGTGGTAATGCCTCAGTCCTTGTTCTGAAATTAATCATACTAATTTCATTTAGCGGTGGCACAAATGTAAGAACTAAATGCAGACATATTGCTTCTTGAATAATAATTAAAATGTAGCTGGTTTGAAATACAAAAAGCGAATGCAAATGATCTGAATGTGTTTCATGCAACCAAGAACTTAAAACAGAATGGTATTGCTTAAAACAGTACTAAATTGCAATACATTGTTTTATAATATTTAAGTGAACTTTACCACCATTGAGCGTACTTCAATTCACATGGGGAGGGGTCTAAAAACAAAACGAAAGCACACACCAGCTAATTCAACCCTTTGGTTGAGCACCAGTACCTGCAAGAATAATTAAACACAAAACGCACATAAAATATGATTCTAATAAATAATTTCTAATAATTTGAATTAACAAACTAAGTGGATTTAACCACCGTAATTAATAATGATCTGTGTCGACATAGCAATAAATCTGTACTAATCATATATACCTACTTACTAAATTTATACAGATCGAATTCGCTCTGACTAGATACTGAAACACACGAAACCCACATATATGTACAATCGTGAATTTAAAAATGAAACCACAATTATTAGATAAATCTAGGTGTAAAGTGTTACTCTTCACATTTTAGAATGTACGCAAACTAGATACCATTAAGGAGTGAAAGCAACCTGCTGGCACCACCAACATCTAATATACCTTCCCGCAGGCCGTGAAGAAGAGGGGTAGTTGTAATGATAACGTAAATTTCTAGGGTACAATGAAGCAACTTTAGTTCTAACGATTAAGAATGTTCCGTATAAATTTGGAGTTCTAAGGATCTAAGCACTTTGAGTACAAATTCGGTTTAGTTCTAAGAGCCAAAGAATCTTAAGTACAAATTCGGGCAAAAATATTAACAATGTTATTAAAGGAATCTCACCCTGCAAGTACTTACCAGTCACGTAAAAAGAGAAAGCACATATTTCACAATAAGAATTTGCAACTGCCCGATTTAACAGAGAAGAAAAATGGGACCAAATGCTAAGTATTATAGCCTTTTTATTTATATTAAGGGATTTTTCTATTAAGTTTTCTTTCTATGTGACCAGCTGAAAGGCACAAGAAAATTTGACGAGAATTTCCAGTAAGCGGATAGAGCCCACGGCAAGTTCCGATGGAAAATGGCTCGTAGTTGAGGAAATCTCAAAAGGCTAAGCGGCTAGTCGAACTATTTGCTCTGGGTAGAACATGAGCTGTGGGTCGGGGTTGGACTGCGACCAAAAATATAAAGAATATGGCGCCACCGAATTTTTCTATACGAAGAAGACCTTACTTAAGTCCCTTGTACAAGGCGAATGCGGAAACCTTTATTCAATTACCGCTATACAATTTATTAAAAACAACACAATCCCTAAAGTTTCTTACCTTATGGCTCGACTTTGACTTTTATACATCACTGCTACACCTGTGAACATATTAAACAAAGATAGCACTGTTTGTGCATTTATACCCAAAATTTAAAAATTTAATTCGAATCAACCTTCATTCATTCCAATTAAAAACAATAGTCTTGACCAAAATAAAAATCTATTCCTTCAGTATTTAGTTGTTGTGCAATTTACAAAACATCTTTTTCCTTTAATATAATTTTGATTAATTTAAATTCTTGAAAAATATATACATAAGTACTTGGTATAATAAGTACTTTTCACCGTTAAAATATGGTCATTTCTATTAGAAATACCTAGCCAAATATTACTTAAAAATGAGTGAGCCTGAGTTTACTTTCTGAATAATTAACTATATGTAACAATTTCGGTTGGTTTGAGTAGCACTACTATAACCTCACAAAAAATATTCCACTAAGCTATTAGTGAAATTTGTAACGTATAAATTTAATTTCTAATGATTCGAGTAAATCATGTTTCAAATAAATATATCAATTTTCATAAAATCTAGAATTTAACTTTCCTTATTTCATAATGACATCTTCCGTAATTTCAATGTATTAATAAAAAGATTTAAAAATGAAAATTTGCAGGTTCCTGTTGTTTAATATGAAAAATATATAGTCTGTCATTCACCTAACTTGAAGTTCAAAACACGTGATTAAACAAAAAATTATTTGTCTGCTATATCCATGCTACAGCTGACATACGAAAGCAAATTTACATACCAGATGTTCATCTGATGGAAAAATACCTGCTAGGCGTCTTACTTCAGCACTTAAATAAAGGAAATCTCCAATTCGGTACAACCAAATTTGCTGCCCACTGAAGTTCCAAACCATATCACAGCGTCCATATTAACTAATTGATACTCGTCAAATCCACATTCGTACAAAGGTTAAATTCTTAAATTTTTCTAAATTTTCCTACGCTGTATGTTGATTAAAGTTACGTTGCATATTAAATAAAATTACATGCTAACTAAAATTTGCATGTATTCAAAATTTTACGTTAAACAAAAGTTCTGTTAACTAAAAGTTGCATATTATTTCAAAGTTGCATATTATTTCAAAGTTGCATAATATTTCAAAGTTGCATATTATTTCAAAGTTGCACTGAAAAATCTTTATTTAATAAGATTACAAAAGCCGTACTACTTACTGTTAACCAAAGGCCCTTCAAACAAAATATCGCCTCATCATCTGCGAGCTATTCTCCAGCAAGTGGACAACAAAAGTGCCGTCGGAGACGATATTATCTCACGAAAACAATTCAACTTTCACCTGCTTCCAACACGTAGATTCCTCAAACGTCATCGTCCTTGCTTCAAAGAACAATTCGACTTCTTCTGACGGCAGCTGTATTGGAAGTGATCATATCACGCAAGTTACCGCTTGACAACAACCCAACGCTACAATCGTCTAACAGAGGGAGCTCTAAAAATGACACTAATAGAAAAGTATTTTTTGTCACCGCATAAATTAAAATTTGAATTGAAAGCTAATATTTTATTGGACAATATGTAATATTTATTTAGTGGATTGTGTAGCAATATTATGCTTTACGTTGGTTCTTATTAAGTAAATAGATTAAATATCTGTAGACATAATGATGGAAAATAAAATCGTTACAGTATTAAGCGAAGTCGTTTACCCAATGTAGTTATGAACTTGTTTGCTGAAGAAATAATCACCGAATTCTCAATATAATAGGAATAAATTAAGTAAGTGTTTATCTTGTCAAGATAATACAGCGGATTTAACTAAACACCATTAAACTAGCAACATTTAGGAAAGACGTAATTAATAAAGATTATAAGTTTAGTTAAAGATAAGAATATATACAAACGAACTCCTGAATTTAATAAAGGACGAGCAAAGTTGGCTGTCTATCTACGTGGGATAGAAATTATAGAAAGGTAGCAACCCGTAAATTCAAATGATTGGAAACTGAATGGTTTTTAACCTAATAAGGCAGTAAATTTCAAATATGAAATGGAATGTAACACTTCAAATATCCGTGAAAGGTTAGACGCGTAATAGATGAAATACAGAAGTGTAAATTGAAAGTATGTTACAAATGTGTCTGAAATTGACGTTTCCTTTATTGCTTGTTGAAATCCCAATTTTAACATTTTTCACAGTTGAAGCAACTTTACTAAAACGGACCTCATATATATATTTTATACTTAAGGCTGCTATTTTGAAGATCGTGGCTAGTGTTAACATTACTCCAATTTTTCTCAAAACTGAAGTTACTACACCGCTAAACTGTCCATAACGAAATAGCTGTAACTACAAAATTTGACAGAAAATATTGAGCATTTTTAATTCGTAGTCATTCATATTATTATTGAGATCAGAATAGGAAATGCATGCTAAAGAACTAATTAAATTTACTTACTTTTAGTAACAAAATGTCAGCAGAATCTACAAAAATTTTGTTTTTAGGTGTACTATAAGCAAACAATTTACTACAGGATAGGCAAAACGAAAGTTTAAGAAAGCAAACTTTACAATTGAGTTATAATAAGGTAGTTGTTGAAAGTGGAAAGTTGGGGTTTTAATGTACCCATATAGTATAAAATAATATATTACAAGAGGCTTTTTATGCACTGAAAGCTTTTCAGTTCAATGACAAAATTAAATTGAGTGGAACTTTAACCGCGTTTTCTCCAATCGATAAAAGCTTACGCTACAAATGTCCCAGCGTAATCGAAAGTTTTGGTTTTACTGAACTAATGACCTACGTTCTCGTCAAAATCGTACTTACTTATAAATTAAACTGTAACTGATCTATTGTTAAAAAGATTACGAAAATGTAAAACAATAAATCGCTAGAGTAAACAAGAGTATTTTAAAAATGTCACCGAATCATTTTGTCATATTTTCAGTAAGGTTTCAAAATCAAGTAAAGTATCTTTTCTCTTGCATGAAACAATATACAAAGTTTCACATTCCCACTTATAGGAAATGAAAAATGTACTTAAAATATATTCATTCGTTTTTAAGACCTATGTAAATATACGCGAAAGTTTCATCACCGTAAATATAATTAATCGAAAATTTTCTAAACATATTCAGTATCAAGACTTTTACTTATTTATAATGACGTCCTAATTATTATTGTAAACTGTATAGAAACAGATTTGTTCTATAAAAAAGTCTATTCAACTTAGTTCTCGTCTCATTAGGTATACAGAGTGTCCACCTTTTAATTGCACACTATAGGAATATCATGAACCATAAGAAATTCAGTGGTTGTTAAATTTGGTAAAAATTTCCTACTTATGAAAGTATTTCATGGCCAACATAAAAATGCAAACGTTATCCATAGATTGCTAGATATTGGATAAAGTACACTGAGAAAAGTGATTTAGTTGATACAACCAACTCTGTTGTTTTGAAGAGTAAAGCATTTGATCAAGTATTTTTTAGTCGTTCTAAACGAAACTATATTCACTGAACCACTTGTAAATTGTTAAACTAACTACAAAAATTAGTTGACTTAAATTTGTTTGCTTAAACGCATAATAACAGTTGGTTAATAAAAGAATGCAAAAGTGAATTTCATTGAACATCAGTCGTATTTAATACAAACTAATATTGCCAAAAAAATTCATATTTTAGTCCAATACTACTTTAATGTAGAAAAAAATCCAATTTAGTTAAATGAACGGTGGAATAAGTGCCAAATCAACACGTTTTGTAACAAATTTAACATTCAAACAAACGTACTATAGGTTGTTTGTAGCGCGTGCCCATTCGGCATCCATATACTGGTAGTCTATGTGCGGATATTTCTAATGAACAACAGAATGTATTTAATAACTAAATACATTTTGTTGTTTATATATTATTTCTTTAAAATGTGTAGCTGTAAGAACATTGTATTGCCGTTATGTTAAGTAGAACGTCGGCTAGTGATTATTGCACAGAAATTATATTGTTTGCTGCTTTCCTTAGAGAAGGGTATGTTTTCACCAAGGTTATCGGATAGAAGGGTAGTCAGTCGGGTGCTGGCTACGTAAGCGGCAGTATATCCGCCCTTAGCATGGGCATTCTACGTGTGTAGTTAGTTTTGAAAGCGATTTATGTACCAATTATTGATTTGTAATATCATTAGATTATTAAAGTAGTGTAAATGTGCGAGCGAGATTATACTAATTTTTAGCTACGCCATAATTCTAGGCGTGTAGTAATTGTGTCTGCTATGCCAAGTACGTATGCGCATCGTCATGTTTTAAGATTGGGGTTCGAGGAATTTCATTGCTGTAAGTTAAGTGGTAGTTTGCCCAGCGTGAATTCTATCGCTCTGGAGTGACTCTGTAAGTACTTTTACATTGTTTAATTGCCGTTTATGTTGCGCCTTGCTGTTTAATCGACGCCCTGTAATTAGTTAATTAATAGCACGTTATGTATTCTGCTATGTGAACATTTAATTTATCCACTTTTTGGAATACAGTAATCTTTTAATGCGTGACCGTTATTTCGATTTTACTCTCTACTCATTGCCTTTAACGAGACAATAGATGAACGTTGCATTATTGGCGCCCAACGTGGAACAAGAGTGAGATAACGGTTACTCGGATACAGGTAGAACTTCTGCGTTATTAGTGGTAAACATTTAAAATAGAAGTGCAAAGGCAAAACACGCAGAAAACAAATTTTTGTAGTACGGAACGAGACTTGATTATATTGTCATGTTTAAAGTATTTAAGGCGATGTCAACTGCAACTGCAAATGAATAAAGCTGTTAGTTAGGATTAAACCCGAGATTCTTAACATCAATTTTTAGAACCTGTTAGGGTTGATGTATTTTCGAGATCTTGTTAGCAATTGTAGTGACCCAAAGAAGTATTAAGAAAGGTTTATGTCAATGCTGATTAATACTAAATTATTGTGAGATTTTATTTCCGTTAGCAAGTAGTAATATACAAAGTGTTAGTTTGAACGTTTTCGAGAATCTTTTATGAACAGCTACTGGAATAGTGAACATAAAAGAAATGTTTTTAATAAATTTGTATACGGGACTTACGACCGGGGCAATAGAGCCGACTATTTTTTGAAAATGGTTCGTGAAGCAACGTATTTGTCTCATGAGATACCGCAACAAGAACTAATTAAGCATCTTGTTCATCATTATGATCCGGAAACCCGTAGGGGCATTTTAAATAATGGTATTTCTAATTTTGAAGTAATTGAGGAGTTTTTAAGACAAATCAATGAAACTTACACGGAGCAGTCAAGGAATTATCGTAGTAACAGCTGTAGAAACAATGGGGAAAGACGGGAGACTAATTGTAGAAATTATAATTTAGAATCAAATGATTATGGTCGAGAAATAAATAGGTAACATAGGGACGGAGTACATGAGCGTAGAGATGACATAAGGAACAGAAATGCAGATCAGGAACAGAATAGGGAAAGGAGATATGAGAGATGCGACCGCAGGGAAAGGAATGGTAACGTTGGACAGAATATGGAACAAAGCCGTTGAGAAAACTGGGAAGGCTACTTTGAAAGTAGGAATTATAGCCTAGATGTAGATGCTAGCAGGGAGAGTAATAGAGGGGACCGGAATAAAGATTATAATCGCAGGAATGTTAATATAAGTAGCAATAGAAATGAATTAGATTGAGAGAATAGTGCTAGAGGAAGCGAAAATCGTGGCGCGTCTGGTATCAATTCAATCGAGAACGTTACTCGCTTTAATAACGATCTTGAGGAGGACCTATTAAGTGAACCCGAGGAGGTAGAAAGGAATTCGGTTCAGTGGCCTTTGTTAGCGGTTGTTGTAGAAAGGTGTAAAATCAATGCGTTAGTTGATTCAGGAAGTCAATACAATTGTATTTCAAAAAGATGTTTGGAATTATTAAAACCAAAGGTTAACAAACTGCCTATATTTCCAGTTACGGGATTGAGTATTAGGGGGGCTATTGCTGCGAAGGCCAAATGGATTAAACAGCAAGTTTTATTAGAAATAAATGTGGAAAATTGTAGAATGGAATGTGTCTTTATTGTTGTACCAACTTTGGTGCATGAGTTTATTTTTAGATGCGAATGGTTATCTACGGTCCATGCACAGCTTGATTTTGAAAATTTATCGATGACAATAAATAAAGAGGGGAAGTGGTATGCATTTTCTTTTCTTTCGCTACCCAGGTCTGAAATTACAATAAATACCATAGTGCAGGAATCACAAACTGAAGGTAGCGCGGAAGTAGGGAAACCTGAAGAAACAAAAAAAAATCCGGTATTCATTTGCTGATCGAGTTGGTATATCTGAAGCAGCGTCCACCTTTACGGCGCAGGAAAAGGGAATGCTGGCAGATTTGTTGCATAAGCACGGTCACATTTTTTCTGACTAACCCGGACGAATGAAACAGTATTCGCATGTCATTGAATTGAGGAACGAGTCCCCTTATTGTTTGAAATCATATCCGATGCCTCACGTAATCGTAATGAAGCTAGGGAACAAATTAATCAGATGCTTGAGTGGGGGGTTATCGAGCCGTCCCAGACTGTGTATATTAATCCTTTGGTCGTGGTGAAAAAAAAGGACAATACTATACGCGTATGTTTGGATGCGAGACAATTAAACTCTAGAATAGTTCAAGATCGAACCATTCCACCAAATCCACACGATCTTCTTTTTGAGTTTAAAAAAATGCAATACATAAGCAGCCTGGACTTAACAGCGTCTTACTGGCAAGTGGAAATTTGGCCGGATTGCCGGAAATATACCGGCTTTCAATTTGATGGTTTGACGTACCAATTTCAAGTACTTCCTTTTGGATTAAATACTTCTGTGGGAAGTTTTATTTGGCCCTTGAATATAGTATTAGAAATGGAGGTGTCGTCTTTTGCAATTCCATATGTCGACGATATACTAATAATTTCTGCCACGGTCAGAGAACATTTGGTACACTTAAATACAATATTTACAAAATTTTCAAATGCGGGAGTAACGGTTAAACTAAAAAAATGTGTTTTTGCACGTAAAAGTGTGCCGTTTTTAAGGCGCATATTAAGCCCAAATGGTGTTAAAATGGACTCCGAAAGAATTCGGGCTGTTAGATAGTTTCCTACCCCAAGAAATATTCGTCATTTACGTAGTTTTCTCGGAATGTGCAATTTTGATCGTAGGTTTATGGAAAATTATTTCGACCTAATTGGGCCGCTATTAAAATTACTAAAAAAGGGCGAAAGTTGGACATGGTCAGCAATAGAACAAAAAGCTTTCGAATTAATAAAGGAATCATATTTAACAGTGTTTTTCTTAATCTTCTTTGGGAATTAAAATTAAAATTAAACCACCCGCCATAGGGTCGCCTCAGAACCATGTTAAAATCTACCAAAGAGGTAACTTAAATCATAATGATTTTTCCCCCTAAAAATAAATATTAAAAAAAAACACTGCTTAAGCCTTACGGTAACACAATCGCACACTTCTTTAATAACCATCCTCTCAATTGTATAAATAGAAACATGTTAAAAAATGTTTTCCAATTCCAAGTTATTGAATTTATATAAAATTCACCAATAAAAATTAATCAGCTGATTTCACGTTAAGCGTATTGGCTACCTAAAGAAAGTCGATCCCAGGTCGCAACACAAATTGAAGGCAATCATTCTTTTAAACTTTAAAATTTATTGCTTAGTGTACTCAAACCAAATATTTCAAAAATCAATAAATCAAAGTCACCTTCAATTTATGTCATAAATGTCAAACATGAAGTTTTTATTATTTTGACAACGATCCTGGGTCATGGATCGAAACGTAAATAAAGTTGATTTTAAAAACTATGAGTGTTCTAATTCCCAAAGAAGATTAAGAAGAATGCTAAACAAACCACAACAAACATACAGGGAGTATATTTAACAGTAGGTTTTTTATCGCACCCGGATTTGAATAAACGTTTTTTTGTTCAGTGCGATAGTTCTGGTTATGAATTAGGGGCGTGCCTATTCCAAATTGATGAAAGTTCTCAAGAAAAACAAATAATTGCTTACTCAAGTAGAACCTTGAAGGGGGGTGAATTATCTTATACGACGACTGAGAAGGAAGCATTACCTGTCCTTTTTGCATTGCGCCAGTGGCGTGTTTTTATATTAGGGAATCCCCTAACAGTTATCACCGACCACAAAGCACTATTATTTTTGTTAAAGTGCAATCTTTTAAATTCGAGACTGGCACGCTGGGCTATATTTCTTCAGGAATACAATTTTGAGGTAGTTTATTGTGTGGGAAAAGAAAATATTGTCAGTGATTGTTTATCTAGTAATCCTGTTAAAATTGATGGAAGGAAAGAAGAGCCCAAAGAGATAGCTGTTAGTATTATAGTGAAAAATAAAGCCTTCCAGGAAACAATGGCAAATTTTAGAAATATTTGCGAAGCGCAAGAACATGATAAATTCTGTTTTGAAGTAAAGCAGGCATTGAAGAGCGATAATACTTCTCGACGAGTTTCTGATTGGTATGTCTTTCACGACAGCATTTTGTTTAGGCGTACGAGGGTTGGTGAAGCAAGCATGCGTGTATGTGTGCCACATAATTTTACTATTCAATTGGTATTGCAGGAGCATGAACAGTATGGGCATTTTGGCCCAGATAAAGTGTTTTTAAATTTGCATAAATTTTTCTATTGGCCTAAAATGCAGAAACGTGTTCGACAGGTGGTCGCGGGGTGTGAATTGTGTCAGAAAAGTAAGATCTCTCCCAGGAGTCATGGAGAAATGCATAGTGTTTTGGTAAACGCTCCAATTCAGCTTGTGTGTTTAGACTTAATTGGTCCTCTTCCACGAGGTAGGGGAGGGGCCACTTATCTGTTGGTAATAATTGATGCTTTCTCAAAGTATGTTAGGCTATACTCTTTAAAGCGGGCGACGACTAGAGCCATTTTCAACAAGCTAAAGAATGATTATTTTACAAAGATCGGTAAACCGGGCGCTATCCTGACCGACAACGGTACACAGTTTTTGAAAAATTGGAAAGAGTAGTAGTTCATACTACGTACTATTACCCTCAGTGTAACCAAACCGAACGAGTTAATCGCGAGATAGGCCGCTTTTGAGGATGTTGTGTTGTGATAAGCATTCAAAGTGGGCTCATGAGGCCTCTAAATGTGCGATGTTTTTGAACGAAGTGGTACACGATTCAACAGGATTTAGTCCCAACCAAATTCAATTCGGGATATCTCATAAAGAGCCAGTTGTGGAGTTGTTAGGACTCGCTAAACCCCCAACTTTGGAAAAAGAAGTAATCATTAAATTAGCATATAGGCGGTTGGTTTCCAAGGCAGAGTTGCGAAAATTTAAGCACGATATTAAGCATAAGTCTACTGTTTTTCAGTCGGCTGATTTAGTCTTGGTGAAAACTCATCCACAATCTTCTTTTGAAGATGCCAAAATAAAGAAACTATTTTTGTTATATGCTGAACCATATTCGGTTGTTCGAAGCGTAGGTCCGAATGCCTATGAACTCAGAAACCTTGAGAACGGCGATATCATAGGGAAACATAACGTCATCAATTAAAAAAAATATATCCACCCTTGTCGTAAAATCTAATCGAGGCAGTGTTCTTTCTCCCTACTTTCAGTTTAAAAAAATTTCTCAAAACATTATTCGTTCTAGTTATTAACTCATATTGCTTAAGTTTTTCTAATTTTTAAAAGGGGGGTAATGTAGCGCGCGCACATTCGGCGTCCATATATTGATAGTCTATGTGCGGATATTTCTAATGAAAAACAGAATGTATTTAATAACTAAATACATTCTGTTGTTTACATATATTATTTCTTTAAAATGTGTAGCTGTAAGAATATTGTATTGCCGTTAGGTTAAGTAGAACGTCGGCTAGTGGTTATTGCACGTAAATTATATTGTTTGCTGACTTCCTTAGAGAAGGGTATGTTTTCACCAAGGTTGTCGCATAGAAGGGTAGTCAGTCGGGTGGTGGCTACGCAAGCGACATTATATCCGCCCTTGGCATGGACATTCTACATGTGTAGTTAGTTTTGACAGCGATTTATGTACCAATTATTGATTTGTAATATCATTAGATTATTAAAGTAGTGTAAATGTGCGAGCGAGATTATACTAATTTTTAGCTACGCCATAATTCTAAGCGTGTAGTAATTGTGTCTGCTGTACCAAGTACGTATGCGCATCGTCCTGTTTTAAGATTGGGGTTCGAGGAATTCCATTGCTGTAAGTTAAGTGGTAATCTGCCCAGCGTAAATTCTAGCGCTCTGGAGTGACTCTGTAAGTACTTTTACATTGTTTAATTGCCGTTTATGTTGCGCGTTGCTGTTTAATCGACGCCCTGTAATTAGTTAATTAATAGCACGTTATGTATTCTGCTATGTGAACATTTAATTTATCCACTTTTTTGAATACAGTAATCTTTGAATGCGGGACCGTTATTTCGAATTTACTCTCTACTCATTACCTTTAACGAGACAATAGAGGAACGTTGTTGAACCTAACCGCTTTTATTAAGTGTCCGATGTTCTCGGGCAACTGCGTATTGGATGTACGGCGCGCGCACATTATATCTTTAATATATTGCTACCCCTCCACTGCCACACGTTAACATGGCGGCGAGCGTTACTTCACATTGTTTATTGTGTTAGTTTCAATAAAAGTATTTCAACCAAGTATAAAAATACACAGAAAATAAATTTAGTATGCTGGCTGTGTTCAAACAAAATCTTTTCGTCTAAAAACACGTAAGTATCTTCCTATAAATTGGCCTCATTGCCCATAACTAAATAATGCCGTTGTTTTTAGCATTCAACTATATAAGCAAACGTCTAACTTCAAATACCCATTGCAATTCTACTTCTAAACAATATAGAACGCAACGAAATGATTGATTTGACAGCTAAATGTTTCAATTGAACACAATAAAAGTTTGATTAAACCAAAAATGTTATTACTTCAACCCTTATTAGCCACTTAGCTTAATAATTATTAACTGTGCTCAACATATGGGTTAGTTAAACCAATGACGCTTTTTGGTTAGTGGAAAAATATGAATAGTTTGTTTTAATGCTGCAAACTCTTTCAAGTACCAAACTGGTAGTTTGATAAAATTAATGTGTATTTGCTTCAATGATTTTTATTTGTAAGTAGGATATTCAACGTGTTGATTTAACAGAACAGTGTATTTGATAAAAGTTGTAAATAATTCAATTCAAATCCACAAGCAATTGAAGGAACGTTACCTAACATTCAAGTTACATTAATGGCCATTTGAGTAAATGCCATAATTATTGTGGTACAAATTTAGGTTTGTTTGCTTCAAAATCGGCTTTGCGACATTTTATTATGTTCTATTTAATGCATCTAGATCATTGCTTTTTTACAAACCAAAATTTTAATTGAATCAACTAATTTTCAGTTGAAGCAACAAAATCTTTCTCTCAGTGTAGAAGTGTTGTGATTTTCAATTTTCGTGAATAACTTCTTTATTGGTGATTTACAGATTTTTTCAAATTCATTAGCTTTTTCTGTACGATAGTCAACTTTTTTTTTGTTATGGCCACCATATTGAATTTTTAACTTCAACGTACAGAAAAATAATATAATTTTAGCAAGGTAAAATACACACCATTACTTTTTTAAAATAACATTAATAAGACACAACAACGGTTTTGTAAAAGAACTAACCTAATAATAATAATAAAAAGTTAACCACCACTACATGAAGCTACAGCAAATGTTTACTGCACTTTTAGAAATATTGCAATCACATGCAAAAAGATCTACATGTTGGTATTTGCTTCTACCCTTTTGTGATACTTCCTTCTTGATTTGTCAATGGAACTGCAGTCGGTGTTTTTACATATTCTATAAAACAATGTACGACTTGCTTGGCTTCGTTCAGGGTACAGATTAAGATTCTTGCGGGAGGCATTTGTAGAATTTCTGTGGTTTTTAATATACACGTCGTACATGTCTTTCTTTTCATTTATTAAGTACCACAACATATTTTAACCAAATTCTAATTTAAAACTTTTATTGAAAACAATGAAACAGTTTAGAATTAATTTTATTTGAGAACAACACACTACATCTTTTTTTACAAAAACCGTCTTTCAGCCTTATTAATGTTATTTTAGAAACAATGGCAAGCGTTCCACATTGTTGAAATTGTAATTTTCTTCTATACATTGATGTAAAAATACAACATGGCGGCCATAACAAAAAGGTTGACTATCTCACAATAAAACTAATGCATTTGGACCATTTTCTAAAGTTCCATTAAATGTGGATTCGGTTCTTATGTTACTATACCAAATTCATCTTTCCAAATAAAATAACAACGAAGTTATTAAGAAAAGTTAAAAATTGCAAAATTTTTATTTTACCCAATATCTAGTAATTTATGGCTAACATTTGCAGTGTAAGTTTGACTATGGAAATGTCCTTATAAGTGGGTAACGTTTGTCTAAATTAATCATAACAGTATCTCTTATGGTTCAGGATATTCCTATAGTATGCAATTAAAAGATGGACAAACTGTATGAGGTGGCTTAGTAGCATAATTTGTTCCCGTGTGACGGCGAATCTCAAAGTTCCAGGTTTACTTTCTAGCACAGACCGCTTGAAAAATGCTAGGCCAGCATTTGTGAGAGAAATAGCTCCCTTTAAGACAAGAAAATAAGATAATTGTGGTTTCCGTGTGTGGTTAATGTGTAAGTTAAAAATCTCTATCTTGCTTGTCAGCAAGGGTTTGGGTAAAACTTAAATTTCCAGGTAAAAAAAATTCGCCTCCTAACCATTGCACCTCCATGTGGAATATTGGAAAATCATAATTTAGGTTTCATTTAATTAAGCACGGTAATGGCAGTCAGGTTTTAGTACGTGTCCACGTTTTTATTCAGTAGGTTGAGCGCCTTAACTAAGACTGAAACAGTTGCCTCGTATGTGGCAAATACATGACACGGAATTTTTATAAATTTTTTGTTTGTATATGACATTTGAAGACAACAAATAATTCTGGGACGTCGTTAGTGGCTCTACAAACTGATTACTTGCATGTGTGATACAAAGCTAAAAAACTCCTAAATAACCACAAGAAAAATATCGCTCAAAGGTACCGAGTCTATGATTCTGAATCCCGCCTTACCGGTGGTACAGGGATATTAACCAATCATAACTTGGTCCAGATTGTGCAGCCTCGGGAGCGTGGTTGTTTGCCCGTTTCACTGCTTGCCGTTGTAGGGTGCTAGTCGGTTAATATGCACTACTATTGTTGTGTTCTCTGAGAGTTTACGAATCCGCTATACATAGTTGAAACTTTTTACCTTTTTACACAAACCCTCCCAACGTGTTTGTAGCTTTTGCGATAGTTTACACTTTCGTCTGGGATGACATAGCTTATATAGATTATATAGCGAATTATGTATGCTGTCACCCTTTTTAAAGCCAGACTCTTACACTTTGATGTCATATCTGGTCTTCATTCGATTGATTGCGCTCTGAATAGTCTCCCAAACGTCATGCATCTTGCGCTTGAGCGTCTTGACGTATCTTTCGCACACGATGTCTTCTCCGGGATTACAACCAAATACGTGATAGACGTATCTTGCGTTCCTGTGTTCCAGTGTTCTCAAAAACGCAGATCAATAGTCCAATAAATATAGGTGTAGATATTGATTCCTGTCTCTTAGATGTTGGGAGACCACCTTACAAAGGTACTTACCTAAAGTGCAGTTTATACGTTACACCATATCATCCAATTTTGGGCGTAATGCTGTTGTGTGAGTTTTCTCATTCCCAGCAACCGTCAAATTTCTGGAAATAACGATGACTCAAATTTTCTGCCTTAATCGGCATGCAATTCAGTAGTTACTTTAAAACGATAGAAAAGTTGCTTCATTAGTACGCTTGTTACAGTTAAAATGTCCTTTGCATGTATTTGTATTATTCCAGTATCCATTCGTCTTTACTGTATTATCTTTCTATCGACGAATAAATCTTACAACTGAGAAAGATGAGTTTAGGTTAAATTATTCTAATTTTACAATTCCCAATATGGCCACAATATTGCGTTTGATTATTACATTTTGTGAGCGAAGGGTTAATCATAAGTTCCACTTTTCACCAAACATCGAATCTAAGCTTGCTGCTTTTAGAAAGGATTCGTCACGTTTTCAGAACATTTTTGAAAATGGAATCTTAGTTTTGGAGGTGAAGTGTTTATTCGAGAACAAAAACTTTACTGGAAATAAAATTCAGATTGTTGGCGTTTGAGAAATGATACGTCTTATGCTTAAAAACCTTTCGGGCGTAGTTTCAATGTTTCAGGTGAACGAACCGTAATCGTACAGTAAAATTTTTACAGACACAAAATTTAGATATTTTGATTATATGAATTGATACCCACATGCTTGAAATATCTTCCCGGTCGGGGTTTCTGACTTTGGGCGTACACCGTAAATAAAATCTAAATTTTCGGTTTTAAAAAACGATATATAATATGCTGTGAATATTTTTAGAACAGAATCCCAATTTTGAGAAATGAACAGTTGATGTCAGGGTAAAAATTTCAGTTGTTTGTTTTACAATAATACTTCACGTTTTTGAAACATTTTCGAGGTTGGATTTGCAAATAAATGAAGTGTAAGGTCAATTCTACGTTAGAATTTTTTACAAGAAAACATCTATGCCTTTGGTTTTTAAAGAATCACGGCACATTCTTTGAACAAATATGTGTTTCCAGTTTTGGGAAATGAAAGTCTGACCTGAAGAAAAAATTTCTACTGGAAATAAAGTTTAGGTCTTCGGCTTTTAAGAAGCGAGATATGTACTTGGAACATTTTGCAATGGAATTTCCCATTTTAGAGAACGAAAGGACGATTCCCGTGAAAATATTTGCCCAAAAATAAAATCTACGTTATCGGATGTTCAGAAATAATTGGTTGAAACATCTTTGAGGCTTGGTTCTGATTTTGGGTGTGTTGGATTTAGTCTAGGATAAAAATGCAATACGGATCCTTGAATTATTAAAACTAATATGTAAATGTTCGGAATTCCTTTAGGGTGGGTTTTCCGACTTTTGGAAGTAGTGTAAGGTTGTCTCCATTTATACTGGGGTTTTTATTGTCTTAAACTTAGAAGGAGAATAGTTTGTTTTATTAATCTATTGACATTTAAATCAACTATATCAGTCGGTATATCTTAGGATTACTAATTATTCAAAAGTTAAATGAAATTTAATTCAAAATATATTGTTGCATCAGAAATAACGTTTCAAATCCAACTTGAGATTTAAAAACTAGCAAAAAGCAAGTGTGAATAGGATTTAAACCTATTCACAGCTTGATCTTACTTCTACTTTCAATCACTTGTTTGATATGAAACATTTGTAACCTTCCCTAAGCTCTATAGCGAAATGGTACAAAATATATAACACGCCGTTCAAAAGCACAACACGGAACAACTACTAAAACATACACTATTCGACCGGACTGCGGAAACTGCAAGGCGTGTACCCAAGACTAGGTCAACGGTGAGTGGGGTGGGTTCCCAAAGAATTCGCACAACTAGCACCTAAGCTGAAATAAACAAATAAGCGCCATCCAATTAAATGTACCTGAATCTCCGCTAATAAATTGGAATATTACCTTCCTGGAAAATCGGCATCCAACCTAATATACATACAATACAGTACCAACAGGCACAAACCAAAAACTATAAATCAACAATATCCATAATCATAACTATATTTAAAACCATACATAGCAATTCACATCACTGTTAGTATCGCATAATTTCAATAAACTAATTTTATATATCTGTAAATATTCGAATCAATTATTGCGTTCAGCATTGATCTTATTATATTTTAAACAATCCTTCAAAACAATATGGATCCATATTTTAACATGTTTAATCTCCAATGGAAATATATTAAAACTTGTTATTGTACTGAAATGTGATTTAGTACTAATGTTGACATACTAGAATCAAGAATCTGATCACAAACTATTTTCCTGAATGTAAAATAAATTTATATCTACTCATGTTGGCAACACTGCAATCGTTGTCAATTAGGTTTAGAATTGCTAGTTAGAAACTACGTCATAAATTAGTAAATGCGTAGTCGTTGACAGGAAGTGCACTGAAAATTTACTGAAAACTGTCAACGTCAATGTACACGTGATAAATAGTTCACTACTCTTACTAATCAAATTACTTTCCTTTTTTAAATATTAGATAAAGAAAAATAGCATGCGTCTACGAACCACATCAGCTACAATTAATCCTTGACCAGACGACTTCTCGTAAGTCCATCCATTGAGACATGGATGAATCTAACACCATCAGTCTTGAAACCACCTGATGATTTGCTCTTGTAACACACCAAAATTGCGATATTCTTCACAAGTCTTATTGCTGTAGACACAACAACCAGGAACCAGTAACCACAAATACAACGGTAGCCGTGTAGTATTACCAAAGTACTATACTACCACAAGCGCGATACTACCACAAGCCCTATAACAAAACAAATAATAATTGTGCGAATACACAATTCTTAACGCAAATAAAAATATAAACACTAAATTACCTGCCGGGCAACGGCTTCAATAACAGCTGTAGATAACACGAACGTAACTGATAACCAACTCAAAAATTCTACAAAATGTGCTCGTTAAATAAATGTACTGCAATGAATAATTACATACCTGTTCTCACAAATCCTATCAAATATAGGTTAATTAAAGCAATTCGAAACGACTTCTAACCAACACAAAAATGCTTCAATAAATTTTCTGGACAGGCAAAATCCCAAAATGGAGTGCTATCCTATGCACGACCGCCAAATCCAGATGAGAAACAAAGAATGAATTGTCGGAAATGAACTCGGTTTTGGCAAGTGTTATCACACATACAATTAAGCACTAAAAATTGAGCATTATCTGAAATTCTCTGAAAGCCAATAAAATAATTCTACGCAAATTATAATCCCCGTTGCCATATTTAAATTAATTACTAATAAACAAATATTGTTATACGATTTTTCAACACTAAGGCCTAACCAATAAAATTGGAAAAATTTCATGACTGCTAAATTTACCGAAGTTAACGACGTACATCAAACATTTAATCAAATTGAAAGAGAAAACTGTAATTAATTTGTAACAGAAATTTAAAACGTTACAACTCCCCCGGTACCCAAATAAAAATTTAGCCCTGCTAAATTTTTTTGACCAAATAAACACAAACCATAATGATCACAAAGCTTACTATAAAACCATATGAATAAATCTAAGAAACGTGGGGCACGAACCCACAAAACAAACATTAACATACCACATAGCTACATTAATCCCCTGTAGAATCTGGGCGCAGATCCTTAGCATGCCAAACACCACAATTACGATTATTACTATCTTGCAACTCATATGTCCATGGGGAAAGACGCTTACTAACTCTAAATGGTCCAACGTATTTTGGAGCCAGTTTACTAGTATAAAACCTGGATGCATCTGAATGGGCAAAGTTTCTATGCCAAACTTGTTAACCAACATTATATTGTTCGTTACGATGCCTAAGATCGTACATTTTTTTGTTGCGTACAAAAGATTTTCTTATTTGATTATTTATATTGCGAAATAATTTTTCAAACACCGGAGGACGTTTTGTCGGATTTACAATTTCATTAGGATCTTCAGAATCATGTATAGGTCGGGGTATATCATGACTATCACCTGTCAGGTATATTTCTCGACCGAAATTTACAAAATATGGAGATTGTTTAGTAACTTCATGACAAGAAGTGCGGATAGCACAAGCTGCTTTCTGTAAAAGGGAAGACCAATTTCGTTGATTGTCATTTACAAATGAAGTTAAAATAGTTTTGAGAAAACGATGTTGTCGTTCGGCGGAATTTGCTTGAAGGTGGTAATAAGCAGTGTACTTTGCTTTAACGGTGTAAGTGCTTAAAAGATTTTTAAATTGTTTTCCCAGGAACTGTTTCCCGTTGTCACAAACAACGGATCGGGGAACTCCAAATAACAAAAATACACGATCTTCTAATAGTTCAGCTACTTTTTCGAAGTAGCACTACGCATGGGCAAGAAAATACAAAATTTACTTAAATGATCTTTGACACTTAAGATAAACCTATGACCAGATAATAACCGTGGAGATGGTCCTACAATATTGACAAAAATCAGCTCCCAAGGGCGACTTACTTGGGCATGACTTAACATAAGACCCGCAGGGGGTTTGTTGTCAGCTTTACAAGCTGTACAAATTTTACAAGAACGAATATAGCGAGTAACATCAGACTTGGCCTTAGGCCAAAAATAACGATTTATTAGGCGATGATAAGTTTTAAAAACACCTAAATGACCAGATGTCTCTTCATCTTGGCATTGACGAATGAGATCAATACGGTGAGATTTTGGGACCACAATTTTCCAATCACAACTAGGTTGCTGTAAGCCAGGATAAATATTTTGACATTTCTTAAATAAATTGACACCGTCAAAGCGTCATAGAGGGTAATTCAATGGATTTTTGGATACTGCCTCGCACATCCTAGAAAACCAACGATCATTCTGATTATCAAAATATGGTTCTTGGGTTTTGACATCAATTTGATTTATAATTGGGACTGAACGAAACAATGTGTCGGGTACTATATGATCTTTTCCACAACGATGGACAATACTAAAACTGTATTGCTGAAGGTTAACGCTCCAGCGATCTAACCGACCGGAAGGATTTTTGAGGTTATCCAACCACAAAAGGGCAAAATGGTCTGTCACTACAGTGAAGTGAGTACCTTCAATGTATGGTCTAAATTTATTAATAGCCTATACTACCGCGAGACATTCTTTTTCGGTAGTGCTAAATTTACGTTCCCTAAGAGAGAGGGAACGACTTATATAACTAATAACTTTATCACCATCGGTTTGAATAACAAAAGGTAGGTCAAAATTAGGACAACTCATGATGGGAGTTGAAACTAATAATTCTTCAATTTTTGAAAATGAATCAGCACATTCAGGGGTCCAAGAAAATATTTTCCTTTTACAAAGCAAGTTGGAAATTGGTGCAACTACCGTTGAAAAGCTAGGTATAAACCGGCGATACCAACCGCAAAGATCTAAAAACCTTCGAGTTTCCTGAACGTTGCTTGGAGGAGGAATGTTTAAAATTGCCGAGATCTTTTCTGGATCTACTTGAAAACCTTTCTGATTAACGACATGACCAAGATATTTTAGTTCGGAACGACAAAACTGACATTTGTCGCGAGACACAGTAAGACCAGCTTCTCGCAGACGTTTAAAAACTTCTTCAAGAATTTCTAAATGTTTATCAAATTGATCACTAACGATGACCACATCGTCTAAATACATATACACATAGCGTTCAAGGTCCAAACCAAGAACTCTATCAATTAATCTTTGCCAGGTGGCCGGCCCATTATGAAGCCCGAAAGGCATTCTGTTAAATTCAAACAGACCTCTATTCGGCACGCTAAATGCGGTAATTGGACGAGATGCTTCAGCTACTGGTACTTGCCAGTAGGCGCTTTTAATATCCAAACTAGTTAAATACTTGGTATTCCGCAATTTATCTAAAGTAGCGGATACTAATGGTATAGGGTAGGCGTCCCGCTCGGTTACTTTATTCACTTTGCGATAATCCACACAAAAACGATACAAATCGTCATTTTTTTCCACTAAAACTATAGGAGAGGACCGGAGAAGAAGGCCTAATTATACCTTGATCCAACATAATATCAAGTTCCTTATTAACCACTTTCTGCAATGCAGGAGAAATAGGATAAAATCTCTGTTTAATCGGTTCGGAATTTGTTTTGATTACGTGTTCTACCATATTGGTACAGCCAATGGTGTCAGGCATATCTCGAAAAATTTTATCAATCGTAACATTTAGTCGAACAGATTCTTCAACCGTTAACAACGGGTCTATGTTAACCGTGCAGGTAGACGGAACAGTGGGGTTGAAAAACCACTGACCATGACGCAGGTCAGGTACTAAGCCCATCTTTACCCAAAAGTCTGTTCCCAGAATGAGAAGATGAGATACGGAAGGAACGACTAAAGCCTCTAATATAATAATTTTATCTTGAAGTCTTATTGGTAGATTATAACTACCTACTATTTCGCATTCTTCGCCATTAGCTACATTGCAAACTTTTAACTTGGTAGGGTTAAGTTCTAGATTCACACTTTTAAGTTGGGAATAACCAGAATTGCCTACCATGGTGTGAGAGGCACCACTATCTAACAGACCTAAAATGGGAATCCCCAGAATATCTACTTTAAGGTAGGGACGTTCATCGCCAATAACGCTTGCTAAAACAAAATCAAGTTTAGCTTTAAGAGTGGCATTCAGATTTATTCTGAAACTTTCTTGAGTTTGCGAAGGAATCGGTCGTTTTCCAATGCAGTTGGGGCAAGTTCTATTTGTAAAATTCGGGTTGCCACATTTAAAGCAATATAATTACAATTCCAGCACTTAATGGCATTCAACATAGGGTGGCCGAAATTTTTAACAGTCTGAACTAGTGACAATTGTTTAGGACTTTTTATAGGGACTTCCGGTTGTCTTAATAACTCGGAATCTTTAGAATTGAAATTAAAATCATTAAAAGTAACATTGTTTAACTCATCATCAACGCAAGTTAAATAACTTTTTCTTGAGAGTTTATGGTAAGCCAAACTAGGCTCTAAAAGTAGTTGATAATTAGAGGGAGGTGGCCAAAATTGTTTGGTTCTAAGGTAAGTTTCTTCAATAACTTGATAGAGTTTAGTTAATTTGGAAACACTAGTAATTGATTGTAAGGCAAGCTGAGCTTGAAACAAAGGTAATAAATTACGTTTAATTATTTCCACACGAGATTCTTCAAAGGGAAGACTTCTTAACCTTGTAAATAAATTTTCCATAACAGAAATAAAAATAACCACCTTTTCATCTACACCTTGTGTACGCGAACGTATTTCATCTTGTAGGGCCAGTTCATAATTGTAGGGCAGGAAAGCCGAACGCAAATTACATTCAAGTTCCTCCCACGAATATATAGAATGTTTAACGGCTCTATACCAAATAAGAGCTGGGCCACGAAATAATTCGAAAGCGGACGCAAACAAAGCATCTTTTAAGACACCTCGTGATTCGCAAAATTTATGTACGCGATGTAAAAAATCATTAACACTTGCTACACCATCATAAGTTATATTCCACTTATGTACCGCTGGAAAATATTGATAATTTTTATGTATATTTTTATCGAACACGACATTATCGTAATTAATTCTATCAGTCAAAGATACATTTTTAAGGCTGGTCTATTCGGTCTTAATTTCTGTTGCTATATTAGAATTCGGAGAACGTACAGTTAACAACAAATTTGGTTGATCTATAATACTAACATCGTTTAAAGGTACTTCGAGATCTATCAAAGAATTTTTTTTCTGGTTGAGGACCAGAAGTTCTTACCAGTTCACCATGGTTGTGCAAAGTATTTATTAAAACTTGCGCTTTATGAATTAATTCACTTTTGTTGACAGTTTGTTGTTCATCCGTATCTACAATTTGGTTAAGTCTATTTTCAAGATGTAAAAGTCGAGAAAAAATACGTTTAGTCTCGTTCTTACTATTTGATTCATCAAAGTTTTCAATATCGCTCACCAGATTATGAAATTTGGCAGCGCAAATTGTAAGTTCTTTTCCGGGTAAATAATTAAAATCAGAATTAGATATAAATGTAGAAGTTACATCAGGTGTTAATAAATCCTTGAGTAACTTTTGCTTCGGTTCAACAGCATCCTTCGTTATTGCTATCCCACGAATTGATAACTCATAAGTAAGCTCATCGGTTAATAACCGGTAACAATCCATATTAACTTTGACTACAACTACGTTTCTAAAAATAATTCCCCAAAACAAACTTTGCACTAAAATATGCACCAACTTTTCAGAAAATTAAGACAAAAAAATACACAATCAAACACGGCCAAACACGTTGATGCGCCAATTATATTTGTAACCTTCCCTAATCTCTATAGCGAAAGGGTACAAAATATATAACACGCCGTTCAAAAGCACAACACGGAACAACTACTAAAACATACACTATTCGACCGGACTGCGGAAACTGCAAGGCGTGTACCCAAGACTAGGTCAACGGTGAGTGGGGTGGGTTCCCAAAGAATTCGCACAACTAGCACCTAAGCTGGAATAAACAAATAAGCGCCATCCAATTAAATGTACCTGAATCTCCGCTAATAAATTGGAATATTACCTTCCTGGAAAATCGGCATCCAACCTAATATACATACAATACAGTACCAACAGGCACAAACCAAAAACTATAAATCAACAATATCCATAATCATAACTATATTTAAAACCATACATAGCAATTCACATTACTGTTAGTATCGCATAATTTCAATAAACTAATTTTATATATCTGTAAATATTCGAATCAATTATTGCGTTCAGAATTGATCATTATATTTTAAACAATCCTTCAAAACAATATGGATCCATATTTTAACATGTTTAATCTCCAATGGAAATATATTAAAACTTGTTATTGTACTGAAATGTGATTTAGTACTAATGTTGACATACTAGAATCAAGAATCTGATCACAAACTATTTTCCTGAATGTAAAATAAATTTATATCTACTCATGTTGGCAACACTGCAATCGTTGTCAGTTAGGTTTAGAATTGCTAGTTAGAAACTACGTCATAAATTAGTAAATGCGCAGTCGTTGACAGGAAGTGCACTGAAAATTTACTGAAAACTGTCAACGTCAATGTACACGTGATAAATAGTTCACTACTCTTACTAATCAAATTACTTTTTTTTTTAAATATTAGATAAAGAAAAATAGCATGCGTCCACGAACCACATCAGCTACAATTAATCCTTGACCAGACGACTTCTCGTAAGTCCATCCATTGAGACATGGATGAATCTAACACCATCAGTCTTGAAACCACCTGATGATTTGCTCTTGTAACACACCAAAATTGCGATATTCTTCACAAGTCTTATTGCTGTAGACACAACAACCAGGAACCAGTAACCACAACTACAACGGTAGCCGTATAGTATTACCAAAGTACTATACTACCATACTACCACAAGCGCGATACTACCACAAGCCCTATATAAGAAAACAAATAATAATTGTGCGAATACACAATTCTTAACGCAAATAAAAATATAAACACTAAATTACCTGCCGGGCAACGACTTCAATAACAGCTGTAGATAACACGAACGTAACTGATAACCAACTCAAAAATTCTACAAAATGTCCTCGTTAAATAAATGTACTGCAATGAATAATTACATACTTGTTCTCACAAATCCTATCAAATATAGGTTAATTAAAGCAATTCGAAACGACTTCTAACCAACACAAAAATGCTTCAATAAATTTTCTGGACAGGCAAAATCCCAAAATGGAGTGTTAACCTATGCACGACCGCCAAATCCAGATGAGAAACAAAGAATGAATTGTCGGAAATGAACTCGGTTTTGACAAGTGTTATCACACATACGATTAACCACTAAAAATTGAGCATTATCTGAAATTCTCTGAATGCCAATAAAATAATTCCACGCAAATTATAATCCCCGTTGCCATATTTAAATTAATTACTAATAAACAAATATTATTATACGATTTTTCAACACTAAGGCCTAACCAATAAAATTGGAAAGATTTCATACCTGCTAAATTTACCGAAGTTAACGACGTACATCAAACATTTAATCAAATTGAAAGACAAAACTGTAATTAATTTGTAGCAGAAATTTAAAACGTTACACATAATTTCTGATTTTGTAATAAACCTTGAATAGTACTTCATTTAACATTTGTACAGCTGCTATACATACTATATACCAGCTGATGTAGTAAATTTGTATTTAATGGCAAATGACAACCAGCTAATAAAGCAAACTACATGCCACGCGAAATTAACCTATTCGAAATAAAAAATCCTCATGTCAATTACTTGCAATACACTGAATGGAAATATACAGAAATACACACATTGAGTAGTAATTAATATTATAACTAACCTCTCAGTTTGTGTGATGGCGCTATTAGGAGAGCATTTAACTGGTGTTAGAAAGGTTATGAGTTTATATCCATTTTTGTTCTATTTTTAATAACTCATTTTATTTAAAACACTTTTTCAAATTCACTAATAAATTTTGAATACTGATTTATCTAATATTTGTGTAACTGTACCAGCTGACGTAGAAATAATACAAAAAAAAATGGTTGTAAGCCTATGTAGATAACACGCCATTCTCAAGCAAGACAATTGTAGCTCAGGTTGTACCCACTTCTATCATATATAAACCTCAATATCATATTGTAACAATAACTCTATTTGCAATAACAACAGTTGATTATTTTCAAACTGATGATACAACCCTTCTAACCCCTGCCGACAATTTATTTTCAGCTAATCGCTTACAGTGCAAGTATTACCTTCATGACAGTGCGATGCTATCTTCTAAATTACTATGGCAGCACTATAATTAACTATCCAAGCACTAATTATTAATTTATATGATTACTACAGTAATTCATATCATATAGAAAAATTTATATCGATAGTCATGCATATCACATCTTTCAAAGTTTTAAACTAGAACATATTGTAACGTCACGGATAACTTGTAACGATAGGGGTGTCGCAAATTGTGGCCAACCAACTTCGTTACTCACGAGGATACCGTAGAGTAGGGTAGTGTAGCATAACTATAATTTCTAAGGGGACAGTATGAACATAATCCTCAATTATACTTCACAAGTGATTCAGTACAATAGACGTTGCTTTCTATTATAATTTTATTTAGGAAGCAGCATGAACATAAAAAGGTTTGGTTTTACAATATAAGCCTTAAAACTGCAAATTCAAGTTTAAGGCACTCACATCTTAATTCACTTTTGATTGATTGACTTGACTAACTGTTACAACTGCTAGAACTATAACTGGAACTACTGGAACTGCTAGAACTCTAACTACTGCCCCCCCCCCTGGCTCAGTATCCTGAATTATATATACCTTCTATTCAACATCTGGGAATTACTTACTCTTACCTTTCGTATGAATGTCGTTTGGTATTTCTGGACGTCTCATACTTTGGGGTCGGGTTCTTTACATTAATTTATGCCAGGAAGGAGATTACTAATACGATTTTGTAAAATATAAATTCCCGTACTATGCAGTGATCTAATATGAAGTCACCACGGTATAACTATTTATTTTAAAATTTGTTCAGTATTTTTGAATTATAGATACTTTGATAGGACTTAATGGATCCTCTTATTTGTATTGTAATCGAAGCTTCAATCAGAACTGAACTCCAAGAACTGCGACAGCAATTTATATACATATTTAAAAAGTTCAAGGCTGTTCTAAAATATACCAGAAATTATGGAAATACCATTCTCAAATGTACCTATTGTAATCTAGAAAACTCTTAAATGCAGAACCCTTGTACGTGTCAATCAAGTTTATTTAAATGGTGTAATCCCGCATGTACCATCAATCATATTTTTTGTACAAATGCTTTGTTTACGTTTTAATGTAACTATTCTGGTCACAGGCAGATGAATCGGCTCTACAATATAAAAAAGGATTCTTAATTTAATCAAAAGCATCAGTACTGAAAGTCAACGCTACCAGTATCATTATAGCGATCCTTTTTACTCCAGTGTACCTCTTGAGCGAGTAAATGGTCAAGCCTTTTCTACCCACAATCAAGCTATCAATCATTTAGTGTATTGCTCAGAACCCCATTATATTTGTCTTTGAAAACTGTTTAGAATATAACACGCTAATAGCGTTGTTAACTAAGAGATGTGTAGCATTCTGTGATAGCCTATTGTGGCAAGTCGTGCTCTCTTTGATTTTTAGATATTGTACTTTTAGTTAATTATTATAATTTATGCGTCTTAATTACACGGAAATTTGTTTGATTTTTATTAGTTAAGTTGACATGCACATGCGCTTTAAAATTAGATTATCGTAGTAGTTTTATTACAAATGTTAAAAAATATTAGGGCTTTCCAAATTTTACCTAATGGAAGTGAACTATTTTTAAATAAGTCTTCCGTTGGTACTTGAACGGTTTTTAGGTATGCCTATATTCAAACTAGTCAACCAAAGAGAAATTTGATGTTTAAAACTTCAAAGCAGAGATGAGTATTTTATGAGTTTTAATTTTATTGTAATTTAATTGTAATTATTGATATTAATTGCGAATGTCAATAATATTATTGTAATGCAGTTGATGGTGATACTTGAAACGTGGTTGTAAAATTGCTTATTTGAGTTTAAACGTTTGTGAGCCTAATGCAGTTAGTGAATTTATTTTTTAGGAGTGCTAATTGCTATAATAGCAGGTATCAAAAGCTACTGTCACTCATTTGTTTTTACAGACCGTTTGTATACGTTGAACGTTCAATAGATGTATACATGTAAGTACTAATATTGCTACGAGTACGTACTATAAACGTGTTTCCTTGTTCTTGTTATACAAAATATGTTCTGTTACGAGTGTTGAAGCAATAAGTTAATAAGTTTTGATTTGTTCTGAAGGGGAAGAGCTGCATAACAATATAAGGGTGCGCCGTCTAACTGCAGTGGTGCGGGAGTGGGTTCATATACGAAAATTATAAAGAAAAATGAAGATTTGAAGTAAAAATAATAAAGGAATAAAAACAATAAATAAATTAACTGAAATACAAAAATCTACGATTATCACTTACCTAGAAAGGTTTTTCTCTGTCAAAATCGTTGGGCGCCGCACTGTCGGTCCCAGTAATTCTTTTGATATTATCTCTACACGGACGACGGTTACTCCGCATAAATAGTCTTTGCTTCGAAACCTAAAACTGTATAATCTCGTATTCACTTTACTTAAAAATACTTTAAAAACACATTAATCCTTGGGTTATAATTAAGTAAAATTGTAAAATAAATCCATTTCGAATGGACCTGCACCTTGCCGAAGTTCTAAATTACTAGAACAGGTGAAATGGCTTGCGTGTTCTAATGAGCTAAAGAGCCAAACTACAGGTCCAACCAAAGTAGTAGGGTCGTTAGTGAGGAACCAGACTAAGACAGGTCCCCGAAAGAGGTCAGCGGCTCTTTCGGTACTTAGATTGGCAGAGACCATAGGGGTCGGTATGGCAGTCTAAGACACACTACCGCGATGTGGAAGGCAACGGGAAACCACCACATTATCTCCCAAGTACACAGCGTACTTAAATTGTTACAAACATGATGGCATTCTCTGGGGTAAAAGATTCCGGAGTTAAAATAGTCCCCCATTCGGATCTCCGGGAGGGGACTACTTCGGAGGATGCGATCGGAAAGTTAAAAATAAGAGTCGGGAACATTCTGCGAGTCGGAGCGTGGAATGTTAGAAGTATGAAGCAAGTAGGTAAGCTAGAGAACCTAAAAATCGAAATGAATAGGTTATCACTAGACATAGTAGGGATCAGCGAAGTTCGGTGGCCAGAGGCGGGGGATTTTTGGAGTGGAGACTTCAGGGTAATTCATACAAGAGTAGAGAACGGAAATTTGGGTGTGGGGATAGTTATGCGGAAAAAGATAGGATACTGTGTAGAAAATTACTTACAAAAGAACGAAAGAGTACTCACGGTTAGATTAGAATCTAAACCGGTAAACACAGTAATAATACAAGTATACATGCCCACCTCTAGCTACAGTGACGAAGAGGTAGAAGCCATCTACAAAGAAATTGAAGACATATTAAGATACGTAAAAGGACATGAAAATTTAATAATTACGGGGGATTTTAATGCTGTGGTAGGTGAGGGTAGGGAAGGAGCGGTAGTAGGTTTATTTGGTTTAGGCACGAGAAACCACAGGGGAAATAGGCTGGTAGAATTTTGCGACAAGAACAATTTAATCATCACAAACACATTATTTCAACATCATGCTAGAAGACGATATACGTGGAAGATGCCAGGAGATATAGGACGATATCAAATAGATTACATTCTTGTTAGACAACGGTTTAGGAATCAAGTAAAAGACTGTAGAAGCTACCCAGAAGCAGATATAGATACTGACCACAACATCGTAATTATGAAGGCCGCACTTAAATTTAAAAATATGAAAAAAAGGGACGGAAAAAGGCACTTGGACTTAGAGAAACTAAAAGATAAAGATATTCAAGTAAGATTCGAAAAAAAGTCAAATGAATTGCTGAATGATATCGGGAAAATATCTGAAACTAAGGAAGTAGAAACAGAATGGAATAACATTAAATCCAGCCTAGACATGGCGGCCAGAGATATTCTGGGGTATACACAAAAAGAAAATAAGAAACCATGGATAACAAAGGATATCGTGAATTTAATAGAAGAAAGACGAAAATACAAAATAAATCAGACGAAACAGGAAAACAGAGATACAAAGCCATAAAATGGGAAATTATTCGAAAATGCAGGAAAGCTAAAGAACAATGGATTGATGAAAAGTGCAAAGAAGTACAAACTAAGATGGAAATAGGAAAGATAGACGAAGCATACAAATTAATTAGAATGAATTTTAGGGATATAAAACCGTATAGCAAAAATATAAGGGACGCACAAGGAAACGTCATTATAGAAAACGTAGAGAAAGTGAGTAGATGGCAAGAATATATAGGAATTTATATGCAGGAGAGGAACTAACTGCATTAGAACAGGAATCAGACATTGAAAATGATGACTTGGGATATCCTATACTTCGAGACGAGTTTGAATTAGCATTAAAGAGTCTGAAAAATGGTAAGGCGCCGGGTACAGATAAGGTGCAAGCAGAAACTCTAAAAGCCGCTGGACAAGCAGTAACAGAACGTCTCTTCCAACTTGTAAGCTATATGTATGAGACAGGCAAGATACCCAAAGATTTCAAACGTAGCATCATAGTAACTATACCAAAAAAGAAAGGCACGGATAGATGTGAAAATTTTCGAACAATAAGTTTGACAGCACATGTGTCAATAATATTAACTAGAATTGTGCAAAGACGAATGGAAAAACGAGCTGAAGAAATACTAGGAGAAGACCAATTTGGGTTTAGGCGAAACAGGGGAACACGGGAGGCTATTTTAGCTCTGAGAGTGATAATGGAGAAAACAATAGAAACAGGGGAAAGCATGTATATAGGGTTTGTAGATCTGGAAAAAGCATTCGACAATGTAAATTGGAAAAAAATGTTTGAAATACTCAAAAAGATTGGAATGAGTTATAGGGATAGACGAATAGTACATAGCTTATACAAAGAGCAAGCAGCAGTAATAGAATTAGAGCAGGAACGTAGAGAAGTAAACATTAGGAAAGGTGTGAGACAGGGATGTGCCCTATCCCCATTGATTTTTAACTTGTACATAGAAGAGGCAATGAATACTGTCAAATGCAGGAAGATATTTGGAATTACTATGCAGGGACAAAAAATTGATATGCTTAGATTTGCAGATGATATAGCGGTATTAGCGTCTAGCAAGGAAGAGTTAGAAGCTGCTCTTAATGAAATGGAAACGGTTCTAACAGAGGGATACGGTATGAAAATTAACAAAACTAAAACTAAAGTTTTAGTTTGCAAAGGTGGGGAAAATAAATCAAAAACAAGAATACAAGTATTTAACACGAACTTACAAGAGGTTAAGGATTTCTGCTACCTAGGAAGCCAAATAACGCAGGATGGGAAAAGCACAAAAGATATAAAACAAAGATTAGCACAAGGTCGTGCTACATTTAACAAGAAAAAGCAACTACTGTGCTCAAAGACCACAAACATAGAAACAAGGAAAAGATTGCTTAAAACATATGTGTGGAGCACAGCACTGTACGGCTGTGAAGCCTGGACAGTAGGAGAAGCGGACAAGAAAAGATAGAAGCCTTTGAAATGTGGTGTTACAGGCGTATGATGAAGATATCATGGACAGACAAAGTTAAGAACGAAGAGGTACTAAAATGGTAGGGAAGAAAGAAATATGTGGAAAACGGTAAAAAATAGGAGAGATAGGATGATAGGCCACATACTACGGCATGAGGGAATAGTGCGGAATATATTAGAAGCAGAGATAGGAAAAAAGAGAAGAAGAGGCAGACCTAGATTAGACTACTGCACACAGATAGTAAAAGATGTAGGCTGTAGAGGTTTCAGGGAGGCTAGCCCAGAATAGAAATCAATGGAGGTACGCATCTAACCAATCCCAAGATGGATAAACTAATGACGAAAAGATAACTGTGCTTAAACATGATGATTATTATAAGTAACTACAAGAATTGGTTGGGCAATATTCTCGAATAGTGTGAAGTGTGTGAAAGGATTTACTGGAAAACCATTATTTCGGCAAATGTCTAAGTGTTGGGGGATCTTGGTAGCCACAGGTTGCTTAACCTCCTTCACTGAATCTCGGTAAAATAGGGTATAAAATTAGAAAACAATAGAAAGGGAACGAGCTGAATACGCATACTCCCTGAAAAGAAGAAAACCACCAAAAACGCAAAATCAAAGTAGCTGCTTATCTAACCCTACATAAAAATAACTGAGTTGCCAACGAATCCGTGACTTTCAGTAAACAATGGATTCCATTACTAAAAGAAATAACAAATGAAAATCAAATGACCACAATATCTAGGTAGCATTGCAAGTTTTTCCTGGGTTTTTCGTGCAATATTAACATGAAATACAGCCTACATACATGATTTATATTTATACATAAAATAACTAATTACATAAAAATAAGCATATTAACAATCCTTGTAAAACAGCATTGGTATCTGACAAGTATAAATCCACAATAAGGTTACCTCAAAACCATATACAATCTCCGTTGAACGGTATTGGTATCTGACAAGTGTAAACCCGCCATAGGGTCGCCTCAGATCCATATACAATCTTCATAGAACAACATTGGTATCTGACAAGTGTAAACCCGCCATAGAGTCGCCTCAGAACCATGTTAAAATCTACCAAAGAGGTAACTTAAATCATAATGAATTTTCCCCCTCAAAATAAATATAAAAAAACCACTACTTAAGCCTTTCAATAATGCAATCGCACACTTTTTTAATAACCATCCTCTCAATTGTATAAATAGAAACATGTTAAAAAATGTTTTCCAATTCCAAGTTATTGAATTTATATGAAATTCACCAATAAAAATTAATCAGCTGATTTCACGTTAAGCGTATTGGCTACCTTAGGAAAGTCGATCCCAGGTCGCAACACAAATTGAAGGTAATCATTCTGTTAAACTTTAATAATTTTTGCTTAGTATACTCAAACCAAATATTTCAAACATCAATAAATCAAAGTCACCTTCAATTTATGTCATAAATGTCAAACTTGAAGTTTTTATTATTATTTTGTCAACGATCCTAGGTCATGGATCGAAACGTAAATAAAGTTGATTTTAAAAACTATGAGTGGTTTAATTCCCAAAGAAGATTAACCTGAATACACATGCTGTGTGAGAATTTCAGGGAACTATGTAGACTAGCTCAGAATATAAATAAGTGCAGGTACGTGTCCAACCAGTTTTGAGACGGAAAACCTAATGGCTGCGAAATACCTGCAACTAATGTTGACTGTGCAAAAAGATAAATTGGAAAATATATTAAATCGCCAAATGGTTAAGTGTTGGGGGAACTTGGCAGCCACAGACTGCTTACCTCCCTTCACAACCATTGAAGGTCGGAGAAATAGGGCATATAACTGTAAAACAATAGAAAGTGATCGAACTGCATCTAACAAGAAAGAACATCGCCTTTGAGGAAAGACAACAATCATAGAATAAGAAGAAAATTGTTGAAAGCATATGTGTAGAGCACAGCACAGTATGCCTATGAAATACGGGAAGTCTGAAACGTAGACAGAAAAACGGTAGCAGCCTTTTGAAATGATGTGCTTCAGATGTATGAGGACGATAGCATGGACAGACAAAGATAATAACAAATAAGTTACAGAAATAGTAGGGGAACAAGGATATCTGGGGAAAAAGAGAAATAGTAGGGCGGAATACGTTCTAAGGCATTTTTGGGGAATAGTATGTGATATATTACAAGCAGAGATAGGAAAAAAGAGGTAGATGTAGACCTAGATCAGACAGTTATAGATGCAAACTGTGCATATTTCAGGGAAATCTGTAGTTTAGCTCAGAATAGGGAACAATGATGGTACGCGTCTAACCAGTTCTAGGACTGAAGACCTAATGATGATGATGTAAAATAAATACCTCTTCCAAATAAGATCCAATCGCTGGGATAGCTGGATATTCTTTACAATTAATTGAGTTTACTTAGTTTCTAAAAAATTCAAATACACATTCAACCTAACCTTACACTCTATTTACATAATATAATATTAATAAAAATACAAATTTACTTTTCTAAAAAAACAATTTTATAACTTCAAATCTCTAGCCAGGGATTTCTAAAAAAGAGATGTCCTAAAATTACCTTAAATCTAAGCTATCGTCGAAACTATTTGCGACTCAGCATTTTTCCAGCTATTAATATTTAATTATAAGACATCTATACATGGCAATTATATAAAATGTCGTTCAGAAAAAACAAAATAAAACTAAATCCCAAGTTTTCGCTTTTACATTTCATTGTACATTCCAAAATACAAAACCTTCCTTTATGCTTTAGCTAATAACAAATTTTACCACTAAAATTGCATTCTAAAATCAATAGACAATTCTATCACTAATTCGTGCAACTCGATAATTATTTTCATTTTGATTAATTCCTTGGCACATAAATAACAACCAATAGACATTTTAGTTCATAAATACTTAAGTTTACATAAATACTTAATTAAAAATTCTTTAACATAAAAACTTAATCTACTTACTATGTAATTTCCAGGTAACTAAAAACACCAACGTTTACTTACGACCATTTTTTAAATAATCCAAAACCAAAAAATTCCTTTGCAATAAACACACCCTACAATTGATTTTCCAATGCTTCACCCGAAGGTACTACATTGGTCAGGAAACGAGTTTTTTTTCTTACCTGAAAAATTTGGAATTTTGCCGAACCCTTGCTGTTCCAAGCAAGGTAGGGATCTTTAACGTGCGGACAAAACACACACGGGAACTCCATTTTACCTTTCATCCGAACGAGGGTGTATTTTTGTGAAAAATGCTCGCCTAACATTTTTCAAGCGGACCGTGTCGGGATGCAATAAACACACCACAATGTTCCAATTTAATAAAGGGGTGACTCATCAGGTCGTAACTCCTTTGTTTCCAAACGGTTATTACGAAATTATATCCGCGCGCCGCGCGTTTGTGAAACTACCATGCATCTGCAGGCGTATTTCACTTTGACAAGTCGATCGCCGTCTATTTTCCTTCGGGAATGAAATCAAATTTTCTTGGAGCTTCTGCACCTTCAGTCCTGACTTTAAATGAATATTATATCAAGCCCTTATATAAAAACTAAAATTGTATAAACCCTCAACTCCTCATTTTATACCCGCGCATATTCCTACATTTTGATGTTGGTTTATTGCCAGTATAATTAATTGATTATTTACTCTTCGTTGGATGTCTAATTCTGGTATTACTTCCCCACTTTATATTATGTTCTCAGTCCAGAAATTTCTTTTTCGTTGCAAAATCTTATTATTGAGTTTATGAAATGAAACGCAAAAAGTGCGGGTTATTATGTGATTTATTTAGGTTTGCATTGCATTGCATTGTAATGTATTGAATAAAAAGATGAAATCGTCTACAATTAATATCCGAACATCGTCCTTAGTCAGTGTTTGGGTTTATACATTGTATTAAAGTACGTCTGGGGCTTTCTTCGTGGTAAAGGCAACTATTTCTATTAAAACTATGTCATATTATAACAAAAATTTCTAAAAACTCATATTTGGGATGCATACTAGTGAGTTCACTATCATTTACGAAATAATTCTGAAAGATTTCATAAAAAATGACATGCTTCCTTTACCAAAGTTCACTGTTACAAATTTTTGTTAATAATATTGCGGTTTAAAAAAATTTACAATCCTACGAACCCTCCTAATCTATACTCAACAGAGATAACATGTTTATTTTTGTGGTTTGCAAGTTTAGGATTTGAATAGAACCGCTGTTTTTTTTGCAATGTCTTAAGATTGAACCCTGTTATACATGAAATTAAAATTGTACAGGATGCTTAATAGTATGTTTGTATATTTACGATTAACACTTCTTGTTCCAAGCCAAATAGGGATCGTTAACGTGCGTGACAACAATCACACGGGACCAACATTTTACCTCTCATCCAAAACAGAACAAATTTGTGAGAAAATGCTCGCCTAATATTTTTCAAGAGGACCCTGTTGGGAATCAAGCCTGGACCTTGGGATTAGTAGTCATATGCAAACCTATCTAACACACCGAGCTGTCGACCAATCGCACCCTTACGTTTAATTTTCCAATGCACCATCCGAAGCTGCTACTTTGGTCCCTTTATTTCGAAACTTTAAATTTTGCTGAACCCTTGCTATTCAAAGCAAGGTAGTAATCCTGAACGGGCGTGACAACATACATACATACACACACACACACACACACACACACATACACACACACACACAACACACACACACACACCACGCACACACACACACCACACACACACACATACACATACACATACACACACACAGGACCTATATTTTACCTCAAATCGGAACGAGGGCGTATTTGTAAAAAATAAGTGCCTATCATTTTGCAAGCGCTCCGTGTCGGGAATCGAATCTGAAACGTTGTAATCAGCAATCATACGCGAACTTGTTTAATCCACGGAGCCGCCTCGCCAGTTGTATTCTACTCTTATCTTTTAAATGCTCCACTCGAAGATAGTACATTGGCTAGAAAGCAGGTTTTTTCTTTACCTGAAAGTTTTAATTTTTGCCGAACACTTGCTGTTCCAAACAAGATACGGATTGTTAACGTACGTTTCAACACTTATACACGGGACGTACAATTTACTTCTCATCCGAAGAAAGATGTATTTCTTTGAGAAATACTCGTCTAGCATTTTTCAAGCGGGCCTTGTCGGAAATCGAACCCTAGATCTTGGAATTAGCAGTCATACGCAAACCTATCTAACACACCGATCCGTCGATCAATTGTGCCCCTACATTTGACTTTCCAAAGCTTCATCCGAAGGTGCTATATTGGCCAGGAGGCGAATCACTTTATCCCGAAATTTTGAATTTTACTGAATCCTTGCTATTTCAAGCAAGATAGTGATCTTTAATGTGCGCGACAACACACACACACACACACTCAGGACCCACATTTTACCTCTTATCGGAACGAGGAAGTATTTTTGTAAAAAATACCCACCTAACATTTTGCAAGCCACCCATGTCTGGGACCTTGTAATCAAGAATCATACGTGAAGGTACTGCATTGGCTAGAAAGCAAGTTTTTTTCTTTACCTGAAAGTTTTGAATTTTGCCGAACACTTGCTGTTCTAAACAAGATAGGGATCTTTAACGTTCGTGGCAAGATTCATATGTGCGACGTACATTTTACTTCTCATCCGAAGCAGGATGTATTTTTCTGAAAAATACTCGTCTAACATCCTTCAAGTGGGCCGTGTCCGAAATCGAACGCGGGGCTCTGGGATTAGCAGTCATACGCAAACCTGTCGGATCCACGGAACCATCTGGCCAGCTGTAGCCTTCGTTTAACTTTCCAATGCTCCATCCGAATGTACTGCATTGGCCAGGAAGAGAGTTTTTTACCTAGAAATTTTAAATTTTGTTAAACTCTTGATATTCCAAGCAAGGTAGGGATCTCTAACGTGTGCGATAACACTTACACACGGGACCTACATTTTATCTCCCATCCGAACCAGGACGCATTTTCGTGAAAAACACTCGACTAATACTTTGCAAGCGATCCGTGTCGGGATTAGAACCCGGGATTTTGGGATCAGCAGTCATACGCAAACCTAACTGATCCAGGGAGCCGCCGGTCAGTTGCACCCCTACATTTGATTTCCAGTGCTTCACCCATAAGTACTACTATCGTCAGGAAATGAGTTTTTTTATTTGAAAATTTTGAATTTTGCCTAACTCTTGCTGTTCCAAGCAAGATAGGGACCTTTAGCGTGCGTTACAACAAACACACGGGACTTGTATTTTACCTTTCATCTCAACGAGTGGATATTTTTGTCAAAAACGCTTACCTAAAATTGTCCAAGAAGCGAGTCTTTTTAACTTCGAAAATTTTGAATTTTGCCGAATCCTTGCTGTTTCAAGCAAGGTATGAATATTTTATGTGCATGACAACACTCACACACGGGACCTCCATTTTACATCTTATCCAAACGAGGGCGTATTTTTGTAAAAAATGCACTTATCTCTCATTTCGCACTCCGTTGTCCCACTTTGCTACTACGCCGAAATGAGCGAGACTACGCCGTTTTGTCCGCGCGGAGTTAATAGCGATCATTTGTAACGCAACACATTATGCAGTTCGTACTCCACGTCACCGTTCCGTTACTACTCCTAGATGTATGGCAGTATACTTTTTTGCGCATGTATTGCAATCCACCTACATTTTCTGTCGATGACGCAGTTTTGCAGCAACGCCAATGTGTGCGGCAGCATACAAATTTTGACACGCGACAAATTGGACCATGCCACCTCGCACTTGGTGCTTCTTGGCGCAACAAAACAAAACAACATCCTTTTTGCGTTTTTTCGAAAACCAACAGTTAGCAAAGTTAGAACAATTCGGCGCCATTCCTAAAACGTGTGCCGTTTGTATGTCCTGAAAGATTTAAGTGTTAAAGCTGAAAAATGTAAATTTTGAACTTTACCAGACTAGCCACTATCAGTCCTCAGCTACCTCTTCCGGCGAAGTTGGAAATGCAAGCGCAGCGGGTCATTTTGTTATTCCTATGACCATAAAACTTGCCCCTTGGATTTTTAAGCAAGTAAAACGTATCACTTTTCAAACCAAGTTCAAGATTTAAGTTTTGGTGCGACTTTTAAAACGGCACAAGCTTATCTATACATTTCAATTTTCAAATTTTCTAGCTTACCTACTTGTTTTACTCCGGTTGTTCTTTTAAATTTGCCGGTCACAGCCTTCGAAGTAATCCTTTCCCAGAGATCCGAATGGTGAACTATTTTAATTCGGGAATCTTTTATCCCAGAGGATGCCATCATTTTAAAAACTTTTTGGTACGTTGTGTATTGGGAAGTAATGTAGTGGTTTCCGTTGCTTCTACATCGCAGTAGTGTGAGTTAGAATCCCATACTGACTTCTATGATCTCTGCCACAGTACCGAAAGAGCTGTTGTCGTCTTAGATGGGTTCTTCGCTATATACCCTACTAATTTGGATAAACCATATGTTCGATTTTTTAGCTAACATGAAAGGCATTCTACCCATTCCAGCATTCTAAAACTTCTAAGGTACATATTCCATAAAAAAACGTTAAGTTTTCTACTTTCAAAAGTGAGTGACCACCATGTTGTAATTCCATTAGTTTTAGAAGTTGTCAAATGCTCTTCTGTAAGCTAACCAACCAAACGTAACCCGTTAAAACATGAACCCTTATCTCTTGTGTATTTTAGTAAACACGTCTTATAAAACACTTTTAAGAAATATACATGCTTATACTGATTGTTCTCTGCAAAAACTCCAACAAAAAAATGCTTTCCTCGATTAATTGTGAATACTGAAAGTTGTATCTGAATTTTTGCAGTAGGTTTTAAATTGAATTACTAGTTTCCCTTAGTTCTCTCTTCTGTAATTTTTTATACTGTTGCTATACTGACTAGCTTTTTCTACGTACTCTAACTTTCCCCTTTTCAAATCCACTTCGTTCAACTCTAGCATTCTGTGCTGAATCGATAGTACATAAACAGTTGATGCAGGTTTTATTTCTTTATCGGTGTTGTATGTACTTAAAACTGGAGCAAATACATTGCTTATAGCGATGTACTCCTTTTACGTAATTAATCAGTATATAGCTAAAACTGATTGCGATAATAAAGTAATTTATTATTTTGCTACAGTTCTTAATATTGCTTGGTAATTTAAGCTGTAATTCGATTAGTTTTTTTGTATCATTGTTTTTCAAATAATCGTCTGTAGATTGTTTTAAATACAAGATAGCACGGTTTTGCATATTTTCGGTTAGCTTCTCCACATTTTTATAATTAAGGCTGAATACATGGGTGCATTACGGAAATGTAATCTGCTGTTTTCTAACAATGCTTAACAATCCTCTAATGGATTATATGCATGATGTACAACATAGTAATTTCAGATCGTGTAATTATATCTGGTTGTTTCCAATCTCGTAATACCGTGTTCTATCGTCAGAGTAGATGTAAATGTTTACGTTACTCGGGCATCCAGACAGTTGATAAAATCCCCAACATGATTTCATATTTGTTTGATAACATCTGGACTAGTTATTTGGAATATAGTGTTGAATACTTAAGTGTGAGTATGTATCAAATCCCAGTGGTGTCAATAAAATAAGTTACTATACGTAATAACATTAAATAGTTAAAGTGTGTTTACAACATTACCATATTCGGTCTACATTTGTAGTAACAATTATTACCATTACCTGTTCACAAAATTATATTTATAATGGGCTAGCGCAACTTGTTATCATTATCGGAAATGTTTAATTCTAAATTCCATGAATTTGAACACAAATTATAACTGACTATATCATCACCAACAGCAGTAAACGATAATTGTTAAAATGCTATACAAGCACGTATTGAAAATTTCAACTTATTTAAAACATGCTCGCTAGAAAATCAGCTAGATCATTTAGAGAAGGATTTTTCTTCTAATTAATGGAATTCCAAAAATAGAAAATGACCGTTTAGATGATGTTATGTACGACTTTTAAGATCCAAAGTTAAAATCGAATTATTTGATATAGAACATATAGATCGATATCACCGGGTTGGAAATTTTAATAAAAACCGTACACGTCCTGTTGTTGACAAGTTTACTGCATATAAATAATGTCATAATATCTGAAGTCACGAAAGTGCTTTAAAAGTCACTAAATATACGTTAAATGAATCCTGTGAAGCCCGATATACCTTATTAAATCTTGTAACGAGCAAATATGAAATTCGAAACACTTGGACTTTCGATTCAAAAATTGGTATATTTTTACTAAACGGGAAAAAATATTCATTATCAGCTACGCAGGACTGGACAAAATTTTGAACATGAAACGCAATTTAGAAAAAGGTCATCTCTAGAGTTGCATTTATTTAATTTTAGATACGTTAACATGCTGTAGAAATAACCTGGAATTAGACTATCTGTAATTGATTCCTCGCTGTTCAAATCTTCTTTCTTTCCTTATCTTTCTATCTTCTAGCCATATCCCTAGCATGTTTCTTATAACTACCGTGATTACACTAGCACACGTTAATGTACGTTCTTTCATATTTCAAACATTTCTAGTGCTGTTAGTTCATCTTCTGCATATAAATTGCCTATAGATTCTTGCCATCTACCTGCTTTCTCTATATTTTTCTATAATGACGTTTCCTCCCGCGTCCCTTATATTTTTGCTATACGGTTTTATATCCCTAAAATTCGTTCTAATTAGTTTAGTATGCTTCGTTTGCGTTTTTTATTTCCATTTTAGTTTGTACCTCTTTGCACTTCTACAGTCTTTTACTTGATTCCTAAAGCGTTGTCTAACAAGAATGTAATCTATATCTCTTGGCATCTTCCACGTGTAACATTTTCTAGCATAATGTGCTTGTGATGTTTAAATTGTTCTTGTTACAAATTTTTAACAGCTTATTTCCCCTGTCATTTCTCGTGCCTGAATCAAATAAACCTACTACCGCTCTTTTACGTTCTTCTACGTATCTTAGTATGTCTTCTATATATTTGTAGATCGCATCTATCTCTTCCTCACTGTAGTTAGAGGTGGGCATTGTATTATTACTATATTTATTGATTTAGATTCTAATCTAACCATCAGTACTCTTTCGTTCCTTTGTAAGTAGTTTTTTCGCATAACTATCCCCACACCCAAATTTCCTTTCTCTGATTTTGTATGAATTACCCTAAAATCTCCAATCCAAAAATCCCCGGCTCTGCCCAGCGAGATTTGCTGATCCCTACCATGTCTAGTGCTATCCTAACCATTTCAATTTTCAAATTCTGTTACTTACATACTTGCCTCATACTTCTGACATCCACGCTCCGACTAGCAGAATGTTCACGACTTTTTTTTTATACTTTCCGATTACATCCCTCGAAGTAGTCCGCTCCCGAATATCTGAATGGGGTACTATTTTAATTCCGGAATTTTTTACCCCAGAGGATGCCATCATCTTTAATAACAATTTAAGTACGCTGTGTACTTGGGAAGCACTGTGGTGTTTCCCCGTTGCCTTCCACATCGCAGTAGTGTGTCTTAGAATACCATACCGATCCCTATGGTCTCTGCCACTTTAAGTACCGAAAAAGCTGCTGTCCTCTTTCGGGGACCTGTCTTACTCTGGTTCCTCACTAAAAACCCTACTACTTTGGTTGGACCTGTAATTTGGTTCTTTAGATCACTGGAACCCGGAAGTTATTTCACCCGTTTTAGTAATCTAGAGCTTCTTCAAGCTGCAGGTCCATTCGGAACGGAATTTTAGTATAAAATGAATTATTTAATTTTGTATGAAACGAAAGCCAATTGTTACAAACGTCACCTGATACTTTTATACATTGCAACACTTAGACAGACGAACTTCCTTTGAAACAACTAGTTTATACAAAATAGAAATAGAATAAAAATGCAAGCATAATGAGAATTGTGTGAGCATTTGTCAGTTTCCAGGAAAGCAGTTAAAATAGCCTTTTTAAAATATTAAATTAATTCAAGACGACAGTATGTAACAAACCCTCTTAGAATTAAGTTGTTTAGACACAGACAGACGTTGATAGTCATAATTAATAAAAATCCTTTGTTTCGAAAGTAATTTTGTTTATTAAAACTATTTACCTGAGCCAAAGACTTGCTCGCGCCATTTTCTTTTCGCTTTGTAATAAGGGAGAATTAGTTTCGACTGCAGGTCTAGCAGATACAAAACTTTGAGAACTTTGCACGTAGCTAATTATTAAACGCTCCACATATTTCTTTCGTAACAACGAAGTTACTTTTACTTTTTAATCCACAATATAACCTAGTTTAGCAAGTATTATACTACCACAGATAGGTTCTGTAATTGGATTGAGTAAATTGTTATGCACTAAGAGTTTTTCTGTTTTGATATAGTTAATTGTTCCAATTTTGCTGATTAAGTTGCTATTTTCAAAATCTTCCATTAGCAGCTACAATTCACATCTTTTGCTATTTGGTTTTAGTTTACAACCACGAATTTGTTGGATGCTAAACACGTTGAAAGAGTTCATGATAACCGTTCAAACTACTATCCAATATTAAATGATATTGGAAAGTGCTCCCTTATTTACCCCTAGAGGGACAGGGGAGGTGGAAGAAAAGGGGCATGGCACCCGTGCCTGACGTGGATGATCATTCTGTAAACAGTTAAACAGAATGCCGAATCATGTAATTTATTATGTAGTTTCTGCGACGGCACTGTACCAAGACTTTTATTAATATGTTTTACGATACAGCACAAAAAACTATAGAAAATCACCTGCGTCCTACGCTTACTTATCTTTTCAATTTCAAATATATATAAGAACAGAATATAGCTGTGTGCAAGCGTTCTCTACGTGATCAAGAACGAGTTTGAAATGAAAATTTCTTTATGTCAAGGAATTTTAGAGTCAAATAAACAGCAATTGGTAAATGAACAATAAAATTATTATTGCATCGATAAAATAAATAGCGTTGACGAAATAGTTGGTTCTCTTAAGTGTTTGCCTTCAACAAAACTTCCACTCATTTGTAATTTAACCACGGACGGCTTCCTCACTATGCTAATTTTTACCATTATAAAACTAATAAGAATTGCACCCGCAAATTCAAACAGCCGTTGACATAGTCTTCGACCGGTGCGGTGCATTGAAATTGTAAGCTTTAATTTAACCTTTTATGGTTGCGAAAAGGTCTTTCCGATTCTTTTCCAAAAGAATTTTTCTCTAATAATATGTTGTAGAAGTCTTTTTGGTACTAAAACGCTATTGTAGTCCCGAAGCTTTTGCCGTTAATTGAAAAATCTTTTTAACCCTTTCATATTGGTATCGAATAGCTATATTGAAACTATTAATCTAAAGCTAGCGGATTTGGATTTCATTTACCATGAACTCTAAATATTTAATTTTGTATGAAAGCTAATACACATTTTGCGCCTGATGATGTTTGCATTTTAAATAAACTCAATATCAAACTACTAATACAATAATTATGCAAAAGATTTCCACAGTTTCAGTTTGCAGGCCAGGTAAATTAGCATAGTCACTTGAAGAGTAATAAAAAAAGCTAATTAAAGCTAAAAAATGTATTGCCTTAAGGTGAATTTAGTATAAAAGTAAATTTTGAAGGTTTGGCTTTGGAAAAGGAAAATAACAAACGCCGAAAGGAAAATATTTCAAATCGTATAAAATGCGGAGTTTCGATTATATTAGAGCATAAAGTACGAGCAAGTAGTTGTATAGGAACACATTTTTAGACAACATTTCGTTTGTATTCCTTACTCAACATATTAATTATTAAAATGCGTCTTGGGTTGATCGGTATTTTACTTCAATATTTGCCCTTGATTGCTGACAACTCTAAATAAATTACTCATAGCAAGCCGCACGAGTTTGCGACCGAATTATAGCTATAGCTTTCACAAAGCGTTTTAATCAACATTCCTCGAAAAAAACTTTCAACCGCAATTTCACGGCTTACGCATTTAACTGTGACCTCCATTTTTCAAATTTAGTTCACAAATACAAAGCTCCCAAATTTGATTTTAATAACCTAGTTTTTAATGAAAGAGTTGTAGGTCTTTCGTATACATTAAATATGATAATTTCTGTTTAGGCATTTTTCCTGAAATATGAGGCCTGGTGATATTCCATATAGTACACACGTTTCAGGAAATTTGAAGGCGATTTTTAGAGCGGAATCAGTTCAGGGGCGTTGGTAGTTTCTATAGTAGCGAGTTTAATGCCGAATATGAAAAAAATTGTAATGAATATGTTCTTCCCCGCAGTCGTTAGGTGTGTCATTTACGTGAGAAATATCTCGGTATCCCTTGAATCCAAATGAGGTCTTTATTAGTAGAACCGTAAACATCACGTCCAAGAGAACGTGTGGGATATCTTGCCAGAAGAGACTAGATCTTTTTTGTTTCCAATTGGCGATAAGCTGTCATTATCGCTTTCAAATAAACAAAATGTTGCTAAGGCCATTTTAAAATTAAAATTATTAGAGTTGTATTTTTAAAGACAAAATATGTAATTTCGATTATTTCAGTGAGGGATTTCGCGACAACAATGCTCGAATTAACAAATCAAACTCAGAAACTGATACTTATTTGAAACAATTTTTGTAAAAAACACACGCACGCACACAGGCATGTACAAACGCATACATGAACGTACAAACGCATGCACCCACGCACGTTCGCACGCATGCAGGCACGCACGCACACACCGACGGACGTACACAGGCACACGCACACGCACACTCACGCACACACACGCGTGCGCGCATGCACACGCACACGCACATTACACACACACAATGTCCATGAAGTGCGAAATTCGCATAAATGATATGCCAGCACAACAGTTACCTCTAATTTTTTCGATTGAAGATATTTTGAGTGATTGTGTTTCAAATGAAAAATTTTATACACAAGAATAAAAAATGCTGCGTGTTTTCGATTTTAATGAAATCTGAACTTAAAGTCAGACATGTAGGTTAAGTAAAGACAGTATGAGCTTGTTGCGAGTGGTTCAACTATCATTGATTAACTTTTAAGATGGCGTGAAGGCAGTGTTGGTCATCGAAGACTTCAACCATCTCCATGGCCTAGTGAAAGCGAGTTGTTAGCCAGCAACACAAATCTTAAACCATAAATGTCTAGTTTATAATTTTAAATTGCTATGGATGAATGCTAGATGTTACTGAATAAATTTATTAAACACAAAAAAAGAGTAACAAATATTTTTAACTGTTAAATGCGAAACCAATGAAAATATGTCTTCAATTCTGCGTCCACGCATTGGTTATTTGCAACATCCGCGTTTTCAACCGGCTGACCGACCATAGCAATAATTTGGTTTCTTGTATTATACACGGTGACTTTACGTTGTACATTTTCTGAGCTGTTTAAGCAGCGTAAAATACCGCGATTTACAAGATTAACCACAATTTCTTTAGTAACGACGTCCCCATGTTCCATGGGATCCATCACATCAACTAATCTCTTTTTACGAAAACCGATGGGTTCTTCTCCGGGCTTGAATACGATGGTACTTCTTTGATTAACACAATCATATTCATTTGTTGGATCTTCCTTGCATATCATATCTTACGCCATAGGAAGTTAGTAAAATCTTTGGCCTGGAAGACCTAGCAACATACTCCCATATTTACGATCTGAACGACCAAACGGGTCAGCGGGAATTTTGAAACTGTACAATTGTTCACTGAGATTAGTCTATTATACCCTCTTCACTCAACTCCTCGATTTAAACAATTTTGTTAATGTTTTCCACACTCGTGTTCCTGGTTGGATGCGTTTAGTAATTTTAGGCGGTCTATTAATCATGCATATTGGTTCAATGGACATACTGTACACGAGCCGTATTAAACTTTTTTTTATAAAAGTGGGGGTGAAAACCAACACCCTCTTTACGTCTATCTCCGTAGGTTGTGTTCTTTTGAATTTATTCCGAAAATCGTTTAGATTTTTTTGCTCATAATTTTCAAACTTGAAAACTCATTTAAATCGCGCAAGATATATGGGGTACATTTTTTTCTGAAAATCGATGTAGACTTTATCAATTTGGTAAGTCTTCGTCTAAAGTGAAGTCGCCATCTTCAGGGCCAACGATATGTAAAACTAGCAAACTATATAGACCTCTAGTACCAGAATAAATCATATTATCTAAGATTATATCGCCAGTTTCTGGATTAATTGCCAGCACTTTTCCCCAAACTCCACTCATCTTCACCAGGGTTATATTTCACTCCATAAATTGATTTGTAAATATTTTCATCTTCCTCTTTAGCTAGCACGTCTACATAGTAATGGTCTTTAGACCCATCGGAAACAGGTTACTTAACTTTCTTCAAAAGTTCATTATTATTTTCCACTTTAACCTTTTTTATAGGTTTAGACATTTTTCCCGCAATATCTTGTATCTGGTAAACCGTGCCTTCCAATGGATCCAATATTTGCTTATGGACGTTTTTGAATTCTTGTTGTGATGTTGTATAAGCTTTTTTTTTACGGTCTAAGTTTTTTTCTTACAGCGTCCGGCATATGATAAAGTATGCGTTTATTTGCGATAAGGTCTGAAACGTCTGCCACCATCACACTGTGAATCACACCTAACCATTTAGGCTACACCCGATATTTATATACTCATCGAAATTCTTCCTGTATCGTCCTTCATTTAAATCAAAATCTTTCATAATAGTTATGAAGATGTATTTCGGGTAGTTCCTACTTCAGCATTGCATTCATATCTTCTTAAGCTTTGAAAATCGCATATTACCGTTTATTGATCCATAAATATATGTTGAAGATTCGTTTCATCTTATCGCCATAATGAAATGACATTTGCATTATCCTGATTCTATATTTTAAGGCGCTAGCGTACATTTGACATAAATAAAAGAGATCAACATTTTTATGCCTTCCGTATGAGAAAAATTGTGCAATCTTGTTTTGCTCATTAGCCGGAATATCGTCAAACACTATGATGGAATCTTCTCCAGTATCTTCAGGATCAATTACATAACTACAGTTAACAAACTTGCGGTAACCAATTTCTTCTTCTTTTAAGGGTTCAAATACACTTCTTAATACTTCATATTTGGGCTGATATGGGCTTTCAGAAATCACATAATATTTTGCTATCTAAGTTTGTTTTCGTGTAAAAACCAAAGATATTAAGGAATCTGTTTTACCGCAGTTTGAAGGATCCGCAAATATTGCTCTTACATTTGAAGGAAACAGAGGCCCATGTCTATTCATCTTGGTTGCATTGGATTCCGAATATTCATCAAAGTTCTGTATATGTATTGTAACTTGCTGCTTTTCTGCGTCTATATCTTTTGCACCTACTCTACTAGGAACATTGCCGACTTGTATTCTTTTTTCGTTTTGCAATCACTCGACGTAGTTGTGTAGCGTTGTTCTAGGTACATCGTACTTTTTAATAGCAACATATAAACTTTTCACCCCTTACAATACTTCATTTTTAGCATTCGTAAAAGACTCTTTAGTGTACCGCTTAATTCTTCCATGCATTTTTTAAGGAAGATGTATTACAACTGACTAAAATTTAAGAATATGCATCTTTATTTTTACCTTACTGCGTTGGAACATTAAAAAAGCACGCAAGCAGATATCCAAACACTATTTGGAACATTTGGACATGTTCGAAGACCCCTTGGAATGTTCGGATACATCAATACGTTATGTGGAACGTTCCAATGGGTGTTTGGACATGTCCGAACGCCCCTGGGAACGTTCGGAGATCTCAATAGTTATTTGGAACGTTCTAAGGGGCGTTTCGACATATCAAAACGCCCCTTGGAACGTTCAGAGATATCAATACGTTATGTGGAACAATCCAAGAGGCGTTTGGACATGCCCAAAACTTTAAGAAGAAGCGATCGACAATTTGGTCATTGCATTTTATATTTGGAAAACCATTTAGCATGTGCTAAGCAAAATGTTTTACTAATTTAGAATGTATTATAATGTACATTTTAAGCTCAATAAATTTTTTTACTGTTTCGTTGCTTTTAAAAATAATTGTAGTAGCAAGATAAAAATCTAAAATTCTAACACATTTATAACAAAAATATACCAATTCTGGACAAGCAAATTCATAAGCCTAATTAAGCTCAAAGGTATCTTATCCTAAAGTAGACAATAAAACTGTTTAAAATACCGCAAATTTAACTGTACCTACTTTTGAAAAATCAGACGAGACTTGTAAAAGCAAGATACGATTCTCTATACTTTCACATGAGAACAAACTAAATTCGGTGAGAAAGCTGGAAAATACTTTTAAATCGGTAGTTCTAGTTACTAAAATTTATGACTAGAACATTTCATTATTAGAATTCATTTCAACCAGCGCATTATTTCAAGGAAAACATTTTGAAAGTTGATTACTATAATCTGCAAATTTTGTTTAAAACAACATAATACGACTATTTGTGATAGCCTAAAACCAAGCTGGCAAATTATAATATGCACTAAACAATTATGCTAGTACAAGAGAAATTTAGAAACGCCTTAGGCGGGTGAAGCAATTGCAATGTTAGATCGCGCTTATCGAAACTGCGTTGGTGCTTATAATTTTAAATATTGTTTAAATCAGTGGATTTCGTTGAGGCCTTATTGATTAATATATTGGTATGAGAAAGTGGTAAAATAGTTTGGACATTAGAGCTAACGCCTCCGATTTCAATACATTTCGCTGCGTTATGAAATTCTAGATTAAAATACTTACTAAACGGTTCCAATGTTTTACTCAATCTAAATTAATCTTTAAGGTATCAGAGAAAAATATGTTTTAGCGGTTGGTAAGGGTTGTAACTGTGGGAAAGGTTGGTCGTAAATCAAAATTTGCTTTTCTTAGAAAGAAGTAAACCATTATTATACCGTACACAACTGCTTTATACTAAAAATACCGCTAACAATTGCTTTTGACAAAAAATCTAAAAATAGGACTAGCGGCTAGAGGTATAGTTTGATTAAAAAAATGTAAAAAAATTCGACCGACTGAGAAAATTCTACACTAATTTGATAGGTTATACTACTGGAAAATGTACGCAGAGTGGATGCAGAATACAAATAAGGAAAAGTGCGGTGCTTCCCAAGCTTCAGCTCCTATATAATTCAAATGAAATCTGAGACGTTTCGTATTCATCGGGGCTATTACCTTAAAATTTTTTATATTTAAAAGTAAGACGAACTCGTAAGTTAATCTATAAGATAAGAAGAAACCATAGGACATGTTTATCTCAAAGATGTGCCAGGAAATGAGGGAAATCGGAGTAAATGAGGATGACAGATTTATCCCAAAAAATGCAGAGGTATGCTGGAGTAAATGAGAATGATGAATTTATCTTAAAAGATGAATAGGAAATGAGGATGGGAGATTTATTGCAGAGAGCAGTACAGATATTGTTGTGCAAAAAAGAAGCTGCTTTCGATTACAATGATCACAAATCGTTTATTGATCTATCAGATCAAGTGAATGCATATGCCACCTCTCTGAGGGTGGTGGTTAAATGGTATAGAAAATCAGTCATAGAGCTTCTGTTCGGAATATCCTTAGTAAATGCTTTTATTAGTCACCAGGGAGTAACTAATGACATTATGGAAATTACAAAATTCAATTACCTTCGGGTTACTTCAAGTGGAAGAGCCTAAAGAAACTACAGCTAATAATAAACATCACTCATCAACATTCTTTAGAAGACAATGGACGTATCGGAAGGCATTGATGTGTGGTTTGTTATAAGAACTTGAGTAATGTACATGGCCGTATCCATGCTCAAAGTTATACATCGCTTTTCAAATACAATTGTCAACAAAATTACTGTTTGAAGTGATTTTTTTGCAGTGTTCAATACTGTTATACTAGTCGTATCCTTAATATATTGCATTTTCTTAGTTTTCTGTTTATGTGAATACTCTCCCCTATAATAAACAGTTAAATTTGGTCCAATTATTCAGTGTATAACTTTTGTATTTGTGTGTTGCCATAGGTTGAATTGGACTTCACAGGTCAAAGAACGTTTTTTGTTCTTACAACTGTACACTTGTACTTCCCTACGAAATTTACGCCTCCGAGTAATAGACGTGGCAAATAGGCATTAAGAACTAATCTTGCATAAGATACCGGTGCAGCACCACACAGCTACAAGTTACACATAGGCGAGAAAAGACATGTACAACTCATGGCAGTCAATGTGTTAATTGTAGGACTGCTTCCACAATTGTTCAGAGTATGCGAGTGAAAGTATAATCTGATGCATCGATGCCCAGCTTTTCATTATTGTTTTAATGCTCTAAAGGTTTCTAGATCTTCTCTTATTATGTTTTCCTTCCTCCAGTATAGCAGTTTTTTTAGTTAATTTGCAGTGGCGCCTCTCTGCCATTTGCTTTCGTTAGTTTTAGAAGAGATAACGATATTCTATGTCTACTCTCGTGCTCTCTGCTAAGGTAAAACTCGAATAGTCTCACTAGTTTTGTGGGATTCTACTGCAAGCTGTCCTTTTAATACCAATTCTTGAGAAAATATATTCTGCCAACCTCGTGCTAAGCTCACCCTACATCTCTAGGGAAAAGCATTTCAGTGTTACAGGAATTTAATAGTAGAATTCTCTGAAAATTAATTTTTAGTTGATTTATAATAATTTGTATATAAACGTAGAAAATAATCGAAACAGGCTAACTCGTTTTCACATATACATGCCATAGTCTCATGTCGTGCCGCTTGAAAGTGGGAAATCAATTTAAACATAGATTAAATGATTACTATACGCAAAATTTGTAGATCGTTTTGTTGCAAGTTACATATTATCAAAAAAAGCTAAGTATTTATTATTTGTAGTTATGCTCTTTATTAAATTGCATCTATATGCTGTAGCATAAAAGGATGCACATATCCTTCCATTGTCCTGCGCGTACCTTGCCGAAGGAAATAAGAACCGCATGTAGCCAGTTGTTGCACGACGTTCAGGACGTTAGTTACGTACTGATTGTATTCGCGAAGGTAGTTTGAAACGAGTTATAAGTTTAGTTAGTTTTGCGGTTCGTACATTCCAAATAAAATTATGGAATGGATTACAGCAATCGATAAGCGGTATGTTCAACTTCTATTGTCTAGGAACAAAAATAGGCATCCACTTTTCCAAGGTGGTAGTTCGCTAAGGTGCTTTAGTTCTTCTTACAAACCATTGCAATTTAACCAGAGACAATTAAGCTGATGATGCCACTCCTTACCCCAATAATACTTAGTAAAGCTATAGATGACAAATTTGAGAAGACATTCAAGTATTTGCTATCAACTGTGTGTACTCACACAGGAAAATTTAATTAGAGTCGCTCCAAATTCTTTGGGGTTGGAACTTTTTCCCAATCGATGTTTGCCCTAAGGGTATCTAAAATAGAACTTATTGTTATAAGAAACATTGTCAATGTAGCTTTATAAATTAAATTAAAAATGAATTTTGAATATCATTTTTTTTTATAAAAACCCAACTCAAAGCCATTTTTATACAGAAATAAATGGGGTCATACCAATCCACACCTATACCATTTTACATACAGGATTAAAATTGACGTTTCCGCAATTCGAGCTGCTTTTAAATTAAACGAACATAATAGTAAAGGTTTTTAAAATTACAATTGTTCTAGAGGTGTTCACAATATCAAACTGTTATTTATTACAAATAGCTTAAAATCACAAGGTCCATTATGAAAGAATAACAGCTAAACTCATTAAAAACAATAATTGCATTTTTATTTGCAACTTATACTCGAAAGTAATATGTCATTTTCATAGTTTGAATTTAACCCTATGATTGTGATTAAAACTACATACAACTACAATGATCAACCGAATACGTGTAACAGGAGGGTACAACGGACAACGAATTACATGCAGAACTGCATACCTTGGACCCCATTATAATCTGAAGCATGTTACATAGAGTTTATTAAAAAAAACTTGCCGAAATTAAACGGTCTTGGTTGTAGGCTAAAATATAAATACAGTTCTTGCACATATGAAGATAAATCTCCTAGAAAATAAAAATAGACGTTCCAGTGACACCATCATAGAGCTCTACAACAAGAGATCTAAGAAACAACTATACTGGGTGTAACAAAATAAGTGTAAAACATTTAAGGGGGTGATTCCTCATCGTAAAAGAGATACGGTCTTTCATATAAAGAAAATTCATTGGAGCCTCCCTTGTTAAGATACAGCCCCTTAAAGGGGGTATATAAAATTTGTTTTTCATTGTTTTTACAAACACTAAAAAAGTTACAAAATTGAAATTAAGGTGACATTTTTTACTATCAAAAATACACTTCATCATCATTAGGTCTTCAGTTCTATTCTGAACTAACCTACAGATTTCCCTGAAATTTGCACGGTCTGCATCTATCACTATCTGATCTAGGTCTATATCTACCTCTTTTTTCCTATCTCTGCTTGTACTATATCCCATACTATTCCCCAAAAATGCTTTAGAACGTATTCCGCCCTTCTATTTCTCTTTTTACCCAGATATCCTTGTTCCCCTACTATTTCTATAACCTATTTGTTATTATCTTTGTCCGTCCATGCTATCGTCCTCATACATCTGAAGCACAGCATTTCAAAAGGCTGCTACCGTTTTTCTGTCTGCGTTTCAGACTGCCCGTATTTTATAGGCATACTGTGCTGTGCTCCATACATGCTTTCAACAATTTTCTTCTTGTTCTATGTTTGTTGTCTTTCCTCATAGGTGCTGTTCTTTCTTGTTAGATGCAGTTTAGTCACCTTCTATTGTTTTACAGTTATATACCCTATTTCTCCGACCTTCAGTGGTTGTGAAGGCAGGTAAGCAGCCTGTGGCTGCCAAGTTCCCACAACACTTAACCATTTACCGATTTAATATATTTTCCAATATATCTTTTCGCACAGTCAACATTAGTTGCAGATATTTCGCAACCAACAACTAGTTGTTTATACTAATCATAAGATTTATCTGCGCTTATTTTTTCGTCATTAGGTTTTCCGTCTCAAAACTGGTTGGACACGTACCTGCACTTATTTATATTCTGAGCTAGCTTACATAGTTCCCTGAAATTCTCACACAACATGTGTATACAGCTCGTTCCCCTTCTATTGTTTTCTAATTTTATGCCCTATTTCACCGAGATTCAGTGAAGGGGTTTAAGTAACCTGTGGCTACCAAGATCCTCCAACACTTAGACATTTGCCGAAGTAATGGTTTTCCAGTAAATCCTTTCACACACTTAACATTATTTGAGAATATTGCCCAACCAATTCTTGTAGTTACTTATAATACTCATCATGTTTAAGCACAGTTATTTTTTCGTCATTAGTTTATCCATCTTGGGATTGGTTGGATGCGTACCTCCATTGATTTCTATTCTGTGCTACCCTACACATCTCCCTGAAACCCCTACAGCCTACATCTTTTACTATTTGTGTGCAGTAGTCTAACCTAGGTCTGCCTCTTCTTCTCTTTGTTCCTATCTCTGCTTCTAATATATTCCGCACTATTCTCTCATGCCGTAGTATGTGGCCTATCATCCTATCTCTCCTATTTTTTACCGTTTTCCACATATTTTTTTCTTCCCCTACCATTTTTAGTACCTCTTCGTTCTTAACTTCGTCTGTCCATGATATTTTCATCATTCGTCTGTAGCATCACATTTCAAAGGCTTCTACTTTTTTCTTGTCCGTTTCTCCTACTATCCAGGCTTCAAAGCCGTACGGTGCTATGCTCCACACATATGTTTTAAGCAATCTTTTCCTTGTTTCTATGTTTGTGGTCTTTGAGCACAGTAGTTGCTTTTTCTTGTTAAATGTAGCACGACCTTGTGCTAATCTTTGTTTTATATCTTTTGTGCTTTTCCCATCTTGCGTTATTTGGCTTCCTAGGTAGCAGAAATCCTTAACCCTGTGTAAGTTCGTGTTACATACTTGTATTTTTGTTTTTGATTTATTTTCCCCACCTTTGCATACTAGAACTTTAGTTTTAGTTTTGTTAATTTTTATACCGTATCTCTCTGTTAGAACCGTTTCCATTTCATTAAGAACAGCTTCTAACTCTTCCTTGCTAGACGTTAATACCGCCATATCATCTGCAAATCTAAGCATATCAATTTTTTGTCCCTGCACAGTAATTCCAAATGTCTTCCTGCATTTGACAGTATTCATTGCCTCTTCTATGTACAAGTTAAAAATCAATGGGAATAGGGCACATCCCTGTCTCACTCCTTTCCTAATGTTTACTTCTCTACATTCCTGCTGTTTGTATAAGCTATGTACTATTCGTTTATCCCTATAACTCATTCCAATCTTTTTGAGTATTTCAAACATTTTTTTCCCAATTTACATTGTCGAATGCTTTTTCCAGATCTAGAAACCCTATATACACGCTTTCCCCTTTTTCTATTGTTTTCTCCATTATCACTCTCAGAGCTAAGTTAGCCTCCCGTGCTGTTTCGCCTAAACCCAAATTGGTCTTTTCCTAGTATTTCTTCCGCCTGTTTTTGCATTCGTCTTTGCACAATTCTAGTGAATATTTTTGACACGTGTGCTGTCAAACTTATTGTTCGAAAATTTTCACATCTATCCGCGCTTTTCTTTTTTGGTATAGTTACTATGATGCTACGTTTGAAATCTTTGGGTGTCTCGCCTGTCTCATACATATAGCTTACAAGTTGGAAGAGACGTTCTGTTACTGTTTGTCCAGCGGCTTTTAGTGTTTCTGCTTGCACCTTATCTGTACCCGGCGCCTTACCATTTTTCAGACCCTTTAATGCTAATTCAAACTCATCTCTAAGTATAGAATATCCCAAGTCATCATTTTCAATGTCCGATTCCTATTCTAATGCAGTTAGTTCCTCTCCTGCATATAAATTCCTTATATATTCTTGCCATCTACCCACTTTCTCTACGTTTTCTATAATGACGTTTCCTTGCGCATCCCTTATATTTTTGCTATACGGTTTTATATCCCTAAAATTGATTCTAATTAGTTCGTATGCTTCGTCTGTCTTTCCTATTTCCATCTTCGTTTGTACCTCTTTGCACTTTTCATCAATCCATTGTTCTTTAGCTTTCCTGCAGTTTCGAATAATTTTCCAATTTATGGCTTTGTATCTCTGTTTTCCTGTTTCGTCTGATTTATTTTTGTATTTTTGTCTTCTTCTATTAAATTCAGGATATCCTTTGTTATCCATGGTTTCTTATTTTCTTTTTGTGTATACCCCAGAATACCTCTGGTCGCCATGTCTAGGCTGGATTTAATGTTATTCCATTCTGTTTCTACTTCCTTAGTATCAGATATTTTCCCGATATCTTTCAGCAATTCATTAGACTTTTTTTCGAATCTTTCTTGAATATCTTTATCTTTTAGTTTTTCTAAGTCCAAGTGCTTTTTTCCGTTTCTTTTTTTCACATTCTTAAATTTAAGTGCGGCCTTCATAATTACGATGTTGTGGTCAGTGTCTATATCTGCTTCTGGGTAGCTTCTACAGTCATTTACTTGATTCCTAAACCGTAGTCTAACAAGAATGTAATCTATTTGATATCTTCCTATATCTCCTGGCATCTTCCACGTATATCGTCTGCTACCATGATGTTGAAATAATGTGTTTGTGATGATTAAATTGTTCTTGTCGCAAAATGTGGTTTCAATTTTATCTAATTTTATTCGCAGCTTAAAATTTAAATCGACACCCAAGTCTTCTATCTCCTTTTCTAGCCAATAGTTTGATACATAGAGACCGTCTAGGTTTTCGAATTGTAAAATGTACCGAAGTTTGCCTCTATATTTAAAGTCTTTGATTCCACCGACAACCAGATCCATTCCTTCGTGTAATTCTTGCAGCTAGTGACAATTTTTTAATCGCAGCTTTTCTACTATATCCTGCATACGTATCTTGTTAGCTTGATCGACTTTTTTTTGTCGGTATTGGAGGAAATCCTTATTCTCCCACACACTGTTGCGTAGTTGCATGTCCACCACTTTTGGATATATATGGTTGTTATAGGTTGTAAGACCCTCGGTTTTAAATAATCCGAAAGGTTCTTTACTAGGCAAATATACAATGTTTAGCGGAACCCCTTTACGTGTGGTGTACGCCAAGGTTACGAAACCCGCATTCCTTAGTTCCTCTTTGTTATCTGCCATTTTGATAAATACGTTTTTAGAGTAACCTTTTAAAAAGTATACGGATTTAGTACCATCCTTTTCCGCAAGAACGCCTACATAACTAAAAGAGTCTTTCTTACTAACCGCAAATGCATACAGCTTGCACAACCCGGATGTATCTAAGTCAGTCCATCGGCACATAAAATAATCTTTTAATTCTTCCTCATTTTCTCTAATAAGATGTTCTTTGTCTAACACATCTTTGTATTGTTCGCGTATTGTCGCAGTGTTTTCCATGTAGTCCAATTTTCGTCTTTTTTGCATCCATTTCCTCTAATTCCAGTTGTTTTTTCCTTCCACTTACAGCGTATGGCATGCATAATGGGGCAATTTCCTTTAGCGTAAACGGATAGAGTTTACTACCAATACTTACGCGTTGTCGTATAACTTCTGGACGAATGTTAGGTGTATTTATCAATCCCAATTCCGAAATATTTCTTTTGGAATTGTAGAATATGGTGTTGCAGATTGTGTAAAATATGTACTACCTGCTTTAATGTAGCACTTGTGTAAGATTTTTATTTTATCTTGGCTGTCTTCCTCCTCTACTATCTCAAATAATTTACAGGTAAATAGTTAAAACTAAAAGCCGAAAGCACATACTTTATCAATGTTTCCCTTTCTTTTGGTTTTTTGGACAACTTAATTTGCAAGCCCGTCAATTTCTTTGTATTGCCATTTCCCCAATACACGTGCTGTAGTAGGTTATAATACACTAAACAGCAGCTATTTTGTAGCTTGTCCGATAGCCTACTCCACATTTTGGCAAGTGGTACCGAGTACATTGGCGCCTTTAGGAAGTATAACTTACTATCTTCCAATAAGGTTAAACAGTCTTTTAAGGGATTATACACCTGTTCCGCACTGACATAGCTTCCAATTGCACAGTTGTATATTGTCGCTTCCAATCGCGTAATATCATGTTCTTTGGCCAAAGTAGACGCAAATGTTTTCCTTAAACGTACATCTGGACAACGTAAAAAATCTAGTATATGATTGCCAAGTTGTTTATTAACACCAGGACTTGTTATCTGACACACAAATTTGTTGTATATCTTAATTCTTGCATTGGTTGCTAGCCATGTTAAACAATCAATTCCCTCAGTTTTATCGTTGTCAACTATAATATTGCACTTTTTTTCGTATTCGCCCTTATAGCAAAAGTTATGGTTTGTAGTTAAATAATTACACATCTCCATCTTGCTAAATATGCCCACAAAATCTTGGGTTACATCCATGTCAGAAAGATAGTAATATTCTTTTTTGAGTCCGTCTAATATATCTGGTAGTTCCCCCAATAAAGTTTCCAACTTAACATCTGCTAGTTCCACTTTGTATGGAACACATATAGGATTTTGGAATTTTTTATTAATGCATCCGAGGTCTTCTTTTCCGATAATTTCTTTAATTCTCTGGCCCATCTTGTTAGTGCTTTTCAGAGAAAACGGAATTACTCTAAAGTCTCCACTACAAAAATCCCCCACCTCTGGCCAGCGAACTTCGTTGACCTATCCATCTCAATTTTCAAGTTCTCTAGCTTACCTACTTGCTTCATACTTCTGACATTTACGCTCCGATTCGCAGATGGTCACGACTCTTTTTTTATATTTTCGGATCACATCCTCCGAATGGGGGACTATTTTAACTCCGGAATTTTTTACCACAGAGGATGCCATCATCGTTAACAACAATTTAAGTTCACTGCGTTATATAAGCTTTGTATATTAGTTTACGGCCCCATTTATTTCAACGGTTAAATTAACTTAAGGTCTATATTATTCATCGCGATGTATATAACAAATTTAACAATATTAATAGTAACAAACTTAAAAGTGAAACAAAGGGTGGGGGCGTGGGAGCATAAATTTAAGAAGGGTGATTTTCACAAATTATCCACCACAATTAGGGACTATAACTGATCAAAAGTTACAAAACTTAAGGACGTTGATGTTACTAATGATAGGTTTTATGAAGACGTACAGTGTATTAGATCAATGTGTGTCTAAATCAAAACCTGGAATTGACTCTCGCAAGTATCCCGTCTGGTTCAATGCTGATATAATCATTTGTTTAAAATGAAAAAACTATCATAAAAAACATTAAAGATAACCCTGTTAATGCGGCACAATACAATATCCTGAGAGCATCATAAAAAAATAAAATCAAAGAAGCATGTAAACTATACTGTGAATCAGTAGAATAAGGTGTAACTTTAGGTTGTATCAAAGAGTTCTGGTAGTTCGTGGGCAGCAAAAGGAGAAATCCAGTCGGAAACTCAAAGTTCATCGACGCGAATGGCAAGAAACTTCATAGCAGTAGCGAAATTAGTACTGCGTTTACCTGGTATCTTGCTTCCATACATATTTTACCTGATGGGTGAGCTTCCAATCGTTGTGATGAAAATATTACTTCGGAAATCCTTAATCTATAAAATAGCCGAATTAGATGTAACGGAATCTATCAAAAAGAGGCAGCTGGAATTGATCAAGTACTACCATGTTTCTATATAGGTTGCAAATAACATGTTACAATAACATTAACATATTTAATAAATCTATCATTAGCTAGCAAAGTAGTTCCAGAGAGATGGAAAACCGCTTTGGTTCATTCGGTTTTTAAAAGCGGTGATCAGAAACTTTTATCTAATTAGCGTTTAATTTCGATCCTAAACACAACTATTACGACATTTGAAAAAATCTTCTATACAAAAATTTACCACCACGTCAAAGGAAAGGTTTCAAACTGTTTAAATGAGTTTATGAACAAATAATCTACTGAATCAAATCTATCAATAATTGCACACGAAATTTCTGAGGCAATCTCAAACATCTTTCAATTGGATGCAATACATATTACTATGCTCTTACTGCCTGTAATTAATATACTACACTCCTTCTGCTGTGTCCCTCCGCTACTGCTATCTGCTATGTGTTATTTTTAAATAAATTTTCTCAGGGTTCTATACTCAACTAATTACATTCGATTTCGCCCTGCGTGGGTTTGATACAGAGCAAAATCTACTCGCTGTCCCCAACAAGAATACTTACACGCCCTCTCGTATGTACAGGCCTTTACTACACCTGAATCTGTAAGATTGGTATACGCCCTGCAGATTGTGACGTTACCGCAATACTCAAAACTAAAATGGTGGAAGGTTCGCTTACCCTATTTATTTATTCAATGATGCAATTTATCAAAACAAGAATAAGCTTTTACTTTAAATGAAACTTGGTACCTGATATTTGTTCCAACTGATGGTGGTCTCCTCGCCGTGATGTTAAATGTTCATGGAATGCCAATTAATGTAAGTAATCTATGGAATAAATATTGTGCTTTAGTTTCATGAAATGTTTTAGAATTGAATTATTACTATAACGAAATGTAGCCCATTCAAAGCCAAAAGGTGTCTTGTGGCGAAGTAACTGTTACTTCGCCACAAGACACCTTTAGGCTTTGAATGGGTTAGTGAGTCTGCTAGTTCAGGAGTAACTCTTCTCATTACACTTTAACTTGTCTGGTTAATATTATCATTCTTTTCTTTATTATTTTTTATATTTTTATTTTATTACTTATTTCTTTACTTGTCCTGATGAAGCCCCTTACAAAAGTGGGCGAATCGTCGACCTTAATGTATAAAATGATACGGTCCCAACTCGGAACCATAAATATTTATAATGACTTCGGCCGTGAAAGCCTCCGACAATATCATCATACACTTTGTTTAACCAATGTTGTCTAAAATTAACACAACGCCACTATTTCAGTGAGTAGACAAAATATATTATCAGTAATTATGTACCAATGATATGTACAACTTATTTTTTTTTTACAAATGTTTTTACAGTATCTACAGAATTTAAAGTTGCCACTTGAAAAATAAAATAAAAAGGAATGCTGCAATGCAATCTGCATAAAAAATTAGATATACTTTTGTATTGACTGAAGTCGTCAAGTATTTTAATTGAAGCTCGTTTTAATTGTTTCAGACTTGTACAAAATGAAATCCCTAAATTAGTAATTAAATTAAACATAAATAAGTGAGGTTAATGAAAGTTCATGTGATGCTTTAAAGAATTGTTCAGTAAAGTTTTAAATAATCATAATTAAAATTTTTTTAATTGTAAGTGGAATAAAATCTGAAATACCTGATAAATAAGTTGATAGCGATGTTACCCAGGGGCCTCAACCAGAATTCCCGCAAGTGTCTGCTCCAACAAGGACGACACCTGTGAAGATAACAGCTTAAAAGAAAAACACAATTGGACAGCGTGCACGGTCAACGGCTTTCCATATTTTACGATTCCTTCACAAAATGCATTTTGTGGATTCCATGCGAAATTCCTTATTAAACTTCAGATTGGTTATACTGATAATTGGTAACAATACTCTTCAGAAATTACTGCCGCACTGCCGGGTGCGTTCAGAATGGCAACTAATGGTGTTTGAGATGTCCTAAACTTATTGGTTAGAATTCACCATGTGCGAATTCTACTAAAATAATACATATTTTTGATACCAGAGTAAATACGCCAGGATCGAAATTATTTCCACGTGCTCTAGGGAATAATTAAGTATTGCGTGCTTCTCGCAATAATTTACTGTCACGAGAACCCATAACTAAATGCTGAAATGAAAAACTCTTGCCATATTTAACAATTTCAAATTGATAAAAGCAAAGTAGACTTACCCATTTTTGGTTTTGCAAAATAAAACAAGGTGAATAAACTAACTTTTGAACACCGAAGTACCTGATGCTTTTCAGGACAAGCTCAAATTAAAAAAAGACCCATTTTCGTGCAGTGCTTAAATAAAAAGGGAAGTCAAAATTCGCGTATCTATAAAAGTAGATAATAGCCCTCATTAACACATATTGTTCCCCAAAAATAACTAACAGAATGTTGTTTTCAACCAAATGCGTTACCAAAAAAATACGTAGAATACATTGCATAACTGCAAAAATTGTAACAGAAAAATTTAACCTGCTACAAACCAAGTAAGGAAATTATCACAATAAAAGAATTGAAATACAGATTTGTAGAATAGAAATGCTTCAGTATTTTATTATCAAAACTGAAATTGCAAGAATTTGTTAATAAAACAAAAAAATTAGTTTAGTAAGACTTTAGACATAGGTCGAACGTAGTATAAAATCATAAAGCTTTTGTTTGATCGTAGCTATTTTTAAATCAACAATTTACCGGCTTAAGGCCTTATGTTCATTCATTCGTAAAAATGAATCTACGTTTCATAGTAAAATGCAAGTTTAACAAACAACGTTATGAAAAATATACTGTTGTGAGAATAAACAATCCTACTAATTTTATAATAATCATGAAAACATTTTTAATAGCAACTATATAACCAACCATTTTTTGAAACTTTTGGTTCTACAAACCATTTGCTAAATTATTTTCCCAGGTAATTAAGAAATGCACGTAATTGCAAATACTGCATTACTTATTTAACGTAACAGTAAACACATCTAAATTGGAAAAGCGTTTAACTTAGTTTTGAGCTTTTATACGTTCATTTTTTTTATAAAAATAAAAATTAAAACACATCTTACTGTAAGATAACTAAATAAAAGTATTACCTACCTGTCCTTACTACCGCATGGGCGACATCCTGAATAAAGTTACTTGAAGTACTTGAACCAATGAAGTACAGCCGGACAAGTTTGGCACTGTCCTAATCGTAGCAATTAGGAACTTTTGATACCAAGGAAATGTTGGAGCTAAATAGGACTCCTTGCATTATACAATTGTAAACAAAAATCAAGTCTTTTAAAAGTTACATCAGGTGTAGACGAAAGAGGTTAGGTATGTATTTTGGTAATTTTTATTCCACAAAAGAAAATTTTACTTATTGTACTATCTTAAGTTATAATTAAAACATAGTCACTTAAACGTATGAGTAGGACCCGAAAATGAATTTGTGTAAGAAAATAAAACATCCGCGCATCTAACAAACAACTGTTTAATTATATTTGACTATATCTTATCATCATCACCCATAATGATGGGTCTTTAGGTATTGATCCAAGTTGAAGTCTTTAAACCTTGTTCGTATAGGAATATGTTTAAGAAACACAAAATGATTAAATTACATTATATACCATTTAGAAACGACCTCTTCATGTTGATATTAACGGAAAAGTGCTCTTTGAAACGCCAGGTAAGTGAAAGCGAGAATTATTAAGGAAGGAAAAAAACAACTCTTGATATGACATTTAGTACAGAGGTTAACATTCACACCAGCTGTGTATGGGTGGGATTTAATCGGTAATGAATTGAAAGAAAATATTTTCCAAAAATAATAACACGATCAACTTACCAAGTGCACTAAAATATAGAGAATAAATGTATAAGAATTATGAGCATGATACTTTTTTCAAATGAAATATAAGTTGTAAGAGAGAGACTAACTGCATGTCGACAACTTTACTAGCAACCTAACAGAAAAATCTTATTTGGTGTTATGAAGCTAAATTGTGAAAGAATACTCGCATAAAAATAGAAATTTGGAGAGTGAATCCAAAAGATTTACGAAACTGAAACTTGATATTGTGACAGGAAAAATGTCACGTTACAGCGGTTAGAAATAAATCATATAACTTAAAATATACATCAGTACATTATTTGGAGTTAAATCAAACTTTACTGCATTCGTGTTGTAATAAAATGAACAATTTAATCTTTCATAAAGTGAAATTATTAAATAAAATATTTTCTATAGCTATTTGTTAAAATATGTTTTGAGAAAATAAAAATTCACTTATTCTATTGAAATTTAAATTTCACCACAAATGGAGTGAAACCGGGATTGACATGTTGAAAAAGATTAAACCGAAATTAAAATTTGGTGAAAAGAAATTAAAATAAATTAAAATAAAACTTACTGAAATGTGTCTCTACATAGAAATAATAATGCACCAATTTGACTTATTTATAAATTCAAACCTCTTAGAATTACGTTCATAAGAGGTTGAAGTAAATGCGTTTAAACTTTGTTCAGTATAGTGGTATCTGGAAATTATTCACGTTTACCTTTTACGTAAATGAAGTCACCCACAATTTTTTTTTATTAAGTAAGTAAAAGACAAGGTGAACAAGTTGCAAAAGTTGGAAATTTACGAGATTAGCTATTCGGAAACAGGATGTTTTTGAATATATACTAGTCATATTAAAAGAAATGTAACAACTAGAATTAAAGAACGCATTGCTAGTTTCAAATATAACAAATATGAAAGATCTGGAGTCGTTAGTAATATTTCTAAAACCAGTCGCCCTTTTAAACTGAAAAATGTCTATCGGTTACAAGCGGTGCCAACGAATTATTTTTTTAATAGTTATGCACCTAGTTAGACACTAAATAAATACTGGTAAAGGGCCGATAGAGTCATCTGGTCTGCTTTTCAATTATTCCTACTGTAAATAAGAATACAAAGATTGTGTTAATTCTGTCCTAATAGTTTTAGAAATATTATAAATTTCTCGGTTTTTAGTGTATGAATTACAATTCACCCTTGTGTGGTGAAAGTCTTTAGCCGCGTAGTTGAGAAATTAGTCCCAGTTCTTCAAAGCAACATCAATAAATTGTCTAGTGGGAAAGCTAACTTTAGTTTATGTGGCGAGGAGAAGATCTTTAGAAGGACTAAACAAGGTTTTAATTTTAATTAGTTTTGCTGCTGATGACGACCACTTAATGGTCGGAATATCTATTTAGATTTCAAAATAATTTTCTAGTTGAGAAGATTTTATATTTAATTAAGTTAAGGCAACCAAATAATGACAATTAAGATACAATGACTAAGCTATGGCTAACTAAATTACATACACTAAATGTTGTCAAAATTTTGTGTGTTATTTAACTTAAGGTGGATGACTGAATTGGGGTTTTAAATGTTATCGGTTTTCATCTACTGTCACATTGAGACTGTACTTTGAACCATTAAGTTGAGCGCTCTTTATTGTTTTGTTGTCGCAGTAAAAGCTGTGCATTATATATGAATAAATGCTCTAAAAATCTGTGAGTACGATGTCTAGCTAAAGCGATGATGTATACTTTCATAATGCCACAGTTAATGCTATGCATATGTGAAATGTTCAACGAACTTGTTTGTATTATGAAACTATGTTGGCAGGAAGATTTAACTTCAAAGTTGAATTCGTAATGTACGACAATTATAATATCTGTTGTTGACAAAAATTCGCTTTGGGATTAACTCATTTGTCCGTTTACCTGTAATAATTAAAAAAATGTAACATTTGTTTAATTTAGAAATATCAGGTTTATCCTTTGTAATGAAGAAGTATACTAATTTGAACCATTTGTTGAGGTATTTCTTTGAAGTAACGGCCTCCAGATGCCCAGTTGGGCAAAGTCAGTTTCTTTGAAACGTTTAAAATCATATTTCGTTATAATAGTCTCTGTATAGAAATATTCCACCAATAGAGTTAAGGTAATTTACTTTAAGGAATATAATTTTTAAGTTACACGCATTGTTCATCTAAAGAAGGATTATTTTTATATCTTACATTGTTCACTCTTAAAGGTTGTCAAATGTTAGAAATGATATCACGGCTACTTTGTATTTTAATTGATACAGTTTTATGATTCATTTGTTTTGATTAATAATGTACAATGCTTACGCCTATGACCTCAACGTCTTGAAATAAAGAAAGTTTACACGCGAAATTATGCTGATGCAGAAAATAAAAAGTTCTCTTTATGGTTCAAGTTAAATGTGCCAGTAATATAACATTACCTATGTTAGATAGAGAAAAATGACAAAAATAATTTTAATTTGCGGTCTTGATTTATATGTCCAAATTCTACCGAGGATAATTTCGCCGTATATGGAAGTTCTTTTGTCGAGTACTTCGTCATTACCATTGAATCAGATAAGATGGAAACTTGAGGAGTTACAGTTAATCATTGAATAATAAGGCATTGAACAAATTAATGTGATTAGTTAATGCAGGTCAAAATAATATCATACCTGGCTGATTACTTTTAATTTTATGAACACTTGACTCCCATAGATAACTTCATGTTGGAAAAAAGTTTTGCTAATTAAGAACATCAAACTGTTTAAAGTGACACAAGTCCTGTAGTATATGGATAAAATGAACTGAGTGCAAAAATATTGCTGTTGTTAGTTGTTTCTAAGGGCACTTGCAGCCAATGAGTTCTCAGGTATTTGTAGTAAATCTACTGAAAGAATCACTTACGGCAACCGTATAATTATGAGCATTTTCTTCTTATGCATATAACATACCCACAGTACGTTCCTGTTATTAGTTTAAAAACTTAGAAAGTAATTTTATTCGCTGGGAACGTTTTCCATTAAATTAAGTTATTTTTGATGTATTTGTTCTTTTTTGTTTAAAAATGCTTATATGTACTTGTAATAGTTCTATATTTGCGTTTTTCACAACTAATGAAAAGATAATAGTTCCAATTTCAATAACGCATCCTCTTGTTATTTCTTCTGCGGGGTTTTTCCTAGGAGTCCCGTATTTCAAAATTGGGTAGCGTCTAACATGATTCCTGATTAAGATTGGTATTTCCCACTCGATGGTATTCCGGGACCTTCAAACACTCACGCCCCCTTTTCCCACAGAGTTAGTTGACAACCATTATTCATAGTACACTCGAGGTTTTCGGTACCCTATCGAGACACGGAATTTTACCTATTTGAGGAGCGGATTGAATACTACCGATGAGAGATATTTCTCTCCTTATTGTTGAGATTGATAGACATTCACAAATGGCTCATTGAAGGAAACTAACAATCTGTTCCTGTAATTTTTGATTGCAGACCGGAACTAGACGCGTTATATTCCTTTTAGTGTCACCACATTGATACCAACACCCTGTGTATGTTTATAGTTGAGCGCTTACGTAATACATAAGTTGTCTTACCAGCTAAGTAAACAAATAAAATTCACACCCGAGAATGGTATTTAAAATAATTAAACATAACATGGTTTATCTCAATTCAAAGTTTAAATCTGCTGTACATTCATTCAAATAGTTAGAGTAAAGGTCTGTTTGGATCAAAAATGCGCACTTTTGAAAATGTCAATAAAAATTTTTTTCATACTTAACTAAAATAGTACAATAGAGCATTCTTCTCATTATTGTATTATGTTAAAAGCAAAACCGGCTTTGATTTTACTTTGTTTTGTAGTCATGCTGGAGTTTTTAATTTTCCAAAAAAATATACCAATATTTTTTCTAATAAATAAAATAAAATAAATTTTTAATTAAGGACCATACCTTTACCAATTTTTGTGACTAACCTTACCCAACTTAATCCCAACTTTTAATATGGACTACCACCATAAACCTAAGAAAAAAAGCAATATGAAGATTAAAAATATATTAAATATGTACACGTCTTTTATAGTACTAGCATTCGATGCCATATCCGGAATCGGATGAATCGGAGATAGCCAATCTTATAAACAAAATTGTGTGAGTGATTGACGCATAGCGACATCATCTAGGTATTGCTTTGGATGACAAATAATTGTTTCCAATAACGTCAAATTGTTCCTATTGCTGCTGTAATCGAACAAGTAATAACCTGCTAGAGTAGTATTATTATCTCATGGCGGGTGACGTCACATGCGCAATACGTTCAATTTAAACTTAAACCTCAAGATTCGCAACGCTACAGTACAACCCACAAACATCTTGCTAGCAATGTGGCTTTAATACGTCGTCACGAATATCCCATTTATAACGTAAGTAAAATATTGTTTGTAAGGACCCCGTTCATGCTGGTGGTATCTAGAAATTCATAAATATATAAAATAAATCCAGACCTCCATATAATATCGGAGATTTTACTTGTTTTTACTTATAAACAATTCTAGGTTCGTAGTTTCTTTATCCGTAAATATTTGCTGTGGCAACAGTGCACATACTCAGCGGATCCCAATACTGTATATACCGAATGTGAACCGTAACTGTCATTGTCATTCTCGCTCTTATCAAGGTCTTATTGTGTTCAGTTTTCCGTTTTAATATTTGTATCAAGTAATAGTCATCAAAACAGTTTTTTTCAAAACTAACGGATAGTTAATTTCTTCAGCAATGTAAGTATTTAAAAAGAACGTTCGTTCAATGATTAATTATGATATTTTTTGGAGTAATATTATGAATAAGAAGGAGGTGATTCATAGTCAAGGACGACAGATTGTTTTTAATGTGTTTCAATATTTGAAACGCATAAAAGATTCGGGCACCTTCAACCTGAACAATTTACAAGAATGCGTGGCTGACGCAACAGGCGTGTCATTGCGGACGGTGCAAAGAATTGTAAAGGAAGGCACAAACAAACCACCCTGCAGCAAGTTCAGTTCACCAAGGAAAACCGTAAATAAACCAAGCCCTAAGTCAACAGTGAATGGATTTGACGAAGAGATTCTAAGAATCGTTATGTATCGGTTTGCAGCAATACATAAACGTAGACCGACTTTGAAGTTAGTGTTTGACAAATTTAAAAAGATTGCCCTCATTTCACGGGAAAATTAGGTTTGTTCAGAAAAATTGTTGTAAGAGCAGGGTTTCGTTGAAAGAGAACTGTAGATAACAGGAAAACTCTTGTTGAACAAAGCAATATAAGGGCAAAGCGCACTATATTTTAATCTTAGTAAGTATAAAGAAGAGGGCAGAAGCATTGTGTATAACGATGAAACATATCTGCACAGTTCTCACAGTGTAACAAAGTGTTGGGATGACGGCACCACCAAGGGTTTGAAATCGCCAGTTTCAAAAGGGAAACGTTTGATAATTGTTCATGCAGGTGGAAAAAATGAGTTCGTTCCAAATGCAGAATTGATATTTAAGTCTGGTTTGAAAACTGGGGATTATCACGATGACATGAATCATCGCAATTATAAAAAGTGGCTGCAAGAAAAGTTAATACCAAATTTGGAACCAAATTCAGTGTTTGTGAAAGACAATGCGTCATATCAAAATGTTCTTGTGCATCCTAATCCTACTTCAAGTTGGAAGAAAACAGATATGCAGAAATGGTTGAGGGAACGAAATACCCTCTTTGAATGTAAGGAAACCAAGCCTGAATTATATTCTAAAATTAAGGCACATAAACCTGTTCATAAGCTGTTTGTAATTGACCAGCTACTGGCAGAACATGGTCATGTAGTATTGCGTTTACCTCCGTATCACCCAGAACTAAACCCTATCGAGATGATTTGGGCGTTACTTAAAAACCGTGTCGCTGCATGTAATGTAACCTTCAAAATAGATGATGTATGGAAGTTGGCAGAAGAACATATAAAAAATATTGGAATCAACGAGTGGACTAAAGTATGTCTGCACGTAGAGAAAATTGAAAAGGATTATATATATGGAACGAGAAACTTTAATAGACGAGGTTCAAGACCTAATTATACGGGTTGATGATAATAGCCATAATTCAGATGGATACTTATCCTCAGGCGATGAGTTTGTTGATGAGGATGAAAGTTTAGGATGTGAACCCATTTAAAATATAATTTATGTAAAATAGTTGAATGATGGTCTTTATTTAGCGTTGTAGAAAATATGTGTCATAAATACATTTGTTTGTACATTATTGTTTATTACTGAGGTGTTGAAATAAAACTTGCTTAAAGAGGGAAGCAGTCTTTATATCAAATTATGTTCAGTAGTGCTGTGACAATCGATCACTTTTAAAGCTGAAACAATTAATAATTGGCTTTCAAAGTGATTGAATCATTTTACATTTTAAACCAATCATAATCATTTCTGTTAAGCATGTCCATTCTTTGTCTCCAAAAGGGATTCTAATTGACTGTATTTATCTCGACGCTTCTATCCGATCGTGTTAATCCGCTTCAGTTTGGCGACATAAACCAGTTTTCGATCCGATGCAGCGTCTACAGTCAATCCATTAAAACAAGTGGATTGTACTACTCGATCGGATCTGAATTCCGCATTCGACGACATTATGCAGGCTTGACGATTTAAATAATCTATGATTATAATATCAACAGCACCTGATCAGGCCGGTGTAGTATATCTAACTTTAGTCGTATAAGCAATATTGCTTTTGTTTAGTCAGAAAGGTTAAGATTATTAATTATTCAAGGAATTATTTTATAGCTAGATTATCGATGAAGTGCGTAAAAAATATATTAATTTAGCAAATATTTCTAAACTATAAATGAGGTTATGCAAAAAATATATAACCTGACAAGATGCAAACCTTAATTACCTTTCTTTTCATACTATAACTGTTCCTCTTCCTTCAATTCTACAACACTGAATTGTTGATTCTATGATCCATTAAAATAAAGCAGGAGATATATGCAATTTATAATAGTATTAATATAACAAATGATATAAAAACCTTTTGGTATTAATTAAAAATTGTTTTTGTTAGTTACAACACCATGAGTGTCATTGTGTAAACATATTTTTAAAACGTTTTTGTAATAAATCTTAGTAATATTTTCGAGGTGGGCATTTGACATTTTTATAGTGTTTATAGTTTATAGTGTGTGTTTAAAACAAAAACGTCTATTGATTTGAAACAAACGAATATGTAGTACTACCAAATTGTTTTTGTTCTACTAGTGACTATAAGTGATAAAATATCTTGTGTACACTGATCCAATCAATCAATAATCTGGGGTATCACATATAACAATAAGCTCAGATCATTTTTATAGAAGAGCAAAAAAATCAACATAAAACTATTTAAAACACATTCCTTGGTTGCTCGACAATTTTTGCTCTAGCAACACTGGACGTGCAAGCAGTCGATGTTTTCTAGTCTCACTTTTTTATTTTGATTATTAATATAGCTCCTCCTCGCGCAGGTTTTTTCAAGGTCACCCGCCATGAGATAATAATACTACTATAACTCTCACTTTCTAATACGATGTTACACCTATTATATCATCTGCCAATTTTTCATAAAGTTTTTAAAAACCCCTACAATTTAGTTCTTATAATTTGTAGGATTAATTCTCGCAAACGGAACAGTTTAAGGTACTTACGGTTAGTCAAAAACATATTTCTGTTTTTCCGTTTTTAAATTGAATGAATTCTTGTCTTCAAGATTGTGTAGTAACCATATACTCTATAAATTCAGTTGTATTCAACTGTAGTTTAAAGTTTCGATCTAACTGTATCTCAACAACCCCGTCTCCAGGAGCTAGTCTATTCAATCTCACGTGTTTCGTATCATTCGCATCTAATTTTAAATTCAACTTGAAAATTGCAAAAATCCATCCACTCATAATATACCATTGCTACTGCAAAACTTGCACATATTCCACTACAAAAAACAACTTGGACATCAGATTGAAAACCACCGCATAAAGCAAACCCAACTTCTAAGAATTTGGCTTAAAATCACATAAAGTAAAGGTTACCTTACCAACTAGTTATTGGTTAAGGTCTAACTGCGGCACATCATATGCAATGTCACTCCGGTAAAATCCGTTTTTTATTTAACTTTTAATCATCATCATCATATCATCATCATATTGTTTTCGACCTTACTTAAGGTCGGTTTGACGCAGCTCTAACTTCTTTTCTAATCTGTGCTAATCTAAAAAGTTCTACATACCCTTCACAACCTAAATTTCTAATAATTTGACTAATATAGTTTGGTCTAGGTCTTCCTATATCCTTTTATCTTTTTGCTATCCACCTGACTTTACATAGATATTAGCAACATGATGGTTGTTAAAGAACTCTAACATGTTTACATGTTTACCATTTATAAGGAAATGAAATATAACCTTCAAAAAGGAAAAGTGTTAAAATATATGTTATGGTAAGGCTTAAGCAACGAAACGCTACCCACATGCCAGACCGCTACCTAATTGTGAGTTATGTCCTGGTGACATTTAGTTAACTGATTTTTATTTTTTTTGTTTTGTTTTCGAACTTACTTAAAGTCGGTTTGACGCAGCTCTAAATTCTTTTCTATTCTGAGTTAGTCTAAAAAGGTCTACATACCCTTCACAACCTAAATCTCTAATAATTTCACTAATATAGCTTTGTCTAGGCCTTCCTACTCTATTTTTATTTGGTAGTCTATAATCTAAGACTTTACTAAATAGTCCCTCATGTCTTAACTGGTGCCCTATCATTCTATCTCTCCTGACCTTCAATTGTTTCCACATACAGGGATCCTCACCTATCCTTCTATAAACTTCCTCGTTTGTTACTCTATCTGTCCAACTAATTTTTAACATTCTCCTATAACACCAAGTTTCAAAAGCTTCTATCTTTTTCTTATCTACTTCTTTAATTGTCCAAGCCTCACTACCGTACAGTAGAACGCTCCATACGTACGACTTTAAGAAACTTTTCTATTATCTAAACTAATACTATTAGCTATTAGTAAGTCTTTCTTTTTAAAACATTTTTCTAGCTTGAGCTATTCTAGCTACTATATCCCTTCTGCTACGTCCATCCTTTGTAATTATACTACCTAAATAGCAAAATTCATCTACCTCCTCTAACTCGGTATTACCTATTTTTAATTTTGGTTTAGAACTAGGCTGTAACTCACTTGTCATTATCTTTGTCTTTACTGAGTTAATTCTCATACTATAGTTACTCCGTAGTATCTCATCTAAAATATTTAAAACTCTCCTAACTCTTTTCTAGACTCTGCTATAATGGCTATATCATCTGCAAAACGTAACATGTCTATTTTCTGTCCCTGTACACTAATACCTATCTCTTTCTCTCTCTGGCTAAGTTTAAAGCTTCCTCAATATAAACATTAAAAATCAAGGAGACAGTATACAACCCTGTCTAACACCATTTCTAATCTTAGCTTCCTTTTCTATTTCATCAAATCTAATTACTACGCTTTGGTTTTATATAGACTGTAAATAATTTTTCTATCCCTATGAGAGATTCCTATTTTTGCAAAACCCTGAACATAACAATCCAATTAACCCTATCAAATGCTTTTTCTAAATCTACAAACGCGATATGAGTCTTTTATTTTTTGTAACCTTTTTCGATAATTACCCTAATCATTAGTATCGGTTCTCTAGTCCCTTTGTCTTTACGAAAACCATATTGGTCTTCGCCTAAATAATTCTCAGTCAAAGCTTCTACTCTATTTTTAATTATTATTGCTAGTATTTTGGAAGCATGAGAAGTTAAACTAACTGTTCTAAAATTCTCACACCTATCAGCTCCTGACTTTTTTTGGGATTGGGATAATAATATTTTTTTCGAAATCTATTGGAACCTCACCTGTGTCATATATTACATTTATTAGTTCATATAATCTGTCTAAAGTTTTCTGACTTGCATTATTTATTAATTCTGCGGGAATATCGTCTATCCCTGGCGCTTTATTTAATTTAAGATTCCGAACAGCTCTATCAAATTCCTCTCTTAATATTGAGAACCCTATTTCTACATCCTCTTCTTGGTCATTCTCTAACTCATCCATATCGTCTCCCTTATATAAATCTTCTAAATATCTTTTCCATCTATCAGCTACCTCAACTTTATTTATTAGAAGCTCATTATTTTCGTCTCTAATACCATTATATTTTTTCCTATCTTCCCCAAAAAACTTTTTAACTGCTCTGTAAGCCCTGTCTGTCTTACCTACTCTCAAATCATCTTGTATTCCCTTACAATTCTCCTCCATCCATTTATTTCTAGCTTTTCTACATTCATGTACTATCTTATTTCTAACTGTATTATATCTTTGCTTATTTTCACTATCCACTTCTCTGAAAGGTTTAAGCTTTCTTCTATTCTCTATTAAATCTAATATCTCCTTTGTTACCCAGGGTTTTCTCGCTTCTATTTTTTTCTTACCTATAGTCTGTGTTGCTGTATCATGTACAGTCAGTTTTATTTTTTTCCATCTATTTTCTACGCTCCCTCCTACAGCTATCTCTTTGCTTTTATTATCTAATACTTGTTTATATTCCTCTTTTACCCTACTATCATTAAGCTTACCTAGATCCCATCCCTCTCTTTTAACCTTTCTCAATTTTTAAATTTTAGTTTACACTTCATTTTAACTAAGTTATGATCGCTATCTATGTCAGCCCCTGGATAACTACGACAGTTTTTAACTTGGTTTCTAAATCTTTGTTTAACTAAAATATAATCTATTTGGTACCTAGCCCTATCACCTGGGGCTTTCCAGGTATATGTTCTCCTAACATGTTGTTCGAATAGGGTGCTTACAGTTACTAATCTATGTTCCTGGCAAAACTCAACTAATCTTTCTCCTCTATCATTTCGTCTGCCATACCCAAATTTTCCTACCATTTTTCCCTCACTACCTTCTCCCACTGACGCATTAAAATCGCCCATAACTATTAAATTCTCATCTCCTTTTACTTTTCTCACTATACTATTTATATCCTCGTATACCTTTTCTACTTCCTCATCCTCGTACTGAGTTGTTGGCATGTAAACCTGTACTAAAACAGTGTCTGTGGGTTTTGTACTCAATCTAACCATAATTATTCTATCACTAAATTGTAAGTACTCTTTAACTTTATGCCCTAATCTTTTACCTAACACTATTCCTACGCCTGCCTGTCCATTAGTTGAAGAAGTTGTAATTATTCTATAATTATCTTTCCAAAAGTCATTACTATCTGGCCATCTCACCTCACTAATACCTAAAATGTCCAGCTTTTCCTTTCTCATTTCGACTAATAAATTCGTTAACTTATCTACTCTGAGTAATGACCTTACATTCCAAGTCCCTATCACTAAATCGAACTGTTGCTTTATATTCTTACGATGACGAGCCCCAAGTACCCCCTCCCGGAGATCCGAATGAGGAGTATTTTACCTCCGGACAAGAATTTTACTTGTGAGCTCTCCATCATATAATTTCGTGTTTTAGGCCACGCACACCTGGGAAATATTGTGGTAGGCTCCCATATCTTTCCACAACGCAGTTTTTAAAGATTTTAGCAAAAAGCCGTATCCGTCACGGCCAACCCTCAACAAGCTTGTAAATTATTGAGGATCGCCCGAGACCAACCGACCCTCCTCCAATATCTTTTAGCCAGCAAGGCTGCTGCCCCTTGCTGCGCCTTTTAATCGCCTTTTACGATAAGCAGGCTTACTATAGTAGTATTCTTTATCCCCCACTATAGGGAGAACTTTTAATCAACTCGACTATATTTCAAAAACTAGGACCCCGGAATTTGCGTCCATGTTTTGTCTACTTGTGATCAGGCATGCACAGTTTTTATTATTTTAACTGTCGACCTTATCTGGTGTAATATGCAAGACTAAAACTGATGCTTATAATTATGTTACCGTGGGTTTTCACCGTTTTCATAGATCCGCCTCTCTTTAGCCATCTCTCACTCTCTACCCTGCAGCACCCTCCCCAACCTCCACCCACCTTCCACCTCTCACCTTAACTAAAATCAATTTATCTGCGTTATTGCGGTCTAGAAATTTTTAATTCTAAATCATAAACTGTTTTAATAACCACAAACCTTTCGCCTAAGGAATAAAAACCGACTCGGTTATCTAATATAATCTAATCGTGATCGTTTTTGATTAGTGATTTTTAAAAGACATTTACTTAAAGTGAACTTAGTGTTTAAAGAGTACCGCCTGAAGTGCTGTTTCTTTTGTACTTTGAATTTTCATCGTAGTGCAAACTGTAAGTAGAGCACTTTTTAATAGGTCTGGTACCTCATCTTTGCATTGAAAAAAAATTTCATTAGGAGTGAGTTCACAAAATGTTAAAAGTCCAAAGTATCTAAAACTGTGATTAATTTTAACATACAACTGCCTTATAAACCCATTATGGATTTTTTTTTTGACACTAATTCGTCGTTTAGTATAGCTATGTACGTACAATTATTTAAAATTTTGTTTGTAATAACTACTCCTTTAACTATCATGTCTTATATTCTTCTTGCATTAGATGTTTATACAGTTGCTTTAATGCGGCCGCCTTTGCCTGGTAGTATAACTTTCTCCTTTTTAAATTTACTTCTACCAATTTTCGTTCTTTGTTTATACTTTTCACGGCTTCTTTACCTATAGTGTTATACTTCACTCATCATTTTGTTTTCACTTTGTAGTAAGAAATGAAATTTAGCTTTTACTCCATGCATAACTGATACAAATTTTGAGAACTTTCCACGCATTAGTTCTTTCTTAATAATAAAATTTACTTTTATTTTCTTAATTCCTTACTACAATTCATAATATTGCCCACTTTAATTGGTCTGGGCGCACCGCCCAGCCAGACAAGAGGCAGTCTAGTGCATTGCCAGAAGACAGTCCGGTGCGGCTAGTAGGTAGTCCGGCACGGCCCCAGGCGGCTCCGTGGATTAGTTGGTTCGCGTGTGACTATTAAGCTCAAGGTCCCGGAATCGATTCCTGACACGGACTGCTTAAAAATATTAGGCAAGCAAGTAGAGCAATTACAAGGATTTAGGGACCGACACCGTCTCCTCCTCCTCCTCCTCCTCCTCCTCCTCCTCCTCCTCCTCCTCCTCCTCCTCCATCTTCTGCACCTTCACTTCCGCCTCCACCTCCTCTTCCTCTGTATATATATATATATCCACTTTTCTTCCATCTGGTATATACATTTCCACATTGCTACGTCACACAGTTTTTAGAGAAAAATTTTTATTCGAAGCGGGATTTGAAACCGGGCACCTGTATGCTTTGTGAATGCCCTTTCCATTAGACCACCGGATCAATCGGTATGTACTTTACATCTATTGTTAAATGTACAGATTCCATATTAATTTAAAGCCTCACTTAAGAGTGGATTTAAATATGAAAAAAATTTAGGATAATTAAAAAACATACTACAGATTTTATTTTAATTTAGAGATTAATTCAAGAGAACCAAATACCAAATATTATATATAGACTTACTATGTATATTTTTTATTAACGAGCACCCCTAAGTCGCATAATTCTCAAAAGGTATGCTCTAGACGTCTGCATCGACCAACAGACACTTTTAAACTGAACAATTAGAAGTTTAATCTTCATTTAATAGAATCCGCCTTTTTTACGTCCACTTAATTACGGACATCATTTTCTGCGAATACGTTACAGATACCATTTTTGATTGCCTTACATGTAATTTTTTAATGCTCCACCCGAAGGTACTACATTGGCCAGGAAGCGAGTTTTTTTACCTGAAAAATTTGGAATTTTGCCGAACCCTTGCTGTTCCAAGCAAGGTTGGGATCTTTAACGTGCGTGACAACACTCACACACGGGACCTCCATTTTACCTCTCATCCGAACGAAGGCGTATTTTTCTGAAAAATGTTCGCCTAACATTTTTCAAGCGGACCGTGTCAGGATTCGAACCCGGGAGCTTGGGCGTAGTAGTCACACACATACCACTACGCTACGGAGCCGCTTCATTCACAGTGACATTATTACATGTGATTTTTCCAATGCTCCACCCGAAGATACTACATTGGCCAGGAAGCGAGTTTTTTTTTACCTGGAAAATTTGGAATTTTGCCGAACCCTTGCTGTTCCAAGCAAGGTAGGGATCTTTAACGTGCGTGACAACACTCACACGGGACCTCCATTTACCTCTCATCCGAACGAGGGTGCATTTTTGTGAAAATGCTCGCCTAACATTTTTCAAGCGGACCGTGTCGGGATTCGAACCCGGGACCTTGGGCGTAGTAGTCACACACATACCACTACGCCACGGAGCCGCCTCATTCACAGTGACAGCTTCTTCCTCTAAAATTAAATAAAGCACACGTTTTAAATTTATAAAAACACTTAATCAATGGATACAAATAAACAGTTTATAAGGACTTAGGCGAAAAGCCCATTCGACAGCTTTTATTTTGTCGTAAGTAACTCATCACTCGGTGGAATTAATAAACATTCTCACATGACTAATGCATCTACTTTTTGTCAACATTGAATAATTTTAAAAATGTATCGATCCTTTTGTTTCCTTCGTTCATAAAATACGCTTGAACGTAACTAGTATATTTTGCATTTCCTTCATTTTTGGTATTATACAGCGTGGGAAAAATTTCAATGTGCAGTATGGGGATCTCGGAAACTATAAGAAGTAGAAAGTTCGTTAAATGGAGAAAAACTTGTGCAATTATAAGCTCAATATAAAACTAAAAAGAATTTAAATATATCTTGCCCGTTCTTAAAATATTGCATAAAAACCAAAACTTAGCAAAATCAAAAATTCTTAATAACTTTTATACCATTATAGCCGGAAATGTGAAACTCCGCTCATTTACATAAATCGTTTGCAACAATACAACGAAGTGACCAGAATTTTTTTAAGCCTACTGTATTCAGAGATACGACTGTCAACTTTTTTTATCTATTATGGACGCCAAATTGGATTTTTGCAATGTCAAATAAGGAGGAAAATTTCAAATTCATTGATGTCTCCCACTAAATACTTTACTTTAAAAATAGCGGAAATATTATAAAAGTTTCAGTTTTTATGAGATATTGTAGTTTTTAGAATAGGAAAACAATTGAAGAATAAAGTTCCGTCGCCAGTGAACAGAATCAAATGAATTATTCCATATTACATGAACGGGCAGAAATATATTTAATTTCAGTTTAGTTTTAAATTGAGCTTATAATTGCCCAAGCTTTTCTCCATTTAACGAACTTTCTGTCTCTTATAGTTTTCGAGATCCCCATACTGCACATTGAAAATTTTCCAACTCTGTATAACAATACAGGTACATAAATAACAGCATACAAATTACGAATACAAAATATTTTTTTTCAATATACCTAGCACAGATTGCAGTTAATAATAATGCTCAAAAACTCCAACAAATGCACGCCAAATAGGTAAAAAGCTTTTGAAACTGGTGTTTGTACCATATTTTATTTTTGATACATTCAAGCTTATTTTCATTTATGTTTAACAATTATAATTGTCTACAACTATAAAACTTTTAAAATATCAATAAATTTAGTTAGTTGCCCATAAAACTAGCAAGAATACGGTCGCAGATATAAATTTCTGCTTCTCAGAAGTATGTGTCTTTAGTTTAATGTGAAAGTTAGTGCTTATCTGGTACTTGGTGTATGGTTATTTTTTGTTCCCAGCCTTATTGCCATCACAGCATAGCAAGAAACCGTTTACAGATGGTAAATAAAAATTATTTAATTATTTTGGTTTAGAATTTCTACAGTCCACCAATTACATTAGTAATCCAGCGTGAGCATCTGGACAGGAGCAATCCCCAGCAATGCTCCATCGCGTCGCAAGATACCGCTACTAAAACTGAAATTTAGGGGAATGCGATACGAATTCCTTCAAGTTTTTACTTGAGTCTCTTACAGCAATTACTGTTGATGCTTAGTGAAATTTCAATTAATAATGCAAGAATTACCTTTCATATAGAAAATATTGTCAACATTAACACTTATGTAAACATTGAATAGGAACTTCATATGACTTGCTGTAAGTGTTCTATTAATTGTAATCATAGGTAACTATTTAAAATGCCTGATAAATTATTAGATTTTCGAGTATTAATTTATGCTCCATATTTAAAATGTATAATTTATGGAATACGTAGTTATACGAGGAGCGTTGCTAAAATTCCGACATAGATGAAGACACTACAGAGGAATTAAAAGATATTCTTATTGCTCTTTAAAATATTTCCCTTTAACATTTATATATTTTCTAATGTGAGTAAACAGGTGAGCCAGACGTGCCCTTTCCCTTCAATTTTTAACCTGCATCTCTAACAGTTACTCAATACTATCGAATGCAGAAACACATTTGGAATTATTATGCTGGGACAAACGATCGATATGCTTAGATTTGCAGATGATCTGGTGGTATTAGCATCTAACAAGGAATAGTTAGAAGCAGCTCTTAATGAAATCGAAGCAGTATTAACAGATAATTACGGTATGAAAATTAACAAAAATAAAACTAAAGTATTAGTATGTAAAGGAGGGGACAACAAGAAATACCCAGAATATGAATTGGAAACGAGAACTTATAAGAGGTTAAGGATTTCTGTTACTTAGGCATCCAAATAACGCAAGATGGGAAAAGCGCAAAAGATATAAAACGGAGATAAGCACATCGCCGTGCTGAATTTAACAAGAAAAAGCAACTACTATGTTCAAAGAAAACAAACGTAGAAACAAGGAAAAGATTGCTGAAAGCATATGTGTGCTGTAAAACGGAGACAGTAGAAGAAGCGAAAAGGAAAAAGAAACCTTTGAAAAGGGGTGCTATAGACTTGTGATGAAGATATAACGAACAGACAAAGTTAAGGAGAAAAAGGTTCTAGAAATGATAGGGGAAGAAATAAATATGTAGAAAACAGTAAAAAATAGGAGAGATAGAATTATACGACACATACTAAGGCACGAGGGGATTGTGCGGAGCATATTAGAAGCAAAGACAAGGAAAAATAGAGCTAGAGGTAGACCTAGATTAGATTAAAGCACGCAGATAGTGAAAGATGTAGGCTGTGAGAATTATAAGGAAATATGTAGGTTAGCTCAGCACCGAAATGAATGAAGTTAGGCGTCTAATCAGTTCCAAGACTGAAGACCGAATAATGATGATGATGATGAAACTATTCATCACAGCTTTTTTCCAATCTCAAGTGGTTTCCCTTAAAGTTTCACTTTTAAACATATCGTCTGGTGTTGAAATCCGTTGACTACGAACTTAATTTTTGATTTTAATAAATGTAAAAACACCATTAGGTCATTAAGTTTGGTCAGTACTGAGCCTGAAACGTTGGTTTCACCATTTGACTAATGAAATAGTTTCTCATTCGTTGTGCCGTGTGAGAACTCGAATTTTTTTAATTCAGAATAAAGCCATATTTCCTGTCAATTTTTAGCATTTGCAAGATCACTTAGAGTATACAGAGTAATGTGTACTATCGTATATTTACAGTTTTATTATCTTAAAAAAATAGTACCCATATATTCAGTTTTAGAGACTAACACAACTATTCTCTTGCAAACAAATGTCAAAATATATGAATTTTTACATCTAAAGGATCTAACGACTACATGGCTACTACATCTTAAATTTTAGCAGCAGCTCTTGAATCACTATATTAGGAATTTTTCAGTAGCGCGAGTTAAGGTTCGTGGCTTCGAGCGGTCCTTTTTAAAAAGACTTCTTTGAACTTTAACAAATTTATTTGGTTTTATACAGAAGTTAATTATTGAATTTTAACAAACTTGAATAATAAGTCTAAGTCGAAATACATTAATTAATTTGTACAGTGAGTTATCAGTAAACTGCAAGGTAAAAGCTGAACGTCTGATGAACTGACTAGGAGTGGAGCTCCCGGTCTTATATAACTTTCTCCCCCTCACAATTCTGTGGGAACCTGCGGACGTAATGTCCGCTTACACTTTATAATACATAGTTGCTATCTTAAAAGCTATTCATAATTACAATGTTGCAGGCTTATTCTGCGTAATCTCGGTACGTGACATCCTACGACCGTCTGTGACCTGACATCTTCAGTGTCACTTATCCTTGTGCTACTTTGTAGCGTTTCCACTCGTGGGAACTGAAATCATCATAATAAATTGTTGCAACGACATTGTTGCACTGTCCTAACATTTCCTAATGTTTCCTAATATTTTCTAATAAAGATATTAGTTTTATATGTATAATAAATGGGGGATCCTATAACTCCTCCCAACGTACATTAAAAATTAAGGGTTTTTATCTTTTCTTGATTTTTAATTAAATTCGTTTTCGTTTAATCTCATTTAAAATTCATATTTTCTAGGGGTACATTTGTTTGTTTGGGTTTCTTAAATCTAAAACTGTTTTCTTTATTATTCTTAAAACTAATACATATTTTGTACGTTACATAAATGATCAATAAAATAGTCAATAAAATCAATATAATTGTCCATACACTAATATTATCGTAGTGCACTTTGGGCGTCTTGAACTCCTTCAGTTTTTCTTTATAATCTTCCATGAGTTTCATGGCGTGGTTTAGGTTGTCTAATTCCAGGTGTTCCAATTGCATTGGTTTTTGAAGGGTTTCTTCATCTTCTTCTTGGGTAATCTTGATTTGCAGATCGGGTAGATTTGCTAATTTCTTGCTTTGTGAAAAATGGCTATCCATTTATTTTCCGTTATTTTCTGAATTTTCATGTTGTTGATTTGTACAGGTTTGGCTTCACAATTTTCATAGTGATTGGTAAATTTTAGTAGTTGTACTTCGCAAGGGCTGTCTTCTTGAATTGTTGTTGTTGTTAATGATTGGCATAAGTATTGATTGGGTGTGACTTCATTACATTTGTCGTTTGTATAACCATATCTTTGTTCATTTAAGGATAGGAATTTGGTTTTTGGAATAATAACTTGGTATGTGCTAGTCATTTTCATTGGAAAAGCAAATAAGTGATAATAATTGTAATTGTAATCTCTACTATTGGTATTTCTATTAAAAATGTTATATCGTTATTTTTACATAGCCTTTAACTGTGGCTATTTTTTCAAATATTAAAATGTTTGATTCTAATACTTCGAAAGGTAATTTACTGTTAGTTATAAAAGATTTTATTCTCAATAATTCTTTTAATAAATCTACTGGTTCTATTATACTTGAATGTAGGGTATTTAATTTTGCAAAGGTTACTGCGTTTTCTAACGTTGCTAGGATTTGTTGAATTAAAGTTAGGGTTAATATTATTTGGTTATATATCGTATTGAATCTGATTAAATCTCGCATGCCCAACATAGTAGTTCGCATGTTATTTTCTAAGGTTTCTATTCGATTGGCTATACTATCTTGATTTCTAACTAATTTTCTAAGGGTTTCATTAAATTTGATGATCGTTGATTGTGTTAACGATATTTGATTACTAATTATGGTTTTAATGTCGTTTTGATTTTCTATCAATTGTTGTATCGCGTTATCATAGCGTTCTGCGTCTTGGTTATCTAAATTTCCGGTAATTGCTTTAATTACGTTTCCTAATTCGTTGATTAGTCCTCTTTTTCTTCTTGTCATCTGCTCTGTAGGTATTAGTCGATTAAATTTGTCTTCTATATTTTTCAAAATACTTTCTGTTATACTGTCGTAGTTCATCATTTCTATTGCGTATTCTTTTCCGAATTTTGTTGTGTCCATTGATTGTTTTAGTCGAAAATAATTATTTTTGATTATTTGAAATTCTCGTTTTAGCTCGGTTAAATCGAATTTTTGTGCAAAGGTCCAATAATCTATGGTGTTTTGCATACTGCCTAATTTAATTGGTAGTATACCGGGGTTGTTCTTTATGTCTTCAATTATAATTTCTGTGTCCGTTCTACCTGGGTGGAGGTTGATGGTAAGGGTGACGATTGTTTATCTGAAAGTACAGGGTGTCTTAAATTTTTGAGGTGAACATATTTTGCTATCTTGCCGTCGTCTATCGCGGCTACGTTTTTGTCGGATATTCGTTTGATTTTAAAGGGTACTAAAATTTCTCGGTGCCGTTTTGTGTCTTTTACTTTGGTAATTTTTCTCGAATACGGTTTGTCCTATGGAAAATTTGTTTGTGTCTGAGTTTTTATTACGGGTCGCGGTAATTCTCTCTTTATCGTTATCTAATTTGTCCTTTACTTTGTCATAGGTTATTTTTAGTTTCTCCTTGTGGTCTTTAGCGTATTGCTGATAGATTTCTTTGTTATAATGTATATCGTAGGGGTTGCGTGAATCTGAATGTCCTAAGGTTAGTTCTAAGGGTGTAAAATTTGTAGTTGAATGAATCGTGTTATTATACGCGATTAATGCGTATGACATTAAATTGGTTATGTGTTTTCTCTTGTAATTTAATCTTAATAATCTGATCTGTTCTAATAGGGTTGAATGTAGTCTCTCAATTAGTCCGTTTGATTCAGGGTGGTATTCCGTTATAAACTGAATTTTTATTTTGTGTAATTCTAAAGTGATTTGAATCGTTTCGTTTTTAAATTCGCTTCCGTTATCTAATGTTATTGTTTCGGGTGTTCCGTAAAATGTAAAATAGTGTAGAAATCCTTGAGTTGCGTCTATACTATTTTTAGAAGTGATTGGTATTGCTTGTCCTATTTTCGTAAATGCGTCCACGATTGTTAGGTAACTTTGTGCTTCTACTACTAGAGTATCTGCATGTAATTTTTGGAAAGGTTTGTCTGGTGTTTTAGTTAACATTAAGGGTATCTTTGGGGGTTTTCTGTCGTATTTGGCTTTATCACATAATTCGCACTGGTTGATAAAGTCTGTAGTTAATTCTTTCATGTCCTTGAAATAGTAACGTCTCGTAATTTGTTTTAGGGTCTCGTTTATTCCTCGATGGTTGGTCTTTCCTTCGTGTTGGTTTCTTATTACGTCATTTATTTCGTCTGGGTCGTCTAATGTTATTAATTTTCTTGTGCATCTTATAAGTTCGGGGCCAGAATTGTTAAATAGTTTAACATATATTTCTGAAAATCGTTTGTATAAGTTTTCTGTGTTAAAATAAAAGTAAAATCGTTTTTTCTCGGGGCTGTATTCGTTTAATATTTTAATTATCTGTGATTCATTGTCGTCTTTAGTTATTTGAACTTGGTAAATTTTCTTATTGTCCACTTTCGTGTATTTTACAGGGTTGGGGTTGTTTAAAACTTCCGTGATTATGAATTGATTGGGTTTCATGTCTATAGCTTCGTTTAAAATTTTATTGCGGTTTCCGGTTCGTCGTTTTGTGTCGAATGTATGGTTTCCATTTCTTCTCTGACTTCGGTTTCGTCTACCTTTCCTACTAATGATTCTGTCTCAAGTGCGTTAAGTTGGATTCTACTTAAAGCGTCTGCATTATTGTTGTAAATTCCCTTTTTGTATATGATCTCATAATCATATTCTTCTAGTCTAATTCTCCATCTTTGTAATTTCGAGTTGGGTTCTTTGAGTTTGCATAGCCATACTAGTGGTCTATGATCGGTATATATATATATATATATATATATATATATATATATATATATATAAATTTCCGTCCGTATAGGTACGGTCTGAAATACTTTGTTGCCCAAATTATGGCTAACAATTCTTTCTCTATCGTACTGTATCGTTGCTCTGTTTCATTGAGGGTTCTTGATGCGTAACTGATGGGTTTATCGTTACCTACTGTTCCTTGGCTTAATACTGCGCCTAAGGCTACATTTGATGCGTCCGTTGTTAAAATGAACGGTTTCGAAAAGTCTGGGTATTCTAATACGGGGTGATTTGTTACAATGCTTTTGATTTTATCTACTGCTTTTATAAATTCTGGGGTATGTACAATTTTGTTTCCCTTTGTTAAACAATTGGTTAGGGGCTTTGTTATTTGAGCATAACCTTTTATGAATTTTCGGTAATATCCGCTAAGGCCTAAAAATCCTTTAATCTCTTTATTCGTTTTGGGTATGGGGTAATTTAATACAGCGTTTGTTTTGTCGGGGTTTGGCATCACTCCTTGGGGTGTTATTACGTTTCCTAAAAAGGTTACTTCTTTCTGTAGAAATTCGCTTTTGTCTAGTTGTACTTTGAATTTTGCGGTTCTTAATCTTTCAAACACTTCTCTTAATCTTTCTATGTGCTCCACTAATGATGTTGAATACACTATTATATCGTCTAGGTACACAAGGCATTTTTCGTTGTGTATCCCTCGTAGTATGTTATCCATTACTCGTTGAAAAGTTGCGGGTGCGTTCTTCAATCCAAATGGCATCCGTTTGTACTCGTAGTGTCCTCTAGGTGTGCTAAAGGCTGTTTTCTGTGTATCTCCTTCTTCCATTTCTACTTGATGGTATCCTGATGCTAAGTCTAGCGTCGAAAAATATTGGCACTTGCCTAACTTATCTAATATTTCTGTGATATTCGGTAACGGGTATTTATCGTCTACCGTTTTTTCATTTAGTTTGCGGTAATCTATTACCATTCTGTATTTCCGTTTTCCTGTTGCGTCTAGTTTCTTCGGTACTATTAGTACGAGGCTGCTCCATGGTGAATTGGAGTGTTGTATTATATCTTGATCTAATAGATCGGCTACTTGTCTGTCAGCTTCTTCCTGACTTGCCTGGGGTAATCTGTATGCTTTGGTGAATAGGGGTTTGTTATCCGTTAGCTCAATGTTGTGTTTAACTGTGTTTGTAAACGTTAGGGGTATTCCTTCGCAATGGAATATATCGCGGTATTCATAACATAATTTTTGTATTGCGTTTTGTTCCTCGTGATTTATGTCGCGGTTAAATCGGATATTATTTAAATTTTGTTTTAACATTTCGTCTTTTTCTACGGGGTTATAATTTTCGTTTGGGGATTCATCTATTTCCATTTCGTTAAAGTTTAATTCTTCTACGTTTATCGGGTTTGTTAAAGATAGTTCTACGGGGTAATCGTTTGAGTTTAATATTGTTGTTGTGGCGTAATTATTTTTGATTTTTACTAATGCGGTTGGGGTTTCTACTCCTTGTTGAAAAGTTATATGGTTTATTATTCCTAAGTTTTTATTTGAATTTACAGGGATTCTTATTTTTTTCTCTGTTCGGGGTTCTAATGTATATTTTTCGTCGATTTGGGTATTTTGAAATTTGATGGGGATTCGTCCATACTTGGTTCTTAATAATCGGTTTTTGATATCTATGTTGGCTCCTAATTTTCTTAGAAGGTCCATTCCTAATAGTCCGTCATATTTGTCATTAAATTCAAATATGCAGAATTTGTGTTTCATCTTTACGTTAAAGGTTTTTGGTAAAGGTATGTTTGCTACGAATTGGTGTATGGTTGTTTGATGTGCGGTTTTAATTTTGAAGGGTTCTCTTTCTACATAGTTTAGATAATGTTTCGTTACTGTTCGCGGGCTTATTAATGTTTTTGAAGATCCGGTATCGATTAGTAATTTAAAGTCAGCGTGGGGTATTTCGATATAGGGTAATACAAGGTGATTTATATTATTTAGATCTATTACGTTAGGTCGTTTATAAAATGGTCCATTTGAGCATGTGTTCTCTTCGTCGTCTTCCTCGTAATTTTCGTGTAGTTCTTCGCGTTCATACTGGTTTGGTTGATTTTGTTCATTATTCGTACACGGTTGATTATTATTATTCTGGTCATCTTCATACTCTTCTACTTCTTGGTGAAATAGCTCTTCTAAAGTGAAAGTGCGTTTTTGATTAGGGTTTGGTCTTATGTGCGTTATTTTTGTGTTAGGTCTGGTGTTACCAGATGAGGTATCCATTGGTGTAGGTTTGTAATAATTATTGGGATTATTATTGTTTATCATCGGTGAGTTTCTGTTAGGATTCGCGTTAAATGCTGGTCTTTGTTGATTTATATTTTGGTTAAATCTCGGTTGAAATGCGGGTTTTGAAAAGTTCGAGTTAAATGTTGGTTGAAAGGTGGGTTTTGAAAAGTTCGGGTAAAATTTTGGTTTTGAGAATTGTTTGTATTGGTTGTTAAAGTTATTAAAATGTGGATTATTTGTTCGCGTTTGGTTTGTTTGTGCATTGAATGAGTTAAATTTTTGTTGAGAATTTATTTGTCTTGCGGGTTGTATAGTTTTCATTGGCGTATAGCTTTTATTTGCGTTGGGGTTATATAGTCGGTTTCTATAGTACATTACGTTTTCTTCTTCAATTATCATATTCATTGCTTGTTCTAAGTTTTGGGGGTGTTGAAATCTAATTTTATCTAAAAGTCTTTCGGGTAGTGCATTTAAATAGGTATCTAATGCCATCTCGTCATACATTTTCGTTTTTAATAGTCTCACGTTTGGGTCAGTTTCTTCGATTAAACTTCTTACATCTTGGCATCTCATTCCAAATTGATAGGGTGACTGGTTGTGTTCCGTTCTTAGACCGGTTAAATCCCTTACTAAACATTTTAAGTTCCGTTGATCGCCGAAATATGCAATTAATATTCGTTTAAAATGTTCCCATTCGTCCACGTCTTCGCGACTGGCTATTAACGTTAGTGCCCTTCCGGTTAGTTTACTGGTAATGAAGCGGATCAGTAAAGTGTTTCTGTCGTTATTTCCCGGCTTATAAAAGGTTTTTAAGAATATTTTGCTGGCTGAAATGTAATTCCTGAGTAAGCATGTGTCATTTCCATTAAAGCTTGGGATCATTTCGAGGTAAAGCTTCATTTGATTAGTCATCTTGGCTGGGGTAATATTTGGGTAATTTTAAAAAAGTAAATTTTTTTTTTTTTTGAAAAAAATTTGGTTTTATTTTTTGGTTTTTCGGTGTTATTTAATGGGTTTTACGCTTGGTATTAGTTTGGTTGAGTTTACTTTTGATTTGCCGATTTTTAATTTTAATTTCCGAAGTTTCAATGGGCTGGGTTATTTTTTGTGGTAATTTATCGGGTGTGAATGTTTTGCGTTATTTGCGTCAGTTATTACTTCTCTAATTTTTTATTATGTCGATTTTATTTAGGTGCGTAATAATTCTCTTGTTTGTTTATGCGATTGTAAGGTGTCTGCAATGCTTACAATGTTATCTGCTACAGGATGTTGTTAGTTAATTAGTTGCGTTTGGCGTCTCTGTTATAAGTTATTTTTAATTTTTCCGTGGGTGTAATTTATTACTCGCAGTGATTTTATATACTGAAATTTGTGTTTTAGTACCGTACTTATTTATTCTCTTCCTGAGTTGGTTTTAGATTGATACTTTAATAAAGTTTCCGATCGTAATTTTATGTTACTTTTAATTTAACAATGATGAAAGGTTTCGCAATGTATTTAAATAGCTTTTGTTGTGATTTATTATTAGATTTTTATGCGTATTTATTCAAGGTTAGTTTCTATGAGGTATGAGTGTTAGTTTTGCGTTTAATTTGAATTCGCGCTTCGTTATTTCTCGTATTAAGATGTGGTTTTTAATAATAGAATGCGATTTGTCTATTTATGGATAGTATTTGAATTTGAATCGTGGTGTTGCTTTCGCGTTTTTATTCTTGATGTATTTTAAATTATTTTTTGCGTCAGTTAATTCTTTTATTGTGGGATTAGAATTTTTATTTCTTGTGTTAGTTGGGATTGTAGAATTAGAAGTTCTAAAAATTTCTTGCGTTAGTTAAGTTAAGATTTAATTCAAAAATTCTAAAATTTGTTGCGCCAGTTAAGTTTTGATTCAAAAATTCTAAAAATCTTTGTGCCAGTTAAGGTTGTCGAGTTAGAGGTTTTAAAATTTTTTTCGCGCCAGTTAAGATTTAATTCCGCAATCTTAAGAGGTTTGGTTTTGTTTCTAAGAATTTTTCTTACGTTAGTTAAAACGTGATCTAGTCTCTTGCGCTTTGTGACTTTTTTAATAATTGTCTCTAGTTTTTGTTTCAGAATAATTTTTCTCAGTTCTTTGTCTCAGAATTTTTTGTTGTCTCAAGTTTTCATAAGTTTTTCATATATACAAGTAAAACAATAATAAAATTTCAATAAAGGCTTGAAGATAATCTCTAGCGATTGCTAAGTCGATTATTTTCAAAAAATGGCATAAAATATTTGTAACAATAGTCAACATATACATAAATAAATCATAAAACTAGCAAATATCAATTGTCTTTGTTAATAATAAAATAAATTTCAATTGGTTTAGGAAAATGAACTAACACTAGTTGCTTGGTTGCTTTCATTGATTTGTTTTCTTTGTTTCTGTTTTTCTTTTGGCTTCTTGGATTTGATCTATGCTTGTATCGCCTCCAATTTTTTCTTTTGTTGAATTCGAACTATGCTTGTTTCTCCTTCAACTGCTGGACTTGAACGATGCGTGTTTCTCCTCCAACTTTTTGTTTTTGTTCTGCCAAAATCGGAATTGAAATTCCCGGACCACCAGTTCCTCGAAGTTGGATTCGCTAGTGCCCTTTTGACATCCGTACGACTGCGCCAGTTAAGGTTCGTGGCTTCGAGCGGTCCTTTTTAAAAAGACTTCTTTGAATTTTAACAAATTTATTTGGTTGTATACAGAAGTTAATTATTGAATTTTAACAAACTTGAATAATAAGTCAAAGTCGAAATACATTAATTAATTTGTACAGTGAGTTATCAGTGAACTGCAAGGTAAAAGCTGAACTTCTGATGAACTGACTAGGAGTGGAGCTCCCGGTCCTTATATAACTTTCTCCCCCTCACAATTCTGTGGGAACCTGCGGACGTAATGTCCGCTTACACTTTATAATACATAGTTGCTATCTTAAAAGCTATTCATAATTACAATGTTGCAGGCTTATTCTGTGTAATCTCGGTACGTGACATCCTACGACCGTCTGTGACCTGACATCTGCAGTGTCACTTATCTTTGTGCTACTTTGTAGCGTTTCCACTCGTGGGAACTGAAATCATCATAATAAATTGTAATAAATAGTTGCAACGACATTGTTGCACTGTCCTAACATTTCCTAATGTTTCCTAATATTTTCTAATAAAGATATTAGTTTTATATGTATAATAGATGGGGGATCCTATAACTCGCGTCGTGAGATTTTTTAGTGGGAAAGCGCTTCAAGTTTGCACTTATACTATTTAATTCTATCTCTTTTTGAGTCTTAGATTTTTAATACTATTCTTTTTTTAATATAAGTAAATTCCATTTTCGGCATTTTGAAAAACACCCAGAGTGGGTGTGTGTGTGTGTGTGCGTGTGTGCATGTGTGTGTTGCGCGCTTGTGTGTGTGTGTGTGACAAGCGTGCATATCTGATGCGTGTGTGACTATGTGTAACTTAAGAAGTTTGAGCTTTGTGTTTAGAAGCAAAAAAATAGATGTACGAAAGTATGTGTTGTTTTGGAGGCGTTTTACAGCATATTGCTTTATTTCTTTAGATTTGAAATAATTAGTTTTGCTGATTTATGTATTATTAATGTTTGTATTATTTTGAATTTTCAAATTACCTAAAAAGTTATTCAAAGCCTTTGATGCCAATAAACTTCCATTTACAACTGAACCAACTTTTTTAAAAAATATGCTAAAATATAACCAATAAATTATTCGGCGAATTTTGCATTAAAAGTCAACTGTTATAGTAAAATGTGAGGGAGGCAACATTGCTTTTTTATTTTTCCAATTTTAAGAATTGCACTCACATTAACAATGAAAAATCTTTAAAACCTATTTATTATTCGAAGTAAAACTAAATAATTTTATTTTAGAAATATTAAAAAGGCATTTTTGGTTAAAAAATAATAAACCTAGGGACGTAAAAATTCAAGTTAATGTGACTGTATTTTTCAATTTACTTATCAGCTAGTAGAATTATTACTTATATCATCAGTCATTTGTGATGCACGCTGCATAATACTTATAAAAAAGTTTAACTACCTTATAAGTAGGGTAAAATCAAGAATCCTGCCGCCACATTTGCTCCCAAAACCCACATTTGCTCCCACATCTGAACCAAATAGTTTTCTTTGTCTATCCATTTTCATCTTTCGAGATAAACCTATCGTGTTTGGTATCAATCAATATTAGAATTTTCTCAGCTACCCGAATTTCTAAGAATTTTTTAGATAGCATCATCCCCCAGGGAGCTACCCTGATTTTAAGATTTCTTACTTATAGCGACTTTTGAGCGTTCTTATAATTTTTTTTAGTCATGCGATACATTAAATTAGCTTAGAATTTTACGTACAATCCGAATCTGCAAACAGATTTGAAATCGGATCACGCCCTGCAAAGTTACCCCTTTAAAGCTCTCAAACTTCTAAATTTCGCCTTTGCTTTATAAGCAAAACTAACAAATAGTTTTCTTTGTCTAACCAATGCATCTTTCGAGATAAACCTACCTTGTTTGGTATCAATCAATATTAGAATTTTCTCAGCTACCCGAATCTTTAGGAATTTTTCAGATATCATCACCCCCAAGGGAGCTACCCCAATTTTAAGATTTCTTACCTGTAGCGACTTTTGAGCGTTCTTATAAATTTTTTTAGTGATGCGATACATTAAATTAGTCTACAATTTTACGCACAACCCGAATCTGCAAACAGATTTAAAATCGGATCACGCCCTGCAAAGTTACCCTTTAAAGCTCACAAACCTCTTTAAATTATTTTGCTCGTCTATGACATATGCTTAAACCAAACATCTCCAAAAATCAAAAACCGTGGAGATTTTAGAAATGAGTTCTTTATAAGCCATAAGTGCTTAGTATTTAAAATAATTTTTTCAAACAGTAATGTGCTTTTCTCAGAATGTCGCAAAAACCCATGACTTAAAATTTTTCTGGTTTTAACATAATTACATGCACAATGCTAAATAGTTGGAAAATACATAAACAAGGACAAACTAATCGCTTTACAATTATGTGACGTATAGTGAAAGTAGCGTAGAGGACAAACTAATTGCTTTACAATTATGTGACGTAAAGTGAAAGTAGCCTTTCTTTTTTATTAATTAGCGGGTATATGATTTGAGAAATACAATAGATATGCTCGATGCTAAATGCTTGGAAAATACAAGTCGTTTCAAATCAATTTCTTAACGAACATATGAATCACATTTGAAAGCTGTTTATAATTTCTTCTCCAAACAAATGCGGTTATTACAATAGGAAAGTACGCTATATGCAAGTCAATTAACAGAAATTAAATATTGCTTACTGACCTACCTTAATTAGGTTGCTGTGCTATTAGGACCAGGGTATGCAGACTTTAACACCTCCATCTCGCACGCTTTACACGGATGTTGGTTGTTTCGTACAAGACCCTTTAACAACTGGTGGAGTTGCACGTTTACTGCTTAATGACATACCATGCTGTTTTTCCTTGTGTCGCTGTAAGTTACCCATTCTCGTAAAAGCGATACCGCAAGACCCACAGTTTTAGTACTTTGCTGCAGACGGATGTATAAGCTTAACCGTGGACGATGTTACACCACGACATTAAATGGTATGCTTGAATATTTTCTTTGGAAACAATCGAAGATTGCCGAAAACACTCGAAGAGTGCACAAACGCAATCACTAAACCACAATTAATAATCGCCTTTATAGGTTTAACATTTCTACCATTACCCAATGACTTTAATTTCTTATTGGAGAGAATCCCTATTCTCCCACGCACTGTTGCGTAGCTGGATCCCCACCCCTTTTGGGAATATATGCTCGTTATAGGTTGTAGCACCCGCGGTTTTACTTAACTACACTTCGTGAGATCCCTTTAACCTTTTTTTAATCGTGTCCTTCTCGCGTACAATACAGTAGGACTTAGCCTTACTACCTACAAATTCTAACACCAAGTCACCGTTAAACTCGTCTTTAAATTTCCCCACAACTTTTGTTAACATGCGGTATATTGTGTTTATTATTTGCGGGTACACCACTTTAAACCTAAAAATAAAAACAGGATAGTTTAATACGTCTATTAATAATTTATGGTAATGTTGGCGGTACAAATATGTAAAACAAACTTTATCAAGAAAAATATAATGTTTTAATAGAATACATACATGTATTGATAACATCTATAAACCGCTGTGGTAACCAGAGTCTGACGAATCTGGGATAGCCAAATCTCTAAACATTTGCGCAAGCGATTGCCTTGCAGTTGCATCTTTTAAGTACTGAATGGGAAACATTTAATAAGTTCCAACACTGTCAAGTAATTTAAATTGCTGCAATCATTAGACAGAGAAATACTGACACTGCTCTCTCCTCTAATAACGTTTGAACCCTTTCTTCCTCCGTTGTATTTCCACATACTTTTTATATCACCAACAAATTTTCGTAAAATTCTGGAAAGTTTCTACACCTTAACTCAGCCATTTTAAAACAGATCAATTCTCGCAAATTTAATAGCTTGATGCACTCGTACGCAGGTAGCACAATAACATTCCCATCTTTCGTAATCTCCATATTATATAAATTCTCTTTTCAAAATTGTTCAAAACCATATACTTCTATTAAAGGCTGTGCTCAGCTGCAATTTGAAATCTTTATCCAATTGTATCTCAACAACATCGTTTCCAGTAGTCCAACCATTTAATCTGACTTGTTTTGAGTCTTGATCAAATTGGCGAATTTGAAATTCCACTTGAAAAGTACACAATTTCTTCCAATCGAAGTAAGAGAATGTTATCGTAGAATCAGCACACATACCACTATAGCAAATCACTTGGATGGCAGGTTGAAGACCACCATATAAATCAAAACCAACTTCTAATATATGGTGGTGATAATTTGGAGGAAATTCGCCTAACCTATAGGTTGACTTACCAACTAGTTGGTTGATATTTAATTGTGGTACTCGCACATCACTTGTAACGTCAACACAAGAAAAATCCATCTTTTATTTATAATTTTAATCAAACTCGACGATACTTTGACGACTAATGCACTGGAACATGGCTCTCGCCTTTTATGCCGATGGTCGAGCGTGCGCAGCTCCTTATTATATTAGTTGGCGTTATATGCAAATCTTGACTGGAAAAGTGACGTCTATAATTGTTTTATAGTGGGTTTTACCTGTATGTATTTAACCACCAACGCCATTTTAGAATTATTAAACAAAATTACTCTTAGCAGTATTTTAATATACCATCGTGTAAGATTTCAATTATTATTGTGTTTTTCCTCAGGTTTTCAAATCCTCGAATTTTTTCAAATCGAATGACACCTTACTGATTTGCAGAATAACCTTTTGCAAGCACCGTATATAATTCATCTTTAATCTATTTCTAAACCGTATCGCTCTGTCTTTTGAGATAAACCCCTGGTGTAACCTATAAATTAGTATAGAATTTTCCTGGGGAATTGAAATTAATTATCACGTCTTTTAAAATTAGTTCCAACAAAGACCTGTATATATTGTATTAATATTCAAAACCTATCAGCAAAACACCTTTGCATTTTATTTAGATTTAGCTCGATAATAGAGTTAAACTCCAAAAATATTTATTAGTGGCTAGAATTGTTAAAATTTTCAATTAGTGAATCCACATACAAATGATTAAACCAAAAGGTATAATACATATATTAATTCTGTACGGTGACCTAGAAAGTGGTTCGATAATCTATTTTAAATGTAGTTCAACATAAGACGTATATTCTAAATAAATTTAGTGAAATGTATGATCATTAGCATTGCATTGTTTGTCGATGACGTCCGACTATTAATTTAATAAAAGCACTTTCCACAATTCTAGTTAATATACGGGAATACACATTCTATAATTTGATTTAAATTGGGTTAATGTAAGGACAAATTATACTTATACTTTCTCCCTCAACGTATTTAGGAAGTTTATATCAAATCTTCCGCACATTATACGCACTATGGAAGTTGGCATGCAAAATCAGATATGCAAATTCGACAACTTGCGTTTTATTTAAATAAGAATTGTTTAGTGAAGATGATGACATTTGATGGGAATTATATGATATTTACCAAAGGAACTTTAGAGCACTTTTAGGGGTATCTCAGATCGTTCTCAACCATGCTAATACTTTAAAAGAACTAACGGAAAAGGGTACTCCTAATATAGATCTGTTTCTGTTAGATGTTGCAATGGAAAGATATATTAGGAATGATATTCCACAGAATCTCGCACATGATGTAATTAAAAGCAAATACAGTAATAGTGATATTGGGGTCATATTATACGAATTTATAAGAACCTACCCAAGATTGTTTGAAAACAGTATTTGTAAACAAGTTGAGTATATGGAAGAATACAACAGGTTTCCATTCCACGCATTTACGAGCGATGTTTAAATTTTAAGCCGAAGACTGAAAATTTTGTATCACTATTAATTACACTTTTGTTTTCTTAAACGTTTCTAAATTGTTGTATTTCAACTACAGATATTAATAGATGTCAATAAAATTATGTTATAGTTTTAAATAAAACGATTCTGATTAATAATTTTGTAAAACGTTTATAACACCCTTTTAAAAAAATAATACACATCTTTGTTATAATTCTTTTCATAATTACTTAGATACCCATTTCAGTTACGTGGGCATTTGAAAAATTAAACAATACCAATGTATGCTTTATATTTTAAAACATAAACAAGCTAATATATACAAAAATAATTTCTAAATTCACACCATTCATTTCTTATGATAACAGTTGTGGTGGTTAAATTTTATTTTAAAACTTACAATTTAGTATATATTCCATTTGAATATCTGCCAACAGTTTTATAAACCCCATCTCCTCGATTATTTCCATAAAATCATCCAGATCCTCGGGCAATGATAACACTGCAGTACAGTGCTGTATTGCTTCCTCGTATGACTGACACATAAGACATTTTTCTCCTTCTATCGAAAAGCGTTGCCACATTCTGCTTTTTACTCGTAGAGCATTGCGAAATCTTCGAATAACCTCTCCAAAGTTTTTATACATATTTATTATATTGTCTCTTTAAACCGTACAATCAACAAATAATAACTTCTACACGAACAGTCCTTTTATATGAGCTACTCCTATTCGGATATGTACCGATTGCACCCGATTTGTGTACACGTACGAAGCAACAGGTAGGGAATGTATTCTATGAATTAATCTATTACATTCCTTAACAAAATGCTAAGGACTTTAAAAATAATTATAACTCTTGTTAGACCTCTAGTCTCTAGATAAACGTTATTATTTTAGGTTGTGTCACTGTTTTCTAAATCAATTTCCTACATACTTTTTCCTAAACTATGCGTATCAATCGACGGTTATACTTTACTCCATAACCGACTTGTATATATTTTCGTATTCGTCTCTAGCTAACACGTCCGTATAATAAAGATGTACAGGCTCGTCGTCAACTGGTAACTTAATCTTTTTTTAAAAAACTAGCCTTTGTTTTCAAGTTTAACCCTTGTTGTACGTGTAAGGATTCTTTCCGCTATTCCTTGCGACTAGGAATCGGTAATTTTGCAAGGGATCAATCAATTGTTTGTGCACCTCTTCGATTTGTAGAGATGTAGCGTCTCCCTTTTGTATACCGCAAAGTTCTTTCGTACAGAATCCTGCATAAAATGAAGCTTACGTTTATTTACAATAAAATTGTTAACGTTCGTCATCATCGGACTCAGGATGGGAACTAACTTTTTGAATAATGTTAAACATTTATATACTCGTCGAAATTCTTCCTATATCGACCATTATCCAAATCAAAATCTTTCACAACAGTTATAAAATTATGTTTTGAGTCACCCCAACACTGTAAACACATTTCTTTAAATTTCGGATATGTCATGTCACCACTTATATGATCCGAAAAGATATGTCCGAGATTGGTTTCATCCTGATTCCATAATGCGATTACATTGGCGTTATCTCTGAGTCTATGTTTTAAGGCACTAGCGTAAGTTTGACATAGATAGAACGAATCTATTGCTTTATGTCGACCGAACGAGAAAAACTGAGTGATTTTACTTTGCTCGTTTGCAGGTATATCATCGAAAACCATAATTGAATCTTCTTTGGTATCTCCGGGTTCGATCAAATCATCGTAATTTTCAAACTCATGGTAACCAATTTCTTCTTTTAATGGTGTAAAAACGTTTCTTAACAATTCGTATTTCGGTTGATACAAACTCTTCGAAAATACATAGACATTTTGAAATCTAAGACCGTTCTCGTGCAAGATCAGAGATATTAAAGCGTTGGTCTTCCCACAACTCGATGATCCCACGAATATAGCTCGTATGTTAGACGGGAACAATGAACCATGTTTACCATCCTCTTTTGCAATAGCAATAGCAAAGTTATCATAATTCTGTATAGGTATTTTAACTTCTGGTATAACATCTCTGGATGCATCGTTGGAATTATGTAATTTCTTCACGTTCTGCAATTTTTTAACATATCTGCATAACGTTGTTCTAGGTATATTATATTTTTTACTAGCAGCGTAGAAACTCGAGCCATCCAGGATATCCTCTGCTGCTTTTGTAATAGATTGTTTGGAGCACCACTGATTGCTTGAATGCGACATCTTTCGAAAAATGTCTTACTATAACTAAGCTCAACCCAAAACTACTTCCTTATATACCAAATTTAATCTCCCTGCTCACATAACCACATGACCATATGACCATATGACCACATGACCACATGACCATATGACCACATGACCATATGACCACATGACCACATGACCATATGACCACATGACCACATGACCACATGACCACATGACCATATGACCACATGACCACATGACCATATGACCATATGACCACATGACCACATGACCATATGACCACATGACCACATGACCATATGACCACATGACCATATGACCACATGACCATATGACCATATGACCACATGACCATATGACCGCATGACCATATGACCTAATTGCTTTTTTATGAGTTTTCTCATTAAAAACCCATTTGCACTAATTGCTTTTTAATGAGTTTTTCCATTAAAAACCAAGTGTGGACCTAGGTTAGATAAAAGGAAAAATTAATAGGTTAGGTCAGCGCCGCGGCGCTGACCTAACCTATTAATTTTTCCTTTTATCTAACCTAGGTCCACACTTGGTTTTTAATGGAAAAACATTATGGAATCAGGATGAAACCAATCTCGGACATATCTTTTCGGATCATATAAGTGGTGACATGACATATCCGAAATTTAAAGAAATGTGTTTACAGTGTTGGGGTGACTCAAAACATAATTTTATAACTGTTGTGAAAGATTTTGATTTGGATAATGGTCGATATAGGAAGAATTTCGACGAGTATATAAATGTTTAACATTATTCAAAAAAAGTTAGTTCCCATCCTGAGTCCGATGATGACGAACGTTAACAATTTTATTGTAAATAAACGTAAGCTTCATTTTATGCAGGATTCTGTACGAAAGAACTTTGCGGTATACAAAAAGGGAGACGCTACATCTCTACAAATCGAAGAGGTGCACAAACAATTGATTGATCCCTTGCAAAATTACCGATTCCTAGTCGCAAGGAATAGCGGAAAGAATCCTTACACGTACAACAAGGGTTAAACTTGAAAACAAAGGCTAGTTTTTTAAAAAAAGATTAAGTTACCAGTTGACGACGAGCCTGTACATCTTTATTATACGGACGTGTTAGCTAGAGACGAATACGAAAATATATACAAGTCGGTTATGGAGTAAAGTATAACCGTCAATTGATACGCATAGTTTAGGAAAAAGTATGTAGGAAATTGATTTAGAAAACAGTGACACAACCTAAAATAATAACGTTTATCTAGAGGCTAGAGGTCTAACAAGAGTTATAATTATTTTTAAAGTCCTTAGCATTTTGTTAAGGAATGTAATAGATTAATTCATAGAATACATTCCCTACCTGTTGCTTCGTACGTGTACACAAATCGGGTGCAATCGGTACATATCCGAATAGGAGTAGCTCCTATAAAAGGACTGTTCGCGTAGAAGTTATTATTTGTTGATTGTACGGTTTAAAGAGACAATATAATAAATATGTATAAAAACTTTGGAGAGGTTATTCGAAGATTTCGCAATGCTCTACGAGTAAAAAAAGCAGAATGTGGGCAACGCTTTTCGATAGAAGGAGAAAATGTCTTATGTGTCAGTCATACGAGGAAGCAATACAGCACTGTACTGCAGTGTTATCATTGCCGAGGATCTGGATGATTTTATGGAAATAATCGAGGAGATGGGGTTTATAAAACTGTTGGCAGATATTCAAATGGAATATATACTAAATTGTAAGTTTTAAAATAAAAATTTAACCACCACAACTGTTATCATAAGAAATGAATGGTGTGAATTTAGAAATTATTTTTGTATATATTAGCTTGTTTATGTTTTAAAATATAAAGCATACATTGGTATTGTTTAATTTTTCAAATGCCCACGTAACTGAAATGGGTATCTAAGTAATTATGAAAAGAATTATAACAAAGATGTGTATTATTTTTTTAAAAGGGTGTTATAAACGTTTTACAAAATTATTAATCAGAATCGTTTTATTTAAAACTATAACATAATTTTATTGACATCTATTAATATCTGTAGTTGAAATACAACAATTTAGAAACGTATAAGAAAACAAAAGTGTAATTAATAGTGATACAAAATTTTCAGTCTTCGGCTTAAAATTTAAACATCGCTCGTAAATGCGTGGAATGGAAACCTGTTGTATTCTTCCATATACTCAACTTGTTTACAAATACTGTTTTCAAACAATCTTGGGTAGGTTCTTATAAATTCGTATAATATGACCCCAATATCACTATTACTGTATTTGCTTTTAATTACATCATGTGCGAGATTCTGTGGAATATCATTCCTAATATATCTTTCCATTGCAACATCTAACAGAAACAGATCTATATTAGGAGTACCCTTTTCCGTTAGTTCTTTTAAAGTATTAGCATGGTTGAGAACGATCTGAGATACCCTAAAAGTGCTCTAAAGTTCCTTTGGTAAATATCATATAATTCCCATCAAATGTCATCATCTTCACTAAACAATTCTTATTTAAATAAAACGCAAGTTGTCGAATTTGCATATCTGATTTTGCATGCCAACTTCCATAGTGCGTATAATGTGCGGAAGATTTGATATAAACTTCCTAAATACGTTGAGGAGAAAGTATAAGTATAATTTGTCCTTACATTAACCCAATTTAAATCAAATTATAGAATGTGTATTCCGTATATTAACTAGAATTGTGGAAAGTGCTTTTATTAAATTAATAGTCGGACGTCATCGACAAACAATGCAATGCTAATGATCATACATTTCACTAAATTTATTTAGAATATACGTCTTATGTTGAACTACATTTAAAATAGATTATCGAACCACTTTCTAGGTCACCGTACAGAATTAATATATGTATTATACCTTTTGGTTTAATCATTTGTATGTGGATTCACTAATTGAAAATTTTAACAATTCTAGCCACTAATAAATATTTTTGAGTTTAACTCTATTATCGAGCTAAATCTAAATAAAAATGCAAAGGTGTTTTGCTGATAGGTTTTGAATATTAATACAATATATACAGGTCTTTGTTGGAACTAATTTTAAAAGACGTGATAATTAATTTCAATTCCCAGGAAAATTCTATACTAATTTATAGGTTACACCAGGGTTTATCTCAAAAGACAGAGCGATACGGTTTAGAAATAGATTAAAGATGAATTATATACGGTGCTTGCAAAAGGTTATTCTGCAAATCAGTAAGGTGTCATTCGATTTGAAAAAATTCCGAGGATTTGAAAACCTGAGGAAAACACAATAATAATTGAAATCTTACACGATGGTATATTAAAATACTGCTAAGAGTAATTTTGTTTAATAATTCTAAAAATGGCGTTGGTGGTTAAATACATACAGGTAAAACCCACTATAAAACAATTATAGACGTCACTTTTCCAGTCAAGATTTGCATATAACGCCAACTAATATAATAAGGAGCTGCGCACGCTCGACCATCGGCATAAAAGGCGAGAGCCATGTTCCAGTGCATTAGTCGTCAAAGTATCGTCGAGTTTGATTAAAATTATAAATAAAAGATGGATTTTCTTGTGTTGACGTTACAAGTGATGTGCGAGTACCACAATTAAATATCAACCAACTAGTTGGTAAGTCAACCTATAGGTTAGGCGAATTTCCTCCAAATTATCACCACCATATATTAGAAGTTGGTTTTGATTTATATGGTGGTCTTCAACCTGCCATCCAAGTGATTTGCTGTAGTGGTATGTGTGCTGATTCTACGATAACATTCTCTTACTTCGATTGGAAGAAATTGTGTACTTTTCAAGTGGAATTTCAAATTCGCCAATTTGATCAAGACTCAAAACAAGTCAGATTAAATGGTTGGACTACTGGAAACGATGTTGTTGAGATACAATTGGATAAAGATTTCAAATTGCAGCTGAGCACAGCCTTTAATAGAAGTATATGGTTTTTGAACAATTTTGAAAAAGAGAATTTATATAATATGGAGATTACGAAAGATGGGAATGTTATTGTGCTACCTGCGTACGAGTGCATCAAGCTATTAAATTTGCGAGAATTGATCTGTTTTAAAATGGCTGAGTTAAGGTGTAGAAACTTTCCAGAATTTTACGAAAAATTTGTTGGTGATATAAAAAAAAAGTATGTGGAAATACAACGGAGGAAGAAAGGGTTCAAACGTTATTAGAGGGAGAGAGCAGTGTCAGTATTTCTCTGTCTAATGATTGCAGCAATTTAAATTACTTGACAGTGTTGGAACTTATTAAATGTTTCCCCATTCAGTACTTAAAAGATGCAACTGCAAGGCAATCGCTTGCGCAAATGTTTAGAGATTTGGCTATCCCAGATTCGTCAGACTCTGGTTACCACAGCGGTTTATAGATGTTATCAATACATGTATGTATTCTATTAAAACAGTATATTTTCTTGATAAAGTTTGTTTTTACATATTTGTATCGCCAACATTACCATAAATTATTAATAGACGTATTAAACTATCCTGTTTTTATTTTTAGGTTTAAAGTGGTGTACCCGCAAATAATAAACACAAAATACCGCATGTTAACAAAAGTTGTGGGGAAATTTAAAGACGAGTTTAACGGTGACTTGGTGTTAGAATTTGTAGGTAGTAAGGCTAAGTCCTACTGTATTGTACGCGAGAAGGACACGATTAAAAAAAGATTAAAGGGATCTCACGAAGTGTAGTTAAGTAAAACCGCGGGTGCTACAACCTATAACGAGCATATATTCCCAAAAGGGGTGGGCATCCAGCTACGCAACAGTGCGTGGGAGAATAGGGATTCTCTCCAATAAGAAATTAAAGTCATTGGGTAATGGTAGAAATGTTAAACCTATAAAGGCGAGTATTAATTGTGGTTTAGTGATTGCGTTTGTGCACTCTTCGAGTGTTTTCGGCAATCTTCGATTGTTTCCAAAGAAAATATTCAAGCATACCATTTAATGTCGTGGTGTAACATCGTCCACGGTTAAGCTTATACATCCGTCTGCAGCAAAGTACTTAAACTGTGGGTCTTGCGGTATCGCTTTTACGAGAATGGGTAACTTACAGCGACACAAGGAAAAACAGCATGGTATGTCATTAAGCAGTAAACGTGCAACTCCACCAGTTGTTAAAGGGTCTTGTACGAAACAACCAACATCCGTGTAAAGCGTGCGAGATGGAGGTGTTAAAGTCTGCATACCCTGGTCCTAATAGCACAGCAACCTAATTAAGGTAGGTCAGTAAGCAATATTTAATTTCTGTTAATTGACTTGCATATAGCGTACTTTCCTATTGTAATAACCGCATTTGTTTGGAGAAGAAATTATAAACAGCTTTCAAATGTGATTCATATGTTCGTTAAGAAATTGTTTTGAAACGACTTGTATTTTCCAAGCATTTAGCATCGAGCATATCTATTGTATTTCTCAAATCATATACCCGCTAATTAATAAAAAAGAAAGGCTACTTTCACTTTACGTCACATAATTGTAAAGCAATTAGTTTGTCCTCTACGCTACTTTCACTATACGTCACATAATTGTAAAGCGATTAGTTTGTCCTTGTCTATGTATTTTCCAACTATTTAGCATTGTGCATGTAATTATGTTAAAACCAGAAAAATTTTAAGTCATGGGTTTTTGCGACATTCTGAGAAAAGCACATTACTGTTTGAAAAAATGATTTTAAATAATAAGCACTTATGGCTTATAAAGAACTCATTTCTAAAATCTCCACGGTTTTTGATTTTTGGAGATGTTTGGTTTAAGCATATGTCATAGACGAGCAAAAATAATTTAAAGAGGTTTGTGAGCTTTAAAGGGGTAACTTTGCAGGGCGTAATCCGATTTTAAATCTGTTTGCAGATTCGGGTTGTGCGTAAAATTGTAGACTAATTTAATGTATCGCATGACTAAAAAAATTTATAAGAACTCTCAAAAGTCGCTACAGGTAAGAAATCTTAAAATTGGGGTAGCTCCCTTGGGGGTGATGATATCTGAAAAATTCCTAAAGATTCGTGTAGCTGAGAAAATTCTAATATTGATTGATACCAAACAAGGTAGGTTTATCTCGAAAGATGCATTGGTTAGACAAAGAAAACTATTTGTTAGTTTTGCTTATAAAGCAAAGGCGAAATTTAGAAGTTTGAGATCTTTAAAGGGGTAACTTTGCAGGACGTGATCCGATTTCAAATCTGTTTGCAGATTCGGATTGTACGTAAAATTCTAAGCTAATTTAATGTATCGCATGACTAAAAAAAATTATAAGAACGCTCAAAAGTCGCTATAGGTAAGAAATCTTAAAATCAGGGTAGCTCCCTGGGGGATGATGCTATCTAAAAAATTCTTAGAAATTCGGGTAGCTGAAAAAATTCTAATATTGATTGATACCAAACAAGATAGGTTTATCTCGAAAGATGAAAATGGATAGACAAAGAAAACTATTTGGTTCAGATGTGGGAGCAAATGTGGGTTTTGGGAGCAAATGTGGCGGCAGGATTCTTGATTTTACCCTACTCTTATAGTTCTGCACAATTTATGTAGTTAAATTCACTTATGCTCTAAGCACTAAAAAACAAACTAAGTATTAATAACTATAAACAATAAGACTCACGAATATACACACTCTTAAAAATTATATACAGTGTTGACGAAGCACTTTTTTCTTTAGCTCTTATTCAATATTTTATTTATAATGCAATTCTATTTTTCTATTAACCTGTGCAAACCTGTCTATTACATCATCATAAAATCTTGGATTCTGTAGCAAGTTACTAATACATTCTTTTTCCATATACAACACAGCTAAATGGGATAGTCTTTTTTCAGCAGTTAAATTTCTGATAAAGGTTTTAATGGGCTTTAATGAAAAAAAAATTGTGTTCAACCGAAGCACTTGTTGCTGGAATTGTTAAAAGAAGTTGACACAATTTAAAGACTTCACTATAGGACCCTGCCAAATTAATTTCTTTAACAAAACGTAGCATATTTAATGGTGTTTTTGATTATTGACTTCTGGAGTGTTGTATAAAACACTTAGTTGTAAATTTAATGCCAAAATGTCAAAAAAATTTGCATAATTATGTTTTAAACTATTAAAGACTTCTTTAGGAAAACGGGCTTTATTATAGTTGTTATAGTTACATAATTCGACGAATTTCAATTCCCTGAAGTTCTGAAATCTGCTTCTGAGTTGTTGGGAAATATTATCAAAAATTTCTAAATATAATCTACGATAGGAAGTTACCATATCACCTATATTGTTAATTCTAATACGTTTACTTTGTGGTTCTAAACTCAAATTTAGTGTTTTGTCCCAAATTTCTTGAAAGTTTTCTCTTTTTTGATTTAATTGTTTTTCAAAATTATCGATGTTTTGAACGCAGAAACTAATATCATTCGAGTTAGTTTGCAAAATATAAAACAAAAGGTCCATGTAAGGAAAAATTTCTGAAAACACATCGAGCACAAAATTAAAATTAAAATCCGTTTCCATCAGCTGTAAGTAGCCTCTAGAAGAATTTACCGTTTCAGGATCCCAAATTTCTTTAAGCGCTAAAATGTTTTTAAACATTTCTATTAGAGCTTCACGATATTGCGACACTGTCTGTACGAGTCGTGCATTGTAATTCTAGCGTGTGGGAGCAACTTTAGGAAATCTTTTTTGAACATGTGTACCTAAAGCGCGAGTTCTTTTAGTGGATTTTGAAAAAAATGCAGCCATTCCATTTAACGTCAAAAAAACACATAAACGATATTTTATAAGTCTAACACTTTGTGATAATACTGAATTTAATCTATGTGCTAAACAATGAACAAAAATGGCATTTTGAAACTTTTGTCTTTTGCTTGAAAACCGCCCAAGTGTCCTGTCATTACAGCAGCTCCGTCGTAACTCTGAGCAACAAGTTTTGTACCACATAGAAAGTTCTTCAATAATGTCACATACTTTTATAAACATGGCATCTGCTGTTCTGTCGGCAGTTACATACCGTTCTTGAACATTTTCGACAAATTTTACGTAACGTATTACCACAGCTAGCTGGCTAAAATTAGTTATGTCGGTTATTCCGTCTAAGACAATTGATACAAAAGATGCATCCTTTACTTCTACTTTAATGCCATCTAGTACAATATCGGTTACGCATTTTATTAAATCATTTTCGATTTGGTTAGAAAAACCACGAAAAACAGTTGAATCCCTTATATGGGTTTTTAAGGTTTGGTCATACTTAGTAAGGAACTCCACCAAGTCGATATAGTTTCCACGATTATTGGATTCTTTATCTTCTTGGTGACCCCTAAAACTTAGTTTATGATTTCCAAAAAAATGCGTAACGTCAATTAACCGATTCAAGTTGTTCCTATTTTTACTCACTTGGTCATTGTGTTGCCTATGACTAAGTTTTAACTGATTGTCCAAACTATATTCAATACGAGGCTTACCAAATATTTTTTCTTTAAGTAACGAAGTTAAATGTCCTTTGCTATTAGTGTGTCTTTTAACATTTTTCTGAAAGTTGTTTAAGTCCAAAAAGCCTTTTGAGTTTCAAGAGGTGTTTTCAAAAATATTAAAGAGCAAACAAGGCCAACAAAATAATTTTTTCAGTGTGTCACATCCCGTTAACCATTTATATTTATCATAAAAGTCCATTTTAAAGTGTCTAATAAATTGTTTAACGGAGTGTTCAACTTTAGTTTTTAAATTGATAGAAGGGGTAGGTCTACCTGAAGAAATTATGTTATATTTTTCTTGAAAACTGTACTGGGAAAATAGTTTTTCTAAAATTTTAAACGCCATGCAAACGCAACAACTATTATTACTCTCATTTGCTTTTAATTGTCTTTTTCCCGGCACTGAAGAACAAAATGGTTCATTGGTTTGCTCCATTGTAACACAAGTTATTCTTAAATGGCACTGACAACAAATACAAATACTATCTAATTATGGGATACTATCAATTATTTCGTAATTTCGTAATTCCAATTAAAAATAATCTAAAATATGGATGAAGTGCAGTAATTTTTAAAATAATTATCACAACACATAATATTGACTAATACTTCACTTATGAAGCCGTGCTATTATTAAAATAATGCGAATTCCAAATATGTATACGCTTTACCATCACATAACACGGACGTTTTACTTTTATCACAGTACGAGTACGTATGCGATATTGCAAGAAGCTTCAGTGAACAGCTCGACTAATATCATCAGCATTCGACAATACACGATAGTGATGAGCACAAGACGTCTGGGATGAACAAGCCTGAGATCGTTTGAACTTTGGAAGCGTTAGAAAACGCCGCAAGTTCATTTATTTGTGTGCCGGCAGACGAGGACGGGCGATTGTCTACGTACGGTCGTATACAGATTGTGCAGGCGTCATGATTCATGAATTTAGAAATTTTTCTTTCGCTTTCCTGTTGTTAGTGTTTTGCGCTTGGCTTGAGGAAGTTAGTTCTGAATACTGAAAGATGCCACGATCAAGAAGAATCCTTTGAATATTAAATACACTGTTATTGCCCGGAATTTCATATTTCTACCTATAACAACAAGGGAAGCGGTGCTTCCATCACTTCCATTGACGGCACGCCGCTGGAATTTTTACTTTTAAGTGTTAGCAACGTCAACGTCAACCCTTGTTACTCAGAAATTAGTTTATTGCATTCCTTAACTCATAACTGTAATAATAGCAATTAATGACATGTTTAAAACGACAGGTTTCATTACTGACCCTGGTCAACAATATATCATTACATACTAACTTCTTTTTAACAAGTGACAATGAAAACAAATTTCACAAGTTATTTAACGGTCGATAGTGACAACTTGGGAAAGTAGTAATGAAAAAAGTAAACTTCATACCTTTCCTTTTATTCTTTGAACATTTTCACTCATATTTGTTTTGACAATTTTAGACGTTTTTTTAGGTTTCGTACACGTAGACACGAACGTCCTTTTAAAACTATCCAACAAACTGATATCAGCCCCGAAACTCAATAAATAATCAACCATCACTACATGTGCATTATCCGCAGCCAAATGAAGAGGCGTATACCCATCATTATTAAGTAAATTCACATCGACTCCCTCGTAATTTAATAAACATTCCGATACGGGAAAATTTCCTAAACTCGCGGCGCGATGTAAAGCTGAATCGCCATTCAAAGTTTGTAGATTAATTAAAGCACCTTTCGAAAGTAGCGCTTCTGCAAATTTTGCGTCTTGAATTTCCGCAACTAAATGTAAAGGGGAGTAACCGTCTTCATCTGTTAAATTAACGCACGCTCCCGATTTCAGTAACAACTTCAAGATGTTAAAAGATTCCGACGTAACGGCTACGTGTAAAGGGGTTTCACCCAGGCAGTTGCGATAATCAACATTGATTCCCATTTCAATGAGTGCTTTTGCAACTCTATTGTGCTTTTCTTCGAGCGCACGATGTAAAAGAGACTGTCGGTTTCCGTTATCGTAGATGCAATCGATGGACGCTCCGTTCGTAATTAACAATTTTGTTGCCTCGTAATATCCTTTTGCGACTGCAACGTGTAGCGGACTTAATTTGTCGATATTAACGTGGCTCACAGCTATACCTGATGAAATTAACAGCTCGACAATGTCTACATGTTGAACGCAAACATGTAACAAATTACAGCCATCGTCGTTAAGGGATGTTATTGGATCGTAATCTCCACTTCTGTCAATTAAGCACCGCACAATTTCGTAATAACCATTTGCGGCTGCTTTAAAAATTGCTGTTTCACCGTTTGGGTCCTTTATACTTTGATCAACTCCAGCCTCTACAAGGAACGCTACGGCTGGTTGATTTTCATCTTCTACTGCCAGATGCAAGACAGTTTTCCCATCACAGTTGACAAGGTTGATGTTGGCACCCTTTTTTATTGCTTTATCCAACAACTTCAGACAATTTCTAACTAAAATGTGTATCAAAGCGTTACCTTCTTCATTTCTCGCATTGATGTCGAAGCGAAACAATGTAATACCGTTTAACAAAAGATCTAAAATATTCCATTTGCCTAATTTCGCAACGTTTAATAATTCTGTTGGAGAAAACGGTTCACCCATAATAGCGTTTTTAACAACTGATTACATTTATGACATTGATGTGCTTATCGCATTCCATTCGAGATAAAGTAGCGTCGAATGATTTGATATTAAATTAATTTGCCTTATCTTAATGAGAAATGAAAACCTTGTAGATATATATTCAAACTTCATAAATCAATGTGGACTGGTTTAGCGATTGCAAAACGTTTCAGGCTGTAATTCATCTGGACTGTATTCGTAAAGGATAATTCGATTATCGCATTATGGTAAACAATGCTTTCATATTGTCGGATGCCTTCACGCGGAATTATGATACGTGCTACGAGTTTGGACCGTGTCGTATTAGATACAAACCAAGACCGTCCCAACCCTGTGGTGCAAGAAGTAAGCTGTACAAGAGTGCCATATATTCGAGACGTCAAACTCCGTCCGCATTTTGTCCATACTTTTAAAATTAATTAATAATAGAAGCGATAATTATAAGGTAAAGCATAGCTGAAATTTGAAGATTCACGTGGCGAACATGTAGAGTTCAATATTGATAAAGAAATGAAAATTTGAAGGAGGTAGATGTGATTAAAAAATCAATAACAACTCGTTATGGCAACAACTTAACCGTGTAATTCATCTAAGGGCGGTATGTTATTACTATAAAGGGTTCAGTTGCTCATTTTTAGTTACAATCTATCGTCATGCTTTTCATTTTTTCAATATCGTTATAAAACCATTAGCCGTCCGAATATTAAAATTTTAACTCTACTCTTAAAAATAATGAAATCAGTGATGTATTTTCTTTGTTTCAAGTTTTAACAGGAATTTTGCAACAGGCCAAAATCGTGACATCGCAACACTGCTTCTACAAGTGTTCTGAAATCTTTAAAAACAAGTTTCTTATTGAAAATATTATCAGTTTAGGCAAGTTCGTACCCAATTTTTTGCTACCTTAATTTAATTCATTTACATTCTGCTTTTCTGATTTTTTCGAACGCTAACACAACGTTCGATTATTTCCATACTTAATTAATAATTAGTTTAATTAAATTTAATTAAATTTCCACTCAATTTAAGCAGCATATTTTTAGAGAAAGAAAGGTTAGCAATGAAAATTATAGCAGAAAGTTTCCAAATTTTGCACAAATAATAGTTAAATTACTCTAAAATGGATTCCGCTTTTCATTGAAATATTTGGTATTTATTCATCTGATAGTGAATTAAGTGCATTAACAACTACAGAGTATTGAAATTGGTAAATACTTTCAAAAATATTACGTACTCATGGCATTTCTGAAGATAATTCATTGATTTTAATAGGCGCTAAAGAAAAAGATAGCAATTGAGGGCTAAAAAGGAAATTTATACGAATTAGGAGAACAACAATGGCATGGTGCGTTGAGCATATTATAGAGGTGATTAAATACTTATGCAAACAATGTTTTTCACTAAGAAATAAATCAGGCAATTTATTTTTTAATAATAATTAAAACTTCCTGAAACGTTAAATTTCTGCAATCAATTTATTTCTGCACCTTTTATAGAAATATTAAATTCCAACTACTTTGTTGTACTTCTTATTAAGAAACGCCTCATAAAATTTTAACTTAAACCACTACATACTCCTTATGTTATTTCGTGTCATTTAAGTGTTTTTTTAATAAGGTCGGCCACCTTTTAAATTGAAATAATTACTTATTCAAATATCGTATAAAATCTCACTAAGTATTTAGTTACAAAGTGAAATATGTGGAATCTCTTCTATATTACTTTACTTAGGTTAGCAAAGGTTAAAAATCCGCGCATTACGGGTTTCTCTGAAATAAGTTCAAAATACTTGCATCTCTTTAATAAATACGTTTGATGAGTTAGCATGAAATAGCGTTCTGTTACCACTCAGGTGTTTACGGATACAAGTTGCGAAAAAAATGAAAATTGTGTATTGGCTTATCTGTCCCCGATATTGTAAATCGAAATAGTAAATGTTTATAAAAACGTAGGCCACCCGTTATACAATTCTGCCATGGAAGTTGTAGAAACACCTAACAATTAGAACAGGCGTTTTTACGAACATACGTCTTGGAAGTCGTCATGTTGTATTGAGGCTCCCTGCTTTCTTAATTGCGATTGGATATGCTTTTCAGTTATGAGAATCACTTTTGCAGGTGACATTTTATCGATAGCAAATATTTTTGAAAGGAAAACGCGTTACCACCTGATACCTTGTCTACCCACAGGCGGAGCGTCGAAGGAGATCCGACTCTTTACGGTGTCCTTTTACACAAAGTGACTCTGTAAAGTTGCGGTGTTACTTAAGATGCTTTCTGATAAGAGGCATTACTTTACTTCAGTGTTTATAAAGTGAAACATAATCAAGTTCTGTAACTAGTAGAAATATCCGGTCCGTTGACAATTGTAAATATGCACTTTCAGATCTGCTACGATGGCACCAGAGACAGACTGGCGATGTACGATACGTTACATACTGAATGGATAGTCCCCTGGGCAGGCAGCTACTTCTCTTGGGCACACAAATGGACTTAAAGTACAAATACTCTGTTCTTTTTATGCTTTCTATGGAACCTAGGCAATTCTTTTCTTTTTGTGGGATAACCACGCCAGTGCTTTAGTTTATCTGTTAATCGTGGTTATAGCACAATAAATTACAGACTGCGGTTCTGAAATTACTTTCACGTGTTAGTGCACAAATTGATTTCGCGTTTGATTTTGAAGTCACAATTAAGATAAACAAAAGCTAGCGTTGAAGCAATTTTACTTACTTTAACTTAACATTTAGGAAATGCTAACGTTAACAAATTGATTACTAATTATAATCTAGATTCAGTTTAGCACTTGGTTACCTTCAGTTTAATTTACGCTCTTACTTTTATGAAGTACACTTCGGCAAGGAGCATGAAAACAGCCTTGTATTAGTGTATATATACTGGAAGATATTTTTAATGTGAATATAAGTGTATATGGAATGTAATTTAGATGTTTGATTGTATTAATAGAAACATTTTAATGATTTGTACGATTTGAACATAGATGGATGACTGTGCACTAAAAAGAAGCAAAAAGAAAACGGCCAGGATAATTTACACGGTAAAATAAAAATTACATTTTAAAAAATTTTAAAATGTACACTTCTATTCATTATTTAGGTCCTATGATAAGAGTATTTTTGTGTGTTAATATTTGAAATTAGAGTAGAGTATGTACAAGTTGATAATTCGATTTGAAGGGAGTGGTAGCCTACGGGATTTTGCCATTATATAAAAAAATTTATTAAACCTTACCGACCGGATAGGTTTAAAATCCGATTTTAAGAGATGGATATTGAGTTACCTAACTCATCTTGACAAATTTTGTACATAATAAGAGTTAATTCAAGAGTTACTGGTGAATGAAATTAAAATTAAGATGTGTTCATCCTGATTACAAAAGAGACTTTGAACTCTAATTTAGAGAGTGATTACTCAAAAGTTGTATTTTTGTTAGATTTAAGCTATTTTTTGTAAGAAAAGCCGTTGTGACAATATTGGACTTTATACTTTTAAATTTTGATATTTGTATGCAAACGTTTTAGAGGTTAGATATAAGATATTGTTTGTTAGAGAAAATCTGTTGTGGATGTAATAATTGTTATTTGAAAGATTATTTGTTAAAGAATATTTCGTGTCATTGTTGGTTTGTTGTCAGATTCCAGTGGTTTTATTTAAATTGTGTTAGCAAAAATAATTAGGGCAACATTATCCACTCTAATCCACAGATTCTTTTATTGAGGTCCTACTTCGGGCATGACAGTACTGTCATGGACCCTCAAGGTCGAGCTTCCGCATATACAGATAATTACCTTTCAGGGTTATTATACTCTTACCTAGAACTATTACATAAAAAGGACTCCTTTGAACCAAAAACTCGTGTAAATTGCTCTTCGTTATAAATTAATTCCTAAATAGATATTAAACTAATGAGATCTTACAACTACAGAATATTAGTATAATATTGTTCAATACACAACACACATTTCCAATTGTTCTTTACAGAAAGAACAAAATTTATAAACTAATCTGCTCTTGGTTACAGTGGTCTTGAATTATATCCAGATAGACGGTTCACCAATATAGGTATCTTTTTCAAGTACAAACAAAGTTAAATCTAAAACCAAAATTACATAAATCTTATTTTAGCAGCTCCAAACCAATTAGATTGAAACAATCAGTGAACGCATTAATTTTTGAAGAAATGACTTTGCTGCATTATATACAATTTTCTGTTGGAGTAACACAAATCATTTAGGGTGAAACTTATAATATTTATAGTGGTACTTAGAATTATTTCGAGTGGTACTTACGAGTGATTTCAATTGGCTAAGTTGAATTACACTTAATTTCACTCTTCAACATTTAATTTTTTAATTATTACTTAATCGTAGCACTTTATGTATTTTCACTAAGTTTAAATTAATAGGTACATTCCATTAATAACTTGTTGATAATATTTCACCTTACGGCGTTCCTTTACCAGCAATATATATATATATATATATATATATATATATATATATATATATAATGATAAAGTGGTAGTATTTTGGGTATGAAGTTCAAGTAATAAAAGTTGGTGTGCTATTCAAAAGTTTAGTTTTATTTTCTTAACGTTTCGGCGACCCTTTTCGCCTTTATCAAAAGCATCTACAAATGGAAGGGTTGTAAATTAAAGCTAACATAGTAAATGAATAAGTCACTCACCGTATAGAATTCATAATTGCCAAATTATTTTATTGAAAATGACAGATGATTATGTTGACCAACATGATAATTAAAATAAATTCAGAGGGAACTTGAAGTATGTTAAAATTCGAGAGAATGAAAGGCCGGTATGTTTGAAGATGATAACGTAGGAGTGTTTTATGAACACGAAAACAACATTGGTGTAATCTTCATCTGAAGAAGTTAATGTCGTCTATTGGATTTGAAGTGATTTGAGTTATATAGAGTGGAATAGAATCTGTGTCGAGTCTTGTACATCTTGTTTGTTGTTTAAACACTGTTTTTCTTTATTGATGTGGTAAAATTCTAAGAAGATTCTTGTTTTGTAATGGGATTCTTTGTCTAATATTTTAGCTTCTTTGTACGCAGTAGTATGTTTGCCTGCACACGTATGTGTAGAAAGTGCACATTTGTTGGAATTGCGTTTACAGTCGCGTCTATGTCGGGTTAGACGACTTATCAACCACTGGGAAGTTTGGCCAATGTAAGAGGTCTGGCAACTGCAGACGATCTTGTAGATTAGGTTACTATCGAGTAATTTAGGTGTAGGGTTCTTTACTTTGGTGAAAAGATTCTGAATAGTATTGTTATATTCGAAGGCAATGGTAATGTCTGGTTGTTTGAGTACTTTAATCAACAGTGGAGCTAGTCTTTGTATGAATGGCAATTTTTTGTATATAATAGTATTTAGGTTATCGTTGTTGTTGTGTTCTGTTGATAAGTTGTTGGGATTGTTGTTGATCGTCAGAATATTGTGTAAATGAGTTTACGCAAGAGTTGTTTCGGGTAGCCATTATTTAATAAAGTATTGAAGAGAATTCTCTTGTTTTTGTTTAAAAATTGTGGGTCAGAGATTTTCTGTATGCGATGTTTCATGGCATTGACCGTGCCGACTATATATTTGAATGAATGGTTAGAGAAGAAATTTAGATGCCTACTAGAATTGGTAGGTTTGGTATACCAGTCAAAGATTAAAGAGTTGTTAGGTCCTCTGATGACTAGCGTATCGAGGGAAGGTAACTTCCATTTACTTCTGTTTCACTTGTGAATTGTAGATGTTCATTAAAGCTGTCGAACGTGGCCATGGTTTCTTCGATATGTTGGGGCGGGGCTCTGAGCATATGATGCCATCAACGTACTTGACGAGGAATGTCATTTTATAAGGTAGTCGTGAAAGTACAGAGTCAAGTAGGGAGTCCATAACGATCTGGGCAATGACAGGTGATATTGGGGAGCCCATAGGTATGCCGAACAACTGGAGATAATAACAATCTTGAAAAGCGAAATAAGTGTTGTTGAAGATCTAGTTAATAGTACTTAGGAAATAATCCATTGAAATTTTGCAGTGAGGTTCAATGGTTGACCATTTTTCTTTTACGATATTGAAGATTAAGGTTAGTGGAATGTTCGTAAATAACGATGTTACGTCTAGAGAGACAAGAACGTGATTTTCGGGAAGTTTAAAGTTTTTGAATTTGTCTACGAAGGTGAAACTATGTTTGATGTTGTAGCCTTCAGGTGAAAAAGCAGCTTGAAGTATTTTTGAAACGAAAGTAGCTACCAAATACGTGGGAGTATTTACAGACGAAATGATAGGTCTCAGTGTAAGTATAGGTTTGTGTGTTTTTGGTAGCCCTGGGATTGCATTACAGATGAACAGTTGTTCCTTTTCAATATCGTTTAACATGCCCTTATTGTGGAGCAACTTTATATGATCGTTGACACGTTTTTGGGTGACGAATTTTAAAATATTTATGCTGACCAGTCCATTATTGATAAATATATATTGATGTGGAAGTTCTCTGGACTCATGCCCCTACGAATTGAACTACATCAATTTTTTTCTGAAAAATAAAATAAAATATTACAATATCTCTAGAAAGCTCCCCTAAATCTGCATCCCACGGCTAGCTCTGCTTCCGGCTTCTTCAGAGATACTTACCCATCCTATGTTTATTCTTTCTCACTTAGACTACCAAATAACATTACCACTCAAATAATTCAAAGAAACATACAACCTTTTATTCATACAAATCAAAATTTTTATGTCACCAGCTCAATATTTACAAACTCGGATATACATCTTCATAAAATTGTACAATATCAACCATTAAATCCTTTTAAATTTCATGACTTTAATTTATTTCAACAAAAATTTTTTTTTATAAGTAGATGGGGCTATCTTGAAACCTTAAATTGAAATTTACTCTGGTCTATGGTGAGCTCAGTATAAACCCTGTTACTCTAAACGCATAAATAAATCGCACCTTTATTTTCAACAACTCTAAAAACCCGTTTACTCTTTACAACAAAATTTTACGTCATTTATCTACACCTTCAAATAATAAATAACCTTCAAATAATAAATAACCTTCAAATTAAATTTTATGTTCATAAAATATACCCCCAATACGTCAAATCACTATGGCGCCAACTAACAGCACAAAATGTTCAAGCAATTTCAAAAGAAACAAATTTCGTTACCTGGAGTAAGCTTCTTGCACCGTCACCGCTGCAGATGTTGTTCACCCATACCTCGTCGTTGCGTTCCACTCTGCTATATGAACATCCAACTCATTTCCATATGCTATCCAATTCTCTACCGACGCCTTCAATATATCTACTATATAGTTGTCCAAAATAAATTAATCGCCTCCTGACTCTACCATTCACCCAGTATCCTCGTTCCGAAAAATTATCTAGGCACGCTTACCTTAGTAACATCTTTTGTTCGTACTTTGTATTTAGTTACAACATTTTTTTACAATTTAGCACCTACTCGTGCTTTCACACCTTTAATTAAACTTACAACTGACTGCACTATCACCGATTTATAAACTTTTAACTTAGATGTTACCATAAAAGTCTGAAGCGGACCCAAGATGTAAGCGAAGTAAGAGAGCGAGACTACGTCCTCTAGTGTATTTAAACAAGTTGAAACACACCTCCCGTACCCAGTTTCTATCGAAAAGCAATACCCCGGTAACCGATTCTGAAAACTCAAAACACAACGATCTTTGAAAACCAAGAATTCCTCACTCCATCGTAGCTTTTAGTCCGAAACCCTCGCTAACAAACACAACGGTTGCGGTCTTCTCGAAATTTTTCTCACTCCGTTCTACGATGAACCAATCCAGGCCATTTTCCCTGTCGTAGATCTATCATCCAACTATGTTATCTTCGTCTAACTTACATTTACAGTCTTTATTACAATCCCACTACAGCTACATAAAATCGATATTGTGTTTGGCCTCTATAATTATCGCGCATTTTAAATGACTATTATATCCAGCGTCTGTTATCTGTTCTCATTGTTTACCCTATGCTATTGACATCGCGTCTTTGTTGTGTTTTCAAACCACCTGTTAGTTTCGCAGGCTTAGCGTCGACCGTTTAATTAAAATTTCTAAAGAATTATGTTCCAGCGTACATTCTAGTTTCTGGAACTTGTTTATTTGTCTGTCAAGCTTTCTACGAATCCGATTGCCCGTTTAAAATTGTACTTTCCATGTCGTTTAAGCCTGTAAATTTTTAACGAACGCTTTGTTTGTTAAATGGAAAATATACGTTTACATTTGTTACACTTGGCACCACTGCCACGGTCCACGTTTCACAATATCGCGCAATAGTATATGTTATGGCATAATTACGCGGCAAATTGTATCAAATATCAAACACGTTTACAATGATACAATTCTTATTTTAAAATGTAAATAAAGCAAAGTACTCACTTAAAACGCGCCTTGCAGTTAAATCTCAGGGCCATCTCCTTGTGGGTCACACCACGCTATTGTTGATCTAGATTTGTCTCTCCTCTTTCGTCGTTCGTAGCGGTACGACAGGACTCAGGTAGAGGTAACGATAGAAGGTAGAGAGAAGATAGAGGAACCTACATCCTAAAAAGGGAAAAGACAAAAAACACGACACAGGTAGACGTTACCCGCTTCGAGGTCTCGTGGCTAATGCTGTCGTGTCAGTCCGCGCACTTGCTCCACTTCCCCCGCGCCAGCGCATTCTTTTGCGCAAACGCAACTGTCCGAAATGACGGAAATGAACAAGTTTATTTTAAAATAGTGGCGGGAATTCACTCACATATTTATACTTAATCTAAATATGATACATAGCCGATTTTCCGCATGTAACAGATTATCGATTTTATACACAAAAACTCTCACTTATTATTCGATGTGCTTGATTTACAACCTTCAAATATTAAAGCTAATTATACTCATATTATCTTTGCGTTTTTACGTACTACAAAGCTTTCACCCTATGCCAATTTAACATTACGATTTATTAATACAAATGTATGCTATTATCCGTTTGTTTTAAGGTCAAAACTAATTAATTTGGAGCGCAAATAATTTATTCCTCTTTTCTATATACACGGTCGTTACAAAATTATTCTCTTGCTTTATCTATTCCATTTTCTGGCTTAAAATTAACTAAAAACGTATCTACGACCTAATTTATCAAATAATTATTTAGTCGGTTTATTATTAATAGCAATAGATTACAAAATCTACGATAAATTAGAAACTAATAAAATTGTTCGAGAATTGCTGAGACAAACAAAGTTATAGGTTTGAAGTTTTAATGTAGCTAGAGTTTTTATAAATAAATACAGCTTTTGCTATCTGGGATTTTTGTTACTTTTGTTTATTGTATACTTAATATTTTTAACATTAATTTTGTATTAGATATTAAGTTATTTATATTTACATTATGTTATTGTAATTCCTAAAAAAAATAATATATTTTCTAATATGTGTAACTGATTATATTATTTCTTATATCATATATTTATTTAACTGAAAGAACGCAATCTTGATTTATGAATAGGAGCGCATTTTACCTTGTTCGCTCAGACGTTCTTTAATAAGACGCTTACTAAGAGGGATTGCTTTCAAAAGCCTATTCTCCTTGCTTTGTATTCTGTAGGTTTAAGTATATTATAGAGGAGTCAACTATTTTTTATGACTGATGTTTAAGTAGAGAAATAATTAGAATAAATATCTGAAAGTATGCGCTGCTATGAACATTTTGGTTACTTTCTTTCTTACTTACTTTGAATAGATCTCATAAAAGTAATATTATATTTATAATAGTGAACGTCATATTTGGTTCTTTTCCTGCAAAGAGTTTTTTATGGGAACATCTTGCTTACGACATATCTCCAAATTAGGAAAGTGGAGAACGTTTCTTTTAATTCTCTAGAACGGAATGCATAGAATTTTATTTACCACTGCAATTTGTAAAAATAAGTATGAGAAAGTTTCCTTTTTAGCCTCGTTATTTATTTTCTTAAGCACATTTTCTATTAGCCTGAAATATGTGTTAAGCTCACTTTCTTATAAATGAAATTGCTTTGCACATTTGCTAATTACGAAAAACATTTTGAAGCATTTATTAAGAACTACGCAAACTTTTTGCTGCTACTTTAGCTTTATAAAACAAACAAAAAAGCTTTCTTATTAGTAGATTTTTTCGAGTAAGCTGAGGTTGCGAAAAGTTTTTTCTCTTTTTGTTGTTTCCTTCATTTTGCTCTTGTAAAGTCGTTACAGTTTTTTATTAAAATAACAAAGCGTTTACTAGATTCAATATTGTCAAAAACGTATTCTCTGCGTTACACTATGAAAATAAGTACAATCTTGGTACGTTGATTAACACGCTACTTGCTTAATTGAAATTTATGGCAGTGAGTGTGATAAAACTAGGGTTTCTTTAAAACAAATAACTTAGTCGTGTAGGGGTTACTGTTATAACGTGTTGGAGTTAGTTAACTTCAAATTCTGTTTTCCAATTTCTTTTTATTCCGAGTGTAGGAATAGATTCTAAAGCCTGCTTTCGTCATTCGAAATTGAATTTTAACTAGGTGCAGGAATGTATTCCCGCGATGCGAATACCCAAGCAAAATATATATAGCAAATTGGGGGAACTTCAGATCCCTCTTAATCCACTATTTGACTGTTATCTAAATTCTTGTTATTATCAAAGTAGTGATATTTTGTGTGAAAAAATGAATCGATTTTCAACGTGCTTATGGCGTGTATGCATGTGTTGGATTGTCTTAGGTAAATATATAATAAACAAGGAAATTACGTGCTTTAAGTGTCGACGCTATAAGCGTGAGGCTGTTGTCCATGAGGGATAGACACCGGAACAAAGTATTGAGCGCACACAAAAAGATTTTAAATGGGCTTTGAACCAAGAAATGTGTCTATATGTACAAAAATTATATCACGACAGGTAACCACATACAGTGTGGAACAGGCAAATGGAATATATTCATTATTTCGGCAACTTTACATATTTAAAGAAAATGCCGAAACACATTAATTCCTTTTTTAGTTTATGAATTGACATTGATTCGACGAAGGCTAATAGAGAAACTTCCTAAAGAGATACTAGAACCTGACAACTAAACAAAAAATAAATAGCGCCGCCATATTTTGGAATACAACTACTAGTTGCATGAGGGAAATGCGGAAACTTAAATCATATCTCGCTGATAAAAACTTAAAATACTTACTTAAGCGGCACTTGAATGGAACACTAGAAACATCCAAGTTCAATGTGTAAATATATAAATACTAACTCTTAGACATTGTTTGTGCCTGACATATAGATGACCAATAAAATTTTGAATAGCAATAGACCTTATTTTGTGTGTATTGTGTGTAATAATTACATTCAAACATATATTGGGCATACGTCGCAGATCATGAAAACGCGATTACAATTACATAAAAGTGATGCGAAATTAAAACCGGATAGATGTGCTCTTGCATCACATACACATTATCTAGGCCATAAACTCGATTTTGATGAGATGGAAATTCTTGCAAAACAATCTGTTCTCACGAAAAGAAAATTTTTAGAAATATTTTTCATTAAACGTAAACCGAATCCAATGAATAAAAAATCGGATACAGATGGTTTAAGTGTTATTTATACTTATTTACTGACATCACCTCACAGACATGGTTTTGATGGCCCTGTGGATGAGTAGTAGCACAAGATTAAATTATATTTATTAAGGTCAAACTTGCTTACATAGAACTAGTTTTATCAATGAATAATTATATTGTCACACTGATTGTTCATTTAATTTGTATTTACCCATTGTGCATACTGACACAGAGAAACAAATTTTTAAAATTTGTCATTGTTTAGTAATTGCTAACTTCTGAAACGTGTTATAATTGTTAAGTTTAATGCAATTGAAATTATGCTGAGATTTTGGAATATGTTAATAATATATATATATATATATATATATATATATATATATATATTGCAGTGGATTTCCCTAAAGACCAATCGAGCCCTTGCGTTGGGTCGACATAAAATTGCTGTGAATTCCTGTGTAGAAAAACCCTTTTTCTTCTCGCCCCACAAATTGGGCATCATAAAATTTGCAGTGAATTAGCTAATTAATCGAGTCCCACCATTTGGGAAATCATAAAATTTTTTCTGAAAATAAAAAAAAAATATTCCAATCTCTGAAGAACGCCTCCTTATTTCTACATACCACGGCTAGCTCTAAAATTTGCTTCTTTATAGATACTTACCATCCTAAGTTCGCTCTTTCTCACATATACTGCCAAATAAAATTACCACTCAAATAATGTAACGAAACATACAACCTTTTATTCATACAAATTAAAATTTTCCATTACCAAGTATATATTTACACATTCGGATATACAGCTTCATAAAATATTACAATCTCAATCATAAAATCCTTTTAAAATTTCATGACTTTAATTTATTTCGACAGTTTTAAATTAACTTTTACTCTGGTCTATGGTGAGCTCAGTGTAAACACAGTTACTCGAATTGCCTAAAAACGTCGCATCTTTGTTTATAACAACCCTAAAAATCCGTTTACTCTTTACATCTAATTTTTATATCATTTGTTTACACCTTTAAATAATCAATACAAATTGTCCTATATATATATATATATATATATATATATATATATATATATATACTCTTCAAATGAGCTTTTATGTTCATAAAATACACACCCAATGTGTCAAATCACTCTAGCTCAAAATAACAGCACAAATGTTCAAGCAATAGCAAAACAAATCAATTTCGTTACCTGTAGTTAGCTTTTTCGTCGTCACCTCTGAAGATGTTGCCACCAAACCTCGTCTTTGCTTCTATACACCTCTCTGCTATGTGTAGATCAAACCCATTTCCACTCGCTATCCAAGTCTCTGCAGACGCCTTCAATGTCTCTATCCAGATAATTGTCCAAACCAAGTTAATCACCTTCTGTGTCTACCAAACATCCAGCATCCTCGTTCCAAAAATTTCTCAGCACGCTTACCTTAGTAACATCCCTCGTTAGTTCTTTGAATGTAGCTACAACACCGTTTACAATAGAGCACCCACTCGTGCAGTTCACACTTTAACTTTTGACGGACTGTATTAACACCGTTTTATAAAATTCTAAACTTGGATGTTACCGTAAAAGCTAAGCGAAGTCAAAGAAATAATCGAAGTGAGAGAGCTTTACTGCATCTCCTAGTGTATTTATATCGGTCGCTACACACCTCTTGTACCATATTTCAGTCAAAAAGCTCTCCTACCGTAACCGATTTAAAATTTTTTATACGTAACAAACTTGTAAAACTGAGAATCCTCACTCCATCGTCGCTTTAGTCCGAAAATTGATTAACAAAATATAACGGTCGCAAGCTTCCTTGAAATTTTTTAGCACTCAGTCAATCACAAACATTTCTCCCATTCTTAAGTCCAGCCTTCACTATCCTACCCTTGTCTAACACATATTTGTTGTCTCTTTTATAATCCCACTCAAGCAACAGAAAATCGATATTGTGGTTGACCTTCAAACTTGTTGCGTACTTTAAACGAGTGTTCTACCCAATGTCTATTATATGTGATCTTTGTCTGCTTTACGCTATCGATATTCCGTCTCACTTTGCTTTCAAACCACCTGTTGTTTTTTGTAGCTTTTGTATCGACCGTTAACTAAATTTCTACAGAATTATATTCCAACGTTCATTTAGTTTTCTTGAACTTGCTTATTTATCTGTCAGGCTTTTCTATGAAGCAACTATCAGTTTGAAATTGTATTTTCCAGGTTGTTCAACGTATAGAATTTCTTAGGATTTGTATTTAACGAACGCTTTGTTTAGTTAAATGGAAAATATGTGTTTACATTATTGATTTTATATACCCAAAAGCTCTCTTTATCGGATGTACTTGATTTACAACTTTTAAAATATTAAAGCTAATTACATTCGCATCCTTGAGCTTATACGTACTCCAAAGCTTCTACACTTATGCAAATTTAACATTCCGATTTATAAATACAAAAGTATGCTATTCTCCGTCCGTTTTAATCTCAAAACTAATTAATTTGGCGCGTAAATAAATTATCCCTATTTCCTATATACACAGTTGTTACAAATGTATTTTCTTGACTTATGTATGCCTCTTAACCTATAACTTACTTACACGACAATATATATATATATATATATATATATATATATATATATATTATTGTGAATGAAGAATATAATTAAAATCTTTTCTTTTTTATCTTGTTGTTTACTCTTGGATGTTTGTGCGTAACCAATGCACTCGGATGAACTCTAGTAACCTTACCCCGACGGACGGAACCAGTTACCAATCTGCTTGAAAATTAACTTTGCGAACGTTTCATGATACGTCTTAAAATACTACTGGAAATATTACTGAATTCCATACTTTAATTTAACATACTTCCTATTTGGACAATTTAAACATGATGTTTTTTTACTGATTAGTTTTCTTTATATGCTAAACGACGAAATGCGCACTTCGTACATAAATTTATAAATGATTGTCTGGAGAATGTAATTCTTTTGCTTATCTTAAATAGAATATTTTTCCCTGTGTTGTTTGTCAATAAAAATTTGTTGGCGATAAATTTTTCTTTGTTCATATGAACTACTCTACTCTCCGCTTCTGTAGTTATCCCGGTATTTGTACGTTTCTTTCATCTTTTTATACGTGATCGTGATTTGTACTGGTTTTTACTTTGCTTTCCTTCCTGTTTCTGCCTTCCTGTGCATTTTATCCTCACTAGTACTATTTCTAATATACAAATTCCACCAAACTTTAGCGTATGGGCCCAGAAAACAATATAGTATGTTCAATATGGTACTTGTTTATTGTTTTTTCATTTTTCACTAAAGGGTTGGGAGAATCTCAAATTATAGAAATTTGTGGCGAAAGCGTACTTCGAATTTGAAGGTTTATGGAAGTGTATTGAAGGTATAGATGCTGACAAAGTGGCAGAAGTAACAACAAAGTCAAATTTGATACTACTAATTGAACCCGTAAACTTTGTTCACGTTCAAGATGCCGTATCTGCAAAAGATACTTGGGAACGTTTAGCTAAAGCCTTTGAATACTCTAGGAAGGTAGCATTGTTAAAAACGTTGACAACCACACAGGCAGTGGCAGATTTAGAAGGCGGGCGTATGCCCCACTCCCGAAACTCCAGCTGTAAAATAGTCATTAAATGAATGCAGCATTCATTATTGGTTTTGCCTACAATATGAGCACACTTTAATATAAAACATGTGTAGTAGGATATTTCGGTTTGTTTCAATCGTTTTCCCCTAACCATGGTTAGATTCTACTGTCTGAAAAGTAAGTGATTTGCCCCGCGGCATAAATTACGCTATTTTTAATAAGCAGCCATTATAAACAATCTCCTATTATTTGTTCAAGAAGGTCTGAACGTACTCAAAAAAAAATGGCTAAGTAACGTGTGCATCACCAGAAGTAAGTGATCCTATTTTATTAATTGAAGCTTTGTAGAGAAGCGACAACGCTTTCTGGCGTGAAACTATGAATGAAGAGTATAAATCACAGATACAAAACAACACGTGATAACTTATTAAACTACCCACCTATTCGCACAGCAATAAATTGTAAATGGGTCTTCAAGACTATTTAATAAAAGTAGCACTATTGCACGCTAGAAAGCGCGAATGATAATTAAGAATGTCCTCAACCACAAAGTATTGACTATCAGGATACTCATTACCTTGTTGCAATATATTCTTCGATTAGACTGTTGATAGCGTTAGAAGCAAAATGTGATCTTGTCATAGACTAAATGGATGCAGTGTGTGCTTTTTTATAATGCGACTTAAGTGAAGAAGTTTATATGCTTTAACCGGAGGAATATTTAGAGGGTAGTCCTAAAATAGACTGCTATATATTTTTTAACTTTTTAGTTAATATAATGCAGAGGGTGGCTTCAATTAAGATGACATAGAGCCTAGCAGTGTTGCCAAAAAGAATTATCTATGCTCGCGGACTAGTCTCGGGGTCTATCCCTGCGGAGGCATGAGATGGGGGGTCTTGCGCCAGTACGTCAAACACATAAACAAAAAATAATCTTCTTAAGGAAAGACGTAGATAAACCTTAAGGGAATTAACTTATGCCTGAAGATAGATACTCAACAACATAACTGTGTTTCTTTTACACTTAAACATTGTAACTAGAATTTCCAGAAATAAAACTATTACCATAGTTTGCAGATATGTAATAAAGTTATTTGAAGTTCTTGTATATACAAAAAAAATAAATACAATAAATTAAAGACAATCAAAATTATCATAACATGAAGTGGAAAGATCTTATCAATGCTGAATTGACAAATTAGCAGTTACTAGTGGGTGAAGACCATCATAAAAATAATATCTCATTACATTAAGCGAACGCTTCAAACCTAGCAATTGTTAATGGGCGAAACCCATCATAAAAATAATATCTCATTACATTAAGCAAATGCTTCAAGCAAAGATCTTTGTTCTCGGCTCACAAGGATAAGTCAAAGATTAGCTTATCATACAATTCATTTGTACAACATACATTTGACTTGTTTGAGTAAACATGCAACTCCAGATGTTTATCTGGCAGATGTTAAACCAAGATGTGTCCTAGTCGACTATTTAAATTTAACAAGTAATACAAAAAATTTAGCCAGATTATCTAACATATTCTAAATAAAGTGATTTTATTTTTACTGGAAAACTTTCTAATTCTGTATTCAAAAACACTAAAACTATTTTAAATCGTTAAGCAAATTATCTTATATGTATTCAGTGACACATAATTTATTTTAACAAGAAAGCTTTTATACCTTAGTATATGAAAATATGCTACAATTTTAAAATGGTTTAACAGAAAACTTTAATATATTTAATTATCAGAAATGTATTGAGTTTCTAAAATCATTTAGCAAATTATTTATCCTCTAAGTCGACAACGTTACTCAATAAGCTTAATTCTTGTTTGGGTCGATGTTTGTTACAACAAATAATAGCGTACTCACCGAAGGGAAGTGTTCACACACTTACAACACTTGCAGATTGTAACCACGTGCCAACGTAGTTACATTACCAACAAATGGATCGACATCTCCAAAGCTTATCGACTTCCATACGGCCCAAAATTATGCTAATCAATTCAGAAATCCATTATATATTTATTATTAAAGGGGAACTAATAGATGAAACTGCTTGCGTTTTATAGACCTTGTTCGTTTTGCTGATTGTCTTCAATAAATCTATGCCCTCTTCATACACCAAGCGACGTGTTTCTCCCACGAATCGAATTTAATCCGACTAATCTGGGTAGGGAAACTTCCTACCACGTTTTCTTTTAGTATTCTCCTTTATCTGACTACATCCGATACAAGAATGGATCAAGTACATCGGGCAGACGCCTTGAACCCCACGCACATGACGGTGCGGATCGATAAACAAGTCGACTACATATTCACGCTTGGATCGCGGCAATCCATCAAACATATAGCAATTTGATAATTGCCTATATGTGAAACGTACAAGACATTTAAAAGCAACAGGCCTGGTGTAACGAAGAATGACGCTTGTGACATAATCAAAAGTGAAATTAAAAGTAACTATTGTGACATAAACAAGGAAGAGGTTTGTGACGTAAAAAAGAATTACATTCAAAAGTGGAAGTTGTCGTGGCGTAACCAAAAACGATAATAAGAAGTGATGGATTTAATATAACCACAAAAAGTAAGCAAAAATAGCAGTTGTGACTTGATCATACATATCAAATGCGTTAAAGCGACAGCTGTGACATTCTAGGCTAGATTCACAAATAATCGTTGTCTTAGATTAGATCTGCAAAAAATCGTGATGTCCTGCAAAGTGATATCACGAGAAAAAAATTGTTGCTGCTGTTTTGAGTTATTTCTATTAATATTCACATACAGTTTAATATGTATAATTATGCTGTATTATTTTGCTTAGTTGGAGTAAAATTCTTCAATATATTTGCTGAACTATAGTTGTCTTTAAAAGAACTCAAAAATTCAAAATTGAACTGAAACTTCTTGGCACCGTGGCCTATGTATTGAATAAATGTAATATTAATATGGTACCTAAAAGAGCTGCATGGCTGACAAAATTCCAAATTTAAAAAATTCTTTGTATGTTAAAATAAAAATGATTACGTTCGTGTTCCTCAATTTCAAAATTTTCATCATCACATGATGATAATGAAGGATCGGCCACAAAAATTAAGTGCAAGATAAAATAAAGATGCTTTGAGTAAAAAAGTCATTAGAAAATCGTTATCTTCACTTTTTTTTATTCAGCAGTATTGATTTCCAATCAAATTCAGTTGAGCAAAAAGAAACTGATCGTGTTGTAACTAACACTTCTATTAGCTCTTATGAAGAAATATAACTGTTAAGGAACATGTATTTATGTATATTTGAATCAAGTTTGCCTTATCAACATTAGAGCAACTAAGATAGATAACCAAATTTAGAAGAATTAAGCAAACATCAAATGATTTTTTAAATGCTTATGAGTATTAATTGTATTTTTAAGCGTAAGGTGTGCTTTCAACTTTTAAAGTTCCAATCGACGTTGCCCTTTAATATTGTACGATTTTGAAATTGTTATTGAAAATGTTTTTTAAATAAGCTTGATATCGGAGTATAGAATGAATTTATGACAAATGTATAAATTTTGACAAATTAAGGTTGCCCGCTGCCAATTTTCTGAAGTTTTTAACATCAAATATGCACAAGTATGCACAACTCATCATGGTGTCTGACATTTGTATTTAAGGGAATTAAAGTTTTAGTGTGTTTTCCAAATTTAACTGCTTAGTACAGATTTAGAATGATGTACAGTCTGTCACGAATAATTAATTTTGATCATATCAATACAAGGTTTAGGTATTTGTGCTAAATTCACTTCTTTTATGGAGAGCATTTTCTAATTACTAGGAGTCAAGTTTATAGGGCGAATAGAGTTGACCTATAAAAGCTCGTTGCGACGACACCGCTTTGCAAAAGAAACAAATGGTTTCCTGCTTATAGCACAAGTAAACTAAAGTTTTGAGAAAGGGTTCTTTCTCTTTATTCTTCCTTTTATTCCATCAGTAAACCCTTAAACTGAAAACAAAGAAAATATAAATTTAGAAACTTCTAGGAACATAATGTGCGTGTTAAATTATGGAAATGATTACAGTTCCAGCATGAAAAAGCAACACACTTGTTGATTAACGTTAATAAATGGAGTTGGGTGATGTATAACTAGGGCTTTTTCCAGAACGAATAAATTGCCATAATCTGAGGTAATAAAGAACAATTTTTTTTTGTTTATGGGATACAAAAACTTTCAGCGTAGCTTAAACTTAATTTGGAAAACTAGTAATGCATTTTTGATACTAAAAAATAATTATTGCAAATTAAAATTAGGACATGTGGTAACAAGTTGAAAGGGTTTCCCTACTAATCACTGTTACGACGCTTTATGGAACACTATAATTTGTTTTTGGTTTAAAATGTGTTATTTATTTTTGCTTTATGTAGCCTCATACAAATGATAAAACACATTATAGATGCGAATATATTCAAAGCGTTCTCTAGTCAAAATCAACAACGAATGTTGTAGGCGGTATCCTTCACAGCAGTTATGATGTTTATGTAATTGGTTTCTTTTACTAATTAACAACAAAATATAGATAATATTTTAATATATATATATATCTTATATACTGTCAAGAAGGGGGTGGGCTTATAAAATGTTTAAATAGGGCTTCGAAACGACTTTGCTAGAATGGGGGTATATTTGGTTTTGTTTGAGTATTTTCTTTCAGGTATTTTTGGTTTATAAATTAACAACAACTATTCCACGTTTATAAATTTATAAAGCTTTTGAAACTGCATTGCATTCAACAACATATACCGGCCATAGACCAGGCTAAGCTAGTTATAAGTTTGCATTGTATACGTATTTTAATTGTTATGGTTGCACGTATATGAAATTTAATTTGGAGTTAGCGTTTTCAGAACCATTTGAATGTAAAAACAAATATCAAAATTGCTTGGTATACTGCACGCTTTTAAAATTTTAAGGAGTTAAGTGATACTCCCGTAAAATTGGTTAAATCAATTTCAGTTTGAATATGTTTTAACAATTAAAGATTGGTTATGTAATGACAGGACGTTTACCGAATAAGACATAAATGTCTGTTGCGTACAATTTAAAAGCTGAACCATCAAAGTTTGTTAGCTATTTTCAATATTGTAAAAAGTTCAATTACATAAATCACTGGATTACAAACCATCTAGAAAATGAATGTATCTAGAGAAAACAACTGTATTATTAATCAATTATTAATAATTATAAATTACATAGTGTGCGTAGAGATAGTTGTTATGGCAACGGAAACAAAAGAAGACGGAATTTATTTTATAATGGACTTCAAATTTATATTACGAAAAAATAGACGTGTTTTTGTACTGTTATGAGTTTTATTACATTTAAAAAGTTACGAGAAAGTTTTGAAAGTCAAGTTGTACCTGGAGATAGCAAATAGTAGCAGTTTTACGGCGAATAAAAGTTAATTAAAAGAGGGAGTGCTGGTCTGTACCGTTATTGTTTGAAGACGAAAGCATAGTGGAATTGGAGTTATCTGAGTATTTGTATAACATAAAATTTGTAGAAATATTAGTAGTTTTATAGTCTGGAGATTACCAGTTGCTCGAGTTACTTATTATTTACAGGAGGTGCCTGCAGTTGGTCACTTGGCTTCAGGACGGCTGGAAGGCGGCGCTTGTATCTGGATTCCAGGTATTAGTATTTAATATCTACGCAGTGCTTTAATCAAATTTATAAAAGTGGAACTAGTGTTTGGGAATACTTTTGGCTTTTAAAATTATTTTGAAAACTCCTTGGATATTTGTTTGGGTGTCTAGTTGAGAGGTGTTTGCTTAGGACGGACCCACCCTAGGTAGATTCCGCCACGTGTTTGACGGCCCTGTAAAATATTTAAGTGCAGCAGCCGTGTAAAATATTTAAAGATAAATTGTGTGGCATAACTCAACAAGGCTCTAAAATAAGACAAGGAGTGACAGATAGAGATATTACGCCTATCACTAATAAGGTAGGATCACAGTATATATAACAGATACATTATTTGTACACGTACTTATAGTGCCTTAGCAATATTATGGTCAAGATGTTGTGTCCTTATAGTGATACCAGTGATTCTGATTCTGATGGTGCCTAATAAATATAAAACTTAGTAACTAAGATTTTTAAAAAACTTTGCAGAAAGTCCTTTGAATGGATTAAGCTTAACAGATGGCGCTAACAACGTGAGGCTCGAGTAGATTTGTTAGTTGTACGTTGCATATATTCTATTTAAAAGTAAAATTAATATTTGATTGACGTTTCATATATATTTATTTGACAGTTGTTGAAGGTTTTGAATTTATTGTAGTAGGCTAAGACGTAATTTGATATTCACACTTTGGTCAATTTTAGCGGCGGTAAAACATTAGGTGGGGCTCGAATAGGTAAATAACTTCGCAACAAAATATTTGTTCGCCTAAAGGTGGGGCTCGATAGGGCTGATTCAGATTTGCAGAGGTTGTGTAGCTTAGTGGGGCACATCATTGAAGTTTATTTTGAAAATTAAAGGGACATGTCTGATGAGGAGAGAATCACGAGGTCAGGAAAGTTTATGGAGTTGAGACTGGTGTGAGAGGGCAACCGGTGGTTAAGACTGTAGCAGCAGGGGATGCTAGGGATGAAGCTGGAGGATATGTGGAGCCGGAGGTGATTATTGTGAATTCAGGGGGTACATCGGGAGAAAATGAAATTGATAAGGGAAAAGAGAATATGCAGATCCAAGATGTGATGATGGTTTTGTTGGAATTAAAAGGGTCGTTAACTAAGTCGCATGAAGAATTGAGAGGATCATTGTTGGCCGAGGTTAGAAATTCACAAGCGGAAGTTAAGGAAAAATTTGATATGATGGAAATGAAAATTGAAGGAATTAATGTATCAATACAGAGCAGTTTGTGTTCATTTAAGGATGAAGTTCTGAAGGACGTAGAGGATAGAGTCCAGGTTGTAGAAGGGAAGGTAACAACAGGTTTAAATGAATTAAGGGAAGAGCTGTACATGGTCGAAGTTAGACAGACAGAAAAATTGCAGAATTTAGGTGAAATAGTTCGGATTCAGACGGAGGACAATATTAACTCTAAAAACGAAATTATAGGCAAATTGCGGGCGAGTCAGGAGGTGGCAGAGAAGCTGAGAAGGGATACGACGGTTCTGGGGAATACGGTAAATGGATTGTCTGGTCTTGAAGGGAATGTTAGACAGATGAGAGAACAGTTGGTTGAATTGGAAAGGGGAAGAGTTGTTTGTGATGCAGGATACCAGTATAGGCTAGGGAAAGAGACCTTGCCGAGGTTTGAAGGCAGAAAGAATGAGCAGCCGATGGTCTATCTTAGCAAGTTGGACGAGATGGTAGAGAGTGAGCCTGAGAGGGTGAAGATGCAGATGGTGAGCGTGACATTGGGGGGTTGTGCAGAGAAATGGCACTGTATCGTGAGGAGGCAGTATAGTTCGTACGAGGAATTTCGAAGGCTATTCATAGAACAATATTGGGGAAACACGCATCAGGCTAATATTCGAACGGATTTAAACACTGGGAACTATAGGTCATACCAGGGATCGAGAGAAAATTATGTGATTGAAAAGTATAACCAGGCGCAGCACCTGATTCCTAAATTAAGAGAAGATGAAATTATATTATTGTTGTCAAGGCATATGGAGGCGGAAATAACTAGGGCCGTAGCGATACAAAACGTTCGGACTTTAAGAGACTTTTTGGAAATGATGCGAAATTATGACGTAGCTAGGACGTTTGAAACGAATACCAGGGAAAATAGTGATAATAGGAATTGGGATAGGAATAGGAATAGCACAGACTACCAGAGGACTGGGGTGCAAGGATACAATTATAGGGAGAATGGACAGGACAACTACAGAAAGCAATATCAGGGAAATCAAAGGAGAACGAATAATAATTGGGAACAACGTTTTAATAGAGACGATAAATATAGGGGGAACAATGACTGGAACAGGACGGATAGGAATGACAGAGGTTTTGGACAGCAAAGGATGGGTTTTGGGCAGAGATGGCAGAGAGAAAGGGAGCAGACATCAACGGATCAGGGGGAAATACCGACAGGGATTAGAGACCGAGAACGGGAGACAGATAGAAACTTGACGATCCAACACGTAACAACAAGAGACACGCGACAGAGATCGGAGGATAGGATAGAGAAAGTGGAGGTCCACGATAAACCCACGGTACAAAAAAAAAACGTCGATTTATTAGTGTTAGGAAAATCAGATTTAGGGACACAGCATAGTATTAGTTTAGTAGATAAGTTGTTAGATAATAAGTTTGAAAGAAGGCGGAGTTACCATTTATTCATATTAGTTTAGGGATTCTGTTTACACGGCATTGATAGATACAGGGTCGCAGTTATCGCTGGTGAGAGAGGAAATAGTTTTGAAACATGCAGAATTATTCAAAGGGAAAATTTGTAGGGTTAAGAGTATTAATTTATGGTCTGCGATTAAGAGGAAGTTAACTACGATAGACAAAGTTGTACGAGTATCGATTGTATTAGGAAGTACCAGACTAGGTGAAGTAGAGTTTTGGATAGCAAGAGGATTATATTTAGATTTTATTGTAGGGATAGATGTAATTGAGGAATTTGGACTGGTTATAGATGGTAAAGCACGAATGGTAAAGGTATTAAATTTAGAGAAGAAATGGGTGGTGCCTAAGGATAATCGGGATACTAGGGATGAGATAAATACAGATAGTATAGGATCAGGAAAGACTAAGGATAGAATTTATGATGGAATTGATGAGTTACGGTTATGTAATATATTTGAGAAGGTATTTGATGAGGAACAGATAGGATTAATAGGGGTGGATATGAAGGAAATGTTATATGAGTTGTTTAATAGACATGCAGGAGTTTTAGTAATGAGCCTAGGTTTGCGAAGGAGTATACGCATAAGTTAGAGGTCACAGACGAGGGAAGTTTTCGTACTAGGGTATATCCAATACCATTTGCATTAAGGGGTCGAGTGAAAATGAGATTAAAAGATGTTAAAAGAGGAATTATTGAATCAGCGAGAACACCCTATATCAATCCGGTAGTGGTTGTGCCTAAATCTGATAATTTAGAATTAAGAATATGTTTAGATGCTAGGAGATTGAATGCGATTACTAAACCACAATTTGAGCAACCAAAATCACTAGATAATTTGTTATACAAGGTAAGCGAGATGAAAGTTTTAGCAAACTGGACTTAAAGAATTCTTTTGGCTAATTCCTTTGCACGAGGAAAGTCGGAAGTATACTGGATTTAGCATTGAAGGGGAGATTTATCAGTACAGAGTTGTTCCATTTGGTCTTTCAACGTCATCCGCTGCATTAGTTCGAGCCATGCAGAAGTTATTAGATGAGTACGAAGACTTCTGTACGCACTATGTCGATGATATTTTGATTTTTCTAAGAACGAGTTAGAACATTTAGAACATTTAAGAAAAGTGATCCGAAGGTTAGACGAGGGAGGTTTGAGGTTGAATTCGAAGAAGTGTGAGTTTTTTAAGGACCAGGTAAAGTATTTGGGGTTTGTCGTTGGCAGCGAAGGAATTAGAACTTGTGAAAAACGCTTGGACGAGTTGAAGAATTTGAAACAGCCAAGAAATTTGAAAGGTTTAAGAGGATTTTTAGGTGTATTAAATTATTATCGTCGATTCATACCAAAATATTCGGAGTTGTGCATTCCATTGTTGGAGTTGTTAAAAAAGAACGAAAGGTGGAAATGGAACGAGCAAAGGGAGCAGGCATTTCGGGAGTTGAAGGCGGTATTTTATAGGGAATTGTCATTAAAATATCCCAATTTTACGGATCCATTTATTTTAAGGACGGACGCTTCGAGTTTTGCAATAGGGGCTGAGTTGGTGCAGGTTCAAGAAGGGAGAGAAGTGCCAATTTGTTTTATTTCGAGGGCTCTGAAAGACTGCGAGACTAGGTATTCGACAGCGGAAAAGAGATGCTGGCAATCGTATATGCTGTGAAGAAGTTAAGATTTTATTTATTGGGTAATAAATTTCTGGTTGAATCGGATAACACAGTGGTCACGTTTCTGAAGAAGAAAGAGTTTTTGAACAGTCGATTGTATAGATGGGCGTTAGTATTGCAGGAATATGATTTTGAGATTAGACATAAACCTGGTAAAGAAAATGTTACGGCTGATTTCTTTAGTAGGAAGGATGAAGGGTTGCTAACGGATAGTAGGAATGGATTTTGATTGCATTGCAAGTGTTTGAAGATCTGGGAAGATGGTCGAATGCCAGATTTCATCGGATGCAAGCACACGAAGAAATAAGGGTGATCAGAGAAAAATTATTCAGAGAGAATTTAGAACAAGACAGAGGTTTTTATATGGTCGAGGAGTTTTGGTGAAAAGGTTATGGGATGATGAATTATTAGTGTTAACGACACAGGTAGCCGTTGAGCTGATCCAGGAAATTCATACTACGTTTGGTCATATAGGGATTCGTAAGACGTTCTTGATATTTAGGAAGCTTTCTATGCACGAAACGATAGAAAATTGGTGAAAATTGCATAAATCTGTGTGAGACGTGTTTGTTAGGAAAGGATAAGAATGTGGTGTTGCAGAATCAAGTTAGATGTATAAGAGCGGAAGGTCCATTAGATATTGTGGCAATGGATTACTTGAGTAATTTGATACCGAGTAGGAACGGATATCAGCATATTTTAGTTGTAGTTGATATTTTTACAAAGTTTGTGCAGCTTTATCCAGCGAGGAGATGTAATTCTAGGCATGTATTGAGTTCTGTAAGAAAGTTTGTAGAACGAATAGGTAAGATGAATAGGGTATTGTTGGACAATGCAACGTATTTTCGTAATCGAAGGGTTGAAAGTAAATTAAGGAAGGATGGAATAAAGATGACATTCTGTAGTATCAGACATCCTCAAGGAAATCCGTGTGAAAGATATATTCGAGAAGTAATAAAGTTTTTGAGGTTAATAACGCAGGAACAACATGATCGGTGGGTAAGGTATTTACCGCAAATAGAAGAATATATTAATTTTGTACCAAGTTCAGTGACAGGAATGTGTCCTGTGACATTGATGAAGAAGGTGATTCCAGCAAGACCGTGGAGAGCTGAACAAAAGTGGAAAATATAACGGAGTTGTTGCATAAAGCCAAACAACAAGTCGAAACGATACAAAGAAGGGAGTTGGAGAAACGTAACAAGAAAATCAAGAAGCAAGTGGTTTTTCAGTTGGGGATCTTGTTATTGTTAAAAGATTGAGAATGTCAAATTGGGAAAGAAATATTTGTGCCAAGTTGTTATTTCCATACGAAGGTCCTTATCGAGTGAGAAGAATTTTGCAGAAGGAATACTTACGAATTGGAGAATGACAGGGGTGAATGTCGGGGACGTTTTCATATAGAAAATTTGTATCCATATTTCCATGTGGAAAGTAAAGTATCGCAAGAATAGAATTAACACTGTAAATAATACTAACGAGCTTAAAACTATACAGAATATACAGAAACTAACACTTAATCCTCATACATAAAAAAAAAAACTATAGTGATTTTAACTAAAATTTAAAATTTCTCAACCATTAAAAGAATTACTTATATCCAGGAAGTAAATTTTCATTTTTATTTAAAATCAGTGGGGCCTTATATACTGTCAAGAAGGGGGTGGGCTTATAAAATGTTTAAATAGGGCTTCGAAACGACTTTGCTAGAATGGGGGTATATTTGGTTTTGTTTGAGTATTTTCTTTCAGGTATTTTTGGTTTATAAATTAACAACAACTATTCCACGTTTATAAATTTATAAAGCTTTTGAAACTGCATTGCATTCAACAACATATACCGGCCATAGACCAGGCTAAGCTAGTTATAAGTTTGCATTGTATACGTATTTTAATTGTTATGGTTGCACGTATATGAAATTTAATTTGGAGTTAGCGTTTTCAGAACCATTTGAATGTAAAAACAAATATCAAAATTGCTTGGTATACTGCACGCTTTTAAAATTTTAAGGAGTTAAGTGATACTCCCGTAAAATTGGTTAAATCAATTTCAGTTTGAATATGTTTTAACAATTAAAGATTGGTTATGTAATGACAGGACGTTTACCGAATAAGACATAAATGTCTGTTGCGTACAATTTAAAAGCTGAACCATCAAAGTTTGTTAGCTATTTTCAATATTGTAAAAAGTTCAATTACATAAATCACTGGATTACAAACCATCTAGAAAATGAATGTATCTAGAGAAAACAACTGTATTATTAATCAATTATTAATAATTATAAATTACATAGTGTGCGTAGAGATAGTTGTTATGGCAACGGAAACAAAAGAAGACGGAATTTATTTTATAATGGACTTCAAATTTATATTACGAAAAATAGACGTGTTTTTGTACTGTTATGAGTTTTATTACATTTAAAAAGTTACGAGAAAGTTTTGAAAGTCAAGTTGTACCTGGAGATAGCAAATAGTAGCAGTTTTACGGCGAATAAAAGTTAATTAAAAGAGGAGTGCTGGTCTGTACCGTTATTGTTTGAAGACGAAAGCATAGTGGAATTGGAGTTATCTGAGTATTTGTATAACATAAAATTTGTAGAAATATTAGTAGTTTTATAGTCTGGAGATTACCAGTTGCTCGAGTTACTTATTATTTACAGGAGGTGCCTGCAGTTGGTCACTTGGCTTCAGGACGGCTGGAAGGCGGTGCTTGTATCTGGATTCCAGGTATTAGTATTTAATATCTACGCAGTGCTTTAATCAAATTTATAAAAGTGGAACTAGTGTTTGGGAATACTTTTGGCTTTTAAAATTATTTTGAAAACTCCTTGGATATTTGTTTGGGTGTCTAGTTGAGAGGTGTTTGCTTAGGACGGACCCACCCTAGGTAGATTCCGCCACGTGTTTGACGGCCCTGTAAAATATTTAAGTGCAGCAGCCGTGTAAAATATTTAAAGATAAATTGTGTGGCATAACTCAACAAGGCTCTAAAATAAGACAAGGAGTGACAGATAGAGATATTACGCCTATCACTAATAAGGTAGGATCACAGTATATATAACAGATACAATTATTTGAAGAATGCTTGTGTATTCGGTTGCAATTGTCATAATTGTCCTAAGATAAAAAAAAAAAGAAAGATCAATCCTGTAATCATGAATAAACAATACAAAATAGGTGGTAATTGATTATAAAAGGGTTCTCTATAACTCAATATATACCAAAATATAACAATATATATATATATATATATATATAACAATATATATATATATATATATATATATATATAAATATATATATATATATATATATATATATATATTGATATGATAACGCTGCACGCCGATGTAATTATTCAAATAGTCTTCTTCTGATCACCACCGCTCTGTGTATTTGAATCTCCTGAATTTTTAAATCTGCCTTGGCTAGCCCAGTTTAATTCACACAGAGTGCACAACGTTACGATAATCAAATAGTTTACCCCTTTTCCCTAAAACTTGATCTGCTTTGAATGATAAAACAAAGTCGATTAATATTTGTATACTGAGAAAAGAAAATGATTTACACTTTACGACTTAATCTGTTTGACAGTATGTTAAAATTAGCCCCTGAATCAAATAACAATATTTTAAATTGTTTATCTCCAAAAGTTAAAGCTCTCTTTTCTTATTTTAAAGTCAGCAAAATGTTGTACTCTACTGGAAATTTCTCTGAACGTTCAAGATTTTTTTTTGTTTACGAAATTTTTAACGTATCAAAATAAATTTTTGTTGACTCCTTACATAAATTATTCAAGTTTAAAATATATTCAAAAATACTAAATAGAAAATAATGTTCTAATGTGATCAATGTTCAAATATAATAAATAGCAAATAATGTCTTATGCAAGATAGTTCTGACCTGTAGCTTTCCTTGGGCGTCTTTCAGCTGCGTGCCGTGGATCAATACGCCAATATTGCTTTTAGTTGAGTTGCTTAGTCTCCAAGTTTTACTCCGTTTAATGTGATCTAGCTTAGATTTTCATAACGTCGTAATGTCCTTTGATTTATTCTTAGAATTTTGTACTTAGATGTCCTTAAATTAATCCTTAGAATTTCCTTAGAGTTATTCTTAGAGCCGTTTACTAGCAAACGGCCAAGCTTTGTCTAATATATTTTCACTATAATTAATTCAAAATATTTTTTATCATCATTTTTCACAAAATTTTCATTGTTTTAATTCGAATATTTACTTGACGCGTAAATTCTTAAGCATCGGTGATGTAGCTTGTTGGTTCAAATTATGACTGTCCGCTTATCAAACCTGCCACATTATATAGCTTACGCCCCATTTAAATTCATTGGTTTATCTGAGCTGTTGTTCAGAGTGTATGACCAACCATCAGTTGTTTTGGATATTTGTGGGCTTTTGCAGGTTATCAGTGATATTGCCTTATAGAAACGATCCGTTGATCACGTAGGTATTCGTATATTTTTGGTTTATATTTAATTTATAGCGTCTGTTTTGATGTTGTTACAGGAATTTCTAATTCGGTTTGGCACATAATTTCACTTATGGCGTTGTTTGTCAAGATAATACTTTTGGGATCTGCATTAACTTTATGTAGAAAATCACGTAGGCAAAGTGACGCATATTAACATATTTTTGTTTACATTTTTGCGTTTCCAAAACGTATTTATTTGGAAGAGTGCGTTTCTTATCAGGACACTATGCCATCCGCTTTCATCATCGCTTGTTTAATGTGAATTGTATTATGAGTTTCTAGGTTTTTACTGCATTTCACGCGTATTAATTTTACAATCTATGAATATTTTTGGTTTAGGACAAGTTTGATTGCGTGTAGAGTTATTTCTTTTGCTGAATGTGTGTGTATTGTTGAATGATATGCTATTCGGCATTACTTAAAGCTAAATAAATGCGGTTTTGTAACTCGTAGTACTATTTACATGTATTGGGTAACCATTATGACCCAATATACCCCTAAATAACCCCTTATCATAGCATTATATAATAAATATATATATATATATGTATATATATATATATATATATGTATATATTATAATTAATAAGATGAAATAATAAATTAGACTTTTATGCAAACTCCAAATTTATGTATACATCTGACGGTAATTATGATATGTTATTGTCTATGGCAAACTCTGTATTCTGGATACTTAGCTTCATTAAATACAAAAATTTTCTTGTAAATAAAGACAAAATTATTTACATTCACCGTAGTAATAATAGCTCTTTCTACAATTACTTCAATCAAGGTAAGGCTTTAAGACGGTATACGGTACGAAATAAAATCTATCTAATGGCATCCTACGTTCGTTTGTCGGTATTTCTGAATTTTATAACCTTTTCATTAATAGTATTATATTTTTAGTAGCGTACTTTCTAGTACAAGCGGTTAACTGTATAGATACATTTAAAATGAGTTTGAATAAAGTAGATGTTTGGAAATTTGCAAAGAAAACTGTTGGCCTATATGGTATATTAAATATTTATTAGGTAAACTTTTGGAAATCGACATAATTTGTCATGGCTGGGTTATTAGATAATACTGATTTTAGTAGGTTAAGATTATTTAAATATTTTTTTCATTGCTAACTGGATTTTAATTTACTTGACAAAATGATTAGTGGGACTATCAAGTTTTGAAATTGGTTTCACTATGAAAACTTTTAGCCGTCTAGATATGATATGTTTGACTTAAGTCTCAATCAGTTACTGTAATAGTAAGACTATATTGTACAAGGTTTTGTTTAATCCATTGAATATGTTCAATAAATAAATTTATGTTGTTAATATTTATTGAAAATTATTTATTATGCATTTGTGGAGTCTATAATGTATGGTATTGTAATTTTGCTGCCGTTACTGATAGCGCAAAAGTTTGTTATCAAAGTTATTCTTGAAAAAATGTGCTTTTTATGCGGCCTATAGAAAACCCGTGTTTCTGATCATTCTTCAGCTCGGAAAGTACATTTTTGTCGGTAACGTGGCATAAAAGATCGGAAAAGTGACACAAGAGGTCGGAAAAACGATTGCCGGACTCATATGGGAAGAAATACATTAAAGACAAAGGAGGAATGTTACGTCAGTTGCCATGACAGTACTGTTTTTATCTGTCAGTAAGTTCTTGTGAATCAATTGTTACAAGTTTGTAAATTATTTCATCATCATTAGGTCTTCAGTCCAGTAACTGGTTAGGCACGTACCTTCATTGTTTCCTTCTCTGAACTAACCTACACAATTTCCTAGAATTCCCACAGCCCACAGCCTACATCTTTCACTATTTGCGTGCAATAGTTTGATCTAGGTCTACTCTACTTCTCTTTTTCCCTATCTCTTCTTGTAATATATCCCGTACTATTCCCCAATGCTTTAGAACGTGTCCTATCATTCCATTTCTCCTATTTTTTTTTGTTTTCTACAGATATCCTTCTTTCCCTATTATTTCTAGAATCACTTTGTTATTAACTTTGCCTGTACATGCTATCATCATCAAACATCCGAAGCACTACATTTCAAAAGGCTTCTGACTTTTTTTTGCCTGCTTCTCATACTGCCCCTATTTCATAGCCGTACAGTGATGTGCTCTACACATAGCTTTCAACAATTTTTTCTTTGTTTCTATGTTTGTTGTCTTCGAACATAGCAGCTGATCTTTCTTGTTATATTTAAGAATTTAAATATTGTTGTAGTTCTATTGTTGTCAAATTATGTGTGGCTGCACAAAAATTTTGTACGCGAGATAGATTTTGAGTCCTTAGGGGCCATTTTGTAAGAAGTTTTTTTCTAAAAATACAACTATCAAATTTACTTTATCGTTAATTTTTAACGGGACAAGGGAGGTATATTACTATAATTATTAATACGCGTTGTACACTTAAATATCGATATAGTATGTATTTCTATCTCAATCTCAGGGCTTTAATATAAATCCAGGGTACACAGTATATTAAAGACTTAACAGCAATCAAACAATGCATACTATATACTAACGAGGAAGTTAACAACCATTCCTCAACGCGGAATATCATATACTAACTATTAGGAGGTTAGGAGTGTGTTCAACAAAACCAATCATTGGCGTGCAGTAAAAAGGATCACGTTACAAAATACAAAATTGCCTGATTTATTCACAATGGACTAAGATGCTTATATTCGTTAAGCACAAATTGAATTTTATGGAAAATATTACAAGTTAATATTTAATAATCACTAATAAGTAGCTTGAACACGTAAAAATGTTAAAGTTATGGAGTTCGAAGATCGACTGACCAGATGATCCTCTTACATTTAACATAAAGCCCCTGATCTCACATCGTTCTGTGGAAAAGTTGATAATCGTACAAAGTCTTTATTTCTAGATAATTATAAATAAGTCTGCTTGGTAACAGTTTGTTGTTCCTTGTCTGATTATATTAACTTGCGTCTGTGTTACAAAGGAATTATTTCTTATTCTATTCCTAGTATGAACTCGGTTAGCACTTATTACATTACATTTCTTTATACAATTAAGACATAATTGTAACGTTTAATTTTAAATATATTTTTATATAGGGGATATGTTACTCGCGCAACACTCAGAAAGTGTCTTTACAGTGCTCGCATGCTTGCCGGCTCCGCCTAGGGCGTCGCCCTGAAAACCGCATGCTCACCTTGTAAAGTGCCACTTTCCGAGCTGGAATGTGAATAACTATTCCATCAGACATCTTATTTAAGGGGCTTAATTTACTACCGCTCGGAATGCTGCATGGATATGCATTTTACTGTTCTTGTATAAAAGTATCCCCTTTTTAAAGAATTCATACAGTATTCGTTTAAAACTAGATTAAAAAACAATATAACTAGTCGACGACTTATGACAATAACTCAAAATTATAGTTCTCTTTTTGCCTAAATATTTTTAACACTTTACTTGCTTGTTACAAAACATTAAAGAACATTCAACTTACGAAAAAAAGTTACTAAATATTTAACTGATAAAATGAAAAAAACTAACCTTGTTTTCTAAAAATTTTCAAAACCCTATTTTAGTTGAATGTAGCCATTTTTTTTGTATTCGGTTTATTAATATTTCTGTTTCATTTGTGCTCTTACAGTTTTCAAAAAATTTTTATTAATTTTTAATTTTGCTTACTAGTTACAGTTTCTGTTGAAGTATAAAGTATTGTATATTCAGCTTCACAGGCTTTGTTTAGGTGCTGAATCTCTATGTATGAACTAACTGAACATATTAAATTTAATATATAATACAACAATAATATATGAAGATACACCGAGGCCAAGAAATTATTCTCAGTCCCTTGAGTATGCTGCCTGCCAGCACTGTATGCTTTGCTTACATGCTTACGGATGTCCTGCAAATCAGAGTATTATAACACAGCTTTTTAGATTAAATAAATTACTTTATGTTACGGGTTGAGTTAATCAAACGACTGTAGTGCCATAAAATTCCATGGTTAACTGCAAAATTTACTTGAGCGTACTTTTACCTTTCGGAATTTTCTCCTGTCTTCAACGATATATTGTAAAGCCTGCTTAGTCGTTTTAAAATTGAGTTTTAGCTAAATTGATATTTGGCTCTGCAAAGTAATGGGGATGAAAAATTTACGGCATAGTATAAGCTTTGAATAGCTTAGAATGAGTTCGAACCTTCAATTTGACAATTCATTGGTTTATTATTAAAAGCACATTTTTCTATTGAAAAAATATGTAGATGCTCCTTTTAATACAGTTTGCAATATTCGTGAGCAGAAAGGTTTGGGGTAGGTAAGTATATGCGTGTATAATGTTACCGCGTATGTATTCATTTTTGTACGCATGTACTTTAGTAAGATCAATTGCCTCCAAAGTCTAAATAATTACTAAACGATGCGATATTGCTTTTTCAGGCTAGAACTTAATAGACTATTATGAATTTCAATAAATGTAAATTGTGATTAGCAAACTTTAGCAGAAGCATGGGGATTTGGCAATACCATTGTCTAGTATTATTACAATGCAATCTACCTACAGAAAGAATTTCGGTTTAATGATTCCACCTTTTAGAGGACTAAGGTTCACTGAAGAAAGAAAAGGAGTAGAAAACGTTTTGGCCACTACTTTTCCTAGGTAAGAAAGGTTGTTCCTAAAAACCAACTAACAACTAGTTTTGACAATGAAATGCGTATTCATAAACCAATCTAGAACCACAGTATTGAGGTTCCTTTTGCTATTACTGGAATGTTCAACTTTACAAGTTGTTACAAATTTTCAAATTAAATTCGCGTCCTCTTAGCGAAAAAATTTCAGAAGTAAATTTGTCACGCGTTTTAACTTTCGGATGGAGACTGCTAAGGAGGGGTTATTGGTACAATATGAACACAGTTAATATTTTACTGATTTGAGTATGAGGCGCTAAGAGCTTTATAGTCACATTATAAGCCTGGAATAATGAAGAACAAAACCATATAAAAATTTGCAAAGGCGTAGATTGCGCGTATTGTATCATTTTATCATTTTTGGAGCCATTACTGTTTCAAGTTGATGCGGTTGAACTTAAATAGAAACAATTAAATGAAACAAGTACTAAATTGAAGTCCCCGATTTTATCCATGTTAGATGATAATTTCAAATACCTTTCGTGGTAGATTGACAGTTTTGTACATATTAATTCGTCTCTCTAGAATTTGCTGTTAGATTCAACTTTGGAGCGAGCAAACTGCTTAATAACAGTCTCTCCCACGCGCCTTTTCGAATAACAATTATTGTGCCGCTTACGTATAACTCAAAGTTTTGTTACGAGGGGTGCTCGATATGTATCGAGAATAAGTTACAAAATATTAATTAAGATGTGAAAACTTTTTAACTGTTTTTCAAAATATTTTCCACGATGATTGTTACACTCTTGCATATGTTGGAACCAATTTTCATAGCATTTTTTTATTCCGATTGAAATATCTCTAAAACATGGGTTTTGAACGCATCAACCGCCTCTTCTGGTGTCCAAAATCGTTGTCTACGCAGTTTGTTCTTCATGTGCGGGAACGAAAAGAAAACATTGGGTGCCAAGTCAGGACTATGCGGTGGATGGTCCATCAATTCGATGTTTTGAGTGCTCAAATAGTCAATTGTTTGAACCGATGTGTGAGAGCTTGCATTGTCATGATGGATAATGATTCAGCGTCGTCGGTTTATTTTTCCTATTTCTCCGAAAACTTGAGACAAACCAATGGTAGTATACCAAGCAAAATTAACTGTCCTACGATCTTCTAAAGCAACAGTCGTGACGTCCATTTATTCCGAAAAAACAGGCAACTATTTTCTTCGAAGTGCTTCGAGTGCGGACAACTTTTCTTGGATTTCGTTCATCTTAAAAGACCCATACAGTCGACTGTTGTTTACTTTCGGGTTCATACAAATAAATCATAGATTCGGCACCTGAGTAGATGTTATATACTGCATTTAATGTATCGCAATTGTATTTTCTGAGTATTTCGTTGCACTAATCGACACGAGTCTTTTTGAGCGATTGTCAAATTATGTGGGATCCAACCCGCACATAGCTTTTCACAGCTAAATGTACATGTTATATCGAATGTCATAGTAATATCTGGGGGTACCTGAATCTCACGATAAGTCACATGATGATCTTGCATTATTAATTCGCGCACAGCATCAATGATTTTTGGCGCAACTGCTGATTTTGGATGACCTACCTTAAATTCATTCGCTAGCAAACTACGACCAGGACTAAATTCACTATACCAACGCCATACAGTGGTTTTAGTTAGAGCTTCTTTCCCAGAAGTCGAAATAAGTTGATTCAGGCACGTCAGAAATCGTAGAAATTCATCGCACGAAAATGTTCACGAGCTGATAATATTTTTTGACCAAGACGAAATTTTCAACTCAATCAAAACAAAACAAATAGTGTTCATATGACAAAGTGTTATAAGTATTTATACTGTCAAAAATGTCAAACTTTAGGTTAGAAACGTCAGATCGCACCTAGCAACACTAGTGTTGTTAGTTCCCAATACATATTGATCACCTTTCGTATATTAAGTTAATTATATTGCACTGGAAATCCATAAGGAATTTTCCACACCTCAACTCAGAAGAACCTAAAGAACCCACACACCTACAGATAATATGTCGTGAACTTATCGGAACAAAGATATAAAATTTGCTGTTGACCACTGTATGTTTTTTATATTAATCTAGCATTATACGCGTTAACGATTTTAATTGCAATCGGACTCCAAGCAAGTACCCGACTGAACGACTTAAAACATTTTTAGTTTAACAGTGCACGACTTTGAAGACATATTCGTTGATTGAGTCTACTGTTTCTTCTTCAACAGTTAGGATTCCTACTACCATAGTAGTAGTGCAAAAGATCTTTCAGTGTTTTATCAAATCCGAGGTTTATGCTATTATCGGTTCTGTACCTAAACTTCTTTAGTCCGCCGCTATTGGTACTATTTTTGGTTGGGCCATCACTAACTCTGCTAGAAGCTTGCAGTCAGATACTGTTCAAGCATTTTTTTACTTTGACAGATAATCCATCACTTTGTCGTTTTTAGGAAGTAAAGGATTTTCTTACGACGCCTCGTGCTTCATCTGTTGAACAAAAAAACAGATGACTTTTTTTGCAATCTTTTGGTGGTTTTACTGCTTTGCTACCTTCTAATGAGGTTTTATCTATCGCTAATAATCCTTTTGATATTGTTTCATCAGAGCGTAAACTTAATATTCAACCTATGCAGCAAAACAACTTTATTTAATACCATTAGTTGAAAATATTTCAAAACCTACACCTGTAGTTGTTTATAATAATCATCAGATTTAATTGCCATTCCTTTTTCCTTCATTAGGTTTTTCGTCTTGAAACTGGTTGGACTCGTATCTCCATTTATTTTTATTCTGAGCTAGCTTATACATTTCCCTGAAATTCCCACATCCTAGACGCAGTTCGGTTCCCCTTCTATTGTTTTCTAATTATCTATATCCTATTTCACCAAGATTCAGTGGTACGTGAAGGGGGTTAAGTAGCTGTGGGTACCAAGATTCTCCAACATTTAGACATTTCCCGAATTAATAGTTTTTCAGTAAATCCTTTCGCACAATTAACATTAGTTGGGAATATTGCAAAACCAATACCCGTAGTTGCTTATAATAATCATTAGGTTTAAATACAGTTTTTTTTCGTCATTAGGTTTTCCATCTTGGAACTAATTGAACGCGTATTTCAATTGATTTCTTTTCTGGGCTGGGCTACACATTTCCCTAAAATTTCCACATCCTACATCTTTACTATCTGTGTGCAATAGTCTAACCTAGGTCTACCTCTATCCCTCTTTTTTCCTATTTCTACTTCTAATATATTCCACACGATTCCCTTAGTATGTGACCTATCATACTATCTCTCTTATTTTTTTACTGTTTTTCGCATATTTTTTTCTTTTCCTACCATTTCTAGTACTTCTTTGTTCTTAATTTTGTCTGTCCATGATATCTACATCATACGTCTGTAGCATCACATTTCGAAGGCCTCTTTTACCTGTCCGCTTCTCCTATTGTCCAAGTTTAACAGCTGTAGTGCTTCAAACATATGTTTTAAGCAATCTTTTCCTTGTTTCTATGTTTGTTGTCTTTGAACACAGTAGTTGCTTTTTCCAGTTATATGTAGCACGACCCTGTGCTAATCTTTGTTTTATATTTTTACGCTCTTTCCATCTTGTGTTATTTGGCTTACTAGATAGCAGAAATCTTTAACTTCTTGTATGTTCTCGTTACCTATTTGTATTCTTGTTTCTGAGTTAATTTCCCCTCCTTTACATACTAATACTTTAGTTTTATTTTTGTTGATTTTAATATAGAATCTCTGTCAGAATGGTTTTCATTTCATTAACAGCAGTTTCTAACTCTTCCTTGCTAGATGCTAATACCGCTATATCATCTGCAAATTTAAGCATATAAATCTTTTGTCCATGCATAAAAATCTCAAATGTCTTCCTGCACTTGACAGTATTCATTGCCTATTCGATGTACAAGTTTAAAATTAATGGGGCTGGGGCACATCACTGTCTCACTTGTTTTCTAATAGTTACTTCCCTACGCTCCTGCCTCAATTCTATTACCGCTGCTTGCTCTTTGTATAAGCTCTGCACTATCCGTCTATTCCTAAAACTCATTCTAATCTTTTTGAGTAATTCAAATAATTCCCAAATTGATCTTCTCCTAGTACGCCTTCAGCCCGTTTTTCCATCCCTTTTTGTACAATTTTAGTTAATATTTTTGACACGTGTGCTGTCAAATTTATTGTTCAAAAGGTTTCTCATATATCCGCACCTTTCCTTTTTGGTATATTCACTATGGTATTACATTTAAAACTTTTGGGTATATCATCTGTCTTATACATATGGCTTACAAGTTGGAAGAGACATTTTGTTATTGCTTGTCCAGCGGCTTTTAGAGTTTCTGATTGCTCCTTATCTATATCCTGTGCGTTACCATTTTTCATACCCTTTAATGCTAATTTAAACCCATTTCGAAGTATAGGATATCTCATGTCATCCTTTTCAAAGTTTGATTCCTGTTCTAAAGCTGATAGTTTGTTTCCTGCATATAAATTCCGTATATATTCTTGCCATCTAACCACTTTCTCTACATTCTATATAATGACGTTTCCTACCGCGTCCTTTATATTTTTGTTATACGGTTTTATATCCCCAAAATTCAGTCCAATTAGTTTGCTTCGTTAGTCTTTCCTATTTCCATCTGAGTTTGTACCTCTTTACACTTTTCACCAAGACATTGTTCTTTACCTTTCCTACATTTGCGAATAATTTCCCATTTTATGGCTTTGTGTCTTTGTTTTCCTGTTTCATCTGATCTATTTTTGTATTTTCGTTTTTCTTCTACTAATTTAGGATATCCTTTGTTATCAATGGTTTCTTATTTTCTTTTCGTGTATACCCGAGAATATCACTGGCTGCCATGTGTAAGCTGGATTTAATGTTACTTCATTCTGTTTCTACGTCCTTAGTATCAGAAATTTTCCCGATATCTTTCAGGAATTTATTTGAATTTTTTTCAAATCTTTCGTGTATTATTTATCTTTTAGTTTCTCAAAGTCAAACTGCTTTTCTCACTTCCTTTTTTTCAAATTTTTAAATTTAAGAGCGACCTTCATAATTACGATTTTGTGATCAGTGTTTATTTCTACTTCTGGGTAGCTTCTATGGTCTTTTACTTGATTCCTAAACCATTGTCTAACAAGAATGTAGTTTATTTGATATCTTCTTATATCTCATTGCATTTTCTACAGGTATCGTATTCTAGCATGATGTTGAAATAATGTGCATGATAAGGGGTCACGAGAAGTTATTGAAACTCTAATTCTAAAAATAAATCCCACCAAAATATAATAGAATCTGGAAAAAATGGAATTTTTTGTAATTTCATGGTTACGTCTTGTATAATACACGCGTACCTTTATTTGTTGAAGTACAAACGGAAAAGTAAATTGCACGTGTACAAATAATTACCCTGTATTATACAAGCATATTGTAAATAAATAACAAGGAACGTTAGTTGTGGAAATCATTAATTGTAAGATTACTGTAAAGCGCATTTAAATGCGATCGTAAAAACTGATCGTTTTAATACAAAGCCGTTTATTCGACTTATTAATTATCTATACAGTTTAGATAAGATGCATTTGTTGTATATAGCATAAAAGAGTATAGCTTTACACGTTTAGTTTGAGATACTAAAATCAACGTGTATTTAAAAACCCCAAAATTAAGAAATAATTATGTGTACTGAAAGCAAATGTTTCCTATAAAGCGCAAACCCTTTTGCATAAAAAACCAATTAAAGTTTAAATTAATGAACTCGTGAATAACAGTCATTGGGATTTAAGAATACGTCAAATTCGTATAAACTCATTAAATAAACATTTTCATTTCGAGAAGCAGCTTGAACATTGAAAATAACTCGTAAAATCCCTGGAATAAACGATTATCTTTTTGCATTAGTATGTGACGCATAACCATGCTGTATAGGTAAGATAACGACATATAGAACCCGTCACAGTACCTGGAACGAGATAAGAGGATCATAAAGCACGACGAATTTACACGTTAATTGGACATTCTGAGTGATAGTACATCAATGTGTTCAAGATTATTGGGGTGAATTCCCGAAAATAGATAAATTGGTATATAAAGGGAGCGTTTATCGTTTTAAGAGGTCATTTATAAATTAGTAATGAATTTATTCATACAATTTTATTTATTAGAGCACGAAATGTTATTTAATTAAAAAGCGTGAGCCGTTGTTATGCGAAGATAGTAATAGAAATATGTAGTAAGCATATTGCGGTAATAATTTAAGAAGTTGCAATGAATAAAAAGCTATGTTTTTTAAACGCAAATTACATACAAAATGGAGTTATAAATTACAATGAACGAGAAAATTCTTCAAGACAACGCTACTTTAATAATTTTATTAAATAATCGAAAGGAAAAGTTAACCAAAAAGGTACTTTGATAATTGCTGTTGCAAATCAGAAACTTTAATTTGGAAAACTTGTAAGCCGATTTGGAGATCAATTTAAAATAAGATTTTTAAATTACAAAGAAGCGTTTTGTGGATTCTGCAAGTATCACTGTTCGATTTATTTTTGACTGATATTAGAGTATTTGAATATAGAGTTTAAGATAGGCCTAATAATTTTTTTTTGTGTAAAGGATTTTTTTACTAGGAGTTTGTATTCAGAGCTCCAAATACGCTGACCTTTAATAGATTATATGCCGAGGATTTTTTTCTGGTCATAACAAATCTTACCAGCGTGGAAATAATTTATAATCAGGTAAAACGATCCTCAAAAAGAGTAAGTTTAATTCTGTAAATATAATATAAGATAAGAAACAATATTTTTACTTCTTAGAAATTATTTTATGTTTGAAAGAAACGATGTTGTAAATGCTTTTGTATGGAAGAAGATATTTCATATTGTATAAATGCGTTGTGATAGTGCTGCGTTTTATTTCATTTTGAAAACTCCGTATATCCGTTGAACTAGCCAGACAAAGTGAAAGAAAAAGTAAGTGAATAATTTCAACTCTACAAATTGCAGTATCTTATTACAGCACTCCAACACAAGGCCATCTTTTTAGTAACGCACTCAACGGGGCATTACCACAGCAATATATATATATATATATATATATATATATATATATCACGAGGTCTTTCCCTGGCGTATGAAGGTGATTTGTGATATTATTTTGAACAAAAAAATTAAATAAAATAATGGTTGACATTCATAATTAAAGAGTTACAGCAATTTGAAAAAGCAAAACAAAACTTTTTATTTAAGGACTTCACTAACAGAAATTGAAGAAAACAAACAATTGTTTTATTTTGTAACATTCTTTTGCATGTAAGTGGATTTAAATAGACTTAAAGCAAGTGTTCAAAATTTCTTTCCTGCATTTGAAGGCAAAGATCCGCACGGGAGTGAACCGCGCGCGTAGCATTTCGTAGCTTTTACACTCGAACAATAATGTAGAATGATAGTGAATTAGGTATTGCTGTTGCTATAAAACTACAATAGTAAAATGTCAAAGCATTAAAATCGCCAAAAAGAACGTTTAACAGAACAATACATGCAGCGATAGTATTAGAATGAGTTTTGTGGGAACAAATTGAGTCATTAAATTATAATACGTGATCAGGGACGTCTCCTATAATAGGTAGTTATACAAAATGCGGAAACTGAAGAATGGGAATATTTAAAAAAGTCGTAAGTCGAACGAAAATATTTAGAAATGTAAAATTGAACGTGGCAGTATTTCTTAAGCTTGTGATAAACTAAACTGACATTTTCCTGGTTACTAATATTATAGTACCGATTCGTACTTATGTATAACAAAGCATATATTTTTGTGGTACATTTCTTTAACGCTTGCGTGTTACTTAACGTAGTTACAATACGTAATTTAAATAAATTCATATAATTTAGTTAATTCAATAAGCTTTATCAAGAAATCACCTTAAAATATTTATAGAAGCTTGGGTAGCTTAGATCTTATACACGGGTTATTTCAATAGGATATTAAATGAGGACAAACAAGTAAACAAAAAAACACCGAGGACATTTTCATACTACCAGTATTAAACACCGAGATTTTACTTTCTTCGTATTAAAGTAGAATATTTGTATAAATTCACATGGGGTTTAAGATACTACAGATTTATAAAACGTCATAAAATTAATGCGTTCGCGCGGACTGATGACATTGAACTTAACGATAAAACAGCTTTAGATGTACAAGGAGTGAGAATGGAATTTGTAAAACGAGAGATTGAATTATAACACTAACTTCGAAAAAGTCGGTAAGTTAAGTTAAGATGTAGAAACAATAGTTTAGTGACAGCGGATGTGGGTAGACCGTAGGTCCCTATCGATAGCTGGCCGATAACGAATTGTTTTGAGCTTTGTTGATGAATCGGGTCGGAAAATTGAAACAGCGGTGTTAAGCGTGGGATTCAAATCGCGTCGGTACTGTACCAGTAGGGTGATAAGTTTGTTTTCACTCTGAATCTAAATATTGGAATTCAAATAGCTGGAATGGGGGATCTAACGCACCAACGAAGTAAAAGGTGATTAAGTGAAGTTACTTGGAAATCTTTAAATTTTTAAATTGTGAGTAATGTTTGAGTCCTTCTTGTCTTTTTGGTTTTTACATGATAAATATGTATATGCGAACTTGTAAATGTAAATTGCAATTGGCTCGTAGGACGACATAAATGGTTTTATTACATTTAAGCGTAATATTATTGGAAAGGAAATTTGAAACTTGTGAAACGTTAAGAAATATGTGTGTATTAATTTAAACCCAAGCAGTAATTGTGGGATGTATTTGCGTAAATTTAGTAAGTTTTAATGCACATTTTAATGGCAAAAGCAGAAGTTGGTATTGCGCTATTTTTCTATATAAAAAGTTGAATAAATCAATCTAGGACGCTAGAACGACTTAAAACTTTTCTTTAAATCGATAAAAAGTTAAGTTAAAGGTAGATTATGGGGGTGAGGATATGTAGGAAAACTGAACTCATGGAGATCTATATGAAATAACCGCGTCTTCGGAGTAGCGACATTACTGAAGGAATTGCTGGGACAAAACGGTTTGGGCCTCTTATTTTTTGACAACTAGTAAAGCCTTTCAAGGTAAGTGGTACTTATAAAGTAGTTTTGTATTTCGACAATCTTTACGTGTTTACATAATTTTTATATTTTTTATAGGAACTCACTCCCACATCACTGTAGTTAGCCGGTGCACCTCTAAAATTGTTAAGAGTAACCGCCCCTTTTGGTCAAATCGAAATTCGTAACGTACCGTCATTTTTACCCGTAAAACTTTGATTTTTTCATGTACATTAGTAATTAATTACAAAGAATATTATTTGCGACATTAATAGTGAAAATCTATAAAAACCTTTTATGACATCGCTTTGCAAAACGAACAAATACTTTTTTATATCAACCCTACAAGTAAAATCAGGTCTTGAAAAACTTTTATTCCCTTATATCTTTGGTTTCATTTCATTTCTGAAAGATGTTAAAGCTTTATACTATAAAACAGAAAATGTTGTATTTAAAATTTCTGTGAATATGCGTGTGAAATTATAAAAATTCCAACAGTTTTGGCATAAAAAAGTAACGCACTTGTTGATGAACTGTAATCGATGGAAACGGGTGTGCTGTATATAACTTCGGCTTTTTTCAGAACGAATAAATTATGGATTATACGGTGAAAGTAGTAGTCTATCAAACGACTACGGGTTTCATGTTATGTTCTAAAGTTATCTCCTAAACCGTTTAACCTTCTATCTCAGCTTTCTTTTTTATTCTACGTATAAGAATGGAACGTGCGCTGTTTGCTCGAAATTAAATTTTGAACGAAGAGTTTATTTCTCTTAAGTGGAAAAGTAAGATGCAAAAACATCTTGAAAACTTATATCGTCGAATTGTTTTTACCCTTAACTGGACATTGAATTTGATTATATTATAACAATAAATTGCTTTGTGGAGTAGGTGGTAGCAACTTGAACGAATAGAGGTTTCCTGTTATACTCTTCTTAAGTTAATATAACCATTCTGGTTGGTCTGATTTTCTCATTTTCCTTTTATTCTGTGTGTAGAAATGGATTGTAGGAGCCGTGTTTCGTGTGCTTGAAATTGAATTTTAACTAGATGTTTATATCGTCACAGTCTAAAAAACAAAATGAAAAAACTGACTGAAAATCTGCCATGCCCTCAAAGCACTTTATTTTCCAACTGGGCAAAGATCTTGGCGGCTATTACTAGAAAAACATTTGCTTTTGAAGTTTTTAGGGTTTATAATTTATGTATTACTTTATAACAGCATTTCAATTTTAGAAAGCTTGCGAAACGTAGTCTTAAACAGAAGTTTTTACTTGAAGCCAAACACCTCAATCCATGAATATAATCGACATTATGTATATATATATATATATGTATATATATAGCTATGATAATAGGATTATTTAAGGGTATATAAGGTCACAAGGAGGTATACTTCATGTGAACATCATAAAAATCAAGAAAACCAAACATTTAAATAATAAAATGTACATAATTCGCTCATTATGCGGAAGCAAATACAAGTCACGCTGTATAAAATCAAGAACAAGTTACAGTTATTAAAAGGAAGCTCATTCTGTAATAACTTAAACCACATTTGGTAAAATAAATAATTGCAGGCGCAATCCAATCCATTTTAAAACATTCATAAACTCAAAATAATACTATTTAAGCATATTTACAGTAAAATAAGCGTGAAATGAAATCTCTTTCAAACTCGACGCATTTGCGTAAGAAATAGAAGGCAATAAAACGCATATAATTTGTACCGGTTTGTAATAAACAAACTTTTGAAAAACAAACATATTTCATAACGTAATAAGGAATAGAGATTGAGGCGAAAGCGTACGTGATATTTGAAATGTAGAAATTGCCACATTTAACAAAACCCAACTTAAGTAAACAAGGTATGGAGACTAAAAAGTACGCCTACGTGCAAGTCGAAAGGTACAAAATACCACTTGGTGATAAATTCCATAACCAGCACAAGTGACCTTTCCTCTTCGATGTGTTCCGTATTTTTAACCAAAATCTATCTCCATTGTTTAAAATTATCTTAATTACCAAAATTTGACAATTATTGAAGTGACAGCATGCTTTAACTACCATTTAGCATATCATTTAAAGTTACCTTTTCCTGACCACGATTTAAAATTAGCTTTTATCGACCACATTTAAAGCGCTGTAAAATTTTGTATAATTATCAGTTAAATAATTTCTTACCTTTTACATTCGTTAAACAGTTTTATGTATTACTTAAGAAATTTAACCAAATTTATTTTTACATGTTTAATTAAATTCACTATATTTTCTACGCACATTGGAGTGTTAATGCAGAATAAAATTCCGTCTTCCTAGATTTTGTCTGGTGTTTATAAAATTTTTAATAGCGTGCACATCGAAGCTTCCCAACAACTGCGTTATTTAGAATTTCCCAACAAATAAAGAATTTTGATACGCTTTTAACAACTATATATATACATATATATATATATATATATATATATATATATATATATATTGCTATGTATTTATCTCCCCACGTTGTTGCGTCATAATAAATTTTGAATTACCTCACAATTATGTACTAATAAGTTTAGACCCAGTATCTTTATTTACTAATATTCTAAAATATCTGGTTCTAGAGAACATTTAGAAATTATGGAAAAAAATTAAAATGAATTGTATAATATCAAAACAACATTTTACACAAATAATAGAATTTATTTTTGATTGTAGCTACTTTTGCTTTAATTACTGTTACTACCTGCAAAAAGATGGTTGTCCTCTGGGTTCTAACCTAAGTCCCATAATTTCACAAATTATTATGGATGTCTTAATACAAGAAGTAATTCCCAAACTACCATACAGATTACCGTTTTTGAAAAAATTTATGGATGATATAATTACAGCTATACCTTTTGATAAAATCGATACAACTTTAGAAATATTTAATAATTACAACAGGAAAATTCAATTTACAATAGAAAGAGAAAAACATTATTCAGTTTCTTTTTTAGATACGTTATTAATTAGAGACAAAACTAACAAAATTAGTTTAGACTAGTATCAGAAACCTACCACTTCAAACAGGTATCTTAATTATTATTATTCATATCACCCATTAAATATAAAAATTAATTTTATTTTAAAACTAAAAAATAGAATATAAAACATAAGCCATCTTTCTTTACACCAAAAAAATTTAAACAAACTTTATAATATCCTAAAAGATAACAGTTATCCTACTCCTCTAATAAAAAGACTAATATTTAACCACACTACTAAAATCAACTACAAAAATTCTGCAGATACTACAACCAGTACAATACCTAATTACAAAGTATTTCCATATTTTGATAAGTTAAATTCACAACTAGATAATATTTTTAAAAATTTTAATATAAAACTTGCTAAAAACCCGATATAACAATAAATAACCTTTTTTCTAAAATAAAAGACAAAACTATTCCTTTAGATAAAAGGAACATGAAATATCAAATTAATTGTTCAAATTGTCCCAATATATACATTAAGCAAAGTTCACCAAACCTCAAGCAGCGGTTAACACAACACAAAAGTGACAAACGCATTAAACCAAATGCAACTGCCCTATCAACACACATTAATACCACCAATCACAAAATTGATTTTAACAGTCCAAAGATTTTACATATAGAAAATAATAAATTAAAACGTGAATTCCTTGAAATGTGCTACATCTATCAAAATTATAATACACTTAATCAAAAAACCGACATTGGAGACTTGAGTTCTATATACAGGGTGTAACAAAATAAGTGTAAAACGTTTCAGGGGTGATTCCTCATCCTAAAAGATATAGGGTCTTTTATATAAAAAAACTTTATTGGAGCATCCCTTGCTAAGATACAGCCCCTTAAAGGGGGTACCATAATATTTGTTTTTCATTTTTTTCACAAACACTAAAAAAGTTTCAAAATTGAAATTAAAGTGAAATTTTTTACTATCAAAAATACACTTACTCAGTAATTTATTTGGTTTACCCCATGGTTGTAAGGGGTGGAAAACGCAACCCGTAAAATTTATTTCCATTGTAACTTTTTGTCTTATTATTTGTTTGCTATTTAAAAGTTTATTTCCAATAGCTTATTTCATTCTAAACAAAAAAATGTCTCTTGCATTTTTTGCCCAAAATTAACCAGTTTGCAGAAAAAATTATTTTACAAACAACTACAAAAATGATTTGTGCCAACGAAGAACTTGTGTTCTTGATAAGGATTGTTCCCCATAGGTCTACATTAACTTTTCAAATGTCACGCTCGCGGATTCGTCAAGTTAACACAAAAACTTGATGGCATAACGTTGCTCTAAATTACGCTGTTCTATTTTCATAACACACAACAAAAGCACAACTTCCCTAATAATACTCTCAAGCAGTATGTGCTGCCTGTACGCAGCTAAAACTCGGACTGAGCATCTGGAAAGGATAGGCGCACAGGTCTAGGTAAGTAGAACAACACACTGTTGTCAGATCGCTCGCAGTGTTGTCAGTCTCATTACTATGCTCACAAACCACGTATACGCCCATATTCTGTAAAAATTTTAACTTTTTGATCTTATTTGTAAATTTTTAATTCGTAATTTATTAAAATTCTATATGGTCTTGTTCTTTATGTTAACTCATTTCTAAATATACCATATGTTAACCAACAAGATATTTTTTTTATTTTCCAACGTATTACCTTACATGTGATTTTCCAATGCTCCACCCGAAGGTACTACATTGGCCAGGAAGCGAGTTTTTTTTACCTGGAAAATTTGGAATTTTGCCGAATATTTGCTGTTTCAAGCAAGGTAGGGATCTTTAACGTGCATGACAACACTCACACACGGGACCTCCATTTTACCTCTCATCCGAACGAGGGTGTATTTTTGTGAAAAATGCTCGCCTAACATTTTTCAAGCGGACCGTGTCGGGATCGAACGTATTACCTCCAGATGCTGATGTACCTGTTTTTAGCTTCACATCACAAGTAACTTAATACGAATTAGGGTTGAATTATATCTTTGAATTGTTTGAAATTAAGTAGGCATTTACGCACAATACCGTGCATTTAAATTTTAAGGTCACTTCCCTGAGCGTCACATTAAATAAACTATACTTACGCTTTTCGTAATTAATTAGTTGAACTATGTATAATAGATTTTTCCTAAGCTAAATCAAAAGATCTTTAGTTGAAATCAAGGTATTTTTTGTTAAATTTATTCGACATATAAAATTAAAATATTTGAACATTGGTGCATTACATGCCAATCTTATTAGTGATATATAAATTTGTGAAAGTTACTGTAAAACAAAATTTAAGCAAGCTGGTAACGTTTAAGTTACTAGATAGTAGTACTTATTATATGCGTTTTATTTTTCCATTAAATTGATCTAGGGTTTAAACTCTTTATTTAATGAGCGCAAAGAGCAATTCATATAAAAGTTGCCACTGTAGTAGGTGCTTATATTTACAACTTTTATTTTGTTTCAGGATACTTCAGGACAAGGGTGGTCTAAGTAAATAATGTAGTTTTTAAACCGTTGTATTTTTTTTATTGTTTTGTTTATTTTGGGATAGTTTAACAGTCAGTAAAGTTTTTATTCGCTTTCTAGGGTAAAGCTAGTCTTGGTTGACAAATTTGTTTTGGGTTAATTCCCTTTTTCTGGCCATTCAACATACCTGCCTAAGTCAGATCTTTGATGATCTATTATACCGGAATCCAAAAAGTTGAGAACCAAATAATAGAGAAAACAAAGATTGCCATTCGTTAAATAAAAACAGTTACGGCGTTAAAGAACTTGTGATTATAATTTGAGAATGAAGTGTTGAAACTTAGGGTTCCTTGAGTATTTCTGATTTTGCTAATTAGATTCTTTCATAATGCTGGCCATTGATGACAAAATAAATCCCACAACTGAGTAAGCAATCAAGGCCCGTAAAAAAGAATATTCAATAACTTTGAGTCCCGAAGGTGCCTTTTAATCACCAGATTGGAATCTTAACTATTTTTAAAATTTTTTTGACTTTACTACATTTTTCGGTTCTCATATTACAGATTTCTTCGTTTTAATACTTACATTGTTAACATATTCCAAATTTTCTCTTATAGTACCTTCTTCTTCCCACTAGCTTCGTACGTACGGTCTTAGAACCTAAATTTTATTGCCGGACTTCCCCAGCAACTTTTTCGTATTTTTTAACGGTGTTTTAAAAAATTAATTTGCTTGTAGCAAACGATGTATTTGTATGTCGCCAAGGTTGATTAACATATCTTAACGAATTCCAAAACGCTGAAAACGCTTGGGGTATAAGTAAATGCGAATTCTTTGAGTATTGCCTTTTTGTTTAATACAGGCGAAATGAAATGTGGTTTCATGATTTTTATAAATTTAAAAGCATAGTAGAAATTTATTTTACAAGTGATTAAAGGCATGTGTACAATAAAAAGTAGCAACATCATTTTCTACAAATATTTCTCTACCTACTCGTCATAAATGTTATAAAGTGCACAAAAATATTCCGGGATTATTAAGTCGTCACTGATTACTTGACTGCCTAAGCTTAAACAAAGCTTTGAACGTGAAATTATCTGACCACCAGCAAGCTGTATTTGAATATTCATGCAGAGGTCTTCTGTTTAATTATTCAGATTGTAATTCCGTTTGCACGGTTTAGTAGTTAATGAATTTATGTCGCGTGTGCTGAGAATATGATGCATTGTTGTTGTTGTATAATGTTCTATAGTGCATATGATTATAAGTAAATAAGGGTCAATGACTGTAGTGATAAAAGGGCAATTATAAGTATTATTTTGATTAGACGATTACCCCGTAGTTTCATATTAATGCCGTAATGCCATAATAACAAAATCAATAACAGCTTTACAGAGAAACCATCTATATTACATATGATGTGATACGCTAATTTAGCCAACTGTAATTATTCATTTTAGCAAGAATTTTAAATTATAGATATCAACTTTGACAAGTAGTGAATTTTTTAAATGGAACGTTCTGAAGATATTTAACTGGTCGATGTCATTCTTCCTCCATACCATATATACATATATATATATATATATATATATATATATATACATATATAAATATTTTAGATACTTAATTACATAAGGTAAGTAGACGTTTATGCAAAGCCAAATCATCATTTCAAATCGAGCTAGTAAAAGGTCTTGGACAGGACTTGAACCTGTATCCTGGTTTTGCCGGAACCATGCGTTTACCGATTACGCCACCTAGACCGATGACGACAATTGGGAAATTTACAAATTTAAATCGTGTACACAACTATACATAAACCTAACTTTCAATTACGTTTGGCATTTTTGTCAATCATATCTGACATTGTCAAGTTTTTGACTTATGTCAGTTATAGACATGAAGCTACGCTCAAAATTATGGCTATAAGCCAAGTATTAAATATATAAATATTTTATGTAGTTAATTACACAAGGTAAGTTGATAAATACTATCGTATTACTGTGAATAAGATGAAATAATAACTTAGACGTTTATGCAAAGTCCAAATGATCATTTCAAATCGAGCTAGTAATTGAAAGATGGAAAATATAAGGTCTTCGACAGGACTTGAACATTGAACGTTCAATGACCCTTCAATTTCTACGTATCAATCAAAATTTTTGATGATCCTTCACATAAATATCTAAGTACATGCAAGTTTTAAATGTTCAAAAAATTGAGTCTTATGCTATTAATTAACTATCGCTAACCTGGCATTTTTCTTGGTTAATTCCCTGTTCGAATGTGTAGCTCTACATACCCACCAATCTTTTGACCTGTCCCTACGTGCCACTAACCAGTGCCGTTGGGTTGCTTTCAGCTTAACGTCCTGATTCAGAATTTTTCCCTTGGTTATAGCTGTTACTCGAAGTATTGAATTTTTAGGTTAGATTTCTTATTGAATTTGTTTCGTGAATATCTCAGTATATTTTTAGTAGTTTTTCTCAGTTTCCTTAGATTTTCTTAGAGAATTTCTCAGCGCCCTAAGTTAATAAATGTTAAAGATCATGTTTACCTTAATTAAAATTTGGACTTACATCTTATGTCGACGGCGAATTTTTATTTCAAGGTATATTTGAACGCGTACTCGTACTTGACATTTTTAATTATTAACCTTCACTTAAAATTTGTAGTTCTAATTTCACACTTGTATTTTGCGTAGTATTTTTATTCAAACTAGTACAGCTTGAGCTTCAGTTAGGTAGAGACTGACCATTAACCCTTCCCAAACCCTTCCCCATGCTGTCATTGGCTTAATTGCGCATTATCTGGGTCGAGGCGTTGCACTTGTCTTATCATGACATCCTTCGGATTTTACATGAAGTCACCTGTTCTAAATTTCGCTGCAATGCCTCCCAAATTACGCAAACATTAAAATTTTACACTATAGAGTTTGTTTGTTGTAATGTTCAATATCATGTTTTCGTATTTTTTATAGGAAATTATTCAAATTTTTCTTTTAATTTTGCACGTATACAAACTTGTTGTTTCATATTTTGTTTATCCAATGTGCTGGATTATATTCGAATTTGTCAAGTTTACTTTTAAAAGATCACGTAGGAAAATTTTATAATGGGTTTCTTTAACAGATGACGTAAATTAGATGCGTTTTTACTGACTTTTTACGTTCTGAAATATGCTTGTTTTGCAAGACCCGTTTTTGTAAGTACGCATTATTATTAACGCGTCAAGTTTAAAAAAATTGGTTTCTAATTTGTGTTTATTTAAAGTTTTTGAATATTCTTGTTTCTAAAATGAATTGATTGCGTCTAGAGTTATTTATTCTACTAAATGTGATTAAATTATTAAAGAATGTGCTTCCTTTCATTGCTTAAAGTTAGTTGCAGATTCTATTCAGTGTGTTTGATACTTGCTTTTTGCATTATTAAGGAATTGTGTACTTTTTATGATTTAAATGTTTAGTTTCCTTGACTTTAATGTTATTTACATGAAGTATACTACCCTTGTGACCATATATACCCCTAAATAACCTTATTATAGCATTATATATATACACATATGGTATTTATATTGTGTAAGTGTTGGCACTTGGCCTGTAACATATTGTAACGAAAATGAATACATTATTATAAGATAGATAATACGCATTACCATCGTAAAATCGTTTTATTGGGGCATTTTTAGAATATAACGATATAGGTACCCAACGTCGATTAGAGCAAAAAGCCTAGGACGCAATTATTGATGAGAAAATCCATAATGTACTCGATACACGCAAAAATAGCAAATTTTAAAATATTATTTAGAAGCAGACCAAAATACATTGAGCCAGATTAGAGGAACTACCGCTCATGCTTAAATATTAAGATATTTTATAAACACCTTTAAGTAAGTAGCCAAATTCATCAAACACAAGGAGAAAGATGTTTTTCTAACAAATTAGGTGTCTTGTAAAGAAGATATTAGTTGGTTACCGAAGTAATGTGGTTTCCCAGTAGTAAATAAGCGAAAGCCTTTTGCCCCTGTTGTTATGTTACCTACGGGTATCGTGAATTATTGTGATATTTACACTAAAGACGAAATTTTGTTTAGATTGTTGCAATTCGTTTCAATGTACTCGTCATTTTTGGTTTTCTTCAACTTTTATGATAACACTAAAAAACCAATTTTGTTTAGCTCGGTGTATAATGCTACTTAGTACAACAAAGACGATGCATATTGTTTACTGTAGAGGAAGCGGCAGGTTGCAAAGGGAAAAACAAGGAGCAAAAATAGTGATGAAGGTACTTTAATAAATCGTGTTTGTAAAATCGAACTGGTGCGCAAAACAAGAACAAACATTTCCTACGAAGACTAATCACACATATTAACGTACTTTAAGTTTAGAAAAAGGACTTTTCGACACGTAATTAACTTCGATTGTAAGTCGTTTGCCGTCAAAATCATGAATGCATACAAAGTATTTCTTTAGTAAAAGGTAGTATCGATAAAAAGGAAATTGGAAGCTTCCGATTTATATATTCATCAACACTAACACAACAAATAAAGAATCAAGTATAAAACAAAAGGGATTTTTAATAAATGGAAAGAATTCTGTGACAGCTGATGCGGATGTGAAAAAAATGGAAAAAACATCAAATAACATAGGATTTTATATATAATCTCAAAATAAATCCTTAGATTAGTTTAAATATAAACTTGTATGGCGGAATAAATCTATGTACGCTAATCTTGTTCGTTGCAAACAAAAGAGTTGCTTAAAATTTTATTAGAACTTGGATCTTACAAACGGCAATTTGTGGTACAGTCTATGCCTAATGCTGAAATCTGATTACAATTTTGTGCTGCTTAAATTTTGTAGATTTCTTCCTATAATGACCTCTTTCAGCCATTTGTGTTATTTTTTCGTTCTCATGCTAACTGAAATTTGAAATTGAAAATTTTGGGATTGTGCCGATGAAAAGTTTTGTGAAAGCGAAGAGTATTATTTTGGAAATTTGTCCTAAAATCTAATGAATGGTACATGTTGTTTCGAGTTGGTATGTTTCCAAGTTTTCTGTGTGACGGTCTAAAGTTTGTATGTGGTTACATTGTTATACTTATTAATGGAGCATGCACGTTTTCTACTTCTAATATGAAATTCATTGCAGTTTCTAAGGAATTCGGATTTCTAAGTCTCACATTTGTCTGAATTTATTGGGAAAAATCTTAAAAATGTCTTTAGAACCCGTTATGATTTTTAACATGTAAAATGTGTCTTTCATTATATCTATTGAATTTTAGTTTGAAATAACTGAATTTCGTGTGTTTTGACATCGCACATGAAAACGGTATGAACTTTGTAATTTATTAGGTGTTAATGAAACCAAAACTGGCACAATATATCAAAACCTTGCTGATCGCCAACGCGTAAAGTTATTGTTTTGAAAGATGTCGGCTTCTCGCCATGTTGATTAGCTTAAACAAGCCTCTTTGACTGGAATAATATTCGAGTACATCCAATAGGGTAATTATAACACTTAGTAATCATATTTAGAGTATTGATTGTTGTGCATCACAATACTGGAAAAAATGCGAGCGTACGTCGAAAAAGGCAATTGAACATTAAATCGATAGAAAATAAACGCTGCAGCCGTTTAAAGAGAAGCGCAGGTCTACATTGAAACGCAGCGCACATACGTAAAATTTTATAGCTTATAAAATCTAACAACTAAGCTTGAAACAATAAATAAAATTGATAATGTCAAAACTAGTAGATTAGTCTTTAACATGCGCTCTCGGCAAATTGTATTTTCTTTAAATGCAAATTTGTAAAATTTAGAAATTTAAGTATCGCGAACAAAGATACTTAAAAATAAACAGAAACAGCATAACATGCATAGTAAACATGATACATGTTATAGAAACAACCTTATTAAATATTAAAATATCTAACTCTGGGCTTTCAAATAAACAGCAAATGAAGTTGTGCTCATGCCGCTACAGTTTTATGTTTAGACTTGCTACACGATCTTGCGCTCTAAAAAAAATTAAACTTTTGTACTTAGAAGATAAAAAATAAAAACTGTATGCCTTCGGCTAACTTGACTAAAACCCCAATGGAGAGTTAGATGTGAGTCGGGGCCGAACTTACTTAGTTCAATAAAAGAAAATGTAATCTTAAGTCGCACGCCACTGTATCCAACAAGTATTAGTTCATCTTGAAGGGCAGATACAGAAAACCCTTTGTGATTGTCAATTCTTACTCTTTATCTTAATTTTTGCATAAATATAGTGTGATTAAATGTAAGGTAGATCATGTCTCTATCAATCTGATATCTTTCTCAATAAAAAAGTATTTGAACATACGTCACCCTTAAATTACTAGACACAAGAAACTTGCTAACATAATGACATCTATTTTGTTTTTCAGAAATGAAAATTTTTATCATAACAACACTATAAAATTCATATTCAATAACATTATCAAATAATATCACAGATTTTTAGCTCTAACTCTTCAAACAGGATTTGTAAATAATCTATACATTTACAAATTTGATATCTTACACATGGTTTATCAGATCTAGCATTCCATTTACTTGTTCAGATTAGGTAAATGTTAATTTATAAAAGAGGAATACTAAGTGGTTTTTCTACTTCTATACAAGACAAGTTTTGTTGCAAACTATTACACAAGAAAACCATTTAACATAATTTCTTGAGACCGACCTCTCACAAATGGGAAAGTTCCAATTGTTACAAATTTTAAATAGGAATTTGCTTAAGTTATTTCCTTTTAATAAAATATCTGATACCAAAAAAATTCAAATTCTAAATATAATTTTTGTTTTATAAAAGTCCTATGAATTGAAATGATGGTAGTTTTATGTTTAGATTGGTTAGTAAGGGTATTGCCGTCACACGCTTTAACGAAGGTTGTTTGATACAATCAGTTTTTCATAAATTCATAGACGAATTTGGCAACGGAATATATATCACAAGTTTTAGATAGTCACCCAGACGGAACTACTTTGCTTTGGTGCAGAATTATGTAGGTTCAGACCAATAAAATTCGTCAGCGGTCCATTTTAATTAACAGGCAAATTATTTCAGAACGACATCTCTGAGGTGAAAAACGGTATTATAGTCCTTAGGTTTTGCGCTAAAAACAGATTAAAGCACTATCTTACTTCCTATGTTAAGTTTTGCCGTCAATGACCCCATTATTAACCTCTCAGAAAATGGAATAAAAGTGACAATATCGCTCTAACGGTTCATAATAACGATTTGTTCTAGAAAACCCTATCTACATGTAATTTATGGTAATGAAGACAGATGTTTAACAAAACTATGAAGGGTCACGAGCCTTTTTATAGAACAAATTGGGATACCTTGGTATATTTGAGAATAATAGCGTATTTACTTCCAATTCATAATGATAAATTGCTATTTTAAATGATTGTCCTGAGGTTTTAATGGCTTCTCAACAAGTTTTCAAATACCTGTAGTATATAATTTGTTATAGCAACGAAGTATGGAATTTAACCTTGTAATAGGATTAATTGAAAATAACGGATTGTTAATTGTTTTCCATCCGGAACTGGAACTTTACTATGAATATGAAAACTTATTTAGGATTTTAAATATGTAATTTTAGCGAATTTTTTCATTTTTTTTTCTTTATAACAAATTTTTACATTGCCTTCACCGGTAGTGAACAAAACTTAGAAAATGATCACCGCAACATCCCTGAACAGGAACGTAGAAAATCAACACAATTAACATTGTCAGAACCGGAAAGCAGTTCTATAATACTTCCAAGCTCATAACTTAGCGGACGTAAACTGTCTTCTTTGATCAAGACAAGGGTATTGTGCTTGAGATCTCATTGTTGAGGTTTCTATTTTGTAAGTTGCTGAAGGTCAAAGATGCCTTCACGATTCCAAGGTCTTTACAAATGTTAATTTATTTGATTGGTGTCTTCAAATATTGCTAGACGAGAGTTAAAAATATTACTAAATCTATTATTGAAATTAATAACCGCTCAGCCAGAAAATATGTAGTAGTGAGGAGTTGAAGGTCACTTGGGTCACGGTACATGGGAGACTTGTGTCTAGAATTGGTATAGATGTGACCTGTGATATAAATTTACTTCGCTTATCATATGTTAAAATTCAGCTACTTGTTATACATTTCAGGTGATATTTGCAAGATGCTATCCCCGCTACCAGTTCCTTCAAAGTGAAAGCGATGTGCAGGTTAGAAGCGCCAGGTAATTCCTTTAGATGAAATTTCTTCCAGAATTATAGAATATTGACTTTGAAAAATTTGCCAACATCACGCAAATCTGAGTTTGTGCCAACAAAATTTTTTGCTTTCATTCGAATAGGCCTGGAGAGGTCTCTTAATTATCATAATGTTCCTCTCCTAATCTTGCTGAAAATTTACAGACCTCCGATCTCTCCTCTTGTGGATAGTTTACTTGGCTTTTCAATCCCACGCTTGGAAGATTTGTTTGGCCAAAAAATCCTTCGCAGGTAGTCTATTTACAAGTCAAAGTGTTTCGATCTCTGACCACAAACTTTCTGGTGAATATCCTTAAAAAAATATTATGTGATTGAGACTTATTCTACCTTGAATTTAAATGACACATACTCAAATATCAGTTACAAACAGAAGATTCTAAAAGTCATACTTACAAAATCCAATTCTCGTAATTAACGAATGTATATTACAAATAAGCTTGCCAAGTATGGCCTGAAAATATTTGCTCTAACTAACGCTAGAACATATTACACAGTAAATATGGAAATTTACGCAGGCTCACAAAATAATGGACCTTAAGCAGTTAGTAATTCAACCAATGACGTAGTGCTACGCATAACAGAGCCATTACATGGAACAAGTCGTAATATAACAATGGACAATTGGTTTACTAATGTTGAGGTTGCTAAAACACTGCTAAATGAGTATAAGCTCACTGTAGTTGGAACAATACGTAAAAATAAAAGACAAATCCCATCTAAATTTTTACAAACAAAAAACAGGAAAGTTTTTAGCACACTGTTTGGATTTACCGAAGACTTGATCTTAGCTTCGTATATTCCAAAAAAAGGGTAAATGCGTATTGATGGTATCATCTCTTCATCATGATAACAATTTAGATGACAAGACCAGAGATGAAAAGAGGCCCGTGATAATCACATTTTACAACTCCACCAAAGGCGGAGTTGATAGTACAGATCAATTGTCTGGCAAATATAATGTAGCTAGAAATACTTGTAGATGGCCTATGGTTATTCTGTATGGTGTACTCAATATTGCAGGTATCAATAATTTGGTAGTATTTATATTGATTTTTTTATTGTTATATAATTATCTTGCAGGTATTAATGCATTTGTTATCCACAACTCTAATCCGAACGTTGATAATATAAAACGCAAGGCCTTTTTGAAAAAACTTAGATTCGAACTAATAAATGAACATTTGAAAGATCGAACTGAAAATAAATTTCTTCCAAAGAAAACTCGTGAAGCTGCAAGACAATTCTTGGGCCACTAGAGGAAAATGCAACAGCACGCACCGAAGTCAACAAAAGAGGGCGTTGTAAATTCTGCAAGGACAGAAAAACCAAATATTGCTGTCAGAAATGTAATTCTTATATTTGTTTGGAATACTCCTACTTTTTTTGTAATAACTGTACAGATATAAACTGATATAGTTGAAAAATATATTTTATGTTTTGAACAATGCTTATTTAAATTTTTAAGTTGCAAGTGAGTAAATAAAACTTCGTTTTAATCATCCTGATAAAAATAAAATCAGTTTAAAGCATGATGTTCTAAAATACTTGCATGGGTCTCACAGACCCATGGCATTCTTTAATGTAAATATTAAAGGCAATATACCGCAGGGTTAATAATGTTATCTTACTTTTTGAATTCAATGGTTTCATTTCTCTGTTTTGATAAGGAATTTGACTTTATTTTTTTATACTTCAAATATATTCTCGCACATTGACTATTACAACTATTTCTTTTCGGACATGGAACTTTTTACCGAGATAAAAACTATGAAGCCTTTAACTTTAACCTGTATATAAAAATCACATACTATAATCGAGGCTAATCATATAAAAAATAACAACAAGCATATTATTTTCTTAAGTATTATGCAAAAATCGAATCAAAATCTTCAGCAAACGTTATTTGAACCAATTTATTGATCTACAGTTGATTTTATTAATCAAATTAAGTAAAATAATAATAATAATAAAACGTTAGCACCGTTATATTTCTTTTGCCAACATTGCTGCATTTCTTAATTTCTAGGTAATATCGCTGTGCATTTGTGTAGTGTTTTGGGAATTCTTAAAGTTGCGTATTATATTGTTTGATATTTAAATGTTTCTAGAATCGCTTTATTTACATACGTGTATATACCATTTTAAAAGTACAACGACGTTTAAGGGAAAAATACGAACAAACAATTTTCAAGTACGTTGGGTCTATGATAAGGTATTGTGGATACTGCGCTTTTGTGGTGAATTTTTGAACTAACCTAAACCTTTCCTCAAAGATTGCTATTCAAAATAATAATAATAACAAATAATAAATTAAACCGTATTTGCAATATCTTCCATAGCCTAGGCTTCTCCCACAATATCTATGCTTGGGCTACAGCACAAATTCGAGTTAAGCGGCACAAAACAGCATTAACGTAGTACAAAAATCTGGCAAAGTTTTAGTTCAAAATGTAATCGGTGGGTCTCGCATTTCCTTAGGCCCCCCCCCCACAATATTTCTGCCTGAGAAGCAACACAAAACTCGGGGTTACCGGCACAAAATAGCACTAACGTTGTAATAAAAATTTTAAAATTGTTTTTAATTTTTATTTTTATTTTACCCTCGTGAATATCAGCTAATAAATTACACCTTTATATTTCTTAAACCCTAACCTGATATCACAAGGTCGAGAATTTCTTATTATGAATGAAAGCCCAGGGTAAAGTTGGGTGGAAAACGGCTTGAGAAAAAGAAAAACTCTTTAGACATAAACGGCTAATAGAGTGTTAGCTCTGGGTAGATCATGAGCTTGGGTCATGGGTTGTCAAAAGACCAAAATATAAATTTAATGAGCGCCACCGTATTTTTCAATACAACAACCAACAAAATTTAACTGTGCTTGTATTAGGGGAATGCGGAAACCTTATATCAACACCACTAACATAGCCATAAAACCTGAATTTCACTCTTTTAAACACAATTACCAAAACCTCAAACACCATATGTCATACAGATGTCTCGGCTTGACCTGTGAACAAACAAATGTACAACATGGACACCATTTGTGTCCTCAAAAATATTTACCAAAAATAAAATAATGGAATTTAGGTTTCTAAAATATACACCTAGGGTATTTGTTTTCATTACACACAATTTCTGATCAGGGATGACTTGTAATTTTTACTTGAATTTTAAATAATAAAAAGTCATGCAAAAAAAATAGATTCTATTTGATTAAATTTCAGGATTCGTTTAACTATAATATTTTCAATTTGTTTTACTATAATTTTTTCAATTAATAATTTTTATGGAACAGAAATATGCTAATAAGGATTGTATTCAACAACATAAAGATCTCTAAATGGATCTTTCTTAATAATTTAAATGTAAGGATTTGAGTTTTCTTAATTATTTATATTACAAATTCTCCAAGCCATAGTAGTACTACTTGAAATTTAATTACCTAAGTGCTGATAAACTAGCATGTATCAACCTAAAGTTACTTTTACTTAACAGTTATTAGACGAATTCTACATGTTGACTATAAATCAAAGTTCATGACCTCATAATATTTAAACATATTTTTAAATTAACGTAAGATGACATGTGAGGTCTAAATAGGACAACTGAATCTTTGTTTTTTATATCTGACATAATATGTCACTCACAACTTTTTATCTTAGTTAACTTTATCTGTATGTGCAAACATTCTGACAAACAATAAATTTGTTATTTAATTCTTTCTTTCATTAAACGATTTTTACGTTACAAAAATTCAATGTAATCTTTTCTTATTGCAACTTAATTAATATTCAAAGTGATTAAATGCTAAAAAACACTCACGTGTAGAAATACTGCTGTGAACGAAAGAAATCGGACTATAACCTCAGCTGTCGGAAATTCCATAACCATCGGTTGCGAGAACTCTTCTGAATACAACCATTATTTAACGAAACTAACCTCTGCTTGATTTTATTTCATATTAAATTTAGTACTCCAACAAATTTTCTAGATCCAAGATTTGCTTATTCGATATTACTTATTTATGATGTTGAATTATATGAAACTGCATAACATGATATTACCATATATCATATTGTATAAAATATTATCATATCTGATATTGCACTATAGGGAAAATGTTAATAAAATTTATTTAAATAATTTTATACTAACTCTATTAATGACAAGGGGGAGCTTCCATCTCCTTGGGCCTGCAGGGATCAACTGAACTGCTCTAGGTGGAACTTATACAAGAATATCATCACGCTAAAGTTGCTAGGTTTAACCTCCAGACACGAAGATTCAATCAATCACATTTCTCTTTCGGACTGTGTTACAGGCCACGTGTTTAGACACGACCATCTTGACTTTACTACGCCGCTTATCGCAGCTTGTCCCTTCAAACGTTGATAGCAAAGTGATCAAATTGACAACTCGACGGAGCTTAGTAACAAATCTTAGACCACAAAGGTAAAGGAGTCTATATGCTATTGTTAATTTTATGTATTAATTTTACTGAACGGAAATTTATAAATTATATATTTTATATTATTGCTGTTTTATTTTATATTAAAGAACGAAGTGTAACTAGAAAAAAAATACGTTACAACGTAGCACAAGATTCTAACAAAGTTTCTGTCCAGAATTGTAAGTGAGTGGGACTCCCGTTTCTTCAGCCCCTTCCACAATATCTCTCCTTGGGAAGCAGCACAAAACTCGAAGATACAGGCACAAAGCAGCACCAACGTAACACAAAATTTTGAAAAAGTATCTGTCCAGAATTGTAGGTGGGTGGGGCTTCTGTTTCTTTAGCCCCTCGCACAAAATATCTCTGCTTGGGAAGCAGCACAAAACGCGATGTTACCGGCACAAAACAGCACAAACGTAACACAAAATTTAGACAAAATTTCTGCCCAAAATTTTAAGTGGGCGAGAAAACTCCCATTTCTTCAGCCCCTCCCACAATATCTCTGCTTGGGAAGCAGCACAAAACTCGGGGTTACCGGCACAAAACAGCACTAACGTGGCACAAAACAGCACTAACGTAGCACAAAAATTTTGACAAAGTTTCTGTCCAGAATTGTAACTGGGCGGGGCTCCCGTTTCTTCAGACCCTTCCACAATATCTCTGCTTGAAAAGCGCACAAAACTCGGCTTAACCGGCCCAAAACACCACTAACCTAGCACAAAATTCTGGCAAAGTTTTAATCCAAAATTTAACCGGTGGGGTCTCGCATTTCCTCAACCCCTCCCACAATATTTCTGCCTGGGAAGCAGCACAAAACTCGGGGTTATCGATATAAAATAGCACTAACGTAGCACAAAATTCTGACAAAGTGTCTGTCCAGAATTGTAAGTGGGCGAGCTCCCGTTTCTTCAGCCCCTCCCACAATATCTCTGCTTGAGAAGCAGCACAAAACTCAGGGTTACCGGCACAAAACAGCACTAACGTGGCACAAAATTCTGAGAAACTTTCTGTCCAGAATGTAAGTGGGCGGGGCTCCCGTTTCCTCAGCCCCTCCTACAATATCTCTGCTTGGAAAACAGCACAAAACTCGGCGTTACCGGCACAAAATAGCACTAACGCGGCACTAAACTGTAAAATACTCAGTTTAAAAAATTTGGAATGGAGGGGAAGTGGCAAGGAAATGGAGCTCATCAAATATGAAGTTTGCATCACGTATGGCTTGTAAAAATACTATCGGTTGATGTGCATTGTACAAATTTTTAAGTTCTAAATTGTACATAGTTGTATAAAGCTTGTGTAGTTTTTCTGTAATAAGCTCAACATGTGGCTTTGGCATCAATACAAGATTGTTTTGTTGTAATGAATCTTTATTACAAGTTTTCTTGAAATTTGGCTCGATAATTTATTAACTTTGTGATCCAAAGAACTGCTTTTGTTTTTATTTTCGTTGGGCGAAAATGAACAAAAGTATGATCGTTAATTAAGTGGTATAAATTATGTAAAAATGTGAGAACGAACCGTAAAGAGTATAAGACACTGTATAAAAAACGAGTATTGCCCATATTTGATAATGTACCAGTAGGACACTCCTGGTAAATCTTGGTACTGTTTAAATAATAATCATTTAATCTTTCGTGTATTAGATTGGAGAATGTCAGTTCTTGTGTTACAACTTTCAGTTAGATTATGCTTAATTGGTTCTTTGTTTCGTTAGTAATACTTTCTTTTATTCTCTATTTGAGGAAAAATAAAAATATTCATCCAATTTCGCTGTCGTAGGTAAAGTGCCTAATATAGACGCAGCACTTCCTTTTTCAATTGCTATTTCCATTCATTGTAAAAGAAAACGGAAAGCTCAATGACCTTGAGTTTCTTCCATCATATTCTTTCCAACAAAACTAAGAAAATCCAATTCTTGTTTTTCAAACCAATGTTTGGATAGCGATTGGAAAAAAAATAAAACTATTTTCTAGATGATTGTATTTTTTATTTTTCTCTGCATACAAAGCAGCAGTACCGGCCAATACACTTATGTATTGTAGATGTAAAGCTGCCAAGGTATCTACGTATGTAAAATTCTAAATAACTGACTTTCCGTAACTCCAGGGGATGAGTGACATACCATCTAGTCCTTTGCCGTCGCAATGACTTATTTCTAACGGTTCTAGTCAGTGGCGGTTTCCCTATATGAGCTGCAGTGCTGCAGAACCGATAACTTTTGGCAAAACGGCAATAATTTTTAATATTTATTATATATTGGTAAATTGTTTACAAAATATATTAAGCACTTTAACTCGAAATTCAGTAACAATACTGCTGTAAGTGTCGCAATAAATGTTGCAGCAGCGTACTCTGTGTTATGTATCCACTTCATACCTAAAGCATACAAATAATAAAAACGGATCTGGGCACGGAAAGCTTCAAACTTATGCATTTTTAACCAATAAGCACAACGCAAAATAGTGGGAGTTATGGACGAAAATACGTATGCTTCGCTGCCGCAAAGAGTGCAGTTCCGTCTGTTACTATTAACGACATTACGTTCATTAACTTAAATAGTGCCTATATTGTCAGAACCGTTAAGATTGGTAAACCATGTTTTGTGTTAAAGAGTAACTATTTTTGGGGACATTGAATGACTGAATAATTCTGCTAAGAATAAATTACTCCTTATTTTAAATAATAATGTACGTCATTTAAGGACTATTTAAAACTATACAGGGTGTTTTTTTTAAGTGGGAGGTCACCTGTATATGGAAGACCAATGGTAGAAGGAAGCTGAAAATTTGCACTAAGAGGTTATCGAATGTACCCTACACGTCTAAAATAGTTTCGATACGTTAGCACTTCCGGTTATACCGGAAGTCGGTATTACTATCGTTATTTTAAATAGAACGCCCTGTATATTTATGCATTTTCGAATTCCTTGTCGAATTTTATGTGAACTTTTATAACACATCCATACCTCTATCTAATGCCGTTTTCGAGATATTTTGATTTTTAGTAGATTTTTGACATTTGCATGCTGTCACATAAATTGGAATAACTAGAAAGTGAACGAACTTACAAAATTGTTTTTTTGCAATCACATTAATAATACCTGATATTATTTCTACGTGCAAAGAAAATCTGATTGCAATGTACAGGGTGCTAGAAAATTCATTTTATAATTTGACTAATAAAATGTCAAATATTCCGTTTTTTTTAAATGGAACCTACTATATTTTGTTATATTAATCGATTCTACGGAAAAAAATACCTTAGGTATGTAATTACAACAATCCATTTATTGTAAGCCGTTTTTGAGTTATTTGCATTAAAAGAGAAAATGCACTAGTTCAGTAACGTAATAACATTTGCTACTATCAAGTAGCTTTTGTCCGATACAGTAACACAAGAATAATTGGTTATTTTTACGAAAACGTCAAATGTAGATAATTCTACGCAGGTTGCATTTCCCGTACTGTAGTTATTTATGAGGGTTAATCGAAACTTTACAAATCAAGATTATCTCGAAATAATAATTATTTATGGCGAATGCAACAGAATTCTTCAAGGAACTTGCGATGTCTTTCATCAAAATTTCCTGAAAAGCCAGCGCCGAATGTTAGGCTACTTGAAACTATTCTTGAAAACTGTGCGAGTAATGGATCATTTATTACAAAGAAGAACAGGACCAGCACCGTGACGGAGGAAGTAATTGGAGTTACTAATGTATTGGCATATTTTCATGCAGCAGAGCTTCACTAAATAATGCTGTACAGGATATAGGAATGAACCGTAGTTCCATATACAATATTTTGAAAGCAAATAATTTTAAAAGTTGGCCACTTTATCCTGTTCAGCACCTTAAGGAAGCCGATTTCGAAAGAAAGATGTTGTTTTGCGAATTTGTATTACTTAGAACGCAAGAGGATAAACAGTTTTTGAAAAATATTATTTGGAGCGATGAAGCAAAGTTTACGAAAACAGAGTGTTTAACCGACATAATTCACACCATTGTTCCACAGAAAAACCTCACCAAGCATACATAATAAATTTTCAGGAAAGATGGTCTTTTAACGTTTATTGTGCTATTAGAGATTCGCGAATTGTATGTGTCGTGTTTTACCAGGAAAATTTAAACGGTAAAGTACATACTGTTTTAGTAATTCTTTTTTTTCTCGATGAACACTTTTTACAGGGGAACGATATTTAGAAATTGTGCATGGAGAAATTGTAGCATATTTAAACAACCTCCCACCTAATGAAATACGCAAAATATTTTACCAGCACGACGGTGCTCCTGCGCACAATGTAAACGTTGTAACCGAGTACTTACATGCCTTGTTTGAAGACCAATTTATAGCTAATATAGGACCTCACTTATGGCCACCCCGATCACCCGATCTCACTCCTTGGATTTTTTTTTCTATGGGGTATGTAAAAGATACGGTCTTCTCTTACGCTCCTACAACTAAAGAAAATTGCAAAAGACGAGTATTAAATGCTCTAAATTCTTTAACTTCAGAGCAAATACAAAGGGCAACAAATAAAGAGTTTATAAGACGCATTTTAAAATGCTTGGATCAAAATGGCCTCCAAATAGAACATTTATATACAACCTCTTATATTTTTATTTATTTTTCTTTAGGTAAAATATTGTTAGATGAAATACATTGTTCCATGTTTGTGTAGCTTATAAACATTATTTTTCAAAAAATGTTCTTGCGCTGCCATTTTTGGCAACTAAAATGTGCAAAAGCATTTCTTGCTTTCTAAGTACTAAGATATTAATTCCATAGAATTTATTAATATAACAAAATATTTGATGAAAGACATCGCAAGTTCCTTTAAGAATTCTGTTGCATTCGCATTAAATAATTATCATTTCGAGGTAATCTTGATTTGTAAAGTTTCGATTAACCCTCATAAATAACTACAGTACGGGAAATGCAACCTGCGTAGAATTATCTACATTTGACGTTTTCGTAAAAATAACCAATTATTCTTTTGTTAATGTATCGGACAAAAGCTACTTGATAGTAGCAAATGTTATTACGTTACTGAACTAGTGCATTTTCTCTTTTAATGCAAATAACTCAAAAACGGCTTACAATAAATGGATTGTTGTAATTACATACCTAAGGTATTTTTTTTCCATAGAATCGATTAATATAACAAAATATGGTAGGTTCCATTTAAAAAAAACGGAATATTTGACATTTTATTAGTAAAATTATAAAATGAATTTTCTAGCACCCTGTACATTGTAATCAGATTTTATTTGCACGTAGAAATAATATCCAGTATTATGAATGTGATTGCAAAAAAACAATTTTGTAAGTTCGTTCACTTTCTAGTTATTCCAATTTATGTGACAGCGTGCAAATGTCAAAAATCTACTAAAAGTCAAAATATCTCGAAAACGGCATTAGATAGAGGTATGGTTGTGTTATAAACGTTCACATAAAATTCGACAAGGAATTTGAAAATGCATAAATATACAGGGTGTTCTATTTAAAATAACGATAGTAATATCTACTTCCGGTATAACCGGAAGTGCTAACGTATCGAAACTATTTTAGACATGTAGGGAACATTCGATAACCTCCTAGTGCAAATTTTCAGCTTCCTTCTACTATTGGTTACAAGTGACCTCCCACTTAAAAGAAACACCCTGTATAGTTCGGTGTAAAGTGAGTGCTTTTGAGTGAGACTGATTGTATTCTGCTGTGTTAGTGATTAGTGTATATAAAGTGTCTCGACTGTCAAAGGTTTTATACTTGGTAAGCCATTTTTTAACTTAAAAGGTGGAATTATCTAGTAAATTATTATTAAAGTGTTAATATTTCTGACTGGTGAATATTCAAATTTCTACTTAACAAATTTGTAATTTTAAATACTTAGTAGTGTATACACTGCTACACACCGAATTTCGACTAAAAATTGATTCTTCAGTTTATAAAAATCTTTTGAGATACAAAATTGAACTCTGCTGTTTTTCAAAACCAAATATTGAAGTTTAAAATTTATTTTTCCCATTTTGAAATAAATTAATTTTTGTATTTATTCTTATGAATCTGTCTCAAAATATATCTTTTTTAATAACTCGAATCAAATATAGAATTTTCATACCAGTTTAAATGGCGAATGGTCATCTCTTTGTAGCCGCCATCTTTGAACACCATTTTGAAAGCTTTCCCTTCTGGGGAAAAAATGGGAACTTTCAGAAAATTCTTATTTTGATATTATGTACAACATATAAACAGATTAGGTAGGTACTAATTTGTTCAATCTCTATAAGTTCGTTTACTGGGTTATAATGATCACCCACATGTCACAAATGCACTGCATATTTTGGCTAATTAAAATGCATTAATTTTTATATACATAGAAATATTAATAAAATACGCTTGGATCTTGAATTGACGTGCAGAATTAAGAAAATAGAATACACATGGTCTAAAATATAGGGTAGGTACGTTTTACAGCCCCAATGAACGCATTGAGTATACGATATTCCTATTCACACCAAATAATCCAACCCTGATCAATTATTATTAAGTTTAGTGAACTCGTTCATTTCCTAATTTAATTAGGAAGATAACATTAAAAGTCCTTTAATGTAATCTATTACCGAACCAGTATGTAACGCGTGCAAATAGTTATCAATCTAACAGTTTATATTTGAACCACTCCATATCTCCTTTTTCAACTTGTGAATTACATTAACACCTCGTAATGGAAAATTCTGGGTGGTTTGGAATATTTACCATTTTGTTCGCTTCCGCATCAGCTGTCAAAGCGTACTTTGCTGTTTTGTTAGAATTCGCTTTTGTTTTACGATCTCGCTTAACATTTTATACGCACGAGTTAATGTCGTTGGGTAAAGTTTGCACAAAGGGCCTGGAACTTGTAAAGCTTGAGTGGCATTTTGTCGTCTAGACTCAGTTGTAATTAGTTTTGACATAAATTTGAATAGATTGTACGCTTTGTGATAAACCAACGTGATAGTGTTACAGTCAAAAGATTATTTGAATTGTTTCAGGTGAAAAGCATGAGTATGGCAAATTATACGACACCTTGTCGCTTATCTATTTTAAAGCTTTTGCTCAAAATATCTCATTTAGGCTCGACGTTTTCATAGCGTTAGTATGTATTACAAATCTAAATAACTTTTGTCCTTAATAGTATCTTAAAATAGCCGATTAAAATAGGCATAAGGCTTTGCAATAGGAGAAAACTTGAACACGCCTGATTTCTAAACTTTTGTTAAAAAACTAGGGTAACACGGTAGAAGAAGGGCTGGATTCAATTTAAAGTACCTTCGCTTCTATATCACGCTCAAAAAGCAAATTAGCTTCGCCAAAAACTGAGCTTCGCTGAATCCGAAGTATACCAGCAAAAAAAATAAGCAGAGAGATAGGTGAAAATGTTGATCTAACTTGTATCAAGCTGAATCTGCATTTTGAAGTAAGATGAGTGATTGAAAACCGCAAAATTCAACTCAAATAACTGAACCTGCGTCAAACTTTGGAAATCGGCCCATCGCTCTAAATACACCACATGTGCATGTTCTCGTAAATTTCAACATTTTACATATATTGTTGACGTTAGATGAGGTATTTTTCTATTGTGAAATATACAGGGTGATTAATTTCGACGCACAATATAGGTATTTTGATTATTATAAGAAGTAGAATATAGGTTTAAATTTGGCAATGTTACTAAGTTTTGTGCCGATGAGGCATCTAAAACGAAATTCAAAAAGGACGATTATTTTTTGATGTACATGTAAAAACCAAAATTATCGAATTTCGTTTTCTGCCTGAAACTTATTTATCATTATAAATAAAAAACGTATGATAACATTTTCTTACATGAACTGCCTGCACGAAGTCCTCTCAATAAAATAGAAATCTTCAAACGCGTTTCGTATTTTCAGAATCGTCATCAAGTTAATTTTTTTAATGTGGGCTATATTGTGAATCAATATCTCATTTAGTAGACAATTTAACGCCGATTTTAACGATGTGGGACACTTTACGTTTTACTTTAAAGTTAAACCTGACATTTAAGAAAATGCTTATTATATGGAACTACATCATGCATGTAATGATTTGGCACTATTTTGAAAACAGTTGACACTTTTGGTTTTTTTTTATTGTTATAAACTATAAACATTTGTTACTATATTTTGTAGTAAAAGAGCAGGATTCAACGTATTTATAAATATTGTGGTTGTACTCACATAAACATTGATTTGGGTTTTATAAGTAAATTTTGCGGTTAATTTTGAACGAGCACTTATATGCTTAATGCTTTATTTAGATATTAATAAATTTATATTTTATACCTGTATTGTACATTTATAAATATTATTGTTTCGTAGCTTGATATGTTTGTTTGTTTAGTGTTGTACCTGTTTTTGTTCGAAGTATCTCTAGAAAGGAATATTGAAATTAGAAGAGAACAGTTAGGGAATGTTACGTACGAATTTAGTCTGAAATTAGAATAAATTGCTTATACTAGGGAGCACGATACTGTAAATTTGTAGAGTAGGAGAATATGGCCGGATTCTCTATTAATAAATGCTTAGAAATGCATAGAAATTCGAATTCACTAGTAAATATTAATTCAGCAAGATTGGATAGTTTTAAGTCGATCCTTCAGATTGTACCGGTAAGCAGAGCCGGTAGCTGTTATAAAGTATTACGAATCTTTTCCTTTTTACTTTTTGCTAGTGTCCTGTTGATCAGACACACTCCAAAATCAACGCTATGGGTACCATTATTTAACACTAACTTTAATTTTAATTTATAAATTATATTTAATTTAATATTTAATATTTAATTTAATTTTAAAGTCAGATCTATATAAAGCACGTAATTATTCGCGGTTAAGCCCAATGTAGTACTTTCGGGGAACAGCACTGGGGACGTGACCGCAACTGTAGCGATTCTTACTCAAATTATACGGTAGAGGTGTAGGTAATGTAGTACCTTCGGGTAGAGCAATGGAAAATCAAATGTAGGGGTAGAAGTGTAGGTTAGAGGTTTTAAAATGCCGTACCCTGATGAAGAAAAGTGAGATAGGTTGCGGTTATTATATATTTCTAACAGAAATACTAGAATTTCAACCGAAGCGTACTTACAAACTTATCCGGAAAGGCAACTACTAAATCACATTTATTTTTTGAAAATAGATAGGAATATTGTTGAGTGTGGATGGTTTTGTACACCTCGCTCGATAAGCCTATGGTAATCGAGTTCAAGTTGAAGCTACGGCTAACATTTTAGAAGAAGTAATTTATCAATTAAATTTCTTATCAGTTGGTTAATATTACTTATTATTGTATATCAGGTAAACGCTATTGCATCGTCATCAACTTGTGGAGTTGCTTCAAATTTAAATTTCCCATCAACACACTTTTCGAAGATTTTGCAGAAAAATAACTTAAAAGTTATAATATTTGCATAAACCAGTTTCCTCAACGCAGTGATGTAGTAAGGCGATTCGAATATTTTAATTGGACGACCAAAAGAATTATTGAAGACACTCATTTTTTAAATAAAATAATTTCGACTGATGAATGCAAATTTACTAATTGTAGAGCGTTAACAGAAACAATGAACATCTCTGGGCGATTGAAAATTCACGACAAAGTAGAGTTGTTAGAACGTAATTCCGATGGGGAACCAATGTATGGGCTAGAATTTTGTCCGATTGTATAATTGGTACATTCATTTATCACGAACCATTAAATGCAGAACGCTATCACCAGTTTTAAAAACGCCTGCACTAGACTACTTTGATAATTATCTCTTAAATCAAGTGCAAAATTTTGGTGGCAGCAGGATGGCGCTCCACCGCATAACGCGGTACTCGTAAGAAATTATTTAAACGAAATATTTTCTAACCATTGGATAGGAAGTAATTGGGGGCATGTAGGATGACCAGCACGCTCGCCGCACTTAGTCCTTTGGATTATTTTTTATGAAGTTCTGTGAAAGCTGCAGTGTACAAAAATAAGTACCAGAATGTTGAAGATTTTCAAACCGATATCATCAACACTTTCGAACAACTACCGAGACGTACTTGTCAACGTATGGTAAATGCAAATACTAAAAGGATTACTATGCATTCGCGAAATGTAGGTTACATCAACCTTACACCGCGGTCAGTCTGTTAAAAAATGTTTAATATTTAGTAACAATTTTACATAAATTTTACATTAATGCTGCATCAGAGCACAATCTACTTATATAGTATAACCACAACGGTTCTTTGGATAAAAAGCTTTGGTTTTCTCAAAAATAAAATCGTTTTAACCGAGGATGTCATACAAATCTTTAATTAAATGGGAATGTTTCCCTTTACGAATTACGTTAAAGACATATAGTATAAAACAAAATCAACCATTTGAAAGGTAAGGAATGGATGCGAGAAAAATTAGTCAAGCAGAAAAATGGGTATAGCACAGAACGAAGATCGTTGAAACGAAAAACAAATAACCCAAAAATGTTCTCGCTTATATGTAAAAAGAAAGCATTATTATATTTTCCTTGACTAATATAAGGTGTGTATACGTTTGGTAAGGTTTGAATTGCAGTTTGTCCATCTGAATCAATGCAAACATAAGCTTTTGTAGGATTTGTTGAAGGTTGATATCAAAGTAATATATAAAATATGTCACATCCTTATAAATTCTACTTGATTCACTTTCTGCTGAAGCTTTATCTACCCCACATGTGAATACTTTTTAGACGAACAATTCTAAAGGTTAACATTTGAATGAAAAATTGGAACCTTGAAAAAGCAGAAAGCTCTCTAGTGGAAATGCTTCTTGTATTATGTAAATCAACTTGAAAGAAAATATAACACCGTTTAACCTACTAGTGCCGGAGTAATTTTTCTCGTAGCTCTAACGTAATTCTTGGCAAGGGCTGAAATTAGTATCTAGAATAGAACTACTTTATTCTTAAATCTTCTTTATTTTTTTTTAAATACATTTTGGTATATAAAAGGTCATACAGTAGGATTTGGGATATTAGAGAACGAACACGCACGCACGTACTCACTCAATCGCGTAAACACATAGACGCACACATAGAATCACGTATATACGCACACACGCATGCATGCGTTTGTATGCATGCATGCAGGGACGAACACCAACACTTAATTTAAATATGGATTAAGGTATTAAGTTTGCTACAGTTACTTAAGGGATAATTTGTGTATCAAGTTGCTGCAGTTAATTAGGGTATTTTGTGTATTAAAGTTTGCTACAGTTAAAGTAGTATATTTTTGCAGTTATTTCCTGATAATTAGTTCACCAATGTTCGTAGTATTAAAATAAATAATATGGTGGTAAAATAAGTGTTGCTGTAGGCAGGGGTCGGCAACCTTTTTCGGACGGGCCATTTTCAAAATAAAATTTTTATGCGGGCCGCACATTCAAATGTAACTTAAATAGTGCTTTTATATCATATACAAGTATAAATATTATTAAAAATAAATACAGAAAAAAATTATTTTTTATTGACATGCTATAAACTATAATGTCAGAGAAGAAAAATTTTACAATTCTTAAAAGGAAAAAAAAGGAAAATACAATTCCAATTACATATGTATAAATATGTAAATATAAAATATATAAAATATTAAGGAAAATAGTTTATCTTTAATTTTATTCATTCATTAAAATTCAATGCGCTTTTTGTTCTTGAATATTGCTTGATAATTCATTTAAGTCCGGTTGCGTTTGGGATCCTCAACAAGTTTTGTATAGTTTCATCCGTCAACCTCGTTCTATATTTTGATTTAATGAATTTCATTCTTGAAAATGTTTTTCGCATAAATAGGTGCTTGAAAAAATACAAGTCATTGATTTTGCAAAATTTCTTAAATTGGGAAATTTATTTTCTGGTAGATTTGAATAAAATGCAATTAAATTATTTTCATCAAAATTATTTTTATTTGTCTGGTGCTTTTACAATATCAAATTTTAAAGGATTTTCAAATATTAATATGTCTATTTTTTTTGCATAAAAGTCTTGAAACCGATGATTTTAAGTTGGAAACTTTTGATTTCTATAAATAGCTCGTTGATTAACTTTCCTTTGCATTGTAGTGTTATATTTAATTTATTGAGGTAAGTTGTAATGTCCACAAGAAAAGCTAACTCGCCTATCCATTTAAAATTCGATCATTGTGGTATGTTATTTCCTTTTTCTATTAAAAACATTTCAATCTCGTCTATGAAAAATCTTTTTAAAACTTTGCCACGGCTGACCCATCTTACTTCAGAAAAATTAATGATATCTTCATATTCTTCGTCAATTTCATTTAAGAAATTCCTGAATGTTCGCCGGTTCATACCGTTTTTGCGAATATAATTGATAGACTTTACTACAATGTTCATAACATTTTTCAAATTTTCAACCTTTGCGCAAAGTGCATGTTGATGGATAATACAATGAAGTTGTAGAGGAGGCTGTGTAATATTCAATTCTTTCAATTTTTTATTAATTATGCCTACCAAATCAGTATTGTGACCCGTCATGTTCTTTGCACCGTCAGTTGTCACATTTTGTAATTTTTCCCACTTGAGATCGTACATATTAAAAACATCTAATAGTTGCAAAAATAGATCTTCACCTCTTGTATTCCCATGGAGGCCTTTTAATGCAGCAAATTCTTATGTTACACAAAATTGTTTATCAATTCTACGTATAAAAATCAACAATTGAGCGGCGCTAGTTATATCGATGCTTTCATCAAGTGCTAGTGAAAAATACTCAAATTGTGAAGAATTTTCTTTTAATTTATTAAACCATATTAGTTGATATATTTTCAATACGTCGAGCTACTGTACGTGCAGACAAACTAATATCTTCAAATTTTTTAATTTTTTCCGGACAAATTTCGTTAAGAGCAGCCAAAATATATTTTTTAATGAATTCTCCATCCGTAAATGGTTTGTTATGTTCAGCAATTAATTTCGAAATATGTAAGGACGTTTTGACCAATGCTGAACTTTGTTCCTTACATTTTGTAAAAACATCTTGTTGTTCTTCTAAGGATTTTTGTAAAGAATCAATTTTATTTTGTCTGAATTGAGATTCAAATTTATCATATTAACTTTTGTGTTTCGTATCGTAGTGGCGACGCAAATGAAATTCTTTGAATACGCTTATAGATTCTTTGCAAATTAAACATAATGCTTTATTGTAATTATTAATAAACAAATAATCAAAAGTCTACTTTTCATTGAATTCGCGGTTTTCCTCATTAATTTTTCTTTTCTTTGGTATTTTATTCATTTTTCCTAGGATAAAATATGAATTATTTTACCAATAAATTAAAAATAACATGTATTTCTTATTAGCTATTGTAGTGAAACGTCATACGGTTGTCAATACGAACGTGTTTATGTGCAAAATGCACATATGAACATACAGTAGCAAACTGCGAAATGAAAGAATGCTACATTTGCTAAGCAAGCCGTCGTATTCGCGGGGGGGGATTAAACTTGCGCAGTAAAATAGGTTTCCCACTACGCTTCTGTTAGCGCGCATTTTTGTCACCGGCCACAATTCGGCACGCCCACGCTATAAGTTTGTTGATTTTTCCTTCAAATTATATTGGTGCTTTGGCGGGCCGCGCAAAAAGTTGCAAAAATCCGCATGCGGCCCGTGAGCTGCAGGTTGCCGATCCTTGCTGTAGAGTTTATAGAATTTTGCAATTCGAAAAATGTGTATTCGAATATTTCATTCTATAAGTTATTAACTGTCAAAAGTTCAATTACGCATTATGCAACCAACCAAATAGTTGATTTGCGTATAGGTGTTGATCAAGTTTCGTTTTGGTTTGGTACTTGGCAATTCGCTCTGAAATATTTCTATTAACTTCTTTTTTCTCAAATAGTAATTCAAGCGTCAACCATTTCGAGATTTATAAAATATTTGACTCTCAAATAATTCTAATTTTCGAATAATTTGAGCATTACCTTATTCAAATTATTTTGACGTTTAAATACTTCGAATACATGCATTCTATAGTCAAATAAAATTTCCAGAAGTAATAGTAACCAATATTTCAAATTTAATACTCTAGTAGTTGCTTCTTGTAAAAATTACAAGAACGACTTGGGACAGAAGAGCATTTACTGCACCTACCTGTAAATGTACTAATACTTAATTAAGCACATTATGTTATACTGTAAACATTTCTAACAGCTATGGCAAGTGGTGTATAAAGAAGCAATCAAGATGGTAATATTTCATGCCATACAGTTGCAGGGTTGAACATTATTTTAGAATTTGGATCTTGTGTAAAATTATTAATAAAAAGCAATACATACCCACGACCGCTTACTCCACTTGCCTTTTTGTGTGGATTCGAACCTGAATAACCACAGGGTATTGCAAATGCAAGTGTTCTACCCAGCACTTGCAGTGTAATTTTCAAACTGATATATGAAAGATGACGGTGTACATGCATTAAAATGACGAACAAACAGACAGGGAGGCATGAAATATTATTTAAAATTTCTGTCTGGATTTCTTAAACGAAATACCCTTTATACAGGGTGTCCCCGTTATCGGTGCAAATATTTTAGGTGGTGTTAGGAGACACTTTTCTAAGAGAAAGCTTAAATAAAAGTTTTTCTAAGTCTCCACCTCAACGGGTTGGATCAATTTATAGCATTTTTGTGGGTGCCTCTCTGTAAATGGGTATAGCATCAAAACTAATAACTTTATCGTATTCATCATCTAAAACTATTTTAAAGGCCGTAATATTTTCTAAAGTTTGCATTTGCAATTTTTGGTGTAAAGTAAAAGATACAGGGGATTTATATGAAAAAAAATTATAAAAATTGTTTTTGTAATATTAGAAAACGGGAAAACTTTCAAACGGCAAGAGTTAGAAAAAACGAACGATCCTTCCCAGATAGCAAATTCTATTAGGTTCAACTTTGCAGTAATTTCCAAATGCAGATACAGACCGTGGTCGACACATTTACAATGACAATGAGCAACAAAGTAGCCAGGAGCTTTGGAACGAGTGGAAACTATACCTTCAACCAGTACTAGAAGATTGCAATTGCATTCACTAATTGTTAATTTTATTTAAATAGATTTGGAAAACATTATTAAATAGAATAACGAATGCAGTTAATAACCGCGACGAAAGACGAGATCCTATACAGAATCAACTCAACATCTTTTAAAACGTCAGATTTTGTACTGCAAATGAAGGAGGTCATTTTGAACACATTAAAATAATTTAAGATTATAATAGTATAATAAAAAGCGTGTCCTACCACCATCTAAAATATTTGCACCGATATCGGGAACACTCTGTATTTATCAATTCTGAAAAAAATACACATGTTTACTTACCAACAATACATTTTATAGTTTAAAATTTACCTAAGGGTAGTTGAGTTGGAAAACTTTAAACGGGTTAATATACCATACAAGAGGGCTTTTAAAAACAATCAACACCAGAACTAAAAGAGAACTATCATTGGAAGTGTCAATTTCTGACAAACCAACAATAGTAATAGTCCTAAAAATGAGAAATTGTCACAAAAAGAATCCTTCAAAAAAAGAAAACTATTAATAATGGGCATTTTTCATAATCATTATTTTGTGACATATTACGTTGCTGCTTACGTAATATTTTCTTTTTAAAAAGTCTTCTTCCGTTCATAATAAGCCAGTTAATCATATGGCTTAGATAAAACCTATTTGCAATTTTAAAGGTCATAATAAAATCCTGCTTTGTTCTCAAACAATTGGAATAATTAACAAAGTTTTAATATTCTGTTTACGCTTCAAGCATGTTAGTTGCTTTGGAGAGACAGAACATGTAATAACAATTTTAATAACAGTATGTACTAGATTTTTAAAACAAAAACTTCAGGGTATCATTTTCTCAAAATTTTTAAAAGTAAACTCTAGGGACATAAAAACACAATTAAAAATTTAAGTTTTATTGTGTCCGTTTCCTTTTTTAGGGTTTCGTACCTTATAAGCTATAACGGAACCGTTATAAGGTCACTCTCGTGTCCGTCCGTCCATCTGTCACAGAGGTTTTCCTCGAAAACTATGTAACGTAGGAATAAGAAATTTGGTACAATGCTAGGTCTTTATGGCGCGCACATATATCGACAGTCAGAAAATAGAAACAAATATTTTTAGATTAATATGGCAATGGTTAATTCGGTCAAAAAAAGTTTTAATAAATATATCGTATGAGGTATCATTTGAAAGAGGATTCTAAAAAGCTTCTAAAAATTTGTTTTTATAATTTTCGGTCCAGTAGTCTTCATGATATAGCTCAAAATGTGCCAAAAATGACCGTCCCCTCCCCGTTCTCTTACATTTCCAAAGCTAAAGTTTTGATTTTAATAGGGATAGTAGCTATTGAGTCATAGATTATCGGAAAACTTCAGGTTTTTTGACAGTGCAATAGTTGCTGGGAAATTTTTTTTTAAATACAGTAATAGACAGCGTATTTACTAATGTACCAGTACAATGTAGGACAATATATTTATTTTTCAGTTATCACAATCAAATTTGGATAAGATTTAGATATACATAAAAACAAAGACAGTCTGATTTGGTTTATTGATTGTCACTGTAGTATTGGTACGGAACCCTAATAGTGCGAGCTTGACTTGCTATTGGCTAACTTTTATTTCTTATTGCTTACGCAAATAAGCAAATTTTTCTTGACTTAAGCAAATCTTAACTTTAATGTTTCCAATCCAAAATAGGATTACACTTTTTATTTTTATTAATTGTAGACAAATGATTCTTAATATAATATTTTATGTCCGTCCATTTCTCATTTGAAAACACTTCATTTTCATCAATACATTTTGTACACTGCGTTATCGCAGATAGAGTTTTTTAAAATTTCTGATGTGTGACATCTTAAGACAACTTCGTGTTGCTCAGTCGTCCAGGGTTGTTTATTAGTTTTCGACTCCTCTGTGTCTTAGTTAATTTTTTGCCGAGACAAAAATAAAAAAATTATTTTTAAGAATTCTTGAAAAAATGTAATAAATTAGGTAGGAAGAATAAGGAAGGTCCAGTTGGACATATCTGGATTTCAAAATTTAACTCATACTTATTTACAATAAACTCTACCGAACATATTTATTTTTACATACATGATCACACCGAGTTCTTCCTACTTTAATTTTGCTCTGGAACAGAAGTGTCATAAACATTGTTTTTATTTAACATCACTTTATATTATGTTCCAACTAATAAGAAAACAAATCATAATAGCATGCGAGATTACTGTAATAGACATTATATAGTTGCACATGAATCTTAGTTCTTATCTCGAAATTATGAAATTGTTCATTGTTTTTCATTAGTCTTGTTATTTCAATTGATATATCTTACTACAAACAGTGAAAGCATCTTAAATTTTCAAATGTTCCTAGACCAAACTCCAGTCAGCAAGGAATTGGATACAAACTAATGATCTTTCGCAAAGACATTCCATTTTTATCTAATAAAATTGGTAAGATTGATGTTATCGTAAGTGATAACTATTGTGGTGTATTCTGCATAAATAAATTATTAGCTAAAAACTAGTAACATTATCAATATGGGATATTGATGGGTATTACCTAGCAGATACATTTTTTAGAAGTAGTAGTATTAATGGATGTGTAGCAATTTTTGTGCACAATGGAATTGAGTGTCGAGAGGTAGGAAATATTACTAAGACATCTGTAGAAATTAATTGCGAGTGTGCTGCGTTCAAAAGGTGCACTTTCCATGGGCCTCATCCTTTATAAAGTAGGTGCTTGGGGTTCAACTCCTTAAACGCCGACTTCCTATCTTTGTACCTTGAACATTCCACGACACTTGAACCATCTTCAACGTAATTTAGTAAAACAAACATCGCCGCTTCTCTCATATGGTCGCTCAGATCTTACCATAATCTTCAAAAATGATGGATAATGTTGCAAGAGATAAACATGAATATATTGTAATAAACAGAAGGTAGTGTTTTAAGTGTTACTAATGAAAACAAAGTCTCAAATAGTGACTTCAGTGATAGAGGAATTTGTTGCTTTACTTAACTCTCATTGTATACATTGTCGATTATGGTTTCGAAGCATCTGGTAGGATTTTAACGTTCATATGGGAGAAATGGCGATGTTTGTATTGCTGAATTCTTTTAAAGATGGTTCAAGTGTCATAGAAATATCAAGAAACGGAAACAGGAAGTCGACGTGTAATTAGTTGGATGACCCCGAGCTTTCGACTTGATACAGGACGAGGCCCTTGGAAAGTGCACTTTTTGAACACATCACTACCAACAGTGTATGTATATTAGATTTTCCCTCTATGTATTGATATTCTGTATTTTACAGTTCATACAGTTGGCTTTATTTATGTCACGTTTATAATTTACAAGATAAAAATATTTAAATTTTCTTTTTGGTCTAAAATATTAATTTATAACCGTGCAATAAAATTTGGTTTTTTCAAAAATTAGTCAGAAAGATGTTATTTATATTTGGTCATTGTAAGATATGGTTTACAGATTTAGGCTCTAATTAGTTGTAAAGTATAGTTTGAGGTATATCAAATGTAGCTACGTGATAGTTTGCAAGTCACACTGAGATAAACAAAATTTGTGTAGAAACAATCTGCTAAATATTAATTGCTTTAGTTTAATGTTGTGAGTATGCTAATAGCGACAGCCTTTATTGTTGGGGTATTAATTATAAAATAAGATTAGCATTGACTGTCCATAAGATTTTCTGTATAAAAATTTTGAGTTACATTATTGTTTAGATGGGATGTTGTTACATAATTCTTTACCGCTGCTGCGAAATGCATTTCGTCTAGTAGATGGTTTTTCTTTTTGCTGTTGCCTACTATTACATTATTTTCTTGGTATTTACATAACAGAAGTTACATTTAAGAAGTGTTTCTGGACACTATGTAAGTGTATATATATATATATATCATGTGATAGAGACGTCACGAGAGGTAATGGAAAAGCTAATTTCTACAAATAAAACCCACCCAAATAGAAGGAACTTGGAAAAAATGAAATTTCCCAGTATTTATTGTTCCACCCTGTTTAAAAATAAGCGTACTGTACGTACAAAACGATTAAATTCATTCGCGTTAATAAAAAGCATATTTTTCCGTGGGATTAAATAAAACCTACTTAATAAAAACGAGTCTTCATTACTAAGTAAAAAAATACATAGCTATTGTATTTATCAACACAGCTCTCATTAAGAAAAATTCTAAAAGAATTTTATGTGTGAATTTTTTATTTATAGTATAAACTAATCTCTCTTGTTACAACTATTAAGACGCAAACCTCTTTGCATTTGCAAAACCGTTAAGAAAGCAATTGAAGCTTTAATTAGTTATGTATTTACTGAAATCCGTGCTTTTGTTAGAATACACCGTAATTTTAAGATATAAATAAAAAGCGTTTTCAAATACTAACTTTGTTAGTATACAAATCAACCATAAGGAAAACAATCGCGAGCTTTACTTATTTTTCATGTGTATAATAAAATGTTCATTTTAATGGTTTTAAATAAATCATCACTTCTGGAATTTTCGCGATTAATAAAGAAAAATAAGTCATCTGTACTAAGAAATACTATGAAATATTGTATAAACCAATTATGAATAAGACACCTGTTTGAAGGACTCGCGAGAACATAAAAATGTAATAAAAATCGATAAGGATTATTTATAGTTTTCCGTGTCACAATAAAATAGAATGAGGCGCGACCATGAACTCCGAGCATTAGGCAAGGATCGATAACGCCTTGCGATCCTCGTAAATCAAGTTGGCCGCGGTGATTTGACGCTAATTGGATAGTTAAACCCGTGGTATTTTCGGATATATTACATTACTTGGATGTACTATGTTTCAAGTGAATTCGGAAGGATCTGGAGAATGATGACGTAGTTAGATAATTTTGTATATAAGCAGAAGCAATCCACATTAATGGATTCTTTTCAATTTACGAGATCGACCATGTAATTCGCGATTCTTTACCAAGCAATATGAGACATTGAGTAGAGATTTTATTCGCAGCCAAATAACATGCAGAGTTGCATGTTTTTGATGAAATATCATTTGTGTTGTAAAATACAATGAAGAATGAACGTTCTTCGATACACGAGCTACCCTAACGCTAATTAGTTAAAAATAGAAGATGCACTTTTAAAATTAACATTTTAAATGGAAGTTTAAAAGAATATGGATACTCTTGTACACTGAGATTTTAACGTCAATATAATTTGGAATCGGGAGGTATTTAATATCATTAATTGCGTTGGAGATGAGATTATAATCGCTTTTTTTCCATTAGAAGTATATAATTTTAGATTTCTTTGTTTGTAATATTCAAATATTTGTAAAGTAGAATAAATTCTCATTTTATTTTTTTTTTGTAAAAATAATTTACAGAAAATTTTGAGGTCGAAGCTAGAAATATTTTGATCTTTACTAAATATATTATTTTTCAAGGGTTATTAGCCAATCACCTTACAAGGCGTGGTAATAGTAGATAAGTGGATTATTCACGTATTAATTAAGGTAAGAAATATTTTAATAATAAAGCAGCTCCTAGGAATTATTGGCGGTATGAATTCAAACTGTAAATTGCTTTATAAATTCTTTTGTATGAAAGAAAAATGTTTTAGCTGTATAGATGTTTCTTAAGATTGCTGTTTTATATTATATTGTACATTTCATAATGTAATTTCTGTTGAGCTAGCCAAATAAAGAAAGGAAAAGGAACGTAAAATAATAATAATTTCACACTTTCCATTGCTGTAGTTAAGTCACAACATTAATTTGGACGAACCCCTGCTTACAGAAGTGTCACAACATTCTTTTAGCGGCGCTGTAGATGACTTTTCACCGGACTGCCCGTTTCTGGATTGCTCCACCTTTCTGCTTTCCAAGTTGGACAGCTCTTCCATCTCATACACGTTCATCTAAACCATTAACAATCTGAAGATGCCTTCCACCAGACTGCACGTACAACATCCAAACCACACCTCTTCTTCTACTTAATGTGCCACGAGCACAAAATATAAATAATTCGTTTACTTACGTAGGTAGCTTTCCGAAGAGTTCCGAAGACGACCGAAGACTTCAGAACCCTCTATACTTGTATATATTGTAAATTAGTTTTTAATTTCACATCATAATTTTTTGTAACTTAACAATGTCCCACAAATAAAACACGAAACCTTCCGAAGAGTTCCGAAGACTGCCGAAGACGTCTGGACCTCTTCAAACTGTAAATATTTTCTAACTACCATTATTCAAGTTTCTACTCGGCCTCACAAGCAAATTCCGAAGCCTTCGGAGGAGAACCGAAGACTACCGAAACTTTTTTCGCCGCCTTCAAACTGTATATACATTCATCTAATAAGTGTTTAAGTTTATTTTGGTTCCACAAGCAACCATGAAGCCTTCCGAAGAATTCCAAAGATTATCGAATACTTCCGAACTACTTCAACTGTTAAAATCAGTCAATTTTAACTATTTCCTTTTTATTTTCATGTATTTATAAACCTTATAATTATATTTTGCTAATACTTATTAAACACATAATCAAGCCAAGCCTACATGCTTTCAGACGCCGTCCACCCGAACGATAACAAAATTATACATTTCATAAATGAGACCAATAAATCTAGTCGTTTAATAGTTGTTTAAAAGAAAAACAGGCTTATCTTATCTTTAGTAGACAACAGGTGTACTAATTAATAAAAAATTTCGGTATAAAACAATATAACGTTAAAAACTAACTGTTCTTCTAGCTTGTGAGGCGCGGGGAGTGTGTCGATGTGTCGATTTCACGCCTTGATATATTCCCTATCTCTTTTGTTCATAACATAATAAAAGTATGTCCATAACCTTGGCTATCGCCTTAACAAGCAAGTTATTAAGATTATCAAAGATTATCGGTTGGGTGTCGCGAAGGTATTATAATAACTTTCGATTGTGCTTTTGATTGACGTGTTGGGATTTATTGCATTGATCGTTCTCAATCTATACGCTGTAGATTATTGTAAATTAATGATATTCATTTTCTATTTTTTTCTCCATATTAAAACGATATTTGAGTGAAACTAGATTTAAATTTAACTACTAGAACATCTTTTTTTGCAGCAATAAAGGCTTTGTGTTAAGGAAATTTTGAAATCATTACTTTCAGTGGCTACAGTTTGGTTAAAAATATAAAAATTTACTTTTTCTGGAATGAAAACTACGTATAAAAATGTATGATTTTAATTTGCCGTAAAAATTTGTAAAACAAATGTATAAATTACTCTATCAAAAGCCGATCATATCCAAAAGAGTTGAAAATAGTGCGTTGTAGTACCAAATAGAAGCTCCTTCAGATGTGGATCGATCTTTATTGTTCCAATACAGGCCTTCCAGGGGTTACATTTGGATAAAATTTTATTCGAATACCATTTTAATTATGTTTACTTGAAACGACGCAGTTCTAAAAATTTTAGTATCTGGGAAAGAATGAAACGATCATAATTTGTAATACATAAAAGTGTCGCGTCCTTTACTAAAGTGAAGTTAGCAGATTTATCGACAACGCGATATTCTTAGACAGAGATCTGAATTTTCTTGTGCTGTGTTTCCGGTTGTCTTCACATTTTATCTCGGGATTGGTCTAAAGTACCGAAAGCATAGCAGTGTCAAGCTGTAACACCTAAGGGCTATCCCGGAAACTACATCCTGAATTCCTGTGAGTACATATGTTTTTACTTTATTTTTAAATTGTAAATGTTAAATATTAAATTTTTAAATGCACATGTTCTGTGCTTCCTTTGGGTATTGTTAAAATTTAAAACCGAAATATTTAAATATTAAGTAGTTAAAAGGGTTATGTATATTTTAGAACATTTTTGTGTTTGTAAATGGTTTTTGACTATAAATGGAAAATTACCGACCTTTGTAAAAAATTTGGAATTTTTACATACATTAAAACTGGCATTTATGAATTTTCATTGTAATATTTCAAAAGTGTAATGAAGAATGAATGATATTATTGGTTTTTAATAATTCTAGACATAAACTTTGCGGAGCTTGTCTTAATGGATAAACAGAAAGCAATTTAGAGACATTTATGAAGATAAAAGTAACCTTTACAAATATTAATAATGTAACACAATATACAGTAGTGTAAAAGGACCTAAAGTACATAAAACCAAATCACAAAGAAAAATTAAATATTGTTACAACTCGAATAGAAAACGAAACGATAGAATATACAAATTACTATAGTTCAGGAACAGTTCCTTTTCAAACTTTACTTTCTAAATTTAAACAATATAAATTTATAATTAAGAGACCTAAATCGATTAGATTACAAACTGCAAATTCCTTGAGTGACATAATTAACCAATTTATGAAAGAAAATTCAATTCGTTCTTGGAATAACCTTTTTTTATTTCCTTACAAATAATTTTGTATAGTTCCAAAAACAAAACAAAAAAATTCTGATTCAGTTTCCTCCCAAATTATAAATAATTAAACACTGATACAAATGTCACTAACTTTCAAAATAATCACTTATCAATTAATCTAAAACCATTATTTGAAAAAGCAAATCATAAATAAAATTTTAGATGGCGACATTTTATCTGCAGTTCATGTTATGAGTTTTAACACTGAATTAGAAAAATACATCCGAAAGCAATACCATTTCCTACATCTAGTTTTAAAGAAAATTCGTTAGTGTTAAGAGTTACAAAAGAAGAAGTATTAATATCTACGAATTCCTTCCAGACTAATTTTGCTGGTGGTCTTGATTCTTTTTTGACGCCTTGTCACTAAACCTTGTTGTACAAAATAAAAGAACTATTGACAACATTATTCAGTACATTTCAATTTGGTTTCGGAACTTCTGTAGGCTATGAAGTAGATGCCCATGCAGCAAGAACATATATTAATTCCTATTTCGAAAAACCGATAAAGTGCTATTAAAACTCAATTTTAAACATGCAATCATAGTATACACAGACATATTTTACTTGAGTTGGTTAATATGTACATACCAAATATGTTTCTTTTTATTGACCAATGTTACAAATTCCCATCTAATTTTATATTTGCTTCTAGAATAATTTCGTCGGAGAGAGAGGTTCAACAAGGAGACCCTCTTGATCCATCTCGCTTTTGTTTTGTAATTCAGAAAATGACTAAATCAGTTAACTCCGAGTTGAACGCTTGGTATCTTGACGATCAGGGTGGCCTCGTGGTGTAGTTTGTATACGGATGACTATTATGCCCGGGTCCCGGGTTCAAATCCCGACAGGGTCCGCTTGAAAAATGTTAGTCAAGCATTTTTCACAAAAATACGCCCTCGGGATTATAGGTAAATTGGAAGTCCCGTGTGTGAGTGTTGTCACGCACGCTAAAAATCCCTACCTTGCTTGGAACAGCAAGGGTTCGCGATGATTATTGTAAGCAACTGCAGGTATTGGTTTTGCAATACTCTTAACTAATGTTAATTGTGTGAAAGGATTTACTGGAAAACTATTAATTCTGCAAATGTCTAAGTGTTGGGGATCCTTGGTAGCCACAGTCTGCTTAACCCCCTTCACATACCCTACAATGATTTTCCAATGCTCCACCCAAAGGTACTACATTGGCAGGAAGCGAGTTTTTTTTTATCTGAAGAATTTTGAATTTTGCCGAACCCTTGCTGTTCCAAGTAAGGTAGGGATCTTTAACGTGCGTGACAACACACACACGGGACTTCCATTTTACCTCTCATCCGAACGAGGGCGTATTTTTGTGAAACAGGTCTCGCCTAACATTTTTCAAGCAAACCGTGTGGGGATTCAAACCCGAGACCTTGGGCATAATAGTCACACGCATACCAACTACGCCACGCAGCCCCCCCTTCACATACCTTACATGTGATTTTCCAATGCTCCACCCGAAGGTACTACATTGGCCAGGAAGCAAGTTTTTTTACCTGGGAAATTTGAAATTTTGCAGAACCCTTGCTGTTCCAAGCAAGGTAGGAATCTTTAACGTGCGTGACAACACTCACACGGAACCTCTATTTTACTTCTCATCCGAACGAGGGTGTATTTTTGTGAAAAATGCTCGCCTAACATTTTTCAAGCGGACCGTGTTGGGATTTGAACCGGGACCTTAGGCGTAGTAGTCACCCCCACACATACCTTACATATGATTTTCCAATGCTCCACCAGAGGGTACTACATTGGCCAGGAAGCGAGTTCTTTTTACCTGAAAAATTTTGAATTTTGCCGAACCCTTGCTGTTTCAAGCAAGGTAGGGATTTTTAACGTGCGTGACAGCGCTCATTTACGGGACCTCCATTTAACCTCTCATCCAAACGAGGGCGTATTTTTGTGAAAAATGCTCGCCTAACATTTTCAAGCGGACCGTGTCGGGATTCGAACCCGGACCTTGGGCGTAGTAATCACCACGCATACCAACTACGCCACGGAGTCGCCTCCCTACATATACTTTACATGTGATTTGCCAATGCTCCACCCGAAGCTACTACATTGGCTAAGAAGCGAATTTTTTTTACCTGGAAAATTTGCAATTTTGCTGAACCCTTGCTGTTTCAAGCAAGGTAGGGATTTTTAACGTGCGTGACAACTCTCACACACGGGACCTCCATTTTACCTCTCGTCTAAACTCCCTACACATACCACTGAATCTTGGTAAAATAGGGTAAATAATTAGGAAACAACAGAAGGGGAACCGAGCTGTTTTTAGGTTGTGGGAATTTCAGGGACCGGTGTAGGCTAGCTCAGAATAGAAATAAGTGAAGACACGCGTCCAACCAGTTTCAAGACGGAAAAACCTAATGATGAAAAAAACAATTGTTCTTAAATCTGATGAATATTATATACTACAAGGTGATGGTTTTGAAAAATTTTCAACTAATGTAGATTGTGCAAAAGGATATATCGGAAAACTATTAATTTGGTAAATATTCAAGTGTTGGGGATCTTGGTAGCCGCAGGCTGCTTAAGCCTCTTCACACACTACTGATTAGCGGTGAAGTAGGGTATATATTTATAAACAATAGAAGGGGAACCGAATTGCATCTAACAATAAAAAGCAGCGGCTGTGTTGGAACACAACAAACATAGAAACAAAAAGAAAATTGTTGAAAGCATATGTGGAGAGCACAGCACAGTACGTCTATGAAATAGGGGCAGTAGGAGAAGCAGACAGAAGAACGGTAGAAGCCTTTTGGAATGTTGTGCTTCAGATGTATAAGGATGATATTATAATTTGAATAAGGGCCGCTATACTTGCGGCCACGTCCTCAATGCTTCACCCGAAGGTACTACATTGGGTTTAAACGCGAAAAATAAACGTGCTTCAAATGAAAATCTAACTTCAAAGTTAATCGGTCCTAAATAGAAATCTAACAAACTGAAACTAAAACTAAAAATAGGGTTTAAATAATGGTATTCCTAGCGTTGATTTGAAGTGTGCCCGATCGACAAGTCACAAGCAAAAGTAAAAAGTGAGGGATCCGTAATACCGGATAGCAGTCGCCAGCTCTGCTTAACGGTGCGACCTGAAGGGTCGTCTTAAAACTATCAAGTCTGGCTAGCTAATTTAAAATGGATTCAAATTGTCTAAGCATTCGCCAAATATTTTAATAGTGAATCCAGCTATTTTGCCTACTCATAAATTAACAAGTTCGTGCTCCCTGATCTAAGTAATTTATTTTTTAGCCTAAATCCGTCCTTAGCTTTCCCTATCATTTCCTAACTGATTTATATCATATTTACAATCTTCACAATTACAGTCTTCATTCGTATAAAAATGCTGCCACCTAAAATGGCGGCAGAACAAAAACAAATCAAACCCCGAAATAATATAATACATGCAAGGTAAATATAAAATGTAAATATAAAATATAAATATGAATGAATATAATATATATATATATATATATATATATATATATATATATATATACAATTAGTTAAAAGTGACGACCAGCAGTGTATACAATTAATACTAACAGGTTATTTGGTCATCTAGTAATAAAACTCTTATTTGTTTTTTACCGAGCTTTCGATTTATTTAAAATCTTTTTCAGGGTGCTGTAAAGTAACTGTGACTGTCATTAACATAAGAATTCTAAAATATTACTTACAAAAACTGGAGTTAAAATACTGTCATGGTTTTGATAATTATCATTAAAACTTAAAGTAAATAAATTAAATAAAACATTTGATAAAAGTACAAGAAACAACTATTCACGTCTATCACAATACACGTTACAAATTAAAATAAAATTTGGCTTTTAAAATATAAATTCCATTGAGAACTAAAACATGACGATTATTAAAATAATTAGTACGATAACATTCTTGAAGTGCATGGTTGATTATCTGTATTTATCTAATGTTGTTTGATTTCTTATACTTGAGTAAATACATATACACAGCGTTCAAATTGTTTATATCTGTTTTGAAGTTTAAAGCTTTTTCATTGTTTTTTTTTGTTTTTTCTGGAAATGGCTCATATAGTAAACAATGAAAAAGCTTTAAACTTCCAAACAGATACAAATAACCTGTTAGTATTAATTATATATATATATATATATATATATACATATATATATATATATAAATAAATAAACATCTAAAAGCATAAGCATATAACAGTCCATAAATTAGCAAAAGCATCACCTAAGTAAATTATCAGGTGCAATCGCATGAGCATTATATCGACTATCGCTATTACACATAAAACGTGTATGTTAAAATATTTCAAAATCTGCTTATCACTACAAATCAATGTTTATGCGAGTACAGCCGCCACAATTTTACTCTTACCTCGTATATAAATTACTCCAGCATCCGAAGATCTGGTCGTCTTCTTACGTCTATTGATTTCTTACTACTAGGAGGAGATGGATATGCACTGTTAAAGTTTGTATAAGGATGATAGCATGGACAGACAATGTTAATAACAAGGAAGTTATAGAAATAGTAGGACAATAAAAATATCTGCGGAAAACAAAAAAAAAGGAGAAATAGAAGGGCTGGATACGTTCTAATGCATTTTTGGGGAATATCGCGGCATATATTACAAGCAGAAATAGGGAAAAAAGAGGTAGAGGTTGACCTTGATCAGACTATTGCACGCAGATAATGAAAGATGCAGACTGTGGAAATTTCAGGGAAATGTGTAGGCTATATCACAATAGGAGACAATGAAGGTACGCTTCTAATCAGTTCCAGGACTGAAGACCTATTGATGATTATGATGATGATGATGATATAGAATTTCAATTACATTCCAGAACTGAATTATGGTTTGTACTTGTTACGCTTTATTGTGTAAGCTCCAAAGTATAGGTTTATTAATTTAGATTTAGGAAGCTTTTTAGAATTCACCGTGGAAAAATCCCCGCTGAATACTACAATTTTCGTTGACACCGGAAAACTATGTTTTATAATTGTTCGTGCAGGTATTAACGTCATTCGCTATCTTTGCGGTCGTAAGTCGCTGACATAAGGCTTTGTATGTGTGAAGCAGTTCAGTTCCTATCAATGCAAGCGGAAGTGCATTTAATGTGAGAAACGCCGCATAGCTCGAGGACTACCGTACCGACTTCCGTGGAGTAACAATTACCGTACCGACTTTCGCAGAGATAAGATTAACATACCGCCTGCCGTGTAGTGCGGTTGTGATTGCTTTGTTTTCGTTTCAACTTTTCTACCTTATCCTTATCGTATCCTCCAGCGAGGCATCACCAGCAGAAGCGGTTACCAACACAAAGGCAACAGTAAAGAACCACCTCTGAGGAAAACATCCGTGCGCACTCAAATTTCGGGGTAAGTGTTGTAAAACCTTACTTAGTTGCCCGGAGTTTTATTGGGGAAGTTTGGTCGTAATATACTTTCTAGCAAATTGCGCATTATTTTTGTATTGTTACTTCTTTTAATACGTATTTTAAGATTGCAGATTTATTTAATAATAGAATGTTAAATTTTAAAGAGTCGGACTTTGCAGTTACCTTTTTAACTGTATCAATCTAAAATATCGTAGGCATGGTATGCAATTATAAGCTGTTTGAATGCTCACGTCATTCACTCGGCCACTGTTTACGTCGCAAGGTAAATACTAGTCAATAAACAATAAGATATTTAATTTTAATCGCAATATAAGTAATTTATACAGATTTATTTACAACGAAAATTTATTTCAAGTTGGGATACATTATAATATATTATTGATAGGCTCAGATTCCAAAGCCCATTTCATATTATAAACTATTTGAATCTGAAATAGGAACTGACATGTGACTTCTTTTTAACTAATTATCACATAAGAAAGTATGCTTGTTAGGAAATAAAATTACAAACCATAACTATAACTATAGTTTCATTTATTGACGTGTGTGTATCACAGAGGACGTTGAAAAGACAAGTTTTAATTGAACGTCATATTCAGTTCAAAAGGGTTATTGAATTTTAACCAACGAGTAGCATTTTGCACACAATTGAAGTTTATAGAAACCTAGCTCTTATTTTAATCACCACACTACGTAGGATGAGTTTATGCGATTTAATTGGGAGAAATATAAAGACACGATTTAAAATAACAATGACCAACAGTAGTAGAAGAGATTTACTAATAAAATATGTTTTTAATAAAACGCAAATCCGACCTGGTGGCAGTGGCGTAACTACACCCCTGCCAGCCCCCGCTATGCGGGGGGGCCCCAAGTGCAAGAAGGCCCAAACGATAATAAACTCAACTTATTCATCTTCAACGTATTTGGCAGGTAAGAAACGGTCAAGAAAATATTGCAGATAATTCAGAAACCGCAGGTTAACGAACGTTTTCTTGATGTTACTACTAGGAACTGCTGAAATACAAGAAATAATAATTAAGATAAATACTGAACACCACCTGCAGCCTGCATCCTTTCTTCTTTCTATCCGTTCTGTCCTATTTTGTAAGGGTTAATAAACAGATGAAAGAGACTGTAAACTTTAATAACAAAGATGTCTATATTATTCTTAAGTGATAAGTTGTATAAAGTGGTAAAGCATTATTAAACGACGTATAGTAGGGTTAGTTTGGTTTGTGGGATTTTAAAGAGGAATAAAAGGGCTATTGTCTGTACAGTACAGATTCACAGGATGGCAGGTAGCTTAGTAACCTTCGCTTTCTAGAAATATAATACTAGAAAGAAATTCATTTTGTGGTTTCTAGTCAGCTGGTTGCAACGTATTTGCATTAGCTGCATTATATATAACGGAAAGGAAGTAAAAAGCATTCCAGTACGTTTTACTCAATAGTGTTGTGTTCGTATTACAGGAGGTCTTTCATATTTAAACGTAAGTATTTATATCTATTTTTATTAAACTACTATTGATTTGATCATAGTTGAAGTCGCGCTGAGAAATACATATAAATAAATCTTTAAGCATTCAATAAAAATCATTTATATTTTGTTAATTAAAGCATTTAAAGCAAAGTATGTATGTGTTATTTGTAATTTCAAAAGGCTTTTAAATAATTATTACTTATCTAATTACATTATAATTAATTTCATTTAAAATTGCAGGAAATAATATACAATGAGCACTACAAGCGGCGCTGCAAAAAACGAAAAAGGAAACTATTGGAAGAATCAAAGAGCAAGATTCCAAAATAAGTTCCTTTTTACTTCTAAAGAGTCCGAAAACAAGAACAATCTATGAAAGAAATTGGGCTTTCGACAGTAGCATCTACTAGTTCCCTACAGACGAACAGCAGTCGTCAACAATTTTAAAAACTCTCACCCAGGGCGCAAGTACATCACATAATGACGGCCGCGATAGAAATTTGGAACTAGATACCACTACAATTACAGAGGTAAATGTGAGTAGTACTTTTCACTTAATGAACTATCTATGGATCTGACGAAAGAATATCCAACCGATTTTGCACATTTTTAAAAATCAATGTTTTACAACATGACAATTTAAGAAAAGAAATAATTAATTACGGATTGTGTAGACCAGATGGTGCGTTTCCTAAAGATAATAAAATAGAAGTTTTCAGTTCACTATTATTACTTAATAACTGCAAGCGAAAATAAAAGCAATACGTTAAACTTACCACACAATTCAAATGGGTGGTTGTGTTATTCTAAATTAAAAATTGTGTTTATTGTCAACCATGTTGGCTGTTTGCTTCAGTAAGGTCAAGTTGGACGACCGGAATTAATGATTGGCAGGGTTTATCAAAAAATTAAAGAGCATTTGCTTGCTCAATCTCATTTAACTTGTTGTTTTATTTACGATATGTGGAAAAAAATTATACCATAGATAAGAAAGATACTCTACTATTAAAACAAGAAACTGAATTTTGGAAAAATGTTTTACACAGACTTTTCAATGTTACTTTAACACTATCCCAGCGCATGCTGTCATTTCGAGGACATAGAGAAAGTTTTTCTGATTCAAAAGACAGTTACAACGGTAATTTCTTAAGTTTAGTTCATTTAATTAGTAACTATGATCCTATATTACAAAAAGTGCTTGAACGACCCAAAGGTTCAATTAAATATCTTTCCCAAAAATTCAAAACGATATTATTAATACTTTAAGCGCACACTTAAAAATATTTTATTAAATAAAATTAGATCCGCTCCTTTTTCTCAATCATAATAGACACTACACAGGATATAACTAAGATTGATCAATTAAGTAAAATTGTAAGATATATTGATTTTAAAAAGACAGCTTGGGAGAGGTAACCAAAATAGATATTTGTGAAACTTTTGTGGGTTTTACAAAAGTAGAGTCCCAATCTGCTGAAGGACTATGTAATACTATATTAAGCAATTTAACCAACATGCAATTAGATATAAATAAATGTAGAGGGCAGGGCTACGATGGAGCTAACGTTATGAGCGGTACGTATTCTGGCGTGCAAAGAGAATTTTAAACATAGAGCCTGCAGCCTTATATATGCACTGTAGTGCCCATAACTTAAATCTAGTCATAAATGATGCCGTTAAAGGTATAAAAGAAATAGAATCGTTTTTTCTACTTTTAGAAAACATATATACATTTTTGCTAATAGTATAGTAAGATGGAATTGGCTTTCTGTTTTAAAGAAAATTTCACACAATTGAAACGCTTAAATCCGACACGTTGGGCGGATCGAGTAAAATCTTTAGCTGCCATAAGAATTCGGTATAAAGATATAGTAATGTCTCTTAATAAAATTATTATGATATCAAAAAAACAGATGAACGAAATGACGCAAAGCAAATATTAACTAGCATGGATAATTTTAATTTTATTTTTAAGTGTTTTTTAAGTCAAATTCTAGAAGAGCTTAACAAGCTCTCACAAACTGCTCAGAGTGAAAAGGCGAATATTAATCAGATAACTCTCTTATTACAAAAACTTTAAAATTTTTCAAGGAAACAAGAAATAACTATTCCAACATCAAGGAGGAAGCAGCGAAAGTTGCAGGGCAATGGAATATTAAACCGGAATTTATAAAAAAAGGCAACCAAAAATAAAAAGCATTACGATGAATTATCCAATGATTATCGATTTAATGATGAAGAATTTAAATTTAAAATAAATGTATTTTATCGCGTAATGGATATTATAATTTCACAGCTGTTGAATCGTTTTAAATCGCTTTTTCATGTAAACGAAAAGTTTAATTTCTTAGAACCTAATGTATTTTTGAATTTAACTGCAGACGATATTTTATCTAAGGCAAAACAATTGCAAAAATTTTACTACAAAGATTTAAATGATGCTATAGGTATAGAACTTACTACACTCAAAAATAATAGACTTATTTGTGATGAATTAAAAATGTTAACGTATCTTACAATTTTAGAATATCTAGTACTTTCCAAATCTACAGGTTCTAGCAGTTTTCCAAACACCATAACAGCCTTAATGTTATACCTAACTTTACCCGTTAGCGTTGCAAGTGCGGAGAGATCTTTCTCAAAATTAAAAATTATTAAAAATTATCTTAGGAACCGCACTTCACAAGATAGATTAGACGATTTATCCCTCTTAGCAGTAGAACATGACACTGCCAAAATATGAATATAGAGGATACAATAAACGCGTTTGCAGCAAAACATGCAAGAAAAACAAAATTTTGAATTTGATTTGGAATGTCTGCTAGCTCATAGGTTTTTACTGTATCAAATTTTTAGGTGTAAATAATTTTGTGCGGCGTATAAATATGTAGATTTAATATTAATTAACTTATAAGTTTGAATTTATGTAATTTGGTTTTATAATTAATAAAGCACTTGATTAATATAGTATATGTATTTAATTCTATACTGCTTCCTTCTCTACATGTACTATAATTTAAAAATATGGCTAAATATAAGCCAGTAAAAGTAATACATTTTAAAGAGAGCCCACTTTAAAATTTTTGCGGGGGGGCCCAAAAATCGTAGTTACGCCACTGCCTGGTGGTGTTGTTTTAAAAAGAAATGATAATTCTAGCAACTGTATTGAGCACAAAATCTAATACATCGCATTTCAAAACTTCTGAAACAAAATTTATCAATCAATTATTGATATTTTGTATTTATCCTCAATTGTATGGGCATAATACACATGCCCGTAAGAACATTATTGTTACCTATTTCTTTTAACAGGCAGTTGAAAGAAATTTAAAATATTCCTATTGAAATGTATTTTTTTGTTTTAATTATACTGCTAGCGTTCGTATACTTGCATCTAAACCGATTTTCAAATGCCACCTCCACGCTGAGTTCTAAATTATAAAGTTAAGTCAAGACAGTCGTATAAAAGTTTAGAACTTGCGTAACAAGCGATAAACTTTCTTAATGAGGTTGGTTTTCGTGTTGCCACCATACTGCTTTTCCCGTGTGGAATACTAAAATATTTTATGTAGAGCATTACGCTATAGTTACGGGGCTCGTATTTACACTTAGATTTCAATGCGTTATGAACTAGATTAATTGAAGTTATAAGCAAGGTAGTTTAAACACATTTTCAAAAGATAGGGGTTGAGAGTGCTTTAAAGGTAGCGGAATTATAGAAAGTATGCGCTACGAAATGATTTAGTATAGACTGTCTTCTTAGGAGTAGCTTATTTTAGTAGTGTTTATAACCTTGTAACAAATAATATGGGAACACCCAGAGTGCTTCCACAGCAGCAAATGCAATGCATGTAAGTTATGCAAGTTAATGCTGCAAGTTATGTAATTGATTTGCATTATTAAACTGAAACATAATTTCAGTAGACGAAGAAAACCGTCTCTTTCTATCTTCCATTTCCCACCTCCTCCAGCTCCCACTTCCTCCACCTCCCACCTCGTCCACCTCCCACCTCATCTACCTCCCATTTTGAATCTCCCTATTCACCCACCTCTTCACCTCTTATCTCCCCTACCTCCCTTCTACACTACCGTTCACCTTTCACCTCCCCTATTTCCTTCCTATACTACAACCCAGCTCCTTCACCTTTCACCTCTTCCACCTATCCTCCAGCACTACCAATTTCCACCTTCTCTCTTAAACCCTTCACCTCACACTTTCCACACACCACTATACACTTCGCACTTCTCACACTACACTTCCCACACACCACAGCACACCTTCTCTTCTGTCACTTTCCCACGACATCTTCGTAAAATTTGTGGGTTCACTCGGTATATTTTGTGATTGCATTACATCATTACGTAATTGGTCTTCCACTTAAAAAACTTCAGATGGGTAATAAAATCTGAAACACGTATGACACGTACATTTTTCAATATTTTAATTAAAAAAGCAATATTTCATTTTTTATCTTTCTTTTAAACTAAATGTTGCATAAGTCAAATTTTCGTTAAAAATATGGTAGTTACCCGTCAAACACCAAGGTCAATGTATCACATGTTCGTCTGGATAACTTGTGATTAAATGAATGGAAAGAAAAGGATGAAAATCTTAAAACTTCAATATACACACAAAAGTATACACAACTTCAAACATATAAAACTTAAAAACCATGTAAAATTAAATTGACCCATGTCTTTATGCCACCATCCATACGTATTAACAGATTCAGGGATGACAAACCTTATACCGTCATCCTCAGAGAAGCTATTTTTATTAATTAGTTGTGTACACAGCTCACGTTTCTTGCTCCGTGTACCCAAAGTTGTAACCATGAGCGGACTACTACTGTTAAGGGAGTGAAAATTTAAAAGTAGGACAACCACGTAAAGTGTATAACCAAACTTCAAATTTATTGTAAAATCTCATAAAATAGATACACATTATAACAGATTTACATAACAGTATAACTAACTTTTAATTGGTTTATTTACGGCGTCTAACAACAAATTGTAAAGATTTAAACTTTTAATGACGAGTTCAAATACATAAAAGTCCCTTTATGACATAACTTGGTATATTGATTTACTATCGATAAATACCGTGATAGCCAAGGATTCATATACGGTTTTCTCTTAACTTCCTCTACACCGGCATGCTGAACTATAAGATCAGCTTACCACATTTTAACTAACAATGTCTGGGGGTGTATTCTCGAATAGATGTGATATTTATCGCATGCGATATTTTACGATTTTCGCATGAAAACGTCAAATGTGTATTCTTGAAAATCCGCCTGAGAAATTTATCGCATGGCATGCAACGTGCGGTGTTTATTACCCGATAAAATTATATGGCATGAAACAAGTGTCAATGTCAAGTACTGTAAATATAAAAGCTAAACCTAAAAAAGTTCTTGGGTTAATTTCTCTGTATTGTAGTCGTCAAACATGGCAAATGTTGATGAGATTGGATTGTTGGCCGTTTTAGTAAGACTATAATTAAATTTTCCGTATCTTAAATTTTCTTTGAGTACCAATAATTCTGCAAGTTTCTGTTTTTGTTCATTGAATACATATCCCGTTCTTACGTTTGGCTTGACCGACATTTCAATCACGTAACATTATGGTCTAATTCTTTATACTGTAGCCTATTATCTTAACATTTAAAACTATCAATAATACCGAAACAAACACGCTTTGATAATTTAGGCTTAGGGTATATTGTGTTAATTCTACTGTCAATGCTGTCACGTGATAGCTATGTTGACCGGCTATTGGTTGTTTTTGGGATGTACGTACGAATCTATTTACGACACAACGCATACCACGCGATATTGAATATGTCATATCATTTTCCGTCGAGAATAGCACTTTCGCTTCCAACAGTTTCGCATGCGATATTTTTCGGTGATAATTATCACCAGTGAAAAATAACGCACGAAGTCGAGAATAGATCCCCTGGTAGTTGTTGTTCCATTGATATGATTTTGCTCAAGCACTAACATCTCGTTGAGTTATGCTGCCTTTGGAATTTGACGGTATATCACGTTTTCCACATTCTGAAATTCTTGCCCAGAAATGGGCCCATGAGGTAAATTTTGATTGGAGTTTCCTAATACATTTCAAAACAAATGTTTGGACAACACACAATCGTATCCAACTTGAAAGCCGCTCTACATTGATTTAATTACATGAACATGCATTGTCCGTACTTCTCAATCACCAATATCACTAAAATCTATTGGTTCGTTTAGTCATGCGCTATGGGGTTCTTTTAGAAACTCAAGACCAGTTATCCATTGGTTAGAAATGGCAACTGTTGGATAATTTCTCCACATACTTGCCTCATCAGCAACATTAAATTTTGTGAAAATTCAACGCCATTCATGAATATCGTAGAATTTCAGAATTTCCCCAATACAAAACGTAACGAACGGGCAAAATGTTTTGACGTTGATTGCAACCAAGTTAAACCGTTCTTGAGGCGCTTTGCAGAACAGAGTGTCAATTTTGAATGAATGTCCCTTCCAAATACTGTTGACAATCCGAGCGCCTAATAACGCAGCTAGCAGCTCAAGATGTAGGATTGTGGACAACTTTTGTGGTGTCATTTTGGTTTTTGCTCCAACCAGCATACACTTTCTCCATATGCGGTTTCTAGTCTCAAATAAGCCACTGCAGCAAAGACATTTTTGCTGGCAGCAACAAACACCGTAACTTGTACTTATGTATTACGTTCACTTGCTAGTAACGTGTGCATGAATGACCCTCGGCTATTGTATTTATTTAACCTTTCTTACTTAAATCTCCAGAGAGACTTATCATCAGGGCTAAACAATGGGTTCTTTGTTTTATCCTGTGGTAGCATACACATGAAAATAATTTACCTAACAAGACTTCACTGATTCAGTTTTGAATAAGACAACAACATATTATAATTACGTATAATAATTGTAATTGAAATAAGAAAAGTAATCAAACTTTGGATTATTTTAGTAAAATAAAAATAACTCTTTAACCAATTTTAATTCTCTTAAGACTAATAAAACATGTAAATTTTACTTCAATAAATTTTCTTTCTTTTCTTTTTAAAAACAACAGAGTATCAAAAAGTTAACAAAATAAACCATCCTGATATGAGCTTATGTCTCGGGGCTTTTACAAGATAAAATTACAACGTATCTAATTCAAACATTAATTAAAGCATTGCATCTTCACAGTGCTATTAGCATTTAAACATCTGTGAAGCAAACAATTATTATAAGTTTTTCTTTTGCAAAAATTTAAACGGATATATACATAAATACTTGAATGAAGTATTATCAAAGTCCTTAACCTCAACCACGTCAAGACAAAACCCAATCAGTTGAACTAACAACAGATGGTGGACATCATGTCGGACACCCGAACTCCTGATCCTCTAAACCAAAGAATATTAAACCAGGAACAGCAAGTCTTCCAGAATTCAATCCAAAATGTAGAAACCGTGTAAACTAGCTCAATACCTCTGCTGATATTTTCCCATTTCTTCAATTTACAATACTCGAACAAGTATTCAAAGTCACTTAATTCGCAATATAACAAAAGCCATGTTGAAGTGAGCAACAGGTTTTTAGAAATTAAATTAATTTGCTACAACAGATAACATTATTTTAAAATCATTGTATAATAAATAAAACAGCTTACCCCTAGCCAGCGATTTAATTTATTTTTAAAACGAACAGTTTTTTTACAACCAAACCAACATTTGGAAAATAACACGCTTCCTCGGGTCCATCTTGTACCAAAAGTTGAATAAGATAGCCCGACCTCAATAAGTGCGATTGCGCAGAATACCACAATACGCCTTTTGATCCCTACCCAATAGAGTTTCGACTAATAAGACAAAGAATACTGCTTTTCCGTTTAACGTATAACGCATATGCAAGTAAACAAAGTTGCCTAGCTTCTAGATTCGTAACAGTAAAAACGAACTGGTACAACACATGCAATTGTATTGACTTTGCTTGTGAAGATTTATACAGCATATAACACCTAGGAATAGGAATTTTCTCAACGTCCGGTATCCACTTTTTGTGTAGGAAGACATTTGGAATTATTGTACAGAGATAAAAGATTGATATACTTAGATCTACAGATGATATAGTCGTATTAGCATTTAGCAAGAAAGAGTTGGAAACTGCTATTAATGAAATGGAAACAGTTCAAACAGAGAGATGTGGACTGAAAATTAACAAAAACAAAAGTTTTTCGTTCTCGAAGCGTTAAGAAGCAAATGGTGGCGTTATTCTTCACAAAAATCTGTCTTGTGGCAACTGTGGCTCTCGAAAATCAAAAGACCGTTAATTCAGCATGGTGTACGACTATTTGTTTGCCTGAAGTTTTCTGTAAATTCAGAGAAACCAACCCAAAACGACGAATCATTTTGCATCATGACAATGCGAATTCACACACAACACATCCAACAAACGAGTATTTGGACACACAAAAGATCGAATTGATGGGTCATTCGCCTTACTGCCCCGACTTGGTTTCCAGTAATTAAAGATAATCTGCGTGGACAACGATTTTCATCGCCCGAAGACGGTTTTAGAGCTACCATCTTCTGACTGGACAACCTGAAGGGTTGTTCAATCGCACGCAAAAGTGTATAGATCTTAATGGCGATTATTTTGTAAAGCTATAAAAGTATTTTTCATCAAATTCATTTGTTTACTCTTTCTATTCTCAATACATAAATAGTGTCCTTCGTATATACCATATATTCAAAAACTTAGCGAAATTATTTATAAGACAGATAAGTCGATAATTTCGAATATCAGATAAATCCTTTTGTTTATAGGGTGGTGTTACTCTAGATATTTTTCAAATAAAAGGAAATTTTTATTTAGCGATAATTAAATTATAGATATAGCATAGAGGTTCGACCAGCATATCTGCACAAAGTTTTATAAGAAAACTAGGGATGCCATCAGGATCACTAGTAGTTTTGGGTTTGCAGTGCTTGAGGTCACTTAACACCTCATCATAAGTAAAATATAGGCGAAGAAACTTCTAAAAATGTAATAAAAGAGCAATAGTGATTCGGGTTTGAAGCCACATAAACGCTCTGAAAATAATCAGCAAAAGCATCGCCAATCGCCTGCGGGGAGGAGAGTTCCATTTCTTTGTGTTGCATATTTCCAGGAATGCGCAGTCTTTTTCTTCTGCTGAATATATAACCATATACGTTTGCGTTCACTGATAATCATATTTTCCGCTTCGGCCATGTATTCCTTATAAGCATTATTAATAATCTGCTTTAAGACGTTTCTTTGATTAGCCAATAGTTGATACTAGTACCGGGATTGAAACTTTTTGTGCATCTTATGTAAATAGTGTTTATGACTTAGTGACGTAATTACATCATGATTAAACCACGGTGGTTATTTGTGCTTCACAGAACACGATTTCATCCTAGGTACTGCTTTCAGGAAAATATTTTGAAGTGTATTATAAAGAACGCAACACGCTGCATAATATCTTCTATAGTGGTCAATGAAGACCAATCGGCTAAGTAAAGCAATTCGTGTAGCAGTGGATAGTTAGCTTTTATGAAATTGAAACTGTTATTGGTTATGCGTCCGTTGCATCACACAAAGTTCTAGGTTGAGAGCTGGATGATACGAATCCTCAACTACTAGAGAATCTCCTCTAGTGATAATATACTACATGTTAGTTAATACTATCTCAAGAAAACGGCCATACATATTTGGTGCGTTATTATTTTGTGTTAAGTTATGCAGGTTTATAAAATTAATTAATGCAGCAGATCGATTTGAATTGTCATTCTCGTATATAGGAGTATTAAAATCACCTAGGAATAGCACTTTATCATTGCTCAGCACGCTCAATGTGTCCAGCATCTCAAAAAATAACCCATAGTCAGAGATAAGTAATGGAGGGGGGGATGTAGATACAAAGAATCGCAATGTTAATATTTGTCTTTAACGATATCTGTATACCAACAATGTCAACTGCAGGAACATAATCATTTATTCTTAGAAATCTTGTAAATCTTAGGAATAACTAGTGCATTTTCAACAGCCACCTTAATTGACTTAGTGTGACATAGTCTCTGTCTTATCTATATACTACATAGTTGTGAGGGAAGAACTCGGTATTAAGAATATCCTGGGAGAACCAAGTCTTAGTTAGAACGATTAAATTAAATTGACATGAATTGACCGACTTATGGAACTCAATCACTTTGGATCTAAGTCCACGACAATTTTTATAGAGCATTTGCATAGTATTTTTGTAATGGGGTTGGTTAGTTTGACGAAGCAGATGCAGTTGTTGACTTTTTGAATATGGATGGTATATTATTTTTATATTTTAAAATTAAATCCTTCTCTCCTTCAGAGATTCTTTTGTTAAGATCTAATTTTACATTTTTAATGGTGTTTTTTTGAGGTAAAGTTAGGTCGGGTGTAACTTCCGATTAGGATTTTTCTTTTTAGATTTGAGGACTCTATGGACATCATCTATATTTTCGTATATTGGCTTTAACGGACTAACAGTGCTGTTGGTACGTACACCAAGCTGTAATTTTTTTTTATGCTTGTAATTTACCAAGTGTAGCAAGAATGGATGATACGTGCTTAAAATCATCTTTTATTTTATCTTCAGCCAAAACTGCTGCCGACTCGGGTATATTAAACAGTAATAACTTGTTAGCACGTTGATATCGATCCTCCATTTTAGCTAGAATTTCAACCATATTGTGAGTTCTGCTATTATTTGTAAAAGAAATTTTAACAGAAACCCATTCCCCCTTAACTTATTGGAAGCTATTTTCCATTGTTAGAATTCTGTTATTAAGTAGATCGAATTTTTCATTTATATTTGAAATAATCTCATTTTTAAAGCGATCAAACTGCTGCTTAACTATTTACTCCACCGAATCAATTGTTAGAATTAAAGAAGCAGTTTTACAATTAGAACAATTTCAAGCATGTTTATATTGTAAGGCGATAAGTGGTTGCGAATCGGTTAATTTAAGACATTTCACCTGGAAATGTTTCTTATAGATGTTGCATTTTAAAGAAGGAATAGTTGGCGTAATTGCTGAGTCACATGTAGAAGAGTTGGTAGGCATTTTGGGTTGACATATAAACGGAGAAGCAACTCACAAGCACAGTCTTCACGGAACATAGAAAACAACTACGATTTATATTCAAATTCCGAGCAGTTATAACGTGATAACGTTACCCCCACGAAAGTTTTATATTTATTAAGGGAGTCTATACAGGAGCAGATCCAACCAAAGTATACAAAGTTACTACAAATGTTTAATACTTTCTGCGTGCAGAAATTCAATACAATTTGCGAAATAAAAAATAATCAATGTGTGTCGAACCTGGAACCAGATAAACGATTAAGGAATTGGTATCCCTCAAAGAATAAGATACAAAATCCATCGTACATACCGACTGCAAATCTGAAAGAATATTTAAAGATAGCGATTTGTTCGAGTTATATCGCTCAAGACCGCGTTCGGATTTTTCGCAGACTACAGGAAAGATATTGTAAATATACCGCAAGGATAAATACTTATCAGATCCAAGTCTGATATCAATTACTACAAGCCTGCTGAGAATACTGTTATTTTTAGTATACAAGTGGTCACATGGGAGGTTCCGCATATAACAATAAGCGATTATGCCAAGACAATATCGCTGTAGGAAATATAGAACCAATCGTCTATAATGGCTACATTTAGAAAATGGCAATTACACGAGCTCCCTTGATCGCTTCAATTCAAGACACAAATATGGAGAATTAAAGAAAGAAACAGAAAAGGCAAGGTGAATATTATTGACGCTTCAAAATAAGAAATTTGACCGAACAGAAGATGATGCTACGAGCTTTATGCATGCCTAAATAACCAACGTGAAAGTGTATCTAAACTCTCAAACATTGCCTCAAAGCCGCATGAACTTGGATTTCGACTAGAATGACTACTTATCTGTGTACCTGTTTTATGTAACTTTGTGAAAAAATACTACTCTGACCAGACTTTCAAATAATATCTAATAGACTATAGCAAGTTTATAGATTCACTCATATTTGTGATCGTCGGCTCCGTCAACTTGGCCCCCCTCCAAACGATTTATTGAAATGTAGCATGTGCACCAGAAAGTACTAGTCTTGCACCACCTTGCACCACCAAAATAATAGCTTGCACCATGCTGGAAAAACACTTGCGGTAATTTGTTTATGAGGGGGGCTAGAATGACGCTAGCCCCCCTCCATTCGTATTTCAAAAAAATGATATGTGCACCAGTTAGGGAAAAGCTTGCACCACCTTGCACCACTAAATTTAGAGCTTGCACCACTTCAGAAGATTAGATACAGGACCTTTTCTCGAGAGGGGCTAGAATGACGCTAGCCCCCCTCCAGTCGAATTTCAAAAAAATGATATGAGCACCAGTTAGAGGATAGCTTGCACCACCTTGCACCACTAAATTTAGAGCTTGCACCACCTTCAATAAGTCGTTACATTATTATTTAATATTATTTTACATAAAACACTGCCAAACTCCAAGGTTTCTGAATTGCACTGCCAAAAGAATTCTAAGCAGATCCAATGCCGAAATGTTTTCTTGCGCTTCTTTTATTCAAAATAGTGCAACTATATTTCATTTAATTATAGGAGTTTTATCTAATAACAAGGTGATTAATAATACTGACTTTAGGACAGGATCAGGACGTTCCTACAAGATGCTTACAAATGCACTTGCAAGGTATTACAGAACACGTAATAAACCGCATGATTTAGGGGTGTCAAATTTAAGTCAAGTTACAACCAAATATATCAGAATTTAGTTTTAAGCAACATACAGAACCAAAGTCGTAGACAGATACTTCTGGAGAGGTCATGCACAATTTTTTTTTATTTAATTACATTTCTATGGATGTATCTATCTACAATACACTAACTCCTCCGCTTAACTTTCTATGAGTTTCACAAATTTCTCTTTCTAACTTATGACTGACGGCCATTCAATTTTTTTATAAAATGTCACTTCCACCGTTTTTTAGCTACGTCATAACTGACATTTGTTAAACTTTGAATTTCGAATCGTCCTGGATATTGATTTTTTTTATTAACCCTTGAATTTCAGCACATGCGGTACATTTATTTAATCTTTTATTTTTAAAATTGCGAAAAAAAGTCTTATCGTATGTTGCGGGATTTGAACCCGGTATCATCGGACTGATAGCTTCTCTAGGTATGTATAACTCAGACATCTTGGATACCAAAGATTTATTTTTACATTTTTGAATTATTTGAATCATTTCCAGCAACCTATATTTAAAGGATTTTTTATAAAGTTTTGAATAAAGCTAATATTTGATCTTTTCGAAAAAATCACTTTTCCCACTTTTCTCAAATACCTACGAAATGTATAAAAATTTTTGAATTCCAAATAACGATTATTACTTAACAACAACATCTGTAAAACATTTCCTATTTAACCGATTTTCTATCTCTTCAGATAACAAAACTATTCATCCAGTGCTATCCAGAATTAGACACCCTGTAGCACCGATTTGATAATGCTATTTTTAGTTTATCAAGATTCCCTGCTGAAATTGAAAATCTTTACAAATTTTCTAGAATGTTTATTAAACTGCATTTGATTACTGTTTTATAGTAATCTTGGAATAGTCAATATTATATATGGAAATCGGAAAAAGTTTGTACTAGTTGAGATTGAATTTATTGCTGAGCATTACTTAGAATCATAGGTAGGTATCATTATTATAGTTAGATTGATAATTTATTTCACTGCTGTTGCTTAGTTTATTTTTCACCTAAAGATTTTTACGTATTATTTTCTTCTGTATGAACTATATACTTTTATAAAATTTGAAATTGCTCAAATTAAGTAACTAATCAATAGTAATTAATTAAATAATTTTATTTTAAAAATTCAAACACATAAAAATGTTAAACTCAAAATTAAACTAATTTTTTTAATATTTAAATATAAAAGACTAACTCTTATTCGAACAATTTTTCTTAATTCTAAAAATGTATATCACCTAATAGATAAAATTGATAATGGACAGTATTAAATAATAATGTAACGACTTATTGAAAGTGGCGCAAGCTCTAAATTTAGTGCAAGCTATCCTCTAACTGGTGCACATATCATTTTTGAAATTTGACTGGAGGGGGGCTAGCGTCATTCTAGCCCCCTTGAGAAAAGGTCCTGTATCTAATCTTCTGAAGTGGTGCAAGCTCTAAATTTAGTGGTGCAAGGTGGTGCAAGCTTTTCCCTAACTGGTGCACATATAATTTTTTGAAATTCGAATGGAGGGCTAGAATGACGCTAGCCCCCCTCCATTCGAATTTCAAAAAAATTATATGTGCACCAGTTAGGGAAAAGCTTGCAAATAAACAAATTACCGCAATTGTTTTTCCAACATGGTGCAAGCTATTATTTTGGTGGTGCAAGGTGGTACAAGACTAGTACTTTCTGGTGCACATGCTACATTTCAATAAATCGTTTGGAGGGGGGCCAAGTTGACGAAGCCGTGATCGTCTGCCGTCACAAGTTCGAAAATCTCAAAGACGTAACTGCAGACATTAGCGTGATGAAGTCTAATACTTTGGTTTACTCGACTCTGTAAGGTAAAATTCAAAAATTCCATGTAAAAACACTCGCTTCCTGACCATTGGAAAATTAAATGTAGGGCGTTTTAACTACTTTGCAGTTCCATAGTTATCAAACCATAAAAATAACACCGTAAGTTCCAATACGAAATAATTACGTTGTAACTTTTTGATACTCAGATTGTTACTAATTTTTATCTGAAATTTACGTATAAATTCCAAATACTTTAAAGTTACGTATTGTTAAAGAGGGTTGAAATAAGGTAGTAGCACATTCCTTCTCAACTAAGTGCGCAGGTTGATACCTAAATCATATTTCAACTTCAGCATTCCGAAGCCTTTCCTAACCCAGCTAATCTCCTCGTTGAAGGCACCCGAGAGCGACGGGAAACAATCGATAAAATGTGAATTTTAAACAAAAGATAACGAAGCGCAAGTGTTACTTTTAAAACGTGGAAAATACACTTCAAAAACGTTATAGAATATTCGAACCACATGCTAGACCTACCGTAAATATAAAACACAGAACTCTTTAAATTGAACGCTAATATATGAAGTAACTACAATTATTGTATGAATAAAAGCATCTGTATTTTGAAGATACTTCAGGATGTAGAGCGGTAGCGTGACGCGGTCAATACGCGACGAGGCGTGCCAGATTTGTAGTTTTATACTGGATTAAATGGGTAAGGTTGGTTGCAAACGTTAAGGTGGAGGTAACGTGAGGCCCTGAGGCTTTCCTTAAGGTAGATGGGGTATGGCAGGTTACCCAACTTAGGCTAGTAAGGTGTTTAGAACGTCTCACTAGCAGCCGCTGAACAAGAGCTGCTCCAGGATCACTGCCATTCGTTACTGTTCAAATATTTTTCAATATTGCTGTTCTTTACCTTTTAGGTATTACACGTATTTATATATACGCGCGCGCACGCTCGTACGCGAGTACGCACGCACCTACGTACGCACGCACATACGCACGCATGTACGTACGTACGCACGCAGCCGCGCACACGCGCGCGTAGGTACGCACGCACACACACAAAAACACAAACACAAACACACACACATACTGCTGTGAATTTGTGTACTCTTCAGTTAACCCGTTTAAGTATGACTGATGAGTGACCTTTAATAAAACTTTGTAAAGATCAAATTAACTAGAGATGTGATCTCAAAAGTTTCAGAAAATTATCCATTTACAACTAACATCTATACACTAAAATTTTGTGCAAGCTACTTAAAGGAAAACTACATGGAACAAAGAATTTTCTAAAGATTTAAACAAAATATACGTGCATTTTTAACCGCTGAATTATTCAGGATCTCTAATTCTTTAAACCAAGTTGCTTATCAAATTTTCCTCTGAATTTTGTACCATAAAAATTCTATCGGAAAATCAGTTTTTAATTCGTCCATTAACTCTCTAGCTCTGCTTCTCATTTAAATTGTTCGTATCTCAATAGAATGTATTTTTGTATGTTGAATTTTACTTCATACGGCTAAAAAATTATTTAAACCAATATTTAAACGTCGAGCATGACCTTGAATGCAATTTATATTACAACTTTTACAATTTATAAATAGATCAACTAAGATGCATTCTTTCGCGTCTCTATATAATAAAATCTTCAATACATCAGAGGTTCTAGACAGCTTTCACACCTTTCCTCGGTGACATGATTCATAACTGATATAATAATTACCCGCCTATTCATTAGTTTTACGCGCTTAAAGTAGTTGTTATATTAATGTATGAGGTTTTAAAATTTTTATTATCTACGTTAATTGATGCCGCTATCGCTTTTGATTATAATTTATGGGCTGTTAGAAAGTCTTTGGGGAGTTGATTCATATTGCTTGTTATCGTACAAAATAGTTACTTGTCATTTGTGATTTATGGTATGTACACGTCTCATTTTATCTAAATTATGGTTGTATAGCTTTAAATTCCATTATTTCAGCTGTTTTCATTGATGTTGTTTATCGTACAAAATAGTTAAATGTCATTTGCTTATGATTTATAAATTCATTCTCGCTACTGAATTAATTTTTCACCATTAGAACAATCTAGAATATTATTCTTGTTCGAAATGGGATCTTGCGTTATTTATTGAAATCTTAAGGTATCTGTAGAAAAATAAATGCAGTATTCAAGCTTATTGTTAAATATTTGCAAAAACGAAGTTGTACAATGAAGAGTGCTTTTTGGAAATCACGGTTGTTTGTAATTTAGAACTCGTTTAAATTAGAATTATGGGTTTTCAACATACATAATAAGCATTTGAAACGTGTTTATTTAAATTAGATTTATTACTAAGGAATGATTTTGATCTCTTTAAGGGTTTCACCTATGTATCAAAATAAATTACACTAAGCCTATTGTATTACTAAAATATTATACACGGTGTTCCTTTACAGAAGATTAAGTGTTACAATATCTTGATTTTCTCTAGTTTTGGGTCGTTTTATTTATAGAATATGGTACTCATTGACCTCTTATAACCTCATTATCATATCAATTGTGTTCAGTGATATTTAACATTTCTGGTTAATTGCACCGATTTTTGCCTAATAATCCCTTTTTGTTTCTGTAATGTTGTTAACAGGTTATAAACACTACATTTTTTCAATACCCTCATAGCCAGTATTACGCCAGGCCAATACCAGGCGATATTGGTGGTCATGAGCTTTCCAATTATTTGCTTATAACATGATTTTGAAAACAGGAGTTAAATTTTCTTTAACTGGTTGATAAATGTGTGGATGTGTTTCAACCGGCATAAAAATTGTTTTCACTTCTTTTGTACACGTTTCATAACCTTACATGTGATTTTCCAATGCTCCACCCGAAGGTACTACATTGGCCAGGAAGCAAGTTTTTTTTACTTGGAAAATTTGGAATTCTACCTAACCCCTTGCTGTTCCTAGCAAGGTAGGGATCTTTAACGTGCGTGACAACACTTACACACGGGACCTCCATTTTACCTCTCATCCGAACGAGGTGTATTTTTGTGAAAAATGCTCGCCTAACATTTTTCAAGCGGACCGTGTTGGGATTCGAACCCCGGACCTTGGACGTAGTAGTCACACACTTACCACTATGCCACGGAACCGCCCGCACGTTTCATACCCGCTATTTTACTTTCAATTTTACTTATTCTGCTGAAAATTTCTAAAAGCCATAGTAAATTTTTAGTTTAGTCAAATGCTACTTGTGTGTTCTCGAGCTACAATGTTTTTTTGTGTGAAGCTACTTTTGCACGAAGGTGATTGTATATGTATGTAATTGTAATTATTATTTATTTAAAAAAAAAACAAATGATATAGAACAAAGACGACAAGTAATTCTATGTTTGAACTTATAAGGAAGTCTTATGAAAACTGAATTATTTTATCACCTCACATTAGAATTTTTTGAATGAAGTACAAAGTTATACAAGGGAACCAAGGAATACAGAGGTACTTACAAGATGTCTCTAAGTTTAAATTTCAAAATGGACTTACGAAAATATAAACATATTTAGTGTTTTGATTTATATGAGCTTTATATTCTTGCAATTTATTTCTTTTTATTACAGGTTCAGGTCGGAGAAATTTGTGTTCAAGTGTTTAGGTTACTACATATGTTCTCAACATTGAGTCTATTTTCTTGCTTATGTTGAGCATGCTGTTTACAGTTGCCAGTTATTTTTCACATTTGTGTCTTAGCTCTGGAGTTGTTCTTTGTTTTTTATTTGACAGCGTCCTCGCCAACCGTCACTTGTCTGTTTCCATTTGTTTATTATTCCTCCAGGCAAGGTGGTACCGCACCGACTCTTTGATTATCTGTACCCACTCCCGTCTCATTTCTCCACAGGATCGATCCCCAGCTAGCTTCTCCTCTTAAGTTTTCCATTTCTCTTAGCCACCATCTTCATCTACTTTTTGCCCTGGGGTAAACGTTACAGTGGAATTACTCGACTTCGATTTGGTGAACCCCTATTGGTGCTATAACTAGAAGGTTTTATAACGATCATTTTCAGCATAGCTTAAACAAATTGAACAGTGAATAACAAGTTTTTGCTAGACCTGCGATATAGCAATGTTACTAAACATACTTTCTTCGGAAGAATCCCTATTTTCTCATAAAACAATAATTTACATCCTTGAGCTTACATAGAACTTTAAATAAATGCGGTTTTGTTGGCACTACATAACGTATCTGAAGTAAATAACTAAATACTAGTTCTAGAGTGAGAAGTTTGCGGGTAGAAACTTCTCAAACAAAAAAATGAAGGCTAAACAAATACTTCCTGAAGCAAAGACAAATAGCGTTAAGTGTTTTCGCTTTTGTAAATTTGAGAAGCAAGCGTAATTGAATTTTCTTGCCTTTTTGCTGAGCGTATATCTATTTGTTTTGTTGAGTTTGAATTAAAGCTTTGCTCATCAGAATAAATGTAGTTAATAAAGTACCTGTTGTTTTCATAAAGTGTACGAACGTATATGAAAAAGACTGCTTTGTTTAAAAATAGTTTTTAAGTTAGCAGCCTCAGTTAAAGCATTTTTGTATACTATTTGTAACAACAATTAATATACAAATGAGAAGAAACATACATTACTACCAAAAGACCCTGAATTACTCTGCGTAGTATCTAGAAAGCGCTGATTGCATCTAAAGTGATGCGTTTTCAATTACCCTTTTCTAGGATTTGATAACAAATACCTAATCTGATAATGAAGTGCTCGAACAAATGCCGTGCTACAAAAAAAAGCGTAACATTGCAAATTTGAATATTTCTGGATCAAACTAAAACAAATGTTAAAGATATTGTGTTCAACAAGCCATTAAGTTGGAATAGATGTTAATGGTCTTAGTGAAACGGAATCTACACAAAACTGACAGTCAATGTAGAGTATCTTTTGTGAAACAGGTTCGTAGATGACGTTTTGTACTATAAAATTATTTTTTAATTTTATATTATTTTCTTTATCCTTGTGACTATCAGCTATAAATTACACCTCCCAATTTTCTAAATCTTGATCTGATATCACAAGGTCGAGAATTTCTTCTTTTTCTTTTAAGCCCAAGGTAATGTCGGATGGAGAATGGCTTGAGACAAAAAAAAACTCTTAAGATGTAAACGGCTAGTCGAGTGTTAGCTCTGGGTAGATCATGAGCTTGGGTCATGGGTGAATAAAAGACCAAAAATATATTTAATGAGCGCCACCGTATTTTTTTAATACAATAACCAACAAAATTTAACTGTGCTTGTATAAGGGGAATTAGGAAACCTTATCTTAACACCACTAACACAGCCATAAAACTTGAATTTCACTCTTTCAGACACACTTACCAAGACCTCAACCACCAGATGTCATACAGATGTCTCAGCTTTACCTGTGAACAAACAAAAGCACAACATGGACACCATTTGTGTCCTCAAAAACATTTGCCAAAAATAGAATAATAGAATTTAGGCATCTAAAATATACTGAGGGAATTTATTTTCATTACACACACTTTCTATTCCGGGAGGACTTGCACTTTTTTAAATGTTGAATAATAAAACGTCTTTCAAAAACAAAAAGGATTCTATTAGGATAAATTTCTGATTATATACATGTGACTGCAATATTTAAGTTTGTATCTTTCTCATAATTTTTTCATAATAATTCTAATGAAGTTTTACATTCAAAATTAAGATCTATGAGTAGATCATATCTATAAAATTTGATTAGATAAACATATTATTTATTAATTGTTCATAACACATAAATTTCTTTTAATCAGAGAAGTACTTCCTTGATCATTACAACAAAAAATTAATTATCAAAGAGCAGACATTTTAAAATGCAAATATTCTAATTTAATTGTAATCTACAATAAACACGCGAATTTCATATATCAATGAAAGTGCCTTTACATGACCTGAAAGTCTTTAAACATAATGTAAAGTTAATCAAGACAGCATATGGCGTCTAGATTGGAAAACGGAATCTATAAATTTTTGTCTGACATAGGTTGTCATTCAGAATTTCATAAAATACACTGTTTGCGTACATGTGCAAACAAACTGTAAAACAAGATACTTATTCGTTAATGTTACTGGCTTCTAAAAAAAACTACTTTATATTTACGTTACTCAAACAATTAATGTTGGATAATTTATAATAATTTACTATAATTTCAAAGCTATCAAAGTTAAAAACACTCACGTGCATCAAAATGTACTACAGGTGCTAGACCTTGACGTCAGCTGTCGGACATTTCCATCGTAATATCCGGGTGTGATATTAGTCATCGGTAAGTTTGAAATATCTAGGTCCCATGTGGAATCAGCGTTTACTTTACTGCATATTAAATTGAATAGAACGAAACCATAAATCTTTGCTTTAAATTACTGCCATAAAAATTTGTTTTAGTTTATTATCGAAAATGTTACTGAAGATATGTCCTTAAGATATTGCACTAAGATGAAAAATATTAGTATAATCTATTGTATTAATATATACCAACTGTCTAAAATGATGTCCAAAGGGGTTCCATATTCTCAGGCCTGTCGGGATCAACTAAAACTGCTCGAGCGAGGCTTACCAAAAATCATGCTCACGCAACCGCTGTTAGGCTCGACCTCCAGACACCAAGAATTTATTATTCTCTACTTTTTCCTAACTTTGTTAGAAGCCATGTGTTTCGACAGGGCCATTTCGACTTTACCTCATCTGCAAAAGCGGCTTGCACTCTCGGACGTTGAGAATAAAGTGCCGACTGACAACTTGACAGCGCTTGGTAATGAACTTTAGAGTATATATATATACAAGAATCTATGTGTTATTACGAATATTATATATTAATTTTTTTTGGATGATAATTCACAAATTAAATACTTTAAAATACAGCTGTTTTATTTTTATTTTATTGAACTAAATGTAACTAGGAAAAAAAATACGTTACAGTTTCACAAAAAGAGAGTTAGTTTGAAAGCCAGTGTATCTCCTATACGAGGTTATTTATAAATAAATCATGTTTTTAAATAAAAAGAAAATACTGTAAATATAATTAAAGTCCATTCCGAATGGACCTGTACCTTGAAGAAGTTCTAGATTATTAGAACGGGTGGAATGGCTTGAGTGTTCCAATGAGCTAAAAAGCCGAACCAAAGGTTTTGCCAAATTGGTGGAGTCTTTGGTGAGGTACCAGACTGTTAGGTTTCCGAAAGAGAGCAGCAGCTCCTTCGATACTTAGAGTGGCAGAGACCATAGGGGTCGATATGGCATTCTAAGACACACTACTGCGATGTTGAAGGCAATGGGAAACCATCCATTACCTCCCAAGTACACAGCGTACTGAAATTGCGATTAACATGATGGCATTCTCTGGGGTAAAAAATTCCGGAGTTAAAATGGTCCCCGATTCGGATCTCCGGGAAGCGACTACTTCGGAGGATGTGATGGGAAATGGATAGGTTAGCACTAGACATAGTAGGGATCAGCGAAGTTCGGTGGCCAGAGACGGGGATTTTTGGAGTGGAGACTTCAGGGTAATTCATACAGGAGCAGAGGAAGGAAATTTGGGTGTGGGGATAGTTATGCGAAAAAAAATAGGATACTGTGTAGAAAATTACTTACAAAAGAACGAAAGAGTACTCATGGTTAGATTAAAGTCTAAACCAGTAGCAACTACTTCTAGCAATAATGAGGAAGATATCGAAGACATACTAAGATACGTAAAAGGACATGAAAATTTAATAATTACGGGGACTTTAATGCAGTGGTAGGAGAGGCTAGGAAAAAAGCAACAGAAGGCCTGTTTGGTTTAGGCACGAGAAACGACAGGGAAAATAGGTTGTTAGAATTTTAGGACAACAACAATTTAATCATCACAAACACATTATTTCAACATCATGCTTGAAGACGATACACGTGGAAGATGTCAGAAGATATAGGAAGATATCAAATAGATTACATTCTTGTTAGGTAATGGTTTAAAAATCAAGTAAAAGGCTGTAGAAGCTACCCAGAAGCAGATATAGACACTGACCACAACATTGCAATTATGAAGACTGCCCTTAAATTTAAAAATTGGAAAAAAAGGAACGGAAGATGGCACTTCGGCTTTGAGAAACTCAAAAATAGAGATATCCACAAAAGATTTGAAAAAGGATCAAATGAGTTGCTAAAAGATATCGGGAAAATTTCTTATACTAAGGAAGTAGAAATAGAATGGAATCACATTAAATCTAGCTTACACATGACGGCCAGAGATATTCTGGGGCATACACAAAAAGAAAATAAGAAACCATGGATAGCAAAGGATATCCTGAATTTAATAGAAGAAAGACGAAAATACAAAATTAGATTAGACGAAACAGGAAAACAGAGATACAAAACCATAAAATGGAAAACTATTCGCAAACGCAGGAAAGCTAAAGAACAATGGATTGATGAAAAGTGCAAAGAGATACAAACTAAGATAGACGAGGCATACAAACTAATTAGAATGAATTTTAGGGATATAAAACCATATGGCAAAAATATATGAGACGCAGGAGGAAACGCCATTATAGAAAATTTAGAGAAAGTAGTCAGATGGCAAAAATATATAGGGAATTTATATGCAGGAGAGGAACTAACAGCATTAGAACAGGAATCAGACATTGGAAAGTATGACTTGGGATATCCTATATAGAGATGAGTTTGAATTAGCATTAAAGAGTTTGAAAAGTGATAAGGCGCTGGGTACATTTACGGTGCAAGCAGAAACTCTAAAAACCGCAGGACAAGCAGTAACAGAACATCTCTTCAACTTATAAGCTAAATGTATGAGACAGGCGGGATACGCAAGTAAGTAAGCAGGGTATGTTCTAGGCCAAAAAGTGCGATTTTTCCATGTATTTTGTTATGGAAAAATCTAAGGTCCGTTCTGGTCATTTTTTTACCAAGCATTTAAATCCCCATAAGGAGGAATTGACGCCTTAATTCCTTCTTATGGGTATTTCAATGCTTGGTACAAAAATGACCAGAACGGACCTTAGATTTTTCTATAAGAAAATACATGGGAAAATTGCACTTTTTGGCCTAGAACATACCCTACTTACATACTTACGCAAAGATTTCAAAAGTAACATCATAGTCACTATACCAAAAAAGAAAGGCGTAGATAGATGTGAAAATTTTCGAACAAAAGTTTGACAGCACACGTGTCAAAAATATTAACTAGAATTGTACAAAGACGAATAGAAAAACGAGCTGAGGAAATACTAGTAAAAGATCAATTTGGGTTTATGCGAAACAAGGGAACATGGGAGGCTATTTTAGCTCTGAGGGTGATAATGCGGAAAACAATAGAAAAAGGGTAAAGCATGTATATGGAGTTTGTAGATCTGGAAAAAGCACTCGACAATGTGAAATGGAAAAAAGATTGAGACGAGTTTTAGGGATAGACGGATAGTACGTAGCTTATACAAAGAGCAAACAACAGTAATAGAATTAGAGCAGGAACATAGAGAAGTAAATATTAGGAAAGGAGTGACACATGGATGCGCCCTATCTCTATTAATTTTTAACTTGTACATTGAAGATGCATTGAATACTGTCAAATGCAGGAAGACATTTGGAATTATTATTAAGGGATAAAAGATTGGTATGCCTAGATTTGCAGACTATATAGCGGTATTAGCATTTAGCAAAGAAGGGCTAGAAGCTGCTATTAATGTAATGAAAACAGTTCTAACAGAGAGATATGGAATGGAAATTGACAAAAATAAAACTAAAGTATCAGTATGCAAAGGAGGGGAAAATAAATTAAAAACAAGAATACAAATAAGTAACGAGAAGTGGTTAAGGATTTCTGTTACTTAGTAAGCCAAATAACGCAAGATGGGAAAAACGTAAAAGATATACAACAAAGATTAGCACAAGGTCGTGCTGTATTTAACACGAAAAAACAACTACTGTATTCAAAGACAATAAACATAGAAACAAGGGAAATATTGCTTAAAACATATGTGTGGAGCACAGCACTGTATGGCTGTGAAACTAGGATAGTAGGAGAAACGAACAAAAAAAGGTAGAAGCATTTGAAATGTAGTGTTGCAGACGTATAATGAAGATATCATGGACAGACAAAGTTAAGAACAAAGAGGTACTAGAAATGGTAGGGGGAAGAAAGAAATATGTGGAAAACAGTAAAAAATAAGAGAGATAGGGTGATAGGCCACATACTAAGGCATGAGGGAATAAGTGCGGGATATATTAGAAGCAGAGATAGGAAAAGGGAGAAGTAGAGGTAGATCTAGGTTAGACTATTGCAAACAGATAGTGAAAGTCGTAGGCTGTGGAAATTTCAGGCAAATGTGTAGTCTTGTAACGTATTTTTTTTCTAGTTACACTTCTTTCTTTAAAATAAAAATAAAACAGCTATAATTTAAAATATTTAATTTGTGAATTACCGTCCAATAGAAATTAATACATAAAATTAATAATAACCTATAGATTCCTTTACCTTTATGCTCTAAAGTTCGTTACTAAGCTCTGTCGAGTTGTCAATTTGTTCACTTCATTATCAGCGTTCGAACGAGCTAGCTGCTCTGCAGGATAAGTGGAGTCGAGATGGCCGTGTGTAAGCACGTGGCTTCTAACAGTGTTAGAAAAAAGAAGATTGATTGATTTAGATGGAAGCCCCTTTGACATCATTAATACAGTTGGTATAAATTAATTAAATAGATTATACTAATATTTTTTCTCATAGTGCAATATCTTAAGAAAATATCTTAAAGCAATATCTTAACGCAATATCCTGACGCAGTATCTTAAGGCAATATGTTAAGAAGGCAATTACATGTGTTCCGTATATTTCAACTTCACCAATAAATAACATCAAATAAGTAAATCTTGGAGCTAAAATTTTGTTGGAGAATTAAATTCAATCAAGCTGAGGTTGGTTTCTTTATGTAATCGTTGTATTCCGAAGAACTTTGATATTCGATGGTTGTGGAAATTTCCGACAGCTGAGGTCAAGGTCCTACATCTTTCGTTCAGAGCAGTTTCGTAGCACGTGAGTGTAGCTTAGGATTTAATCACTTTGAACATTAATTAAATTGCAATAAAGAATATAACATTAAAAATTTGAGTAACGTAAAAAGCTTTTAATGAAACAGCAAATTAATTAACAAATCTATTGTGTGTCAGAATGTTTACACGTACACAAAGAGTACATTTGGTAAAGCTGTGAATGACATTTTATGTCAGATATATAAAAAACATAGATTCAGTTGTCCTATCTAGACGTCACATGTCGTCTTAATTTAATTTAAAATCTGTTTAAATATTTTGAGGTCATGAACTTGCATTTTCCATCGACATGTAAAATTCGCGTACTTACGGTTAAATACAAATAACTTAGAGTAATTACATTCTACAATATCAGCACTTTGATAATTAAATTTTATTGTGAAGGTCAAGGAAGTACTTCATTGATTTAAAGAAATTTATGTATTATGAGTAACATAGAAAATTTCAAGCCAGTATATTTAAATTTTGTAGAAAGATCCATTCAGAGATCTTCCTAATTATGAATTCAAAACTTTACTAGTATATTTCTGTTCTAGAAAAATAATTAGGTGAAAATTTTTTAAGAGATACAAATTTAAATATTATAATTACATGAATCCAGAAATTTATCCAAATAGAATCTATTTTGTTTTTGAATGACTTTTTATTATTTAGAATTCAAGAAAAAAATTACAAGTCATCCCTGATTAGAAATTGTGTGTAATGAAAACAAATTCCCTGGGTATATATTTTAGAAGCCTAAATTCTATTATTTTATTTTTGGAAAATATTTTTGAGGACACAAATGGTGTCCATGTTGTACCTTTGTTTGTTCACAGGTCAAGCCGAGACATCTGTATGACATCTGGTGTTTGAGGTCTTGGTAAGTGTGTTTTAAAGAGTGAAATTAAGGTTTTATGGCTATGTTAGTGGTTTCCGCATTCCCCTTATACAAGCACAGTTAAATTTTGTTGGTTATTGTATTGAAAAATACGGTGGCGCTCATTAAATATATTTTTGGTCTTTTATCAACCCATGACCCAAGCTCATGATCTACCCAGAGCTGACACTCGACTAGCCGTTTATGTCTTAAGAGTTTTTCTTTATCTCAAGCCATTCTCCATCCAACTTTACCTTGGGCTTACATTAATAAGAAGAAATTCTCGACCTTGTGATATCAGGTTAGGGTTTAGGAAATTTAAATGTGTAATTTTTTAGCTGATAGTCACGAGGATAAAGTTAATAATAAAAAATCAAGCAAGAAATAATTTTTTATTACAGTCTAGCTTAAAATAGAAATCAATGGAGGTACGCGTCCAAGCAGTTCCAAGATGGAAAAACTATTGACGAAAAAGATAACCTGATGTTTATTACAATCAACTACGGTTATTGGTTTTGCAATTTTTTCAACTAATGTTAATTGTGCGAAAGGATTTACGGGAAAACTTAATTCGGCAATTGTTAAGTGTTGGGGGATCTTGGTAGCCACAGGTTGCTTGGCTCCTTTCACATACCACTGAATCGCAGTGAAATAGAGCATATAATTAGAAAACAATAGAAGGGGATCAGAGCTGTATATAGACTGTGGGAATTTCAGGAAACTGTGTAAGCTAGCTCAAAATATAAATAAGTGGAGGTACATGAAGTCTCTGGTCTCACATCGTTCTGTGGGAAACTGCAGGTTCTGCTTTTTGCTGTTTTCTGATAAATCATACATTGTCTTTATTCTATGTAATTATAAATAAGTCTGTTTGATCGCAGTTCATTGTTTCTTCACCTGTGGTATCAAGTTGCGTCTGGGTTCTAATGCAGTAGTTTCTTGTTCCTATTTCTGAAATGAACTCTAATGACACTTAATATATTACATTCTTTAATACAATGTGTCATGCTATAGCTAAGACATAATAATTACGTTGAATTTTAGATACATATTAATATAGGGGATATGTAACTCACGTCTTAACTAATTTTAATATAGTATATAAATCAAAATACACAGTACTGGAGCATAATAAGGACACATTTTTACTTACATGTATCTTGATAGTTGTATTATTTTGTAATTACTTAATAAAACGATAATGTAAATGTTCCCAATGTGCACCATCGCGCTGTTGGGAATGAACATAACGTCATAACGGTCACACATATTTTCAGTAAAAAATAGGTTATTGCAGATTCTGACAAAGACGACGATCTTCTTAAGTAATCCGGGAAAATTTCTGAATGGATCTGAACCACTGAACACCTTTTCTCTTAACATTTCCCATAGGTAAGGCTCAGGGGGTATCAGGTTAAACGAACGTGGTGAATATTTGAAATCAGTCCCACGGGAAATGATTCGCCCTGGGCAGATTTGTTGCAGCATGCCGTTCTGTCGTAAGCACTCATTCATCCAAAGATTCCTGGCACGACACAACCGTCTGACTTCCTGAAAAAATGGCTGATTACCGTGTCCCTGTAGCGGTCATGGGTAACGGTAGGGGGTATACAGTCAATATTCTCAATGAAATAAAGACCCAGCATACCTTCTGCTGACACTATACATAATATCGTTACCTGTTAACTATGTAGCGGTTTTGTGGACAACATCTGGTTTCTAACAATAAAGAAAGCGAGTTATTTGGCGATTGATGAAACCATTTAAATGAATGTGAGTTCCACTGATCAAGAAGTCCGAACCCTTATACAACATAGTCAAAAAGCGTGCACAACACGCAACCCTAGTTTATCTGTCTTGCTTAGTTAATTGATGCCCCGCCTGTATTCGGTTTGGAAATTCACTAATGTCTTTAAAAAATCGCCGAAGTGATGTTACGCTAATGTTCAATTTCGATGATGTTCGTCAAAGACTTCGTGTTGGGGATTCCAACATCTAATTGAGAACATGCTCACAATGCTTATTTATGGACACTGTTACTGGCCTACCAGACCTTCCTTTTCGCTGATACGATACACTACCATCACTACGAAATTTTGTAGCAATAGATAATAACTGCTATATCTAAGCTGTGGGAATTTACGGGAAATGTGTAGGTTAACTTAGACTAGAAATAAATGGGGGTACCCGTCGTTCTAAGACGGAAAACCTAATGGCAAGAAAATAATCGCTCTTAAACCTGATGATTATTATAAACAACTACAGGGGTTGCTTCTGCAGTATTCTCAACTAATGTTGATTGTCCGAAAATATTTATTGGAAAACAATTAATTCGGCAAACATTTAAGTGTTGGGGGATCTTGGTGGCCCCTTCACATACCACTGAATGTCTGTGAGGTATGGAATATATATTTAGAAAACAATAGAAGGAGAAACGAGCAGTATCTAACAAGAAAGACCAGCGGCCATGTTCGAAGACAACAAACATGGAAACAATGAAAGAATTGTTGAAAACGTATGACTATGAAAAGGTACAGTAGGAGAAGCAGACAGGAAAAAGGTAGACGCCTTTTGGAATGTGGTGCTTCAGATTATAGAAATAGTAGGGGAATAAAGATATCCGTGAAAAACAAAAAAAAATAAGAAAAATCAGAGGACAGGACACGTTCTAAGGAATTTGAGGAATAGTGCGGGATATATTACAAGCAGAGGAAGGAAAAAAAGACTGGTAAAGGTAGACCTGGATCAGACTATTGCACGCAGATACGGAAAGATGTAGGCTGTGAGAATTTAGGGAAACGTGTAGGTTAGCTCAGATTAGGAAGCACGGAGGTACGCGTCTAACCAATTCCATGACTGAAGACCTAATGATGAGATAACATCTATGTATGTTTGTGTAGCTTTTATAAAATATTAGCAACATTGTTCACCACTAACTTCAAATTCTGTTCGCCTCGATAGACATGTCTGTATTAATGGAAATAATACTTTACGATGAAACTTTTTCACCGTCGCCAGACCTACTTTTAAATGCTACCTTACAGTACAACTTACTTCAAACTAGTACGATCAAGTACTGTGGATGCATCGACTTGCCGTCGAACATACATACATACACATGACACTTGAATGAAATTTAGTGCTGCAGATTATGGGTTTTTTATTATCTCAGTATTATTAATAACCACAGATGTAATACGGCATCCCCAAGTTGACGATAAAGTACAAAGAAACACCAAGTAATAATTTTTAACAAGTGTCTTAGAAATGTACAAGAAATTCCTAACAGGTCTCTCATTTGGTGATATAAGTTTACCGTTACATTTACATAGCCTGTAAACCTGTGGAAGTACTTTAAAGTGAACTTATAAAATGGTTACATACTATTTATTTTATGTTGACCCCAAAGCTTATTAAAGAGATTCTACGGCCAAGTACTTATGTCTGTGCTTCCTACAGAATTTTAACAGACCCGAACGTAGCCTACTTTGGTTATAAACTTTAACGAGACTGATAATCAGAATTATAATGTATCTAATACTCTAAATTTTCAGGTAAAAGCGTTAACGAAGAAGGAACAAGTAAAATGAATTTTCCGTTCCGTACTTTAATTTCCTGATGTTCATGCGAATATGTATAACCTACTTTATGTGCGAAGTATAGAAAGGTCCCGAGATGATAGCAGGAAATAATCATGCTCAAATTTGGGATTGATAGTTATTAATATCCGTCCATAGACATACTTTAAAGCTTTCATATATTCGCTTCAATGCTATTGCCTTAAGACCACTTTACATTAAAGTGTTCGTTCATGCACTAACCAACAGCTTCAGAGAAGGGTGTAGATTATACCTTAACTTAATTCAACGATCAATCTATTTCTAAAACGCCACATCATATAGATGAAGCTTTATATCAATAATGATGTTTGTGAAACTTGCTAATATTAGAACACCGGAAAAGCAAAAAGAGACTGTTCCTTGAAAATCCTTCAATTTTTATTTAAAAATGCCTTGACGTCACCCAAATAATTAACGTCCCGCTTCAGTCTGAAACCATCTGCTACTACAAACATGTGACTACACCTAACGTCCAGTTTTCAATCAGGAAAATTTATTCTAATCAAGCGGTAAATACGCTTTATATGCAATTGAGTAAGGATTCCACACACACATTCCGTGTATAGATCTAATTACATACTAAATATCGGTAGGTGTAAATGAACAAGTCTGGACCCACGCGGTTCTTGCTGCTCCACTTCAGTTCCCACCTTCCATCTCACACTTTCCACCTCCAATTACCGATTCTCCATCTCCCATACATCCCACATCTTCACCTCCAATCTCCACCTTTCACACCTCCCTCCAACCACCTTCCACACATTCCACCTCCAACCTACCACCTCGTACTTCCCACCTCCCACACATACCACCTGCCGCTTCCCACCTCCCATCTTCCACTAGATTTCTTTTTTTGGGGACATGTAAAAAACATTGTTTATTCCGAGAAGATTCGTGACATTACTCATTTAAGGGAGGGGATTGTTGCAGCTGTAGCATTCGTCACGCCTGATATGCTGCTGAATACCTGGGAAGAAACTTATTATCGTTTAGACGTGGCCAGGGCAACAAATGGTGCACATATAGAACTTTATTAGGTATCAAAAAAAACTTGAGAAGATTCTCTTTAATACTATATCAGTTTAATAACTATTATTTTAACTTTACTATCCTCAAATAAAACTTTAAATCAAGAAGTTCTTTTATAAACTCCCGTACAACAATTAACTTTGTATGCGCGTGTGGCGCATCAGTGATCATACTGTCAAGATCAGGAATCGCACCTTTTTTTTATTAAGAATATTCAGAGACATTTAGCGTTGAATGAATCGGTTTTCCGAGTTTTTCCGGTTTTCCTAGAACAAAAGAAAATTAGTTTGCTTCCTGATTCACATGAGACTTTACCTTTGTCGAATAACTATGACAGCTTTTGCGAAAACTATTCATGTATCGATTATGGTTTGAATTGTTTTTTCGATGCACACCTGCTTGATTTATAACCTGAAACCAATACAGATATCACAAACACATACTGCAACTTCAAATCTATATTCTTGTGACCCCCATGCATAAGTTGACGTGCTTCCGAGGAATGGCATACTTTTTATTATCCTCTCCCGATAAACTGACTTATTAATAAGCTGCGTGTACAACTTATGTTTTCTACTTCGTATACATACCATTCTATGCATGAGGACCGCACCACTGTTAATCACCACAACCTTAAAACAATTTACGTCTATATTCTTAACTACTCTACGACATACACCTTTAAACTTGCCCAGCACTTTTTTATTAAGTAGCGGGAGATTAACCTTACCTATCGGATAGTCTGATGTATCAAAATGATCTACATTATTCTTTAAATCTACGTACAACTCTTCTGTGTCTTCACAATAAACTAGTGAATCTGTGTTCGTATATAGGAGCCGAATCCGGTTGCCAAACAAGCATTTAATTATAGGATAATGGAAGTCGTACACCAGCGTTTTTTAAATGTCTAAAATGGAAAACTCAACATAAAATGGTTTATTGTACGTTACTTTCACCCGATCTATTTGTATGGTCACCAGATCTTTTCCTAGTACGGTATAACTATGATAGATCCGTTGGGATATTAGTGTACTCGCACACAACTTGTTGCTTTAGGGATTCCACCGGGTCACAATCTTAACGTCCACGCACTTCTCCACGTTCTCCATGGTCTTGCCAAAATAGCGTGATTCATAAGTTTATTAAAGTCTTTCTTGAACGCACCTTTCGTAGCCGCACAATGTATGGCTTCAACCATGGAGACTGGTTGAACTGTAGAAGCCAGTGGATTGTTGTGCGTTGAAGACCGTTCCGCATACACTGTTATAAGTTTCTGTAGTGAATGATGTACTTCCTCTTATCCAAGAGCGTAACTAACTTCGGCGGTATGAAGTGAGTGTTTGTGGAACCATATTTTCGGAGCAAAACGGTAAGTTGTTGTGCACATCGTGAAGATATTTGGTGTATTCGAGGTGGACTTCTAGAATATACTCGGTGTTACTGGTTGCGGATATATTCATAAATTCATCCTGAATTGAAATAATTCTTTCTTCGTGACTCACCCACCGGAAACCACCAATTGGTAAATACTGCGACATGGTCCATTCGTACAAATTATTTGCATCTCGGTACGTCAGGTACTTCAACGGTTTTGGGGTTGTAGTTATCCATATATTTGATATTTGCTCGGGCACAGCGTTGACTGTACCAAGTCAAACTGTTGCAAATTCCTTTTTTTAGAAAATGATGGAGCTGTCAGATACTGACAGGAGTCTAGGTTATATGTTTTCATGCAGACGTCGGGAAAGTTCTCAAAGATGTCTGCGAGAAGCAGCACGCCCGTTTTCAAGTACGGAACTAGAATACTCTCCAAGAGTGCGAAGATCAAATTTATGCCAAATTTTCTGAGCACGACCGTAGTTGTTGAAGAAGGCGTCTTTCGGAGGCAAGCAGGTTTCTTCTAACACGTTTGCATCTGTGATGTATGATTACGGAAAGACACCTTTGCTTGCCAGCAGTGTACGCTCCTGAGCAACAGGAAAGTAATTCCGCAGCTCGGATTCTAAATTTTCCGACAACTTCTCTAAACTGGATGTCATGAACCGCAGTGAATTGAACGTCAGCTGGATCATATTAGTGTTTGCTGCTTTAGTATCGTAATCATTGTTATCACCGTCAACTTCCATATCCGCCGCGTCATAGGCTAATCGCACATATTTAGAGAAAGAGGCAGATTTTCCTTTGTTATTTGGAATAACACTTACCCCTTCCTTTGCAAGCCTACTTTTTAACTATAAAATGACTGTCGTACCCGCTGAGATGCATCACCACAGGAATAACGTTGGGTACTTTGTACTTTATATTGCTGTGCGGAGTCCCGTTGCATGGTTGTGGTGCCCCCTCCTCCCCTCAACGACTTCTTGCATATGCCGCAATCTACCATACCATGAAACAACAGTTTCTTCATCCACTATAATGGTTCTATCGGAACATTAATCCTCAAAATGTTACCCAGTCTTTTAACATCCTTTTTCAGCTTCATTATAAATAGTTTAGCAGCATCCGGACCCCTGTAAGTCTCGAATATATTTAAATTCTCATCGTATTGTATCCAAAGCTAAACTGTTCGTGCTGTTAAATACTATTTGTAAAAAAAGCAGAAGCATCAGGAGCCGCAGAATTGACAGGCTTTAACACACTCTTGAAGTCAGGGTAAATTACAAATGGAATTCGCATCTGTTTTGGATGTTCGTGAAATCGAGGATGTTATCTAAATTCGCTCAGCATGTTGGAAATTATCACAAGCTTTCCCGATAAAATGGTCAAGTTGTGTTGTCGTTTATCGAATCATTTCAAAATTGGAATACTTTAAATGAAAATAACGGTGAAGAAGACGATGGCTTCCATACACAGTAAAAGTTTTAAAAAATAATTATTAGATCTCCGACTGACTCCGGTTAGCACAGCGCATGCCCTACTACAGTGTTCCTGAGCATCTAAACCAACATCTCTTCTACTCAACGACTATTAAAATTGTAAATTGTGTTTACTATTAAATTTTGTAATTTTGTGTTTATTTCGCTCTACGTTAAAATTGTTTTATTCTTTTATTTCATTTAGCAAGTTGTAAAACGATAAATAGAGATGTTTGTATATATTGCTCATTTAGTTATTGTTTGTTGATGTGCAAGCATCCATGATCACGCAGACCGGTGGAGGACTTTCAACAAAGTAATAAATAGGTTATCATTTGGGGCCCACATCCTGTCATATTACTTTTGTGGACCAGGGACTAGACTGGAAGAACAGTTAGCCCGATGCGATACTGGTTTTAACGACTTGGCTCGTTTGTGTAGAAATCACGACATTGCTTACTCCTAGTAACCCGACGATCTCCTGGCTAGACACTGAGCAAACACAATTTTAGAAGAAGCAGTCTGGGCAAGAGTAAAGTTCAAGAACGCATACCTTGATAAAAAGGCCGCAGCGTTGTTTGTGACAAACGCGATGAAAGCCAAAAGAAAAATGGGTATGGGAATAAAATCAAAGAGAGAAATTCTTAAAGAAAATACGATCAGCGATTGACAGAGCCGGATCTGATACTCTGAAAAAGCTGGTCGAGGTTGGTATTCATGTTTGAAAAAGAACTATACAAGGTGCTGAAGATAGAAAGAAGATTCAAGCCTGTTGCGTTGCATTTCGTAGTCAGAATATTTTCTAGTTCTAAAGTTGCAGAACTAAGTGCATTAGGAGCCCTGGCAAGTGGTACCGCAGGAATTTCAAAGGTAGTTAACGATGTAAGATCTGCCAGCGAGCAATTAAAAGAGAGCAAACGGCACAACAGATCAATGGAAGCAATAGCAAAAGAGAAACAGGGAACGGATTGTTTTTAAAACCAACAAGAAAGGCGCATTATTCTTGCAACCCATCAAGTGGCGTGGTGGTTCTAGAAAAGTATCAAAAATCTAAGCAAGTTACCTCAAAGAGATCTCAACAATGTGTATATAAGCAAATACGCATCCAACATCCCCATTTTCGCGGTGTTTTTGTACAGATCAGTTGAAGAGAATCAAACCGCGTGTAAACAGGTCGGGTGTGATTAACTTGGATATAACAAGAGGACCAGGAACTCATTGGGTCGTGTACCGAAAAATTCGAAATATAGTCTTACATTTCGTTTGCAGACCTAGAACCTCCAGAAGAAGTAAAGAGTTATTTTCAAAGTTGCAAAATTGACTACAACAACGTGTCAGAGAAATTCTATGACATTTATCATTGCGGACATCTGGTGTTAACATTTTTAAATGAAAATGGCCAAAACTGTTAGTGTTTGGGTTCGGTAATGTCATATGTAGTGGTCCTATTTACCCTGCAATTAATTTAAGCTATGACAATGAATATGCTTTGGGTTTAGTAGGGTTGTACACGTGAAATACTGTGCAAAACATACATTTTGAAAATAACGTGTTCTACTTTAACCGGAGCGACATAATTATTGAACCTGGTTTCTACGAACTGGAGGAAATTAACACCTCATATAAACATATATATATATATATATATATATATATATATATATATAAAGGGTGAGTTTTTAGTGTGGCAACGGTCGATAACTCCGTTATTAGCCTATCTTATTCGGTATAAAAACATGGGTAAGCAACAAAAATCTGAATAAAATATCTTTTGTGGTTCTTCAGATAATTAAAAAAATTCAATTTCACCTAGCTCCCTTAAAGAGGTTATAACTCCATAGGGGTACATTTTAGGGCATATGTTTATTAGAAGTTTTATGTTTATTTTGTGCTAAAAACACTCAACACTTAAAATAGTGCTGCAATTTTTGAAACACCCTGTGTGAAGATATATATATATATATTAAATATATATATATATTATTTGAAACCCAATCAACTCAATTACTTGATTCACCGGATCAGTGCTCTAACCAAATCCATGCTGTAGCCGTTCTTTAGTGGTTTTCAATTACTAGTTCGATTTGAAATGGTAATTCAACTTTAAATACAAGGTTGGGTTTTCATTTCATCTTAATAACTATTAATATATTAAGCATTCATTTGCATTCCAAATGTGGATTATTCTCTATTAATAATAATATAATTACATGTTTGTATTATTCCGAACGTTGCAAAAATGGAGGATCAAGTTATTAGTACATGAATTATGTATATAACTAGATTCAATTTCCTTAAATGCAGGACGTAATTGAAAATCGTTAACAAGGACCAAGCTTCAGTAGTATTAAGTATAACATCATCTAATCAATTAGGCTAGATAGCTCAATTGGTTAGAGCACTGATCCGGTGAATTAGAGGTTGCGGGTTCAAATCCTGCTGTAGCCGTTCTTTTAGTGGTTTTCAATTACTAGTTCGATTTGAAATAGTAATTCAACTTTAAATACAAGGTTGGGTTTTCATTTCATCTTAATAACTATATATATATATATATATATATATATATATATATATATTACTCAAATTTAGACCAGGGTAGAAAATTAATTAACGACATCAAATAATTTTAATCACCGTGTATAAGGACGCTTTCTATAAAAAGAAGCAGAATTAAAATGCTCAACGTGTATTTAATTTAATTGTTCCAAGAAACAAATAGAAATTACGTGCAAAATTTATATTAATTAATTCAATTTTTAAGTAATGGGTATTAAACAAAGTGTACAAATAATAAATTAATATTTAGTGCGTTTTCGCTAAAAATTAAATGGTAGAAGTCAATGCCATTCATTATTATTTTAGTTGGAGTTAATTGAACCATTATTAATAATATAATAAGCATAAAAGCCTGTGAAAATCCAAGGTTAAAATACCATGAAATAAAAGCTCTGAGAATTATATTAAAACGTTAATTAGGAGCACACACCTGCGTATTTTTAAAAGTCAATTTCAGTTTAATTTGTTTGAATAAACATGAAAATTCTGCGTATATTGGAAACGGTCGAATAAACCGTAGCTTATATTAACGGGAAGGCTAGATACGGGGTTATTTAACTCAAATAAGAATACACGTGGACTGAAATAACCGATAGTAAAGAGTATCGATTTGCACCACTAGGAGCAAGTTAGAAAAAGACAGATAAAATGCGCAAGGCAGAGACACAGCTAATAAAAGGCGTGATTTGAGCAACGCCACGAGGAAATGATTGGTTGAAATAGGTTGCAGGTATGAGAGGTGTAAACGTAACGATTTCTATACAAAATTAATTAGTGTTCCCGGACGTGTTTGCGAGCCGTGTGAAAATTCTTAGATTTTCAACTGGCGCGTGTGCAAATTTTTAGAATCGCTGTGCCGGACTGTCGAAAAGGGAACATAGTATGCGAAATTCTGAAAACTGGCCGTCGCGGGACAAAACCGACATACAGGCGAGCTATTATATAAACCCGGACTTTAAACAGTTTCGCTCTCTTAGATTTTCGATTTTGATTCAATACTTTAAACAGTTTGCTCTTATATTTTGGTGATTATTGAATACTTTAAAACTGTTTGCTCTTTACGTGCTACGATACAAGTTATTATGCATTAGTGCACTTAGAAAAGAAGATACAAGGTAATAAAGTCTAGTTATATTTGCGAGTATTACTGTACCAATTATCCAAATTTGTAACGATAAATGAATAAACAAAAGTAGGCAGTTTTGGGCTATAGCGTGAAAGAAGTATGAATTTCTTTGCTATTTTTCGGGGGTGTTAATAATTAAATGTTATTCGTAATCGTGATTGGATCCACAAAACAAGATTTTGATATACTTAGATGAGTCCCTGAGAAGCCCTTAAACAACTTTAGATGAATGGTGGTGTAGAAAATTTTAAAAGCGTTCAGAATCAGTAGCCGTAAACATAACCCAGTTGGAATGGTGTGATTAACAAAGGACGATGAACATTGGAGCAACGAGTGCATTAACCTTCAGGTAACTTATGCTTTGTTGTTCGATTTTTGATGTTTTGGTGTGTGTTGAATAACTTTATAATTTGTTTGCTAAAAAATGGACAGTAGTGAATTTGTACAAACAACAAATTTTTAATTTTAAGATGAAATTTTGTTGTTTAAGTAGAAAGGAGTATTTAGCAGTTTATGTTCTTGATTATGATGAAAATTTGGGTCTGTCTTTGAGCTCAATTAGACTAACCTGTTTGATTAACGTAAAGGGTGGGAGATGCTCCTTTGTACTCAGACTCAGGTCTGCAAATATTGTTAAATTAATTAGTAGGCATCCTACAAGGACTTTAATTCTGGATGCAAATTAAAATGATGACAAATTTAATCTTGAAATTTTATGATACTGAAATTTATGCTACAATTTAATTTTGAAATTTTAATGTATTATGAATATTGATGTAAATAGAGTTAACGTTGATGTTTGTGGTAGGAATGTGTTTGTTTTTTTTGTATGAATGAGGATGAAAGTTTTAACTAGGTGAGCAGCCGAGGCGGAAAGAGTAAAGAGGCGATTATCAGAAGAGATTCAACAGGACGAGAATCACAGCAAATCTTGGTGCCAAATTCGAGAGGTTCGAATATTTTTTTTACTCTGGTGAGGCTTTTTGTAGGATACACAGCATACATGGCGACCCAAAAGTGAGGCTCGAGTTCCAAATAAAATTTTTTGTGATTTTATTCCAGGAAACTGGCGATCTGAGAGAGAGAGTTTCTGTTTGTGTATAAATTTAAGAGTATTTTAGAGTGTGTGTGAGTGATTTGAACGTATGCAGAGAAAGGAGTGGTTAAGGAGTCAAGGAGTGGAAATTGGAAGTGACGATAGTGCATTGTGTGAAAAAAATTCGAAAATGGAAGAAGCTGGAGGCAGTAGAGATCAGTCGAGGACGGAATCAGGGGATCAAGGAAATGAGTTAATGATGAGAATGTTAGAGGAAATGCGATTAGCTAAGGAAGAATCAAATACAGCGAGAGAGGAGTCCAACAGAAAATTAGAACTGCTACGCGATGAATCTAATAGAGCTAGGGAAGAATCGAATAGAGCGAGGGAAGAGTCCAACCGAAAATTAGAGCAGATAAGCGGGAAAATTGAGCAATCTACTAAAGAATTTACAGAATTTAAAAATAGTCTTACCGTGAAAATGGGGGAAGTAGAAAGTAGGGTTGATAGAAATGAGAAAAACATTACAGGTCTTCGACAGGAAATGGGACATTTAAGGTCCGAAGTACGCATTTTTTGTGAAGAAGAAATAAATATAAAAATGACTGAAGTGACGGACTCATGTAGGGATCAGTTAGGCAGGGTAGAACGCGAAGTTAATAGTATTAAATACAACATGTCAAGTTTAACGGGGGATGGTTCCAGATTTTATACAGGTGGCGTATCATTGGACCAATACATGAAATTTTATGGAGATAACAGGGTAAATCCACAAATTTTTATTAATAGCGTAAGAAATCTAGTGGGAAACTTATTTGACGAACAGACTAAACTCAATACGATAAAGGCTTTATTGAAAGACAATGCGGAAGCATGGTACAATTTAGTAGGACAGGACATAGAGACATATCAGGACTTTGAAAACAAATTTTTACAACATTACTGGAGTGATCACAAACAGGATCAGATTAGGGACGACTTGATTACAGGAAAGTTTAAGGGAGAGTTAGCAGGTTCTAGGGAGCAATATGCCATCCGCAAATACAGTGTGGCCAAACAACTTCATCCACCATTGACGGACAGACAAATAATCAAGTACTTATCACGACATTTTGAACTGGAAATCAGACAACACGTGGCCTTGCAAAACATCACAGAACGGGAGACATTTTTAGAGTATTTACAGAGATATGACGATGTATGTGTAGGACGGACAAGAGAGATACGGGAACGAAGCGTTAACACGGTTAGGTTTGACAACAGGACACAGAATTTTGCGAGACGGCCTGACTACAGTAGGAATTTTCGACCGAATTGGGAACGACGAGAACTTGAATACAGAAGCAATAGTGCGACTAGGGGACCGACGCCAAGACCGAGTTACACGAGACAGTACAGTTTACCGGAAATAAACAGGACAGTGATGAGCACGCCGAATAGAAACAGGGACACGGATAGTAATACGAGGAGGACGTACGCACAGGTTGTAGAAGGACAGCCAGGACCAAGCACGGAAAACAGGACGAGACAGGATTTTTAGAACGCGACAGACCACTAGATTTCTGTGTAAATGTATATGAACATCCACGTGAATTTTTCAAAATTGAGGAGGAAGTAGAGCCAGAAACTGAAGAAAAATTATGTTTGCCAATTATTAATATAGGAATTTTTGAGAATAATGTAGAAGTATTACTTGATACAGGGGCAGAGGCGAGTTTAATATCGGAGGAATTCGTCAGCAAAATTAGGGATAAGGTTTGTGATAGAATTATACCTATAAAGCGTAGCCATTTAGTAGCTCCAAATAAAAAGAAGTTTGCTGTAGTGAATAGCGTTGTGGTGCTTAGGATAAATATAGGAGGGTTAAGCTGTGAACAGGAGTTTGTAATTGTACCTGGACTGAAGTTTCAGAGCATTTTAGGTGTTGGCTGTATGATGCAGTTAGGAGTTTTGATAGATATGGAAAGGAAGGTAGTAAGGATTAAGGATAGGGTAGTGCCATGGAAAGGCAGTTATGAAGTCACAGAGGATGACACGGGGTTGAGTATTAATGTAGTAGAGGTAGAGGAAGATGGAGATAAACAGATCAACACAATAAGATGTCCAGAGGATAGGAGAGTAGAGGTTCAAGCTTTATTACAAAAACATGCAGAATTAGTGGGGGTAGAAGCAAGCACAGCGTTAGGCTATGAGCACGTGTTAGAAGTGGATAATTCAGAACCGTTCAACGCAAAGGTTTATCCAATTCCAGCAGCATATCGGGAGCAGGTGAAGGCAGAATTAAATAAAATGTTGGAAGATGGCATAATAGAGGTCTCAAACACTCATTTCATAAATCCGTTGGTGGTGGTTAAGAAAAAGGATGACAGTATTCGTTTATGTTTAGATGCACGAAAAATTAACCAACGGACCAAACCGCAATTCCATTGTCCACCATCCATGGACACACTTTTGACAAGATTAAGTGGCAAGTTTGTTTTTAGTAAATTAGATTTAAGGAATTCATTCTGGCTGATTCTATTACACAAGGATTCTAGAAGGTACACAGGATTTTCCGTAGAGGGAAAAATACATAATTTTAAAGTAGTATCGTTTGGTTTGTCCGCAGAAAAGGAAATAATGATAAATGAGAAACAGACAAGTATAGGGCATGAAGAAGAAGCAATATTTAAGAGTCAGGATAATAGGGATGATAAGTTTATTGTATGTGAGATAATAGGGATGATAAGTATAGATATGGAAGGGGGAGAAATAGGGATGAAGAGTATTAGGATGGTGAGAAGAAAGACTTGGAGGATCAAGATAAGAGTCAGATTTAAATAGGAAATGAAGATTAAATGAACAAAATATAAGGATAGAAATAGGTGTATATAGAAGAGTAGAAGTAAGTGTTTATAGAAAATAAAGCTAGGTATAGGATAAATATGGGAGATAGTTAGAAATAGGAATATAGGATTAGATGGATAAGTAGGATGAAGTTAGGGATAATTTCAGTTTAGAAAATTAGGTGAGAGTTAGGAATAGGATAGGGATGTAGGATAGGTGCAAATATTTTTAGGATTGGATATAAGTTAGGTAAGTTAGAAAGATAAGGGTAGAGTGAGATAGACAATTTTTTTTTGTAAATTTTTTTTTTCAGTCTAAATGTTTTATATTTGAATTCGAATAAGTGGGATTATTTGTATTCAAATAGGGGGAAAATACTCAAATTTAGACTAGGGTAGAAAATTAATTAACGACATCAAATAATTTTAATCACCGTGTATAAGGACGCTTTCTATAAAAGAAGCAGAATTAAAATGCTCAACGTGTATTTAATTTAATTGTTCCAAGAAACAAATAGAAATTACGTGCAAAATTTATATTAATTAATTCAATTTTTAAGTAATGGGTATTAAACAAAGTGTACAAATAATAAATTAATATTTAGTGCGTATTCGCTAAAAATTAAAGGGCAGAAGTCAATGCCATTCATTATTATTTTAGTTGGAGTTAATTGAACCATTATTAATAATATAATAAGCATAATCGCCTGTGAAAATCCAAGGTTAAAATACCATGAAATAAAAGCTCTGAGAATTATATTAAAACGTTAAGTAGGAGCACACACCTGCGTATTTTTAAAAGTCAATTTCAGTTTAATTTGTTTGAATAAACATGAATATTCTGCGTATATTGGAAACGGTCGAATAAACCGTAGCTTATATTAACGGGAAGGCTAGATACGGGGTTATTTAACTCAAATAAGAATACACGTGGACTGAAATAACCGATAGTAAAGAGTATCGATTTGCACCACTAGGAGCAAGTTAGAAAAAGACAGATAAAATGCGCAAGGCAGAGACACAGATAATAAAAGGCGTGATTTGAGCAACGCCACGAGGAAATGATTGGTTGAAATAGGTTGCAGATATGAGAGGTGTAAACGTAACGATTTCTATACAAAATTAATTAGTGTTCCCGGACGTGTTTGCGAGCCGTGTGAAAATCTTAGATTTTCAACTGGCGCGTGTGCAAATTTTTAGAATCGCTGTGCCGGACTGTCGAAAAGGGAACATAGTATGCGAAATTCTGAAAACTGGCCGTCGCGGGACAAAACCGACATACAGGCGAGCTATTATATAAACCCGGACTTTAAACAGTTTCGCTCTCTTAGATTTTCGATTTTGATTCAATACTTTAAACAGTTTGCTCTTATATTTTGGTGATTATTGAATACTTTAAAACTGTTTGCTCTTTACGTGCTACGATACAAGTTATTATGCATTAGTGCACTTAGAAAAGAAGATACAAGGTAATAAAGTCTAGTTATATTTGCGAGTATTACTGTACCAATTATCCAAATTTGTAACGATAAATGAATAAACAAAAGTAGGCAGTTTTGGGCTATAGCGTGAAAGAAGTATGAATTTCTTTGCTATTTTTCGGGGGTGTTAATAATTAAATGTTATTCGTAATCGTGATTGGATCCACAAAACAAGATTTTGATATACTTAGATGAGTCCCTGAGAAGCCCTTAAACAACTTTAGATGAATGGTGGTGTAGAAAATTTTAAAAGCGTTCAGAATCAGTAGCCGTAAACATAACCCAGTTGGAATGGTGTGATTAACAAAGGACGATGAACATTGGAGCAACGAGTGCATTAACCTTCAGGTAACTTATGCTTTGTTGTTCGATTTTTGATGTTTTGGTGTGTGTTGAATAACTTTATAATTTGTTTGCTAAAAAATGGACAGTAGTGAATTTGTACAAACAACAAATTTTTAATTTTAAGGTGAAATTTTGTTGTTTAAGTAGAAAGGAGTATTTAGCAGTTTATGTTCTTGATTATGATGAAAATTTGGGTCTGTCTTTGAGCTCAATTAGACTAACCTGTTTGATTAACGTAAAGGGGTGGGAGATGCTCCCTTTGTACTCAGACTCAGGTCTGCAAATATTGTTAAATTAATTAGTAGGCATCCTACAAGGACTTTAATTCTGGATGCAAATTAAAATGATGACAAATTTAATCTTGAAATTTTATGATACTGAAATTTATGCTACAATTTAATTTTGAAATTTTAATGTATTATGAATATTGATGTAAATAGAGTTAACGTTGATGTTTGTGGTAGGAATGTGTTTGTTTTTTTTTGTATGAATGAGGATGAAAGTTTTAACTAGGTGTGCAGCCGAGGCGGATAGAGTAAAGAGGCGATTATCAGAAGAGATTCAACAGGGCGAGAATCACAGCAAATCTTGGTGCGAATATTTTTTTTTACTCTGGTGAGGCTTTTTGTAGGATACACAGCAATATATATATATATATATATATATATATATATATATATATATATATATATATATATATATATAGACTGCTGTGAAACCTCTTGGATCACCTGGTCCGTTGATTTTCTTCTGTTAATCGCCTCGGCTGCTCCTCTAGATATCTTTCATCCTCATACATAAAAAAAACAAACACATTCCTACCACAAACATCAACGTTAACTCTATTTACATCAATATTCAGAATACATTAAATTTTCAAATTAAATTTCAGCATAAAATTCAGTTTTCAAAAAATTTCAAGATTAATTTTATTATCATTTTAATGTGCATCCAGAATTAAAGTCCTTGTTGGATGCCTAGTAATTAATATAACAATATAAGCAGACCGGAGTCTGAGTATAAAGGGAGCATCTACCACCCCTTTACGTTAATTAACCAGGATCGTCTAATTGAGCTCAAAGACATACCCAAATTTTCATCATATTCCCGAACATCAAAACAAGATACCCTTTTACTTAAACAAGCAAATTTCATCTTAAAATTAAACTTTTATGGTTAGAACAATTTCACTAATGTCCATTTAAAGTTAATCAATTATAAAGTCATTCAATACACACAAAATGTCAAACAAAATAGTATAATTTACCTGAAGGTTACTGTCCTCGTAGCTTCAAAGTATCGTTTCTTTAGTTAATCACACCATTCAACAGGATTATATTTACGGCTTCTGATTCTCTACGCTTTTAAAGTTTTCTCCATCACCATCCATTCAAAGTCGTTTCTGGGCCTTTCCGGAACTCATCTGTGTTTATCTGACCCTTGTTTCATGGATCCAGACACGTATTTGAACCATTTAATTATTAACACCCCGAAAATAGCAAAGAAATTCATGCTTCTGTCACCTATATATACGCCAAAACTGCCTACTTTTGTGTATACATTCGTCGTTGTAAATTTTGCTGATTGGTACAGTGAAACTAAATTTTATTACCTTGTATCTAAGTGCACTGAAGTACATTCATGTTAGCACGTAAATAACAAGCTATTTTGAATCACTAAAATATACTAGCAAACTTTAAATTATTTAATCAAACTAAAATGCACGGTTTACCATCTTTAATCAAGTCGCGTAAGTACGAGCTTTTAACGCATCGAATCGTCAAAAGTCTAAGAGAGCTTGTTTATCTTCATCTCGGTATATATAGCAAAAAGCCTGTCTGTCGGTCGAGTCTCTAAAACGGCCAGTTTCTAGAATTTCTCATTCTATGTTCCCAGTCTGTTGCTCGCACGTCGATTTTTACGAATTTTCACTCGCCCCATTCAAATCTCAGAAAATTTCCACACGGCACGCAAGCATGTCCGAGAAAAACTAATTGATTTTGTACAGAAATTGTTGTTTCTACCTCTGATATTCGCATCCTCTTTTTAACCAATTGTGACCCCCGTGACGTTGCTTAAATCCCGCCTTTTACAATATGTGTCTTTGCTTGACGCATTTTCTCTTTCCTTCTCTACCGTGTTCTTATTGGTGCAACTTGATATTCTTTATTATCGATTATTTTAGTCCACATGGAGTGTGAAATACCCAGCTTTAGCAATTCTCGTAACTATTATGCGACGTTTTCCCCAAGATTCTTTGAAACATTAATTATCTGCAAAATTTACGCCGAATGTGATATTTAAACTACGCAGGTGTTCAAAATAATATTAATTCTCAGAGCTTTATTCCGTGGTATTTTAATCTTGGGTTTTTACAAGTTTCTATAGGTATTATATGTTATTAACGGTTTAATTAACTCCAATTAAAATTGATTTCTATCCTTTTCATTTTTAGCGAATACAACTTAAATATTAATTATTATATGTACACTTTGTTTTACTACCGGTTACTTAAAATAGGGTTAATTAATATAAACTTTGCACGTAATTTCTCTTTGTTTAGGAATAATTACATTACACGCAGAGCTTTTCAATACTGCTTCTTTTGATATAAAGCGTCTTATAAATAATTTAAATTTCTTATTTTTACTGAAACAACCGAGTTTATTTATGCTTCATGGTTTTAATAACGCGTATTATTTAATGAAATTCCTTATACACGGTGATTAAAATTATTTGATGTGATTATTTAATTTTCTACCCTGGTCTAAATATGAGTAATATATATATACAGGGTGAGTTTTTAGTGTGGCAACGGTCGATAACTCCGTTATTACAAAAGCTACGTAAACTAAATTTGGAGGCATATTAGGCATGCCTAAAGTGCCCTTTTTAAAAATATTTGGAAGCATACAGGGTGTTTCATAATTCCAGGGCATATTAAACTTATATTTTTTTTAATGGAATACCCTATATATTATTACATTTTTGAAAAGCTCATAAAAAGAGCTTTAATTTGATATGAAATTGTATCTGTCTATTCCTTTTAGTTTTTGAGATATTCAACTGTTTTTAGAAAAAATGACCCCAATTGGATACATTGCCGCTGCATTACTACACAACTTATGTTAATTTTCAAGATGCAGAAAATTTTACCATATACCATAGTAATTTTGTAAATATCACTTTTTTGAAATTTCTTCCCAGTATTCAGGGTGTGTCAGGTTTCGCAAAATGCAATTTTTAAATTTTTTTTTAAAAGGCACCCAACCAATTTTATTGCTACAGTGGATAGTTCATTAAGTGTCCTTTCATTTTTGTTAAGCATTCCCTATACCTAAATCCATTACTTTCCAAGATATTTTTGATTTTCTTCAAAAGAGAAAAGGAGTTGTATCGTTTTTAGAGAAAATTTCAGAATTATTGGAAACTGTAGAAGATATTGTTAAAGAGATGGAAATAATAGATGAAACGGGTGAAAACAGTACGATTGCAGGTGTTGAAAAGTAGATAAACGAACTTTCTGTGATTGCAGCTCTTAAAAATAAAATGAATAAAGGTAGTAGAATATTAAGTAATGATAAATTAATTTGGAAAGTAGCGTTTAATAATTTGTTTGGGATAATTACGATTAAATAATCAAATCGTTATGTGAAGTGACCTGTGTACAAATATGGAGGAGTAGCGTTTGGTTTGTTGAATCATTCATATAAATATGCGGATGTAAGAAGAAATTGGAAGCTTAGGAAAAAGAAAGAAATTATTGAAATGAAAGAGAATGAGGGAGTTGAGAGTATAAGTGTGAATTATTTTAAGAGGAAATTAGAAGATAAAGAAGATAAGTGATCAATTGTTGTTAAATGTTTAGGCGAAATTATGAATGAAATAGAATCGTTGTTAAAAGAGGAATCTTATGAATTGAAAAATAGAAAATTAAGAATTGCTACGGATTGTGAAAATAAGTTAGAGTTTATTAATACTGAACCATATAATACTAAAATGTATGCATATAATTGAAGAGTAATTGAAAGATGTACTATTTTGAAAGTAACATAAGTAAGCTAGATAGGGAAATTCTAAACCATAATTTTTTCGACGTGAGTAGTATAGTTGTTTAGTTCCTGTATGTTTGTTGTGGTTTGTTTAGTATTCTTCTTAATCTTCTTTGGGTATTAAACCACTCATAGTTTTTAAAATTATCTTTATTAACGTTTCGATCCATAACCTAGGATCGTTTTCAAAATAATAAAAACTTCAAGTTTGACATTTATGACTTGAAGTTTTTATTATTTTGAAAACGATCCTAGGTTATGGATCGAAACGTTAATAAAGATAATTTTAAAAACTATGAGTGGTTTAATACCCAAAGAAGATTAAGAAGTTGTTTAGTTGCTGAGACAACGTCATGAAAATTGTATACCCCATATTTTTCCAAGATTGTGATAGTTTAGAGAGGGATGTGCTATAATACAATGTATGATAGCAAAAAGAATTTTGTTTGAGATGAAACTTGATTAGACCGTGTGTAAATATAAGAAAATTAGAAATAAAGAATAGAAGTGTTAGATTGTAGATGATATTATAATAGAGTTAAGGAAAGTGTAGTTAATTATAAGATATTAATAGATGGATTCTAAAAAGAAGAAAAGTCGCAGTATGAAAAGGTTATGCGCTTGTATTATAAAACTTATAGAGATAGTTGTAGATAGCAAGTAGTTAGAAATAGAAATAGTAAAATTACTCATACAGGCGGAAAAATAACGCAGACTTCGAATTTTATATTTTAATTTGGGAGAAAATGACATGATAATGGGGTCACCAGAAGTCTTGAGGAGGTTGGTTGGAAAGCGGTTATCTAAACACGATGGTCACAAATGGATTTGCGACGGGTGCTTACTATTTTTTGCCCAGAAGATCGACTTCGAAAACATGCCGAGTAAGATTGCAATCACATGATTACAACCATGCGTAACACTTTCAATAACATCCTCGATTTCACTAACAACCACAAACAGATGCGAGCTTCATTTGTAATTTACGCCGATTTCGAGAGTGTGTTTACATGCTTGAACATCTTTCCTAAAGCCAGGCAAAATTATTTGTTTTAGATCACAATAAACTCATAAACGCTATACAAACTTTTGTAAGCTAAGAATTGAATGCGCAATATAGCCCTCATTAATAGCTATCAAATAAACTTTTAATGAGGTAAATGTTCAAACTACTAAGAAAATAGAATTTTGCCAATACATCCTGGAAAACTTTATCAGAACCTGAATTTATTTGTTTTCATTCAACAAATGGAGAATAAGCAAAAGGTCGTTATTTTTTGAGGTAAAATAAAGCATTCTGCAGTATCTTCTGTTTTGAATTTCATGAGATTGTTTCTAGAGAATCCTTAATCACTTGACTACGTGTATTGTGTGTAAAGTTGTTAGTTAACTGAGCATAAAAGGAAAACTACAATATTCTTGGAAAGTTATTTTGGCTTCTGCAACCTTTAACTGAAGTTATATAAATTTTACAATAGTAGTTAAAAATGTTGGTATGGAAAGTGATATAATTTTACTAGTTGTAGTGGAATGCTTGAACATCCACATTTAAACCTATGCCCAGATAACAGTACCACTTCGATCTGTAAATTATAAAGTTGATGTCAGATAGTCGTATACAATTTTAAACTTGCTCTATAAACGATAAACTTTTCCAACAAGTTGCTGCTCGTGTAGCTTTCTTTTCCTTTCCGCATGGAATACTAAAACAGTTTGTCAAGAAAAACGTTCTGCCAGATATGACTTTGTGCTATAGAATTAGTTACCTAGTAAGTTAAAACGATTAGGAACAATGTTCCGAACTATTTCAGTTCAAGTTTTATAGAATGTTGCCGAATTTGAAGGTTTGATCTTCCTCAGTAAATTTCGCAAAATAATTTAGTGTTAGAGGGTAAGAGAAATAGATTAGAAATTCTGTTTATTATGTTTTCCTTTAACATGAATTACTAATTGCTGCATTTGTTTGGATGTCTACTTTAACCTTTTTGTAGTATATTGATGCCAGGTTAATAATACGATACAATACTCCATTTATCTAAAACATTTACAAAGTTGATTATAGTTGGGTAAAACTAAAATGTACTGTTATATGGAATTAAAAAATGAAGTGATTAATAGTTTATTTAACTGTCAATAATATCAAGATGATTTTCCAAAGTTTCAAAGTAATACATACTTTGATTCATGGGCACCATAACTTATCGCTTTATATAAATAACATAAAAATCAAAATAATGAATAATATTTTTTGGAAGTCAAAAATGTTGTTATAATTGTGAATGAGCATCTGTTAATGTGTTAACGTGAGTTGCTTAATAATGTGAAACTAAAGTATGAAAAGTACTATAATGATTCATTTAGAAGTATGTTACGTACAGTTTTGCCCCCCCCCCCAGAATATCTAGCAGGTAATTCACAGAAAATTCGGGGAGGTGCTCCACTAAAATCCTGTTTCGGTAAAATGCCGAAAACCTCGGCTGAACTAACAAAAAGTTGGTTGCCGACTAACTCAGTGGGACGTGAGGTGTAAGTGTGCACCCTACTTTTTCTAGGTGTAACAAAAAGAATAGGTGCACGACAGGGTATAAATAAATTATCCTGGCACAGCTAGACTCGGCCATTTTTGGTTGCGGAGGTTGCAAAAGACTTAAAATCTTAGGCGAAAGATAAAGAAACGTTGAAAAGCTATAAGCGTATAAAGAAATTATTACAAAAAGAATCGAAACAGATTTGTGAAATAGAAACGCTTCAGTATTTATTATGACAAATGACATTATAAGGATTTGTTTAGAGGACAAAAAAATAATTTAAAAGACTTTGGATATAAGTCATATATAGTATCAAACCACAAAGCTTTTAGTTCGACCATACTATTCTTAAATCAAATACTTGTAGGGATAAGGCCATATGTTCTTTTGTTCGTGAAGTTAAATTTCCATTTCATAGTAAAATACAACTTTAAGAGATAGTTGAAAAATATACTGTATAAAGATAACAGTGGTATTAATTTTATAATAATGCTGAAAGGACAAAACATTTGTAAAGTATAAGGTATATCAAACACCTTTTATAGCAACTAGGTTACCAACCATTTCATGAAATTTTTGGTTTTACAAACCGTCTGTTAACTTATTGCCCCATGTAACTTAGAAATATACGTAATAACAAACTTGTATTACTTTGTTAATGTAGCATTCAGCACAACTAATTTGGAAAATCGTTAAATTTACCTTTCACCATTTATATAAATCGGTAAATCAAAATCACCTTCTACAGTAAGATAACCCATATAGAAAAAATTGTTACCCAACTGCATTTACTGGCATTTGGTCTACGAAATCACCTCAGGTACTTGCATGAAGGAAGTAAAGCTGTAAAAACTCACCACTGTAAAACCTAACTCTCATAAAAGTCACATCTTGCGTACATGAGCATGGTTATGTATAAATTCCAGCAACTTCCATTCCACAAAAGAAAATTCTAATTACTCCATCACAAAAGGCGTAGTCACTCTAACGGAAAGTTTATCAGAGCAGACTAGTTAAAACTAGAAAGGACTCTAAAATGAGATTGTGTTTGAAACAATTTTCACGTGCTCTCAAAAAACTGTTAAATTATATCTGAATATATCTTACCATCATTAGCTTTAATGATGGGGCCTAAGGTATTGATGCAGACTTGCCTTCCTCACTATCTTTTCTATAGAACAATTTTTTGAGATACCCAAAATTTAAATTATATTACATACCCTTCAAAGAAGACAGGTAAGACATTATTCTCCGAATGTTAAACGAGCAATGTGCCCACAAACACCAGGCAAGTGAAAGAATTCTTAATGAAGAGAGAGAGAAACTGTCAATACTTACCTTTAGTACAGAGGTTAACATTCACACCACTTGTGTATGGGTGAGATTTAACTACTGATGGATTAAAGGAAAACCTTTTCATTAACTGGACCAAAATATAGAAAATAAATGTATAAGAATTAATGAGCATGAGACTTTATTTAAATAAAGTGTATATTGTAAGAGAAAACTAACCGCATATAGGCAACTTTACTAACGCCCAAACAAAGAACTTTATTTAGTGCTATTAAACCAAACTGTAAAATAAAATGTACATAAAAATAGAACTTTGGAGAGTGAATCCAAGAGATTTACGATGCTTTAACTTGACATTGACGGAGGAAAGAAAGTCACGTTACAAGAGTTTGAAGAGGGTTCCAGAACGCTATAAAATAAAAAATATTGTTTTTATCGGGAAATGCCTTGGACGCCACCTAATTTCCCATGGTTGCTAGGGAAAAGCTCTATAAAGAATACCAAGGGGGTGCATAAATCTGAGATCAGGAGCGTGATTCTGGCTTAAAAATAGACTTTAAAATTCGTTAAAAGCAATATTGCTTTAAACCTAAAACAAACTGAACCCCAAAAACACATAGACTTATTTAAGACTACTAATTGTAAAGAAAATTCGTAAAAAGATATGTAAAATGATATGAAACACTCTCTTGCGCTGCTAGATAATCAGAAAACACTTTATTAGAGCAAAATTGTAACAATACTGGTACAATAATGAAAAAACCAAAGATACACCAATATCTTTACACAATTATATTGGACCTATTTCTAACTATATAGCACATCTACGTTTTCATTAGAAATACACAATACAGTGTTAAACAAGCATTAAAGATCAATTATATCGCACAACTACTTAACTAAAAACTTAATCTAAGTACAAATGTACTAGCGGTACATTCATAATAATTACAATGATGACATCATTTTTAACCTTTGAAAACTGATATAAATTTGACAACTTTTGAATATAACGATACAAAATAATGTTACATTAGATTAAAATTTATAGTAACCTAACAATTATATTTCTTGAAGGGAATAACTCCATCCTATTGGTAGAATTTACTATTACAGAAACTATTAAAATGAAATGCGATTTTACATATTTCTAAGTGAACTCCACAAGTGATACAATGTTTTTGGAAAGCTTTCTCAGCTTATATCTACAAGTTAAGAGGCAAAATTTGTAATTAAGTTATTATTAAATTTTATGTATATACTTATATATGATCTTTTCATAGGTAGAAAGTTGCACGCGTTGATTATTATGTGTCTATTTATGAAACGACAGTATAATTACATATATAAACAATTAGGATAAACAAGGTGCAAGTTGCAAGACAGGTATTATAAATTATTCTAGTACTTTACTCGTTATAGAGCAGCTGATCAGCATAACTGATTTAAAAGAAGCTTATGCAGATGCTTTCATTATTGACGATGACATTAACTCTATTAAAAATGTAACATACCGTAATAATAATTAAGAAATATATGCATCATTCTCGAAAGCATGTCATACTGTTTTTATAAAAGCGTCTCATATCTACCGATAATAAAGGGCAATTGACAGGTACTGCAATACAATACGGTTGTTTTGGGAGGGTTTGATGACGCACATTTTGATATTTTCTTGATTTAACTAAAATAAAGAATTATTATACTAGCATGAACCGCGTTGAAAACATTTTATATATCTAAATTAACAGTAAGATGAGTGCTATAATAGTGTTTAATTTGTCGTACGTAGAAGATTACATTAGTGTCTACAAATAGTGATTAAGCTGTGCTAATGTAAGTAAGACCGGAAATACTTGTGATTGCGAAGAAAAATATTAGACTTGTATTCATTGGAAATGAAAGTCAAAAAGGGCAATGAAAGAATTCTTTACAATACGTTTCGTATGCAAACTCAAGGTTGAAAATTATGTATGAAGATTCTTCATTGTATTCCAAGAAATCTTGTAAAATCTTCAGAGACCTCCAAATTACATTATGTCCAACATCATAGTTATACAAATTAGCAAACTCAATAAAATATTACTATTCTGACAACAAAGGAACGGAAGTTATTAAGAATGTTGTCTATGCTATTATTACACGGGAGTGTTGGAGTAATATTAAACCAAGCGCTCATTATAAGGACGTTATAACTCTCTACCGAACAATGTAAGCAATTTTAATAAAAAAAATTAATTTGTTGTAATTAATAGATGTGCTAGTGATGTGGAGTTCAGAACTGATATAAAAATACTTAAATAGTTTATTATTCGATTTTATTGACCTAATCTAATTATTTTCACCACTCTAAATAAGTATTATAAAAGATCCTTTATACCAAAATTTTAAAGCGAAATACTTATTTATACAACTACGGGAAGTTTTGGATTTTTCAGGACTACAGAAAGCTTATAATAAGTTATTCAAAGTTATCTGGAACAAAGGATACAAGTTGTCAAAGTAGGAAATACTTACAATAGTGCTCTAAGTACAAAATACGAAGTGCCTTAAAGGACCGGTTTAGGATGATATAGAAACACAATTTAACTTATATGGTCATAAATCGTTAACAATGAATTATAAAAAATCATGTTTCATTCCATTCCCCATTAACATACTCGGGTTACCAAATTTAATACTATTAAAGTTCAACTATTCAACGAAAGTGTTGAAATTAGATAGAAAGAAAGTACAAAATAGATAGGTGGGCATTCAGTGGCGTAACTACGATTTTTGGGCCCCCCGCAAAAATTTTAAAGTGGGCTCTCTTTAAAATGTATTACTTTTACTGGCTTATATTTAGCCATATTTTTAAATTATAGTACATGTAGAGAAGGAAGCAGTATAGAATTAAATACATATACTATATTAATCAAGTGCTTTATTAATTATAAAACCAAATTACATAAATTCAAACTTATAAGTTAATTAATATTAAATCTACATATTTATACGCCGCACAAAATTATTTACACCTAAAAATTTGATACAGTAAAAAAACCTATGAGCTAGCAGACATTCCAAATCAAATTCAAAATTTTGTTTTTCTTGCATGTTTTGCTGCAAACGCGTTTATTGTATCCTCTATATTCATATTTTTGGCAGTGTCATGTTCTACTGCTAAGAGGGATAAATCGTCTAATCTATCTTGTGAAGTGCGGTTCCTAAGATAATTTTTAATAATTTTTAATTTTGAGAAAGATCTCTCCGCACTTGCAACGCTAACGGGTAAAGTTAGGTATAACATTAAGGCTGTTATGGTGTTTGGAAAACTGCTAGAACCTGTAGATTTGGAAAGTACTAGATATTCTAAAATTGTAAGATACCGTTAACATTTTTAATTCATCACAAATAAGTCTATTATTTTGAGTGTAGTAAGTTCTATACCTATAGCATCATTTAAATCTTTGTAGTAAAATTTTTGCAATTGTTTTGCCTTAGATAAAATATCGTCTGCAGTTAAATTCAAAATACATTAGGTTCTAAGAAATTAAACTTTTCGTTTACATGAAAAAGCGATTTAAAACGATTCGACAGCTGTGAAATTATAATATCCATTACGCTATAAAATACATTTATTTTAAATTTAAATTCTTCATCATTAAATCGATAATCATTGGATAATTCATCGTAATGCTTTTTATTTTTGCTTGCCTTTTTTATAAATTCCGGTTTAATATTCCATTGCCCTGCAACTTTCGCTGCTTCCTCCTTGATGTTGGAATAGTTATTTCTTGTTTCCTTGAAAAATTTTAAAGTTTTTGAAATAAGAGTTATCTGATTAATATTCGCCTTTTCACTCTGAGCAGTTTGTGAGAGCTTGTTAAGCTCTTCTAGAATTTGACTTAAAAAACACTTAAAAAATAAAATAAAATTATCCATGCTAGTTAATATTTGCTTTGCGTCATTTCGTTCATCTGTTTTTTTGATATCATAATAATTTTATTAAGAGACATTACTATATCTTTATACCGAATTCTTATGGCAGCTAAAGATTTTACTCGATCCGCCCAACGTGTCGGATTTAAGCGTTTCAATTGTGTGAAATTTTCTTTAAAAACAGAAAGCCAATTCCATCTTACTATACTATTAGCAAAAATGTATATATGTTTTCTAAAAGTAGAAAAACGATTCTATTTCTTTTATACCTTTAACGGCATCATTTATGACTAGATTTAAGTTATGGGCACTACAGTGCATATATAAGGCTGCAGGCTCTATGTTTAAAATTCTCTTTGCACGCCAGAATACGTACCGCTCATAACGTTAGCTCCATCGTAGCCCTGCCCTCTACATTTATTTATATCTAATTGCATGTTGGTTAAATTGCTTAATATAGTATTACATAGTCCTTCAGCAGATTGGGACTCTACTTTTGTAAAACCCACAAAAGTTTCACAAATATCTATTTTGGTTACCTCTCCCAAGCTGTCTTTTTAAAATCAATATATCTTACAATTTTACTTAATTGATCAATCTTAGTTATATCCTGTGTAGTGTCTATTATGATTGAGAAAAAGAGCGGATCTAATTTTATTTAATAAAATATTTTTTAAGTGTGCGCTTAAAGTATTAATAATATCGTTTTGAATTTTTGGGAAAGATATTTAATTGAACCTTTGGGTCGTTCAAGCACTTTTTGTAATATAGAATCATAGTTACTAATTAAATGAACTAAACTTAAGAAATTACCGTTGTAACTGTCTTTTGAATCAGAAAAACTTTCTATGTCCTCGAAATGACAGCATGCGCTGGGATAGTGTTAAAGTAACATTGAAAAGTCTGTGTAAAACATTTTTCCAAAATTCAGTTTCTTGTTTTAATAGTAGAGTATCTTTCTTATCTATGGTATAATTTTTTTCCACATATCGTAAATAAAACAACAAGTTAAATGAGATTGAGCAAGCAAATGCTCTTTAATTTTTTGATAAACCCTGCCAATCATTAATTCCGGTCGTCCAACTTGACCTTACTGAAGCAAACAGCCAACATGGTTGACAATAAACACAATTTTTAATTTAGAATAACACAACCACCCATTTGAATTGTGTGGTAAGTTTAACGTATTGCTTTTATTTTCGCTTGCAGTTATTAAGTAATAATAGTGAACTGAAAAACTTCTATTTTATTATCTTTAGGAAACGCACCATCTGGTCTACACAATCCGTAATTAATTATTTCTTTTCTTAAATTGTCATGTTGTAAAACATTGATTTTTAAAAATGTGCAAAATCGGTTGGATATTCTTTCGTCAGATCCATAGATAGTTCATTAAGTGAAAAGTACTACTCACATTTACCTCTGTAATTGTAGTGGTATCTAGTTCCAAATTTCTATCGCGGCCGTCATTATGTGATGTACTTGCGCCCTGGGTGAGAGTTTTTAAAATTGTTGACGACTGCTGTTCGTCTGTAGCGGAACTAGTAGATGCTACTGTCGAAAGCCCAATTTCTTTCATAGATTGTTCTTGTTTTCGGACTCTTTAGAAGTAAAAAGGAACTTATTTTTGGAATCTTGCTCTTTGATTCTTCCAATAGTTTCCTTTTCGTTTTTTGCAGCGCCGCTTGTAGTGCTCATTGTATATTATTTCCTGCAATTTTGAATGAAATTAATTATAATGTAATTAGATAAGTAATAATTATTTAAAAGCCTTTTGAAATTACAAATAACACATACATACTTTGCTTTAAATGCTTTAATTAACAAAATATAAATGATTTTTATTGAATGCTTAAAGATTTATTTATATGTATTTCTCAGCGCGACTTCAACTATGATCAAATCAATAGTAGTTTAATAAAAATAGATATAAATACTTACGTTTAAATATGAAAGACCTCCTGTAATACGAACACAACACTATTGAGTAAAACGTACTGGAATGCTTTTTACTTCCTTTCCGTTATATATAATGCAGCTAATGCAAATACGTTGCAACCAGCTGACTAGAAACCACAAAATGAATTTCTTTCTAGTATTATATTTCTAGAAAGCGAAGGTTACTAAGCTACCTGCCATCCTGTGAATCTGTACTGTACAGACAATAGCCCTTTTATTCCTATTTAAAATCCCACAAACCAAACTAACCCTACTATACGTCGTTTAATAATGCTTTACCACTTTATACAACTTATCACTTAAGAATAATATAGACATCTTTGTTATTAAAGTTTACAGTCTCTTTCATCTGTTTATTAACCCTTACAAAATAGGACAGAACGGATAGAAAGAAGAAAGGATGCAGGCTGCAGGTGGTGTTCAGTATTTATCTTAATTATTATTTCTTGTATTTCAGCAGTTCCTAGTAGTAACATCAAGAAAACGTTCGTTAACCTGCGGTTTCTGAATTATCTGCAATATTTTCTTGACCGTTTCTTACCTGCCAAATACGTTGAAGATGAATAAGTTGAGTTTATTATCGTTTGGGCCTTCTTGCACTTGGGGCCCCCCCGCATAGCGGGGGCTGGCAGGGGTGTAGTTACGCCACTGTGGGCATTAGCTTTACGTAGCTTTATGAACCTGATGAGCAAGGTTTATAATCAGTTACCTAACATTTATAAAAACTACATTGCATTATGAAATTCGTTACCACTAGTAAATAAAATGTTTAAATATTAGCGTTACGACATACATAGTATAGTACAGTTTAATTTTGAATGTGTAAATATTAATATTTGAAACTTGAACTTAAAAGTAAACGGAGATGAGAACTTAATCGTTATGGGCGATTTTAATGCGTCAGTGGGAAAAGGTAGTAAGGGAAAAATGGTAGGAAAATTTGGGTATGGTAAACGAAATGATAGTGGAGAAAGATTATTTGAGTGTTGCCAGGAACATAGATTAGTAACTGTAAACACTCTATTCAAACAACATGTTAGAAGAGGATATACCTGGAAAGCACCAGGTGATATGGCTAGATACCAAATGGATTATATTTTTGTTAAATAAAGATTTAGAAACCAAGTTAAAAACTGTCGTTGTTATACAGGTGCTGACATAGATAGCGTACATAACTTAGTTAAAATGAAGTGCAATTTAACATTCAAAAAATTGAGAAGGGCTAAAAGAGAGGAATTGGATATAGGTAAGCTTAATGATAGTAAGTTAAAAGATTAATATAAACAAGAGATAGCTATAAGAGGGAACGTAGAAAATAGATGGAAAGAAATAAAAAGGGTTGTACATGATACAGCAACACAGACTATATGTAAGAAAAAAGTAGAAGCGAGAAAACCCTGGGTAACAAACAAGATATTAGATTTAATAGAGAATAGAAGAAAGCTTAAACCTTTTAGAGAATTGGATAGTGAAAATAAGCAAAAATATAATAGAGTTAGAAATATGATTAGTATATGAGTGTAGAAAAGCTAGAAATAAATGGACGGAGGAGAATTATAAGGCAAGGCAAGATGATTTGAGAGTAGGTAAGACACACAAGGCTTACAGAGCAGTTAAAAAGATTTTCGAGGAAGATAGGAAAAAATATAATGGTATTAAAGATGAGAATAATGAGCTTCTAATAAATAAAGTCGAGGTAGCAGATAGATGGAAAAGATATTTAGAAGATTTATATAAGGGAAATGATATGGATGAGTTAGAGAACAACCAAGAAGAGGGTGTAGAAATAGGGTTCTCAATATTAAGAGGGAATTTGATAGAGCTGTTAGGGATCTTAAACTAAATAAAGCATCGGGGATAGACGATATACCCGCAGAATTAATAAAATATGCAAGTCAGAAAACTTTAGACAGATTATATGAACTAGTAAAAGTAATATATGACACAGGTGAGGTCCCAATAGATTTCGAAAGAAATATTATTATCCCAATTCCAAAAAAGTCAGGAACTGATAGGTGTGAAAATTTTAGAACGGTTAGTTTAACTTTCCACGCTTCCAAAATACTAACAATAATAATTAAAAATAGAGTAGTAGCTTTGACTGAGAATTATTTAGGCGAAGACCAATATGGTTTTCGTAAAGACAGAGGGACTAGAGAACCGATACTAATCATTAAGGTAATTATCGAAAAAGTTTACAAAAAAATAAAAAGACTCAATTCGCGTTTGTAGATTTAGAAAAAGCATCCGAAAGGGTTAATTGGATTGCTATGTCCAGGGTTTTGCGAAAAATTGTAATCTCTCATAGGGATAGAAAAATTATTTACAGTTTATATAAAAACCAAAACGTAGTAATTAGATTTGATGAAATAGAAAAGGAAGCTAAGATAAGAAATGGTGTTAGACAGGGCTGTATACTATCTCCCTTGATTTTTAATGTTTATATTGAGGAAGCTTTAAACTCAGCTAGAGAGAGACAAGAGATAGGTATTAGTGTACAGGAACTGAAAATGGACATGTTACGTTTTGCAGATGATATGGCTATTATAGCAGGGTCTGGAAAAGAGTTAGGAGAGTTTCTAAATATTTTAGATGAGATACTACATAGTAACTATAGTAATGCAGATGTGTCAAATTTATATGCTTGCTGATGATGTACTTCTTTTGGCAGTACATAAAAACTTAAAAGTAGCGAAACAATTCTTGCAATTGGACGCTAATAACTTGGTAAAATGGACCCAAGATAACTAGGGGTGGGCGATACGGGATTTTGCGTATCGAATATCGATACATATTCTATATCGATATGTATCGATATATCGAGTATCGATATATATCGATACGTATCGATACGTATCGATACGTTTCGATACGTATCGATGCGTATCGATAGGTATCGATGCGTATCGATATGTATCGATGTGTATCGGTGCGTATCGATACACATCGATTCGTATCGATGCGTATCGATACGTAGCGATATATATATATATATATATATATATATATATATATCGATTCGTATCGGAACGTTTATATGTGTAGCTTAAGTATACATATCGAGACATAGCGATACGTATCGGTACGAATCGATACGCATTGATAATTTATCTACTCTTTCTTTGGGAATAAAATCACAAGATCGTTTTAAAATAATGTATTTACTGACAATTCGATCTTTCACTTAAGATTGTTTGTTATCAAAATAATTAAAGTTTCAAGTTTAATATTTGTGACATAAGTATATATATAGGGGTGGGCGATACGGGATTTTGCGTATCGAATATCGATACGCATCGATATGTATCGATACGTATCGATACATATCGATACCTATCGATGCGTAACGATATGCATCGATGCGTACCGATACGTATCGATGCGTATCGATACATATTGATACATATCGATACATATCGAGTATCGATATTTATTTTTTGCTGTATCAGGGGGGTTGCTACCGGGGTCGTATCGATACGTATCGATATATCGATACGCCGACCCAGCCATAAAGATAACCACTTAATTATTAATAATAATAAAACAAAATTAATGAATATTACTACACCGTATGTAGTAAAGAAAAGCCGAAGGTAATAATACATTTTTGCGGATGCTTTCAGTTACAAAATAGAAACATACACTCTTGTTTCAGTGAATGTAATTTAGTAACGGTTTGTACTACGAGTAGGGATTAGTGATGATCCTGGTGCAGCGCCACCGCCACCGCGCCACTAATCGTTTTTAATGGGTTTTCTCATTAAAATCCATTAGCACTAATCGCTTTTTAATTAGAAAACTCATTAGCACTAATCGTTTTTAATGGGTTTTCTCATTAAAAACCCATTAGCACTCATGGGTTTTTAATGGGAGTTCTCATTAAAAACCCATTAGCACTAATCGCTTTTTAATTGGAAACTTATTAGCAGTAATCGTTGTTTAATGGGTTTTCTCATTAAAAACCCATTAGCGCTAATCCCTTTTTAATGGGAAAACTCATTAGCACTAATCGCTTTTTAATGGGAAAACTCATTAACGATGTTATCATTTTTCCTTACGTCAGATCCACCTTATGGGATCCACCACTCGGAGCGTTTTTTCTTAGAGTATGATACACGCAACGCCACCACCGCAGCGCCACTCTAACCTAATCTAACCTCAAATGTCAGGTGCATACGTCACAGCGGTCACGTTTATTTACGTTACGAATTCTTAAAGGAAAAGAAGGTGGCTATTGCGGGATTCGAACCCGGGTCTCCTGGGTACAAAACTCATACTCTAACCACTAGACTAATCTGCCACATGATAATAGCAGTGTAAATATGCTATTGCTGTTTTGAGCATTTTCTAAACCTATTTTAATTAAAAAACAATGCATTAGTAAACATTTTATTAAAAAATTAAATACATTTATACATTAACAAAAGGCTGTAACAGTAAAACATTCTCCTTGGAACAACTTAAATTATTCAAACAATGGTTTAAACAGTGATTGTACCTATCACCGAATCTTCTTTTTAATTCTTTGAGTCTAGGAAGTGAGAATACAGTACCCATGTTTAAAATGTTGTTTGATTAATATTTCGATAGTAACTGCTTCTTCTGTTCCCCTTTAACATAGACAGTAGCCCCGGGAGGATGACTTTTTTCAGTAAATCACCCACATTTGTATACCCATTTGTAGACTGTTCATCCCAGCAGAGCCCATGGATTCTTTCCTTTAACCACCGGACTTGCTGTTTGAAATCATCACTTAGGGTGTTATACCCCACCGCCATGTTCAGTATCTCATGCCATATTACATTATTCACTACATCCAAAATGGCGATCTCCTTGCAATAGAAATCACTAATTTTGTATTGATATCCTTGTAAATCGATTATGAAACACATGCTTCCTGCTTCAAATCATAAATGGAAATGGGCTTCTAAGCAAATCTCTCCTATCTATCCAGCTAGGGGTTTTTACCCCCGCCAACTCCTTTTATGATTTTTTCAACTAGGTAATTATCTAAAACTTTGGTTGATACTAAAGCAAGTCTGTTTTCTTAATCCAACTTTTACCATCCTCCAATTACGACACTAATAGTTCGCGCCCGTGCTTCCGTTTCCGTAAAACTTTTTCCACTAGGTACGTATCGGGTGCTGCTGTGAGCGGAATCTCATCGCCGTAAAAAGCACCTAGGATTGGCCGACCTTCCAGATCTTGTAGCAGATAGGTTATCGGTCTCGTTTGTTGTACTTTGACAATTTTGAATAGTTCTGTACTCCAGTTTGGATGAAATCCTCGATCGAATACTGCTTTATATTTTGATATACGTACAATTTCGCCAACCTTATACAACTTCTTGTGACTTTTAGAAGCACTGTCAGCGGTGTAAAGTTTTATCTTTCCGGATGTTCTTCCGCCTCCATAGGTGCCATGTTAATAGCCCGATGCGGTGTATTATTGTATTCTTCCATAACCTTAGGCAAAATATTCAACCATCTATGACTGCCTTGCAAGTAAAATCTTCTGTACAATTTGTTTTTGATTGTTCTGATCAACCGCTCAACCATACTAGGTTTTATTGCATAAAATGTGGAGTAATGGTTTATCTTATATTTTTGCATAAGATTTTTAAACCAGTGGTTGTAGTACTCTTTCCCAAAATCCGTTTGTAGATTGATTTTTGCGGTTATATTTCCGTACAACATTTTGTGCAATAATTTTTTCATAGCATTTGTAACTTCTGATCCAGTCTTGGTCTTTAAAGCATATTTTGTGAAACAATCCACCGCTATTAGAATATATCTGTACCCATTGTTCACACGAGAGTAAGGCTGCATTTCGCACAAGTCCGATTGGATAAGATCGCGTTTCACATGTTTCAGATTTGTATGACGACGCTGAAAATTTTTTCTTGCAGGTTTAAATAATTCCTTAACAATGATTTCTTTACTCATTTTTGACTGATACTGATGCTAAGCTAATAGGACTATCTTTATCTAGTTGACCTTTGACATAAACTGAAGCTTTGGTTTGTAGTATTTGTTTTTTATATCGGCTGGTAACGCCTCGTAAATTGATGATATTGCGAGACCGAGCTCCTTCTCGTTTGTCTCAGAAGCAGCAGTCAAATTCATAAAAAACTGTATAAATGTTTTAAAGTCAGATACAAGCTTATCCAATTTTTCATTTACATATTGTTTATTAACTGCATCAGATGTTTCAACCGGGTAAGCAAGCATTGTGATACGCTGGTTTCTTGCATTAAAGGCTTTGTCTTTACGTTGTATATCATCAGAACTTTTTAGACAGTATGAAAAGGCTTGATTCACGAGCTTGATTACAGATTTCTTATTAACACAATCACTATCGTCTTTAGGATCCATTACATCAACTAACCTTCTTTTACGAAAACTAATTGTTTCTTCTCCAGACTTGAATACTATAGTGCTTCTCTGATTAACACAATCACTATCTTCTTTCGGGTCTGATGAATTCACTAACCTTCTTTGCTGCATATCGTATCCATCACCATCCAACGTTAGCACAAATGTTCGACCTCGTGGACCACGCCGAATATCTGCATCTTTACGCTCTAAACGTCCGAAGCGGTCGATGGGCATTTTAAAACTGTGTAATTATTTACTGAGCTCACTGTATTATACCTTCTTCTCTCAACTCTTCTATTATGGACACCATCTCGTTAATGTTTTCCTCGCTCGTATTTCCAGCCTGGTTAGATGCATTCAATAATTTTAACCTGTCGATTAGTTCGTGAATGTTGTTCCAATATACATACTCAACAGGACCCGCATTTAATTTTTTGTAAAACCGTTAATCGAAACTCAAACCTTTACCCTTGAGCACCCTTTTAGACTTTCTTCGAAGATCTGGCGAATGTTTTAGCACATATTTTTCAAACTTCTTGTTATTTGTCGGAAACTCGTTTAAATCTTGCAATGCGTATGGATTAAACTTTCTTCTCAAAATCGATGCAGATTTGATCATTTCCAAGTAATTTGGTAAAGCTTTATGCAAATTGAAATCACCATCTTCGGGGTTGATGTTTTTAAAGGTTAGCAGATTGTATAAACCCCTCCTACCGGGGTATATCACATTATTTAATGTTATATCGCTAGTTTCCGGGTTAATTACCAATACACTCCCTCCAAATCTCCATGTATCGGTTTCCGCATTATACTTTACTCCATAAACCGATTTGTCTATATTTTCGTCTTCATCTCTTGTCAACACATCCGCATAGTAAAAATGAAACGGTTCTTCTGGAACGAGTTGCTTAATTTTCTTTATAGGTGCTTCCATGTCTTCGACGTTAACCTTTGTTGTAGGTATGGGAATTTTTTCGGTGATTGCTTGTAAATGAGATGTGGTGGCTTGCAAAGGTTCAATTAATTGTTTGTGCACCTCTTTGAATTCTTGCTGAGAAGTAGTGTAACCCTTCTTGTACCCCGCAAACTTTTTTCGTACGGCATCCTGCATAAGATGAAGCTTACGTTTATTTGCTATAAAATCTTTAACATCGGTCATCACCAGGCTGTGGATGGGAACTAACTATTTTTTGAATAATGTCAAATATTTATATACTCGTCAAAATTCTTCCGATACCGTCCCTTATCGATATCAAAATCTTTCACAATAGTTATAAAATTTTGTTTTGATCCATCTTCATCCCAACACTGTAAGCACATTTCTTTAAATTTTGGATATGTCATGTCACCACTTATATGATTCATAAATATATGTCTGAGATTGGTTTTATCCTGTTTCCATAATGCGATTACATTGGCGTTATCTCTGAGTTTATGTTCTAAGGCACTAGCGTAAGTTTGACATAAGTAAAAGGAATCAATGCTTTTATGTCGACCGAACGAGAAAAACTGCGTGATTTTGCTTTGCTCGTTTACAGGTATATCATCGGAAACCATAATTGAATCTTCTTTGCTATCTCCGGGTTTAATCAAATCGTCGTAATTTTCAAACTCATAGTACCCAATTTCTTCTTTTAATGTTGAAAAACGTTTCTTAACAATTCGTATTTTGGCTGATATAAACTTTTCGAAAATACATAGACATTTTGGAATCTAAGACCGTTCTCGTGCAAGATCAGAGATATTAAAGCGTTTGTTTTTCCACAACTCGATGGTTCAGCAAATATAGCTCGCATGTTAAACGGGAACAAAACTCCATGTTTACCATCCTCTTTTGCACTAGCAATAGCAAAGTTATCATAATTCTGTATAGGTATTGCAATTTTTTGTTTCGCAGTCTCCACATTGCTTCGAATGTGTACCTGTTTTTGTTGCTGTTTGCGGTGATAGCTTAACGTATCTTTCGGTATATTATATTTTCTACTGATGGAGTAAATAGTTGATTTACCCAGTCGAACTTCTTCTATAGCTTTTTCTAACGCTTCTTTACTGTATCCACTATTCCGTCTTCTTATGTAATTGCGAACCATGCTAACCAATATCGGTGGAGGCAATTTCACCCTATGGGGGGAATTTCACTCTATGAGGCAATTTTACCCTATGAGGCAATTTTACCCTATGAGGCAATTTCACTTTATGAGGCAATTTCACCCTATGGGGGCAATTTCACTCTATGAGGCAATTTCACTCTATGAGGCAATTTCACCCTATGGGGCAATTTCACTCTATTCTGATGGAGGTAAATTCGCTCTAAAATAACTAGAACTTATTTACAGAGTGGGGGATGCACACCATTCGATAGATAAAAGTAGACTAATTGAAACAAATTAATTCCTTGCTTTTATACTATTTTATTAAAAAAATATATACCAAATATTTAATTGCGAATATATCTATTAACAATTTCTGTAAACGGATTATATTCAAACATAGAGTCATGTATAATTAAAGCATAGGCCTTCATCGAGGGTTCAAAATTTCTTGAAGCTTCTAATTCCATTCTTACATCAACCGTTGCGTCCTTGATGCTTTGAAATTGATGACCACAGTCGATTACAAAGACAGGTGATTCCTTAAACCTGTTGTAGTCCATTAAACATTTATTCGGCGATTTGTTCGGATAGTATTCTTCCATAAAAGATGCATAAGACAGGTATGCCGGCAAGTAGTCGTTCTGCTCGAAATCCAAATTTAATCGACCTTGAGGGAACGCATGAGAGTTTAAAAACATTTTGACATTGGTTATATTGGCATTCGTAAAGCTCGTAGCATTTTCTTCTTTCCTGTCATACTTCCCATTTTGCAACGTCAGTAATATCCACCGAGTCTTCTCGGTTTCGTTCGATACTTTAATTCTCCATACTTGCGACTTTGATTGTGTTAGAGACTGTAATTCGTGTAGTTCCCATTTTCTGAATGCGATCATTATAGATGATTGATTTTGCATTTCCGATAGCAGTGATGCCTTGGTGAAGTCACTTAATGTTATATGCGGAACCTCCCATGAAATACGTTGTATTTTTAACGTTACTGTATTTCCAATCGACTTGTAGCAATTCACGTCCGACTTGGATCTGATTAAAATCAGCTCTTGAGGCATGTTGACGATAGTTTTCTTGTAATCTTCAAAAAACCCAAAAATGGTTTTTAGCGGTATAGCTCAACTAAACCGTCCATCTTGGAATATGGTATCAGGCTTCCACCCGGTATGTGTAATAGATTTTGTTTCTGATTCTTCCATTGATTCTTTACCTTTAATAGTTCTTGTAATTCCAGGGATTCTGCAGACATCTATTACACATGTATGTGTGAAAAATCCCTGGAATTACAAGAACTATTAAATCCATGGAAGAATCAGAAACAAAATCTATTACACATACCGGGTGGAAGCCTGATACCATATTCCAAGATGGACGGTTTAGTTGAGCTATACCGCTAAAACCATTTTGTGTCACACGTCACACGTCACACGTTACACGTTACACGTTACACGTTGCACATTACACGTTGCATGTTACATGAAAATTTGAGGCCACGGATGCAAATTTAAAGAATTCTCCAAAGAGGACCGATTCAGATTACTTCCCACAATATTAAATGTGTCATCATCAAGGGAGTTATTTGTTTATAAGCATTGATCTTTCACGAACCATAGCAGTATTTAAATTTTTAGTTTTTGTATTTGCCAACCATGTCCTCTCAAGTGTAGGCGTATGAACTTTTGCTCCGTTACCGGTTTAAATGGCAATTGTATTGTATCATATTAAACCATGGCAATATGTTAAAACCTTCTTCGTTATATTTACACTATGTGAGAGATGACCTAAGAACGTGGGTTTCATTCGGGACATTGTGTTATCATTCCGAGTACATTTTTTTTGAAGATAGGGAATTCTTTGACACAATTGTACATAAGTGTCGGATAATTTGATTAAGAACTTTGAAGACAAGCTGCAGGCATCTGTTGCCGAGATAAAGAAAGAAAACTTTCTGTTGCAGGAGAAGGTGAAACTCTGGAACAAAATTTTAGGCAAACCAATATTAGAGTGTTTGCATTATCGGAAAGAAAAATGAGAATCTTGAATCCTTTTTAAAGGTCGCTTAAGTATTGAAACATCTGTGGATGCATTAAAATTTCCCTGGTGAACTCAAATCCCTTTTGCTTTTAAAACGAAAATTTATTCGATAAATTAAATAGTCTATGCCTTGTTTTAGGTATCCGGTAATCTGCTAAATCCTTCAACATAATTAATAATAAATACGCTTTGTACAAATTTTCATTTTGAACTTATTTATATCGAAACGCCATGTTTATGCTACAATTAAATAGTTTATATCCTGTTTAGGTACCCATTATATTGGTATACATTACGACTGCGTATAATGGTTTTCTCTATTCTTCCAATGTATAGATTTGTTGAAATAAGATCGCGCACTATCCAATAAAACCAGGGTTTTCCAGTTCAATCGCGCTTTTATATGCGAGGATTTGCAGTATAAATTCGTGTTATTTGAACTATTGTTGAATTTGATTCTACAGCTGGTACGTCGAAATATTTTCTACATTATTCGTCACCGTATTTCACGTTTGCTTTTTCTGTTCGACAACTAGGAGGTGTCTAGCGTGTATTGGTGAGTCTCCCCGCGCAAATCCATTCTAATCAGATTCTTTCTTTAGCTTTTTTAGCTGGAGGCCAATCGGGTTTTTTCTTTCTGTAGACCAACTGCTTTTGTTTGTAGTCCAACTGCTTTTGTCCGTAGACCGCTGCTGCAGTTATAGTGGCAGGGTAAATAGATTCTGACGACCAGGGCGTTGCTGTGCTGACTCACCCCCGACAACTTGCAAGCCAAGTATCCGGACACCTACAGGTATGCAACAAATTTTCTTTTGTGTGTGTCAATGGCATATTCCGTATAAACGTTTAGTGTAGTAACGTGACAAGAAAGTGACATTGTAGAACTATTGTTCGTTGCTGCTAGTCGATATTATCGCTCTACAGGTGTAATGTACCTTTGTTAAAAATGTTAGACAGACACACGCTTATTCCTTTATGTCTGACAAAAGCTCGCACTCGTTAATTCTTTCTGACTAATTAGTGATTTTACAAAAAGTATTAGGTGAAATTTTAAAAACGCTTGACAAAAGCTCTCACAGATTTATTTACTACTGATGAATTTTATTTTGTGTGAAATGCGAGATGCGCACTTCGTATATAAATTCCTAAATTGTTCGTACCATATAATTGTTTGCTGTGAACTAATAACACTTAATTTATTTCCTTTTGCTTGTTTGTACAGAATCCTTTATTTCTTTTTATGTGTTAATAAATAATCGTGGGCGATGTGTTTTTTTTGTTTACTTTTGGTATGTAGGCGAATCCCTCTACTTTCCGCGTTTGATAGGTAGCCTGGTATTTACTTTTCTTCCGGCTACGTCTAGGTACGTAGCAGTTTGATCGTCTTCATCGTAACGGTATAAAAACTGTGGGTTGATATTATTTAATGGCTACTAGGATTATAATTAAAGTTAATCCTACTAAGTAAGGAAGAGTGGTGGTAGAGATATGGCACCTAATCGAAATACCATTGAAATTTTGTACGGTCAAAAACACTTTAAGTAATGACTTTTATAATTTCATTCTGAAGTAATAATCTTAGTTACGATTCATAGTGGTGGTAGAAATTTAAAGACGACTTCGTGGATAAGACAGGTTTGAGCATGACCGCTGACCCCAAAGGGGGTTCGATTTCAGACGCGGATCGCTTGTAAAATGTTAGGTGAGCATTTTTCACAAAAATATGCCCTCGTTCGGATGAGAGGTAAAATGTGGTCTCATGTGTGTCATACACCATGAAGATCCTTACCTTGCTTGAAAAAGTAAAGATTTGGCAAAATTCAAAATTTCTAAGTAAAAAAATTCGCTGCCTGGCCAGAGAGGTACCTTCAGGTGGATCATTGGAGAGTCGAATGTAGGGGTGGAGATGTATGCTTAATGATGAATAATAGTTTTCGTAGCAAAGGACATGTCGTCTCAGAATCGAATGAGTATATACTGGGTTGCGAGTTTTGCATCCCTCTTAAATGCACTGTAGTACTGTTATGTAACTCACTATTCCCTTTAGAATTTGCTTCTTTTTCTTCGGTGTGAGGTCCATACCTTGATTCTCCTAAAAAAACTTTTGTACTCGCTTTACTTTTGGTGCACACAAATCTGATCATATTCTACATATAATGAAATTAAATGGCTCAGTTGTTATATTCTTCCATAAAACTATTGTGCCTAAAACTGTCTAATATTTTATCTAGACGGATACATTTTAGAAAAATATCCGCAACTTTAGCCTGGTGAACAAAGGCTTTATTAGTTCTTTTATTTCACACAATGGCATTACTTGAACGATGGTTTACCTTATCCATTTATAAGATATATACATATTTTCCCAGTAACTTTACAGTTATTGATTTAAAAAATTTTAAAATGTTGATTTTACCATGTTTTTCAAAGTCAACCAATCTCAAAGTCAACTCCAATCTCAAATTATTTATCTCAAAATTTGATTTTAAGTTTTTCAAATTTAGCTTCTTACAGTATGTGCAATTTATTTACAGCGTATGTAGTTCATATATTTTAATTCAGCAATAGTATGTCATGCTATAACTTCTGTAACGCAGGCATTTGTTATAGGTTTTCGTGCTTATTTTCATCCACATTTGAACGGTAGGGCAGTAAATCGATCCCGCCTAGTTGAACTCCACCTTAGAATTTCCATATTTTTTCATTATTAATTTCAAGTGATGTGTATAACATTTATTTAATCGCGGGAATAAAGACATTTATTATTACAATATATTATTATTATTTTTGCACAACCTTACACTTAGTCTTAGTCTTAGATGAACTGAAAGAGAGCTAGTAATGATGAGTAGTAAGAAGTTTATCCGATACCTACCAATCTTTTGCCGGAAACTAAGCGAACTATAAACATCCAGTTTTCATTATACAACTGGGAGTATAATGTAAACTTTTCGTTTAATAAATGTAAACCTGAAAATTTTTAATACATTACTACTACAGTTAAATTTTTAACTTTCAATAAATTTTAGTCTAAGCATTTGGGAATATCAATCTAATGTAAAAGCACCCTGCAGGACATTTTTGTGTTAAAACTTTATATAGCCCCCTAACACAAACTTTATATATAATATTTACGGGCAACTAATGGCTTTTTATAGCACGCAATTACTCGGTGTGTGAGATTAACTACAGGCCTTAGAAGTAATAAAGTTCTACTGAACTATGTATAATGTTTATTTTACTCGGGGGAACTTACATGGTTTCTCGCACAAATCATTACTTAAAGTCTCCTTAGGTTAAATAAGGCTACAATAAATAACTTTCAGCCCGTGTTAATTTAGAAATTGAACCTATATTGAGGCTCCATATTATACTTGACTTACTAACTTGAATATAGTATCGAATGTATTGTTTAACTTTATATCTTACATGTATCTCGTTCGTTCCGCGTTAAATAAAGCGAGATTCTATATTGTGTAACGGCTACTTCGTAACCGTACAAATTTGTACATATTTGTTGTTCGTTAGCGTAGCTTGAGCCCGCATGTTGTTATTTTGAAATTCAACAGTCTTGATAATTTTCCAGAACATTGTTTAATTCTGATCTATTTTTGGTACCAGGGCGTGCGTGTCAGGCTAGGGTATTATTGTATTTAATGCATAGCATTTTCACCTTTAAATTCATTCGCAATTAATAGCGAAATAGAATATCGTAAATTTATACTTTCGGTTGTGATAAGAATAAATTTATGAACCTTGTACACAGATGTGATATCTTGTTAATTCACTTTTGGGTATGACGTTGTAAAATCAGTTGGGTCTGCAGAAAACTACGAGAATTTCTCGTTGAAGTAAAAAGTTGGCTGGTGCCTATATACAACTTAGAAGTGTATACTTTTTCCGAAGTACTCGGGATTGTTCAACTAGAATCTAATTATTTCTGGAGGGTCTATTATATGATAGTAAGCAGTGCTGCATTAGAAACTTTGGTCGACAGGTGTCGAAGAAGTAGTTGCAGATTCGCTGATTTTATAGTCTTGCTTGAGAAATAGATAGTAAGAAGTTGAAGAAAACTGGTTACGTACCGATTAGAAATTGTATATAAAATATTAATCCCGTGATAGCACGGGTTTCAGCGTCAGGTTTCAATTCGGTGTCCAGTTTTAGTTTCATGGTTCAGGTTCAGTTTTGTTTTCTGCCATAAGGATTGCCTACACTTAAATATCTAAGGACTAAGATCTAAGGGATAAGAATAACTAAAACTAACAACTAAAATTACGATCTATTTACATCTGTTGGAGGATCAACGCCGTGAAGGTTTGGAGCGTAAGGTCCTGGAGGCGGTTGGAAACGGATAGTATAAAACTGCGGTGTCGTGAGTACTTATAGCAAAACACAAGGGTGCAAAATAAAACTTTAAGCGACTAATAGTCGAACTCTCATTATTTTACTTGATGCCTAAACATGGCAAATTAATTTGTGAGATAAATTGTAAGCCTTGAGACTGAAGTCTAATATTAATTATTATTAGGTCGAGATTTTGCCAAGTTTGCAAAGTTTTGTTATCCATAGTGCACTTAGTGGAAACTTACGATAAATTATTTTGTTTCGTTATTTTTCTCTTAGATAAACTGGAGAAACGAGAAGTCAAAGTATCTTGTCTTCAGCCTTGGCAACCAGGTAATAATAATAAAATAATTGTTTTCTTACAATAATTTCATTGATCTATATATGTTGAGTTAGACCACATTTTGGGGTCTCGTATTTATTATATATATATATATATATATATATATATATATATATAGTTATTCAAGTATGTGTAATATATAAATATCTGGTAAGAGTAGCGTGTGCTTTTATAATTTATTTTGAGACAGTGTAGTAGGTTAGGTCGTAAACAATCAAATATTACTGGACATTGGTTGGTTTAATTGGGTGGTTAATAGCCAACGGTTTAGTTGCGTCTCAGGGGTAATCATCCAGGCGCCCATTGAAATTTTACATTTGCACTCTCTGCCCCGAGAGACCCACGCCCGTCGGCTCTTGACTAGCTTGGGGACACATGAAATGCAACTGTTTTCTGTATGTCCAGTGTAAAATAACAACAGGAGTATTATATACGGTCCTTGTCCCTGTAAATTCTGGTTATGGTGACAATTGGACTACAAATAGGCACCATAAATCAAAAAATTCCAAGAAAATCGGAGGAACAATTATGTTAAAAATAGAACATTACAGATATATTCAGGGAGTGACAAATTATAAATTATTAAACATAATTGTTCCTCCGATTGAGAATAGTAGTCAGATTGCCTTGAGGTAATAGGAAATTGGTTACCAATTTGCAGATAACAACACAGTATAAGTTAATTTGAAGAGTTCAAAATAGCGTAATCGAAAATTTAAAAATGCGTATTTTCTTTAGAAAACGTTGATACAACATGCTTTTATTTTTCAAATTAAGGATACAACTGCTCATCCTATTTAATGATTTGATTTTGGTTTGCTGCATAGCGACGACTCAAATTTCTTGATTTTTTCCTCTTCAGGTGCGCTGAAGAACATTATGGGAGAAAATGATTAACATATTGTTATTGTTAAGAACGACTATAGGAGAGTACTAAAACCATACTAAATCTGGTTTTAATATTTTTGTGTATAAACAGTCGATAAATTTTCACTAATCAGTTATGGTTACCGCTGTTTTTTTTTAAATTTTTTGTTAATTGAATTTTTTCAAATTTTGCGTAATAAATCTTTATGTTCTTCCATTAAGTAGAACATAACCGACACCTTGAAAATACGCAAGTACTGTATATCTACTAAGTGGAGTACTATGGTTCCGTAGTGCTTTTAAATAAAGAGACGCGTTTGTAAAATAAATAATGAATGATTTCAATGAAAATTGAACATTTTTATTCAAAATGTCTGTTACTTTTAAATTAGAAAACAGTGTCAACCTCTAAACAACTATATGGGTAAATAAAATAACGCATAAAAATCACAAACACCAATAGGAAAGAAAAACAACATTGTGTAAATCAGTCAAAATATATAATTTTAGTTTACTTCACTTTGCAGCAGCACAACTTAGCGGGTGAACTGCCTGTTATTTACCTCTTTCAGCATGCCGGGCCAGCATTTAGCGCCAAGGATAAAAACTTTGAAACGTACCACGAATATTGATATCTCATCCTCCTCAAAACTCAGAACATGAAACTTCAAAATAAAGAAAATATTCTCTGGTACGGTAAGCATATATGGTGTGTCATTCATTTACAGGTTTATACCCATACAACATAATAAAATATAAAAAAGAACCTCTCTCAAAATTCAAGAACTATGTGCAAAAACAAAATAACATAGAGTTTTAAAGAATCAAAATTGTTACTAACAAAATCAAATTCCTAACGATCACTCTAAGCGTTAGAGGTATAAAATAACAGCATTGAATATATTGGTTTGTTAAAACTTATTTACAGAGCTAGAATTTTTTTCATGAAAATTTTTAAAACGACTAATACACAGCCCTACATTACATTTACTGCATTCAGTTCTAACAGTACTTTTGCATTTCCACCCTTGATATCTTCTTCGTGCTCATTGTTGAACTAAATGCTCCCTTCCATCAAATCTCACGTAATCTGCAACCATTACACTGCTTGAATTGGCACTAGATGATGGCAGACCTCGTCCTTTTAGCGAATTTTTAAATGATTTTAAATAGGTCATTACAATTGCACGTTTGAATTCCAGTTAAGACAGATTTCCCCTATATTTCCATGATAAATACCAAGCATTCCGAGCAGAAACATCAAGTAACCCTGTAAATATCGACCAATACCATTCCTTTCCACGCAAACTAATTCCATGACGAGAAGCAACATTCTGGTTTATCTGGTCCGTGCCTTCCATATACTTATTATAATACGCTACGAGCAATGACTGCGAAACGGACATAGTCTTTTTTTCAATACTAGAATATCTTTGAACTTTGGAATCAGGATTTACGCTATACACATTGGATGCAACAGTGATCTCACCGTTGTCAACCCATCTTGAAAAGATAATGTCTTTGTCACAAATTTTTTTTAAATCAAATATTCCCCTTTCTTGTTACTTCAAAACCTTGCTTGGAATGAGAAGGCACTCCTTGGGAACACGATTTTTCCTTATAGTTCCTGTTGTTCCATAGCCTCTTTCTTGTAAATTTATTAACAAGGGCAAACCTGTAAACAGATTGTCAAAATATATTTTTAAAGGTAGGCAAGCAACATTATCAGGAAGTCCATCCAACATTTGCAACAATGATGTAACTGCTTTTCCATAACTATTTTCGTATTTCGCATTTTGCTGAACACTTTTGCCTTGATATATATGAAAATTTATTAAATACCAGGCTTTGTAACTAAATCTAATCGGCTTACCCTTTATAAATTGCTGGCAAGTGTGCTTGCCGTAGTATGCAATCATGCATTCATCATAAGGCAAATGCTCTTCAGGGATAAAATGTTGCAAACACTTTTCCAGCAGTAAACTAATAATTGGCCGGAGCTTCCATATTTTGTCATTTTTGATATTTTTGCATTATCTGCAAAATGTATGAATCTGTTGATCTCTAGAAATCTGGCACGGCGCATAGCGTTTAAAACTAATCGTCTTCTGCGGATTCCCAATACGACGTTTTGGATGGAACTGTAACATATCCCGATAAAAATAAGATTCCAATAAAAACGCATATTTCTTCAAACGTAAATGCAGAATCTCATTCGTTTTTACTCATGGCATAACGAGCAGATTCAGTAAGAACCAACTCTGTGAATTTACCATCTATGAAAAGCTCAAAAATCTCCACTGGAGTTTTACCAACGTATTGTTGATAATTTGGTTCGGGAAAAAATGTTTTGTTTTTTGAGATGTCTTTTTTCCCACTTATAAACAGTTTTTTTTAATTTCTTGTTTGGGCTGGGGGATGTGCTTCAACATCTTCACCAGATTCAATGCTCTTTTTAGAAACAATTTCTGAATGTCGCTCAAATAAATTATCCACTAAACCACCCTCATCTTCTTCTGTAGAATCTTCATCAGAATTCAATACTGGATCAGGAGGCTCTATAAATATACTATCAATTTCTTGTTCATCATTTGTTAGTATATCTAATGCATCCTGAAGTGTAATTCCGCTGAAAACAAAAGAATTGATATAAATTTACTACTGATAGAGGAGATATTGTTAACGATTAAATTTCTTGTATGGGCTGGGAGGATGTGCGTCAACATCTTCACCAGATTCAATGCTCTCTTTAGAAACAATTTCTGAATGTCGCTCAAATAAGTTATTCATTAAACCACTCTCATCTTCTTTTGCAGAATCTTCATCAGAATTCAATACTGGATCAGGAGGTTCTGAACACGAAAGGGTTTGTTGCTTCACAAATAGGATTAGAAGTTGTACTCTTTCTGATAGTGATTTAGGTTTTAGTTTATTAACACTAGTTATTTTAGCAAAAAAACACTTCGATTGGACATGTATGTAGAATAAAAACAACGCGTGCTCGGTTAACGTATATACATTTACTTTATTAATTAGTTTTGTTAGAATAGTACAACAGCCGCGCAGAGCGAGGCATTTTTAAGCAATAGAAACAATGTATATTCGTCTAGAATAATTGCTCATAGGGAGCATTGCGAGTAACAATAATTTTGCGCGACCGCTCTCGACCGCATTCTGCACAGTACCCTGGTTCATTCCTTAAGGAGAATTACAACCCCTCCACGTGCTAGTCCAATAGGTGGGGTGCGTTGGTATATTTGTACATTCTATCTGCTTGAACAGTTTAACCCAGGTGAAGACGCATTTGCAAATTCGCAGAAGCGACATAAAACCCTAACAGGTTCTATAAATCTACTATGAATTTCTTGTTCAGCATTTGTTAGTACATCTAATGCATCCTGAAGTGTAATTCCGCTGAAAACAAAAGAACTGATATAAATTTGTTACCGATGGAGGAGATATTGTTAACACTTAGCGTGTTCATATGATCACACTATTGTTAGACAAGAAAATATTAGTACTAAATACTTTTTATTCAGAGAATGTATACATCCGTTATATACTTTTGAATATATAATATTGTTTCAGACAAAAACAATTACACATATCTATTTCTACTTACGAAAAACAAATATCGCTGGCTGCTGCATAATCAATTATGAAACGTGAATGACCGCCCATTGTATTTGCTACTGTAGATAACACTTGGTTTCGAAAATAGTCTTCACCTAAACGGTTATAAAGCACAACTGAACTTCTCTCAATCTTAAGAAACAACCACAAACCGAGTGAATGTTCGAATGCCGGTTTTGTGAACGATTGTTTGATGTGCCATACGGTGTGTCCATATGAACACACAAACCGCTAATGGATTAAATCCAGCACCTTACTTTATAATTGATCAATTACAATAATAAAACTATAATATATCATAAAATCCGTAACTATCCATAAACCTTCATCATAAATAAAAACCCTGAAATAAATTCATCCTTATCACATCAAATAATAATATCTTATCTAATGAAATGGCTTAATTAGAAACATAGAATCCAGGGTTTAAAGCTCTTAGTTTTAATGATCAATTAAATCCCATTAAATGTTCTGAAAAATTAATATATGAACATAGCTTTCAATGACCTTGTATTAAAAGCAAACTGCGTATTTCATCATGTATTATATATTAACATATAAACTTATTGCACCATAGATCAATATTACACCCTGTTTACATAATTCAAAATTAAAATGCTACCCAATTGTCTTCCATGAATACTACCGTTTGACTTTAATCTCGTTGTCATAAAAGGAACACACTGTAAACTATTACTAAGTTAAAATTTGGTAAAAGAACAGGAAAACAAATTAGATGCTATAATAATTGAATGCCCCCAATTAGGTTTTCCTGTTATCTTATAGGTTAGTATTCGCTCTAATTCTTTAAACACCACCATACACTTTGACGATACTGCTTCTCGTTAGAATAAGGTCTATTCAGTTCGTAGTATTTGCTAGTTTCAAAAATTCTAGTAGTTGTTTATATTATCATCTAATCTACTGCATTTGTTTGCTTTCCCAGTTAACTGTTCTTTACGTAGAATAATGTTTTTTGAAATAGATTAAGAATGTTTTCTTTATCAGCCCAAAATCAAGTGTCAAAGTACACTATTCCAGTATACTTCAAAAAACGGTACGGAGAAATGCTTTCTTGGTCTCGGCCGGGAAAGTATTTTTCTGTACAGTTTTTATCCTCATTTTAAACAATATAATGCACTGCAGGAAGCAATCTCACAAGTATACACATGTTGATCCTCTTACAAACTGCTGCACAAGTAGTTCTTAGATTTTTCAAAGATATTGAATACGATTTCAGAAAAAAATAGTAAGTGCACCTGGTAGTAAAAGCAGATTCTCGGACTCTCATTGCTTGATACACTACACTATTTCGGCATATCTTTGTTGAGCTGTTGGCTATGTTCAATACAGAATTCAATATAGGACATTACGCTTTTTTTGAAAGCTTTAACTTTTATTGTATTAGTTAGGTTCAGAGGACTTTTAAAACCCCGCACAGGGAACTCCCAGTATTGTAATTTTGTAGTGCAAACGTACGTGAAAACCATATAAAGCTTTGGTTTTCACAAAAATCTAGTCATTGACTTATCATTGTGGTCTAAGAAAATGCAAATATTTCATTTCTCACGCTCTACACGGAGTAGTACACACCAATGTGCATCAGAGAACTTCACCCTATTTGAAAGGTAGAAACGTTTCGTGGAAGCGAATGTGTTGAAACAAAGGACTTGACTACCGACATCCTTCGAGTGTAGATGTGTTGTAGTACTCCGACATATCGACGAAGGCAAGCACTGGGACATCAGGAATCTGCCCACGACATCCCAGAGAAATTTAAACTGCTGCATCAGGAGCATGATACCGCGGGTATATGCTAAAATAATACTTTAAAAGCATTTATCGCCCTGGAGAATTTAATCCCGAGTAATCTTAAGGTTATATGTGGTAAATATTAACTTTATCGATCTTTAAATGCGGTGGTTTTTAAATTATTATACTGGCGCTCAACGTTGGATGCCATGGAAATAATTTAAAAACCACCGCATTTGAAGCTTGGTAAAGTTAATATTTACCATATATTACTACAAATTTACCCCGGATTAAATTTCCCGGGGCAACAAATACTTTTAAAGTTATTTTATCACTTACACGTGGTATCTTGCTCCTGATGCAGCAGTTTCAAGTTCTCTGGAATGTCGTGTGTAGTGTCCTAATGTCCCGGTGTTTAAATGACTATAGTCCCTTTTGAGGAAGCGCCAATGAGTGGTGTAACAGAGGGGATTGGAACGAAAGGAAAGGAATCACTTCGTTTACCAGTAAAACACGTCTACACTCGTGGAAGATAGGAAGTTAAGTCTTGTGTTTCGACACATTCGCTCCCACGAAACGTTACTCCTCTCCAAAAGGGATTAAAGTTCTCTGATGCACATTTAGGTAGAACTGCGTGTAAGGCGTGACAAATGCAAGTTTCGGGAGAACCAAATCTTTGCGCGGTATTCACGTATGCTTGCACTAAAACATTACAATATTGGAAATTTCTCCATGCGGGATTTTAAAAATTCCCTGAAGCTTAATACAATAAACGTTAAAGCTTTAAACAAACGTAACAAGGATACCAACTCATGAAAATGACGGTACTTTTTGCTATTAATTACGAACGGTGTTAGTAAATGAAAGTTTTAATAGTACGGTCGAAATGAATTCTGACTCGGATATCCCCAAAAAACGTAACCACTTTGATTGGAAAGTGTTCGGTCCCGTCTTCTATCCACGTCGTGAAAAATCCAGCAGTTTCCGCCTAGAGTTGGGGAGGAGGGGGGAGGGTTGCAGTGTAAAATGGTACCCTGTCTAGATTTTTCGGTAATATCTCAAAAATTGTAGAGTTTCGCTAAAATACCACGGTGTACAAATGTAATTTAGATACAATTTTCTACAAAATAGGTCTATGATAGTGTTTCCCTCTACAACTCTTTAGCTAGTAGTGGAAGTATATATCTACCAGAAATCATGTAAATGAAAACGTTACAATTGAAAAAATATAAGATAGTATTAAGGGGAAAAAAATAGGCGATTTCTGGTGAAGAACAAGAACAATTCAAATATATGTATTTGACAATAAAAACTTTATTATAGCGTTAATACACTGTGAGTTCAATTTTAAAAAGTTGGTTTCTAAGAGTCCTTTGTACAAATTCAAAGAACGAATAATATATCATAAACAATTATAGGAATTACATAATTAAATAATCATCAAAAATATATGAAAACTAAAGTGAATCGTTTTCATCTTCCACTCCCATTACTTCTACATCGGCTTTTATATACGGTGGTTCAAGGAAATCCTCCTCGGGATCATCCAGCGGTTTCTCTGTTGCTGCACCCACTTCTAGTGCAGTAAATACGAATAGATGAGTACGTTAATGCACTTTTTAGACACAAGTAACTCTGTAGTCTGCAGTGCACGAGCAGAATATGAAACACGTTAGCTCTTCTGGTGCAGGTGTTCTGATTGTTGTAGTGGGGCGAAAAAATGCATGCACCTCTCTTCACGCCCATCTTAACGGGCCAATCTTTATGCCGTATCCCTGTTACACTTGATAGTAGACTTTTTTGGAGTGTTCTTTAGCTATAGCCGTGGCTGGGGGTAGGGTAGTCGATATAAATTGGCAATGAACTGGCTGTTTGGAAACTTTTCCCATATAATTGAGTCGTAAAGTATTCAAATTTTCTGCATTATTCGATCCGTAAATACTCAAGAAAAAAGCTTCGCCTACATTAATAATAGTTTGAATCTTTGTCTGAGAGTCGTAGAGTACTGGTAGTTTCTTTCCATTTTTTTGTTATTTCTTATCGTTTAAAAGCAAAAAGCGTGCATTTTTTATATAGAGAAGATACAGAATTACATCCTGTAAAAGCATATTCGGTCAGAGCACTTAACATTACCAATTTCTTGTTGAATCGTTTCAACGTGATGAATTTTGTGGGAGTTAATTGCTTCTTCCAGGCATTGCCATTTTCAGCTCGGCATTTGGTAGTGAAAAGACAACCAGCAAAACGAATAGATCGGTGTCATCACTAATAAATACTGTCTTTCTTTTTCAGCCTCATTAATTCTTGAGGATACCATAGGGGATTCGGCGTCTCCTTCAGCCTGATGAACTGCATATCCTGCATCCCGTAGATAAGTTGTTAAAAGAGATAACAACTGCATTTTGCACCTATTATTAGAAATGAATTTTCCTTAATCTACGGTAACAGTTATTGTGTTTCTACTCTGACAACGACTTGAGAACGCGAGTTGATCTCCGAAGGCGTTATTTACTTTTCGTGCTGAGTTTACCTTCATATCCATTAAAAACCACTACAACTTTTCCGTAGTAAGTCATAACGTAGGAAATATACTGCTAGCATGCAGTTACAAATGTAGCTGGGCGTTGCCACACAACACGGTGGAGTATATGCCCCCTATCAACTATATACAGTACCAGCTTAAGTGGTGCACTGCTAGCAGATGACGCAGTTTCTTTGCGCACACTAACCATTGATGATTTTTCACCTTTCTTATTAATTCAGCTTCAGTAAATAAGGTGGGAAAATAAATGCAAACCCATATTACAAAATTTTAGCTGTTTGTACATTAGTTCTCACTGAGTACACCATTCGGTAAATGAGCTAATTTAGGTTTACACACACACAATGTCGTTTTTTTGATACTGATGGATTGTAATAGGCGAATATGCCAATAATTTATATTATTGTATTAAACTTTGTCATTAAAAGGTGAGTGTAGGGAAGTGAAAAGTGCGGAATTCTACAATGACACCATCAATAAAAAACACGTGCAACGACCTCTGTGTTCAATGTAATTAGAATTATAGACTAAACGTAATTTGCCGTTAGATGTTAAGCAAGTCTAACAGCAAAACGCTCGGGTCAGACAAAAACAGATAGGAAAGCAAAGTAAAGGCCCGCACGAATCACGGTCACGTATAAAAAGATAAAAGAAATTTAAAAATACCGGGCTAACTACAAATGCGGAGAGTGGAATGGTTCACATAGACACGAAAAAGTATATCACCATCAAACTTTTATTGCCAATTAACACAAACATTTCTATTTGAACAGAAAAGTGTATAATCTACGGACAATTTAATAATTGGCATACGAAATGCGCATTTCGTATTGTAACGTAACAAAGGATTGATAATGAACAAAAGAAGTAAAGTTTAGAAATTAATTAGATAAACATTTTAAAATAAACACAGTACATTTAAAATACTCTCCATTAAGCAATTCAAAGTAATAAGGAACACTTGTGAAGCTTCATTGATTACGTCTGTCGGCGTCACGGCTGTAACGGCGTCGCCGTGGATCAATGTAGTAAGCGTAAGACTACGGATCCCAAGGTTCTGGGTTCGAATCCCGACACGGCCGATTGCTTGAAAAATGGCAGGTGAGCATTTTTCACAAAAATTACGCCCTCGTTCGGATGAGAGGTTAAATGAAGGTCCCGTGTGTGAGTGTTGTCACGCACGTTAAAGATCCCTACCTTGCCTGGAACGGCAAGGGTTCGGCAAAATTCTAAATTTACAGGCAACAAAAAACTCGCCTCCTGGCCAATGTAGTACCTTCGGGTTGAGCATTGGAAATGTAAATGCACGGTTTATCTGTAGCGCACATACAGCAAAAAGTGGACAATCAAGATAAAGAGAAAATACCGGCACATACCTCCACGTGTCGAGATACTTTTCTTGTATCTACATCCGTTGAGGTGAAACAGCTAACATCGTGCTCTCGCCTTATCTTGCACGCTTAATCATCCAGCAAGACATCGTGACCTCGCACACTAAGGGGTTGTGTTCACGTTAGTCAAAACCATAGCTGAAAAGGCGGGCTTTTGCAGAAGAGCAATCGGCCTACGTAAGCGAACTAAAAAAGAGAACCCTACTAGTATTAATAAGCACGTAAGAAACTTATCGATACACGAAAGAGAGGAGCTTCCCATGAAAGACGTGCATCACTCTTGGAGTAATAGAATTAGCCACGTAGAAAACAAATGCTAGAACGAAAGATATGATCGAAGTTAACCTAGTTTAGGAAAGGATATGATAGTGGATTGCAATATTAGGGTACCAGGTGTTAAAAAAATACGCTTTAAATCTTTTCAATGCGCGAATAGATAAAGAAAACCGGCAAATTCGAATCCAATCGCCTTTGTTAATCACATATGTGAAAACGCTCTTCTATTCAAATTTATATTACTACGTTTAAATGCAGCAAACATATTCGTTTAGAAAGTAAAAATTGTAGATGTCCGAGTTATATCAATCAATAAAGATAGATTGAGGTACCTTGACGTGAACTAAACACACTAATAATATTTTACAGGGAGTTGAACAAACACTTATTTCAATTGTATTAGGGTGGGTTTTATAGGAACAAATCAATTTATTAAATTATAAAGCGCGATTAGGAATGTTTCCTAAAATAGGTAGTTACGTAGAAGTCAAAGTGGAAGCCTGGGAATATTTAAACAGAATCATAAGTCGAATGAAAATATTTAGCAGGGTACAGTTGAACATTACAAATTCCCCCATATCAAAATTAAGAAGCGGGGTAGGCAATAGAAACAACGAATCAAACACACCAACAGAACAAAATAAGAAAAAAAAAATCTAGCTCAAATAACCGATATATACTAATAGGACGATCGAGAAAAGAAATCTTCAGGAAATCCAAAAACATCCAAAAAAACAAGAAAGTCCTAATTTAATATGATATTGAAATGGCAACGGTATTAAATAAAAATTACCAATGCTTCTCAATTTTACATGCTCTTTTGGTGAAGCTCATTTAGCTAACTGATTTTATTAAATTCTTTTCTACTACTTAACGTTGACTTAGGCAACGCGCTAGGGTTGCAGGCTACTTACTTTGTTAATTTACTGACAGGGAGCACTATTAACCCTTGCTTTATAATAAACCTTTCTAAATGTTAGTTGAATTAAATGTACTAATTATATCTTTGTTTCAGGTAAGTTTAAATTGAGAATGTAATACCTAAGGAAACCAGGAGCTTTATTGCACAGAGAAGGAACACACAATGCGTAAGGCTAATAAAGTTTAAAATCCTTTCACAGAATTAGTAAGGTTTTTCTAAAGCTTTTAACACCGCGAGCTGGATAATTTGGGGTTTGCACTCAGTATTTCTATAATTTGAATGTATATCTTTATTTTTTTGCGGAAACATTTGCATTAAACCTATTAACAAAATGTTAGTGTTTGATAGAGGCCAGTTAAAGTTATAATAGGGTTGATTGTTGCAATTTTATTAATAATTAAAACTTTCAGTTTAAAATAACAAGGTTTGCTTAATTTTGCAACCTGGAAAAGTTGGAGAAAATAATGTCGTTTAATGAAATTGCAGCATAGCTGTTAAACAAGTTGAACGATTAACATACTTATCACGTCTGCGATTTTTCGGCACACATAGAATAGCCTTGTTATTATTTATTTCATCCCACAAATATGTGTGGAATATTTTCAGTTTACATGGAACTTATATCGGTACTCTCATACTACACAGATATTTATTTAAGTTTAGAATTTTAAACATCTACAAATTATTTCTGTAACTACCTTCTGCTACAGAGTTCACAGCTCTTAGATTTGAGTTAAATATAATACGAGCTTTTTCGACCAAATGTTTATTTAATAGATAAATAAATATTCTGGCAACTCTGTGCAACAGCAGACCAAAAGAAATTGAGTCTCGACGCATAAATTAAAATTCTGCCCATTGAATTAAATAAATCTATGTCATAAAAAATAATACAATCAGTTACAATTATTTGAAAATGTATTACGGATGTATATGAATTTTAATAACATAATGTAAATATTGTAATGTTTTTAATTTTCTTACATATAAAATTGCATATAGAATTGATTTCAAGTCGTTTTAGACGCGACATACCCTGTATTATACTTGGTGGCTTTCTATCAAGTCGAATGTTTGGATTTCGTAGTTGAATTTGTTGAAAAAGGTACATACACTTTTAACCTTCTAACGAAACGATGCATTTCCAGCTATATTCGGTTATGTGCGTTTATTATACGATGATAAAACTTGATAAACAAACTCTGTGCATGCTCGTTGTGTCTCAGCCTTGCGTTGCTAGGATTGTCGTTCCAATCCGACAGTTGCTCGTTATCCTTAGTCTAAACAACATGTCTATGAAGATTTCCCCGGGCGACTGGAGGTACGCTCTAAATGTATTTTGTGTGGGTGCCTGAATGGACAGGCATGAGATGTTGGAGCAGTAAGGTAAAGTAGTTAATAATTTTGATTTAATATACATCTAATCTTTGCCTTTTACAGCGCAACAATGTTTAAATAATAATGTCTTTAAAACGATATTTTAGTAATACCTTTTTGATAACTATATTTAAGTAATTATGTTTAATTACTACGTTTCAAATTTCAACTAGCTATTGTTTTGTTTATTTCATAATCTGCTGGAACAAAATAAAAAACAGTATGCAGAAATTTTTATCTAAATCTGAGATTTGATGGTTTAATTTATGACAAACCACCGTTTTGTTTGATGTAACTCGATGATGTTCCATTACTAAGTTGTTTTTGAAAATCCAGTAGTATTTTTCTATCGACATTTGCAAAGGCGAGGCCGATTCAAGGATGATGGTGTTCAGTTAAGTTTATATAACCCTCCAGTTACACTACACAAATTTTCTGATAAGTGTTTTTTTATAGTTTAAGAATTTCCTTTCCTGTTTTCGCTATTGCAAGAATCTAAGTTTATAAAAATTAGTTTAGATCAAATTAAATAACTTCGCCTTCTTAGTCCATAAAAAATCTAAATTATGTTACGATAAAAAAATCTAGTTTTGTTTGATGTTATACTGAAGTGTGGTTAATGTAGTAGGCCATGGCTGTAAGAATTTTATCAACCCAGTGATTTTAAGTTGATAACAAATGCATAACCTACTTCCATTTTAATAAAAATACATGATAATTCTGTGTAAATATACCAAAAGAATGTAGTTTTGGTTATTTAAAGAAAAATAGAAATGTAATTTTCATTGTACGGTCTTATGATTTCAATAGGCAAATATGCTAAAAGAATGACGAACACCTGTCTATAAGATTCCCAGCACAAGTGTAAGGTTAATGATAAAAAGGTTATACTAAAAGTTGTGAGTAATCTTTCTCAAAATAAGTAGAGCGTACATGTAAGTGTGAGTTCAAGTATACATGGTCAGTATATTTACGCTTTTTGTTCCTTTCCGTTTGTGCCGATATCGTGTTATATAACGTTTACAATATAAGGTACATATGCATATTAGTACATTTTTCTTACAGGTTCCTCAACGACATTATTTCAACTAAAGCATATATATTTGGATCCGTTATTTACCGTTTAGTTCCTATACTTTCCAGAGGATATTCTTGGTAAACATGTCATCTTTATTAGATTATGACTTTAGGAGAGGACGCGTTTGTTGACTTAATTTTTAAATACAATCGTAAACATAGAAACTTCATCCAAACTGGCGCCCAGTTTCCCGCAAAGGAATCTAGTAAAAAGTGTTACAATATAAATGAAATATAATTTAGTATAACATTTAATGTTGAAAAGTATGAAGTATCCAAAAAACAAAAATAAAATAAATCCCGGATAACAAAAATTGTATTTATATATAAGTATTAAATTTACATAAATATCTAGACTTATTTCTTGCTTTTATATCAGCAAGTTTGTCAATAATTATATAAGTGTACAGGTAAACGCAAATATTATGTTCAACTACTAGTAATAACAGATCGACTAAATAATCTTGCCATAATTTGGATCTTCGATAGATTTTAATAAACTCTAACACCTTCACTGCCACGAACATCACTGATGATGCTGTAACGGATATATATTCTGTGGCACTGGTTTTAAAGAGATCACATCTATTCATTGTAGATCTGTGATATCTGATTTTTTGTATTCGATATAGTTATATCTGAAGGAAACTATTTCACAATAGAACAGGACATTATTACCATTTAATTAGCTTTAAATGCATTACTAGGAAATATTTAATAGCAATAAACACTTTGAAAACGTACTTAAAAAGGACTACGTAACGAATAAGTCATTTGTGTTGCCTAATCCTTTCTGTTATTAATTAAAATAGCGCTTGCGTAAATAGTGTCACGAGGTGACGCGCAAGACATATGAGCTGTTCTCTACGTGGAGGATACGAAAAGGCAAATTCGCCATTGTGGTTTAACATGTGAACGAAGCTGCAAACTTAAGAGGATGCGGACACGATCCCGTGTCAAGTGGAGTCTTCGGATACCCATCATATAGGAGGGGGATAGGAATCGTGGTCGTTTTGGGGCCCCAAAATGGTTATCATTCTTTAAGTTCCGGCCAGAAAATGGATCACGCTTCTAAACAAAAATGGCTAGAGAGGTCGGTGATTATTAATGCGTTTGGAATAACCAGATTTATATTTAGTATTTAAAGCAACTTTCGTTATGAATGTATGTAAAGCTGTTGTTCGACATTTCTTGGGGAACACGTATTGAACAGATGTTGGTCGTCAACGTTATACCCTAGGCATCAAATTTTGTAAGCAGGACCTGAACTTGTGCATCGCAGTTCGTTAGGAAGAGGTAACTTCTTCGCTAAGCCCAGGTATTTAAACTTTCAGTTACTACGTTTGCTAGACTTTTAAAAGTGTTTATTGGATTGACGAACGATATTAAATTTTAATAGAAGATTGCTTAATCATGTTAAATTTTGCGGGCGAATTAACTTTGCGTGAGATCATAAAATAGTAATATTTCTTTAATTTGATAACAAAGTTATTTCCTAAAACTGTGCTAAATAAATTTAAATAACGTGAAATATGGTTCTTTAGGAAGTAATATTAAAGTAATTTTGTATGACACATGGAATATATATATGTGTTCAAAAATATTGAGATTCCAAAGTCCACTTCTTGTTTAAAAAGATTTAATTACAGATGTCTAATCTTTAGTAAGGTCATTGTGTCATTTCTATACCAGGATAAATTCGAAATTTTATTTACTTAAACTAGTTACGTGTGGTTTAGATTTTTTAAGGAATATGAACTAAATTTATTTGAAATATATGTAAACCAATACACAGATCTGTTCGTTGGGTATCAAGAATCTTGTTTTAAAGTATTATTAAAAGTAAGGTCTTGTTATGTCAAGATAGATTTATAATTAAAATCAGAATTCAATTTTATTATTTTGTATTTGAAACTATGTTTAACAAAAAAACGAAAAGAGAGAAACTATATTAAATTACATTTTTGGATTCAAGTTTTTTATTCTATGAATAATTAATTTTAATAAGAATACCTTTGAGAAAATAATTTTTTGAGTAACGAAATTAGACGAATGCTGAAACAATATAAAAATACAAACATGTTACAATTGATTTATTCTAGATATCCATTTTTAACTAAAATACCTTTGGTGTGGTAATCTCAAGATTATCAACTCACAATTATTATTATGCTCTTTTATTGAAAAGCACAAATAGTGTCTTTTTAATAGAAAATTTGTTGTGTAACTTTTTCTTTCAGGATCATCGTGACAGAAGAGGATGCAGATACGTTCAAGAGGTTTCCAGATGTGTTAGTTCATTAAGTTGTAAGTTTTTTATGGTGCTTATATCCAATGAGTTTCCGTATCTTCTCATAGGAGTATTGAATTTCTTATATTGTCCATATAGATACAGTGGCGCTCAATTTCCCTTTTTCTTTCTGTTCGCTTATTATTGAGTTTATACCATACCCACGCTCATTCTTATTGCTCACCTTGGGTAATTCCCAGACTAAGCCGCGAACAAGTAAAAAAGGATAAAGCTTCACTTGTATCCAACGAGTGAAGGCGAAGATGTTTCAATGCTCATTACAATATTCATTATGTGCCATGGGTATCCTCTTTTGGGTCTCGGTATACATTTATTATAATGGCGAATATAAAATCCTAGCACTGTATGAAGGATTTCTTAATGTCTTTACGGCTTACTAGCAATAATAAAGAAGGTTTCTTTTATATAACAAGATTGATGCGGCATATATTGCCAATTTTACAAGTTCATAAATTTTAGACACCTATTAGCATTAAATTTGTGTGTATTTACAGCCTAGTCAATACATATTCTTATAGTTCATGTCTCAAAGCAAACTCTTATAACCTTTCTAAACAAGTGGTTGCTAGTGGTTACACCTGTCTACCTTTACCAGTTCAGCTGCAGATTGTTTTTACTAAAAAAAGTTTTGTGGTTAGTGCATATTAAAGTTATTTGTTTTAAATTACGCCCAAGTAAAAGTAGTTCCTATTCTTTGTTGAGAATAATGTGCATTATTTCATATGATATCGTTCAAAGCATTCAACACATAATGTTATGTCACACTTATAACAAAATGTCAAAAGCTTCTTCTGACAGTTTGGGAATTAACATTTTCGTTGATTATCTCTTCGACTTATCCAGTGATTCATTCCGTCATATCTTATATTAGGTACCAAACCATGTACGTTATTTATTCTTGTTATCCCTGTATGTCCTAATTTTAAACACAATGTTGCTGCACTCCTTCGAAAGTTTAGGCAGGATAAGGAAGTCGGCCGGTGAATTTTTCGGTAGAGAATCCACATTTACAATTGACATGTCAATCATTCTTGTAATTAGTGCCCAATACCAATTTTTGCCTTTCATACTTTCCAACCAGCCAATCATGATGGTCGACGTCACCCATGTGTTGATTATATGATTTAATTATCATCGGATGTGGAATTGAAATCCTTTGTTGTTTTGACTTCCACCATCTTGTTAATTTTCTTAAAGGTCCAATGCTGTCAAAGTTTGTACCCATTATATAACACACTTATTGTCATTCCATTTTAGTATCAAGATTTCACCGTTTCGATCTAACCTGTAATCAAATGTGATACGTTCTTTTTTTGAAAGTTCCTTGCCCTTTTTTGTTTTTAAAGAACTTTCACCTGACCGGCCACTGCGTGCGACATTTTCATCATCGTTATGTACACTAGGTCCTTGAAGCCGAACTTCTAAATTACCAGAAACATCGTTCACTTCAATTTATTACGTTTACTTTACGATGGTCAGTTAAAACCTACCCCTTTTTGATATTTCATTATTCATTTATTAAGATTCTGCACAAATCCTCTAACAACACCCGGTATATTAGACCCTCCTACAATAATTCTAATAATTATCAATTTCAAATCTATTTACTTTAAAACGAAAAGCTTATTCTATAAATTAAATAGTCAATACCCTGTTTTAGGTATCCATGATATTGCTACACATTACGATAGCGTATAATTACTTTCTAGATTACTTATATCTAAAGACTCGTTGAAATAATGAATCCTACTTCACCGATAAAGCTTGTTTCGAATTGCTAATCACACCTGTGTTTGATAACGCCGGTGTACATGTGAATTCGTGCTATCAAAGGAATTAACATTCATTTTTCTTTTCTGCAGACTGAGAATGTTCGTTGCAGTTTTCTTTATTTTATAAAATTTTTGTGCACACACTGTGATAAGCACTTGCAGTGTTAAAAAAATGTACTTTGCTTGCGTAAAGAGTCTAATCTTTGACTGTACCCATTGTAGCTTCCTCCGGTGGATATGATAGTCTCTTGAATGGCCGCTCCTTTGGGTATAGCAAGCTGCAGCAGTTACGTGGTCTCAGGTCCATCTGGCCCGCTCCGCCCCTACGAATGAGAGATCCAGTACCTTAGACACGTGGGTGAGTGTTTTTTTCCTATTTGTGTAGAGACCCAGTCTACTTAGATTTTACTGTTCTGGGATCTATTGCCTTGGGATTAATATATTACGAGTGACTTTAAAAAGAAACAAAACAAGAAATATACTGTCTCTTAATGCGTGAATGGGTTAAAAACTTGCTGGCACATTGGAAGACGTTATCGCCATTGTATTTGTAACTGTATATGTTAGCATTATCAGAGCCTATGTGAGGTATCATAATATTATGATTACTAAACTAAATTGCGAAATCTGGCATACAAATACATTAGATAGCAAATACTAAAATATGGGTTAAGCGGTAGAGCAACTGATGGTTATGCCCATCAAGTTGAACTTCGCCCATATTCTATTATTTTGTTACTTTATGTTTTGTTAACAAATACTTTTTTTTTTTGAATAAAGACATTTAATAATAATAATAATAATTCTCACTTACTCAAACCGGGTTAATGCCCGTTGTAATGTATCCATATATTGGACAGTAAGAACTAGAAACGTTACACAGTATAGTCGTTATTTTTGCAAAGTGTTAGTTACCCGACAGGGATTGTAATGTTATTTTTGCGTTTTCTTGCTAATTAGAGTTCTTTTGTTAATGCATTATTTTCTTTTTTTTGTATTTAGGTATAACTTCAGGTGGGGATTTCTCCTACAGGTTGTACTGAACGGTTAATAATTTTTGTTTATTTCAGGCCTTTTGTTTATTTTTGTATTTGTAATACCCCGCCTACTCGACAACTGAGACCGGAAATTTTTTTCTTTGTCTTTTAGGCTACGTCAATGTACGTAGCAAATTTCACCCGTTTCTTTATCATTACCTTTATCATAATCGCTTAAAACCTTAGGATCCGGAGGTAATACATCAACATTAGCTGCATTTTCTAAGTCTTTAAAAAATTCGTCATATTCAAATAATGCTTCAATATCTTTTACACTTAAAAGCTGACTGTTATGCATATTGCACTAACAAACTAAACACACTAAATGCCAGCTTTCGTAAAGTCTCCAGTATTTATATTCATTGCATAAATATAAGTTCAATCGCGCAAATATACACTACAAGCACACGTACTATGTGGTTAGACCAGTGTCCTATAAATATGACACCAAGTTTTAGACTTGTATATTCCTGTCTGAACTCAAGAATAGACTCACACAAATAGTGTAGTTATAACCATGCATTATTGTTTTTATTATTGATGGATAAAAGTGAAATTTAGGTTTTAAGATTTTTATGAAAAAAAAAACCTATAAAGGCAACCAGTGACTAAAAAAGGAGCTCTACTTTAAAAACGATTTTTTTATTTATAACTAATAGTTAAAACAAATGTACATCGCAACGTAACAGACAAAACTTTGGAAAATAAGATAGTACATAGACACAAGTAATTTGTTATTATCTAAGCCTTTAAATTTTTTTTTCTTTTAACTGTACTATAAATATGACACCTGCACAAAATGGTTTAATAACCTTTCATTTAAAACGAACAATCATCAGAATTGTCATGTTACCCATTAACAGATAAAATGTATTCTTTTCGTCGGTAACGTGTGCCGCCTACCTAACTTTCAGCCGGATAGGAAGTCCTTTACCACAATCAAAACAAAATTTGTTCACAAACTTGACCATCTATTGCTATAAAACTCAAGAATATTTAGACATTTTTTATTTCCCATCAATAAGATGTTTTTGCCTAATCAAAATTATTTTAATATTAACTATTCGCTAATTATCTTAAACTAATTGAAACTTTCTGGTGCCGTTACTTAATTTGAAATAAAATACAAGAGTACTTACGGTTGTGTTTTACGAATAATGTCAACACCTGCTAGTCGGGTGTACAATGGACGTTCCGACTCTGATAGCAGTGTCGCAAGTTACCGGTATAAACTGGTAAGGCATACGTAGAACACTTACAGAATGAAACCAACAACTCTGCCTATGATTGGGGTTAGAAACAACTACAACGAAACACAAAACATCACTTAAAAGCTATCATCAGAGTGATAGGATTAATTTCAACCGTTATTAATGTAAATTGTAACAGTAATAATGGGTTCCGGTATAGCCACCAGAAACCCCTTAAACTGCTTGCACTATTTTACTCCAATAGGTACTTCTGAGAACTATAGCACTCCTCTCTTTATTTAAACTCAATTTATTAATATTCTCGTGGCATTCTATCAACACCGAGATGCCGCGCTCTACCCAGTTAATACTTGACTACCCTTCACTCCTCTTACATTTCATACCCCTTACACAAAGCCCCTACCTGAACTCCTTTACTAATGAGTTTCCGTCTTATCTATTTAAACAAGCATTCCTACGAATTGTTATGAATATGCTAAACCTACTGTCACTGATGTTCACATAATATACCATCAATTGAAGATAATCAACGCAAATATATTAAAAATACCTTTAACTAACTATTAACAAATTGAACAATATGTTTAAGTAATGACCTAATAATTGCAAATACATCGCAGTTATTACACATATAATGTATAACGAAAATGAGCGCATCACATTACCTCCCTTAAGATTCAGCTTTGGAAGAAGACTAAAATGAACTCAACCAAACAGAATCCTAACAAAAATGTCGAAAGTAGACATTACTCAGCTCACCCTGGGGACCCTCCCAGGAAGGAACAAATTTCTTCAAATTGTAAACATTGTGTATACCTGCAACATCCCCTCGTTCGTGGCTAACCTTATATGAATTAGGATCCGCGATTCGCGTCACACACACGGCTTGTCATAAAGCAAGAAAAACTTTTTTATTAATGCTTCCTCTGCGGACGATTTAGGATGAGTCTTAACATGAACCCTAACCCCTGTTTTAAACCCAGTTATTTTCTGATGCTCCTTAAAATACCGTCACCTGCGCTTTTCAGCTTTACTCATCAATTCCTCTCTAGCTAACATAATTATTACTTCATGATCCGGCGACCCTTTATTCAGTAGATTCAATTTTTGTAAAACGGGCTTCTTCTTCTTGTTTCCAAAATGCACCTCGATTGGAGTCAACCCAATGCTCTCATGAACAGTTTCATTTAACCATTCTTGTATTTGCTTAGTCACCTGTGCCCACTTAGCATGAGAATGGTTACACATCGTCCTTAACAAGCATACAACTTCCTTATTCACTCTTTTGATACTATTGCCCTGAGGGTAATATAAAGAAGTATGCACCATTTTAATATTTTACTCTTCCACGTTTTCCCAAATTGCGTACCATTATTAGTCAGAATAGCATCTGGTTTTTTCATTGTGTCAAAATAATTATTCTTTAATTTATTGAATAATACTCGAGTCGTAGCCCGGCGTAACAAATATAGGCGCACTACCTTAGAAAAAGCATCTATTACTACAGCCAACTGAGTAACTCCACCTCGCGAACGGGGGAATGGACCAATCAAATCGATGCAGACCAACTTCCCAGGCCTCTCCGACACTACACTATACATATCCCCACGAAAATGATGGGCATTCTTAGACTTTTATTACTACTTCTAACGGTCCTATGTACTCGGTACGTGTCGGTTCAATAACTCCCCATTCTCGCATTTCCCTGATTTGCTCCCGCGCTGCTTCGTTGTATACCAAGGGAATTGGATAAGTTTTCATACAAAACGGCTTTTCGTCCTTGACTTTGATGACATGTTCGTATCCCTTAATCAATCCTGGTTGATCAGAAAATACATTTGCGTGACGATTCAACACTTCCAACAACGTCTTCTTTTCAGTTTCCGTAAAAGAACTAGCTTTTCGCGCCCTCTCCTCTCTATCACTCAAAATATAAATATTTTTCTTGTTTAAATGTTTCTGACCATTCACAGATAGTTGCACTTCCGAAGAACACTGAATGTTACACAGATGACTTGATATCTCCTCTTCAAAATTTAATTTAAAGGAATTCTCTTCATTCAACACAATTATTTCGTGCCTCCCAAAATCCATTTTCACCTTATACTCCTCTTACCATTCGCAACCTAAAACCATTTTCCTCGCCAAGCCTGGAATAATAATAAAATTACACTTCACACTAAAATTCTCTAATTTTACACTTAACAATGACTGCACCTCAACCTTTGTCACCTTTGTTCCAAACGCCCCGCTGAACGTGATACTACTTACAGGAAAAGTTGGTATCTTTGACTCCTTGTTACATACTTCTTTAAATACCTCCTCCGCTATACAATTAAACTGACTTCCTGAATCGACCAATGTTTTAACTTTTACACTATTTATCTCTACATTAACGCACGGCAAAGATACCTGCATTACTTCTACTTCTTCGGAGTCTGAAATTAAATCACTTTCTAGTTCCTGCTGAAAAACGGTGGCAACAGCTTCTGTGTCCACTAAATTCAGATTCGATAATCGCTCCTCCTGATTACGACATCTTTATTCCAAATGTCCTCATTGACTTGCCTTTTTCCTTCGTTATCCCGTACGATTTTTCGTCTATCATTCTGCCCTGTGTACCTACATTCCCTTTCTTCTTCGTAAGTCCGGTCTATTTTTCTAAAAAATCCTTCGACTTCATCTACTCCCGCTCCCCCTCGCTTAGTTTATGGTGGAAAATGTTGTATCAAAGCTTCAACTAATTCCGTTTCTGTTAATCTATTTGTTAAATAAGTGGCTTCGCGCAGTAATTTTAAAAAGTAGGCAGATCTGCTACCTCTTTCATATTTTCCATATTTTATTTAAAAAAAATATTGCTCTTATCCTCTGCACTCCAGTATCTGTTTATAAAACGATCGATGAAATCTTGAAAACTGTGAAAATAATCTTTTTTAGTCTTTACTTAATCACCGGCTGAGCCTCTTAAACAATTTACTGCCAACGCTACTTTTTTATATTCAGGTACTCCCGCCTTATCTAGAAGATTAATTAATTTTGTCATAAATTCCACTGGATGAATGTTGCTCAACGGGGAAAAAGACAAGGAATTACCCCCCAGATCCTTCCATATTGCAATATACCCTCGATCGTATTCCCTACTATTTTGTTGTATCGGCGACGGTGGAGCCGCGCTTGAATATCTCTCGTCGTTTACTGATTTATCCGGTATCATTAATTTATTCATGTTTTGCTGAATCATATTTATACTGTTCATTAACCGTTCTGACGTCCCTTCTACAGCTTTTAATCGAAAACTATTTTCCTCCTCAGACTCCCTCAAAGCATTCCTTGTTTTCTTATTCGACCTTTTATCAAAATTTTAAATTGTACATCATTTGTTTTTTCAGCTTAGAAAAAAGAATATTTCATCGTACCCTTTTCCTTACAAATAACCCGATCTTTCAAATTTCTGTTCTTTAACCCTTAATTTTATAACCTAAATTTATGTTTTAATCGCCACACGCTGGGCGCCAAATGTGCCACCCAGCTAACTTTCAACTGGAGAGGAAGTCCTTTACCGTAATTAAAACAAAATTTGATCAGAAACTTGACCATCTATTGCTATAAAACTCAAAAATATTTAGACATTTTTTATTTCCCATCAATAAGATGTTTTTACCTAATTATAATTATTTTAATATTAACTATTCGCTAATTATCTTAAACTAATTCAAACTTTCTGGCGCCGTTACTTAATACTAATTTAAAATAAAATGAACAAGAGTACTCACGGTTGTGTTTTACGAATAATGTCAACACCTGCTAATCTGCACAATGGATGTTCCCTCGCTGATTGCTGTCTCAGGTTACCGGTATAAACTGGTAAGGCATACGTAGAACATTTACAGAATGAAACAAACTTCTCCTCCTATGATTGGGGTTAGAAAACAACCACAACGAAATACAAAACATCACTTAAAAGCTGTCATCAGAGTGATAGGATTAATTTCAACCATTATTAATGTAAATTATAATAGTTATAACGGGTTCAGGTATAGCCACCAGAAACCCCTTAAACTGCTTGCATTATTTTATTCCAGTAGGTACTTCTAAGATCTATAACACCCCACTTTTTATTTAAACTCAATAAATTAATATTCTCGTGACATTCTCTCAACACCAAGATGCCGCGCTCTACCCAGTTAATACTTGACTACCCTCCACTCCTCTTACATTTCATACCCCTTACACAAAGCCCCCACCTGAACTCCTTTACTAATGAGTTGCCCTCTTATCTGTTTGAACCGGTATTTCTAGGAGTTGTTTTGAATACGCTAAACCTACTGTCACTCAATGTTCACATAATATACCATAATTGAAGATAATCAATGCAATTATATTAAAAATACCTTTAACTAACTATTAACAAATTGAACAATATGTTTAAGTAATGACCTAATAGTTGCAAATACATCGCAGTTATTACGCATATAATGTATAATGAAAATAAGCGCATGACAAACGCCAGTAAAATTTCTTTTCCAGCGCTATGAAAAAACGTGTAATCAAATAGACTGACCTTTCACCTTCAAACTTGAAACTAAAAGTGACCACGAATGAACAAATGAATAAATAAACTCAGATTACAAAGCTTGGAAGTTATGCGCATCAAATCGTTCCTAAATTATGATATCAATTGGAACCACAGAATATCTGAACAAAGTTTAAACTGGTAATATTTATAAATAAAATTGCAAAAATTTGTAAACGTTACACCGCAAGAAATAACGTTGTTATTAGGTACATGTACTTTCCGTTTATTTAGAATTTTATGCCGTACCATTAGGGATGAACAAGGTACAAGCAGAGAAGTTACGCAGCTGGTCATCTTTTCGGTAGTAGGTGAATACCATGGATATTGGCGATCAGTATTTCTCCATCATTTTCGTTGCTACTTGATTCCAGTTTACTTTCGTTTTGCTTTGGAGTAACTTCTAAATCCTGCATTTCAAAGTTGACATTTTTGTTTCATTGTTCCATAATGTTAATCGACTTTCAAGTTTTGGTATTTCATCCTTCTTTTTATTATCTTCTAATAATTTTGTGATATTTTTTTGAGAATTGGCTTTCGTAATTGCTACATGTTATATAGTTTTCGTCGGTTAGTAGTTGCCTTTTATATTTTTCTCAAATAACTCTACACATTTTCAAAATAAACGACTAATTATATGTAGGTTATTTTATAAGGAAGGTACTGATTTACTACAAACCTAAAGTTCACACTTTTAGAATTTGGGTTAAATTTTATGCTAAATTGAATACCGGATTATGGAGACCTTCAAAACACTTCTACTCTGAACAACGGTCGAGGCATTAATACCAGTGGTATTAAATGCTCCAAAAGGCTTTTCTGCGAGCAAGTAAATTAAATTCAGCCCTATTGGTGGTATTAAAATATTTTGTCACTTTTATGCGACTTAGATTATACGTCAACATTTTATCGCATTATCATAGTCTTTAAACTTGCGGAAAGCTCTTTAATACGAATAACAAAAAAATTACTACTACCTATCGCACATCCCATAAATGCCTTAAAGCTAGTTTAAAGCAACAGAAAATAATAAGAGAAACGCAGATGTGATAAGAAAAGAAACCAAACCAATATTTGTAGCTTTTCACAAACTGTAATCAAAACCCACTTCACACTTTAACTAATCATTTTTTATTAGAGATACGTTTAAACCATTATTCTGTTTTTCGATTTATTGGCCAATTAATTAATATAACGGCTTTGGCTATTGCATATTAGAAATTGAAAATAACTGTGCGATGTAAACGTAGAAATTTTAAATCTTGTAATTTCCTGTTCCCGAATAATTTTTTATAACATTACATATAGGAATTTCAAAGGTTTTCACTGGTTATAAACGTTAGAAAATATGTATAATTAAAATATCTGTGAGGTTTGTAACTGGACTAATAAGTTCCACAAACTGCCATCTATATGTGCTCCCTGGCACTTCATACACCAAATAGGCGGAGTATTAAACATCATATCCTTTTCTAATGAATATCTACATCTCGACATTTCGTCCCACCTTATGCTACCTCACCCCTACCCGCGCTTTTACAGCACATGGTAGGTAACCTGCTGTGATGAGCTCTTAAAGTTCGCCTGAACAATTTAACCTTACTGTGTTGTTGATGTTTGCACTTGCATTCACATAATTCAGCATGAATCATTTTGGTTTTGACTTAATTGACGATGATGTAGAGGCAGTCGGGTTGATTGAAGTTGGAATACCATTAATAATATTGCCTAGGGCAGATTATTTTGCCAACTTAAGTTAATCAGCATTTTTTAAACGATTTCGACTTACCAAACAAACTGCATTACATATTCTTCTTTTAATTCAGGGTCAACTAGAATTCGCATATGATGGGTAACGGCATCATTTCCTCGTGTAATTCGTGCGATAGATGGCACCCATATAACACTTCAATCTTCAGGTACAACATGGTGTATGAACATTTATTGAAACGCTTTCAACAAAAATATTTTAATAAGAGGCAATGATGCTGAAATATTTAGAAATAGGAAAGGATTCTTTTCTATACATGTCCAAATTGTATAAGACACATTCGTGAATAGTATGGATATTGTAGCTCGATGACCTGGATGTGCCCATGATACGACTATTTTTAATAGCAGCGCTTTACGACAACGTTAGAACAAAGAGATCTGAATAACGCTATACTTTTAGGTACATATATTCTATTCAAATAACTTTCTACGATAAAGCTATATTGATTTTTCGGGCGATAATGAATATAGTAGCCGGTCATACTTGCTCACATCAATCTTAAACTCATCTAAGAGTGCTGGGCAACGTTATAATGAATCCCATATAAGAACCAGAGGCGTTGTAGAAAAACGTTTTGGCATTTGGAAACGAAGATTTTTTATTATGGCTTATGGATGTCGTTTAAAATTAGACAACATAATACCTGTCCTTATTGCAACAGCTGTTTTGCATCATATTTGCCAAAGCGTGAGCGATGAGGTTCCGCCATTAGCTGTGAAATAAAGCCTAATGAGTGTGACCAATTACTTTTAGAAGCGGATATTTCTACCACGGTAGAGCTCTAGGCAATTTCCAATTAAGGGATATTTTGGTTAATCAATATTTTGCAAATTTCTAATTTTTTTTTGTTATTTTCGTAGTGATATATAGCAAGTTATTTTTCGAGCTTTAATTTTCAAAAACAAGAATACAATTATAATACATAATAAACATATACCATGGAATTAACTAATTATATCTGCTTAATTCTAATTTCCATTTTTAGCTTCTAACTCATTTAATTCTATGCCTAAAGCATGTCTTTTTTTTAAATTTAATATTTCTAATTTGACAACGTTTTTTTTCGTTGAACGTTTTTTCTGCCTTAACATTTTCCAATTCATTTTTAGCAATTTCCTGCTTAATATGTGCCAGCTGCAGGTAATTCTCTGTTATGGTTGAGGATGTAGAGGAGGTTACAAAAGGGCGCTTCCTTGAAATCCAATCTTGAAGTTGAGACATCCCCTTTGGTACAGATGTTTTAAGATGGCTCACCTTGAAATTTCCCCTACTTGTGGTGAAATACTTGAGCTGACCACCTATAAAAATAAATATTAATAGTATTTTTTAGTTGTATAAACAAATCCTGAGGCAACCACAAAAACTATGTAAAATTGCTTTATAAATCTTGGAGTTTATATTAAACTTTCACTGTCTGTTTCCAAATTTTGTTACTCTTCATTCTCTACTACTATTATATTTCCGTCAGAATCAAACCGATTTTCCAACCCGGTCACAGTCTTTGTGTTAATTATATCCAACAAAAGTCCTCGTTTGGCGTTTGAATAAAAATCATCTTGGGGTCTCCTCTTGTCTTCATCATCTCTATCCGTTTGGTAGCAGAGGATTTGCGTGTGTTCTTTTTCAAATTATCGTAGTATTTCTGCAGAGACTTTTTAGTTCTCTGCAGTGTATTAAATGCGGATGTAACTGTGTTCCAGGCTTCCTCTTTTTCGCGCAAAGTAACTGTAACAGTTTGTTTTTATTTTCTAATACGTGCTTATATTCTGCAACCATATTTAATAAACCGCTGCTTTCTTGAGTACTATAATTAGCTTCTCGAATTCGTTTTAGTTGGTATTCATTAGTCGAAGACATTATAAAGATTACTAATATAACACAAATGGATTAATTAATGTTATTGACCAATTGACAATCGATTGGCATTTTCATAAACAGTAGCATCCATTGTTGCCAAGTATTTTTAATTTTAAGTTTTGCGTAACTAAGATTTCCTTAAATTAGGGCTGTGCAATGCAAACTTAAAATAAGCGGTACTTAAATTCAAGTGTTGCTTAGCTATGGAAGCATTTTAAGAAAGACCTGTGCAATTGGGTCTTATTGTCAATATTTCTTTACCCTGCACCATTCTTTCTGTGATCCATGATTATCTTACTCTACATCCTACAACATACTTTCGCAAAAATGCTATTATATTTTACAAAGCTAAATGACTGCTGATCGTTTGAAGAATGCCAATATCACACAATAAGTTTATTGGATGGCAATTACATCATACATACTTTGGTTTTGCCACATCCGTTCACTTGCAACCTGTAATTCTGATAATATCTTTGATATACTATTCTAATATTCTAAAAGGCAATGAAGATTTTAACGTAATAAAGATATCAAGAGGAATGACTGTATACCATTTTGCTAAATTGAGTCTTGATCTTGCAATGGAATAAAACTAATGTAGCCTTTCCGATTGTTTATCCATAACATAAACGTGGTCTTTAAAATTTCTACCACTCAAATATTTGCCACAAAACTATCAAAAATTATCGATGAGGTGTACTTCGGTTTTTGGTATATATGAAAATAAAGCTATTTTTAAAGTTTAAGTTGCGTCAGGAAACCCCTGAATATTTTCGGTCGCACAATTCATCTCTAAACCGTAATTTTTTTATCTCACATTTGAGTTGATAGCTCTACATCTTAAAGGGTTTTCTTAGTACATGTTATTCAAATTGAACTGCAAATAGTCTACTTTGAAGTTTTTTGTAAATTTGACTGCTTAGTCTTGAGGTACGATAGAAACTGCATGTCTATTTTATCGTTTCTCGAAAATCTTTTCGTTTCTCGAAAATCTTTTCGTATCCTATGACTTGTATTTTTGGAAATTTTGTTAATTCTGGTTTAAGTATTGCCCTCAAGTAGCTCAGAAGTCTAATAAATTAATGCATATATGATATGACTACTGGAACTTACAAGACATATTATTATTTGATTATGAGCTTCTTCTGTGAAACGGTTAAAGAAATGAATAATACCATATTAACAAAGACTTGGTATAACAGGAATGTAAGTGAGAATTAAAAATAAGGGTCGTCCGTATAGTTGGATACTTAGGAAGGGAGCATTGGTTATGGAAATTTATCATGGATGTCGCAGGAGCAAAAGAACTATATATAGACAGAAAAATTTACAGGGTAGGAATATTGGCTCCCTTGGGCTATGGCTTATATATTAAAGTAAATGCATGCCATGAAAGTGTTATTTGTGTATCCTATTTTGTAAATAGCACGTTCATTGGTTGAGATTAGACACTTAATATATACTGGAAAATAACCTGGCGTTGCTGATATTTGTCAGACATCTTATAACTATTATCATCATTTGGTCTTCAGTCCTGGAGCTGGTTAGATGCCTACCTCCATTGTTTCCTATTCTGAGTTAAGCTACACATTTTCCTGATATTCCCACAGTCTTCATTTTTCACTATCCGTGTGCAATAGTCTAATCTAGGTGTACTTCTACCTCCCATTTTTCTTTCTCTGCTTCTGATATACTCCACACTATTCCCTCCTAACTTATAATGTGTTCTATCACCGAATTTTCCTATTTTTTTACTGTTTTCCACAGATATCTTTCCTCCGCTACTATTTTTAGAAGTCCTTTGTTCTTAATTTGTCTGTCTGAAGCTTCACCATACTTCTGTAGCACCACAGTTCCAAGGCTTCTGTCTTTTGCTTGTCTGCTTCTCCTACTGTTCACATTTCATAGCCGTACAGTGCTATTCTCCACTCACATACTCTCAATAAGTTTATCTTTGTTTCTATGTTTGTTGTCATTGAATATAGAAGCTGGTTTTTCTTGTTAGATACAGTATGGCTTTGTCCTAATATTTCTTTTTTATATCTTTTGTAACTTTTCCCTCTATGGTTTTCTAAAAACATACCCTATTTCACCAACATTCAGTAATACCAAAAATATAAAGTGTTAATAGAAAAAATGAGGTGTCAATTTGATAAAACAATAAATTTGTTACATATTCTGCTCTTTGAATATTTCCATTCAGGTTCACAACTTATGAGTAGATAGGGTTCGAATTCACCGCAAGGAATACTTTTTACTGGCATAATTGGCATTAGTTAGGTATATTCAAGCCAATCATCTAACCAAACTGATTAGAACGCAAGTACATCTTAAAACGTTAAATTCCTAAAAAGTGAAACAGTGCCTTTACCAAAGCATGTATGGAGAACAGTGAATTTTATTGAGCTAGTGTTGGGGGAACTTGGCAACCACAGGCTGCTTACCTCTCTTCACAACCACTGAAGGTCGGAGAAATAGGATATATAACTGTAAAACAATAGAAGGTGACCGAAATGCATCTAACAAGAGAACAGCGCGTATGAGGAAAGACAACAAACATAGAACAAGAAAAAAAATGTTGAAAGCATATGTGTGAAGCACAGCACAGTATGCCTATGAAATACGGGCAGTCTGAAACGCAGACAGAAAAACGGTAGCAGCCTTTTGAAATGCTGTGCTTGAGATGTATGAGGACCATAGCATGGACAGACAAAGATAATAACAAATATGTTATAGAAATAGTAGGGGAACAAGGATATCTGGGGAACAAGAGAAATAGAAGGGCGGAATACGTTCTAAGGCATTTTTGGGGGATAGTATGGAATATATTACAAGCAGAGATAGGAAAAAAGAGGTAGACGTAGACCTAGATCAGATAGTGATAGATGCAGACTGTGCAAATTTCAGGGAAATGTGTAGGTGAGTTCAGAATAGGAAACAATGATGGTACGCGTCTAACCAGTTCCAGGACTGAAGACTTAATGATGATGAGTTATAGGCTCCTGAAATTACCTTAACAGATGCGGCGGCTGTGTTTTCAGATATTTGCGAGTTATAATTGATAACAGATCAGTTGCCTTTTGGAGCATTAAATTGTTTACTTTTACCAATTTCGCCAATTTACATTCTGTTTTACAGTTGACAGTTCCACCTCCAGTTCAAAAATAGGTTTTGTAGAGATTTGGAGGACGTTGGCACTGTACATTTAACACAGAGTTGTCCAATTAAGTTGAATAATACGATGATAGTGTGCTGAACCTGCTTTCTTGAAATAACTTCACAAGTACAAGAACTACTACCGAAAGAGAGTTAGTTTAGAAGTAGTTTTTTTATAGCAGTTCTGTCTGAGCTGTGGCAAAGGTGTCTTCGAGCTTCTTCCGTAAACACATAGTTCACATACAACTTACTATGCATTTTGTATATATATTTTAAGCTGTTCCCTTTTAAATAATGGAAATACCTAGTTCCATTCTCAATCAACAACTTGACTGACGTTGATTAAGTACGCCTAAGACAACCGCACAACTATATTGACATGAAATAGTACTTGGTTTGTTAGAGGGGTTGATGGATGCACATATACCTAAGATAAGTATGCTTCTAGGTTAATCAACACCCTGTCACATATACGTTCGCTTAACTCAGCGTAATATTTCAACACAAACGGTTTTGGAGCAATATCTCAGCAAACATTCTAAACAAAAAATAAAGTACTTTATACTTTACAAAAGTATTGGTGATTAACGACTTCTATGACAATTACAATTCCCAGTAAACGTTCTGCCACAGCTCCCACATATACACCACAAATACTCAACGAAAGGCATTTGCCTAATATTTAATATGAGATAATTACCTTTGACAGAGTCATATCTGAGCTGTTGCCTGGAATTGCTGTATCATTTGTCCGAACAACGAAGCTGCTTTCATGCTTTTCATGCAGCAGCTAAACTCCTTTCTAGAAAATTTTAGTTAATTATGATATTAGCAAAAATTTTGTTGTTTACGTTAATGTTCACGTTGATGTAAAGACTATCTAATAATTTTTGGCAAATTAGTTCGAAAATAGCCGCAAACTTTGTGTCCATTAATATACACTTAGGATTTGTTTAAAAGATCTTATAGGTTAGGAGATTTTATCGATACTTAGAACTATTCTTATGGCCATTTTCAGTTAAGAAGGTAGTAGATGACGGTTGTGCTTGAGTCAGATTTACATTGACCAATTTTATGAAGTAAGAGAAAAATTGAAAATTTTCTGGAAAGAAATAGTTTCGGATATACAACTGAAATGGAAAAGATATCTTTCAAGATGTACATCGATTAAACATTTCGCTTATATTTCGTTGTAATAGTACATTTATCTTATTCTTTTGGTAAATTGGAATTTTTCAGTAAATGCATGCAGGAACACTGTCGTAAAACATACCTACATTATTTAGCGTTATTTTCTAATTAATTTAATAAATTTAACTTTAGATAATACTAATATGGTACGACCAAACATAATTACAAAATATCAAAACAATGAGATAATAAATTTGTGGTTCATCTACGTCTATACGGTCCCCGGAGCTGCCGTTGTTTTCAGTTTTGTTTTGTTCTGTTTTGTTGTTATCGTACTAAAGTTATATATATATATATACATATATATACATATGTATTATATATATATATATATATACATATATGTATATATATAAAATAAGATGTATCTGTACACAAACTCTTATGAAAATAATAAGAGCTTATTGACGAATACAAATCGGGCTAATAGTTGTATAGCCATTAACAAAACAATAGCTTTATTACTTTACAGGGAGGAAACATCCACTAACCGGCCGGTTTCAGCTTCCTTAAGCATCTTCAGTGCGAATTAATTTCCACTCACACACACACATACGCACACACACATTCATGATAGTGTATCTAAAAGAGCTCAACAGTGTTTAAAAGTAAATGGGAGACATTTTGAACACTTGTAACTTTTCAATTTTGTTTGTTAACAACGAATTTCAAGTTTAAAAACTTTAATCAAATATTATTTAAAAGGGGTGGTAGTAGTAAAATAATTTTTCCTACAAAACTTTCTTCTTTTTTAACGATTTTTTGAACAATACGTTTTTCGACTTATAATGCCATTTAAGATTTTGGAGTTCTGGACATTGTGGACAAAACTACTCGTGGTGCTGACTTTTTCGAGAAATAATAATATCACCATTCGATTCTTTAGTATGACTTTTATAATAAATTTTTTATCCCAACTCTCTACGACTCACCGTTCCTTAAAAGAATACTGATACGGGTGGTCTCATTCACCCTGTATATACATATTATAACTTTTTACGTAGCCTTAGGCTAACTTTGAGATCTTTTTATGGTGAAGGGATCTCCTTAAAATGATGAAATCTCAACTATCTTTCGACTATGCTTGGGGTCTATTCCTCGGGCATAGCTTATGAGGAGTGGTCGAGGTTCTTCTGACAATACATTTTTTACTTACTGACTCTAATATTACTAAAATAGGGGTGCAAGAGGGGCGCCACCAAGTCCTTAAATTTTCTAAACACGGGTTTGCCCTAAGGGGGGACTTGGAAGTCCTTAGAAAGCAATGTCGTATTTACCTAAGCAGGAGCTGTAAAGAAAAATATTATAAATATAGCAAAGAAGGACACAAGAGATGTACTCTTGTTACCTTATACTATAAAAAAAGAATGGCTATTAATATCAAATATTTGAACACTATTATAAACACAAGTTTAAGCATTAAAGTTCTTGAAAGTGCTATTAGTGTTCCATAGTCAAGTGAGATCTAAAACATTAAATTTGTACAGGGTATTTATGCTTTTTTATCTCTTGATTTAATTAACCTATTCTTGAACTCACTTGTTCAATGTAAAACAATTACTCAACTAAATTAAATAATTGTTTTATAATTAAATATTGCCTTCTAAGTAATGAAATTTTATGTACAAATTATACATCTCAAAGGTAGTTTAATTTGTTCAACACAGTAATAGAATGAGAAAATTATGACTGTCTCTACTAAGCATTAAAATTGTCAATAATATATTAAACATCTTTACAAGGCTTTCCAAATTAATTGCCTAAAATGTCAGATCTGTTATTTGGTTTACAAGTGTGTATTAAAATTTTCAAGGTCTAATAATTTTAGTTTTCATAACTACCTAAGGTATGATTGAATTTAATTGAAATATTTTGTTAGGGTTAAATTAAGGTATTCATATTCATTTTAACAATACCATGCATAATCCTCGACAAGTGTGATAAATTCTAAACAGCAAAAGTTTTACATAATTACGGAGCCAAACTAGAATCGTAGGTTGTTTGTTACAATGTTGTTTACGATGTTCTGCTTCGTTGTTAAGATAGGCGAACAGCTATCATGATGTCAAAGTAATAAAAAAGCTTACCTTGCAAAGCGTTGTTATAAGCTACGTTGTGATAATTATATTGTCGAAACCAGATGTGCTGGCACACGATCCTTTAACAAACAAGTGACGTCAACGTACTGTCCACAGTTTATTGCGTAGTAAACTGGAATTTTACTTGAACCATTTATACGAACGTGAAGTGCATCTTATTTTCGCAAGTCGAAACATAAGCAACCATAAAACAGGATATCCAAAATACACCATTTTCCGCGTTCTTCCACTTGTTCTAAAAATAGTTAATTTAATTGTAATTCGTCGAATTAAATATCGTATTTGAACTTGTAAACTTGCAGTCTTATTTTTGCTGAATATCCAGAATAAACATTATTACAATTACGTTACCGACAATAAACAAAGACCAAAACTTTGTTAAACATTTAGATTAGTTTTTTAATGGATTAATTGAAATTAATGCTAGAAAATCCTCGAAATACGTTCTACAAACTTTGTGAAATCAAAATTTAACGAATTTAGACAATTCTTTATCAAAAGTCCATAGAGCTTTTAAATGCCGTCTTACTGAAAAATATCATTAAACGTTTGAAAGCATTCTTACTAAAAATTTAAGATTGAGCGTAGGAGCGAATTCTTACAAAAAAATATCGTTGAGGGTATGAGCGAATTCTTACAAAAAAATATCGTTAAGCGTATTATGAGCGCTATAACAAAATTATTTAGTTTTATTTAACAGTAACTTAATCTGCTTACCATTATTAAAACACACCTTAATTCAATTGCATCTCGCACTTGGCTAAGCGGCAACGCCTATGGCTAGACGCAGGTTGCTGGCGAGAACCTAGTTCCACTGCATGGTGTTTTCGTATCAAGCGGTCGTGCCAGACTGACCGGTCTGCACAATGCGCACAAGTAACTTCAAAGTCGCCTGACATTAAAGACTCTATTCAAACGACCGACGTTTGCTAATATTAACTAAACCAGTGTTATTGAATAATTTTTGTCTTGTGATTGGGCTTCACGACCCCGATCTTAATATTTATTTATATAGCAAGATTTAACTGTTTATTTAAATAAACAATGCAACGTATTTAGCGAATAATTTTAAAAGATTTGCAGTCGTCAGAAAAAATTGTTACAATATATAAAGTAAAAAGGAATTATTGGCAAGTGACTCAAATTCAGCCACGAGGGCATCCTGTCGACGCGTTTCGCCCTAACTGGGGCTTATCAGGACAGGGGTAGCAAAGTTGTAATATTTAATACAAACATCTTATGGGAAGTACAGCATCACCTAGCTCACAATTTGTGTCTTCGCGTCATTTCACCTGACATCGCAGGTTTTTAGCAACAGTCGGCACGGAGGAGATCCGGCTTAACTGCCTTTCTCCATAGCCAAAAGTTATAATTTAAAAGAAAAGCAGGACTAATGAGTTTTAAAATAATACAAAGTAAAAAGGAATTATTGGCAAGTGACTCAAATTCAGTCAGGAGGGCATCCGCATGGCTGAATTTGAGTCACTTGCCAATAATTCTTTTTTAACTTTATATTAATTTAAGACTTATTAATCCTGCTTTTCTTTTATATATATATATAGCGACGGCTTGGAAAGATGTTTTATACACGAAATACATTAATTTTAATTGCATAGACATAAATTAATTGTAAATTAATGTTGCAACCCTGCTCAATAAAAAAAATAAAAAGTTAAATTAAATAAAAATACTGTGGACCCAACAAATACCCTATAAAGTGACGTACGACTGCAGTTTAATAAAGCGTCATTATTGTTTACCGTATGTAACAATTTCTTTAAATTTGGTAATTGTTTTGAAGTAAAACGCATGGACATATTTTTAAGTCATTCATCTTTTAAATTCTTTAAGTTCGTTGTAGATTTTTCGCACTCTGGAGGTTTTGAACGAAGAATCAGTAGCAGTAGTTTCCATTTTTTCACAATATTCCACATTAATCGGTCACCTAAGCCCACTTCTATTGCACTTTGTTTGGGAGCTTGAATTTTAGATGCATTTGCGAAACCTTTTTAAATAGATATATAGGCAGTTACTTTTCCCACTCTTCATATGCTTACCTTCAGAATTTTTGATGGTTAGTGATTTATACTTATTTATGTAAAGCTTAAAAATTCATCGTTAGCTGTTATGCGCATCTTTAATAAGAAACAATCACGTCACTGTAGAAACACTGCTAAAGTTCTCGCAAGAAGTGTTTTGATACTAAATATAAAACGAACACAAATTAATTAATAAGATCGAATTAAATGTCAAACACAAGTTGAAACAAAATACAATGAGAACCAAAACGAAGCGAATATATGCAAAAACAGTAACAAATGTCAAAATAAGTTATCAATTGTCAAGCTGACCATTTTATTTTATTATTTTTTATAGGATTAACTGGGCTCAAATATCCACCAATTCATAACGCTAAGATTTAATACTATCCTTTTCTTCAGTACTTTCCTAACGAGAATGGAGTATACGTCCATTGATTACAGATCGATAATTAGTTTCTTTCAATTATTTATCTACACAATATTAAAATAATTTAATTTCCACCAAACCATTAAATTTGAACTATAAGTTATATGTACGAACGAACTAGCTATAGGGAACTAAAAGTCATATTTACCCAAGTATTATCACCGGACTAGGCTACAGCGATATGGCTCAACTGCAGATAGTTGTTTTACTGACTAACTGACAACTACCTACTGAATGAAAAAGTATTGCCTGACGCATACTGATAACTGATAGAGCTTGAGACTAAATTATTCTCTATAGAGTTTTCTTTTGATATTTTTGAGCGACAGAGGAATGACTTTGCTTGCAATGATACACAGTTCTTTGTAATAATTATTACTTCGTAATCCAAGTTCTGTTGACAAGGCTAAGCAACCACGATTTCAATAATGCAATTTTTGAAATTTTAAAGCGCCGGGTTTCCCTTGATGACAATAATTATAATGACAACGTAGATTAAGATTGAATTACCGATTAGAACTTTTAACATTACTTTTATACTAATGGAAATTGTTTAAATGTCAGAAAGAGGATGATTGCCATATGCTTAACAGTAAGAGAAATTTTGACCCGGAATTCAAAAGTTGAGGTACAAAAGAATTATCGGGGGCGATTGTTAGAATAGCGCAGACATTAAAAACTAAAGGAAATAAAAGCAAAAGAGTTAAAAAAGGTTCAGTAAAAGTACTTGACAAAAATAAAGTTATTAACAAATTCAAAAATAAATGGACTACACTCACACGCGCGCGCACGCATGTACAAACGCAGAAAATCATGCACGTAGTACCCTCGCTTCCACTCACATACACATACACACACGCACACACATACGCATACACACGCGCACACACACACGCACACTAAAAAATTTTAATAATATTGATCAATGTAAAATTTATTGTTGATTTTCGTGAATTATGCAAGAAAACCCACGCACGTACGTACCAACACGTCCACTCACACACACATACGCACACACATATACGCATACACACGCACACAAATGCACACACAAGCGCGAACGCACAACACACACACGCGCGCATATCACATACACACACACAAACATACACACACATGCGCATACACACGCACACAAACGCAAACAAACTTTAAATTAATTATTCTAAAAGTTCAAAAATTTCTCTTATGTCAAAAAAATTTAGTTCTGAACAAAAAGGTATTTGACCTATTAGGTTACTAGGATATAATTCTCTAACTGATTTTTATTTGGGATTTAAGCATAAACATATCTTGCAAAAAAATTTAACATTAACATTCGTTTAATAAAAGTTTCTTGTAATTTGGAAAACGTTAAATCAAAGCTTTGACCGTAATTAATACATAAAATTAATTCACTCAATAAATAGTTTTATAAGTACCTGGATGGTTTTGTTTTAACTGCTTGATGGTGATGCTGCAAAACACTCTAGACCAACCAAAACAACATTATACTCCATCTTATTAAAGTTTTAAAAAGGTACGAAGTTGGCATTTGCTAGATACAGCATTCTTACATGATCAGCCCCACAGACAGCTTCAAAACGAGTGATTCCACAATACATAATTACGTTCCAATAACATTACATAGAATTCTGCTCGACATACAACCACTTGAATTCTCAATTCTACCATTCTCAAACGTGCTTTCTTAAAATTTTTATTCTTTAGATGAGCATACTTAGATGTGTATACTTAGATGTGCCTACTTAGATGTGCTAAGGAAATTAAAGCATCTATTAGTTTTATATAAGGTAGTTTTATTACACAATATCACCATTAACGGACTTCACACCAGCACGTGTTGTTACATTCTCTTCTTCATTGTCCGGGGCGGCTTTACAAGAGCTCCTTTGCAAAGCCCCCCTCCCCCCACGACAACCTTTACACCCTCTTCGATAGTAGGGCAATCCTAATGCCCCGCTTGGAGCTTGGAAAACTCCGCATCTTAAAAACGAACCGTACCTGCTCGTTGTTGCTTGCAAGATGGCCGCGTTCTCGCTCGCCTTGCTGTCAACCAGCCAACACCCTACCTGTAGCGTCACCTTATGCGCAGGCGTTGTGTCTGTCCAGCAATTGCACAAGTGGGCTTAAGAATACCTGTAGCTTATGCAACACAAGTTACGTGCAGGATATTTGCAGATATCAAAAGCGTAGGAGTCACTATTAAATGCTTTATTTATGTGAAGATAATGTAAAAAAGGAAAGAGGTGTTCTTCCTTATAGTAAATTAAACTATTTAACGATTTCACGCTAAATGACAATTTCGTATGCTGTAGAATAATAATGGCTAGAAATGTTTTTCTTTAAAGATTTTAATATAGCAAAAGTTTTTGTTACAACTTTAAAAAACATTTTAGTTTCTACTTATTTAAACATACGGTTTGCTACCCCTTTATTATTTCAAGTTCGCTCGGTTAGGTAACCAACGTTGCTCGTTCTTTATTTGATTCACACGTTCATTTGTTTATATTCTTTCTGGTTCCTTATCTAGCTACGTATTCTTCTAAGTAGGAACTTCCTGAATGTTGCTAGTTTAATTGCAATTAGGTAAAGCAGCTGCGATATCTTTGAAAGATAAACATGTGCTCTAATTTATTTCTATTCTATATTAAGTTTTCGTGATTATTTCCTCAGAAAGCCATTTTATGACTACAACGGATGAACGAGTTCATTAGACATTTTGCGCTAGTACGAATTAGTTCTACTACGCTAAATAAAAGAAACTCAATCGGGCAGCTGAAAATCCATATAATGAAAACGCGCATTCTCTTTTCGTGAAGCTAACAGGTAATTGAAGGGCGATATTGTTTTAATGGAAATGTTAACATTGTCAGCTCGATATTTCTTCTGTTCTTCGAACAATGTATACTTGATCGTATCATTGAATCTTGCTTTATTGTTACTGCAAAGCTACCCATGCATTTCACAGCCTGTGTGAAGGGATAGTATATGATGATGACCTCAGCTGTTTGTTTTACTTTTGAGCGGTGTGTAGATTGGCTATATTCTAGAAATGTTAACATCAATCCCCTCAGCTATAAGACTTATCCAGTAGTTGAGGGTTTCATCTTTAAATATACTATTGTAAATGTGCGTGTTTTTGTGTACTTGCATGTTTCAGTAGTTTTGAGTTAGAGTGAATTCGGTCTAAATCAATATATTAAATAAGTATTTAATATATGAAGGTTTCCGCCGCTGTGGATATATAATTATTACTAATTGATTGCTGTGCCAGTACAAATTATTATGGTTTACAGTGGTTAAATCTACTACGTTTTATTATCCTATGTGGCAATATTTAGAGGGTGTATACTGGTGTAGTTCTTTTGTTTACAAAACACCCTTCAATTTAATTGTTACACTAGATATAATTAATATTTAAGACAAAGTGGTGGATACAGATGTTTGTCCTTGAACCAGCAATTTAATATTATTTTGCTATCCAAATTCATAGAAATTATTTATTGGAATTATATTTTACGTATGCCTTGTGTTTAATTATCTTTTAGGTCCAGATGTTTTAAGAAAAGGCTAACAGGTTTGTGTGTACTGTCGTTTCGTCCCCCCTCCCCCTACAACGTTGTTTAGCGCAGCATTCGTTTTCTTGTTCTTTGTTTCACTCCCTTTCTTATCCCGTAATTCGGGCGAGCATTCCGTTATTTATTTCGTTCTTTTCTTGCTGACGCGCTTGTTATTACGGGTAACACTAACACGAGTAATACGATTTTACACCAAACTATTTTACAAATTTGGTTAGTGAAAATAATTAAAATCCGTATCAAATAAAACAAATACAGATTAAAACGATAACCTAAACAACAGTTTAACAAAGTGTACTCTAATGATATGTTAAAGAATATTGTGTTTTTAATTAACTTAAGTAAATTTATATAATATCTTTAAAGTCTGTGTAGAAAATCGTTCTCATCTATGGATGCTAATTTTTTAAATTTTGTCGAAAGTTGTTGAAGATATTTCATTAAGTTTTTGAGAATTTAAGAAAAACTTAATTTTTATTAGGCAATTGTAGCGATGCTATATACGATTAGGTAAATGTAATAATCGAGGGTAGTCCCGCCATAAAGTCTTTTCATCGAGTGGACATTTGATAACTGTTCGTATGAACGTTATAGGAATTAGGTATGATATGGAGCATCTGCCGTTTTGTCATTTTTGATTATTAATTCAAATTTTGTGTATAGTAAGTTATGTATACCAGTCTCAAACCTTTTTTCTATATTCCCAGAATTCGCTGTTGTTGCAAATATTCCAACTTCGAATACCAAAAACCGTAAGAACCGATACAATTTTTCTCATCATGGGTATCTGTATTGACCACGGGAAAATATAGTCAGATTCCGCAATTCCCTGTTACCATACTTTCCCGAAATAATGCAAAATAAAAAGTGCATGTAACACACATTTCTGCAAAAAGTATAAATAAAAGCTTTTCCTGAAGCTTTGCAGATTGTTAAAATGCTCCAAAAGCTGCAATATTGTGGAGACGTTACAGTATACAAATCGGTATAAAAAGCTGATGCGCACCACAATTATTCACTAATCAAATTAGGGACAGTTTTTATTAAACAAACTGTGCCGTCTCTTGCATATTACAGACTTTTGTTCAATTTCAGTTTAAAATTTTATCTCGTTATGATGAAGCTTCAAACAACTTTATATGCCTTTGATGCTTAATGAAATAGGTTTGTTCCGTACAAAGTTAAGCCAGCTACTTTTTATTGCAAGGAATCTCAATATACAAGCGAGGGAATACTTAATACTGACTTAAAAATATAGATGTCGTCCTAGTAAGCTGGTTAGTTTAAAATGCTAAACAAAAATACAGTACAATTTCAAATTTAAAAGCGACAGAGATTTGGACTATTTAAAGAATTACTGCACATTTCGTAACAAAGTTTTGCAATTACTATAATTAGAAATTCAGTTCAGTGTTTGCAGAGCGGTTAATTTATAAACCCTGTCCCTAGATCATATTGGATACGATGAAATTTACTGCTAACTGACAATTATTTTTAATTTATAATTAAAAATAATGTGGATATTTATATAACAAAAGATATAAATAAGGCATTGTGATTATTGAATAGCTGGAAAGCGGCATGGATATAATACATTTTTTAGTATAAAAATTTTTAACGGTTCCTGCATAATTGGTAGTACATTTTGAACAAAGTATTCGGAGAGTAACAAAGATAACAGTAATTCATTTTTAATGAGGTTTGATATAAAAAATAGGAGAGGCATTTTAATGATGTCCATTGTTTGGAAAAATTTGGAATACAGATGAGAGTGGCGAATATATATATATATATATATATATATATATATATATATATATATATATATATATACTTGTTTCCGGTACATAAACAGCTTTACCTTTCTTGCATACGAAATAAACTAAAGGCGCAACATATTTCCTTTAATAAAACAATTAATACCCCTTTACCACAAAAAATATTTTAAAGCGTAAATACGTATTTCCGTCACTATGTGGTCATCATCAGTAGTAAACTAAAAAATAAAAATCATTAAAAATTGTTCAGGGAACTCTTCTGAGGATATTCTTCTCGCCACTTGGAACAATTTACTAAACCTTGTTTTGTACACCTGAGGATATTCTCCTTCCCAAATAGGCTGGTGATCCCTACAAAACAAAGTGAATTGTTTTCTTAATAAACAAAACCACTCAATTTATACTAAAATTAAAACTGTTTGAGCGGAACCAAAGTTAATCATGCGTTTCAATTGGTTGTTAAGCCAATAGAGAAAGCAATCCAGATGACGCTATTGAACCCTTGTCATTATTTAAGAGTGGTCCCTTGTGTTTAAATATTTTGATTGATTCAATATTTAGTATATTAAAAACTGGGACTTCAACAGTCAAATCATCAAAAGGCTTTAATTGGAAGCTGGTTCAAAATGATGATAATTGAGATTTTATATATTACATTTTTGAAATAAACAAATTGGTTTTAACATTTTGAACAAAGTATTCTGTTATTATTATCGTTTTCTTTTGGCATTTTAATGAGGTTTGCAACTAGAAAATTGACATCTTTAATGTTTTCAGTGCTTTGGAATTGTGGAATCGTACCTCTATCGTTCATATTCATTATAACTATATATTATATATATATAAAAATTCACAGCCTATTTCTACAAAACGCTTTACCTTCTTGCATACGAAATTAATAAGGCGACTATTTCCTTTATAAAACAATTAATACCTTATTTCTGCTAAATATTTAAGCGTAACTAATCCCCAATTCCTTACTATGTGTCCTGGCATTTAGTACATTTTAAATTTAATCTAAAATTGTTCGGGACTCTTCTGGTATTCCACTTCTCCTCTAGAATCAATTTGTCATTAATTTTGCACCGAGGATATTCATCCTTCCCAAATAGGCTGGTGATCCCTACAATAAATAATGTTTACATATAAACAAAACCACTAATTTTCTAAAATTTAAACCTTGCTGACCAGTATCATTGCTTTGCAATTGGTTTTTCTATTAGAAACAATCCGACTCGATTAATTGTTTTCTAAATATATAGTTCAATGTCACCGATATTCAAGTGGTATGTGATTGGTTTAAGCATTGGGGCTAAACGTTGGCCCAACACTTAGACATCTGACATCATTCCTAAGTTTAACGGGTGGTTCGTACAATCATATTTGGTTAAGATCTTTCAATAACCAGCATTTGTAATTTGTGTAAAATGTTTTTAAATTTAGTTGTAATTTTCTCTTTTTATTGTCATTAAGTTATCCGTCTCGGATTTGGTTGGATGCGTACCTCCATTGACTACTATTCTGAACCAACGTACACATTTTCCTGAAATTCCCACAACTTCGATACAGGTCGGCTCCCCTTCTACAGTTTTCTAAATGTATTCGCTATTTCACCGATATTCAGCGGTATGTGAAGGGGGTTAAGTAACCAGCGGCTATTATGATCTCCCAACATTTAGACATTTGCCGAATTAATAGTTTTCCAATAAATCCTTTCACACAATCAACATTAGTTGGGAATATTGCAAAATCAACACTTGTAGTTGCTAATAATAATCACCAGGTTCAAATATATATTTTTTGTCATTAGGTTTTCCGTCTTGTAACTGATTGGACGCGTACCTGCATTGATTTCTATTCTGAGCTAGTCTACACATTTCGCTGAAATTCCTACAGCCTACATCTTTGGATATCTGTGTGCAATAGTCTAACTTAAGTCCAGTTCTACCTCTCTGTTTTCCTATCTCTGATTCTGAAATATTCCGTACTATTCCCTCATGCCCTAGTATGTGACCTGTAACCCTGTCTGTCCTATTTTTTTCTGTTTTCTACATGTTTCTTTCTTATTGTACCATTTCTAGCACCTCCTGGTTATTAACTTTGACTGTCTATGATATCTTCATCATTCGTTTGTAGTACCACATATCAAAGTTCTTTCCTGTCCACTTCTCCTACTGTCAAAGTTTTACATCCATACAGTGCTGTGCTCTATACATTTGCTTTCAGTAATCTTTTCCTTGTTTCTATGTTTATTGTTTTTGATCACAGTAGTTGTACATGCATTTCTCTTGTTAAATGCAGCACGGCCTTGTGCTAATCTTAGTTTTATATCTTTTGCGCTTTTGCCATCTTGCGTTATTTTGTTTCCTAGATAGCAGAAATCTTTAACCTCTTGTAAGTTCATACCGTGTCACTTTGTTAGAAGTTTCCATTTTATTAAGAACTGCTTCTAACTTTTCTTAGTCGGATGCTAATACCGCTACATCATCTGCAACTCTACGCATGTCAATTTTTTGTCCCTGCATAATAATTTCAAATGTATTCCTGCATTTGACAGTAATAATTGCCTCTTCGAAGTACAAGTTAAAAACTAACAGGGATAGGGCACATCTCTGTCTCACCTCTTTTTTAAAATTTACTTCCCTATGTTCCTGCTCTAATTCTATTTCAGCCGTTTGCTCTTTGTATAAGCTATGTACTAGCCACATATTCCTAGAACTTATTCCAATCTTTTTGACTATTTCGAACATTCGTTTCCATTTTACATTGTCAAATGTTATTTCCAGATTTACAAACCTTATTTACACGTTTTCTTTTTTCTATTGCCTTCTCCACTATCACCCTGTGTTCCCCAGTTTCGCCTAAACTTCAATTGATCTTCTCCTAGTATTTCTTCAGCCCGTTTTTACCTACGTCTTTGTACAATTCTAGTTAGTATTGTTGGCACCTGTGCTGTCAAACTTGCTGGAAAATTATCACACCTATCTGCGCCTCTCTTTTTTGGTGTAGTGATTACGATGTTACCTTTGAAATCTTTGGGAATCTCATCCGTCTCATACATATAGCTTTCAAGTTGAAAAAACGTTCTGTTACTGTTTGTCCAGCGGATTTTGAAATTTCTGCTTGCACTTTATCTATATCCGGTGCCTCATGATTTTTCGTACGCTCCTCTCTAAGTATAGGATATCCCAAGTCATCCTTTTCAATGTCTGATTCCTGGTCATGGTTCTGACATTCACGCTCCGACTCGCAAAATGTTCCCTGTTCTTTTTTTAAACTTGTCGATCACATCCTCCGAAGTAGTCCTTTCCTGGAGATCCAAATGAGGAACTATTTTAACTCCGGATTCTTTTACTCCAGAGGATGTCATCATCTTAATTAATAATTTGAGTACGCTGTGTGCTTTAAGAGGTAATGTGGTAGTTTTCCGTTGCCTTCCATCATAGTACTGCCTCGTAGAATGTCATACCGACCCCTATGGTCTCTGCTAATCTAAGTACCGAAAGAACTGCTGTCCTCTTTCAGAGACATGTCTTGGTCTGGTTCCTCACTAAAGACCCTACTAATTTGGTTAAACCTGTAGTTTGGCTCTTTAGGTCACTGGAACTCGCAAGCTATTCCACCCATTCTAGTAATATAGAGCTTCTTCAGCGTGCAGGTCTATTCGGAACGGTATAGAAATTTATATAACTTGAAAGATGTCATTCAGAACTATGATGGTATTATGTTACAAAGATTACATAATTCGAAAAACTACATATCTATTTAGCGTTTGAAAAATAGTAATTATTCGGAATGCCTGTATTCATTTTTCGTCTAAGTATTACGAATGAAATGTTGTGAGTTTTTATTCAAGTGGCCTCAAACTTATCTAGAAAGGTGCGCTTGCAGTCGCGTATGGGCCCAGACCAGGTGATTTGTTGAACTGATTCAAAGTGCACTACATCGCAACGGGATCAGATAAGACAGTCGTGGTAGCGGTGGCTAGTGTTTTATTTGTGGTGTTAGTAGCATAGGACCCATTTATCAACACAAACAAGTACAGCGATGTTTTTTGTGTTACACAAGTATTAGTATCAGAAAGACTAATACGCGGGATGCAAGAGCGTAATTATGAGTGGGTGTTCGGGTGTATTATGCATGCTACTACATAGGTTACCGCACTTGGATTGATGTCTTTTTGCGTAAAGGAGTAATATATGCCATTGAGTTCACTCTACTCTATTTAAAACTCCTGACATTTATATTCTTTATGTGCATTATTTTCGCTGTTGTACTAATTTAAACATGTTACAGAAGTAAATTACTACCAACTAGCTGTACACTAATATCAATGTATTTTTGCTTTTTGTTTTTAGAATGTTGCTCAACTTTCTTTATTTGAAGTTAAGTACTATGTTTCACTTATAGACGATTTTTTTACAGTAGACAATTTTCTTTTGATTTTGAGTATAAGTACTGAAGCACTTCCGTTAGTTCTAAAAAATAGCTAAAAGGCGTAGAAATCGATGCCCAAACAACAGTAGAAGTAGCGATTTAAGGTAGATACATGTTTGGTGTAAAACTGAATGCCGTAAAATTCAGGATGAAATTAATTAATTAGTGTCTATAACCTCTCATCGAAGTAATGTCTAATTTAGCCAATCTTCAACGATACTCTTAAATAATATAAAATGTACATAAATTGACGCTAGAAATGGTGCAAACCTGGATCGTAGCAATATTTTAGGAATAAAGTTTCAAAGATGTTGATACTATATCGTTTAGTACAAAATTTTCAAAAATGATGTACAGAAAATTTGAGCATACCGTGTTTTCTTCGTTTTCAGTTTAGGATAGAAATTTATAATAAGGTTCTTTACTAAAGTATTCCTAAAGCATGTCAGTTATTGTAAGAGTCTAGAACGCGTCGTGGGTCGAATAGGCTTCCAGGATGCTATAATTAGTTCCTGCTTAATTGGTTGTGCAAATAACATGAGTTGAGAAGCTTTAAGGATTTTTGTTGTATTTTATTAAATATGAGGTCAGACAGTTTTGGACCGGGTTACAGTTTCTTACAATTATGACCGTCTCAAACCATAACAGTGAGTTGCGTCTCTAGATTAGTACATTAGAACCTATAGGAAACCAAAACCTTTCTTAGATGAAGTATAACAACCTGCGGACGATTAAATTAGATAAGCGGAACAGTGTAGAAGTAGGCTGATAACTACATCAAAATTTTTGATTAGACTAGATTGTGTTGTAAAATATTGTGTAAAACATTAGGATGCAAAAATTAATTAGATTGAATTGAATGTCAAGGAAATAGGAGCGGCGGTTAACCAGACCTTTCCTGTCCACCGGGTGGAGCTATAACAATTACCGCAAACGATGAAACGTGCCATATATGTAAACATATTTTATTCTTATATTTCATAGGATTATTTAAAATATGGGCACTGCGCGGTAACTACATGAGCCTGGTACTTCCAGCCGTGCTTGATAAAGTATAGGGGGCTAGGAAGGTCAATCGGGGGGTCGAGTAGTTAGTTGATGTTTAGATGCGCGTGGATACAGGTGGCTATGCCAGCTGTCTATGCCGAGGGTGTATCAGGTTTATTAATTATTATGCATGATAGTCGGATGTTCACATACCTCTAGTATAAAAGCTTTGATATTACTCAGTAAATATCAATTGCAGATATTTGCTAGTTGCGTTTTTGAGAATTAACGAAGTATTATGTAATTCGTTACAGATAATGAAGATGCTTTTGCAACGTAATTTAATGTCTTGACGATGGTGTTAGTGTAAACCGCGAGTAAAGTGAAGGATTTTTGTGCTGGAGCCACCCGGCTCACCGGCAGATGTTTATACGCTTGCACCTGCAAGGATTTCTAGAACGCAAGTGTTGACCTTTATTTTAATCTGATAATTTGTATAAAACTGCGCGCTAGCACGTGCTGTAATCGGTTCGCATTAAGGGGTGTTTAATTGGGTGTATTATAAAACATTATAAACATTGTTAAGTTGGCTTTTTATTACCAGCGGTACGACGTGTGAAGTAATTTCAGTTTGTATTTCAACAGTTAATAATAAATGTTATATTGCACTCGGCCTGTCGTATATTTGCTAACCTGAACCCTTAAGAACCATTAAGATTATCACGTCTTTCTTCGTGCTCGACACAGATTGACATCTACATTTTGGTGCCCAACGTGGAGTGAATAAACTACTGTGAAGGCCCTAGTGAGGTATAAACATTTGTTGAAATACGGATAATTCGATTAGTGAGTGGAAAGGGTTGTTAATATAACGCAGAATTGCGGTGTTAAAATTTAGCATGCCCAGAGAAAAAGCAAAGAAAGGCAAAACGATAGAGAATGACGTAGAGGAAGGTGCATCAGAAAACTCATTGCGTAAAATAATGGGCGAAGTAAATAACAGTTTGTCGGCGGTAGTCGGAAATTATTTAAACGATGCTATGAAAAATTTGACCTTGAATTTAAGCGAGGGATTTTTGCAGTTTTTGTCGGCCTTAGAAGAGAAAAAGGAATTTAGAAACAAGAAGATATAAGAGACGAAGAAAATGGGGGGTTTAGAGGATGTAAATGCAGGAGCGTCGGTAGCGATTCAGAATCGAGGATATATTACAGTTTGGAAAGATGTGGGGGGTACGAATCTACACTTTTCACCAAACGGGGTATTACACCCGGTGCTATTTATAAAAAGATTGGAAAGTATGTTTAACGAGGCAGGGGTACCGTATGAAAAGCGAGTATTTTTTGCGGTAAATTGTTTAAGAGGTTCGATTCAAGATTGGGCTGAAATAAAAGAGTTTTCGTCATTTGAAAATTTTAAATCACAATTTCTCTTGCGTTACTGGAGCGTAGAACAGGAAAAGGAGACACTTTTCAGTGTTAAATACGGACTTTACGAAACGGGATCTCGTGCAGATTATTTTCTTAAGATAATTAAAGAAGCTAAATATTTAACTCAACCTTTGTCAGAGAAAGAGAGCTTATTAATTGGGTAATGAACCATTTTGATATGGAAATAAAAAGGGGCATTTTTGAGTTTGGGTTTGGGTACTATCGAAGAGGTAGAAGCTCATTTGAGAAAAATTGATGTCTTGTACGAGGTACTCCCAAATAACAGGGGACAAGCTTCTCGTTCCACTAGCGGTGGTTCTTATCGAAACGCTAATTTTTGTTCGAGCAATGTTAATAATGCTGCTCAAAATAGCAGTCAGAATAGGATGGATTGGCGTAGGGAAAATCGTGTCGAGCTGGACTGAGCTGAAAATAACCGATCAGAAACTGAATCTATCCAACGGGATTAAAGGAAGGTTATGACTATTTTTAATTCAGATTTCGGCGAAGTTATTGAGGAAGAGGCGCGGGATATGAAACCTGTCGCGCTAATTCCATCGGTTGATATTTTGGTTAATGATATGATTGGCGTAAAGACGTTGATAGATTCAGGGTTTCAGATAACGGGAATTTCGGAAAGTTTTCTAAAGAGGGTGGTGCAGAATAGTTCTACAGTGCCTAGGGTGCCTTGTAGAAATGCTCAATTAACGAGGGCATGTGGGAAGAAAAGTGTGATTGTTAGGGAACAGGTTTGTTTAAGCCTAAAAATGGGTGAGCATGTAATTGATTATCCATTTTTGGTGATTCCGGGGTTTGTAAGAGATGTAATCTTGGGATGCGACTGGATGCAAGATTATGAAGTAGTTATTGATTTTGCCAGGGGTTCACTGAGAGATAAATTTTGTGGCGAGGTACAAGAGTTAAAGTTTGTGGGTGAACCAAATTCGGGCGTACATATTTTAATAAGCGAGATACCAGAGGATCGAATAAGTCATTATAATAGAAAGAAATTTTCGGTGTTCTACTCTTCGCAGGACATTGCAGAAGTTGCCGATAGGGCCGAGTCGTTGACTGTCGAAGAAAAAGTGGTGTTAAAAAATTTGTTCTTTGAATATAGGGCATTATTTTCAAATCATCCGAGACTAATCAAGGGTTACGTTCACGAAATTCATTTAACTGATTATTCCCCTTTTGTCTGTAAACAATATCCAATTTCCTATGCTTTTCGTGAGGAAGCTAGGAAACAAATAATAGAGATGGAAGAATGGGGGTCGTAGAAATGCGCCGAACTAAAGATATCAGCCCGCTGGTAACTGTTAAAAAGAAAGATGGGACCATTCGGGTTTGCCTTGAGGCAAGCTATCTAAATAAGAGAGTGGAGAAGAATATGGCAATTCCACCGAATCCTTGTGAGTTGTTGTATGGATTCAGTCCAGGTCAATGTCTTAGTACGCTTGACTTGACGGCGTCTTATTGGCAGGTAGCCATATTTGCAGAACATCAAAAATATTTGGGTTTTTTATTTCACGGACAAACCCATGTTTTTCAGGTCCTGCCGTTTGACTTATCAATATCGGTGGGCAGCTTTATAAGGGCCTTGTATAATGTCGTGGGTGCTGAGGTATTGGATTTGCAATCCCGTATGTAGACGACATATTGGTATTGATTGTGAATCCTAACCGTCACATGGAGCATTTAGCTATTATTTTTCGTAAATTAAAGGCGGATGGGGTTACCGTAAAGTTAAAAAAATGTTATTTTGCGAGAAATTCAGTTTATGTTTTAGGATGTATTAATTCTCCTAGGGGGTGTATTATGTAAAAAAGATTGAAGGACTTCTGAATAGTGTATGTCATGATAGTACTGGCTATACTCCAGAAATGCTTCATCTTGGAAGAAAAAAAGTGTGTAAGCTTTCAAAGTTTATTAATTTTCCTGAAAGTGAAAAATCGGGGGATAGCGGTGAGAAAATCGTGTTCCTGGCTCGTGAACTATTGATTTCAAAAACTGAAAAGAGGCGTTTTTGCCATGATATAAAACATAAATTCAAAACTTCTTTTGACGTGGGTGAAAAGGTTTAGGTACGTACTCATCCTCAATCTGGGTCTGAGAGTAGTGAAATCAAAAAGTTTTTCTTGTTATTTAAGGGTCCCTGTGCCGTTGTTAATAAAAAGGACATAATGCTTATGAAGCGTGTTTAGATGAAGGGCAGATTAATTTAGGTATACATAATGTATTTAACCTGAAGAAATATGTGCCACCGGTTTAGTTTCTGTAAGTTGGGGGATAGGGCAAGCGGTTGTCTTGTTTCTAGGAGATAGTTTATAAGTTTATTTTTTAGTTTAGTTTAGTTGCGCTTTCAACTTTGTATTGATTTCTCATAATTGGTTATTCAAATTTAAAAGAAGGGTAATGTAACGCGACCTATATGTAAACATATTTTATTCTTATATTTCATAGGATTATTTAAACCATGGGCACCGCGCGGTAACTACATGAACCTGGTATTTCCAGCCGTGCTTGATAAAATATAGGGTTCTAGGAAGGTTAATCGGGGGGACGAGTAGTTAGTTGATATTTAGATGCGCGTGGATACAGGTGGCTATGACAGCTGTCTATGCCGAAGGTGTATCAGGTTTATTAATTATTATGTATGATAGTCGGATGTTCACATACCTCTAGTATAAAATCTTTGATATTACTCAGTAAATATCAATTGGAGATAATTGCTAGTTGTGTTTTAAAGAATTAGTGAAGTATTATGTAATTTGTTACGGACTTTTGTAGCGTAATTTAATGTGTTGACGATGGTGTTAGTGTAAACCGCGAGTAAAGTGAAAGATTTTTGTGGTGGAGCCACCCGGTTCACCGGCAGGTATTTATACGCTTGCACCTGCAAGGATTTCTAGAACGCAAGTGTTGACCTTTATTTTAATCTGATAATTTGTATAAAACTGCGCGCTAGCATGTGCTGTAATCGGATCGCATTAAGGGTTGTTTAATTGGGTGTATTGTAAAACATTATAAACATTGTTAAGTTGGCTTTTTATTACCAGCGGTACGACGTGTGAAGTAATTTCAGTTTGTATTTCAACAGTTAATAATAAATGTTATATTGCCCTCGGCCTGTCGCTGTATATTTGCTAACCTGAACCCCTGAGAACCATTAAGAGTATCACGTCTTTCTTCGTGCTCGACACAGATTGACATCTACAACGATTAAACCCCTTTACGAAGGAAAAGTACTTTTTTTAAAAATAGGATACTCACCACACAGTGTGTGCACGAAATTTTGAAGACGACACAAAAGGTAGCGAAAAGTAAAATTAACGACAAGTCATTTTTGTCGTATTCATACAGAAAGAATCGAGTACAAATTAACTCGTTTAAATAACAAGAATTCATTGCAATCCTCCCGTTATCATACCATACCAACAGGTGATTGGAAAACTCGAAACACGGATAACGAAAACAGGATATAGAGTATTTAATTGATAGCATAAACTTTTGTTCTAAAGCAAATAGATTTGAGTTGAAAATTATTAGAAAGAATACTTATTATAAACAAGTAAAATGTACAGGATGTTGTTGAAGGATTCAAGAGTAGAAACGGAATCCATTTGAATGGGTAACGAATTAAAAAGGAAAACGGAATACTTTAATTTATGCCGAAAATGAACGTAACACTGTGCTAACTTACACATCTCCTTGAAATTACCAGTCCGCATCTTTCACTATCTCTGTGCAATAATCTGATCCAGGTCTATCTCAGCTCCTTTTTCCTATCTCTGCTTGTAATATATCCTGCACTATTCCCCAAAAATGGCTTAGAACGCATCCTGCCCTTTTTCCTATTTTTTTCCCACATATATCTTTATTCTCCTACTATTTCTATAACCTCATTGTTATTAACTTTGTATATGCTATCATCCTCATACATCTGAAACACAACATTCCATCAAGTTGTAGGATTTGGCCGAATTAATTAGGATGACGTTTAAAAATAAAAAAATACTCAAGACATAAATTTCTATTAACCACCATATTTCATTACCTTTCTTTAAAAGATTCCCGCCGATATTCGAATTATGAACATAATATACATTTTATGAGTGCAAATGCCTACAGCTCGGCCAATCTGACAAATAAGAGCGTCCTCGCTCTTGCTAACACTTAACTAAAAAAACCCTAAATTCACATACTAAGATATATTATCGACTAATCCTAAGTCACACATAAACATAAGTTTTTCAAAATCATAAGGCAAATACATAAGTAATCAAGTGCCCTGCGTTATTCATAATACATAAGGTAATAATAAAACCAGGAGCATGAGAAGCATAAAATTTGAGTACAACATAAGTTTAAAATCAAAATTGGGTAGATACAATGCTCTACCCCCCTCCCCCTTTAGTTTGCAAATTTTGCCCATAAACGAAGGTGATCTGTCTCAAAGATTCCTTCGAATGGTCTTTGTGTGACTTGAAAACCATCGATGTCAGAAATAACGTAACGATCATTTGGTAAGATTTTCCGAATGACATATGGACCTTTAAACTTCGGTAAAAGCTTTTTATTTATACCGGGAGTCACATCTATATTGGGAATCATGACGTAATCACCAATATCGTATACTTTAGGTACTTTATGTCTAAGGTCATAATAGGTTTTATTATATTCTTGACACTTTTCAATTTTTTTGCTTGCCGTTTCACGCAATTCATCAATGTTTCCATGTTTATAATTTTTTGTAGTAAGAAAGTATTTCAAATCATCATTGATTGCACCCTCTTGCTGCATTCCAAATAATAATTTGGCTGGAATTTGACCAGTAGACCTGTTAATTGTATTGTTAACCGCAAATTCAACTTTGGTAAGTATTTGGTCCCACTTATTTGGTGCGTCCGTTAATTTAGCGACCATAGGAATAAGCGTACGATTGAATCGTTCTACTTGACCGTTTGCCCGTGGTACTCCTGTTGCCACAAGAACATGCAAAATATTTTCAGATTCCAAATAATCTGTAAATGCTTTTGAAGTAAATGCTGAACCACGATCTGTAATAATCTTACACGGTTTACTATAATATGCAAAGTATTGTTTTAAATGTTTAATAACCTTAGCTGCATTAGTGGTTTTGCAAGCAAATAATTTAATAAATTTTGTGAAACGGCAAGCAAAAAAATTGAAAAGTGTCAAGAATATAATAAAACCTATTATGACCTAGGACCTAGGATGACTTTTAAAAATAAAAAAATACTCAAGACATAAATTTCTATTAACCACCATCTTTCATTACCTTTCTTTAAAAGATTCCCGCCGATATTCGAATTATGAACATAATATACATTTTATGAGTGCAAATGCCTACAATCTTTAGTAACAATTTATGTACTTTGCGAGGTAATGTGACGCTTTCCCGTTGCCTTCCATATCGCAGGCTCCCTATTCTTGAGTTCATAGGAATAGAATTAGTAGGAGAAAATGGGTGGAGTTCTCTTGTAAAATCAATTTGCTTATTCTCGAAATCATGGGAGAGTTCCTTTCCTATAAAAAAGAGTGAAATTGATTCTCATGGTTCTTTGTGAGAGAAAGTGAAAACTGTCATGAGAAATTATGACAGTTTGATATTTGTGTAAGTATAATAAAATCAAATTGATTTTATTCAATTGAGAGCATTATACTAGAAGGAAGCAAGTGGAATAAAATTAATAGCAACTGAACATCTATTCCTATAGTACGAGAATAACATAAATACCCTACATGTAGTTTACCTTCCGTATAAATATTGCTGTTTCTTTGTAAACTCAATTGCATAGTTACAGACTGTTAAGAACGGATTAATATGGATCCAGAAGAAGTAATTGGGGTACTACACGTGTTTGAAGACATTGAAGATGCCGAAGAGCAAGTTTCAGTTCCCCGTTGTGTTTGGAGCGTGGTCCTAACACCGGATAACTATTTTCTCTTGTTTTCCATTTAGGTTAGCCATACGTGGAAAGACATCAGATGGAAAAATCTCCTATTAACATTCTCAACGGCATCCCAACACTTCGCTGCTTAAGCGTTTTGTCCACGTCCCAAAGTTAAAAATGTGCCATATACAAACTTGACGCCAGCAACGTGAGGTCTTGTATACAATTTAACGTTGGCAACATGAAACTCGAAGCATACATTTAACGTGTATAATAAGGGGCCAGAATTAATTTCATTGGGTTTTACTTCTAATGTGTTTTAATTTTGCTAGTACACTAATTTGCACACACTTGTAGAGTTTAGATATAAATTTTTTTTATAATCTATTGAAACACATTAAAGGTTAACCTTTCATTGCTTATCTGTTGTTTGTCTTATTTGTTGCGACATCATTGCAGTTTGGTTTAAATTGTAGTTTGAAATTGGTTGCAATATTTACGTTTCTGCTATAATTCTATACTTTTGGTAAAGAAAAATTTTCATTTAAAGTTCTTATTATTCTTATCATTCCATTTTTTATATAAAAACAGTTTTTGAGATAGTTTTTCCAAGTGTGAGAGGAGTTGAACTATTAGCCTCTTACTAGAAAAGTCATTTCAACCAGATATGTGAAGGAGAAAAGAAAGATTTTAAGTAAATTATTGTCTCAGGATTCCTAAGCCAGATTATTTATTAGGTCGTTTAGATTTAGTGAAGATTTTTAAACCGAAAGTGCTGAAATAATTTCGTCTCTAGGACCAATCATTTGCTAGACTTTGAGGGAGATGCATCTTATTCCACATTTAAAGGATTACAATCCCTAATTAAATCATTTTCGAGTAGAGTCGGGCATATAATTTTACCACTTGACAACAGTGATGGGATTGTTACTTTTCGAAATGAAACTTAGGTTTTTCATCTTATTTTAGAAGCGGGTTTGTTAGGTGTGCATTAGCAAAATCGTTTGTCTTTAATAAAAATTTTTTATCGTCAACAAGATTGTAATTTAAAACAAACATTCGAATTTTTGGCACATCATAAGTTTGATTAATGTCTATCGAGGTTCATATTTAATTCATTTATACAATTCAGTAACTACGCTTCAAATAAATTGCTTGGCAAAACACGGTAATCTGTAGCTTTATTCCTCGTTATGTTAAAGCGGCATTAAGTACAAACGATAATCGCTGGAACTGTGTTTTTACAGTAGAAGGCTTTTAGCGAATGCGATCAATATTATTTCATTTAAAACGGCCGTGCGATAGATTTTCTCAATATGATAAAAGTCTTTGGAATGTCGCTCTTTATACTGCTTTGTTTAAAATAATTTACTATTGTGATTTAAAAAACTGCTTAAAACAGACGCATAACATTTTTGTTTGAAAATCTAAACTACTCTAAAATAATGATAACTATCAACTACAACAATTTACTACAGTTTTACACTTCTAACTTTAACTTCAAGTGATTCGTTAATTAGGGAGCTGTAGTCTGGAGTGACAGCCAATGTAGATTCAATAGAAATTAATTCCAGAGATCTTAGTTTCCTTTGGTTTATTTAACTTCTTAAGTAGTGTTTTATTAAATTTTGGAGGAACTTTTCGACCTAATTGTATTGTCTGTATACTGGTACAATACTTTTCTAGGGTTTTCTCATTGATATCCGCGATATTTAAGATGTCGTGTACAAACTACGTGTTTTTAAAAGTGTGTATCGTTTATTCTGTGAAATAACCGTATTGTCCAGAATATAATCGAAAAAAATTTGTTTTCTATCTATTTTCCTCTTTTAGGGTTTCATTCATAGATTCTTCATAGTCACATTGACACTTTTTCTTTAGGTTTTAACTTCAGCTTTTGCAGGAATTCTGTACTACAGTCGAGTTTCTATGCAATCTGATTTAGCAACAAATTTCACCTTATCATATCCAGATTGTCTATACTTTTCTTTTTAGTATGTTTTCTGATAACATTCCTACACAAGCTGATACTTTTATGGTTACAAATTGTACTAGTTTCGAGACTGAATTTATTTTAACTAAAATATTACATGAAGGAATTACATCACGCATATACCTGCAATTCTTAATAATTTGTACAAACTCTTTAGCCTTAGTTTCTGTATCTCTGTTCACGTCTTTTATTATTTGAAATAAAGCACCAGAAAATTCCCAAACTCAAAATAGTAGAAGTTACAACGCCCCTTGCTTGACCACGTACAGTCAAAGGTTTTAAAATTATTGAGAAATATATTCGTTATCACTTCCCGCGCCTTGTACAACGGGAAAAAAGATGAACAACTCTTTTATAATAGAAAATAATTCTTCTTAATCTTCTTTGAAAACGATCCTAGGTTATGGATCGAAACGTTAATAAAGATAATTTTAAAAACTATGAGTGGTTTAATACCCAAAGAAGATTAAGAACAATACTAAACAAACCACAACAAACATACAGGGAATAGAAAATAAGTTGTACTCGTAGAAGAAGACACTGTAATATTCGCAACTATGTTTAAAGAACGACATGCGTAAGGCACTTAAAACCCCCGTGAATACTTTTCAAATAACTTATTTTGAACAACTTTCTTACTCTTTTCATATTAGCTCCATTATAATAGGTTTATCCTCTAGTAGATGGTTGATAGCAAAACCAGCACCTCATTTCCCCCAGCATCCTAATTTCCCCATACATCTGGACCAAAAAGTTTTCTTCGACTAGCCATATTCATCTTTCGAGATAAATATATCTTAAATTTTTTATCTTTCGAGATAAATGAGCATCCTCATTTCCACCCACGAGATAAACCTATTTTTAAGATTTTTTTTACCGCTAGCATTCTGAACCAAATAGTTTTCTTCGACTAGCCATTTTCATCTTTCGAGATAAACCTATATTGTTTGGTATCAATTAATATTAGAATTTTCTCAGCTACCCGAATTTCTAGGAATTGTTTAGATTGCATCACCCCCCAGGGAGCTACCCTAATTTTAAGATTTCTTACCGGAAGCGATATCTGAGCGTTCTTATAAATTTTTTTATACATGCGATACATTAAATTAGTCTAAAATTTTACGCAAAATTCGAATCTGCAAACAGATTTAAAATCGGGCCACGCCCTTTAAACTCCGGAACCTCTAAATTTTTTTGCTCATCTATATATTTAACTCGATTTTTAAAACCTTTTTTGCTACCCAAAGTATATGCTTTAACCAAACAGTTAGAGGTAGTAACACAAAAATTAAGCACACAAAATTTTAATAATTTATTTTATCCAATTTACAGTTTAATAAACTTATAGAATACAATTTTTACAAAGTATAACATTATTTCCTTTTGTAGCCGAATCCAAGCAGGTTAACCTGCAACACAAAGAGATTAATGAGTTGATTAAATAGACCTGTAATAAAAAGAGATTAATGTAAAAAAGAGGAAACGTTTTCGGTCAATAAGACATATTGTTGTTAATCTAACAATATGTTTTACCGTCCAGCGACACCACGTGGAGGTAAACACATGTCGCGGGGAGCGAAGGAAATTTTAAGGATGGGGATGGTAGGTATGTCTTATAACTAACTAAATATAAACAACTATTTTATATCTTTATGCCCCCATGCGTAGGTTGATATGCTTCCGGGGATGACGTAACGCTTGTCATCTGCGCCCGATAAACTGATTTTACTAATAAGCTGTGTATAAAGTTGGTGTTTATGACTCAGGATTGATACCATCGTATTCATGAGAGCTTCTCTATTATTAATAACAACATCCTTAAAACTATCTACACTAATCCCCACCACCACATTACGACTAACACCCTTAATTTTCTTAACAATATCCTTTTCTCCTACAAAACAGTAGGACTTAGCCCTATTACCTACAAATTCTAACACCAAGTCACCGTTGAACTCGTCTTTAAATTTCCCCACAACTTTTTTGTTCACAAGCGGTATATTGTACTTATTCTCTCGAGGATAGTCGCTAGTATAAAAATGTTCAATGTTTGTGCTAATGCCACTATACAAGTCTGCGGTCTCCACACTGTACACTAGTGAATCGGTATCCGTATAAAGGAGGCGGATTTGGGTACCATACAAAGACCTCATCGTGCCGTAGTGAAACTCATACACTAATGTTTTAGACAAGTCTAAAACCGAGAAACCTACATAAATTGGCTTGTCGTAAGTAACTTTGACTCGATTCATTTGCATAATAACCAAATCCTCTCCTAAAATGGTACAACTATGAAAATTAGGACGCGTAATTAGCGTACTCGCACACAACCAATTACCAGAAACATCCCACCGGGGCACGATTTTCACATCAACGCGTTTGTCCACATTCTCCATAGTCTTCCCGAACACCGCGTTATTAATCAATTTATAGAAGTCTTTTTTAAACATGCTTTTCGCCGCCGTCCTCAACCCGGTGTTAAGGTCAATATACGCCTTCAACCATGGAGACTGAGTAAATTCTAAAACCCGGTGGATTGCTTTTAGTTTGAGACCGTATCGCACACACTGTTGTAAATTCCGATAATGGATGGTGTAGTTTTTCTTTTCCAACAGAGTCGCGAGCAATTTAGGCGTCTTGGATTTGGGTGATGGGGGTTCCATGTTTTAGGGGCAGAAGGGTAGATCGTTGTGGGTATGGTGCAGATGTTCTGAATACTCCAGATCTACTTCTAAAATATAACCTTTGTCATTGGTTTCGGGTATATCCAAAATGCGTTCTTTCAGGAGAGTAATCTCTTTAGCATCCATCCACCTAAAATCGCCAATGGGTAGGTGTTGTCTCATTGCCCACCCATATAGATTATTGGCATCCAGATACGTTAAGTATTTTGAAGCCTCGGTCGGGTTGTAATCCTCCATAAACTTATTATTTGCTCTAGCATATCGTTGGCTGCACTATGTGAGGCCACCGCGAATCCCTTTCTTTACGAAATCATGCATGCTGACATCTGTGAGCAAGTCTAATTTTACGCCGGTGTATTTCAACATCGCATCAAAACTCAAGCTGGGTGCAGTTAGATATTGACATGGCTCAAGATCGTAGGTTTTGATGCAAACGGCTCTAAAGTTCTCGAAGACGTCAGCAAGAAGCAGCACATCCGTCTTCAGATACAGATCACTCTATTCCCCAAGCGTACGAATGCCAAACGTATTCCAAACTGTCTGAGCATGTTCGTACTCAGCGAATGTAATATCTGTAGAGGTTAGATCATTATAGAAGGCTTCCTTTGATGGTAATTTGGAGTCGTTCAACACAGATTCGTCTGTTACGTAGTTGTATGGGAATACTCCCTTTCTAGCCAGTAGACCGAAATGTTTGTCGTCTGGGAAACATTTTTTCATCTCAACAAACTGGCCAGGCTCCAAATTTTTTACCAACTTATCCAAGCTCGACATCATGAAACGCAGAGAATCAATGAATCTTAGCTGAACTGTGGAATTGTCGGTTTCTTCCAGCTCACCGTCAAACTCTTCTGGTTCTTCGCCATATAGCCTGACATACTTCGTTAACGAAATAAATCGTTCCTTATTATTTGGAATTACGGTAACCCTCTTTTTGTCATACCCCAACTCTTTCACAATAAAATGGGAATCATACCCACTTAAATTGTGAAATACAACATGGATGAAATGGGGTACCTTGTATTTTATATTGCATTGCGGGTGTGCAGCGAAGCGAAAGCGACCAGTCAAGTGGTCGTGATCCCTAACTCTTTCACCCCCAATTGGCTTTTTACAAATTCCGCAATCCACTGTCATATGAAACAACAACTCATCTAGGGGTGATAATGATTTCATCGAAATATTGGTTTTTAAAATCTCACCCAGTCGTCGAGCTTTTTCTTCCAATTTCTGCATTAGAACCTTTGCAGCTTCAGGCCCCCTGTACAGCTCAAACTTGTTTAAAGATTCATCATAGCTACATTTTATGTAGTATGCGAAACTGTACGGCTTGTGCTCCTGGATGCTATTCGTGAATGAAGTCGATGTGCTTGGATTTGCAGTACTAATTGGTTTTAAGACGCTCTCAAAATCGGCATATATAACAAAAGGCACCCTCATCTGCTTATGGATGTTTATAAACTCCAATACGTTGTTGAAGTGGTTCGGCATTTTTGTTGCAACGTGGTTGCAGTCTTGTTCGGCGTGTTGACGTAATTTGTCTTTGGTGTGGAAAAACAGCAAACACCCATCACAAATCCATTTATACCCGTCATACTTAGACAGCTGTTTTCTAACTAGCTTCCCCAAATCCTTGATCCAGCAGTAGTGGGACTTGCCCCCATTCTGAATGTACAGTAGGTTCACATGTCGACCCCTTTTATTAGCGGTGAAATGCAAAGGTCCCAAAATCGATTTCCCTTCTACGCCAAACACGTTAACGCTGATGTTGTTTAATTCCTCGAATTTCGAGATATCCTTTATGGACATCGGGAACTGCACTCCTGTTACGTCGAGTACAGTCGAGTAGTGCGGGTAGCTACTAAGCCTTTGCGGGTTGTCAGTGCTGGGATGAAGAGCTGCTACCACGCTCCAGGCAAAACATGCATCATCGTTGTTCTGGACATTATAACCACCGCACACTTGTCTCGAATCCATTTGGGGAGCTTGATGTACGAAGACCCGCGCAAAGGGTTGTACTTATTAATATTTACTTCTAGATATAAGACTTTCTTCAGCGTCCAACCTAAAATTAAAAAAATTAGAAAAAATTAATAATTTTCCAAAACTAACCAGAATCACGTTCTTGGAACTCGTCAGACTTTGCAGACATCGTCTCCACAAAGGCGTTGTAGACCGCTCCCAGGTCACTGGAGGAGGTGATAACCATGTTTCGGGTGTTAAAGGATTTTATATCCTCTACACCCTCTGACACAGCCATCTTGGTGTAGCCACCAAACACCTCCAAGTTAACCTTAAGAGCTGTGTGGATAGTCCGCTGTTCCCCGACTAAGCTTACAAATCGTTCCTTCTGCTCGCGTAGAAAATCCAATAGACCTAAAAATACAAACTAAGCAAACACAAAATACTTATAAAAAATACATACTTGTAGAGCCGACATTACTAATTCTGTATGTAGCGATTCGAGTTTTGAATGCGGTCGCTACAACCTTCACGCCTCCAGTCAGGACACGGTTAGCATTAGCCTTGTGGGTGTTGGAGCGCTGGTGGGCTGCCATGTTGGTGACATCCACATTGCATTCCACACATCTCCGCAGTTTCTTGGGAGCAGGTCCCTTAACCGTCGACGCAGCCGGTCGTTTGACTTCGGCTGGGCTTGCAACTGGTACCACGCCACCATGCTTGGTATCCTTATGACGCTTCAAGTTGTCCCTCCGCGAGAAGGATGCCGGGCACTCTTCGCAGGTAAACAACCCCTTTTTGGTTTCAGAGACTAACCCATTTTGCTGGATCTGGTGTCGTTTTAAATGATCGCTTCTGGAAAAGCCACCCCCACAGACGTTGCACACGAATGAAGCCATTTTACTGTAAATAATTATAAAACTTGTTAACTAGTCAAAGACTAAACAGAAACTGAATTTATATCACTTCGTACCATGCTTTTATACACATAATAATTAAGATCGTATAATAATTAGGTAGTTTACTTTTAAATTAGGAGAAACCCAACGTAGTTTTAGCCTTGAGTGACATTTCAAACCAGTCTATTCACGTCGGTGAAAATCAATTAGCTTCTTGCTTACGCACTACATCTATAATTATCGGATGTATCACTTTCGTAACTTCCCAGCATTATACAGCGAATTAGTAGTGTTTGTTGCTAGATGCAAAAACAAAAGTTTAATATTGAGGAAATGAACTCTGCAAAATATAATGGAAATGCTCGTCATAAACTATCAGAGCAAATAATAAATGAATCAAGTTCTATGGATTACACCCCAAATTCTGAAGATGAGGATTCAACACAGAAAAGCAATAGTCGGGGCACTAAAATACCGATGTATATAAAAAGGGGTGTTGTATTAAAAAATACACATCGTACTGAGCACAGTTCAGATGGTGCATATATTCACTTTAATGTACATGGGTTGAGTGAAAGACTGCAGTTGCTAGTTACTGTTGATTAACACAACCATCGAGATATGCATAACCTAATGAAATTATCTCTATAATATCTAAACTTCGACAAAAAGGAATTATAGAATAGAACGACAACAAAGTTAGATGGGAGTAAATATTTATACATATTTTTCGAAATTGTAAAATTGGAATAGTCTGCATTTGCATTTTGATAAGTAAACATCGTAATAAAAATGAGCGAGGAAAGAATTATATCTTTAGATGCTATAAAAATTTTAGAAGAAGTTGTCAAGGAGATGAAAAAAAGTTTATCAAACCATTCAACTAGCCAACATTTGAATGGTATGTCTAATGAATCTCTGGCAAATACTAAAATAGTGCAAGATAAACCTACACATGATAATGTTGATGCGAAAGATCAGAACATAGACTCCAAGTCAGACGTTTCTGGCAGAAAATGAAAGAGACAACTTAAATCGTATACTAAAGAGGATTTAAATAAAGCCCTTGACGAAATAACAAAGGATGGATTACTGGTGCAGAAGCATCCGAAATCTACAATGTTCCAAAAGCTACACTCTATACGAAACTCAGATCAAACGAAAATCGTGTACAAAATTTGGATATGTATACTACACATTTGCCAATTAAAAGGAGGAAAAAGTGACTTTTGTGTGTGTGTGTATTAGTTTTAATGAATAAAAATATATTTCTATGTGAAGTGTACTTGTTAAGTATTTGAATTGAAATATAAATATTGTTTCAAACGTTTTGGTTTTATTTATATATAATGGTATTGTTAGGATACAATTACTCGGAAGCAGTAGCAGAATCTTGGTTTATGTAATATCATAGAAGTTGAACAAAAAAAAAAAAATTCAAACTAAAAGGTATGTTTCAAACACGTAGATGTACTCATTTCTATTAAAATTAAATGTAGCGCTCTTTGTTATAATTCTTTTCATAAGAACTTAGATACTCATTTCAGTTGCGTGGACATTTGAAAAATTAAACAATACTTCAGATATGTACCGATTGTACACGATTTGTGTGCACGCACGAAACAACCGGTATGGAATGTATTCTATGAACTTGCGCACGCGCAAGGGTGCGCATGGACATGGGTGCGCATGCGCAGGGGTGCGCACGGATACTTTACTAGTTAGAGGCCTTGGTATAAAATTTCCAGTTTTATGTTGAATTTTTCTAAGTCAGAACTACTAAAAATTTTACCAAGTTCCAAAATATTCAAAATCTAAAGTAGTTACAAAAATGCCGAATGTATTCGCTCTGTTGTTCCAGACACCTCAACTTCATTCACTAATAATGTGCATGACTATACCCCTAATAGCCTCGCATACTACATTAATTGCGGTTATGATGACAGGACATATGTTGGACACCGCCATATCGCTTACATTCTCTTGATTAGGAACAGTTTTGCTATCCGATCTAGGTCGGATTAAAATCCGATCTAGGTCGGAATGATGGTTGGAATGATAATTTAAGTACCTACCGGAGTCTGTAGGTTTTTTGTATATGTCGAAATACAAATTGTTCGTAGGAGATCTATTGACTATGGTGTCAAGGAAAGGGATACTGTAGTTAATTTCTTTTTCATAAGTAAAAACCAATTTCGAATTGAAACTATTGAATATGTATAGAGTATATTCTATTAAATGCTCAGGGATGGAACATAAGATGTCATCAACATACTTGACTATAAAGGGAATGTCGAACGGTAATAAATCTATGACTGATTCTAACATATAATCCATTACAATTTGAGAAATAATGGGAGATAGGGGTGAACCCATAGGGGTACCAAATATTTGAAGATAGAAATTTGAATTAAAAGTAAAATAAGTGTTATTAAATATTAGATTAATGGTTGATATTAAAGAATTTAAATCAAATACCAGAAATAACATCTACATATTGTACCTCCTTTTAACATCTCTACAGCAGAGCTACGATTTTAAATTATTAGAAATAGTCAACTTTGAAAAATTGATTTCATGCAATTTTTATTTTTCAATCACTCATAGTTATGTCATTAATTAGTACATGTATTCACAACTTTAGTCATTAGTAATTGTGTAAGTAGTTTAGTTATACCTTGTTAAAATATTGTAATCACTATCTTCATCAATTTTCAGTCTATGAATAAGGCATAAATGTCATGCCGAAACGTCAGAACATAAATTACAATTTGACACGATAGTTGTTATTTTTACGAACGAGTGTATCCCAAAAACATAATAACTATATTTATATATATATATATATATATATATATATATATATATATATATATATATATATAGAAAACAATAGAAAGAGGGCCGAGCTATATCTAGGCTGTGGGAAGTTTAGGGAACGCATAGGCTATTTCTGAATAGAAATCGGTGGAGATACGCGTACAACGAGCTCTATGACGGAAAACCTAATGACAAAAAAAAACAATTGCACTTAAACCCGATGATTATTATAGCGAGTAAAATTATTTAATTGGTTGAAATTTGTGGGTTTTTTTAAATCAAAATAATTATTCTTTGAACATAAAACACATTTTTGTTTATAGCAATTCATGTTTGCTTTAATTTGACATTATGGAAGCGTGGAACCACAAAACTGTTTTGTTCGTCAAATAGATGCCCTTTGCGCGCGCGCACATAGAACCAACCGTCCGACAGTCATTAATCACGTTAATGTCGCCCTTCCATCTTCAGCGTGTACAAGGCAAATAAACTATTCTTCATACTGCATACTACAAAATTTAATTACATTATGCTATATTTATAGTAGATATTATTATATAGTTGAACAGGTATAACCATTGATGCGTCTACATTAATATTTCCGTTTCAAGGTAAGTATGAAATTTACAGTTACTATAATTAGGCAGAATTATTTACTCAATTGTTTTAGATGGAAATTGAATTTGACGATGTGTTGGAGGAAGCTGGTCTATCTTCCCTAAAGAAGCTCTTAAAATTTTTTGGAAATACCAGCAGCATTATTAAGTCAATTAAACTGGATGTTTCATTTAACAAGACCAAATGTCAACTCAACAAAGGATTTTTTTGAGTTAACAAAATTAAGTGTATTATTTCTATTTAGGTGCTATCTTAAAATGAAGTATGCAAATACTTCAATTAATCAAAATGTTTGGTTATTTTAAAAATTAGATTCATTTAATTCAACAAAACTGTTTTGTCGATTTCACAAATACCTAAATTGGCTAGAATAACCAAGTATGTTGAAATAAGAAACAACTTAATCAAATCGATAAAATGCGTTTTTCCTTTTAACAAAGCGAAATTTCTACCTAACAAAATAGTTTGTTGAACCAGCAAAATTAGGTGTAGTAATTCAAAGTTACGGCTATGTTAGAATGAATTGTGCAAAGTGTTAAATGGAAAGAATTGAGTGTGTTGTATTAAAATTACAAGATGCTTAACGAACAATATATTTTGTTGAGTGAATCCTTATTTATTTGTTTTAAATAAATTTATGTGTACCATTAACAAAAATATTTATTTGTGGGAAAAATAATATTTCCTTGTGGCTCTGACACTTTAATTTATTTGGACCAAATAAAATTTGGTTGAATTAAGAATTTTTTTTCTCCGTATACTAGGGTATGAATTGAAATAGGGTTTTAATTCAATAGTAATATCTACCACGCTTAATTTAATTTTCTTCGAATTAGAAAGCGAATTAGAAAGCAAATTAGAAAATTAAAAGCAACTCATTTTCAGACTTGCGTTCACGAAGTACAACTTCACTCCAAATATCTTACTTTTAAGTGGTTAATTTCAAGTGAAATGATTTGGACGTAATTAATTCGACAACTTTCTATGCCTTCCGAAATCAAATTTGTCAAAGAGACAAAACATTTCAATGAGAAGCTCTAAATTAATATAATTTTGGTCCCATATTCATACTACTTTTAAAACGGAGTTCGGTCTACACAACATTATGCAAATTTGATTATAGTACAAAAAAGTATCACACAATGACTTTTATTTTAGCATAAAATTTACGTAAATCGCTTTGGGTACTGGCACATATAAACATTTATATATGAAAATCAAGATTACATACGGTGTTTTGCTTTTCTATTGGATTTTGTAATTCGTAACTTGCATTCCTTATAACCTCAGCACATACAGCATATTTGGTTTAAAATATTTTTACTCGCATTGAAAATATTTACATAAAAACGTAATTGTATCGCTGGCAATTTATAGTTCAATGCCTAAAATAAAAACGCTTTACCAAATACATTACGGTGATAATAATTTTGTTGGACTGTCCTGAATTTAATAAATAGTTAAATTTATAAACAGTGTTTTATAAAAGTCAGCTCCAATTGCTTATTTAAACGATAGCTGTGGACATTAGTCTATCTTTTTTCTTTCTCTCTCGTTCTCTTTTAGTATCTTATACACCCACACACACATGCACGCACGCTTGCGCACGTAGGCTCGCGCGTTCACGTAGGCGCGCGCGCGGGCGTAGGTACGCACGCCACGTAGGCACGCACTCCACGTAGGCACGCACACGCACGCAGACACGGGAGCAGGCACGCATGCGCATGTAGGCAGGCACGCACGCGCACGTAGGCACGCACGCGCACCTAGACACGCACGCACACCTAGGCGCGCACGCGCACCTCGGCACGCACTCTCACGTAGGCACGCACGCACACGTACGTAGACACGCACGTAGGCACGCACGCACGCACTTCGGAGAGCACTACTTTGGAGGGGACTACTTGGAGGGGGACTACTTTGAAGGGTACTACTTCGGAGGGAACTACTTCGGAAGGGACTACTTCGGGGGGACTACTTCAGAGGGGTTACTTCGGCGGGTGTGATCGAAAAGGTTAAAGGAAGAGCAGGAAACATTGTGCGAGTTGGAGCGTGGAATATCAGAAGTATGAAGTAGATAGATAAGCTAGAGAACGTGAAAATTGAAATGGATAGGTTAACACTAGCCATAGTAGGAATCAGCGAAGTTCGGTGGCTAAAGGGGATAGATTTTTGGAGTGGAGATTTTAGAGGTATTCATACAGAATCAGAGGAAGGAAATTCGGATTTGGGGATAGTTATGCGAAAAAAGATAGGATAACGAGTAGAAAACTACTTGGGACCAATGGGAACCAATAGGAACTGTTGAGAACTGTTGAAAACCCCATGGAACCGGCTGGCACCACCTGGGACCATTTGGGACCATTTGGGACCATTGGGACCATTTGGGACCATTTGGGATCATTTGGAACCATTTGGAAGCTTTTAGAACCATTTGGAACTATTTGGAAACATTTGGAACCATTTGGAACCATTTGGCACCCCTTGAAACCATTTGGGACCATTTTGTATGACCTGGGGCAATTTGGGATCGTTTTGGACCACCTGGGGCCATTTGAGACCACTTGTAATTATTTGCGATAATTTGAGACCATTTATTACCATTTATGACCATTTGAGACCAATTGTGACCATTTTTGAAAATTTGTGACCATTTATTTGTGATCATTTACGACTATTTGAGACCATTTGCGTCCATTTGCGACAATTTGCGTCCATCTGCGAGCATTTGCGTTCATTTGCGAGCATTTGCATCCATTTGTGACCATTTGAGAGCAAAGGACCAGCCCGAAAGACTAGACCAAAGGACCAGCCCAGGTGAGATAGGGATATGCAAGGCCATTAAAAGCAAAGACTATTTAAGGGTAACGAAGACCAACCATGGGCACCTAGGGCCAATGAAGATTTAAATATTATGCAAAATTTTGTAAACTGGGATTTGAACGTCAATTTAAAATATAGCCAAGAAGCCGAAGATATTCACTTGGAAAAGCCCTTCGTGGATTTCTGCAAGTATAATTTTATTTAACATTGTAACTAATAAGTACAATAAGTACACGACTTTTTATGACAGCCCAACGGTAGGGCTCGATTTTAGGGTTTCTTTCCAGAGGCACACACTGCATTTTTATGACTTCTCAAGCGTGGGGCTTTTTCCTGCTTGTTATCAGCTAAATCACTGCATTTTTATGCCGCCCAAGCGTGGGACTCGATTAATAAAGCTAACCTCACAGCAATATATTTATATATATATATATATATATATACATAAGTATAAATATATGTATATATATAAATATGTATTTTATATATATATATATATATATATATATATATATATAAAACAATGGAAAGAGAACCGAGCTATATCTAGGCTGTGGCAAGTTTAGGGAACGCATAGGCTATTTCTGAATAGAAATCGGTGGAGATACGCGTACAACGAGCTCTATGACGGAAAACCTAATGACAAAAAAAACAATTGCACTTAAACCTGATGATTATTATAAACAACTACAAGTGTTGGTTTTGCAAAATTTTCATCTAATATCGATTGTGCAAATGGATTTATTGGAAAACGATTAATTCGGCAAATATTCAAGTGTTGAGAGATCTTGGTAGCGGCAGCATGCTTAACCCCCTTCATACAACACTGAATATCGGTAAAATATGGGATATATGTATAAAACAATAGAAGGGGAACCGAGCTGTATCTAACAAGAAAAAGCAGGGGGTATGTTCGAAAACAACAGACATAGAAACAAGCAAAAAATTGAAAGCATATGTGTGGAGTACAGCACACTACGTCTATGAAATAGGGACCGTAGGAGAAGCAGACAAGAAAAAGGTAGAAGCCTTTTGGAATGTAGTGCTTCAAATCTGTAATTACGATAGCATGGACCGGTAAAGTTAATAACAGAGAGGTTTTAGAAAGAGCAGGGGAAGAAAGATATCTGTGGTAAACAAAAAGATAGGAGAAATGGAAGGGTAGGACACGTTCTAAGGCATTTTTGGGGAATAATGCGGGTTATATTATATGTAAATATAGGAAAAAAGAAAGGTATAGCTAGACCTGGATCACACTATTGCACGCAGATAGTGAAAGCTGTAGACTGTGGAAATGTTAGGGAAATTTTGTAACGTTCAATTCTACTCTAATAAATATCTTCATTTAGTTTAGGATTCTTTTTAAATATTCCCAGCCTTCTGCTTCGGTATTCTGTGTAACTAGCGCTTAAATGAACGCCCCTTATTACGCTTTCTACTTAAATAAATCTTTTTGTTTGTGTTAAGCTCATCCTCATACCATTAAAACATGTACTTTTTCAACGCCTTGTAGAATGTAATTAGTGCATTTAAATTAAGTCAAAGTACCTCCATTTATCTTTACGGTTTAATATATGGCTTCAAATATAACTCGGTTATCTACAAATTCTATTTTCTAAAGATTATGCAAGTTTGAGTAGCGTAATGTTCTACAATTGTATTCGTAGTTGCCGGTTTTCGTTACTTGTTCATGCAGAATAACGATCTTAGAAGTGTTCTTTTGACATGTGTTACTCATGTATTTGAATCTCTTATCATCGCGTTTCCTAATTTCACTTTACTTTGATTGTACCTTTCGTCGCCATAACCTATACTCTTTACGTGCGTAATCCTATTGCTGCAAAAGCGATGCACGTTTTTTCTTTTCACGAGAAGTAGACATCTTGAGTGCATCGGCAAGTTTTTTTGTGCTTTTCAATACTAGGAGATTCTAGTAGATACTAGTGGATTCTCTTATTAGCTCTTTGACTAAGGCCCAATGATTCTCCTACGTTAAGCCAAATTGCTTTTGATGTAGGTCCGATTGTTATTCGGTGTAGACCAACTACTTTTGTCTTTAGACCGCTGTGCAGTTATGGTTGTAACATCAACAAATCTGGCTACCGTTGTGACGTTTTATCAGCGAACGAGGTCACGATGTTTGGCTGGTACACTTTTGCGGATAATATAGGTGCAAGATAAGTATCCCGGTATGTTTCTTTTCTTTTTTTGTGCATACCAAGGAATTATTGTTTGTCAGCGTTTGATGTCGGTGCATTAAAAGAAACTCGATATTGTAGATCTATTGTTTATTACTGTAAATTGATATTAAAATCGCTCTAAATGTACTACGTACAACTTAAAAATGTTTGTCTACAAGAAATCAAAAGTTTTACTTTCTATCTATCTTTCTATTCAGCACAATAATTGTTATTCCCAGGATAGGAAATGTACAAGTCGTAATATTTTTTATATTTGTCACATATCACAATTGCCACCTTGTGCAAATGCACGTGGATCCACTGCAGCTTACCCATCCGCTTGAATTTAATGTATACAATTAACTTATCGACATTTAATGTATAAAGTAGAAAGTTGGGCCATAAAGCTAACCCAAATGCTTGTATTTCAAAAAATTAATAAAGCGTAATAGAAGTGGCTGGATTCAAATAATGATGTTCAAATTTAACTTATCGACTAAATTTGTCTCGCGTCGCTTCATTCTTTCAAGGCAATTATTTATGTTAGAGCTTAAAAGTTTAGAAAATTTATTATAACTATTACTCGAAGTGAGTAAAAAGTTGGCACCTATAATATATTTCTATCTTTTTATTGCTCTTAGAAGAGTGCAATAAAAACGAAAAAGTTATGGAAAATGTTGGTTTACGCTTTAATGACACTCTTTGGCATCGCTTGAACTGGTATTTACATCTGCTAATTTCTCTAAGATGCATGCCGAACAGTGGCTTTTTCTTTCTTTGAAATTAAATTTTTATACCGATATTCTACAATTGCTAAAGAAAAATGTTCTGTAAAAACCAGCATGCTTTATATTTCTTTGTACTAGGTAACATTAATATTATTAGTTGATCATGGCATATTAGTAAGAAGTTTGTCTGAAATAATAGAATGTAATAGAGTCAACCATTTTTCACTTTAGATAGTTATCAAGCTGTAAATAGTTGATTTCTTAAATTGGCAATGTTCAGTTTAGGCATACATTTGTTGACAAAATAGACAAACCAGTATTTTTGTTTAATACGTAGTCAAACCTGTGATAGTAGTATCTCCAGTGTCCTATATAAAATCGAAGCAGATTCCTCCACGACGAGTTTCAATACACGTTTATGGTTGTTCTTGTTATGCTTGAGTGAAAATTGGGGTTCGTATGTACAAGCGGGTTACTTTCCATTTAAAAATAAGTTGACAACTGTAGTCACTGTTGATATTGTTGGGATTCGTACTGATTTTCTTAACATTCTGATTTTCCCACTGTATAGAAAAAAGTTATTATAGCTATCAATTTTGTGTCTTGTTGGTGTTAGACCACTGCTGAACAACTTTACGCAGTACTGAGTCAGTGTTTATGTTCTCTTCTGGGCTGTTCCGATCTCTCTTCACAAAGTATATCACTTCACAACTGCGTAACTTGCTATTATCACCTGGAACTTTAAAACTGTCTTCAGTCTTTAGAGGATGTGAGTACTTTTAAGATTTTAGTGACAATTTATATGCCGTTTTGCTCGTGTGTTTCCGTAATTTTTTAACAGTATAAACCGCAGTTCTATGTACAAATGGACGTGACTTTGAATACTGAACATTAGAACTACACTACAAGTACTGAAACAAATAGTAAATTTCCATTTTTATCTACTTCCGTCGTTCTAAATTATATATTCTTATGCTGCTTGTTTACTTGACCTTAGAAGTTTTGAATTGTTTGTTCATTGTGGGGTTAGACCACAAAGGTGCCTTCTGTATATTAAAATTACACTTTGGTCTATAAGTTTTAGAACTTTACAGCCCTAAAGACGAAATTGCACCACCGCCTTCTCCAACGCCTCCGACATCGTCCGCCACCGCCACTGGCGTCATGCATGCTACTTTGACTTATCCGACTATCTCACTAACCTCTGACGTCACTTCTGCCATTTTGCTTACGTCACGGCGGTCATCTTTGACACAACTGTCATATTGGCACACACGCCATCGTTGATTACGTCACGATTTGATTGATTTACCCTGTAAGCAAGTTATGCGACACCTAATATATTTCCACTTTTGCAACATCCTGTGTGTTACGCATACTTCACAATTCGTAGAGAAAAAAAAGTTATTTGATACAGAACTCCTAGCTGAGTCGTCTGCACGCTAAGAAGAACAGTGTGTTAGACTTAATTTCTATCAAAAGTTTTATTTTAGAGGTCAAATTATTGTCTCAGTTTACTATTGTGCAAAACTTTTAACCTAAAAAAAACATTAAACTTTTGTTAGAGCTAGAGCAAAACCTACATTTGGATTTTTACCAAAACTTCAAAGTACAGCTCAATCACCTTTAAACCTTTTCTAAAGACCGCAATATAGGGTATAAAATCTAAATATGTAAAAGAAAGGAGAAATGCAATAAAAGGGTGATTCTTTTTAAATTTTTTTTGGCTTTATTTCTATGAGAATTTTATACCCTAAAGCCTACAATTGTAACTACACTAAATGCTTAAAGAAAAGTGGAATTCTGTAAGAAACATTTATTAACTGTAATCATTGCAAGTGGCGCATATTGTTCACCAACCAATATTTTAGATGATCTATAAAATTAGGATAATAGTAACTACCCATACTAAAGACCAAAATTGTTTACACGAACGTTTCAGCTTACCTCTCAAGACATATTTCTAGACATTTAGGACCAGCATTTAGTGCAAAGCCTTCTAAAGAATATAAATCTTTTTCAAATAGTATTAACCCTTGTCAACCCTTAAAGACGAAATTCTTTATATCTAGATTTCTGTTCATTTCTCGACATGTCTTAAAGAGATGTATTTAATGCAAACTCTTCTGTATAATTTAAATTTGTTAGCATTTTTCAAATCTTTTCATCGAGTTGAAAGCCTTTGAAGCTGAGCGCAGCCCAAATATTTTGTAAAATCTATTTGTATAAGGAAGGATATTTATTTCTTAAGGTACGCTCTGAAAGGATACGAGTCTGAATAAGAAATATTTACTATTAAAACAGTGTATTTTATATTTTAAATACCTTCTTATGCTATGCAAATTTTATCGATGCAATAATAAACTATTTTATTTTTCAAACAAGTCCTTATATAGTTATTGAACTTTAAACCAACTATGCTACCTATAGACTTTGTTAATTTTCTCGAGATGGGTAAAACTTTAACAATTAATTTAAATTTTACGAAAATTACGGCTAGTAACTTTTAAATCCTTTTCGAGGGCAAAGAATATTTGTTTAAAAAACGTAATAGAAGACGCAGATCTAAAATAAGATTTATTGTTAAAATTGTTTTTCAAAAATTAAAAGCGTGGTTTTAAATTTTTACCAATATTCATCTAATGCGTTGTAGGATAGCGATTATCATTAACTAATTTGTAATGGCTTATAGGTAATTTGCCAATTCCCAAATATGATTAGAGGAACTCTCCGAACGATATTCCATCAATTTTGTTGTAATATAGTTACTCATTTTACCTTAAAACAAAACATTTTATTCTTTCACTCTTAAATTCGATGGCCAATATAAATTATAATTTTCGAAATAAAAGAATTTCTGAAGCTAAATTTAGAATGTACACCCTAAATTTAATTTGAGATGTTAATTAAATCTACAATTTTAATTCGAAGTTAATTTTCAAATTTTTTAATTAATTATTTAGCAAAATGGGACTTTTATTTTGGTAAAAGAAATATTGTCCGACTTAAAAGACTAAAGTTTAAAACATTACTATCCAAAAGAAAACGTTGCTTGACGTTGAGTATTAATTATATCCATTTCTTGTGATATTTTATCTAACTGGGGTTGTGTAAAACGTCATCTAGTCTGAAAGTTGTATTACTTTGTTCTATAGTTGCCTGGTTGCTAATTGAAAACAAAAAAGGTATCAGCTGTCATATAATTTTGGTGTTATCAAGTTTGTATGGTATTGATAACTTCAAAATTACATAACTCCTTCTGATTTCTTTATATGTCAACAATTTTAGTTTTATGAGCTATTAGAAGTAATAGAAGACTTACCTTACTAAATTCTCTTACAGAAACAGTTTGCAGTATTTTCGTATTTTATCATCTAAATGATGCCTACGTAGCTGGTGTGTATTACGATTACGGTTGAAAGTATTCCTAATTACATATATTAGTTTTTCCTTCTCCTTATTCATTTTCTTTATTATTATTATTATTATTATTATTATTATTATTATTATTATTATTATTATTATTATTATTATCTTCTTTTGCTCAAAAACGTTTATTTCGTTTTGGTAACTAAAATTAGCGTAGGAGCTATTTAGCTCTACCCGCTAATTTAAAAACTTCCTCACAATATGACATGATTGGAGTATGGTTGCTTTTTGACATATTGAGTGTAGTTTTACAGGTAATTGTAGTTTTTCCAAATTCTTTTGAAAATGAACTGAAGTTATACCATCAACTGAAATAACAAGTGGTATGATGTATAGATTTTTTAGTTTCCACAATTGTATAACTTCAATTCGTAAATCAGTATATTTTTGAATTTTATGAGATTCTGTCTTTTCCAAATTATGTGTAAGGGGTATTGCTATGTCAATGAGAAATCCTGTTTTATTTATTTTATCGATAAAAAGAATATCTGGTTTGTTATATGCTATTGTATGATCAGTTAAAATAGGTCTATCCCAATAAATGAGAGCATCTGTTGATTCTAAAACTGGACTGGGTTTGTATTTGTAGTAAGGCTCCGGATTCACTAGTAGTTTGGATTTCACACCTAATTGTATATGAATAATTTTAGCAATCTGATTATGTCTTCCTAAATATGCTGTTTCGGCTAATTGGGAACAGCCTGCTAAAATGTGTTCAATTGTTTCCCCTACTTTTGAACACTTGCGGCATTTGTCAACTACGTTGGTTTCTTTTAAAACATGTTTTGCGTAATTTTTTGTTCTTATTACGCCATCTTGAATTGCTATTAAGAAGCCTTCTGTTTCAGGATATAAATAACCTAAATTTGCCCAATTTACAGACATTCTTTTATCAATTTGATTGTTTTCTAGAGCATTTGGGTATTTTCCATGGAGATACTTTTCTTTCCAATTTTGTATATTTTCACTTGAACTTGATATTTGATGATAGTTGATAGAGTTTAGATTCAAAGGAGTGTAATTTTGGTCATAAGTACTAATTAATTTTATTAATTTATTATTGGAGTTTTGAAAATGAGACTTTAAATTGTTTTCTTGTTTTCTGCAAAGATCGCGGATATTATTTAAACCCCTTCCTCCGTCTTTACGAGGTAGGTAGAGTCTTTGCACTGCTGAATTAGGATGTAAGTATCTAAATTTAATTAAAGTTCTTCGGGTTAGACGATCTAGTTCATTTAAATCACTCTCACTCCATTTTAATATTCCAAATGTGTAATTTAAATATGAAACTGCCCACGTATTGATTGCAATAAAAAGATTCTTGGAATTTAGTTTTGAATTTAATAACTTGGTTAGTCTTGTTTGGTAATTCTCTTTATATATGAGTTTTAAATTAGTATGATTTAGGTTTTGTTTTGCATAAAGCCTAAATACTTATAATAGTCGGTATTAGACATTGGTTTTAGATTTTCTATGGGTGGATTTTGATTTTTTACAATTCCTTTGACTAGGCTCATGATTGCTGATTTTTCTAAACTAAAAGACATATTAATTGCTTTACTGTATAATTTAGTGGTAGCAATCAGAGAATGTAGTTGTGTATGTGTTTCAGCGTATAGCTTTAGATCGTCAATGAAAAGTAAGTGTGTAATTTTTGAAAGTTGTGTTTGTAATTTAGTCTGTATCCAGCGCCACTTGAATTTAATAGTGAAGAAAGTGGATTTAAGGCTAAACAAAACCAAAGAGGACTCAAACTATCGCCTTGAAAAATTCCTCTTTTTATGTTAACTGTTCCAATCGTTTGGGTTTCCACTGAAAGCGTAGTTTTCCAAAACTGCATAGCGTATTTTAACAGATTGATTATTTTTTGATCAATTTTGTAGATGGTGAGTATTTCTAATAACCATTCATGGGGGATTGAATCATATGCTTTGTTGTAGTCTATGTACCCAACATGTAGATTTCGTTTTTTAATTCTTGCATTGTTCATGATTACAGCATCAATGGTTAGTTGTTCTTTGCATCCCATGCTTTTCTTGATACAACCTTTTTGCTCGTCAGCTATAATTCTGTTGATCGTGCAATGATGTTCAATTTTCTCTTTTATTATTGACGTTAGAAGTTTATACAACACAGATAAACATGTTATAGGTCTATAGTTTCGGGGGTCATTTCTTTCACCTTGTTTATGTATAAGTATAGTTTTCCCTGTCATTAAGAAGCTTGGTAAATCTGAAGGGGTTTCAATTATAAGATTAAAAGAATTTGCTAAATTCTCGTGGATTGAAGGGAATGATTTAAGCCAAAAGTTACTTATTTTATCTGGTCCTGGAGCTTTCCAGTTTGTAAATGTCGAACTGTGGTGATAATATTTTCACTTGATATTTTAATATCGGGCATATCGCCTATAGTTTTGGCATTCTCTTGAATTGGTTTGAAAATAGGAGAGTTCTTATTTATTGGCTTTGTTTGTTGCCATGTATTATTCCAAAATTCCAAAAAATGTTCTTTATTCGACTCTGTCCAAGATATTGGTTTATTATCTTTGTCCTTGTTTTCTAAATTCTGGTAGAAGCGTTTTTGGGATAGCTTAAATGTAAGATTTTGTTGCTTCCGTTTAGTATTTTTATTATATCTACGCAATCTTGAAGCTTTTACTAGAAGTTTTTGTCTTAAAGAATCTCGGTGTATGATTAATACTTCATCTTTGGCTTTAGTGCGTATGTCCAAATTATCATCCTTTAAAATTTTGTTTACTTTATTTATAACCTTTTGAGTCTTAATGCCTTATTATTATTATTATTATTATTATTATTATTATTATTATTATTATTATTGTATTGGGGCACACTCACTGTTATTTTTTCGTATGTTGTATGTTGTTCTTAGTTTACTACGCTAGAAATCCAAGGACGAGCTGTTCTGTATCGAACGTTCATTGTTGCTTGAATGGAGAATATTTCGTATGGCTGGACGCTCATCGAAAGCAACACGGCGCAACATTTTGTTTCGAAACAAAACTGCTTTGTCAGTTCGTCAATCGACTACGTCTTTGCTTTGTTAGTAGGCGAGTTACATATCCCCCAATTAATATGTATGCGAATTTAATTATAATTATTGAGTTTTAAGAAATAGAATGTTACATTGTATAATTGAAGAACACATTATTAAAGGTTAATGAAAGTTCATAATTAGACGTGAGAACGGAAGCAACTACTTTATATTCCAGACGCAACATGATACTGCAGGTGCAGGTCACAATGAACTATAAGAAAGCAATTGTAGTAATCAAGATTACTAAGAAGTAATACATTGCATATTATCAAGAAGTAGCAGACATGAGATCTGCACTTTCCACAAGATGATATAAGAGCAGGAATTACATAAATACCCTGAGGAGCCCCTGATGGCCAGTCAGTCTCGAATTTCATAACTTTAGCATTGTTGGTTGTTCAAGCTAGTCACCACAATTAGTAATTATTAACTTTGATTAATTGTTAATTAAAATTAAGACGTTAATGAATATAATGTACAAGTTGTCAAACCATTTATGTAATTACTGTATAAAAATAAATTTGATAGAAGTGTTTTTGGAAAGAAAACTTTTTAAAAAGGAGCTCCCAAAGACCCAAAACCTATCTGGCGGAGAGCCGCAAATTGGCCCCCAATGCGACCGCACGTTGTCTTGAAACAAAAAAATCTTGTTACGAGGTGTCTGTCGATGTCTTTTCCAATTCTTGCCTCGAGGTAAAGAACTTGAAACATAGTCAACTGCGCATGCAACGACTGCATATCAAGTGTTTGCTACTTTCTTGTCAAATATTTGTATAGGTTTGTTATTATTGTTGTTCGTGTAGTTTTTTTTTCAATAAATATATTTGAATACTATGGATGTAGAGTAAAATGAATATTTCGAATTTTCAGAACTGAAACGTCATATCATGGAACATCTTAGTTTTGTGGCTGCTAATTTTAGGAGTTTAGGGTCAGGTCATGTATAGAAGATCTATGAGGCTCAAAATCTAAGGTGTCGTATTTTCAAAGATTATGTTACATAGTTCAAACACCTTTAAGATCGGTTTTAAGAACTTAGAGAATGAAAGATTTTCCCCATGTAAAAGTTCTACCAAAAATTGAATTTAGGCATTACAACTTTTAAAGAATATGTCATATGCCCTAAACTTTCGGGTGTGAAGTGAAGGGTTGATCCCAGGCAAAAATTCCAATGGAAATAAAATCTCAACTTTTAGATATTAAGAAATCGTGTCACAGCTTGGAGCATTTACTGGGGTGAATGTTAAAGTTCTGACTGGGGAATAAATCGGTCGGAAATGACGCTAAAGCTTTTGAATTTTTAGAATTGGTGCCAGTAGCACCGCGGCTTTTTAGAATTAGTTTTCCAATTTTTGGGGATGGTAAAGGGTTGACACCAGAGTAAAAATTTCAGTGGAAGAAAAATCCCAAAACGAATAAAGTGTAGCATATTTGCATGTGTGTATTAAAAAAATATAATAAAAATAGTAATGAGTCTATTGATATTCAATATTCCATCGATGTTTCATACTCATTAGTTTAAAGTTAAAAAAATATCATTTAGATAGCATGGTCACTGATTTGCACAAAGCTATGAAGTATTCAGTGACTTGCTCACAATTGATAGTTACAGTTTGCTTCAACGGTGCTTTTGTCACAAGATTTCGCAAATCATCGCCCATTGGACCCGACACGATTCAACATTTTATCTCGAGACAAAACTGTCACAAGACAAAATGTTGTGTCGTGTTGCATTCGGTGTGCGCCCAGCCTAACTGTAAAAAAAACTTATTAGCAATTTCCAATCAGGTTATTATAACAAAGAAAAGTAGTTTAGTTACGTCATTATCCTTTTATTTTTATTTGCATTATGTTATTAATTTATAAGTTGTAATAGATTTATTTTGAGTTAGAGCTTTGTATTAAATTACAAGTCTATTTGAAGAGAATTCTACTTATAATTTTATTCTATACGGGTTCCTACAGTTTACTGCTCAAAAATTACGTTGCCATCGAGACGAATTTCGGTAACTTCGAACATAGTTTTATTATTAAGCATTAGCGTTGCATGTGGTGTTTAACTTAGAATTTGTTCATCTGACTTATTTGATGTATTCATTATGTTAATTGAAGAGTAATTGTATAGATTAGTGTAATATAATTGTATACAAGTGTTAGTAATTCTTATCTATAACTAGGTTTTAAAGCGCTTAGGTGTTGTTACATTCTTGTATGTGCATCCCTGGTTGTGTTAGACCTATTCTGCCATTGCATTTACATGCTAGTGACTTACTGGCTTCTCAATGCAATTCTAGTCTTTTTCAAATCGCTTTGGATGTGGTTTTAACTTCGTGCGGTGTCAACTGCTAATTGGTTAAAATAGCCTGAAATTCAGTTTTTACAAGACTGTTTCAAGTCCTAGGTAGAATTGATTGAACTCTGAATGAAATGGATTCCCATAGTAATTCTTGGAGACTATTGTGTGATCCGTCGACCATTCCAAAGTGGGGTAACTCTAATGGAGCTTTAAGGCCATTGATTGTGGCTTTTCCGTTTGAGATTCTTCCATTAGTATTGTATTTAATTGCTGATTGCACGTGCTGAAGTGGCACTTGTAAGCTACTATTTGAATTCTTGGGTGCATTAGAAATTAAGGTAATTTGATTTAATCTCTTAGCTTGAAGTAAACTTGAAATCAGGTTACTATAATAAAATATTAATACCCAATCTAATTATTTATGATTAACATTCTGATGCTGTACTTTGTGCTGAAACAATTGTGTTAATGGGCTTTACCGACAGCACTGGGCATATTTTTTTTCGAAAATTCTTTCAAAGATCCTTCGTTCACAGATCTTTTTTGCTATTACTTTCACATCTGCTGTTGCAGCTCCTTTCATGTCCTCATTCATCGAGAAGTGAAATACGCATTATCGCAACATTTCGTACTACAGCTTAACTACGTTATGGTACACCTAACTGATTCCAAATTACTACCACTCCTGTCAGGTTTTTCTCCAAAGAATTGTAAGTTATTTAGTTTAAGAAGAGGTAAGCAATCAATTTAGCCTGTGGTTTCTTTCAATACTGTTAAGCCCCCCCCCCCCCCTCCAAATATTACTCACTATCTCATGCTCTAAAAAAGTCTATTAAATGACTGTTATATAAATTTGGCTTTCTTGAATTGGCCAGTGTAATAATTTCGGCAAGAACATGCCGTTATAGCAATTTGCGGTGTAAAAATAGTTCATAGTAGATTTGATCGCGCTCTAGGCGTGGCATATCTTTTTAAACTGACGATGATATACGCACTGCATTGCTACTTTTAAACCACTATCTATTTTCCGTAACATCGACCGTGCCCAAATTTAAAATCACTTTTTACGTACTAAATTAATGCTAGTACACGTGGGTGAATTAGTAGACGGTGCCGGTTAACCTTGCCAATTTTTCCTTTGTTACAAATGTTGCTTGGAAATACTTACAGTTAAATATTATAAACCACTTCGATTTACTACCGTTCAATACAATTATGTGTTCTCTATTTATTAATAACTTGGTTTCTTTTTTTCTCCCTTTTCTTCCTAGCTTTGTGTTTGAGTACTATTCCATAGCTTCTGATTGACCGTGAAGCCTGTCTTTTATTTTATGGCGTATCATTGACGCCTGCCAACCTCTTATTTCTTGCGTGTTTTGCCTACGCCACTCTACTGTAACCAACTAGCCGTAGGCTGGGCAATTTCTTTTCACTCGACCGCAGCTGTATCACTTAGTCTCTTTCTACGTTCGTTTCACTTCTATAATTTGAAGTAAACCTGTCAGTCGCCATTAAAGGTTGTTAACTTTTCTATTGTCACTTCCTTTTAATCGTTATTATTTGGAACCCTTACCATAAAATAATGATGACTAAAGAAACTCAGGCTTCTTGCTTCAATATAGAACTCAGGGTTAGGAGTGTTAGAAAATGGTTTGTGGAAATAAGAAAACCTAATTTGGCAAACGGCTAACTGCCTTACTAGGTGAACATAAGCTTGAGAGTCGGAATAGCGATTTGTGGATATGGTGAAATTTAACTAAAGGGTCTAAACAATGAACTGTAAATGAAATAGCGGGCGACACTATAACCTACCGCAAAATGAATACTTGAATGTGGGTTTAGAAACCCGCCAGTTGTGGTCAAAGCCAAACAAAATCTCTACGCTTCGCGCAATGATTTTCTTTGAGTCTGTTAATGCGTAGTTTTATATGCATATTAAAATATTCTAAAAACTATTTCATACTTGGCTGTGGTTTTAACACGTGGATAAATGCGGCACCATAGAAGACAATGCATCACAGTTGTTTGGATTTGGAAGATTTCTGGCAATAAATTTTCAAGAGCGAGATCCGCCTTCACACCTCAAACCATCTCTCTGTTAACAGATATAGAGAGTGGACAAACTCGACTTTAGCACTCGAAAAACATATCAAGATTCAAATCCCGCGCTGTACTAACTTTGAGAATTTGTAAATATATAGAGCAGGCAAAATAGCTGAATTCACTATTAATACATTTGGCAATTGCTTAGAAAGTTTAAATTCATTTTTAATTAGTTAGCTAGCTTTGAATAGTTTTAAATCGACCCTTCAGGTTGCATCGGTAAACAGAGCTGGCGACTGCTGTCCGGTATTACGGATCCCTCCTCTTTTACTTTCACGTGTGTCTTGTTGATCGGACACACTCCAAAATCGACGCTAGGGATATCTTTATTGAAACCCTATTTTTATTTTTTGTTTCAGGTTGTAAGATTTTTATTTAGGATAGATTAATTTTGAAGTTAGATTTAAATTGAAGCTCGTTTATATTTTCGCGTTTAAACCCAATGTAGTACCTTTGGGTAGAGGATTGGGGACGTGGCCGCTAGTATAGCGGCTCTTATTGACATTATAATGTACTAACTTTAAGGAGGATAAGTGGCTTAAGTGATATGTGTACGACTACTAAGCCCAAGATTCCTGGTTCGAATCCCGCTATGAATCGTTTGAAAAATGTTAGGCGAGCATTTTTCATTAAAATAAACCCTGGTTCAAATGAGAGGGAAAATGTAGGTTCCGTGTGTGTGTTTTCACGCACGTTAAAAGTCCATACCTTCCTTTGAATAGCAAGAGTTAATGAGAATTCCAAATTTTTAGGTAAAAAAAAGCTAGCCTCGTGGCCAATGTAGTACCTTCGAATGAAACATTGGAAAATGAACTTTAATGTACTAATTATAAGCAGTCTTGAAAACAATGCACGTCAGTTTTAAGTACACTTACTTCACTGATGTGCGGTTCATTCGTGGTAGAAAATATATCTACTTTATCCCTTTTTAAAGGATCAACTACAACTTTGGTTTTTCGTATGATTCTCTCATCCACATAATGCTTATATAGTGAGATGCCGGTTTTTTAGACCGTCAAGAATATCGATACCTTTTTGATCCACAACGGCTTTCGTATCCAGTAAAATTATACTATTTTCTTTGATTGAGAAAGGATTTTCATGCTGAAGAAAGTAATCTTTAAGACCCGCATACTTAGCCAATTGTTTTTAAATGGTGCATAATCTTCATCTACCTCAACACAGTGTAGTAGAATAGTATTTCAGCTATCTCAGGTCTACCAATAGTCTACCTTCGGAGTATGGCATTTTCTGCCACCACTGCCTTATTGCCTATATTCACAGAGCTACATAAGTTCCATTTTAATACATAGCATTATAAAATCATCAACATTAGCCCTTTAGTTCTGGAACTGGTTAGACGCGTACCCTCATTGTTTCCTATTCTGAACTAACTTACACATTTCCCTGAAATTTCCTGTCTGCATCTATCACTATCTGCGTGCGATAGTCTGATCTAGGTCTACCTCTTCCTCTTTTTTCCTATCTCTGCTTGTAATATATCCCATACTATTCCCCAAAAATGTGTTAGAACGTATCCTGCATTTTCATTTCTCCTATTTTTTTTTTTGTTTTCCGCAGATATTTTTATTCCCCTACTATTTCTATAACCTATTTGTTTTTAACTTTGTCTGTCCATGCTATTATTCTCATACATCTGAAGCACAACATTCCAGAAGACTTCTATCTCCTTTTGTCTGCTTTTCCTACTGCCCGTATTTCATAGACGTACTGTGCTGTGCTCCACACATATGCTTCCAACAATTTTCTTCTTGCTTCTATGTTGTTGTCTTTAAATGTAGCCGCTGGTCTTTCTTGTTAGATGCAGTTCGGTTCCCTTCTATTATTTTACAATTATATATCCTATTTCCCAGATATTCAGTAGTATGCGAAGGGGGGTAAGCAGCCTGTGGTTGCCAAGTTCCCCCACCACTTGAACCTTTTTCCGAATTGATAGTTTTTCCAATATATCCTTCCGCACAATCAACATTAGTTGAAAATATTGCACACAACCAACAACTGTAGTTGTTTATAATAATCATCAGATTTAAGTGCACTTATTTTTTCGCCATTAGGTTTTTCGTCTTGAAACTGGTTGGATGAACGCGTACCCCCACTTATTTGTATTCTGAGTTAGCCTACACAGTTACCTGAAATTACCACAATAGCCCTTATACAGCTCGGTTCCCCTTCTATTATTTTCTAGTTATATGCCCTATTTCACCGAGATTCAGTGGCATGTGAAGGGAGTTAAGCAGCCTGTGGCGGCCATTATATAGTAATTATGAAAATTTAAAAACACAATCAAATCGTAATTTTTATTATTATTGCATTAATGTAGACCTAAACAGAAACTATTTTCATTGTTTTAACCATTTACCAATTAGTATGTTATTATTAAAAAATTGCTCACTGGCATGCGGTATAATAGTAAATACAGTTTCTGTTACTTCGCCTAATCGACAACTCTTTAATTAATTATAAATTTATGTTGGTTCTTTTGTTTAGTCTCAATGTGCACACGTCTTTGCAACAGCATAAATGGAACTGCCTTAGCCGTACAAACTTGAATTGTTGCGATAATTGACGGCGAGTTACGCTTTTAATTCAGTGGCGTCATTTAAGGAGGTTAAAGGTTAAAATTACAAAAATCGTGATTTTGGGTTTATTTTTATCAAAGATCGACTTACAGGTGAAGGTTTAAGTGGCTGTATAACTAGAAATTGCGGCACTTCGGCCCAAGTTTTAAGTCCTATGACTTGTATATTTAAAAGTTTCTTTCATCGAGTTATAAAAATATAACTGCTAACGTTGTTCAATACGTTGACTTTGGAATTATGGAAAATTCTGACCCTTTTTATTTAAAAAACAGGTATAAACCCTCTCTCTAAGGGGTGAAATTCGAGGTGCTCCGAGTCAAATCTAATAAAATAGTTTGAACAAATATTGCGTCGAGTTTTTTGCATTTAACCCAATTTCTAACATTTTACTGTATTTTTATGGGCTGTCGCATACAGTATTTGCCATACCAGTAGTGATTTTGATCACAAATAACATGTTGTTGTCTACATTTAGATATTTCAGAAACAAGTTCCGCGTAAATCGCTTCTACTTAATATCTGCTTTTATATTGGTAAATACTTAACTTATTTTTGTCTATCGTTAAGTACCTTTTCGCTTAACAAAAAAAAGAAAATTGTCACCATAAGTAGCGCTTAATCCAGGAATTCTATATCTAGAATTGACTGCGTTTAACATTATCTTAACTCGTGTAATTTTTAAACTCACGCTTCGATTATCCTTATCGGCCTCTTTACTCGAGCCTTAAATGAAGACTGATCCATTGTTTTCATAGCTAATCATCAATCATTATATTTAACGTTGCGTATACCTTTGCAACCATGTGCGTCTTTATTGAACCAACAATGACGGCTTAGCGGGATCAAATGTTCTAACAGGCAATCTTATATACAGACACATATCCTTCGGTACTAATTTTTAATATTCAAAAATTGAATTGCCCGTCTTTATTGATTCATATTATGAATGCATTAACTAAAGTAAATAATAAGATTATGTTTCTACATAGATTCAGTTATACTACGAATGATACCCGAATTTTAGCAACTTATATCAAATAAGTCAAATTGTCAAATAGCAAGCCCAACAAACGGGAATTAATTTGAAAACAAAACTAAATACGGTTATCTCTATAAAAAAGACCAAACTTATTTAATATGATAGTGTTTTTCTTTAAATTATTGACCTAAAATATAGATGGCATGCTATAAGCACTAGGGGAATTTAGATTTCTTAAAATGTTTCAAGTTTATGTAGTTAATATTTTAATTTAGATATATTTAGATATATATATATATATATATATATATATATATATATATATATATGTTATGGTGTTAATAAATGTTTACAAAGTTCTATATTACATTATAACCAGTATAGGCATTCTTTAACTCAAACTCAAATAGATTTGTCTATATTCATAGTAAGGCAAGGGATAAAACGCGGATAATTTTGATTGAGTTACACCCCATATAAAAACTAGTTTCATGTCATTTTATACATGTCTAAACATCCCTCATTAAAGACGATTTTCATTTTCTATTGGATAAATTCGTTTTACTTTCCTAATTTAACGTATAAGATGACTTTATTGGCATTTAATGTTAAATTACGCAGAACGTCGTGCCACAAAGCTAATCCGAAAGCTTCTATCGCAAAAATATCGATAGAGCTTAATGGATGGAAGTGGCTGGATACTGAATAATGACGTTCAAATTCAACTTATCGCCTAATTTGTCCCGCGTCATTTCATTCTTTTAAGGCAATTATTTATGCTAGAAGTTAAAAGCTTAGGAAAATTGTAACCATTGCTTGGCGTGATTAAACAATTGAGGAGTAAAAAATATTTCTGTCTCTTTGGGCCGTTTTATTGCAGTTAGGTGAAAAGAATAACAAACCAAAAGGTGTACAAAATGTTGGTTTATGTTTTAAGGACCCTCATTTATTTTGCTTCAACAGGTAATACCTTTGCTAATTTTTCTAAGATGCATGCCCAAAGCTTGGCTTTCGCTTTCTCTGAATTTAAATTTTTATATCGACATTTTACAATTGCTAAACAAAATGGTTGCTGCCAAATAACTGGTTAACTGTATATTTTGTGCACGTTACTATTAATATGTATAGTTGGACCCAAGAATTTTGTGAAGGAGTTCATTTGAAGTAATAAAATTGTGTAAAACTTATATGGCAATTTAATTATTTATTAAGCTGTAAATGATGGAATTGTTATCATGCTATTATCTACAGAATATGGAAAATTATATCACTGTTTAGTAAATTGTTAAACCTGTGTTTATGACATATCCACTATAAAATCAAAGCGGAGTTATCCATGATGCGTTTCCATGGGCGCTGCTGACATTTAAAGCGCCTTTGTACAAAAAGCCTTTTGGCGCCCCCTTTGTATAGTATTTTAGTAACATGATTATTACTCCCTGTATGTTTGTTGTGGTTTGTTTAGCATTCTTCTTAATCTTCTTTGGGAATTAAACCACTCATAGTTTTTATATTGATCTTTATTTACGTTTCGATCCATGGACCTAGGATCGTTGTCAAAATAATAAAAACTTCAATTTTGTGAAGGAGTTCATTTGAAGTAATAAAATTGTGTAAAACTGTTATATGGTAATTTAATTATTTATTAAGCTGTAAATGATGAAATTGTTATCATGCTATTATCTACAGAATCATCATCATCATTAGGTCTTCAGTTCTAGAACTGGTCAGACGCGTACCATCATTGTTCCCTATTCTGAACTAACCTACAGATTTCCCTGAAATATGCACAGTTTGCATCTATAACTGTCTGATCTAGGTCTACATCTACCTCTTTTTTCCTATCTCTGCTTGTAATATATCACATACTATTCCCCAAAAATGCCTTAGAACGTATTCCGCCCTACTATTTCTCTTTTTCCCCAGATATCCTTGTTCCCATACTATTTCTGTAACTTATTTGTTATTATCTTTGTCTGTCCATGCTATGGTCCTCATATATCTGGAGCATTTCAAAAGACTGCTACCGTTTTTGTATCTGCGTTTCAGCCAACATTTTTTAACATGTTTCTATTTATACAATTGAGAGGATGGTTATTAAAGAAGTGTGCGATTGCATTATTGAAAGGCTTAAGTAGTCGTTTTTTTATATTTATTTTGAGGAGGAAAATTCATTATGATTTAAGTTACCTCTTTGGTAGATTTTAACATGGTTCTGAGGCGACTCTATGGCGGGTTTACACTTGTCAGATACCAATGTTGTTCTATGAAGATTGTATATGGATCTGAGGCGACCCTATGGCGGGTTTACACTTGTCAGATACCAATGTAGTTCTATGAAGATTGTATATGGATCTGAGGCGACCCTATGGCGGGTTTACACTTGTCAGATACCAATGTTGTTCTATGAAGATTGTATATGGATCTGAGGCGACCCTATGGTGGGTTTACACTTGTCAGATACCAATGTTGTTCTATGAAGATTGTATATGGATCTGAGGCGACCCTATGGTGGGTTTACACTTGTCAGATACCAATGTTGTTCTATGAAGATTGTATATGGATCTGAGGCGACCCTATGGCGGGTTTACACTTGTCAGATACCAATGTTGTTCTATGAAGATTGTATATGGATCTGAGGCGACCCTATGGTGGGTTTACACTTGTCAGATACCAATGTTGTTCTATGAAGATTGTATATGGATCTGAGGCGACCCTATGGTGGGTTTACGCTTGTCAGATACCAATGTTGTTCTATGAAGATTGTATATGGATCTGAGGCGACCCTATGGCGGGCTTACACTTTTCAGATACCAATACTGTTCAACGGAGATTGTATATGGTTTTGAGGTAACCTTATTGTGGATTTATACTTGTCAGATACCAATGCTGTTTTACAAGGATTGTTACTATGCTTATTTTTATGTAATTAGTTATTTTATGTATAAATAGAAATCATGTATGTAGGCTGTATTTCATGTTAATATTGCAAGGAAAACCCGGGAAAAATTTGCAATGCTACCTAGATATTGTGGGCATTTGATTTTCATTTGTTATTTCTTTTAGTAATGGAATCCATTGTTTACTGAAAGTCACGGATTCGTTTGCAACGCAGTTACTTTATGTAGGGTTATATAGGCAGCTTCTTTGATTTTGCGTTTTTGGTGGTTTTCTTCTTTTTCTTCTTTTCTTCTTTTCAGGGAGTATGTGTATTCAGCTCGTTCCCTTTCTATTGTTTTCTAATTTTATACCCTATTTTACCGAGATTCAGTGAAAGAGGTTAAGCAACCTGTGGCTACCAAGATCCCCCAACACTTAGACATTTGCCGAAATAATGGTTTTTTTTAAAATCCTTTCACACACTTAACATTATTCGAGAATATTGTCTAACCAATTCTTGTAGTTACTTATAATAATCATCATGTTTACGCACAGTTATCTTTTCGTCATTAGTTTATCCATCTTGGGATTGGTTGGATGCGTACCTCCATTGATTTCTATTCTGGGCTAGCCTACACATCTCCCTGAAACCTCTACAGCCTACATCTTTTACTATCTGTGTGCAGTAGTCTAATCTAGGTCTGCCTCTTCTTCTCTTTTTTCCTATCTCTGCTTCTAAAATATTCCGCACTATTCCCTCATGCCGTAGTATGTGGCCTATCATCCTATCTCCTATTTTTACCGTTTTCCACATATTTCTTTCTTCCCCTACCATTTTTAGTACCTCTTCGTTCTTAACTTTGTCTGTCCATGATATCTTCATCTTACGCCTGTAACACCACATTTCAAAGGCTTCTACCTTTTTCTTGTCCGCTTCTCCTACTGTCCAGGCTTCACAGCCGTACAGTGCTGTGCTCCACATATATGTTTTAAGCAATCTTTTCCTTGTTTCTATGTTTGTGGTCTTTGAGCACAATAGTTGCTTTTTCTTGTTAAATGTAGCACGACCTTGTGCTAATCTTTGTTTTATATCTTTTGTGCTTTTCCCATCTTGCGTTATTTGGCTTCCTAGGTAGCAGAAATCCTTAACCTCTTGTAAGTTCGTGTTAAATACTTGTATTCTTGTTTTTGATTTATTTTCCCCACCTTTGCAAACTAGAACTTTAGTTTTAGTTTTGTTAATTTTCATACCGTATCTGTTAGAACCGTTTCCATTTCATTAAGAGCAGCTTCTAGCTCTTCCTTGCTAGATGCTAATACCGCTATATCATCTGCAAATCTAAGCATATCAATTTTTTGTCCCTGCATAGTAATTCCAAATGTCTTCCTGCATTTGACAGTATTCATTGCCTCTTCTATGTACAAGTTAAAAATCAATGGGGATAGGGCACATTCCAGTCTCACCCCTTTCCTAATGTTTACTTCACTACGTTCCTGCTCTAATTCTATTACTGCTGTTTGCTCTTTGTATAAGCTATGTACTATTCGTCTATCCCTATAACTCATTCAATCCTTTTGAGTATTTCAAAAATTTTTTTCCTATTTTCATTGTCGAATGCTTTTTCCAGATCTACAAACCCTATATACATGCTTTCCACTTTTTCTATTGTTTTCTCCATTATCACTCTCAGAGCTAAAATAGCCTCCCGTGTTCCCCTGTTTCGCCTAAACCCAAATTGGTCTTCTCCTAGTATTTCTTCAGCTCGTTTTTCCATTCGTCTTTGCACAATTCTAGTTAATATTTTTGACACGTGTGCTGTCAAACTTATTGTTCGAAAATTTTCACATCTATCCGCGCCTTTCTTTTATGGTATAGTTACTATGATGCTACGTTTGAAATCTTTGGGTAACTCGCCTGTCTCATACATATAGCTTACAAGTTGGAAGAGACGTTCTGTTACTGCTTGTCCAGCGGCTTTTAGAGTTTCTGCTTGCACCTTATCTGTACTCGGCGCCTTACCATTTTTCAGACTCTTTAATGCTAATTCAAACTCGTCTCGAAGTATAGGATATCCCAAGTCATCATTTTCAATGTCTGATTCCTGTTCTAATGCAGTTAGTTCCTCCCCTGCATATAAATTCCCTATATATTCTTGCCATCTACTTTGCTATGCGGTTTTATATCCCTAAAATTCATTCTAATTAATTTGTATGCTTCGTCTGTCTTTCCTATTTCCATCTTAGTTTGTACTTCTTTGCACTTTTCATCAATCCATTGTTCTTTAGCTTTGCTGCATTTTCGAATAATTTCCCATTTTATGGCTTTGTATCTCTGTTTTCCTGTTTCGTCTGATTTATTTTTGTATTTTCGTCTTTCTTCTATTAAATTCACGATATCCTTTGTTATCCATGGTTTCTTATTTTCTTTTTGTGTATACCCCAAAATATCTCTGGCCGCCATGTTTAGGCTGGATTTAATGTTATTCCATTCTGTTTCTACTTCCTTAGTTTCAGATATTTTCGCGATATCATTCAGCAATTCATTTGACTTTTTTTCGAATCTTACTTGAATATCTTTGTCTTTTAGTTTCTCTAAGTCCAAGTGCCTTTTTCCGTTCCTCTTTTCAGATTTTTAAATTTAAGTGCGGCCTTCATAATTACGATGTTGTGGTCAGTATCTATATCTGCTTCTGGGTAGCTTCTACAGTCTTTCACTTGATTCCTAAACCGTTGTCTAACAAGAATGTAATCTATTTGATATCTTCTTATATCTCCTGGCATCTTGCACGTGTATCGTCTTCTAGCATGATGTTGAAATAATGGGTTTGTGATGATTAAATAGTTCTTGTCGCAAAATTCTACCAGCCTATTTTCCTGTCTTTTCTCGTGCCTAAACCAAATAAACCTAATACCGCTCCTTCCCTACCCTCACCTACCACTGCATCAAAATCCGTTAAATTTTCATGTCTTTTTACGTATCTTAGTATGTCTTCGATATCTTTGTAAATCGCTTCTACCTCCTTGTCACTGTAGCTAGAGGTGGGCATGTATACTTGTATTATTACTGTGTTTACCGGTTTAGATTCTAATCTAACCATGAGTACTCTTTCGTTCTTTTGTAAGTAATTTTCCACACAGTGTCCTATCTTTTCCGCATAACTATCCCCACACCCAAATTTCCGTCTTCTGCTCCTGTATGAATTACCCTAAAGTCTCCACTCCAAAAATCCCCCGCCTCTGGCCACCGAACTTCGCTGATCCCTACTATGTCTAGTGATAACCTATTCATTTCGATTTTAGGTTCTCTAGCTTACCTACTTGCTTCATACTTCTAACATTCCACGCTCCGACTCGCATAATGTTCCCTACTCTTATTTTTAACTTTCTGATCGCATCCTCCGAAGTAGTCCCCTCCCGGAGATCCGAATGGGGGACTATTTTAACTCCGGAATCTTTTACCCCAGAGAATGCCATCATTTTATTATAATTTAGGTACGCTGTGTACTTGGGAGATAATGTGGTGGTTTCCCGTTGCCTTCCACATCGCGGTAGTGTGTCTTAGACCGCCATACCGACCCCTATGGTCTCTGCCAATCTAAGTACCGAAAGAGCCGCTGCCCTCTTTCGGGGACCTGTCTTAGTCTGGTTCCTCACTAACGACCCTACTACTTTGGTTGGACCTGTAGTTTGGCTCTTTAGCTCATTAGAACACGCAAGCCATTTCACCTGTTCTAGTAATTTAGAACTTCGGCAAGGTGCAGGTCCATTCGAAATGGATCTACAGAATATGGAAAATTATATCACTGTTTAGTAAATTGTTAAACTTCAACTTGAAGTTTTTATTATTTTGACAACGATCCTAGGTCATGGATCGAAACGTATATAAAGATCAATTTAAAAAATATGAGTGGTTTAATTCCCAAAGAAGATTAAGAAGAAAAACATGATAATTGTTTTACAAAAAGTTAGTGAATATAAGTATATTACATACATACTACATACCGCATACATTATACTACATATTTACAAAAAATGTGTACTCGTTACAAAAATTAAAAATTAACTTTCCTAGCTTTTAAACTAGCAAATTTTATAATTATTTGGCTTATATCGATAGAATCCAAAACTTCATGTTCTATCGATATCAATGATAAATTGGACAACCTTTCTTGGGACATAGTAGATCGTAAGCAATTTTTAACTATTTTTAATTTCGAAAAACTTCTTTCTGCTAAGGCAACTGTTACAGATAATGTCAAACATATTCGTAAAGCGATTGAAATATTTGAAAATGAATCAAGTAAGTTATTTTGATAAATAAAATTTAACACGTCGTGAGGAATCATCTTACTGTTTAAAAAACATTTTAATGATCTTATCTCTTCAAATAATAACATGCCGTCTATATCTCTGCAACAACCGTCAGTAAGTTTTAATTGCAAATTTTTACTCTCATCCCAATCTTTTAGTGTACTTATTCTAGATATGACTTTAAATGCATCGTTATGTTGCTCTAAAAGCTCGAATCGATCATTCAAAGAGGTTATTGTAGTATCTAGTATTGTAAAAAAGAAATTCGCTTTAAAATTTTGTGTCGGATCCGAAATAGGTTTATCCATAGATTCATAATCAAAATATTTTTTTATCTTCTGGCGTGTATCGGGATTCGGGAAACGTTGGTTCAACATCAAGCAATTCTGCAATTTGAGTCGCCGAACTTATTACATTTTCGAAGAACTTGTCTGATCTATACTGACTTAAATCGTTTGTTAAATTTTTCAAATGTCCAAGAGCTTCACTTACAATGAAGTTAGGACTCTGCAACATTTTGTTAACTACATTAATTTTACTCAAAATATCATGCCAGATTAAAGTAGAGCAAATGAACTTGAATGTTGTTATTTTTGATATTAAAGAATTTGCTTGAGATCTTGTATCTATATCTCTTGCATCATTACGTAAATTTTGCATGTAATGATTTTCCTTTGAAGCTTGTAACTACTTCAGGTTGCTGTATGCTATTTATTATGACTCGTATGAATAATTTTGTTAATTAATTTACCAAAAGCTCATTTTGTTAAAGTATAAAGTGCAATGAGTACGACAATTTTTTGTAATTGATAGTGTGTTCAACCTAAGAAATTATACCTTACCGGTTGTACAGATGTAGACGTACAATCGTCATAGTTATCTTGTTTATCACAAATTGAAATGCCAACATGCTAATTTATAGGACGTAAGTCCTGTATGATGAAATTTGTACTTAGAGTATATTATCAACTTATATATTTGCCAAAAGTTAAGTAAATTTTCTAAAACGGTGTGAGGTCGTAGTAGCGCTACCTTGACTATTTAATATGAAAAATAATGTCTATAGTTAAATATCTGACTCAAAATTACATTTATAAGAAGTAAATTTTATTAAGTACACTTATAATTTATAATGTTATTTACTTGTCTTAAAAGAGAATATAGAGTTATTTTTGACTTCATTTCATTATTCAGTAATCATTAAATTTTTCCAAATTTTGTTAGGTATTTACAAAATAAACTTACCCGAAAGTGTACCACGATATAGTGGAAACTAATTGAAATTAAATCAAAGATTACACACTCATACTGGTCCGTAAAATATATAGGGTGTCTATGTTGGTAGAAATTATGTTTCAGAGTCGCCCTACTCATCGTTAGATCCTGGAAGAAGACGATCAGATGTAAGTATCATATTTGTGACAATCAAATTTTGTATTTAAAGTGGTTTGCGATAACTTAGGTTTCCAAATTTTCCTTTAAGCAAATTCATTTAGGCAGCTGCTTTATAAAAAATTTAGGTGGCGTCCATTATCTTGTTTCTTTCAACTTAAATATACCCACTGACCCAATCTCATGCGACCGTGGGCCAAAACTCAGTTAGCTAAAAGTCTTAAGAGTGTTCTTTTACTATAAGCCAATTTCCATCCAAACCTTATCCTGGGCTTGTTACAGTTACATAAGAACTCTCGATAGGTAAAATAAAAAATAGATTACAAGTAATCGGTCATTTCCAATTAACTATTAGTAGTGTTTTAAACTGTCACAGAGATTGTTACATTTATGGTAAATTAGTCCTCGAATTTCGACGGGGTTTATTTTAGTACAATATTACTAATGTATATATCACACAAATAAAAACTACATATCTAATTATATTGCTTTGTGTTCATACATAGATATGTGACAATAGATCACGGTGATAGGAACACCTAAATAATTGTATCTACTTATAAGTCAAACATATTGTTCAAATTGCCCTCTATTCGCTCTCAAACAAAGTTCGCATCGTTTTATTAAAAAATTAGTTGAATTTAACAAATGAACAGATTGGATTTTACGAAATGCTGCACCGATTGATTATCGTCACTCATCAATGCAAGTCTTATAGATCTCCTTCTTTTATAAAATCCCATAAGAGTCAAGTGACACAGGCTGCCACTGAGCATGTTCAAACGTATCCATCCATTTATTGGGATATTCTCTTTTCAAGTAGTTGTACGTGACTTTGGCGTTGGATGAGGTGCGCTATCTTGGTTTATCCTCTTTGTATCTAGAATATCAATATAGCGAGCAGTTGTAAGGTTACCTTCAAAAATACGGTATCGAATCTACTGCCAACAATTTAGCTACAAGCATTCAAGCCAAAATGGTCTTTATGACGCACCGTACACGTTTTGTGGGTATTCTCGTTAGACTAGTGGCGGTTTGTAATGCCTATTAAATGCATCAGCACTGCTTACGTGAGTTTCATAAGACCATATAATATTATTTTCAAAATTGTAAATAGCAGCACGCTTACGAAGATACAACTGAGAAAATCGCATTCTTCTCTGAAAACCATCTGAATACAAGTTATGGGTAATTCTAGCGTTACAGGATCGATATTTATTACTTTTAATACTTTGGAAGTTGCTGATTTAGAAACACTTGTTTCTTTTTCAATTTTTCTACACATGCTGAGGTTGCAACAGAAGTTTGCTCCTAATTATCAACCACATATTGTTTCTTTCTAGTTTTATCAAAAGATGCAAATTGTTTTAATTGACTTACTTTCTAAAAATTGTAATATTAATTGCCGTCTTTTGGATACCTGTATTTTTTTTTTACCTAAGCATTAGTAATTCATTATTTTGTGATAGTCACACAAATACCTGCTACAGTATAATGCTCAAAATATGCCGTTCACATGTCCTATTTCTTGTGATTTTTAAATTTTGCTATTTAGTAATAGACAACTACTTCACCTAAAAACTAACAATACAATTTATTGCTTGTGCAATAATTATATGTGCTCTTGACATTTGTCATGCAAACAATTATTATTTTCTGTATACATTTTGTGTTGCGACCACTACTTATTACTAGTATATAAATTAATTTATTAAAACAAAAAATGGAATAAAACTAACAACTATCTATCTATTGAATTTGGAAGGCCAGTCTGCGCCACACGCACTTAGACTACAAGGTAGGCCCATTGTGCTACTTTCTTTACACTACCCTGGCCTTCCCTCGCTCAACCACCCAACTTTGCAGGTAAACTTTAGGATATCGGACTAGGGTGTGTTTTTAATTCTGGCCCCACAGGTACCTCGAAGTCTGGCGAGTGCCGAACTGAAACACAGAATGTGTGCCGCGGCAGGTAGGGTTACCAGACCAACCCATTCTGTGTAGGTGTTTTTTGAAATTACTATGCCGCCAGGATTCCCACGAGTAACCATAGTTTCTGTCTCGGCAGGTTAATGCAATACTTTTTGTTTTTGGTCGCAGGGGATGTTATACACAATAATGCCTATCGGCAGCTTATCAAGCTATCCTATCTTTCCGTATGACGGCGGAGGGTTCCAGTTTTAGCATGGAAATCACTGCAGAAGGCGATATGGGAATCGACGGCTTAGGGCCGATAAAGCTCTGAGCTGAGCCCCGCTTTGCCAGATCGCCCGCCTGCTCGTTACCATGCGCCTCCGAGTGTCCTTTGATCCAGACTATTTGAAGCACATTAGTGCAAGAAGCAAGCTCTAACGTGTGGTGGCACTGTAGTACCCTGAGAGAAGCTTCTGCTTGTTTAGGGCTTTTAAGGTTCCCCTACTGTCGCATGAAATGCGTATTGTTCTATTTTGAACTCAATGTTCCAAATGCACCGTGCATGATGGTAACTACCTCTGCTTGAAAGACAGTAGCCACCGAGCCCAGTGTAAAGCTAGCATGAAGGTCAAGGTCATCCGAATAGCTGTCTACCCCCTGAATCTTCGTTTGTTTTGGATCCATACGTGAAGATGGAGGTGTCTGGTGGCGACGCATCCTTATGCTCGATAAGGACCCTGAAGTACTTCCTGAATATTATTTTGGGCGCAATCGTGTCCACCACCCTATCTAAAAGTGGCATCGTACACGTTGCTGTGATGTCTACCCTCGCTCCCCTTGTTGATCCACAACCCTTTAACCCACAGCCTTATTGCCACCCTCAGAACGATTTTCTCCACATGAAGATCAAGCTGAGTGAGGCCGAGGACGGCTTCTAAGGCTGCAGAGGGTGCTATCTTGTCGCGCCCGTGATGCTTAAGCAGGCTAGTCCTTGATAATGTATGAGTTCCTTTGCTGAGTGTGCCAATCTGGTCCTAGGCCACCAGACTACTGCTCCAAAGCAAAGCATTGGTCTCACTACCGTGGAGTACAACCAAAGAACAGCCCTCGGAGAGAAACCCCAAAGTTTACTTATTACTAGTCTGCACTGCCAGAACATCATGCTGGCTTTTGTAGTTTTGGTTTGGAGTTATTTGGCCCAATTCAGCTTCTTGTCAAGTATGATACCCAAATACTTGAAGGGATTAAAGGGATTTGAAAGAGTACTGGCAATCTCGTTAACATTAACTTCTTTTTGTTGGTGAACAGCATCGGCCCCGTTTTGTTGGGGTTGATGGTCCGAAGGTTTTCGACGTTACATCGTTCTGTTAGCTTAAGAGCCGTTTGCACCAAGTTGCACAGCATTTGTTCAAATTTGCCGCCTGACACTATGGCTATATCGTCCTTATATCCTATTGTGTAAAAGCCCGCCTCGTTAAAATGTCGGAGAAGGCTGTCCACTACCAGATTCCTGAGGACAGCCTTTCCCTACCGTCCTATTGGTTGAGGTGTCGCCTACACTAACATGTACACTACGGTAACGATACTCTGTAGGATTAGTTGTTGAAGAGTCTCCTCAGCCCCGCGTTCTCACAGGGCTTTGTTAATGCTTGCGAAGGTCGTTTCACTGAACGCGCTTTCAATATCGACAAAAACACCTAGGCTGACATCTTGTTGCTGCGCGATTTCTCAATCCGACCTACAACTGCAAGGAGGGCAGATTCCATGGATTTCCCTGGTATGTAAGCATGCTGATTAGGATGGAGAGGAAAACATTGTATTATCCCCTCTCTCATATAAATGTCGCACAATCTTTCCAGTGTCTTTAACAGAAAAGATTTTAGACCGTTTGAACGATTCTATTTCGCCTGGGTATAGTCATTCCGACCAGGTTTGGGGATAAAGACCGCTCTGACATCTTTCCAACCGCTGGGGATGTATTTAAATCGACTATATTAAACTATATATTTTTGAAATCCTTTCAAAAAAGCTTTTTGGTAAAGTAGCAGTCAACTGCGGCTACCATTAAAAAAAAGTGCAAGTGCATATTAAACTTCAAAATTGTTGCAATTAAACATTTAAGTGCTTTACGTTAACCCATCTACCTAAAAAAATGTTATAAAATACTTTCACAACATTTTTGGATATGTTTACAAAAAAACCAGTTATACGAAATAATACAACTTTTAAAAATATTATTTGGCCGTACTTTGAAAATAAAGAAATATCGCTCATTTCTGATTTTGCAATCAAATTGATTTCAAAAATGTGGCCCGTAAACGCGTAAACAGTTTTCTTTGTATCTTTAATAACAACAGTCACATCCAATTTGGGGACACGCCGTACAACAAAGAATGGAAAAATTTCATACTTTCTATTTCCATCATTGTAATTTTTTATTTGTATAGTGATTGCTTAATTAATCTAAAAAGTTTTGAAGTGTCCCTTCATAATGGTGTTTATTCAATCGTCCGCCAGGGAGAATCTGGTGTACATGCCTTTCATTGTAGAGGTAGAAGTTGTTTTATTATGGTCACAGCTTCTAGTACGTTTACCTTCGTAAATAGAAATATTACGTGACAGCTCACCGTAACATCCCCAGGTGCATAAATAATATCAGCGATCATTGGACAAGAAATTAGATGGATAGCGGTCAGCAAAAAGTTTTAAAAATTTTGTTAAGTATTTTTCAACAAAGTATATTGGTAAATGTATTGTGTTCACTATATAACAAAATGTATCATCGGAAGACTGTAAATGCGAGTGGTTTTTTTGTGGGAGATTATACGCTTTAGGATATGCTAAAAATATTGTAGAATTAAATAAGGCTAAAAATTTTGCATTTAGACTTGATGATAGGAACTTGGCTATTTGAGTATGTGAGTTGTTTTGCAATAGAGTTATCCTTTACCTTATATTCCACCGGTTCAGGATGAGCGTGGCATTTCTTGTCTGTAAGAAGCGACAATTTGTATTTATGCACATAACAATTTTAAAGCACTGCTTTTTCCTCTTATTGCTTGTTTGGTTGCGCAGAAGTTGTGCGGTTTCTAAGCGAATTATATTGGCGTCTCTTTTACTGGAGAGTACACTGACTACATTACTGAACTTATGATTTTTCTACGAAAATTTCCTATAACATTACAGAGAAATTTTTCTGTCAGAACCGCTCATGTAGGTTGCGAAGTTTTTATCAAAAGATTGAGAATTTTTTGAGTTCATGTGGTAAATTGTAGTGTTTTTCTGGGTTTGTTTATATGCAGTTCGCACAGGTAGCGACCAATCTTATAGATTTCTTTACGGTTAATGCAGATGCCTTTGCGGAAAAGTAGAGGCTACGCAACGAAAAATATCTTGCGGCTAGTGTAGCGGTATAGATGGTCATTAATTTTTTTACAAAATTAGGAATTACATTCGAGTTACAGCACTGTGACAGAAACGCTACTGAACAAAAGGGTTTTGCCACTAGTATGCTACAGACACTTTTAGATTTAATTGAGTGCGCGGGTTTGCACGTTCAGAAGGAGTATTCATCCTATTCATGCCCATTTCTAAGATGGGGAAACATCCACTATTTATAAGTAATTAATATGACACGATTCGAACTCGAAGCATGCATTATTAATCATAACTCCGGTCGCTGAGGCTTTGGTAATATTATTTGTTAGTGTACTCATCAATATTGTTGTTGTGTTGTTCAATTTTCTTCTTGGTTTAAATGTCCTCTCTTATTCACTATTGATTTGTATACTTAATATGTTGCTTATTGCATTTTCTTTATATATTTCTAGATTTTTTATTCTATTCAGTCTTTTACTTTTGGGGCAAGCGCTTGTTAAATAAAGGATATCTTTTGCTCTGTCTGTAATTGATCAGGTAGGATTGCTGCACATTGTATTATTTGCTTTTCCAATTACTGTTGTTAGTTCGATGTGAGGATAATAAAAAGTTTGATCGAATTATTACTCCTTTGTGAATTGAATTTTGTTTTGTTCTTATTGCAGGTGGTCGAGTATTTTGAATATGTTGCTCTAATGTGTGCAGATTATACACTATCTGCAAATTGATCCAGTTTATGGTTGGCTTTTTAGTTATATGTGGCAATTTGGTTTTTGAAATTTTTACATGTATGTTTTGAATGTTATGGACAATAGTTCTTGTTAAATCTTAATTTCACTAATTGTCACTTTGTTGTGAAATCTGAAGGGATTTGTTGAAGCAAGATTTAGAGTATCTTGAATATCTAGTTGCAGTAATCGTGGCTTTTAGTATACTGCTAGTTTCACTATTTCTATGGTGTGTTGGATTGGTACGACAGCATAATTTTGTGGAGTCAAATAAAATTATTTTCGTTTTTTTGCTTGTTTGATTGGTTTCGTGTTCGATTTATCTTGTTAAACTTGGTGCATTTTTATTCTGCTGCTCGATACCGGTATTGTTTCCAAAGTCTGTCAAGACTTCGTCAGTTTATTAAAGTGCTTTCACTAGCTCTTGTAGTTTTGGTGCATGAAGATTCATGTAGATTGTTGTACATATTGCTATCTTTTAAGTATACCTGACAAATATTTCACGACCTCTTTAATTTATTTGTGGTATTTGTTATTAGGACTCGTTTTTAGTTTGATGTAATTGTTATATTTGACAAAATTGCTTTCCGTATATATTCGTATTTTTTCATAAATAATAATAAGCTCCCCTTGTATGCCTGGTTTGATAGAAGCTTTTGCTTTATATTTTGTGTTGTAGTATGATACTCTCATATGTATAGTGAGCATTTTGCTTATGTAGTTTTATCAAGTTTTTTACACGTTCCTGTTTGTCTATCGGAATCTCTGTGAAGATAATTTCACGTCGATTACTGAGTTCTCAACGCATTTTTCAAATTCAATATATTGAATTTTTTTAAGGTTTTTCTTAACAAAATTGTTTCTTTATCGGTGAATGTTGAATTTGTTTTTCAACCTAAACACAGGCTTATGGCAACGAAAAGAAAGCGACAACAAAGATAAGGAAACGCATTAGTAATTATTAGTAATGACAAAAATTAACTTGACGTCAAACTAATAAAGGAAATTTGGAAAAATGTAATATAACTATGCAGAGAACCATACCGATTACCGAATCCAAGCTACAGCAACTTATCAAAAATAGCAGGAAGAAATCATATTCAGTAGTATAATATACAGATGAAAAGCAATTTCCATGGAGAAATCCTTACTGCAGGAAATATCCTATTATACAACAAATCGCTGCAAACACAAACAACCAAATTGAGAATATTCGGAAACGAGTAAATTAGAACCACAAAATACAAAAATTGAATTCAATTTGTTTAGAGATTTTGCCATTCAGTAATTAGAATCAATTTCCCTTCACTTACATCTTTTTATGTTGCCTACATTTTGATGTTTCAAGAACACGCTTGCAAAAACTAACCTTAACCACAAAAATATTTAAATTACTAAATACGTATTTCGACCACTATGTGGCCATCATCAGAAAACCTGAATTTAAAAAAAAAAAGCTGTTGTTCTGGAACACTTCAGAGGATATTCTCCTCACCACTTAGGCTGAAGTGTACCTTCCCAACCTATAATTTACTATATTGTTGCTTTAAACACCATCGAGGATATTCTCCTCACCCGCAGACTGGTGTTCTCAACAACAAACAAGTGAATTGTGACATTATAACTTAAATCTACTTAATTTATACTAATTCTAAACCTACTGAAGCGGAACCAGTTTAATCTTGCTTTCTCATTGGTTGTTGACCAATAGGGAAAGCAAAGAAGATGACTCTATTGGCCTAACGATAATGTTAAATATGTTAAACTTCCGTTTCACAAAACCACAAAGGGTCTTGATAAAATATTCAAACAGTGTAATTTCAAAATTGCTTTCACTAATACTAATAAAATTAAAGATTTGCTAGGTAATCCAAAAGATAAGGGGGAAAAATTGCAAAAGTCGGGGATTTATGAAATTAGTTGTTCAGGGCCAGGGTGTTTTCAAAAATATATTGGTCAGACCAAGAGGAATATAACAACAAGATTTAAAGAACACATTGCTCACTTCAAATATGGTAAATATGAAAGGTCTCAGGTCGCCAAACATATATTTGAAACCAGCCACCCCGTTAAACTAGAAAATGTTAAATTGTTAAAAGCGGTACCAACGTTTTCCTCCTTAAATGCCTATGAATCAATTAAAATTGTTAAACATAAAGGACCCCTCTTAAACAACGATAAAGGGCCAATAGAGTCATCTGCTTTGCTTTCCCTATTGGTCAACAACCAATGAGAAAGCAAGATTAAACTGGTTCCGCTTCAGTAGGTTTAGAATTAGTATAAATTAAGTAGATTTAAGTTATAATGTCACAATTCACTTGTTTGTTGTTGAGAACACCAGTCTGCGGGTGAGGAGAATATCCTCGATGGTGTTTAAAGCAACAATATAGTAAATTATAGGTTGGGAAGGTACACTTCAGCCTAAGTGGTGAGGAGAATATCCTCTGAAGTGTTCCAGAACAACAGCTTTTTTTTTTTTTTTTTTAAATTCAGGTTTTCTACTGATGATGGCCACATAGTGGTCGAAATACGTATTTAGTAATTTAAATATTTTTTGTGGTTAAGGGTTTTTATTGAATTTTATTTAAATCGTGCCAAAGTGTTCGTATAGATTATTAACTATGACTTCCCGGTCTTCGGAACTTAATAGGTATCGGAGCTTAGCTCTTAAAATTAGTTTTGTAAAAGCAGATATTCGATTTCTAAAAAGTTGTAAAGCCCACAAAGTTTTTCCAAATTTCATTAACGTAAAAATCAGCAGTAATTGTAAACGTTGTAACGCAATAATCAATTTTGCAAAAGATAAATGGCTTAATTTGGAAATCAAATATCTGTACAGTAAACTTAGTAGATTGGAACTGGAAACGTAAAAATCGCACCTAGCACTAACGTGCAATTTAACCGAGTCCGGTTTTCAGGAATGGAATAATTTCCAGAGATTTGTTTTTGAAGTCAACAATCATAAATTGTTAGACAAAATTAATAGTCAAAACACTAAGTTGAAGTTTCTTTTAAAGAAACACAATGTCAATGTACCTCCTAAAAAACTGGAAATTACTTCACCTCCATTAGAGTCAATAGTTGTTAACGAATCGTCAAAAATCTTTAATAATGAAGAGTTGACTTTCCTTGATCGAGGCCTAAAATTTGGAGTAGATCATTTGAAAACTCCTTTGAAGACATTATTGCTGGCATTGAAAATCCATTTCAAAATTAGATGACAATTCAAAAACTTTATTAGAAACGCGTGCAAAATTCAACTTTCGAACAACTTACGCACTTGCGCAAGGAATGTCTCAGAACAAACAAGGAAAGATCATCTGATTATTAAAATTTACGACAAAAGAATTGTTATTATTTAAAGGCTGATAAGGGGAATAGGTTGGTTATTCTGGATAAACAAGACTATGTTGATAGAGTAGAGACTTTGCTGTCTGAGGGTCCTTACAGACCAATAGTCAAAAACGTAAAATGAAGTTCCTTTAAATAAAATGATTAAATCAACACAGTCTGTTTTGAAAGAATGTCCAAACCTAATTTCGCCCACACTAAAATTAAAATTAACAATTTCAAATCCTGAAATGCCAAAACTTTACTGTTTACCAAAGATTCACAAAATAATAAATCGATGAGACCAATAGTTTCAGGTATCAACTCACCGACTTACTATTTATCACGATGGCTGTCAAATGAATTTAAGAATTTAAAGTTTAATAGTTTGTCTGTACAAAACTCTTTAGAGTTCATTAATAAAATTAAAATATCACATTAGAAGAGAACGAAATCTTAATTTCATTTGATGTCAGTTCATTATTCCTAGTGTTCCAATACCACGTACTTTAACATATTTAAAGGATGTTCTTATAGATAGTGATATTGATGATGATAAAGTTGAGGACTATATCAAGCTTGTTTCGCATTGCATGTCCCAGAACTGTTTTCAATTCAACAACAAGTTGTACGAACAACATGAAGGCACAGCAATGGGAAATAGCTTATCACCTTTCATAGCAAATTTATTTATGTCTCGTTTTGAAACCGAGTTAAAAGAAAACTCCAAATACTTCCCAAGAATATGGTTAAGGTACGTGGATGATATTTTGCAGTTTTGACACTTCTAAATCAAATGTTGATGTTTTTCTTAAAGCAATGAATTCAAAATTTCAAAGCATAAAATTTACGTATGAACTAGAGAATAATGGACAATTACCCTTTTAGATACATTAGTAATTAGAAATGGTAATAAATTAGAATTTGACATTTATAGAAAAGAAACCAATGTAAATCGCTTTATTTTGTCTTCCTCTAATCATAGCATACAACATAAGTTGGCTTCATTTAACTTTTAATTAATAGATTATTGAATTTCCCTTTAAATAAAAACAGATTTAATAAGGAATTTGCTCTTATTAAACAAATAGCGAATTACAATGGTTTCTCTTCTGATATTATAGATAATATTTTTAGAAAGTGTAAAAATAGGATCAACATCCGTAAATCAACGACTTTGCAATCAACCACCTCTAACGATAATGTTAAATATGTTAAACTTCCGTTTCACAAAACCACAAAGGGTCTTGATAAAATATTCAAACAGTGTAATTTCAAAATTGCTTTCACTAATACTAATAAAATTAAAGATTTGCTAGGTAATCCAAAAGAAAAGGGGAAAAAATTGCAAAAGTCGGGGATTTATGAAATTAGTTGTTCAGGGCCAGGGTGTTTTCAAAAATATATTGGTCAGACCAAGAGGAATATAACAACAAGATTTAAAGAACACATTGCTCACTTCAAATATGGTAAATATGAAAGGTCTCAGGTCGCCAAACATATATTTGAAACCAGCCACCCCGTTAAACTAGAAAATGTTAAATTGTTAAAAGCGGTGCCAACGTTTTCCTCCTTAAATGCCTATGAATCAATTAAAATTGTTAAACATAAAGGACCCCTCTTAAACACCGATAAAGGGCCAATAGAGTCATCTGCTTTGCTTTCCCTATTGGTCAACAACCAATGAGAAAGCAAGATTAAACTGGTTCCGCTTCAGTAGGTTTAGAATTAGTATAAATTAAGTAGATTTAAGTTATAATGTCACAATTCACTTGTTTGTTGTTGAGAACACCAGCCTGCGGGTGAGGAGAATATCCTCGATAGTGTTTAAAGCAACAATATAGTAAATTATAGGTTGGGAAGGTACACTTCAGTCTAAGTGGTGAGGAGAATATCCTCTGAAGTGTTCCAGAACAACAGCTTCTTCTTTTTTTAATTTTTTTTAATTCAGGTTTTCTACTGATGATGGCCACATAGTGGTCGAAATACGTATTTAGTAATTTAAATATTTTTTGTGGTTAAGGGTTTTTATTGAATTTTATTTAAACACGCTTCTACATAAACCCTCTACTTCTACTTGCTTATACATCGATTTCACACCATCATTAAGTCTTCAGTCGTAGAACTGGTTGGACGCGTACCTACATTGTTTGCTATTCTGAGCTAACATACACATTTTCCTAAAATTCCCATAGCTTACGACTTTCACTCTCTGTGTGCAATAGTCTAATCTATACCTCTTTTTTTCCTTTCTCTGCTTCTAATATACTCCGTACTACTACATAATGCGTTAATATGTGTCCTATCATTCTTTTATACTTTTTTCCGCATATTTATTTCTTGTCCTACCATTTCAAAAACCTGTTTGTTCTGAACTTTCTCTGTCCATGATATCTGCATCATACGTATGTAGCTCCACATTTCAAAGACTTCTTTCTACCTTTTTCCTGTCCGCTTCTCCCCATGTCCACGTTTCACAGCCATACAATGCTCTACTCCACACATATGTTTTCAGCAATCTTTTCCTTGTTTCTGTTTGTTGTCTTTGAACATAGTGGTTGCGTTCTCATTTTAAATGCAACACGGCCTTGTGCTAATCGTTGTTTTTTATATTTTTTGCACTCTTCTCATCTGGTGTTGTTTGACTTCATAGGCAGGAGAAATTTTCAGCCTGTTGTAAGTTTTAGTTTCTTATCTATTAGTATGCCTTTAAACTTTTCTGGAACTTACTACAAAGGCAAGCGCAATTTAAGTAAGGTAAATACAATATGAATACAAAATTAACACAAATGCGGTGTTTAGTATGTAGCTTAATAATAAAGGTTTAGAACTATAATAAAATATATGATTAACAGTTTTTAACCCTTCTTTTAAGTCCTTGTATTTTAGGTGTATAAATGTGGTCAAACCGCTTTAGTTCATAAGGTTTAGAGCTTATTCACTATATTGATCTATGAAAAATGTATTCAACATTTACAATGGAAGTTTGGTCGATTTTAGGGCAAATTATTTATTATTTGTATTTTCAAGTGTTCTGCCTTTCTTAAAAAAACTGTTTAGTACCTTTCAATGTCCAAGTGAATGCAGTTTGCATCAACAGGATCCAGTGAAGTATCAGAATTTAATTTCTCGGTATCACTCGTGTCATTTTTTGTATTTCTTCACTGTCAGATGATTCTGAGATCCTTATTTACGTTTTCACTAGTGTTGTTTTTAAAGTTATTCCTGCTTTATTCTTCTTATTTTTCTCTGTTTCTTTTACGTCCTCGACCGTTTTCGTTTCTAAAACTTTATTTTTGAACGATAAAAATAAATCAATGGGTATTGCCAATGGAGCCTGCTTGCCTAACATTTTTCAAACGGACCGTGTCGGAATTTGAAAGCGGGACCTTGGGCATAGTAGTCACACGCATACCAACTATACCACGGAGCCGCTCCCCTTCACATACAATTGAATATCGGGGAAATAGGGTATATAATTGTAAAACAATAGAAGGTGACCGAACTGCATCTAACAATAAAGAACAGCGTCTATGTTCAAAGACAACAAACATAGAAATAAAAAGAAAATTGTTCAAAACATATGTGTGGAGCACAGCACAGTATGTGTATGAAATAGGGGCAGTAGGAAAAGCAGACAAAAAGAGAGAAGCTATCCGGAATGTTGTGCTTCAGATGTATGAGGATGATAGCATGGACAAACAAAGTTAATAACAAATAGGTTATTGAAATAATAGAGGAAAAGGATATATGTAGAAAACAAAAAAAAAGAGAAATGGAAGGGCAGGATACGTCCTAAGGCATTTTTGGGGAATAGTACGGGATATATTACAAGCAGAGCTAGGAAAAGAGAGGTAGAGGTAGACTGAGATAAGACTTTCGCACACAGATAATGATAGATGCAGACTGTGCAAACTTTAGGGAAATGTGTTAGTTAGTTCAGACTAGGAAACAATGATGATACGCGTCTAATTAGTTCCAGGACTGAAGACCTGATGATAATGAGATATTATATATATATATATATATATATATATATATAAGTACACAGGGCCGGATTTAGAGTCTTTGTGGCCCCCGGCGGAATATTGAAGTGAGGCCCCTCCATATTTAATTATATTCCCAGGAAAAGGAACGTTTATATTTTAATATGTAAATTAGAAATGTTCTCATTTTGGTAAATGAATTTTGCCTTTATTAATGCAGGTACTCATAATTAAAGCTTTGTATAAATTTAATTTTACAGTGTAATGTGTAAAGTAAAATACATTTTATTAGTTAAAAGCCACTTGAAAATAAACATTTTTTGACAGTCAGTACTACTCCTTATGGTTAGTATTAGTGTTTTAAAAGTTCTTCCTCCTATTTTTTTTTTTGTATCAAATTCTTCGATAATGTCTTAAAGTCAAGATTTTGACAAACATCATTTTCAATACTTGGTATGCTTACCTGGTTAAGGCGTTGTTGCTTAATGCTATTTCTTAAAAAGTTCTATACTAGTTTTAATTTGGAAAAAGATCTTTCTGCTGTTGCATTAGAAACCATAATATATAAAAACATTCTGAGACTAATTTTAATATTAGGAAAAACGGAAAAGATGCTGTTATCTAACATATGTTTGTACAATACTTTCAAATTCAGTTTTTTAGGTGTGGTAACCGTAACATCGTGAGATTGTGTATTATCTTCTTATGGTTTGTCTACTTCATCGTTGTCAATGTAACCGTTTTCTTTAAATTCTTATTGGTTTTTATCTTCATCACATTCTTCATCTATATAATATAAATTATTAAAGACAAGGTCGTCTTCTTTCAAGTAACACTGAAGATGTAAACATTCTTTAAAGAATACATACATTATTTTTGTACTTAAGTGTAAAAGCGTCACAGAAAGATTTTAGCTTGTTCTTATTTATTGTACTCAACTCCTCAAAAAAATTCAAAACTTTGTATTTTTCGGACCGCAGCTTTAGTTGTACTACCAACTTATCAATTACTGGCAAGAATGTTTTAATTTTCTATTTTTCTTTTCCTTTAAGAACAGTGTCTGGAGTTTTCTTCTCATTAAATAATGTATATCGGGCACTGCGCTTGGTTGTGTGAGCTTGGCTATCCTCATCTGACTCATCATAACAAGTTCCTATAAATTGTTCCGCTTGTTTGATAAAGATTTCAAAGCTGTCCCTTTTTTTCTATGTAGCATGTGAGTGACTCCAACACTGCAACGGATATCGACAAGGTTAAAGAAGACTCTTGTAAAATTTGGTTGACTTTGTTTATTCTTTGTAGTAGGTTGTTACACAAACAAGTTAGAAAAATTGTTTCAAATTGTGCCATGGTTTTTTCAAACCCATAGCTTAGACCTTTGTATCAACCGGTTGCTCATTGTCATCAATCATCGATTGCAGTGCAAGTTTGATTGCAGTATGGCTTTCCTTTAAAGCTGCAACTGCATTTGTTCGAGCCGACCATCTAGTGGTGGAAAGTGCCTGTACAACCTTCTTTTTTTCAGTAACAGTACTTTGTAATTTTTGCCATCTATAAGTAGACGCTGAATAGAAAGTGTACAGTGACTGCATAAAATCGAAAAACTTTGCAACTTTTAAATTGCACTCAGTAGCGGAAACCCCGACTAGATTGAGTGAGTGTGAAACACATGGGATATACTCGGCAAGATTGTTTAAGTTCTTTATCTTAGCTTGAAGACCGTTATATTTGCCACTCATATTGGAGGTGTTATCGTAGGACTGTGCACGACAATCCAAAATTGGAATATCGTGTTCAACAAAAGTGCTTGACACTTCATTAAAGAGAGTTTCAGATGTATGTCCTTGAATTGGTATAAATTTTAAAAATCTCTCAGTAGGTGTTCTATTTTAAACATAGCGAATAATAAATGTAAGTTGGTCCGTATGAGATACATCCGATGTTGAGTCAACAGATATGGAATAATACTTGGTAAATTTTACTTCTTTAACAATTTCTTCTAAAACTCGTTTCCCCATAATTTCAATAAGTACGTAACACGTAGAAGATGATAAGTAAGAAGCGTTGCCACTGCCAACATTACCATAACTCGATATGATCTTTTAAAAATGGATCGTACTCGCTTAAAAGTTTCAATATGCCTAAATAATTACCGTTGTTAGAACAACCTAACTTTTCAACATCCCCCCTAAAAGGTATCCCTCTTGCAGCAAGGCACTTAATAACCGACATTAATCTTCTTAAAACCTGTCGTCAATACTCCTTTTCTTTGTTACTCTGAATTTGAAGTTCGCTGTCGATTCTTCCAATTTCTGTAGACCGCTTCATGAATGTCAACAGACATTAACGATGCTTTTTACTATTTTCATGATAGGATATGCTTTGGATTGCATGTTTCCAGTCATTGAAACCCTCCAATCAAAATGGATTTGACGCCATTGAAATGGAACCAAAGAGATTGCACACGAAACAAAAAATTCTGCCTGTTGATGGCGAGTATAAGAGCCAATTTCTTTTCACTCTTTCATTATTTTTAGTTGGAACGGCATTTACGAGATTCAGAAATTTGTTTTCCGTCGTGAATAGTGCTGTATATCCTAACAGACTGTTTAAACTCATTGTCAATATTTTGACATTGTAAATACCCTTTCTTTATCCAATATTGTTGAAGATCATGCTTGGAAAGTCCGCATGAGTCCCACAAACCTACATCTAGGTTAAGTTCTGCTTCCCTTTTTGATTGTTTATGTTGTTCATGTGAATAATTATGATCTCCAATATCACCAGAATCAATTGCAGTATCGGAAAATTCAAAATTGTTTTTAAAGAACACTGTTCTTGATTAACAATATATGTGTTTTCAGTTTCATTTGTTGTTGTAATTCCCGAAGACGCTGATAAAACACATGTATTACTAGCAGAAAAGCATGGGATTTGTGCTACAGGAACACTGAAAACAGACGTTACTTTAGGAATTTTTGCTATCATTTGACGTTCTTTCTTTGCTTTTTTTTTTCTTTTGAGCACCATTTGCATATGTTCGCTTCATTTTATGGGCTTCTTGTGTTTTATTTAAAAAATGTCGTTTACCTGCAACAAACAAGTATTTGATAGGTTTCAATAGATTGAAAGTTCAAGTTTTGATAGATTACGAAAAACAACCCATTCTTATAATCATGTTCAACACTCTACATTTTTTTCTTTAAGCAGCAATTTATGTTAAAAACGCCCAAATTTCTAATCGCCAAAAATAAATAATAATTTTGGACGCTTTGTTTCTGTCTCTCACAAGAGTTGCCGCGTAGAACACGACCGCTGCCCTGTCGAGTGTCGAGTACAGATTGACCTTGACTACTAGTTGCAAGCTTCGCGACGTGCTTGCTTGTTCAGTCAAGAGGTTTGTTCTGTTCATAAGTAATTAAAAAGTATTTATTACTCACGCGTATAAAACTTATTGATGTGAACTCAAAAGCTGTTGGTGTGATAGATATAATAGAACACACTATATACATATTCAATCAATAACCAAATTCTCAGTAATTTTGTTGCTCATAAGAATAATGCTCTAACAAGAATGTGACTGTGTCTACTGCAGTGGTGGAATGGAGAAAAGGAGTAGAGGGGAGAATACCCCTCCAACCACTCGCTTTCCTAAGACTGTCAGTGAATAATAGCCAATTTAAGACTTTTTAAAATTCTGAAGTACATAACGACTGAGTTCTATTACACTCAACTGTAATTATTAAATTTTTTCCGTGTACATGCTGCCTTTTTAAAAATTGAACGTACTTTTTTCGCCAAAAGAGGCCCCCTCCGACCGAGGCCTCCGGCGACCGCCGTGTCCGCCGTTAGGTAAATACGGCACTGTAAGTACTTTTCTTTAATTTAAACTTTACTCGTAATAAAAAAAAAATAAGTTTTACTATATACATTTCTAAAATTTGTCGGCACAGTTTAAGAATTTGGCGGCACAAAAAAGTGCCGTGGCGCAGTGATTGAGAATCATTGAATTAAACCACATGTATACGATAAAGGTATTTCCTTGGAAATTTTAGAATACGTAGTTAAAATGTATTTTATTCAGACATTTCCAAATTTAACGATAACTTTGATAATAATACTAAGTTTACCAGTAATGGTGAACCATCATTTTCTAAATTAAAATTAATAAAAATTATTTACGGTGAACAATGACACTAGAAAGGTTGAACAATTTAGTGTGAATTTCAAGTTGATTGCGTTGGTTCGCTAAATATACAAGATTTAATAAAAGATTTTACTTAAAATAAAGCAAGACAGCCAGCCTTTTGTAAAAATATGTTATAGGTATATTACTGTTCTATTTAGTTTGTTCATTTACATACAATATGGCAATTAGCTGTGTATGTAAGTGGCCCAATTTGTACACTTTTATTTAAAGCTAAATACATTTTTTTGAAACCAATTGATTTTAGTAGGTGTTTATGAAAAGCATTAATACTAGACTACATGAAACTATAAATTTTATAATTAAAGTAACGCGTAAGGACAGTAATGAACCGATATGTGAATATGATCTCCAGAGGTGTACATAATGAAAATGCAGAAATTTTGTAGGCTCTGGTATCAATACTCCCTGTATGTTTGTTGTGGTTTGTTTAGCATTCTTCTTAATTTTCTTTGGGAATTAAACCACTTATATTTTATTATTTTGACAACGATCCTAGGCCATGGATCGAAACGTAAATAAAGTTGATTTTAAAAAATATAAGTGGTTTAATTCCCAAAGAAAATTAAGAAGAACTCTGGTATCAAATTAATGGTCAACAATTTGAAGGGTTATTGTTAGGTTTAGTATTTCTTATTTTGTTGTATTCTAATTTCTGTCGGTACTTGTAATAAATACTAATAACTTTTTGTACACTTCTGTATAATGTCAAATATTACGAAACTGTTGATTTTAGCATAATTGAAATTTATGACTTTTTGTATCATGGATAAACACAGATTTAAATAAAATAAGAAAAATAGTAATGTTGTCAGTGTAGTAGAAAATAGGGGCTTCGAATGCATCGCCATCCCTTATAGTGTGCCACTGGACACAGTATTCTAAGAACTGTTTTTGCTAAACTTTTAAGCCTTAAATAAAAAACTAAGTGCGAAATTAAAAAAAAAAGTATAAAGCAGTTTGCGAATATGACCAAAAATAATTTCGTTTCTACAACTGTAACAAGCGGTATCTCATAAACTAAATACTTTTCATCATTTATCAAGGGCTATCGTCTGTAAATCGTTGTCGGTCGAATATAGCAACACCCTGCATATATGCATAAATATTTGTGACGTATGTAGCCTCATTGTGGAATTTCACCTAATATTATTGCTTTTCGTGCTTGCATTTAACGAATTGTTAGTAAGTTGTATATTGCTCATGTGTAAAATTTGTTTGCTTGCAGTTTGTATTTAGAGCATAATTGGTTCGGAATGGATTTCAATTATTAGTACTCCATGCACGGTCGAATCTGAAATTCGCTAGAAATTAATATTCTGTTACAATTCATTAATCTCCATCCGCTGCAATGCATTTCAAATAAAATTCTCCTCGTTTATATTGACTTTGATATGTTACCATGCACGCATGTTTAACTCAGAGTTAAAATAACCAAAATTCTATAATTCCAGTTAAATCGATGTTATGGTACAAATAGTAGCAACTTGAAGAATTAAAGTAGAAGCTTTTTAAACAATCTTTAAAGTGAAGCGCTTTACTTCAGTGAATGACTTTTAGAGTATTTGCTGCGGAAAATTAAATAAAGATATCTCTGTTGATGTTTATAGCTTCACTGGCGTTCTACAGAAATTTCGTTCATCCTTAGAGTTTTTGCTTGAAGTTTGTATCATACCTAGCAAGATATTCGTTCTAGTTTAATAAATATAAATTTTGTTTTCGTTTTCACAAAAAGTAAAAATTCTGTTCGTATAGGGGCAAATTATACGCATGACATAATCCAAATAATACATCTTGTAACAAAGTAAACACGCTACCAAACTAAACATATTTTTTATACAGCTTATGTTACAGGAACCTTTGAAGTTGGCGGAATGGTTTTTATTTGGTCTGGAGAATTATTAATCCAAAAAATATTACTTTAAATGGAATCAAAGTTGTGTTAAATGTTCTGTACAGTTCAGAAAGTTATATATATATATATATATATATATATATATATATATATATAATCCTAC